>JALIGW010000003.1:4339953-5636925 GCA_023053685.1 Diadophis punctatus similis | reverse complement strand
AGTGCCGTGTTTCCCGGTAAATAAGACCCTGTCTTATATTTTTTTGAACCCTGAAATAAGCGCTTGGCCTTATTGCCATGCACTCAAAAGCCCGATTGGGCTTATTATCAGGGGATGTCTTATTTTGGGGGAAAACAGGGTAATATTTATTAGGAAAATGGTTATCCATACTGGGTGTTTTCCACATCGTCAGAAAGGTCAGTAACTATTTTTGGGAAGGTAGTCATGGACAATGTCACTCTGCCTTCATCATACTCCCATTGCAAATGTGACTTATGAGAATGTCTTCCCACTGCAGTTGGTAATCGCAGTCATCTCTCATTATTACAATCAGTCATGGGAACCCTAGTTTAAGAGGGTCCACCATCCAATCCAACCTTCCCATATATCTTCTACCAGCAGGAAAACTGAGATATGATCCTGCTCTACCTATCTATATTCTTAAGATTATTAGCAGGGTACCTTTTGTGGGTCCCACCATAAATACTGATGCATCTACCAGTAATTAGAAGCTTTTCCCTTGGGATATGGCAGAGGATGGAGGTATAAATTCATAGTTTGTGTTGGGATGACTTACCATAAACCTATTTAAGATATCTACAGTATCTCCAGAAAGCACCTGCTGAAGATAACAGGATATATTTAAATAATAGTTGCATAGGTTTGTTAATTCAGTTTCTAGTACAATTAGATCTATGATCTTTCTCAGTTCTGGCATAAACAACTCGGAGACAACCACACTTAATCCCATTGCATTCTCAAATGGCATCTATTTTCTAATTAGGGCTAGTAATAATGAGCTTTATCACTCTTCTGTTCTAAGAAAGGTGAGTGTAAATCAGTACAGGTGCGGGCAAACTGAGAAAGTCCACTCAGAATAACAAAAGGAACAGACGTCTTTGCAATACGCTGACATTGTAAACTGCTCAGAGAGTGCTATAAAGCACTATGAGGCAGTATATAATTCTAAGTGCTGTTGCAATTGCTACCGCTATTGCCTTTACTTTACATCATTCATAATCTTTATCCACTCACAACTTCCCTGCTGTGTTCATATTCCCAAGGTGCAATTTTCCACTGGAGGAACTGGCCATGAGTCTACTTCTACCCTTGGCCTATTGCAAAGCTGGAAAGGGCAAGCAATAGTAATAGCTTTGCCCCCAACAATCTGGGTCCTCATTTTACTGACCTCAGAAGGATGGAAGGTTGAGTCAATCTTGAGTCCCATCAGGATCAAACTCCAGGCTGTGGGCAGAGTTTGCCTGCAATACTGCACTTTAACCACCGTGCCACCAGGGCTCCTGTGTCCCCACTAATATCTGGGTAGGACTTCAATAGATCATTTAGCAATTTGTCTTTGTCCCCACAATCTAGAATCCTAATATACAGATCTTGTAGTTCATTTGTCCCTTATAAATTGATATCTACCCCTTTCTTATTCATACATCACATAAATCCCTCACATCAGCCACATACAACTTTTTAATAGTTATTTACATTAATTAGTGACAGTTCAATTACAGGTTAAATACAAACAGACAATCAAACCCATCATCCTGAATGTTCTACCTGATTGATGAAGAGTTGATTCTTCAAACAGATGTTACCTCTGGGCGGATTTAGTTCCCTGGAAATTCCTTTCTACAAATTCCACTTCAGCATAATGCTGAAGGGGCATAACATTTGTTTCCAGCCTTTTGTCTAATAACTTTTGCTTGATTATTATTATTAGAGTTAAAAACTTTTTTTTCCAATTAGCATAAAGAGAGATGTTTTTATCTAATTTCACCGTCTGTATGATCTCCAGCCATGTCTCAGTCAGGAAGATCCTGCTAAGGGCAGAGGGATCCATATTTCCTGTCTATGAAGAAACTGTCAATCTTGTAAATGCCAGGTGGTTTCTCAACTCTCTGACTGCTTTGTAATATGTTTGCTATTTGGGCTTTGACCATGAATTAGCTTTAGTTAGCTAATTCATGGTCAAATCATGATTTATCACTTATATCATTTAGATTTATATTATAAATATTCAAGATTTATCACTTATATTTTTTATAATTACACTGAGAACTTATGCACCGAAGACAAATTCCTTGTGTGTCCAATCACACTTGGCCAATGAAGAATTCTATTCTATTCTATTCTATTCTATTCTATTCTATTCTATTCTATTCTATTCTATTCTATTCTATTCTATTCTATTCTATTCTATTCAGAGCGCACATTGATCCCTACTCCCCAAAAGGAAGGAGGAAGGGAGAGAGGGAGAGACTGAGAGAGGGAAAGAGAGGGAGAGGGAGGGAGAAGAGAGAGGGAGAGGTGAAGAGAGGGGGAGAGGGGGAGAGAGGGGGAGGGGGAGAGGGGGAGAGGGGAAGGAGAGGAGAAGGAGAGGGAGGGAGAGGGAGGGAGAGAGAGAGAGAGAGAGAGAGAGAGAGAGAGAGAGAGAGAGAGAGAGAGAGAGAGAGAGAGAGGAGAGAGAGAGAGAGAGAGTGACGGTGTGATTATTGCCTGTCATATGTATATGCAGGGAGAAGTATCCCTATTTAATATAATGGTTTATTCCTGAGCACGTGATTGATATGTTTTTGTACGCATGTGTGCATTCCATTCTCCGCTCCTTTCCTTTTTGCTTTGTCTTCCATTGAGAGAAGACGCACTTTTATATTAGAGATGTAAACAAATGAGGATTTATTGTTTTTGTACCAAAATAAATATTTTTACTTAGACTTTTAAACTGCGGTTTCTTTTTTAATGTCTGATGTCCGGGAAAAGATCAAACGTCTCTTCTGTGAGATTAATTATCACCTCTGTCAGAGAGAGAGAGAGGGAGAGGGAGAGGGAGAGGGAGGGAGGGAGGGAGAGGGGGAGAGAGAGAGGGAGGGAGGGAGGGAGGGAGGGAGAGGGAGAGGGAGAGGGAGAGGGAGAGAGAGAGAGAGAGAGAGAGAGAGAGAGAGAGAGAGAGAGAGAGAGAGAGAGAGAGAGAGAGAGAGAGAGAGAGAGAGAGAGAATCATCTGCTTTTGAAGTTGGAGAGCCACTGACCAGAAATGATAGCTAGGCAGACCATTTCTTTGACTGTATAAATCCGTTTATTCCTTCAGGTTATGGCGCACATAAAAAAAACTATTGACCATCAAAATAATGGAACTTATCCCTTATCCTTCAGAAATGTTAGCTGTAATGAAAAGAATTAAATATATTAAAATATAACATTGAACTGTTCCAGGTACTGGAATTCCCCCCCCTATGCTTACCCATGTAACCCAGGAAAATGAACCCCCATATTTGTACAGAACTCATCATAAATGGGTTGCCCCATGCAGATTCGTCTTCATTAATCACCATGGTCCTGCTGCTATATCTCGGAGGAAGCCCCGCGGTGTCATAAATAAATTAGTTCATATGTGTTTGTATTTCAAAAAAAAAAAATGTCAGCAAATGCAAAGGACAAAAATGGTACGATATAAAAACATAACTAGGATTTAGAATCACTCAATGATGAACTACTTTTAGGAAGGCAATTAATCATCTACTCTTCTCTGATGGATAGAAAATTTATATTTGCCTAATGCAAAAAAAAAAATTAGTGGAGGTGTTTAGGTTTTTTTAATGGAAGAAGCATAGGGAAACAGCAAAATTCTACACAAGTTGCCATAACATTCATTTTGTACTTGTTAGTACTGAGAATCCCAAAGGTGCTTTTTCCAAAGGCAACTGGACTTTCTTTGTTTTTTGCTTGAAAGCATTTCGCTTCGCATCCTGAGATCTGAAGAAGCTTCAGCCCCTATAATAACTACAAATGCCTATATATGATCTCAACTTAGCTTGTATACAGCTCACATTTTTAAATGCTTTTTAAAACAGTATATCTCATTCTCCAAATGCTTAAATAGTCAAGATTCAGCAGACTATTTTACACACACACACACACACACACACACACACACACACACAGACACACACACACACACACACACACACACACACACTAATGAAGCTGCAAGATACAGTTCCCAAGTAACAGCGAGGCAGACAGTATAGTGCCAGCCAAAATAGGTAAAATTGGCAACTAAATTCAGTACAGATCAGCAGTCTGCTCACAGATGGAAAAAGTAAGTACAAATATCTGCTATATGTGGTGTGGAGAAGCAAAGAGGCTAGCATATTAAACACAATCCACTTAAATTTCAAAATAATTCCTGTAAGTGATTAGAAAATTAAAGTAGTTAGTGAGCTGTTCTTGAAGCTCTTTTAGCTTAATCTCCCTTTTAAAAAAATGAATTGCAAAATGAACTCAGGGTGAAATATTTATATATCTGATCTCTGTAGCTGTCAATCTCAAGAAGTGACTCTCAGCAACGTTTATTATAAAATATAAAACAATTTAAAAGCATTAAAACAATATACACACACACACACACACACACACACACACACACACACACACACACACACACACACACACACACACACACACACACACACACACACACACACACACACACATATATATATATATATATATATATATATATATATATATATATATATATATATATATATATATATATATATATATATATAGTATATATGTCAGTAAACTGTTACTATGGATGTTAATACAGCCCAAAAATAGAGTCCTTAATCATTTGGGCCCTAAACCCAGGGAGGCAACCAAGTCTTCAGATAACCCAGGGTCTGGTAGAAATTTCAGTGCCATTATGATTCAAAAGTCATGTGAAAAGTTGATTGATGCCATTACAGTTTCCTCATCTCTTGTACACTTTCTCATTTTCTTCAGGGATAGTAACAATAACAACAAAATGCTTAAATCCTAACAGTGCATGGAAGCTATCCAAAAGTGTACACATAATATGATTTCTGGTGATAAAAACGAAGACAGGGAAATAAAAAGCCATCTAGATTTTAATAAACTCATTTGAAATTTATGTACAACTTTAAGTGGCCACCATAGAAACATCTCATGTACTGCACTTGGGCCTTCTACTTTATAGAAGTCAGTCCTCAATTGGAAGAGTTGTCCACACTGGGGAGGAAGTTGTAAGCATTCCTACCTTCTTCCATGTGATGCTGTGCAAATATATTGGACTTAACTTCCAGAATCATGAGGCAGCATAGCTACTGTAACTATGAATGCTGGCATAGTGTTAGTACATACTACTGTTGGAAGAAATATCCAGGTCCAGGTCCAAGCTGGGAGAAAGGCACTGGACACAAAATGGAGGCTGGAGGCTGATTGGAAAGATGGTCCATTTATTGATGAAGCAGAACCACCAAGTGTCAACTCGCAAAGTATCCCTGGCCTGCTCTCGAGTTGCCATAGGCAAGGGGGATGGGAAAACAAACTTTGCAGCTGCAGCAAGGCAGTACGTCAGTCAAAACAAAAGCACATTCCAGCCATATCTCTGTCAAGGCCATCTCTGTGGTTACACACAGTGGCCGGAAGGGAGTGATCTCTACAATTGATCTCTACAACCTGTGAAATTGCTTCGTTGGAGAATGTGATTGATGACACACCTTGGGAGGAGGGGGGAAACACGGTCAGAGCCGGAACATAAATTACATGGGTTCAGAGTTGGCTTTACTTAGAATGTGCTGACATGAAGCTCCTAATAAATAACTGGATTTCTTTTGAAGCTTGGCTCGTGATTTAATTAGGGCATCAATCGGAACCCTGACACAAAGCACATGTGATTCTGGGCAGCTGACCACATGGAGTTGAGAGAGTGGGGTATTTATACCTTCTCTTTGCACTTGAACGTTCTGTTCCTATGCAAGAACAGGTATTCTATTGGCTGTTGCAGGGGTCTATAGGTTGTCTGAGCTCCCAGGTTTGGTTGACGTTTGCTGGGGGTGGTGCAACTGAGATGATGCAATGAAGGGGCTTGTGTTCTGAAAAGGTGTTGGGCAATTCCTATTATGGCTTTGTCCTGGTTTGGCTCTTGAGTGAGGGCTAATCCTATCACTCTGCCTTTGTTTAGACTTTGCTGCAGGGAATTTCAAAATATCCTGTCTTGAATGGATTTCTACCTGCAGTATTTCCTTTGCCTATGAATAGAGCTATCTATCTCTTTATCTCTTAAGTGCTGACATCTGCTGTGGGCTATTAAGAAAGGTGGGGGCTGCTTTCTGTCTGGAAAAACATGTTTCTCATTTAGGGAAATATAATATTCTGCCTTTTTTAATATTTCCCAACATATTTCATTCTTCTAGGAGAGGGGTAGATGCTAACTTTCTATATTACCATCATAATATCTGGCAATAACTGGAATGCTTTTCATAACCATTTCTAGAAATAATAATGTCACATTTCCTCCTATGTCACACTTACATGAGGTTGATGTAAGTCTCGTTTTCTTTCTTACCTACTTGGAATGCAACTGTAGGAATGGCTCTTCCATCCCAACAATTAGAGGTATTTTCATACCCAGACAGAATACTATTAATTGTAGGAACTCATTTTTAACAATAACACTAACAACACATATTGGGAAATGAATGAGGTCAGGAAAGATCTTTGGGACACAGTGAAGACCTGGTGTCCATATCACTGACAGGAACAAAGCCAATATTTTGACTTTTTCCTGTTTCTTAACAAGGAAGATTTGACATGTTTTCCTTGGTTTAGGGGGAAAATGAATTTCTATACTTTGTTAACACAGATCTTCTGTGACCTCATTCATTTCCCAATATGTGTTGTTAGTTAACACAACTTAAGGTGGTAGGAATGGGGGTAGAAACATTCAGGGCTTCCAAAATGATGCCAAGAGACTTTCCATAGCTTCACAGATAGTCCATTCTTGATTTATGTTATATTCCACAACTATAAAAATATGCTGCCTATTATCAAACAAAATTAAGTTGCTAATATTGTATTTCTCAACCTTGGCAGCTTGAAGATGGGTGGAATTCAACTCCCAGAATTCCCCAGGCAGCTGGGGAATTCTGGGAGTAGAAGTCCCTCCATCTTCAAGCTGCCAAGGTTGGGAAACACTGAGCTAAAATACAGGCCTCTGTTATATTGTATATTGCTAAAACATTGTTTCCACCCTATTTGTACTAATGGAAAATGAGAAGTAGAGATGCCCATCGTCCATTTCATGCATACAACTAGAAATATGGCATTTGAAATAATATTAAAGCCTTACATGACTTGGGGTCAGGTTATTTTGAAGGACCACCTCTCCCCTATTACATCGACCCAGACCACTGGGATGAGAAGGCAGGGCATGTTATAGATCCAATCAGTTAGGGATGTACTTCTGGTGGGACCATGAAAAAGGACCTTCTCAGTTGTGGCCCCTTCTATATAGAACAGCATTCCCTCCCAAGGTACAGTTGCCCCCCCCCACCCTGTTGCTTTTCCAAAAGACCCTAAAAACATGGTTTTGTCAGTGGACTTGGGAACCGCAAATGGAGAGGGAGCGAATCAAGTAGCTGATTTGACTGTGTTGTTGCTTCCATGGGAGGTGTGTGTGTAGGGGGAGATTTATGCAGCGGTGAAATCTATTTACCTTCCCTACCGGTTTGGAAGCACACATGCGCTGGCGTCGCACAGCCTTTTTCACCCTCTGTGCATGCACAGAAGGCTTCGTGCATGCACAGAGGGTGAAAAACAAGAAAACATCCAGGTGGGTGGGCTGAGCCTCGCGCTGCCGCCGCTACTGGTTCTCTGAACCACTGGTGGCTGCCGGTACCGGTACCTGAACCGGGCCAAACCAGTAGCATTTCACCCCTGGATTTATGGGTTTTTATTGTATGGTGGATTTTTTAAATTTTGTAAGCCGCTCAGAGACCCCTTTGTATGAGTTGAGTGAGACTATGAGCTATATAAATTTTGTTTAATAAATACCGGTACATAAATCACTTGATCTTATGGGGCAAGGACACTCTTGTGCTATATATTGATGGTGGACAAGACATTCTTTTTCAGATCAGATTCCCTTTCTACACTCCGTTAACCCAGAGAAGATAAATATACAGGTAGTCCTTGACTTACAACCACAATTGAGCCCAAAATTTCTATTGCTAAGTGAAACATTTGAAAAGGGAATGTTGTCCCATTTTACTATTTTTCTCGCCAGTTGTTAAATGAATCACCGCAGTGCTGAAGTTAGGAACACGGTTGTTAAGTGAATCTGGCTTCCCCGTCGACTTTGCTTGTCTGAAGGTCACAGAAGTTGATCACATGACACTGCAACCATCATAAGTATGAGTCAGTTGCCAAGCATCCTGTTTTGATCATGGGGATGCAGCAAGGGTCATAAGTGTGAAAAACGCTTTATAAGTCACTTTTTTCAGTACCGTTGTAACTTTGAATGGTCAGTCACTAAGTGAACTGTTGTAAGTCGAGGATTACCTGTATATCTGGACTACAACACTGGAGTGCCCCAAGTCAGTCAGTCAGTCAGGTGGGGGCTGTAGCAAAAACACCCTTGTTGGTGCCTGCATTTTGTTCTCTTATCTTACATATGCGATTCTCATTGTTTTCCAAAAATAGAGCAGGACAATGCCTGTTTCTGCAGTTTGCTTTTAACATTCAATAGGTGTTGTACATCAACAAACAAATACATCAAATAAATAGGTTGCCTTTATCCAGAATGATCAGGTACGGCATTTGTTAAGCAAGATAACCTGCAAAAATATAATTTTCTGCTTGGAATGTTAAAAAAGATGTTATGAAATGCCACGTCCGTGTTTATCTGTTCCACACATGTCTATATATTTTTTCTCCCCTGCCTTGCAGGACATTTTCTTCAAAACCCTTTCCCCCACCCCCTTCAGAGGTCTTTTTCCTTAACACACAACAGCAGCCAATAAAGAATTGTGTTGTGAATGTCATGGCATCTGTCAGTCCTTCAGGACAGGACAGGTTGGGAAACAGACTTCACATGTTTGACTGGAACTACAATTTATTGATAGAGGTTATAGCAGATAATCTTGAAAGCCTGACTGTGCTCTGCCTTCCATTTCTCATGCCCTGATGAATTAGAGGGAAGTCTTTCTCCTGCTTTTTCTGTTTCCCAGGCATAAAGCATTCTTTTTTATTTGTTTTTTTGTTATAATTTCCGAATAGCTCCTCCGAGGTCGTCTCCCTGGCTATCTACAACATGAGAGGGCTCAATAGTTAATCCAAGTTGGCACTGTGGTAGGATCATTCATGGCAAATATAACCAGTTTAGAGGGAAGGTGATACTTTTAAGGTCACAATGCCCTCACACGGATTGAGAGTGTGCAGCCAACCCAGACTTGGTGTTCTTGTTCCCAGATGTTATATTTCACCTTCACAAAAGGTGAAGAGAACATACCGTGCCAATGAAGCCTTTCAAATAAGTGGGTGAAATTTCATCCACGTTCACATTACCCCCAACCCAAAAGGTGGTTTTCACCACCTGTTAACAGGATTATAAACTTGGAGGAACTTCGCTGAGTCTTATATGTAACAAATCCAAACAAGTAACATCCGGAAAAAGAGGACCACATCAACCAAACCAGAAAAATGATAGGAGAAACCTTTCTAAAGACAGAAATGCTTTATCTTCTCCTAATGAGAGTGTAGCGAGTGAAAGAGTGCAGAGAAGAGCAACAAAGATGATTAGGGGACTGGAGGCTAAAACTTATGAAGAACGATTGCAGGAACTGGGTATGTCTAGTTTAATTAAAAGAAGGATCAGGGGAGACATGATAGCAGTGTTCCAATATCTCAGGGGTTGCCACAAAGAAGAGGGAGTCAAACTATTCTCCAAAGCACCTGAAGGCAGGACAAGAAGCAATGGGTGGAAACTAATCAAGGAGAAAAGCAACTTAGAACTAAGGAGAAATTTTCTGACAGTTAGAACAATTAATCAGTGGAACAGCTTGCCTCCAGAAGTTGTGAATGCTCCAACACTGGAAGTTTTTAAGAAGATGTTGGATAACCGTTTGTCTGAAGTAGTGTAGGGTTTCCTGCCTAGGTAGGGGGTTGGACTAGAAGACCTTCAAGGTCCCTTCCAACTCTGTTGTTATTATTATTATTAATAATGTCTAGGGCAGTGTTTCTTGGCAAACTTGCTGATGCATGGACTTCAGCTCTTTTCAACTCCTTGTTGGCTAGGGAATTCTGGGAGCTGAAGTTCACACATTTTCAAGTTGCTAAGGTTGAGAAATACTGGTCTAGGGATAAAGCATAATTGCCTTGAGATTTTTCTTGCTCAAATAAAGTGACAGTAAATGAAATGAGCAGGAAAAAATATGCAATTATGGTATTATCTTTTTAGGAGGAGATGTGGGGTTGTGATGTCTAGAAGCAGCCCAAAAGCCTGTGATGGCTAGCTAAATCTTAAATGACAAATCGCACTGACTCAACAAATGAATTGTTACCAGAGGTTTTCTCTCTCAGTCACACCTACACATATCTTGATGCTATAGTCAAAAAGCAATTAAGAAGAATTGGGTAACAATCCAACACTGGTATAGCTTTGATTAGATTGTTTTCCATCCATTCCTATCCCTAACATGTTGTCAGGACCTTGAGATGATAGATAGAGATGATGGAGAAATGGAGATTAGAGAGAGAGAGAGAGAGAGAGAGAGAGAGAGAGAGAGAGAGAGAGGAGGGAGGGAGGGAGGGAGGGAGGGAGGGAGGGAGGGAGGGAGGGAGGGAGATGATAGAAGATAGATAGGAGAGCGAGAGAGATGATTGATAGATGATAGATGATAGATAGCTAGATAAATAGATAGATGGATGGATGGATGGATGGATGGATGGATGGATGGATGGATGGATGGATAGATAGATAGATAGATAGATAGATAGATAGATAGATAGATAGATAGATAGATAGATAGATAGATAGATAGATAGATAGATAGATAGATAGGAGAGCGAGAGAGATGATAGATGAAAGATAGATAGATAGATAGATAGATAGATAGATAGATAGATAGATAGATAGATAGATAGATAGATAGATAGATAGATAGATAGATAGATAGATAGATAGATAGATAGATAGATAGAAGATAGATAGGAGAGAGAGAGATGATAGATGATAGATAGATAGATACGAGAAAGAGAAAAAATAGACTGAGGAGGTGGGATATAAGAAAGTTGCACACAGGCACACACATACCACACAAATCCATTTTGGCTGGAAACTTGCTATAATTTTATAATTTTGTGTCTGTCAATATATTTAAAGTACTTGTGATTAACAGTTTGTTATTCCCCCAGAATTTCTGTTTATATCATTGATAAAAAGCATCCAGATGTCATTTGAAATATCATCCCTGTTCTGCAGTCTGAACTGGGCGTCTCCTTCATATGCCACTAAGCCAGACATTGATTCAGCTATTGAGCAACAGATGGTCCAGATTTGCTTTCTTCCATGTTAATGTGATTCCATCAGTTGATGGCAAGGCTGGTATATTGCTGTATTTTATTCAAGCTACAGGCAGTTTTAATTTCAAAAGGTTCCAACCCCCCCCCCCTAAAATACAAAAGTGTAGAGGAGGATCAGTGCTTTGATCTTTTAAAAAAGAACTTTATATATATATATAATTGCCCTAGCCTACAGTTTATTCACACACCCAAAAAAATGGCTTAATTCCATAACAGATAATATATTTCATGAATGGATGTCACACAGGATAGACAGCAATCTCAATGTCATATTAGATTTGGAAAAGAATCCCATTAGAAAGAAAATTAAATGACATGAAAAAGAAAGATTAAATAGTACACCATAGTATAGAGCAACTCTTGCTTTGTATGGATATACTGGGAAGCAAATGTAACTTATTGGATCTGTAAAAGCATTTGAGGCACATAGCCAACCTTCATCTGTAGGGTTCCAGCGAAGAAGACCGTACCCCAGTGATGGCTAATCTTTTATGTCACCACGTGCCGACCTGCGTGCCAGAAATGGCACGCAAAACCATCCCGCCTGGAATGCACGGCCTTGCTGGACTTCGTGCTCGTGGAAGTGCCGAAACCCAGAAGAGCAGCATTCCGGCGTGTATGCGCGCACTGGCACCCAAACTTCTGGTTTCCGGGACAGATGCATGCCCGTCAAACAGCTGGACATCACGCATGCATGCAACGGAAACCCAGAAATTTGGGTGCCAGCGTGCACATGCGCGCCGGAACACTGCTCTTCCGGGTTTCAGCATTCCCGCGCATGCGCACGCAAAGGCCATCTGACCAGCGCATGTGTGTGCACAGGAATGCGGAAGAGGAGCCAGCGAGGCCACGAGTCCCATGTGGGATGGCTCTGCGTGCCGCTTCCGAAATGCATTCCATAGGTTCGCCACCATGGCCCTACCCCCTTCATGAGGTAATCTATTCCACAGGTCTTACCATTAAGAAATTATTCCTGATATCTAACCCAAATCTATTTTTCTGTAGGAGCAATATACTGGTTCTGATCCTGCCCTCCAGAGCAACAGAGGATCTTTAATTCCTTCTCTATATGACAACCTTTTAGAAATATGGAGACTGCTGTCATAATTCTCTGGATGGAGGAATTATGGAGGAATTTACCAGGATCTTTCTGTGCTCCCGGATAAGGGCTGCTTGTCGTCGTAAATGCGGAGTAAGTATGTGACTAAGAACTAGTAGCCAGTGGCTAGGTGTTGATTTTATACACCCAGTCATTAGTCTCATCTTATGGTTAAGTTGAACATCAATAAATCCTGTATGTGAGCTGTTTAACCATACAGGTGCATAGTATTCCACTGCAGAGTAACAAAGCTCAAGGGCTGCACATCGAAAAGTTGGGTCTGAGGCTCCCCAAGTTGTTCCCCATAGTTTTTGTATAATGTTATTTCTGCTGTTAACCTTGGCAGCCATGTTCTGAATATGTTTTTTAAAGGACAAGGTCCTGTCTAAGGTAACCCCCAGGTATTTTGGTGTTGCCTCATATGGGAGCAGTTTGTTGTTTAAATGTACATTGAGTTCTCTTTTTGCCAATTTGTTGCTGAGGTGGAAACTTGATGTAACTGTTTTACTTATACTTGGGATTAGCCTCCACTGGTGGAAATATGTACTCAGAGTTGTACGGTCGGCTGTAAGTACACCTTCTGTAGCTTTGATGATGGAAGGATAATAGATGATAGATAGTGCAGAGGAGAGCAACCAGGATGATCAGGAGACTGGAGGCTAAAACATATGAAGAGCGGTTGCAGGAACTGGGCATGGACAGTCTAGCGAAGAGAAGGACCAGGGGAGACATGATAGCAGTGTTCCAATATTGGAGGGGCTGCCACAAAGAGGAGGGGGTCAAGCTATTCTCCAAAGCATCCAAAGGACAGACAAGGAATAATGGATGGAAACTGATCAAGGAGAGATTCAACCTAGAAACAAGGAGGAACTTTCTGACAGTGAGAACAATCAACCAATGGAACAGCTTGCCCTCGGAATCTTCATCGCTTGAGACTTTCAAGAAGAGATTGGACTGCCATTTGTCAGAAATGGTGTAGGGTCTCCTGCTTGAGCAGGGGGTTGGACTAGATGACCTACAAGGTCCCTTCCAACTCTGTTAATCTGTTAAATGTTTCAGCAAAATTCATAGATCTTCTATATGTGATGTTACTTCCCTTTGTTTGTCAGTAGCCTTTTTGGGTGATATCCTTTAAACATTTAGCAGCTGAATTTGCTGTTAGAGGGAACTATTATTCTTAATAATATTGGATTATTCTGGGTATGAGATATGAACAGCCTGGTAAGTTTCTATCAAAAAGGCCTCCGTACATTCTGCTTGCTGATTTCCTGATGCAACTGCCAAAACTCTACTATGTGGCTCTTTCTGTTCCAATTTGAAGGAAGAGACAAATCTGTTGTTGTTGTGTTTTTTTTTAAAAAAAAATCCGAACTTCATCCCACAGAATCTTTCTCATCCTGTTTGCACAGTTTAGCTTTTAATCAATGTACTAATTAAAGAACATACCCAAATGTGTGAGCCAGATTTATGCCGTTGTTAAGCTGACAAGTTGAAACAGTGGGAGTGCAATGAAGGCAACTCAGAATGTGAGTCAAGGAATGTAAATCCACACACCCTTTAATCTGCAACACGGAAGCCTGCAGGGATGAACAAGATACTTTGGGATGAGAGTAAACAAGGGCTTAGCGCCAAATTGCTCTCCTGGCATAACTTTGCTTAAGTCAGCCTGGCCTGTGTGGGGTTTGTATTACCCTTGTATTGGAGAGCAGAAAAAATGGCTTTAAAACCATTCATGCCGACTTCCGGTTTGGATCGCGCCATCGCGGACGTCCCTTCGTTGAGCGCCTTTCCGATCCTCGTAAAAAGCCGCCAGAACAGCTGTCTGGCGGCTTTGAAATCTCTTCCCCGGGCAAAGGGGAGAGATGAGAGCCTGACAGGTGGGGTAGAGCCCCCCCAGTGCCCTAGGAGCCATCTAGGGGCGTGAAGGGAGAGCTCCCCATGTAGCCTGTCTCCAGCTCCGAGAATCAGGAAACCTCCGCTTTTGCGGAGCTAGATGTCGTGACCTCCGCTGCTTCCAGAATGGGATTTACAATTACTTTTGAATTATAGAAGCAGACAGAGAGAAACAGGCGTGAGATGGGCAAGTACTGAAACCTCTTTTTTCTTTTTTTTCAACTGGGTAAGCTTTCACTTCGGCAAGGAAACAAAGGAAACAAAGTAACAATATGGTGATTGAGAAGTGAAAGTGACTTTCGTTTTCCCAGAGGCTTTTTTTTTTCTCTTATGGAAACTTTTGACTTGGAAAAATGGCTTTTTCTTTCTCTGTCTCCTAACCCTGGATTAAAGTTATAATTGAAAGATTTTTAATAATAAAAGACTACCTGGTTTTGAAATTGGAAAGAACTTTAATTAGGCATCTGGCTTTTTTTTCTCTTTTTTCTTTTTTCTTTGTACTCTTTTGAAACACCATAATGGCTTCAAAATCTGGAAAGATTGTTTTGACTAAAAGAAATGACTATCCCTCTGGATATATTTCTAAAACGCAACTTAATACTGAGTTAACACCTCCACAGCCTTTGACACCTGAAAATTTATTAAATAATTTAAAGATTATGAAACATGAACTGACTTTGGAATTTAATCAGAAAATTAGTGAGATAGACAAAAAAATGCAGGCTGCTTTGAAGAATATGAATCAACAACTCAGGCTGGACGTGTTAGAGGTTTGCAAGGGTTTAGCAACAAATATTGAAGTTTTGGCAGAACGTATTGAAACAAATAAACAAGCTTTGGCAACCTCGGTGAAATACATAGATAAAATTCAAAATGACATTGCAAATTTTGAAACAGAGGTGTTGATGACACAGTTCAGATCCATGGAAGTTGCTATAAGGGTCAGAGGTTTGAAGGAGGGATTATATGAAGATTTAAAAGGAAGGATGGTTGGTGCATTGGATCAGGGGTCTGGAATTTCTAAAGTGGAATTGGCTACACAAATCGACAAAATATACAGAATCAATTCGTGGTATGCTAAACAAAAACATTTACCAAGGGACATTGTCATATATTTTACTACAAGAGCTCTACGGAATAGAATTATACAGGCAACGTTCAACAATAATCTCAAGGTGAATGGTCAGGAATTAAAGATTTGGAAAGAAATCCCTTCTAAAATGCTTAAAGCCAGAAAAAGCTACACTTTTTTGATTTATGAATTCAAAAGATTAAATTTACAATATAAATGGGAAGCACCAGTAGGAGTAGCAGTGAAATTTTCTGGAAAAAGATACCGGCTTAATACGATAAAAAAAGCTACTGAATTTTATGTCAATGTTTTAAAGGCTGATATATCCAAAATTCCAGAGGAAGGATGTATGAAAATAAAAGAGGAGGAGGAGGGGAAGCCATCTTTGTTGGATCAAAAGGAAATAGATTTAAAAAACCAAAAGGAGTGCCAGAGGAAGACAGTCGGGGAAAAGGAGATGGAGGTTCGGGACCAGATGGGAGACGAGTTGATAAATTCAAAATCATTGAGTTATTAAAAGATGCAACTATCAAGATACAAAAAGATGTGGTGTTGAAATATATTGGACGGATAGAGACTAATATGATTGTACTTTTCCTTTTCCCTATTTAATGATTACCTATGTAATATTTAGTTAAGTTTTATATAACTTTGAGGCTATTTTTAATGTTAATAATATTAGATATATACAACTTGTTGAAGATTTGTTTTTTTTTCTTTTTTTTAAGACTTTAAAGATTTTTTGTTTTTTGAAGTGAATAAGTTAATCTAGAATAATATTATGTTATTAATATTATGATGAAATTTAATATTTAATGATTACTTATGTAACATTTAGCTAAGTTTTATTTATCTTTGAGGTTATTCTTAATGTTAATAATATTAGTTTAAGATTTTTGTATTTTATATTTAGCTATTATTTATATAATATTTATATAAGGTAGAGGATTGAAGGGAAGAGGAAGGAGGTTTGTTTGTTTATTTTTTCTCTCTTTTTTTATTTTCTCTCTATTTTATTTTAGTTATGTTTTTCTTGTATTGTTAAAGAGATTTCTCTTTCTTTTCTTTCTTTTCTTTTTTGTATCTTTATTATTGTATACATAGACGATATATTACTAGTGTATAATTTGGAGTTGAAGCTTTTAAAAAATAATGTTCTTTTTTTATTAACAATTTAAATTTATTATTATGCCCTGTATTATCTCTGGGAAGTCCGGGGGGGAGGTGGGGAGGGAAGGGGGTGGGCTAGGGGGGAGAAAAAATAAAAAAATGTTTGTACTTTATATTTAATATTTAGCTACCATCTATGTAATTTTGTACTAATAAAACTTTTTGAACATTAAAAAAAAAAACCATTCATGCCAAAGATTTATTTATTTATTTATTATTTGGTTCTTCTATGCCGCCCTACTCCCGAGGGACTCAGGGCAGCGTACAACATTGTGCAAGAACACTGAACAATAAACAACGATTAAAACAATTTTAAAAGATTAAAAAGTTAAAAGAAATATTCACCAACATACATATAGGGGGAGAGCTCAGATGGGACTAGTCTCAACCCCCTGCCTGCAGGAAGAGCCATGTCTTGACGGCTTTTCAGAAGGCCAGCAGGGTGGGGATAGTTCGGATCTCTGGGGGTAGTTGGTTCCAGAGCACAGGGCCCCCCACAGAGAAGGCCCTCCCCCTAGGGCCCGCCAGCTGGCATTGTTTGGCCAGCGGGACCTGGAGGAGGCCCTATCTGTGAGCCCTAACCGGTCAAAGGGAAGTGTGAGGCAGAATGCGGTCCCGAAGGTAACCTGGTCCTAAGCCATGTAGGGCTTTAAAGATGATCATCAACACCTTGAATTGTACCAGGAGACCGATGGGCAGCCAATGCAGCTGGCGGAGTATAGGTGTAATGTGGGTGTATCTTGACACACCCACCACAGCATGCGCAGCCGCATTTTGCACCAACTGAAGTCTCCGGATACTCTTCAAGGGTAGCCCCATGTAGAGCGCATTGCAGTAGTCCAATCGAGAGGTGACAAGGGCATGAGTGACCGTGAGTAGAGCCTCCTTCTCCAAGTATGGCCGCAATTGGTGCACCAGGCGAACCTGTGCAAAAGCCCCCCTAGCCACAGCTGTAAGATGTTGATCTAATTTTAGCTGTGGATGCCAAAGATGACAGTTGCAAAACCCTTTCCTTGACTGCTCCTGCTGCAACAGGTGATCTTTTTGCCCTGCATTCACAGAGATAGCAATAGCTATAGCACTTAGACTTATATACCGCTTCATAGTGCTTTACAGCCCTCTCTAAGCAGTTTACAGAGTTCAGCATATTGCCCCCAACAATCTGGGTCCTCATTTTACCGACCTCGGAAGGATGGAAGGCTGAGTCAACCTTGAGCTGGTGAGATTTGAACTGCTGAACTGCTGAACGGCAGTGCTGCATTTTAACCACTGTGCCACCTCGGTTCTTAGAGTAAGGGGTTGGTTTCGGTTTTGAGAAGTTTTGCTGAATTGTTAGCAATAGTGATAGGAAGGGCCATAGAGGCTCAGTGGTTAGAATGCAGGCCTAACTCTGGCTGACTGCCAGCAGTTTGTGTTCTGACCTAGGCTTCCTGATTAAATAATACGGCACAAACGGCATCCCCAAAACCTCTTTTATTTTAACGGCTGGCAATTATTTTCATTGCCAGCTGTAATAAGTCCCAAATGAATGATAACAAGTCCCACAACAGTCTTTCGGGGAAAGGCAGATAAACACATAAATCTTGATCTTCCTTGACAAACTGCCAAGGACCAATTAGCAAGAAACTTGGCAAGGCCAAACAGAAACAGAAACATAGTTCGAGCTAGAATGGCTAGAGCTAGAGTTGAACGAAGTTGCTTCCTGCGACGAACCCTTTCATGTGCTCCACTTATATAGCCTATGGGAGGGGCCAATTATCTCGAAGCCTTACTCCTGAGTAGTCCTTCTCCTCTGTAACTGTTCTTGCCTTCTGGCAGCTCTGCGCATGCGCGTATTGAGAACAGGCTCCCCCTGTTCCTCTGCCTCGCTCATGTCAGCCTCTGGAGGCTCTGGAGTCGGGACAAACTCCCCAATGGCCCAGGCTGGATCCCTGCCTCTGGCACCGAGCCTTCTCCAGACTCCAGGCCTGGCCCATGTTCCTCCCCAGCCTCCTCGCTGTCCGACTCTGCTACCAGCTCTGCAGGCTGCTGGCGGACCACAACACTTTAATCATGATCGGCTAAAGGTTGACTTAACTCTCCATCCGTCCAAGGTTGGTAAAATGAAGACCCAGATTATTCCTAACTTTATGATTTCTTAGAATTTTGCCAACCTCCCCTGGTAAACCAGATCACCCACTAAAAAAAGCTGAAATTCAGCTAGACTAGATAGTCAACAAAGCAATATATTTGTGTGTGATGATGTTATGTTAAGATATGATCCAATCATGCAAAAGGAAGCAAACTGAGGGTCTTTCTCCACTACTGTGTTAGAGTACTACCCATTCATCATAGAGTTTGGACAAAACAATGCTGCCATCGTTGGCTATCCCTGTATTGTCAGTCTCTGCCCTGCCACTATGTGCTGGAGAGAACTGGCTGTAGTGGTGGAGGCTAATGAGTGACCAAAGGGTAGAAGGCATGTCTGCATCCCCCATCACCCCCCCAAACATCTCCAAGTGTGCCCTTAATAGTGTATGTCCTCTAGGTTGCGGGTGGCCAGTATCACAAATTTTACATGCTTTGAGATTGTAATAATAATAATAATAATAATAATAATAATAATAATAATAATAATAATAATAATAATAATAATAATAATAATAATAATAATAATAATAATAATAATAATAATAATAATAATAATAATAACAACAACAACAACAACAACAACAACAACAGAGTTGGAAGGGACCTTGGAGGTCTTCTAGTCCAACCCCCTGCCTAGACAGGAAGCCCTACACTACTTCAGACAAATGGTTATCCAACATCTTCTTAAAAATTCCCAGTGTTGGAGCATACACAACTTCTGGAGGCAGGCTGTTCCACTGATTAATTGTCCTAACTGTCAGGAAATTTCTCCTTAGTTCTAAGTTGCTTCTCTCCTTGTTTAGTTTCCACCCATTACTTCTTGTCCTGCCCTCAGGTGCTTTGGAGAATAGCTTGACTCCCTCTTCTTTGTGGCAACCCCTGAGATATTGGAACACTGCTATCATGTCTCCCCTGATCCTTCTTTTCATTAAATTAGACATACCCAGTTCCTGCAACCGTTCTTCCTATGTTTTAGCCTCCAGTCCCCTAATCATCTTGACGGTGTCAGAATAAGGAAGGGGGGAATACAACTCATACAATATAAGTGTATCTCACTTATGGGCTGAGAACAATATAATTAAAGGATGGAAATGCTGGAAAATATAAATTAGGATTCTTATAGCTTTGTTTATTTATTTGTATCCCACCTTTATTATTATTTTTTTTACAAATAACTTAAACTGGCAACCTCCTCCTATTTTTCCCTTAACAACTCTGTGAGATGAGTTGGGCTGAGAAAGAGGTTGACTGGCTCAAAGTCACCCAGTTGGCTTTCATAGGTAAAGTAGAACTTGAACTCACAGTCTCCCATTTTCTAGCCTGGTGTCTTAACCACTAGACCAAACTGTCTTACCGTAGATGCAGCATGATTAAATGCCTAAACAGATGTCCCCTAAACCTATTACTTTAGAAATGACACAAGTAGAAGTTAGCTTTTGATGAAGACTGTTTCCACATGAGTCAAATCTTTTTTTCTCAGTGAAATACTAACTTGTAGACACTGGTGGCCAAATAATACATGAATTTATTTTGAAAATCTTCTTAGCAGATAGTTTTCTCTATGTCCAGTAATAGCGAATGTTCTTATTCTATGGGATTATATTTTATTGGTATCAACTAGTTTCATGGCAATAAATTTCAACTAGAATGTCAAGTGCTAATTCAACCATTTCTGAACAATTCAGGTCAAATTACAAAATGTTAAACTTAATGCTGCTGTGGATTTTTGCCATGTACAAGAAATTAAATTCTTGCCTGGATGATCCTGTTAAGGGTTTTTTTTTAATTTTGAATAACAATAAGCAATTTCTACCATGAGCCATTTTACTTGGATATAAATAATTGCACAAAGAGGTTTCAAATGTAGAACATTGATTATATAAAAATCAATAAACAGGGAATGAAAGAAATGAACAAGAATGAAGAGCAATCATGTTTAGAATACAGAGTTCTTCAGAGTTGTACAAATGAGAAGGGAAACATCAAGCTGCCATCTTTATAGTAATGAGAATTATTTGGTACCGAAAAGAGAATCAACTCAGAGAGATAAGCAGGTTCAAGAAAATCAAAATCTACTTTCTCAAGTGGCAACCTTGTTGTTCCTAATATTTGGCTCAGTCCAGGGCATCTGCAGGAAGACTGAAAAAATAAAGATGCCATCTGTGACTGTGCAATCAAAACTTTGTCCCTTTTTACATGAATTGTTTATGTGAAGAATGTTTTTAATGGAACTTTGCATGGTTGTATACTCCATCTTGATTTTTTTTTTACTTCTCCCACATGTTCTTGAATGATCTACTACCAAGCCTCTGTTGTTCTCCCTAAACTTTATCCATTCAAGAAATTTAGTTTATTGCCTCCCAGATGAATCCTCTGTGGAATTATCTTCTTTCCAAAATGTTTTAGATTTATTTTCTTCCCAGCCTGTCCATGCAACCAGTTGTGTCTCTGAATCATCTTTCAGACTTCACAGCCTGCCTAAATCAGAACAATTTTTTTATGTTTATATGTCTGAATGCAAATGTACTGAGCCTTCAATCACCATAATTCCCAACCAATGCCAGTTCCAATACTTCTAAAGATATCAAACTGAGAAAGGCTGCTCTACAAAATGATTGTTTTTGTAAGCTCTGATTGTAGGGTCTGATCATAGTACTATTCTATTTTGGGCATAAGTTGGCTAATTGAT
Organism: Diadophis punctatus similis; assembly: GCA_023053685.1. Lineage (NCBI taxonomy): Eukaryota > Metazoa > Chordata > Lepidosauria > Squamata > Dipsadidae > Diadophis > Diadophis punctatus. The sequence goes on along the minus strand of JALIGW010000003.1, from coordinate 5,615,473 downwards.
TTTTACCAATCATAAACATATCTGGAATTCAGCACAGGACCCAGAAATCACATTTTTGGCTCAACACATGACACTTTGTAATTTTATCCAGTTTTCTCCTGGACTACAACTCCCATAATTCCCAACAATGGTGGCTTCAGCTTCAACCACAAAAATACATGAGCACATAACAGATACAAACTTATGGTAAACCGCACCAAACTTGATTGCAGAAAGCACATGTGCCTACCATCCCTGTCCTAATGTACACTGAGAGCCTATGCACCAAAGACAAATTCCTTGTGTGTCCAATCACACTTGGCCAATAAAGAATTCTATTCTATTCTATTCTATTCTATTCTATTCTATTCTATTCTATTCTATTCTATTCTATTCTGTTCTGTTCTGTTCTGTTCTGTTCTAATGTTCCCTTTTATTCATATCCATTTCATGTATTCATAGTTATGTTTATACTTATATCTGTTATCTAACATATGCTTGATGAAATAAATAAATAAATAAATAAAAATAAAAATAAAAATGAAGCTTAGGAAAGGCTGTTTTACAGGAGTTTCCAGGCTTTAACAATCACGATTTAGCCCTGTGTGCTGGCATTAAGACATTTTTATGCTGCCTTTATTTTTCTGGAAAGTGATGTTCCTTCTGGGTCTGTAGGTGCTGTGTTCCCTTGCTCTAAGGCAGAGTTGAAATGGAAAAAGGAAGGGGGGAAACATAGCTTCAAGAAAAGAAGTGATAGGTAATTAAGTCCCAATTTGTAGAGAAGGCAAAGTATCTTGCGAGTAAAGGTATAATGGGAATACACTTGAAAGCTCTATAAAAGTACTGCAGAGGAATTCATTGAAAGACATTTGACCTCTAGCCTTCCAATTTAACAAGTGAAGTCTTAATAATCAGGCTGCAATGACACTTGGCTAAGCATTTTTTCCTAAATGCACAAGACAGGTTTTGAGCACCAAAAGCAGTGACTTACTTTTTTCAGCTGCTAGGATGGCTGTGGGGTAGGTTAAATTTTTGTCAGGATCAGGGTAGTGAATCTTTCTGAAGCTTTCTGACCTTAAACACTGAAGTCTGTAGAAAAAGAAAGTCCAGATGAATGTACAAAAATCATAGCTATGGTGGCTGAGCATTTGTTGCAAAGAGTGATTTTCCAAGATGCACGCTGCCACTGCAAATAAGAACAGCTGGGGCAAAAGAAAGCAAGGATAGTACAAATAGCAATAGGCACCTTAGATGCCATCCCAAAACATCAGGAGCACCACTTGAACTCCATCGGCATTAACAAAATCACCATCAATCAATTGGAAAAGGCATCTTTACCTGGAACAGCTTTCATCCTTTAATATTATCAAACAACATCTGCCCAGCCCAGGTTTTTAAGCGGAAAACAAATAAACCCCTTTAGACAATGTGCAGTCAAGAAGACAATACTCTGCCAAACTGGGGTAGCAATTCATCTCTTCAATGCTGGATATTACTACTTCTATCAATTAAGCTCCCAGAGGACCGAAAAGTAGACAAAATGCAAGTACAGTCAATGGAGACTCGCATTGACTTAGTTGATGAGGGGTTTTTTTTTTCCAACACTGTCCTTCTTTCTGAAGTAGTCAAGTGTGGTTATAAGAATGGGCAGAGACAGAAGCGTCAGCCTAACTAGACATGAAATCCAGCCAGATAAGCTAATTCTACTTTATTGTAATGCTACATTAACAGAATTTTGCAAGCCTGAAAGTACAATTATCCCGCAGTCATTTTTACAATCCAATAATTTAGGGAGAGTCACTTTTGAGCCTGTTGCTCCAACCATTATGCAGTTGCAGGCTATGTCCTTCTTACTGACCATTCCCTAGGCAGCATCTCCTTGCCCTGTATCTCAAGGTCTTTCCCACATACCATTACAAGAGGTGTCCCTGTGAAGATCACACTCTCACAATGGTGCAATCAAGTATTTGTATTTTAAGTGCATCACGTGTGCAATATATGTGAAACTCAGGCAAAATTTTGATTGCACTGTCATGGCTGCCATTTTGGATTTTTTTTCTTTTTAACAATATCTGTATCCTACAGACACACCTGACTGAGGAACTCCAGTTTTAAATAAAGTATCACGGTAAAACCTGTAGGCTTTTAAAACAATACATACAAAAATGTTAAGGAAAGTTCATTTTCAAGAAACAGAAAACCAAAATATATGAGGGTGAGTCAAAATGTAATTCCATTTTCTTTAGGACAGGTATAATTACCAACACAGGAACATGTAGCGTACATCAAAATGAAGCTGCTCCTCTGTGGATCACATCCCTACTTCTCAACATAGTCACCGTTTCTCTCAATAGCAATGTTCCACCTTCGAATGAGCGCATGTATCCCTGTCTTGTAAAATTTTGTTGACTGTTCTTTGAGCCACTTCTTCACTGCAGTTTTCACTTCCTCGTCACTGGAATAATGTTTGCCTCTCAAACCCTCTTTCATGGGGCTATAATCTAATGTATTGTCCTCAAACACATTTTGTAATCATCTGTGAATGTTCACAGTGGTTTCCCCCTCAGCACCAAGGAATTCAATCACTGCTCTTTGTTTTTGACGCAACTCTAAGGGGGCAGCCATTTTGAATTTTCCTTGTGAGTCTAAAACCTGAAAAGTAAGAAACAAAATATTTCAGAACGTAAATGATATAATCATTTATAACTGGGGAAAATTTCAGGTATTTTTATCAAAAACTTCACCTGAAATAAAGACAATGGCATTACTTTTTGACTCACCCTCATATAATGAGACATCTTAAAAACTGGCATAGTTGCTGTCTCCTAAATACCTGGCTTAATAATGAATGTCTTAAAGGGGTTTCTGAAAGAAGACAGCTTGTTGGGCAGGCAAACTTTCTAAGGAGAGGATTTGGAGACTATTCCTGAAAAAGCCAGACTTCTGGTCACAATAACATGAGCTAGAACCTGTGCAGAGTCTTCCCAAATGAGCTTGAGGCATCTATTAAATGATATCAAGGAAGACAATCTTTTGAATACTTGGCTTCTCAGATGTTTAACGAATGAGATCAAATTAGGTTACATTTTTACAGAAAAGATGGTTCAGGGCTGACTGCTATCAAAGAAAGACAACAAAGACATTCCAACTGTCTCTGAGGGCAAAAAAAAACCCCAGGAAGAATCTGCTCATTTCTTTTCAGGCAAATTTTATTAAAAAGAAGAAGGCTTTGTGAGCTATACCTCACTTCATAAGCTGCATTGGGATGGGATGTTACTTGTAATCAGGCGTGGGTTTTAACTTACCTCGCTGCTGGTTCGCTTCCTCTTGTGCTGTGTGGCCGTGCCTCATGGGCGCGTGTGCGCTTTGCACGCGCGCATGCGCAGTGGCAAACAATCCAAAAAAATCCCCCCCCAAAAAGGTGAAAACAAGATGGTGACGCATGCGCAGTGCCGGAAATTCAGCTTCTGTGCATGCGCAGAAGAAAAAAACCAGAAAAAATTCGAGGGGAAAAAAAATCCAATTTTTAAAAAAATAAGATGGCGGCGCCCACGGACCGGTATTGACCGAACCTGTTCTGTGATGTCATCGTGACATCACCAGCAGTTTGCTACCAGTTCAGGCGAATCAGTCCAAACCGGGAGGAACTCACCTCTGCTTGTAATCTTTCTCACGTGTAATCTACATCTGCATAACTCTCGTGTCTTTCCTCCTCTTTCCCTCCACTTCATCCTTATTTAAATCCTACATCAGTTTAGATACTGGTCTCATTTCTTAACTGCTCATTCAGTCTACAAAACCTGCCTTTATTGAAAATCCTTGACATTTTTCTCATGGCCAGAAACCCAGAAGGAGAAGAAAAGATATAAAACATCAGCAAAAAGACCATGTAGAAATATGCATAGAGCTTTCAAAAAAAATAAAGGTCCAAACAATATGTGCAATAATATCACATCTTTTTTGCTTCTTTGGTTTCCTTTTATTTGATATTTTTTAACAGTAAACAATAATTTTGTAGAATGAAAAAAAAAGTATATCCAAGGAAGGAATAAGAGAATAACAGAATTGGAAGAGCCCTTGGAGGTCTTCTAGTCCAACCCCCTGCTCAAAAAAATAAACCCCGTACCATTTCAGACAAGAGATTGTCTAATCTCTTAAAAACCTCAACTGTTGGAGCCCCCACAACTTCTGGGGGCAAGAAATTCCTCTGATTAATTGTTCTGTCAGGAAATTTCACCTTAGTTCTAGGTTGCTTCTCCCCTTAATACAGGGGTGAAATGCTACTGGTTTGGCCCGATTTGCCCGAACCGGTAGTAACAAATGCTTTTAAAAAGTAAAAAAAAAGTTCCAACGATCAGGCAGCACAGCTGATTGTCACAGCTGATGAACCTTTTTTTTTACTTTTTTAAAAGCATTTTACTACCTATTCGCCCGAACTGGTAGTAAAAAAATGCTTTTAAAAAGTTTTTTTTAAGGTTCCCACGATCAGCTGTTTGGCAATCAGCTGAGAGGGGGGATCAGAACTTTTTTTTAACTTTTTTAAAGCATTTTTTACTACTTATTCGACAGAACTGTGACTCAGTGAGGTTCCTGCTTGTTCCAGGGGCCATTTTGTGTGAAGTCCAGCTGCTTCTGCATTGTGTATGAGTCAGTTGTGTAGCTTTTGTGTTATTTTTGTGTAAAGTGTGTCAGTTGGTTTTTGAGATCTCTGTGATCCTGTGTGGTTCCTGCTCATTGCAGGGGCCATTTTGTGTGAAGTCAGTTGTGTAGCTTTTGTGTTGTTTGTGTGTGAAGTGTGAAAGTTGGTTTTTGAACTCTTTGTGGCTCTGTGAGATTCCTGCTTGTTGTTGCAGGGACCAGTTTGTGTGCTTTTCCATTGTATGTGAGCCAGTTGTGTGGCTTTTTTGTTGTTTGTGTGTGACTGTGAAAGTTGGTTTTTAAGCTCACCCAGTCACATGGCCATGACTACCAAGCCACACCCACCCAGTCACATGACCAACAAGTTACGCTCACCAAGCCACGGCCACAGAACCAGTAGGGAAAATTTTTAGATTTCACCACTGCCTTGATAAGTTTCCATCCATTGTTTCTCGTCCCCACTTTAGTTGTTTTGGAGAAACCACTCTTCTTTGCAGCAGTCCTTTAGAAACGGAACATTGCTATCATGTCTACTAGCCCTTCTTTCCATCAAACTAGACATGTCCAATTCCTGCAACCATTCTTCATACGTTTTCGCCTCCATTCCCCTAATCATCTTTGTTGCTCTTCTCTGCACTCTTTCTAGAGTCTCAGCATCCTTTTTTACATTGTGATGACCGAAACTGGATGTAATATTCCAAATGTGATCTTAACAAGGCATTTTATAGTGGTATTAACACTTCACGTGATCTTAATTCTATCCCTCTGTTAATGCAGCCTAGGATTGTGTTGGCTTATTTGGCAGCTGCAGCACACTGCTGGTTCATATTTAAGTGATTGTCCACTAGGACACCAAGATCCCTCTCAATGTTTGTAATGATCTCATGATCATTACAAACATTGTTTCTAAATTTATTTATTTATTTATTATTAGTGACATTTATATACCGCCTCACAGTGCAAGCACTCTCTAAGCGGTTTACACCAGTAAGCAATGTATATTTATATTGCCCCCAACAATCTGGGTCCTCATTTTACCTACCTCGGAAGGATGGAAGGCTGAGTCAACCTTGAGCCGGTGAGATTTGAACCGCTGACCTGCGGATCACAGTCAGCTAAAGTGGCCTGAAATACCCCACTCTAACTGCTGCACCACCTCGGCTCTTTTTAAATAGATGTATTTGCTTGTTCTGTGTTCTAAAATAATACTTTTTTGCTTCGTTTTGACAAATTCTTTGGAACTGATCAGACACAGATTTTTTTTCTGCTTTCTCCCCAGAGGTTAGTATGTTTATTTTAATCATTCTAAGTAGAAACAATTGTCAACTGGATATATTCCACAGTTCATTTCTAGTAATAGAAAAGTGGTCATAGATCAAGCAGTATTATGTATTCCTTCTCCTAATTGATTAATTTAAGCAAGGTAGACCATTAATAAAATATTGTGTGGCCTGCTCAGCAGAAATGCTTTGGTTTACACTTTAGATTAGTGATCACTGTCCTTTACCAGGTTATTATAAGCCATGAGTGGGCAGCACCCTGAATCACATTTATTCAGAACGTTGAACTATTTCTCCAAACATCCATCTGTGTTTTCTCTATTATCACAAGACACAACTAACCAACCTTTGGATTCTTACAAATCCACAACAACTGAGATGACATCAATTCAAAAAATTTTGACACATCTTTTAGCCCTCTCATTCATATGTAAACTAACACCTTCATTTTTCTGAATTCATTTGTTCCATTCCATAGAATCAGACCATCTTCATTTGTGTCTGTTACATCCTTCCCTTAGTTTCATGGATACATAATAGTTCTAATTATTTTCCATTTCATTCATAAACCCATGCTCTTCGCTGTTTATTATCCTCTTATGTTTCATATCACAATCCCCCATAGACCATGATCATGACAAATGAGCCCCTAGATAATGATCACTCAAGATTGTTTGGTCAATCAAGACTTTCATATAATGGTTTTAGTATCAGAAAGAAGGAGTATACTAAGTAACCAAGAAAGGTAGTTGCAGCTGTGATGAAATATGTTTCTCCACTTTGGACAGGCTCATGTCAATACATGTACATAAATAAAGAAGGGAGTTTGTGCCACCCAAAGAGCACAATTCACATTTCATTGCTTGTCTACCTTTGAAGGTCTTCTGGACAATTAACTTTCCAGTAAATTTGTTTGTTTGTTTATAAAATTTATTGGCCAGACATCTCTGTTAAGGTGAGAATAAAATCTCATAGAGGCGATGTGGATCTTTTCTTGGAATCCAGACAGTTAGAAATAAAGCCGAGATTAAAGGTCTAATAGAAAATATTTATTTCGGTACAAAAACAATAAATCCTGAATAATTACATCTTTGCTAATAAAACGTGACCGTTCCGGTCAGAGCCAAGTCAAAAGAAGGAATGGAGAATCAGGAATGCACACATGCGTAGAAGATCATATCACATGTTCTGCTTGTACTGGAATGTACCATAATATTACAATAGGGATGCATCACCCTGCAATAGCAATAGCAATAGCACTTAGACTTATATACCGCTTCATAGTGCTTTACAGCCCTCTCTAAGTGGTTTACAGAGTTCAGCATATTGCCCCCAACAATCTGAGTCCTCATTTTACCGACCTCAGAAGGATGGAAGGCTGAGTCAACCTTGAGCCTGGTGAGATTTGAACCGCTGAACACCTGAACTAGCAGTCACTGAAGTAGGTTGCAGTGCTGCTTTTAACCACTACGCCACCTCGGCTCCTGCATATACATACAACTGGCAATATTCACACCGTGACAATCTCATATCCAACAACTCTTTGATTTAAATTCAAAGTGAGGGCCTCAAATCATCTAGTGAGTTTTCATAGCCAAGGATGCACTTGAAAGTTCTCCCAGTTCCCATCCAACATTTTAAGTGTTACAAATACTGGCTAGCCATACACAACCACCTTATGCTACCCAGAGCATCAGGCTAGAACTTTGTTCTAAAGTTCAAAGGGGGGAAAAATCAATGCAGAGTCCTACCTAGATTCTGGATAAGATGCCCAAGGCTTCGTGTTTTCTTCTGATATTCTGGACAACCCATACTGAAGTTCAGAAATACTTAAATCTTGAGCTTTAGCATTGATTGTATAGTCATCAAAAGGTGTATACATACTGCATTTGTCTCTGTTCTGAAGCAAAGATAGAATGCTGGGTCTCTCTGCTGAAATAAACGTCAACAATTCTTATCATTCCACTGGCTTATTTTTGCATTTACTTAGCATCCCCAGTTGTTACCAAGCAACTTGGAATCATAAGGTTGTTTTGGTCTCTTTTGTTCCTTTCTGTTTCATTTTAGGATTCATTCACATGCCCTGCTTCTCAATGGATAGAAGAGACAGCCAGGGTTATTTTGAGGTAGCAAGTTAGCCAGATTACAGATAGCATTAAACAAGCTCTCACTCATCAGGAGGGCCACCTAATATTTGTTTATTCACAATATTTTTATCCCACTCTCTCACAGTAGAAGAATGCTCAGGGTGTCTCACTCCATATTAAAAACAATCCAGAAAGCATGTCTTAAGAACAAAATTAAATCAAAGCAGTGGCAGAATTTTTTTAAAAAACAAGCTTAAAACAAAAGGCCTGTCATTCAATCTTTTGTGCCAAATCCTTACCAGAAAAAAAAAGAATATTTTAGCGAAATAATTGAAGTTGGGCTCAGACAATCTTACTAAAGTATAATCTGAGAGAAGGCCTTCTAAACATTTTCCTAATTTCTCATTCAGTGTGTTGCAAAGAACTCACTTTTAACAGCAGAACAGAATAACAGATTTGGAAGGGACCTTGGAGGTCTTCTAATCTGACCAACTGCTCAATCAGGAGACCCTATATCAGTGATGGCGAACACAGGTGGCACGCGGAGCCATATTTGCTGGCACATGAGCCATTGATGTAGCTCAGCTCCAGCGCTCATGTGCATGCTGGCCAGCTAATTTTTGGCTCGTGCGGAGACTCTGGGAGGGTGTTTATGGCCTCCAGAGGGCCTCCGGGGGGCAGGGGAGGCCGTTTTCACCCTCCCCAGGCTCCAAGAAAGCCTCTGGAGCCAGGGGAGGGCGAAAAACGGGCCTACCGAGCCCACCAGAAGTCGGGAAATGGGGAGGTGGGGTCGTGTGCACATGCATGGGGGCAGGGCAGTACAGGGGGTCAAGTGTGCATGCGCAGGGGGACAGGGGACATTGAATTATGGGTGTGGGCACTCGCACGTTCACGTTTTCCTCACCCAAGGAAAAAAAGGTTTGCCATCACTGCCCTATATCATTTCATACAAATGGTTGTTCAATCTCTTCTTAAAACCTTCCAGGATTGCAGTATCCACAACTTCTGGAGGCAAGTCATTCCATAGAAATTTCTCCACAGTTCTAGGTTGGTTCTCTCATTGCTTTCCATTCATTGCTTCTTTTTCCTGCCTTCTGGTGTTTTGGAGAATAGTTTGACTCCCTCTTCTTTGTTGCAGCCCCTCAAATATTGGAATACTGTTATCATGTCACCTCAAGTCCTTCTTTTCATTAAACTAGATATATCCAGTTCCTGCAACCGTCCTTCATATGTTTTAGTTTCCAGTCCACTAATCATCTTTGTTGCTCTTCTCTGCATTCTTTCTAGAGGCTCAATATCTTCATTAGGTTGTAGTGACCAAACCTGAATGCAGTATTCCAAGTGTGGCCTTATCAAGGCATTATAAAGTGGTATTAACACTTCACTTGATCTTGAACTTTTGAAAAAATTATCATGGATTCTAACGGTCTTGCATTTATTTCATTACAAGGTGATTCCAAATTATTCAAGGATGTCCTCTCTATCATTGGACAATTCTCTCTCTAGTGGTCTGAAGCCTCTTTGGTTTCACATCCTTCTGGTCAAGGAAATAGTAGCATCCTTCATCACTTCAAAGAGCAAACTGAGTTCAAAAACACCTCTCGAAGAAATTGGGAGGAAATATTATCTTAGGCACCTGAATATAAGATAGAGAAATGGAAGCGTGTTTTGGAAAACAGATTTCGGCACAGCATGATGACTTCTCCCATGGTGCCAGAAAATCAGTTTATTTTCTAATGAAAATGACATTACCTAACCTCACACGTTCAAACTAATATAGAAACCCAGACTCAATGGTTCTTGGAAATTCACACTCCCTCAAATGAGCAAAAATCAAATTTCATTTGGAAAGGATTATTTAATGAAGACAATTCATACCCTTTTCTTTTCTATTCAAAGTACATCAAGTCTCCCTAGTTTTTGCACTCTCTTTCCTTTTGTTTTTTCCTCATTTTTTATTCAATATTTATTTATTTGTTTGTAATATACCGTATTTTTTGGAGTATAAGACGCACCGGAGTATAAGACGCACCTTAGTTTTGGGGGAGGAAAATAGGGGAAAACAATCTGCCTACCAGGTATTCATCTGGCTAGCGTCCTTAGTCTGGTCAGCTTCAGCACATTATTTTATCCCCTGGTTAGGACTTTAAAAAACCTTCTTCTGAGAGAGTAACAATGAAAGAGCATGCAAGCCAGTAAGAGCTGGGAAGATCGTTAGCACCTGGTTAGGGCTAGAAAAAAACTTATTCAGAGCAGCTTCAGCACATTATTTTATCTCCTGGTTAGGACTTAAAAAAAACCTTCTTCTGAGAGAATAACAATGAAAGAACCTGCAAGCCAGTAGGAGCTGGGAAGATAGTTAGCACCTGGTTAGGGCTAGAAAAAAACTTATTCGGAGCAAGTAGAGCAATGAAAAAAAATTCTGCAAAGACTTAGGGCTGGAAAAACATTCTTTGGAGAGAGTAACAATGAAAAAGCCTGCAAGGTAAGAGCTGGGAAGATCTGTTAGCACCTAGTTAGGGCTGGAAAAAAAGCTACATTTGAAGTATAAGACGCACCCAAATTTTCAGCCACTTTTAGGGAGGAAAAAGGTGCGTCTTATACTCCAAAAAATACGGTATATACTGTCCATCAATTTTCACAGGAGCTTACAAGAGAACCTGATTTCATTTTTATCCTTCCAACAACAGCAGTCCTAATGAACTACATGGGGCTTTAAAAAAAGTAATCGACCCAATGTCACTTAATGAATTTTCACGGCTTATGGTAAATTTAAACTTCTGCCTCCCCAGTCAGATGCTTTTTCTCTCATATTAAATAATAATAATAATAATGAAAACAACCCATCCAAAAATCTGTGTATTAAGGGGAATAAATATGTCTAAGGAATATTCATGAACAAAATTTACACAACTATTTTACGTAATAAATAATTGTTTGGGGGAAAATGAATGTGTTTTTGCATTTGGAACTGTACAGTTTGGAAGAAATACACACAAAATGAGAACATAAAAAAATAAAACTGAAGTCTAAAAGGCTGCAAGAAAAATGAGAAGCTAGAAGAAAAAATAGTATTCCTAGATTTATCCTTCTGCAATTACAGGAAATGGTATCATCTTTCCGTGTTGTTATTCTACTTGAAATATTCCTTAATATGGGTTGTAAAAAATTTATTCTACACATGGTAGTATCTCTCTGTCTGTCTGTGTGTGCGCACACGCACACGCATGCACATGTGAGTTTGGGTGTATATGTATATGTATATGTATATGTATATGCATATGCATATGCATATGCATATGCATATGCATATGCTAACAACAACAAAGTTGGAAGGGACCTTGGAGGTCTTCTAGTCCAACCCCCTGCCTAGGCAGGAAACCCTACACTACTTCAGACAAATGGTTATCCAACATCTTCTTAAAAACTTCCAGTGTTGGAGCATTCACAACTTCTGGAGGCAAGCTGTTCCACTGATTAATTGTCCTAACTGTCAGGAAATTTCTCCTTAGTTCTAAGTTACTTCTCTCCTTGTTTAGTTTCCACCCATTACTTCTTGTTCTACCTTCAGGTGCTTTGGAGAATAGTTTGACTCCCTCTTCTTTGTGGCAACCCCTGAGATATTGGAACACTGCTATCATGTCTCCCCTGGTCCTTCTTTTCATTAAACTAGACATACCCAGTTCCTGCAACCGTTCTTCATATGTTTTAGCCTCCAGTCCCCTAATCATCTTTGTTGCTCTTCTCTGCACTCTTTCTAGAGTCTCAACATCCTTTTTACATCGTGGCGACCAAAACTGTATGCAGTATTCCAAGTGTGGCCTTACCAAGGCATTATAAAGTGGTATTAACATAAGGTGACCAGACGTCCCGATTTTGGCGGGACAGACCCGCTTTTTAATCATTTGTACCGCGTCCCGCCCGCCCTCTTAAAAAGTCCCGATTATTTAACACAATGCCCGACTAGGGCATTCTTTCAAAAAATCGGCCTGCAGGCACTCGAGGACGGCCAGGTTGGGCCCAGCCGCAGGGGCAGCAGCAGCAGGCCCTCTCAAAATCGGGACATCTGGTCACCTTAGTCTAATGAGCCCCCGCTTCTTCCTCCAACCAGACGCGCGCCCGAGCGACAGGCTTCCGATTCGGTCCCCTCTATTCACAGGGTGGCGCGGGGCGGGGCAGAGCGAACTCTGGGGGGGGGCGACTTTGCACTTGTCTTTCAGTCTGTGCTGCGGCAAAAGGGGCGGGGCAGGGCTGGGCGCGCGTCCTACCTGGGACTTTTCCTGGTAGCTCCAATCGCGTTCCTTGCTAATAGCGTCCAGAGCAGAGCAGCCCCTTCCAAAAGATCGCGAGACGTTATCTTTTGGAAGGGGCTGCTCTGCTCTGGGCGCTATTAGCAAGGAACGCGATTGGAGCTACCAGGAAAAGTCCCAGGTAGGACGCGCGTCTCGCGCTGGGGGTTGGGCGGGCGGGGCAGGACTGGCGGCCAACTACCTGAGCGATGGAGGCGCGGCGGCCGGTTTGGGGCTCGGGGCGGACCCCGGAGGCCCCACCACCCCCGCCGGATCGCACAGAGCGGACATGCAGGCACCAGTCGAGACGCTAAACAGCTAAAAAGCCCCCCCCGCCACTTGTTTTCCTCTTTTGCGCCTGCGCACGCTGGGCCCGAGCATGGGGGAAGAATAAAACAGCGCACCGAGAGCGTCACCTGAGATGGTTGTAAGGATCTTGCCAGCCAGCCAGCCTAAACCATTGCCGGCTCCCGAAGGGGAGGCGAGGAAAAGCCTCCCACCTCCCCCCACCTCCACCCACCTGGACGCCGACATTTGCCTTCTTTTGCCCTCTGCGCATGCGCAGAGGGCAAAACTCAAATGGAGAAACCCACCCCCGTCAATGGTGTCCCGCCTGAAGAAAAAAAAATCTGGTCACTTTATATTAACACTTCGCATGATCTTGATTCTATCCCTCTGTTAATGCAGCCTAGAACCGTGTTGGCTTTTTTGGCAGCTGCTGCACACTGCTGGCTCATATTTAAATGGTTGTCATGTATGTATGTACATTTGCCATCTGTAACTCCAGACTGACTCTAAGTAGCACAGTATAGTAAACAATAAAGACATAATGCCAAAAAAAATTAAACACAATGAGAAATCCATACAAATAACTTACATGAAAACATCTCCAACAAGGAGGTGCATGTACCTTAACCCAAGACCTGGAAAAACAACCTGGTCTTCAGGGCCTTCCAGAACATCAGCAGAGTGGGAATCCCATGAATTTTGGAGGTGGGGATTCTTATTCTGGAGGGCAGCTATCTGTAGAACGATTACAAGAGTCAACTGATTCCATCCTAAGTGTTTCTCCAACCAGTTCTTTCAAGATCTTGTCAAACACAAAGCACAATGGGTCTTCTATAGAGCTACTCTGATCCTACCCATACCGGCTTAATTTTATAATTTGTACTCATAGCCATACACCTTCAATTAATTATACATGGTATCAGGGGTGGGTTCTAACTTATCTCGCTGCCAGTTCGCTTCCTCCCACGCCGTGTGGCCGTGCACATGAGCAGTGACAAAAAATCCAAAAAAATCCCCCCCCCCAAAAAAGAAGCCAAAAACAAGATGGCGACCGCATGCACAGTGCCGGAAACTCGGCTTCTGCGCATGTGCAGGAGAAAAAAAAACCCAGAAAAAAATTCCCCCCCAAAAAAAATCCGGAAAAAAAAATCCAAAAAAAATCCAAAAAAAAGATGGCAGCGCCCACGGACCGGCACCAACCGAACCGGTTCCGTGACGCCATCATGACATCACCAGCGGGTCACTACCGGTTCGGGCGAACCGATCTGAACCGGGAGGAACCCACCTCTGCATGGTACCCTGCTTACATATCCATGAAGCACCAACAAAACAAAACAAAACAAAAAATCCATTCTGCTCAACCTTGGTGCACTTTGTTATTTCATAATGAATCCCATAAATCACCTGCCAGCCAAAAATCTTTCCATCCTCATTCTGAGTACATGAAGTATCCAAAGGGGCTGGGTGGGTGGGTAAAAAGAGGAACATTTGCAGGCCAAGTACACAGGCATCTGCTTCAGTTTTTTTCCCCTAGATACCATTAAAAAGAAGAAGAAACCTTCACCAGCTTCTATTTCTAGTCAGTTGTGCCATGCAAACAATGTAAGAAGTTTGCACTAGTTCCATAGCAATAGAAAATTTATCTCAAAGTCACTTTTTCACCCTTTCTGCCAGAAGTCTCCCAAGCATTTTCCCTGAAATATTTAACAGATTAATTCTCCTGCTTTTATATTCGTTCTTGTTACATTTCCCTTTGTGGGAGAGCATTTTCCCAACTATTAAGTAGAGAAGCAGCCTTTGCACAGGTTAAACAAGGCACAAAGCCATTTCCTAGGCAAACAACTTTCATATTTTAGTGTTTCTTTGGCAGGAAACATTATCTATCCCTGCAATGTCATCATTTTTCAAAATTCTCACAACATTTATTCCTTCCATGTTTTTATTCAATGCTCTCATAATTGGTATTAATTCAACATATAATCATTCCTGTATGTGTAATTCTCACTAATGTATGGATTCTTACTTATAGCTTACTGTTAAAATGGTATCTTCACTTTTCTTCAAGGATTAATCAATTTCCATCTATGAAACAGCTAGTTTCATACAGTTCTATTATATCTTTCTCATGTCTGGTTTCACAGGCATACAACATATTTTCCTTTCCTTTCCTTTCCTTTCCTTTCCTTTCCTTTCCTTTCCTTTCCTTTCCTTCTTTCCTTTCCTTTCCTTTCCTTTCCTTTCCTTTCCTTTCCTATCCTATCCTATCCTATCCTATCCTATCCTATCCTATCCTATCCTATCCTATCGTATTATTAGTCTTTCACATTTTAAGTCATGAGAGTCTTTTGATGCTCTCTCAGCTTGGTTGCTTTCTTGCAGATGTTTCATTATCCAAACTAGGTAACATCATCTGTGCTAATCAGCACAGGGAGTTGAGTTTGTTCTCACTGGGGCACAATCATGCACTTTTAAAAGTTATTTCTTTCCTTGTTCTTAAAATGTGGTCATCGTATCATCTTCATCCCATAAATAAACAGTTTTTACTTAGTTATACCAGTGTTAATGGTATCCTTTCCCCTTATTTTGGCACTGTCCAAGGGGAACCTCAGTGTGTGTGGTCTAGTTCTATCCTCCATTATCTTGGAGAACAGGCCGGCAAAAGACAAAATCTCACAACAGGCCCAAGAGAGCTGGGATAGAGATCAGCAAGAGCAACAGCCAATTTCATACCATTATCATTTTCTGCTTATTCTAGGTCTTTCCCAGGGGTAAAATTCAAAATTTTTCCCTACCGGTTCTGTGGGCGTGGCTTGGTGGGCGTGGCAGGGGAAGGATACTGCAAAATCTCCATTCCCTTCCCACTCCAGGGGAGGGATACTGCAAAATCTTCATTCCGAGGAGCCGAGGTGGTGCAGTGGTTAAAAGCAGCACTGCAACCTACTTCAGCTGACTGCTAGTTCAGCAGTTCAGCTGTTCAAATCTCACCGGCTCAAGGTTGACTCAGCCTTCCATCCTTCTGAGGTCGGTAAAATGAGGACCCAGATTGTTGGGGGCAATATGCTGAACTCTGTAAACCGCTTAGAGAGGGCTGTAATGCACTATGAGGTGGTATATAAGTCTAAGTGCTATTGCTATTCCCACCCCACTCCTGGGGAAGGATATTGCAAAATCCTCATTCTCAACCCACTCTCGGGCCAGCCAGAGGTGGTATTTGCCGGTTCTCCGAACTACTCAAAATTTCTGCTACCGGTTCTCCAGAACCTCTCAGAATTTCACCCCTGGACTCTTTCCCCAATATTGAGCCATTGGCTCAATATTGGGGGAAACTCTTATGCTCCATTCTGAAATAATCACTTAAATGTCATTAGCTCTCTGCAAGAAAGTTTTTGCATCTACTACTCTATGTATGTGGCTTCTGTATGAGCCAGAAACCTACAATATTAGGGTGAGTGCTTCAGTTTTCAGCATGCCTGGACTGTCAGAATTACCAAAGATATGACTGCAAATCTCAGGTTTTAAGAGAATGCTCAAATGGCTTAATCAACAGAAGGTTGACAGATACAGCTCACGTAGAGAATAAAGCCATATACTTATAGATGTTTTTTGCCTATTGCAGTATACAGACGTCAAAGCCTTTATATAGATTTATGATGTATTCCTCTTGGGTTTAAATTCTAAGCCTCTTCTCTTGCACTTCTGAGTCAACACATTGGCCATTCTCTTTATGGCCTAAGACAGGGCTGTCAAACTCACAGCCCATGGGCCAGATGTGTCACATGCTGGCCATACCCACGCCCGGTTTAGCGAAGGGGGAAAAAGTCATGATATGTTCACATGACAATGCCTGGATACTACTGGTTCCTCTTTACTTACATGATGAAACTAAAGAGAGGCTCCTGATGGATGTGAAGCTATATTTGAATGAACTTATTTACACCTGATAGTTTTGGGTCTCACATGACACTTAGGGATAGTGTTCCTGAATGTTCCTCACCCGATTCCTAAGAGGTCAGTAAGGGGCGTGCATAAGTGCACCAGCATGCCTACCGTCCCTGTCCTAATGTTCCCTCTTATCAGTACCCATCTTATGTATATAAATAATGTTATATCTATGTATATTACCAATATGTACTTGACAAAATAAATAATAAAATAAAATAAAATAAAATAAAATAAAATAATAAAATAAAATAAAATAAAATAAAATAAAATAAAATAAAATAAAATAAAATAAAATAAAATAAAATAAAATAAAATAAAATAAAATAAATAAAATAAAATAAAATAAAATAAAATAAAATAAAATAAAATAAAATAAAATAATAAAATAAAATAATAAAATAAAATAAAATAAAATAAAGATTTCAGATATCAGAATTCTTATGCTAGCCAAGTTGGCTGGAAAATGTGGGAACCAAGCTCTTCAACTTTGTAGGCTTCTCAGTTTGGGAAAAGCATCTTTATTCTATTAAAGTTGATACCGTAAC
Source organism: Diadophis punctatus similis (assembly GCA_023053685.1). Lineage (NCBI taxonomy): Eukaryota > Metazoa > Chordata > Lepidosauria > Squamata > Dipsadidae > Diadophis > Diadophis punctatus. The sequence continues at coordinate 5,598,425 of JALIGW010000003.1, read as the reverse complement.
AAATATGTTATCCTTTAGGACCCGAAATATTTCTGCTTTTTTAAAAAAACTTTATCTTCCTCTGTATTATTAGAGTTGTCATGGCTTTGTGTTTTTCCCATCGCAGCCAAAAGCCTTGCAGTCAGAAATACATTAGGCCCTTCTTATGCTGAATTAAAATAGCATGCTTGTGTTTGGTAAGAAAAAAAAATGAAAGACCTAATTTGGCAATAGAGTGGTTGCCACTGGAAAGGAGGGCTCATGGCCAGCATTCTTGTAAAAATGTTAACGTTCTTTTGTGAGGAGCAAAGGTGGGGAGACAGCAGCGGCATAGCAAGTAATTATCTAAGAAAAGGCTAATTTCTAAGGGTAATCCTTTATCCAGAAGTGAATTATTCAATTAGATTAGTCCGGTCCTGATCACGACACTGGCTTTAGAATATCTCAAGTGTAACAATATCTGGTGACATTTTAAGTTCTACAAATCAAATTCATGACAATAAATCTCATGAATGTATAAAAGCAAAGTCTTCAACTCACAGTTTCAAAACAGGTTAGTAACGTTCTAGAAAGGCTAATATAAGAATAATAATAAGAACTAATATCTGTTGATTCCTGCATAAAGATCAATATTCTTGATTAAATTGAGGGTGTTTTGGTCTCAGCTTTTAGACACCATTTCAGATATTTATTCCCATACCTGAAAAGCTTCCACATTACTGGTTTAACTCTTTTAAAAACTTTAGGATGAAGAGCATCTGTGATATCACCTAACAATTGCTTACTTCATTTTGTAATGAAATTATCTAATTTTGTATTTTTTTAAAAGAGCAAACTGATAATGGAAGGAAGGAAAGAGGAAGGAAGGAAGGAAGGAAGGAAGGAAGGAAGGAAGGAAGGAAGGAAGGAAGGAAGGAAGGAAGGAAGGAAGGAAGTCTTGATTTTAGTTATTAGATTTACAATCAAGCTTTTTTTAAAAAAAAATGTAGTCCAGTATGAATTATAGGTTCCCTTTCATATTATATATATATATAATATGTATATAGCATTTTTTGCTGGTAAATGAAAATAAAGGGAGACTATTATAGATCTATTTCGAGCTACTTAGCTCTCGTCAGATAGCCATACCCTTACTGGGATTTGAACCTGGGCTGCCTGCCTTGTAAGGCAGCAGATTAGCCATTAGGCCACAGGCTCTATTCATATATATATATATGGTTCCGTTGAGAGAAGTATTAGTTTGCTGCAGAAAAATCAATTTCCAGAAGCACACATAGATGACTGATTCAGCTGGATTCATTAACTTCTTTATATACAAGAATATAGATGAAGTAAATTTTACAATACCAATATAGATTCTTTTTCAAGCAGTTTCAGGTAGCAGAGAACAGTTAGTTTCATTTCAGCAGCAGACAAGCACAGAGTGGACAAGAGAGCAGAGTGGATTGAGCCACGCCCAGCCTTAAGCTTAAATTTTTCAGTTTTGATTCTCTGCACAGACTCAGATGTGTTTAGCTCCCATTGGCTGACTTAGTTGCTATGCCTATTCATTGGCTGACCTTGTTACCATTGGCTCTCCCAGTTCATGAATATCTTAACAAGAAGTTTTTCCGTGGACTAGTGGGGGGGTAGTTTCGTGTACTGCCTGCATCCCATGGATGGGGCTTCTCTTGTTTGTGCGGCCTGGTTTCTGGCATGCCACCGCCTGGTGCCAGTCCCTAGACGTGGAGTTGGGAACCCCTGTTTTATAGCAATCTCATTACTGTTCTCTTGTGTACTACAACAACCCCCAAAATAATGTTAGCTGATAAATCTCATAATCTCCAGTCAATTTATAGGACATATAATCCAATGGGGAATATTAAGTTGAGAAATGTTGTACTACAGAATATTGAAGATACTATATGTCACAAGGTTCCTTTCCAAACTTGATGGTACCATGGACAGAGACCCAACTTCTATGATTTTCTTCCTTGACCATTATTTCTAGTTCCACGTATGCTTTCCATACCCTTCCTTGGACTTGTTGCAAAACATTTGTATCCTATTTTCTTGTGCGAAATCAAAGCAAGACCCAATAGCAAATCAATATTTTAACTCCCCCCCACAAATACAAATCCTCAAGGAGCAAAAAAAAACCTATGGCAAAATTACATCCATAATTTAAAAATGAAAGAAATAATAGATAAAAGGGAAGGAAGATAATTCTTAAAGGAATACAGAAGGATGGTGCAAAGCAACATTCATGTCTTAGCTATCAAAAAAAATCAAGCTTTAAATCAGGCTTTAAAATTACTAGTCTTGGTGCTCCATAGGCTTCCTATAATCCTTGGTTGAGGAACATAGAGAGCTGGAGATGTTCAACAGAGTACTCAGGGAATTTCTCAAAACCTGAAATCACAGACTGTTTAAAGCTTGTGATTATAAAGTAGCAGGTAACTAATGCATATTCATAGAATTCGGAAGAACATGAAAAGGATACAATTTTCTGCTAGTCAGCTACAGTACTAAGCTGTTTGTTTCAGCTAGTTGTGTTTTTTTCTATCAGGGTAACCTGATCTACCCAAATATGGGACAGAGCATACTGCTTTCACATGTTCCATACCACAATATGTCGTGGATTGGGGAGTGGGAGAACGGAGAAGTAGCATCAATTTAACCCAGTTCAATAAACATCTTTGCTTATTATGATATTCACTTCCAAAATGCCCACACGCCCTGGCTCTATGCTATCCTATTTGTCCAAGTAGGTTGAGGAAAAGACTAGATCAGTGATGGCGAACCTATGGCACGCGGAGCCATATCTGCCAGCACGCGAGCTGTTGCCTAGCTCAGCTCCAGCACGCATGTGCATGCTGGCCAGCTGATTTTTGGCTCGCACAGGTGCTCTGGGAGGGCGTTTTCGGCTTCCAGAGAGCCTCTGGGGGATGGGGGAGGCCGTTTTTTTGCCCTCCCCAGGCTCCAGGGAAGCCTCTGGAGCCTGGGGAGGATGAAAAATGGGCCTACCGGGCCCACCATAAGTTGGGAAATGGGCCATTTCATGCCTCCATAAGGCCTCCGGGGGGGTGGGGGAGGTCGTTTTCGCCCTCCCCAGGTATTGAATTACGGGTGTGGGCACTCGCATATGTGCGATAGCATGCGCACATGCACTTTCGGCACCCGAGGAAAAAAAGGTTCGCCATCACTGGACTAGATGTTTGAGACTTGGTAATTTTAATGAACTTTTGCACCTGTGGTAAATGGAGTTAGTGCCAATCTCTTACACATAATGGCATGTCTCAGTGGACTCCGATTTTGTAAGCATTTGCTATTTAATGTCATAGGAAAAAAATATATCACCAGTTTTTGTTCTTATTTTATTGGCTGTGAAGAAGTAACAAAGGGGTTAGGAGAGAAATTAAAATCCATATCGACCAGAGTTGCTTCAAAATGAGATGGGTAGCAAATAAATTAATAAATAAACAAGTATTCGTTTGGAAACTATATTTGTAACACAGTGCAATAACAATGCTCCGAAGCACATTAATTACACTGAATGTGATGTGGACACTATGAAATGAAGCCCCCCCCCCTTGTTACATGAAAACTGTAGCTTTAACCCACCTGCAGCTAAGAACAGAGATGCAGCTGCAGAAGGCACCCAGGGGTGGGTTCTAACTTACCTCGCTGCCGGTTTGCTTCCTCCCGTGCCATGTGGCTGCGCCTCGTGGGCACACATGCAGTGGCAAAAAGTTCAATTTTTTAAAAAAAGCCAAAATCAAGATGGCAACACATGCGCAGTGCCAGAAACTCAGCTTCTGCGCATGCGCAGAAGAAAAAAAACCAGAAAAAAATTCCAAAAAAAATTCCAAAAAATTTTCAATTTTTTTAAAAAGATGGCGGCCTCCACCAACTGGCACCCACCAATCCGGTTCTGTGACATCATTGTGATGTCACCAGCGGGTTGCTACTGGTTCAGGCGAACTGGTCCGAACCGGGAGGAACCCACCTCTGAAGGCACCTGTCTTTTGCACAATAGACAAAATGTGATGCTAGAATTGCTCCAAATCAGCTGGGGAAAAAAGAAAGGAGAACAGGACAGTGGAAGGAAGATTTAATAATAATAATAATAATAATAATAATAATAATAATAATAATAATAATAATAATAATAATAATAATAATAATAATAATAATAACACCACCACCACCACCACAACAACAACAACAACAACAACAGAGTTGGAAGGGACCTTGGAGGTCTTCTAGTCCAACCCCCTGCTTAGGCAGGAAACCCTACACTACTTCAGACAAATGGTTATCCAACATCTTCTTAAAAACTTCCAGTGTTGGAGCATTCACAACGTCTGGAGGCAAGCTGTTCCACTGATTAATTGTTCTAACTGTCAGGAAATTTCTCCTTAGTTCTAAGTTGCTTCTCTCCTTGTTTAGTTTCCACCCATTACTTCTTGTTCTACCCTCTTTGGGTGCTTTGGAGAATAGTTTGACTCCCTCTTCTTTGTGGCAGCCCCTGAGATATTGGAACACTGCTATCATGTCTTATTTGGAAGATTAGATGGGGCATCGCAAAGTATTTCTGCTACCTTAGAAGAGAGCCTGTACTTAAGTGGCACTTGAAGTTTTGTAGCAGGAGACACCAGATATTTAGTCTCTGCATCCTTAGGCATGTCTGAGAAAGACTTGGAACCATACTGAACTAGAAGGGCCCACTTGCTACTTAATTATAAGATTATAGTCATCAGAAGTGGTATTCAGCTGGTTTGGACCGGTTCGCCTGAACCGGTAGCGGAAATCGCGGGTGGGCCTACCCACCCACCCTCCCTGGCTCTATGCTATCCTATTTGTGCATGTTTTTGAGGCCGTGCGCATGCACGGAAGGCTCACATGTGAGTAAAGCGCATGTGCGGGATGCTGTGCGCATATACAGAGGTGGCGCGCGTGAGCAAAGCGAAGCGTGCTCACATTTGCGAACCGGTAGGGAAGGTCGTGAAAACCATCCCTGATAGTCATCCTCATCATCCTCATCATCTACAAACGTTCTTGAAACATTACACTTTTCAGCACTTGAGACCAGAGTTCATAACTATGGTTACGATTTGTTTGCTTCTTTTCAACTGAACAAGTTTTCACGGCTTAGGGAAGAACTTGGACAAGTTTAGGCAGAAACCACTTTCACTTTTATTTTTCAAAATCAATAACCTTCCCAAGTGGAATAATAGAACAAACAAAGTGTCAGAGGAATGAAAACCAAGTAAAAGCTTCAAGACAAAAAGAAGGTTAAGAACAATAATAATAGTGATAATTAATAATAATAATAATAATAGCCAGCAACTTCTGAAAAGTACCATTGTCCAGATTTCAAGGTCTAACAAAAATTATGGAAGAAATATGTTGAAAACACCATTGTTCTCAGCTCCGGTTTAAATAAAACCGTTCCCATTTGATTGATCAATGTTCAGATGTATTTTATAAGTCCCCAGAGGGCAATGCTAAAAGAATTGTTTCTTTACTTTCAAATGGACCCGGGTGGTCCTTTCGTCTTGAAGGCAACTGTAAATACTACAGACTGATAATAATACTGAAGATTGTGTAAGCCCAATGGAGCATAATGTGGGAGCTGGTGCCTCTGTACGAACAAAGAGAACCATCAGAAATGATGGAAGGTTGGCCTTTAGTGGGAAATAATTCTGAGAAACTCTTTGTGCTGTGTAATGAATTGACAATTTGGCAATGGCAAAAAGAGAAAAAAAGATAATTGCAAATGTGTTTCTCCTTGCCACCTTCATATCCTGCTTGTATCTTCTGGTTGACCTTACAACTGCAAAAAAAGAAATACATAATAAAGGCAGAAATGCTTGATGATGAATCATGTGCATTAGCAACTAGAAAGCAGCCAAAGATAAATGACAGCATATTTGTCCGAGAACTGCTGTCTCTGACGGTAGTTTTCTACGAAGAAGTATTAGAAGAAGCTGTTTTTTCTTCACTCCAAGCAGTTCCATGCAGGGGCGGGTTCCTAATTTTTTTACTACCACTCTGTGGGTGTGGCTTATTTTGTGGGTGTGGCTTGCCAGCCATGTGACCGGGTGGGCGTGGGCCTCGTGAGCTTGGAGCTTGGCAGCAGCCGGAGAAGTGGGGAGGCATTGCCCACCCGTAACGCAGCCCCCCGCAGTGGGAGCAGCAAGACTGCGGCAGCGGTTCTCCTAGGAGGCTCCATCCGGCCTGAATGCTTCTCCCCATTTGATGATCCTAGGCTCCTGCCGTCCGTTCCCCCTCCCCTCAGCAGCTCGAGAAGCCTCGAACGTGCAAAAATGCCTAGGATCATCACCACGCGTTCATGGCTTCTCGGACTGCTGAAGGGAGGGGAATGGAGATAGCTCCTGCCGCCCGTTCTTTCAGCATCTCACGCGCTCCCTCAGCCATCCTCCCCTGCTTGGACTCACTGTGGGGTAGGAAGGCAGCACATGCGTAATGCCGGAAGCTCGGCGTCTGGGCATGCGCAGAAGAAAATTTTAAAAAATAATAATTATTTTTTTTAAAAAATGGTGGCACCCAGGCACCGGCAACCAACTGCACCAGTACTGTGACGTCACCAGCGGGCCGCTACCGGTGCTATAGAGTGGACCGCACCGGTAGGAACCCACCACTGGTTCCATGTCAATGTCTGTATTCTACTTTACAGAGGACACATTTAAAATTCTCCTTTACATGAAGGGCTGGATTTAAAAGCAACGGGCCCCAAAATGTTGATGGCAATCAACCGCCATCATCTGTTCATAACTTTTTCCTAATGCAGTGAGATTTCTTTCAACTTAAATTGTAACATTTTATTTCTCAAGGTATGCATATGCATGTTTTATGCAAATTGGAGACCCCTCTTGTATTTTTTTTTTCATAGTGATTCATTTCCAAATTTTTTTCAAACAATTTTACCTGGGTACCATGCCATCTGTTATTTTTCATAGCAACTGCCCCATTTCACACAGAGACATTTTAACCCATAGAGTTCTAAATACTACCGGTATCCTCCTGTATAGCCATTCCATATGGGGCAAAATGGCTTATGTGCATTTTATAGTAGAAAAAGAAGCATAATTTTTTTCCTTGTGTTCTATTTCTCATTATTTCTATGTCTCGTTTCTGCCAAAAGCCACCAAAATGATAAGTAAGAAATGAAATGAAACACTAAATATCATAAAACTATGGAAACAAAAACAAAACCATTTTTAAAATACTGAAAAAAGATTATACTGAAAGTCATTTTTTAAAAATCCTGAGTCCAAATCCATCAAAGACCACATAATATGATTATTCCCTTTTGTTTTCCTTGCCCTAAACCAGCTGTTATGCTAATCAACTATCATATGCCAAGCCAATAGTGTATATAGGAATTCTCTGCTCTAGATTGTCATTTTATTTATTTGTCCTTAAATGTATAATATTACGGACAGCCAAGGCTTCTTTTGGCATAAACTGCAAAATTAAAATTAGCATTTGAAATTTTAAAACCACTTTAAAACAACAATTAAAATCAACAGTCAACATGTTTTATAAGGTGTAGTGTTTGGTGTAGTGATTTTTTAAAAAATCAACAAAGACATTATACTGATCAGCTCAGCAGGAAGCACACTCCAATAAATTGGAGTTGTTGGAAAAATAAATCTAAGCTTAAGTATCCCAGGACTGAGAGCTAAAAAAAGCTGCTTAAAGGGAAAATAGACCCTACATGTCTTAATTCTTCCCTCCAACAATCTACTAATTCTCTCACTACTGTAATTGCAGCCCAAGTTTAAATATCACATGAATTCCCAACCACATTGTAATTGCCATCTGAGGTTCCTTCCTTCCTGCCTTCCCATTACTGAATAGACAAAATGCACATTTAATCAGCAAATCAAGTACTAACAACCCTTTTTTAAAATATTAGGGAATTTTCAAATCGGAATTCCCATCAGGACAATGGAGAAAGGCTGTCAGTATTATATTAGTACCCACCAATCAGAACTGGGGGGCTCCCCTAAAATGGCAACCAAGCCCTTAACATAGTTACAGCTTCTTAGCATGCTACCCTTCAACAAGATGGAGGTTGGTCTTAGCCTCTTCTATTCTTTCATTAATATAAAGTAATGTTGGGAGAAATATCCATCTGGTTCAGTTCCAAGCTGGGAGAAAGACACTGGAAACATGGAGGCTGATTGGAAAGATGGTTTAATGATGAACAGAACCAGTGTTCTGTTTATGGTTCTCATGCAGCTGACAAAATGGAGTTGAGAGTGGGGTTTTTTATATCTTCATTGACCTTCCTGTGCAAGAACATGTCCTCAAATATTCTATTGGTTGTTATCAGATTCCTATGGGGCAGGAGCGGGTTCCTAATTTTTTTACTACCACTCTGTGGGCATGGCTTATTTTGTGGGTGTGGCTTGCCAGCCATGTGACTGGGTGGGCATGGGCCTCGGGAGCTTGGCAGCGGCCGGAGAAGCGGGGGGGGGCATTGCCCACCCGCAACGCAGCCCCCTTCAGCGGGAGCAGCAAGGCCACGGCAGCGGTTCTTCTAGGAGGCTCCGTCCAGCCTGAATGCTTCTCCCCATTCGATGATCCTAGGCTCCTGCTGCCCGTTCCCCCTCCCCTCAGCAGCTTGAGAAGCCTCAAATGTGCGAAAATGCCTAGGATCATCACCGCACGTTCGTGAAGGGAGGGGAATGGAGAAAGCTCCTGCCGCCCGTTATTTCAGTGTCTCATTCGCTTCCTCAGCCATCCTCCCTTGCTTGGACTCAATGTGGGGTAGGAAGGCAGCGCATGCGCAGTGCCAGAAGCTTGGCTTCTGGGCATGCGCAGAAGAAATTTTTTTAAAAAAAAAATTAAAAAAATTTTTTAATGGCGGCACCCAGGCACTGGCAACCAATTACACCGGTACTGTGACATCACCAGCGGGCCGCTACCGGTGCTATAGAGTGGACCACACCTGTAGGAACCCACCACTGCTATGGGGTCATGTAGGGGTTATGTAGGGGTCATAGCTGGCTCTATAGGTAAAAGAAGAAATGCAAATCCTAGGTGTTTGTCTGAGCAGATTTTGTCAACCTTTTGTTTGTTGCTTATCTGAGTTTCTGTCTTGACCCAGTCTTTCTGAATGGATTACCAAATCTGCATTTCAAAAAGTTGGCCTTCTCAGTTTCTGCTTGGGGCAGGGAAACTGGGGCTGGTTTCTGAATAGGCTGGTCCAATCTTTCTTAATGGGGACAAAATATCTGCTGGGGGCTATTAAGAAAGACTGAGTCTGCTTTCTGCCTCTAAAAAAACATGTTTCTCCATTTCTCATTTAGGGAAATATAATATTCTGCCTTTTTAATATTTCCCAAAATATTTCATTCTTCGGGGGGGTAGGTGCTGACTTTCTATAGTAAGTCAACTTTTGGCCCCCAACTTCTAAAAAGACTGCATTTTAACTCCAGGCCGACTCAGATGATTTGACAGAAAAAACATAGATAGATGGATATATATATATATATATATATAGAGAGAGAGAGAGAGAGAGAGAGAGAGAGAGAGAGAGAGAGAGAGAGAGAGAGAGAGAGAGAGAGAGAGAGAGAGAGGAAATGTCATAAAGATTGCTGTGTATAATCTACTTCAGAGATACAACAGAAATCTGGAATAGATAAATAAATGGCTGGGTTGTAATACTTTTGTCATTTGTTATTACATCACCAACCCACTAACTTCAGCAGTTCAATGGCAAGAGATCCAAAGCTCTTCTGTGTTTCCTTTTTGCATTTAAACTCCAGTTTAAAAGCACAAATCCTTTGTGCACATTCAGCCTATATACTGTTATGAATGCATTTCAACAACTTTTTCTAGTGGGTCGGAAAGCAATTGAAGAAGAGCAACTTTCAGCAAGCAAACAGTGTAAGGCCAAAGGTCAAGAGGCCATTATCTTCACACTTAGTTTTTCAACTTCATAGTGCAGCCAGTGGGGTATAGAAATAAAAAAAATAGAAGTATCAGAACATTGAATGTATAATGCAATTTTGTCCTTATAGAGCTCTTGTAAAACCAGTTTTTCAAGCAAAAGTCAGATAAACCTGTAAACTGTTTTGTAGTAGATCTCAGAGTGAATTGTAATAGAACCAACAAAATGTCTTGTGGCGATTAAAGAATGAGCTTTATTTTATTAAAACAGAATTTTTAGGTCATAGTCCACATTATCAGAAGGTTAGAATGTAGTTCTGAGATATATCTAGAATAGAGTAGAGTAGAGTAGAGTAGAGTAGAGTAGGGTAGGGTAGAATAGAATAGAATAGAATAGAATAGAATAGAATAGAATAGAATAGAATAGAATAGAATAGAATAGAATAGAATAGAATAGAATAGAATAGAATATTCTTTATTTGCCAAGTGTGATTGCACACACAGGGAATTTGTCTCTCGTACATAAACTGCCAGTGTACATACAAACAACAAAGTGATCAGTCATAGATCATAAATCATAAGATACAAACAACTGATAAATTACAATATACCAATAGGAGAAGGTCATAGGAAAGATGAGATGAGAAGGATAATAGCAAAACAGTCCTACTACACTATATGAGTAAATATACAGTATTTGGGCATAGGACAGTGCTGTGGGAATTAGATGTTTAACAGAGTGATGGCATGAGGAAAAACTATCCTTGTGTCTAGTTGTTTTGGCATGCAATGTCAAATTCATATATATATGTGAAGCTATTGAGCATGAAAGGTGATGAGATTAATACCATGTAGTGGACCTTAACCATGCAATGCTTGTTGACATGGCTACTTTTTATCCTGAATGCAAAGATATTTTTTGTTCAGTTGATTTAAGGCAGGCAGACAGGCATGTCTCCATTAGAAGCCATAATGACATCCCTATGCATATGGCATGATTATTATTTGGGTCATGATGCCCAATGCAAGTGCATAAGTCATAACATTTATGCAAATGATATTGAGATGTACATGTCATCATTTGCCTTCTGGTAGACATCATGAGTAGGCAGTTAACCAATCGCATTACTTTTGTTATACCAGCATTGTATGAGTGTCTGTGCGCACCAGTACATGACCATATGATGGACTGCATGGGGGAACTTCACCAAAGCACTCACTGGTAGTGATGGGAAAAGATTATGGAAGGAAAACCAGCTGTTTTATTGCACTGATGTAGAACCAAGACATATGACTCAACTCAATTTACTTCAACAAACCCCACACCAATCAACCTTAATTTTGATGTTTCAAAGTTAAACAACCCCACCCAAAGGATCTCATTCTCTGAGGTCATCACCCAGCACCATTCCCAGCTATTAGTTCATCTGCATATTGAAAGCAAGAAGTTGAATTGTGCTTGTGGTAATCCAACAACTACCTCACATAATTCCTGTAACTGACTGATATGTTTTCAGTCTGACCATGAAGCTAATATTGAATTTTTTTTGTTTTGCTTTTTCTTCCTGACCACTGGACGTCTCTGGAACACACTCAAAAACAGAATATTTTTTTTCCATAGATGACCTCGAGTCACCTTTCCCAAAATGAAACAGCTCTTTCTGTCAATGTCAAATAACCCCACCACTACAAATCAATATTAATAGTTACTTAAAAGAAGTTAAGCAAAGTCAATTAAACTAAGCAAGCAGCTTGTTTGTTCCTGCAAACCATCTTTATCAATTAACTCAATTTAAATGCCAGGTGCTGCTTTTCCTTCTGTAAAGGTATTGATCTAAATGTCAGTCCAGAAAACATTATTAGTACAGCCTTACACAGAAGTAAGACTGCTTTCGATTAACCTTACTTCTAGGTAAATGCTTCTTCTTCTAGCAACCTTACTTCTAGGTAAGACTGTAGGTTGAGAGCCTGTTAAATAATTTTCAGCCTACAATTTAAGTATTGTTACACATACTTTCCGTATTTTTCGGAGCATAAGACGCACCTTTTTCCCCCCTAAAAGTGGCTGAAAATTTGGGTGCGTCTTATACTTTGAATGTAGCTTTTTTCCAGCCCTAACTAGGTGCTAACAGATCTTCCCAGCTCTTACCTTGCAGGCTTTTTCATTGTTACTCTCTCCGAAGAATGTTTGTCCAGCCCTAAGTCTTTGCAGAATTTTTTTTCATTGCTCTACTTGCTCCGAATAAGTTTTTTTCTAGCCCTAACCAGGTGCTAACGATCTTCCCAGCTCTTACCGGCTTGCAGGCTCTTTCATTGTTACTCTCTCCGAAGAAGGTTTTTTTTAAGTCCTAACCAGGGGATAAAATAATATGCTGAAGCTGACCAGACTAAGGACGCTAGCCAGATGAATACCTGGTAGGCAGATTTTTCCCCCCTATTTTCCTCCCCAAAAACTAAGGTGCGTCTTATACTCCGGTGCGTCTTATACTCCGAAAAATACGGTAATTAGTTTTCCATTGTTCATCCCTTCACTAACCTATGATCCTGCTGTCTCTTATCTGAAAAATTAGGAAAAAGAGAAGCAGCTAATAAACTTCCCAGCCATTTTTTTTTAGTTTCATTCAAAATATCATATACTAAAGTTCAGAATAAAACATGCATGCTTGCATTTATAATTCTAAAGCAACACAGAAATGAGGAAGATGAGAATTTATTTATGTGTAACCCGCCTTTATGTGTAAGCCATCTGGGACACGATGGCTCAGTGGCTAAGACGCTGAGCTTGTCGATCAGAAGGTCGGCAGTTCAGCGGTTCAAATCCCTAGTGCCGCGTAATGGAGTGAGCGCCCGTTACTTGTCCCAGCTTCTGCCAACCTAGCAGTTCGAAAGCATGTAAAAAATGCAAGTAGAAAAATAGGCACCACTTTTGGTGGGAAGGTAACAGCGCTCCATGCGCTTTCGGCATTTAGTCATGCCGGACACATGACCATGGAGATTTCTTTGGACAGCCCTGACTCCTCAGCTTAGAAACGGAGATGAGCACCACCCCCTAGAGCCGGAAACTACTAGTACACATATGCAGGGAAACTTTTACTTTTAACCCACCTGTATTATTTTTATAAACAACTCAGGATGGCAAACATACCGTATTTTTCGGAGTATAAGATGCACCAGAGTATAAGACGCACCTTAGTTTTTGGGGAGGAAAATAGGGGAAAACAATCTGCCTACCAGGTATTCATCTGGTTAGCATCCTTAGTCTGGTCAGCTTCAGCACATTATTTTATCCCCTGGTTAGGACTTAAAAAAACCTTCTTCTGAGAGAATAACAATGAAAGAGCCTGCAAGCCAGTAAGAGCTGGGAAGATCGTTAGCACCTGGTTAGGGCTGGAAAAAAACTTATTCTGAGCAAGTAGAGCAATGAAAAAACCCTGCAAAGACTTAGGGCTGGAAAAACCTTCTTCTGAGAGAGTAATAATGAAAGAGCCTGTAGTGCAATGAAAAAAACCCTGCAAAGACTTAGGGCTGGAAAAACCTCCTTTATTTCCTGGTTAGGACTTAAAAAAAACCTTCTTCTGAGAGAATAACAATGAAAGAACCTGCAAGCCAGTAAGAGCTGGGAAGATCGTTAGCACCTGATTAGGGCTAAAAAAAACGTATTCAGAGCAAGTAGAGCAATGAAAAAAACCCTGCAAAGACTTGGGGCTGGAAAAACCTTCTTCTGAGAGAGTAACAATGAAAGAGCCTGCAAGCCAGTAAGAGTTGGGAAGATTGTTAGCACCTGGTTAGGGCTAGAAAAAAACTTATTCGGAGCAGCTTCAGCACATTATTTTATCCCCTGGTTAGGACTTAAAAAAACCTGCTTCTGAGAGAGTAACAATGAAAGAGCCTGCAAGCCGTAAGAGTTGGGAAGATTGTTAGCACCTGGTTAGGGCTAGAAAAAAACTTATTCGGAGCAGCTTCAGCACATTATTTTATCCCCTGGTTAGGACTTAAAAAAACCTGCTTCTGAGAGAGTAACAATGAAAGAGCCTGCAAGCCGGTAAGAGTTGGGAAGATTGTTAGCACCTGGTTAGGGCTAGAAAAAAACTTATTCGGAGCAGCTTCAGCACATTATTTTATCCCCTGGTTAGGACTTAAAAAAACCTGCTTCTGAGAGAGTAACAATGAAAGAGCCTGCAAGCCGTAAGAGCTGGGAAGATCTGTTAGCACCTAGTTAGGGCTGGAAAAAAAAGTTACATTCGAAGTATAAGACGCACCCAAATTTTCAGCCACTTTTAGGGAGGAAAAAGGTACATCTTATACTCTGAAAAATATGGTACCTATTACTCCTTCCTTCTCCTATTTTCCCTTACAACAACAACCCTGTGAGGTGAGTTGGGCTGAGAGAGAGTGACTGTCTCAAAGTCACCCAGTTGTCTTCCATGCCTAAGCAGGACTAGAACTCACAGTCCCCTGGTTTCTAGCCAGGTACCTTAACCAATATACCAAAATAGTTTCACATAGTTCCACATAATTCCTATATGATGTAGCACAGATGTTGACATTTATTTTGTGTAGATTATCCAGTGATGAAGAATTCTCAAGGAGGCTATCTATTCCGCCTTCAGTTCCATGGAAGAAAGTTGGGATACAAACATATCAAAGCAAAAGTTTCTTCACATCATGGAACAGAAAACTGACATCAGGGAAATTTTTAAAAGATTGGATAATTAAAAGGCTGTTTATTATTCATTCCCCAGTTTAAAGAATCAGGACTCAAAACCATGACGCTTTTAATTAAAATTGGAAGAGGGCTTTGATGCAGGGCTTCCTATGAACTAGGGCAAACAATCTAGCAGAATTTTAGCCATGAAAAATATGAACACAGTCATTAGTGCAGAAGTGTCAAACTGGGTTTACAGATTAACAGAGTTGGAAGGGACCTTACAGGTCATCTAGTCCAACCCCCTGCCCAAGCAGGAGAACCTACATCTGCCTCTACCTAGGATTGAACTCACAACCTCCTGATTATGAGGCAAGAGCTCTACCTCTAGGCCACAGCAGCTGGGCTTCTTCGAGGGCAGATCAGTATTGTAGTTCTCCTTTGCGGGCCGGCTGGGGGGGGATGGGACACAGGACAGATGGCTTCCTGCAGCACCCTGCCGACCAAAACAGGGCATGGGGGACCACGTACAGCCCCCTCCACATGCCCCATTTTGGCCAGCAGAGTGTTGCAGGAGGCCGTCCAGGCCAAAAACTGGGTGCAGGGGGCTGCGTGCGCCCCCCCTTGCCCTGTTTTGGCTGCCAGAGACACCGCGGGCCAGTCCTTCATTATTTCCAGGCCGGCCCCGGCCAGATTTAAGCAGCCCGTGGGACAAATCCGGCCCTCGGGCCTTGAGTTTGACACCCCTGCATTAGTATTATATAGGATCTGTAGTTTAATTTCACTTCAATTGATTACAGACCAAACAATGTCTTAGTGCTGCTTAATTGTGTTAGGAATAGAGAGGTTTTGTTACCAGTATTTCTTTATAATAAATTGACCGTATTGTCTGTTTGTTCTGTCAAGGCAGTAGGGTTTCGAAATTGGCTGAACATCATTCAAGAACATTGTGTAACATCTCAACAGCTAAGTTAATGGCTGAGGGCAAACATCATTTATCTGAAGCCAGACCTCTTCTAAAAATTTTTGCCCAGGGTGTTTCAAAGAAGAATCTGAGTAGAGTCATTTTCTAATGTCAATCTTCTCTGCTTATTTGGGAAATAAAAATGGCCAAGCCATTACTTGTTCAGCTCCTTCATCTGGTAATCCACTAGACTGCCCATTACCAACCAAATTATCCAAGATTGGTCTGGACTATATAATTTCCTTATGGTTTTCATCCTTTCCGACCACCCACATTCTCTCTTTGCTCTTTTAGAGCAAAAGATCTTCAAAATATGCTAGATTTACGGGAAGAAACAAATTAGCTATGGAAAATACAGAAATTGGGAAAGATGAAGGGTGCAAGGAAATCAGTCAATTTAGACAGGAGGATTTTTCCCTCAAGGAAAAAAAATATTCAGGAGCACCAATCTTATTTAGGAAGTAAAGAAACATTATCCTTTGATGCATCTGCCATCACTGACTGGATCTGCTTGCTCTATCAACACAGGGAAATATCAACACAGGCAAATGAATTCTTGGTTCCTTATTAACCACAAAATCTATATTTTTTTGTATGCCTTGCAGGAGAGAAATGATTTGGTATCATCTCAGATCCTAAATGCATGTATGAGCCGAGGTGGCGCAGCGGTTAGAGGCAGTACTGCAGGCCACTTTAGCTGACTGTGATCCGCAGGTCAGCGGTTCAAATCTCACCGGCTCAAGGTTGACTCAGCCTTCCATCCTTCCGAGGTAGGTAAAATGAGGACCCAGATTGTTGGGGGCAATATAAATATACATTGCTTACTGGTGTAAACCGCTTAGAGAGTGCTTGCACTCTGAGGCGGTATATAAATCTCACTAAATAAATAAATAAATAAATAAATTTACCTCTTGGAATGTAGCCACAATGGGGTAGCTCTTAGCCAACCTTGGCAATGTCTCAAAGTACCTAAGGAAGGTCATACCTTACTAATACCTAGTAGGAAACTATCAAGAAATGTCAAGATGGACATGTTGTCACTAGGAGTTGAATAAAACATGGGAAGAGACTTTACCTTGTACTCTTTCTTAGAAGAGACACTCATAAGACTTAAATATCTGCAAGATATGAATATGCTGACATTGATTGATTGATTGATTGATTGATTGATTGATTGATTATGGGTCATCAATACATTGTCAACTATTAGCAACACATCGATAATCTTAATGACAATTTGTTCCTAACATGATCCTTCAGGTTTCCCAATGGTGAATTCATCCCCAGTGTAACTGAGTCCATCTACTTTACTCCTGGTCATCTCTTCTTCTGCTTTCTTTCAATCTTTCCCAGCATTCCCAGAGGCTTAGATCTTCACTTAATGAAGATCTAAAGTTTGATCATTTCTGCCTTGGGTGAGATCTCTGGGTTGATTTGTTTAAACAATGCTTTATCACTGCTTAATTGTATTGGGAATAGAGAAGGGTGGTTTTTTTAATAGCACCTCCTCCTAATAAATCCTTTTTATCTTGGAATATTATTCAACATTTCTACTAATTACCTGGACGATGGAATTTATGGCATGTTCATCAAATTTGTAAATAACACAAAACTGTGAGGTCTGGCCAAGACCCAGAAGGACAGATTGCAGTCTAATCTAGACAGGTTGGAAAACTGGTTGAGAAGAACAAGTTGTCCTTTAACAAAAAGGAATGTAAGATATTAGATTTAGGGAAGGGGGGAATCCAATGCATATATAAGATATTCATGGTTCCAGGGTACTAAATCTGAGAAAGCTGTGGCCATCGACAAGATCAACATGAGTTAGCAGTGTGGGTCAGTTGCTAGAAGAGTTTAGGGAGTTTGTGCGCTACATTTCAAGAAACACTGTACCTTTAACACATGAAGTTACCATTCCTCTCTACTTGAGTCTGGTAAGACCACATCTGCAGTACTGTATATGATACTGGACACCACACTATACATTTCACTGAAAGTTTTAAAAATAACAACAGATAATACCAGCCAATGTTGGAAGAAAGAGAGAAAATGAAAAAAGGAATACAAAGTGCAAAGAAAGAAAAAAGAGAGAAAGAGGTTAAAGAAAACAGAAATGAAGAGAAGAGAAGAGAAGAGAAGAGAAGAGAAGAGAAGAGAAGAGAAGAGAAGAGAAGAGAAGAGAAGAGAAGAGAAGAGTTGGAAGGGACCTTGGAGGTCTTCTAGTCTAACCCCCTGCTTAGGCAGGAAACCCTACACCACTTCAGACATCTTCTTAAAAACTTTCAGTGTTGGAGCATCCACAACTTCTGGAGGCAAGCTGTTCCACTGATTAATTGTTCTAACTGTCAGGAAATGTCTCCTTAGTTCTAAGTTGCTTCTCTCCTTGATTAGTTTCCACCCATTGCTTCTTGTCCTACCTTCAGGTGCTTTGGAGAATAGCTTGACTCCCTCTTCTTTGTGGCAACCCCTGAGATATTGGAACACTGCTATCATGTCTCCCCCAGTTAAAGAAGTGACTTATCATCTTCATCACAAGAAGTACAGGTAAAGTTGATATTTCTTCCTCCCTTATAAGGTTGCATGCATGTATTTATTCCTTCCATAGTCCATCCCTTATCCATTTGCAAATCCATAAATCATGTTTCAGCATGTTTTGCTGACGGTTGTCAGCAAAAAGTCCATAAAGAGGTTCCAGAACTTTTTCAAATTATATCTCATTTTAATTCTAGCCAAAAAATAAATCAGCTTTAAATTCTCAGCTTTTGTTTCTAAACATCTTAGTTTTTTGATCCATTCAAATGCTCTCATAGGTTTTGATGGTCCTTCCTTTTTTTTCCCTCCCATCTCTGAAGTTTCTTCAAGGCTTTAAGCAACAGTTTTGCAAATCCATCAAGAAGCTTTATTCAGGTGACTTTCTCTTTGATCATTTGCTTCTGGGGGAAAAACAGTAGACTAAAGACGGTTCCATAAAAAGCAGAACTGATAACTGTGATGGAATGAAGAAGCAGACAAAAGAAGAAGACTTAAGATCATCCACAAATGCTTCAGATAGATGATTCCTGTGAGGAAATTGCAAGACAGTGAGGTCTGGTGGGTTTAAAGCAGGGGTGGATTCCTCCCGGTTCGGGCCGGTAGCAACCTGCTGGTGATGTCACAATGACATCACCGAACCGGATTGGTCGGTGCCGGTCAGTGGGCACTGCCATTTTTTTTTCCAAATTTTTTTTAAATTTTTTTTCCTTCTGAGCATGTGCAGAAGCCGAGTTCCGGCACTGTGCATGCGGTCACCATCTTTTTTTATGTTTAGTTTTTTTCCCGGATTTTTCGTTACTGCACATCCGTGCGCTCACGAGGCGTGCCCATGTGGCGAGTGAGGGAGGGAGCAAACCGGCAGCGAGGTAAGTTTGAACTCACCCCTGGTTTAAAGTTCTGACAGACAAGGAAATGGCCATCTTGCTGAAACTGTAGTCAATGCATTTGAAAGAACGCTAACTTTACATAGTTCCTTTGTAACAACCTTCAGAAATTGTTTTTTAATTCTGCTTCTGCTATTGGGAACCTTCGGATCAACAAGTTTTATGCTACTGGATGAAATGATGGCGGCACTATGATGCAATCCAAGCTCCACTCATTTTTATGTGTCATGAACCAGACCTTGGATCAAACCATCATTATCTCCCTCTTGGCTTCAGCACATCCCAACTGTCACGTGATCAAAATTCAGGCACTTGGAAACCAGCATGTATTTTATGACAGTTACATTGTCATGTGGATCATGTGATCGCCATTTGTGACCTTCCTAACTGACTTCTAACAAGCAAAATCAATGAGGGAACTTGGAGTTACTTAGCAACCGTGTGATTCACTTAACACAACTGCAGTGATTCACTTAACAACCAGGTCAAAAAAAAGGTTGCAAAATTGGCGCAACTCACCGCATTGCTTAGCAATGGAAATACTCGTCCCAATTGTGATCATAAGTCGAGAAATACCTGTACATCAAACCAAGAAGTGGTCCATGAATAGATGGAGCTTCTTCGCATCAGTGACCCTGTGGTTGCCTGCAAGCATTTCGGTGAGCAGCTTAGAATGTGGTTGCAGGGAGCCACACTAAACCTTTCTGGAAAATGCCTCAGACTTGGTAGTTTCTTCCCCCTCTAGGAGTGTACAAGTCTTGCTGTTCCTGACAGCTTCAAGCATTGTTTTGAAGAGGTAACGAAAATAGACAGATTCTCGGCATGTAGCAGACCATCTGCCTTCCCGGCTTGCATTCGCTGCTCTGAAAACCTCTCAAAGTTCTAGCGGTAGTTTTGCTTAGCTAGGTTTGGTTTGGTTCCAGAGGGTGAAGATGGGAGAAAAGCCTCTGTTTTGGTCACATGCTTTGAGGACCCCAACCAGTTTCCAGCTTTCTCCAAACATTGAAGCGCTCGCAGTCTTGTCAGCTAATCTAATGAGGGTGGAGGCCAAGAAAGAGATGGTGGCAGGGGAGAATAGATTCTTCTTGGATTCTTGCAGTGCAAGGAAATATGGTTTCTCTCTGTTCTCCCCTGCGTTGATTTTTTTTTAAAGAAAAGCAGTACCTCCCTGCATGGTTCAACTCTTGCTGATATTTCAAATCTTGTTTGACAGATTTGAATCGGCAGCCAGATTCACTCCCAGCTAAAAGTGGGGGCAAGGCTTGTTGAGGAGGGCCTGGAGGGACAACAGAGTTGTCCAGAATTTTGTAGTCTTGAAAGCTGCTCTTCGTTGTCTCTTCTTTAACTTGAATTTAGCACAGGACTTAATTCTCTGTACCAAACAGCCTTTTGTAGGGTTTGTTCCCTTTTGTAGGAAGCCCACCCCTCCAGTGGTGGGTTCCTACCAGTGCGGTCCACTCTATAGCACCGGTAGCGGCCCGCTGGTGACGTCACAGTACCGGTGCGGCCGGTGCCTGGGCGCCGCCATTTTTTAATTTTTTTTTATTTTTTAAAACATTTTCTTCTGCGCATGCCCAGAAGCCGAGTTTCCAGCACTGCTCATCCACTGCCTTCCTACCCCACAGTGGGTCCAAGCAGGGGAGGGTGGCTGAGGGAGCACGTGAGACGCTGAAAGAACGGGTGGCAGGAGCTATCTCAGTTCCTCTCCCTTCAGCAGTCCGAGAAGCCACGAACACGCGGTGATGATCCTAGGCATTTTCGCACGTTTGAGGCTTCTCGAGCTGCTGAGGGGAGGAATGGGCGGCAGGACCTATCTCAGTTCCCCTCCCTTCAGCAGTCCGAGAAGCCACGCCCACCCGGTCACATGGCTGGCAAGCCACACCCACAAAATAAGCCACGCCTACAGAGTGGTAGTAAAAAAAATTAGGAACCCGCCCCTGCACCCCTCCCCGAGAATAAAATATTTTGGGGAATATTAAGAAAGGCAGAATACTATATTCTGCACAAAGGAGAAATGGAGAAAAAAAAATTCTTAACAAAGGCAGAAAGCAGCCCCAACAGCCTCCAGCAGATGCCTGAAGTCTTTAGAGATGGATATTTTGTGCCCATTAAGAAATCCAGGCCAATCTATTCACAAACAAAACACCTTCGGCTCCAGCTGATGGGATTACAATTTCTTCTTGTGCCATATCCATCATCGGACATTGGCGATCATGTTGGCGATCCTATTTTATCAACAGCCACACGAAAAAGTGCTGCTGAGTTTTGTCCAAACCGGTCCCTTAGATTTTGAAGCCATGATGTTCTTCTTCCGCCTGGACCTCCTTTGCCTTCAATCTTTCCCTGGAGGATTAAGTGAAGTATGCCTTATTTTTCTGGGTGTCACATCACATGTCCGAAATATTCTAACTTTCGCTTTTTAATGGTTAAAACAATTTAAAATGATTAAATGATTTTAATGATTAAAATTTACCCCACCCAAATTCTAAGGACAGGGCATGACCTCTAGGACATAATAGGATTAACTCACTACCATTAGAATAGCAAAAGGCACAAGGCTCACTACACTGCACAAACCCCTGTAGCATCTCAGAACCCTATAAAAATCCATCCATTCCTAAGCCAAGGGGTCAGCCACCCCAGAAACTTGCTTCTGTTAATGAAATTTCTGGAACTCAAATAAACCTTCTGTCACGGTTCCAAATAGCATCGAAAATTAAATCAGAGTCCGAGGCAAAGTATTCCTCAAAGTTCCAATTTATTAGCAGAGCCATGTTGGCACATCTGGGAGAAACCCGAATCTGAAGTCCCCAGGGTTTCTCCACCCAGTTGAGAAGTTCAAGCCCTTGTCCCCACACCCCCAAGTCCATCACATTGACCAATCTTCAACTGCCACCCTGGCAAGAATCCACCCATCTCCTTCCCTGCAGGTGCAGGAGTGCGAAGACAAAGGACGACCTTGACTATCTAGAAATAATTTGTTATAGCTACATACAGACAGCCCTCATGCAATTCCCCCTCCCAAATTCCCACAATAAAGAATGCACATTAAAATACTATAAAGTGTGGCAGGCCAAAGACCCCAACTAAAATGGCTTCGGCCTGACACCTTCATTCCTAGCCGCCAGTCAGCCTCCATTTTATTTCCAGCACCTTTCTCCGGGCTTAAAGTCTGTAGACTTTAATCCTAAAAGGATGCAAATGTCCAGCTGTCTGCAGGGAATATAAATCTTCCATTCCCCACTATCCTGTCAGAGCTGAAGAAGCTTCTTGGATGAGAAGCGAAACATCTTCAAAAGAAAAAAACAAGAACGTCCAGTTGCCTCCTGAAAAAAAAGCACCTTTAGGTTTCTCCCAACTTGGAATGAGACTGGATTTTTCTTCCAACACTTTCATCCCCCCATATCATAAGATGGCATGCATACCAGCCCTATTTTTTTTAAAAAAACCCACCATAAAATGATAATAAAAGTATTTAATAAAAGTATTGTATCAGAGTTTGTTGCAGAAAATTAAATCCAGAAGCACACACAGATAACTGATTCAGCTGGATTCATTAACTTCTTTATAAACATAGTAATATATATACAATACCACAAGTAGAGTTCTTCTCCAACATAGAAGCAGTTACAAGCAAAATACAAGCAGCTTCTAGTTCAGAGTTCAGAAAGAGACAAGAGTACAGAGTGGGCTGAGCCATGCCCAGCCTTCAGGTTTCAGTTTTGATTCTCTGCACAGACTCAGAAGTGTTTAAGCTCCCATTGGCTGACTTAGTTGCTATGCCTATTCATTGGCTGACCTTGTTAACATGGCTCTCCCAGTTCATGAATATCTTAACATATTGTTCACAAGACAAAAATGGCACTCAACTTGCAAATGTCTAATATCAACCCTATTGCCCATTGCTGATTTCTGAGTGGTCCTTTATATTTTAAGGGAGAAAGTACCCATAATTTTCCTCCTAAAGCCATGCCTAAGCTTCATTATAGAAAAAAATCTTCCCTTCTGAAAATGTGTAATGTATTTTTGATGATGCCTCAAGAAGAGCCTATTCTGAAGAGTTTAGCACTTCGATAGTTCAGATTGCCAAAAGCTGATGCCAAATCTGGCATTACTGAATCCTCTGTGAAAGTCCATGAATTCCAAATGATGGTAAAAAAAAATTGCAGAGCAAAATCAGAAATGTACAGGTAGTCCATGATTCATGACCATTCATGTAACAAGTGTTTAAAGTTACAATGGGGCTGAAAAAGTGACTTACAACAGTGACTTACAACAGTGACTTACAGCAGGTCCTTGCACTTATGAGCCACATTGGTGCAGTGGTTAGAGTGCAGTACTGCAGGCTACTTCTGCTGACTGCCGGCTGACTGCAATTTGGCAGTTCAAATTTCACCAGACTCAAGGTTGACTCAGCCTTCCATCCTTCTGAGGTGGGTAAAACGGGGACCCAAATTGTTGGGGGCAATATGCTGACTCTGTAAACCGCTTAGAGATGGCTGTAAAAGCACTGTAAAGCGGTATATAAATCTAAGTGCTATTGCTTGTGCTATGACTGTCACAGATCCCGTTATGAAGAATCCTGGGCTTAAGACCAAATCGTGGGCATCTATCAAAAGAGATTATTGAGAGCCACCCTGATGTCCAAATCCATTCATCAATGATAGCTGAGGACCAAAAGAAAATAAAGGACAGACAGCATGTGAGATCTGCATAGCCTTATTTGTATGCCCCATGAATTTGTTCCATGCAATCTCTATGGCCGGGGCTGACTCATTGCCACGTACTACCTAATTACTTAAAGCACAGTTCCTGGAGCATAGCCAAGTAGGTCTGTCTGGGTCATTCCCCCCCCCCACCTGCCTTGATGAGGTCCTTGCAAAGGTAAGTTACTTCAACCTCAATGTGGCATTTCAACTCACAGCAACAGAGCAGCTCAATTAGACCCTTCAATTCAGTTATTTACATGGCATTTTGTGTGTGCATGGTAGCCTTTGTTGTTAGGCAGAATGAACCAGGATGGCAAGCTCTGCTGTGATGTTTAGGAGGCATTGCCATCTGCAATAATAGTTCACAGCAAAATGTGACCTACTTTACGCATGGCAATAATTTGCAGTCTAGGAGACATGTTTATCATCAGTAGTTGATTTGGAAATGATTTATTATTAGAGTACTAGCACAAGACTGAGTCCCGAGTTTGAACTCCCAGGTAAATGTTTTTGGGTCAGTGGCGACATAGCAGTTTGAGGTAGTTGGCAAGAATAAAGCTGTATTAATATTTAAAGTTTAATTGGTTTTTGAATTTGATTTGAAAATCCTTTGATTTGGATTTCCTGGTTTAGTTTACTGCATCCTATTTTGGAGTTTGAATGAAAGTGGGGTTAAGATATTATGAAGAAAGAAATAAAGAAATACAGTAGGAACCACACTTATTGCTTTAAGTTTCCTGGCAGAAAAGTGAAATGTAAGTGTAATGATTAAAAAAACTATGTCCATCAGTTGTATTTGCACAATATGCAAATTATCAATAATCATTGATTATTAAAGACCTAACATTCAAACAACATGCAAGAGAGAGGGGGAGGGGGAGGGGGAGAGGGGGAGGGAGAGGGAGGGAGGGAGGGATTTGTTAGTTTACTTTTGTTAGTTATGTGCCATACAGTCAAGCCCACACACAGGCAAACTGCATAAACAAATGTCTGTTTTCTCAGTTTTCCCCTTGGGATAAGCTGTACAGGTAGTGCTTGAGTTACAACTACCATTGGGATTAGAACTTCCATTACTAAAGGATGCAGTTGCTAAGTGAGCCAGGGCCAATTTTACAACCTTTTTGGCCGTGGTTGTTAAGCAAATCATCAATTGAAAAGTCGGAAAATAGGGTAAACTCAACAAATGTTTCACTTAGCAACCTAAATTTTGAGCTCAATTGTGGTTGTAACTCGAGGACTACTTGTACCCTCTTCTTTCACTGATTTACTGTACCCCAGCCGTTGATGTGAAACCAGTGTTGCATTGTTGTGCCTGTGATTGGTGGACATGGAGGAAGAATCAGAGAGAGAAGATGCATTATAGATTTGAAGATGGTTAGTCAGTCCTGCACTGAATATAGGCTGACTGCTTTCTTGACCTGATGATCTGCAAACAGAAGCTCATCCAAGTTGCGTGTGAGAAAAGTAGAGAATAAATGAAGAAAATGGATCTGCTTGACATGGTTAAGGGAAGCAGAAGGAGAAGATAATGCCCTGTGGACCAGTGGTGAGTTCCTACCGGTGCGGTCCACTCTATAGCACCAGTAGCGGCCTGCTGGTGATGTCACAGTACCGATGCGGTCAGTTGCCGGTGCCTGGGCGCCGCCATTTAAAAAAAATTTTTTTTTAATTTTTTAAAAAACATTTCTTCTGCGCATGCCCAGAGGTTGAGCTTCCGGCACTGCGCATGCGCTGCCTTCCTGCCCCACAGTGAGTCCAAGCAGGGGAGGATGGCTGAGGGAGTGCGTGAGACACTGAAAGAACGGGCGGCAGGAGCTATCTCCATTCCCCTCCCTTCAGCAGTCCGAGAAGCCATGAACGTGCGGTGATGATCCTAGGCATTTTCACACGTTTGAGGCTTCTCGAGCTGCTGAGGGGAGGGGGTGGCAGGACCTATCTCAGTTCCCCTCCCTTCAGCAGTCCGAGAAGCCACACCCACCCGGTCACATGGCCGGCAAGCCATGCCCACCCAGTCACATGGCTGGCAAGCCACACCCACAAAATAAGCCACGCCCACAAAGTAGTAGTAAAAAAATTAGGAACCCACCCCTGCTGTGGACCATGGGCCTGCTCCCAAGCTACTTCCGATGATCTCATTGAATTTAGTCATTGCCTTCATTTATAGGATAAATCTCTTCATTTCTACATCTTTTCATCTATTCTTGAGCTCAGAAAAACAACTATCTCCTAGTTTCCTACTTTGATCAACTATAGCTGCCACTAGGGATACAAGTTAACTTTAATCACTTTAAGCATTCATCTGGGTTTTCAGATTTCATCTCTACTGTTCTACCAAGTTCTTCAAAATCTCCTTTGCTTTCAGCTAGCAAAATGGTATCATCTGTATATCTGAAATTGTTAACATTTTCATCACTTTTGATACCTGATAACATTGCTTTCCAACCCGGCGATGCTGTCATTACTGCTGTACAAGACAAGCAATTATATAGACCAGGGGTCGGCAACCTTAAACACTTAAAGAGCCATTTGGACCCGTTTCTCACAGAAAAGAAAACACCGGGAGCCACAAAAACCTTTTGACATCTAAAATGAAGATAACATTGCATATATCATTTTTTTACCTTTATGCTATGTATAAAAAACCTATAGTGTGTTGCATTTATGTAATCAATGACCTGCTACAGAGGGGAAAAAAATTATTTCTGCATGCAACAAAAACCATTTTGAACTCCGAAAAAAAAGATGGGTCGAAACGCTCAATAAATTGCGTGCCAGCGGGTGTCGCACATTGGCGGTTGTGATGCATGTTTTGAGCATCAGGGAGCCGCAGCAGAGGGATGAAAGAGCCACATGCGGCTCCAGAGCCGCGGGTTGCAGACCCCTGATATAGACAATACGTATGCTTATATCCCTTTTCCACATCAGATGGACCACATCAGATTCAATTCTGATAGTCACCTCTTGATGACTCTAAAGATTTTTGGAAGAATAATCAGGTGTCCTGACAAACTGATTAATCTTAATATCTTCCACATTCTAGCATGATCTCCAGGAGTGTCAAACTGGCAGCCCGCGGGCCGGATGCTTCACATGCAGGCCATGCCCACCCCAGCTCCATGAACGGAAAAACCATCGTGATATGTCATGTGAAGGCAACATGATGCGGCGAGTTTGACACCCGTGATCTACACTATCAATGGCCTTGTTATTTATTTATTTATTTATTTATTTATTTATTTATTTATTTATTTATTTATTTATTTATTTATTTATTTATTTATTTATTTATTTATTTATTTATTTATTTATTTATTTGGTAGTTTTTCTATGCCGCCCTACTCCCTCAGGACTCAGGGCGGCGTACAACATTTTATAAAAAACTCCAAACAAATTATTAAAAGAGAACTTAAAGCTCAGACCAATGGGCAGCCAATGCAGCTGGCGGAGTATAGGTGTTACGTGGGTGTACCTTGAAACACCCACCACAGCACGCGCAGCTGCATTTTGCACCAGTTGAAGTCTCCGAATACTCTTCAGGGGCAGCCCCATGTAGAGCGCATTGCAGTAGTCCAGTTGAGAGGTGACAAGGGCGTGAGTGACCGTGAGTAGAGCCTCCTTATTATGGTTAATAAAATAAAGGCAATCCCTTATATATTCTTCCCATTGCCATTAATTATCTTATGTTTATTATCTGATCTTGCGCTCTTCTTTTTTAAAACCTGCCTGTTCGCTCAGCATTTCCATGTATGGCTCTATTGTTCTTTGAAGCAGGTTCAGAAAACTTCATGTGAGAGACCGCAGAGTAAAACGCTATGAACTTTTCCATAATCTCTTGCATCTCCCTTTTTCAGCAGAAGTATATATACACTAACCTTTCCCCGTCTCTAGGACACACAGTCCTGTTCTCTGTTGTTGACTCAGAGCTCTTAGTACTTAGACTGTCTCGTCTTGCAGCTTTCAGCAGTTCCACTGATACTTCATTCTGTGCCTGGTGCTTTTCTGTTTGACAATTGGTTTATTGCCTTTCATAACTTCACTTTCTCGTTCTTCAATATCTCTCTGTAAATGTTGCCGTCATTCTTTAATCTCAATTAATAAAAAGTTATTGGTTGGGTTTTCCATCTTTCTTTAAGCTTTATTTGACATTATTAGAATTCTGTGAACAGGATTACTCTAAAGAAGTCCACTTTGGCTGTGGTTTTTCTGATCTTTCTCATTTTCTATTTCTTATTGGTTTCTTGTACTTGTTGATATTAGGGGTTCTTAGATTTAGATTAGATTATTATTAGAGTTGGAAGGGACCTTGAAGGTCATCTAGTCCAACCCCCCGCTCAAGCAGGAGTCCCTACACCATTTCAGATAAATGGCAGTCCAATCTCCTTTTGAAAGTCTCACGTGTTGGAGCTCTCACAACCTCCACAGGCAAGCTGTTCCACTTGTTGATTGCTCTCACTGTCAGAAAGTTCCTCCTTATTTCCAGGTTGAATCTCTCTTTGGTCAGTTTCCATCCATTATTCCTTGTCTGGCCTTCTGGTGCCTTGGAAAACAGCCTGATCCCCTCCTTTCTGTGGCAGCCCCTCAAGTATTGGAACACTGTTATCATGTCACCCCTGGTCCTTCTCTTCGCCAGACTGGCCAAGCTCAGTTCCTGCAACCGCTCTTCGTATGTTTTAGTTTCCAGTCCCCTTATCATCCTGGTTGCTCTCCTCTGCACTTTCTCTAGAGCTTCAATGTCTTTGGTGCTCTCTGAGCTCGCTTGTTTTCTTGCAGATGTTTCATTACCCATACTAGGTAACATTGTCAGTAAGGAGTGCTGTTTGTTGTCAGTTTATATTCTGGTGGCTTGCCTGTCAGTGTTAGTCTTAGAGATTCTTTGGTTGGGCTGTTTACTGTTGACTCTTTGGCAGCTTCTTGATTGTGGTATTGCTTACTTGATTGTTGGTCTGAAGTTAGCCTTGGAGTTAATCTGTGCTGACCTGGGTGCTGATTGCTGGTGGAGAGCTGCTGGAGTTGTTTTGTTCCTTTTTGGGCTGGTTGATTATCTCTTTTGCATAGTCTATAGATGTTATTAATGTCTATGTGTCTGTTGATGGCTGATTTGTCAGAGTGCCAGGCTTCTAGAAATTCTCTGGCATTTTTAGACTTGGCCTGGTCTAGGATTGTCACATTTTCCCAATTGAAACTATGGTTGAATCTGTCAATATGTTGTGAAAATAAAGAACTTTCGTCCTGTCTTCTGACTGTCAGTTGGTGTTCATGTATGCATTCTCCCAGTCTTCTGCCTGTTTCTCCTACATAGTGGGTTGTTGCAGTTCTTACATTGTATGTTGTAGATCACTCCTGTTTTTTGTTTCTGGGGTTTCTCGGTCTTTTGGTTTGTTTAAGATGTTTTAAAGGGCTTTGGTTGGCTTGTGTGCTACTTGCTGATATATTCGACCGAGAGAGATTTAGATTTATTATTAGAGTTGGAAAGGACCTTGTAGGTCATCTAGTCCAACCCCCTGGTCAAGCAGGAGTTCCTACACCATTTGAGACAGATGGCAGTCCAGTCTCTCTTTGAAGGTCGCAAGTGTTGGGGCTCTCACAACCTCCGCTGGCAAGCTGTTCCACTGGTTGATCGCTCTCACCGTCAGAAAGTTTCTCCTCACTCCCAGGTTGAATCTCTCCTTGGTCAGCTTCCATCCGTTATTCCTTGTTTGGCTTTCTGGTGCCATAGAGAACAGCCTGTTCTCTATGGCACCAGATGTTCATATGTTATCTTGTTCTCCCTGGTGCCCATGACTTTTACTCTTCTTCATTTCTTCATATCTTTCCTGACTATATGGCAACTCATTCCAAATGTCATTTTTTTACCTTTCAAATTCTGGCAATATTTATTTTCTTCTTTGGTTTCATGTTTCTTATCTCTTCCTATAGTTCCTCAAAGTCTCTTTTGCATAAGTTAAATACACTGTTTCTTACCAAGATTTTATATCCCAACTGTATGACCTCCAGATCAAATCTTACTAGCACAGGCCCTCTTTAATTTTCTACATTTCACCTGTCTATTGGACCCCAAAATCTCATTCAAGGTCTGCTCCAGAATCTGCACTAGGGAATATCTTCATAACTGAATCTTCTCCAACTTCTATTTCCCCTAATGGAATAAATTTGATTTCAATATTGTCCATCTTTTGACATTCAAATATCGGAACAGTCTCAGGTTTCATTGTAGATATTAGCAATGGACAAAGATTTTTTTCTTTGCAAATAAATCTCAGCCTTGCCTAATCCAAATCTTTCTGTAACTTCAGATTCCTCCTTGTCTCCTACTTCTATATGCCAATCATGAATGGGAGGGGGATATTTGTTTGGTTTAGCTGCTATAACAGTGTTTCTCAACCGTGGCAGTTTGAAGATGTGTGGACTTCAACTTCCAGAATTCCACAGCCAGCAACGCTGGCTGGGGAATTCTGGGAGTTGAAGTCCACACATCTTCAAACTGCCAAGGTTGAGAAACACTGTGCTATAATGTCCATTGGATGAATTTCCATCAACTCATGAAAACTTTGTGTTGGGCATCTAAACTTCTCTAAATATTTCATCCATGTCCATGCAGTTTTATTAGTGACAATATAGGAATAGTTTGCCATTGACTTCTTCAAGGTTCAGTTTTGAAGTTCCTTCTCCTAGAGGTAGGCCCACCTCATGCCCCCAGAACCCTATCTTTATATCACTTTATAATGCTTTGATAAGACCACACTTGGAATATTGCATCCAATTTTGGTCACCACAATATAAAAAAGATGTTGAGACTCTAGAAAGAGTGCAGAGAAGAGCAACAAAGATGATTAGGGGACTGGAGGCTAACAGATATGAAGAACGGTTGCAGGAATTGGGTATGTCTAGTTCAGTGAAAAGTAGGACTAGGGGTTGTTAGGATGAGATAAGGTTCAATCCGTCTGAGTGCTACCATGTTAAGGGAAGAATATTTCCGTAGAGGCGAGATATGGATCTTTTACTTGGAATTCAAACATTTAGAAATAAAACCGAGATTAAATGTCTAATAGAAAATATTGATTTCAGTATAAAAACAATATAAAACAATAAGCCTACATCTTTGCTAATTAACACGACCTCTCTGGTCGGAGACAAGGCAGAAGTGATTAATGGTGGATTAGGAATGTAGACATGCGTAGAACATCATATCACGTGTTCTGCTTGTATTGGAATGTACCATAATATTAGGATAGGAATGCATCACCCTGCATAGACTCACAACTGACAATATTCACACCGTGACAGGGGTAATGTTCCAATATCGAAGGGGCTGCTACAAAGAAGAGTGGGTCAACCTATTCTCCAAAGCACCTGAAAACAAAACAAGAAGCAATGGATGGAAACTAATCAAGGAGAAAACCAATATAGAAATAAGGAGAAATTACCTGATAGTTAGAACAATTAATCAGTGGAACAGCTTGCCTCCAGAAGTTGTGGCTGCTCTAACATGAGGTTTTTAAGAAGAGACTGGACAACCATTTGTCTGAAATGGTCTAGGGTTTCCTGCTTGAGCAGTTGGTTGGACTAGAAGACCTCCAAGGTCCCTTCCAACTCTATTATCTGTTATGTTGCTCTCATCTCCTCACCGTCACCGGGGATCACTTTGCCTGGTTCTGCTACTTTCAGCTTCACCAGCAAGAATATTTTCCTGGAGTTCACACTCTTCCCAACATAGCTCTAAAAGTCATTAAAACTACTGAGCTGCATACCAAGTCAAAGTGGTAATCCCCTGGCAGAGTGTAAGTTAATTCAGCAATCAAGATAAGTGTGTAGTATAAAGAAGTCATTGTGTATCCAATTCACATTGCTTTCTTGCTAAAAATCCCCAAGGGGGCTTTGATCAGTCTTCTAACTTCTAATACATTTTTAATGTATTAGAATTTGGAGTTCTACAACACATTTAGTAAATGTGTGTAAAGTAGACTTTCAAACTTTGTCCACCTAAGTAAGCAAGTATATCGCAGAATCAGCCAAAAAAGCTCTCTTATGGATACACAACTGTTTAAACAGCAGGAAGCAAGGGGGCAAGTTGCATTTAACTTACTGCAAAGATCTATATTTGGACCAGTTGTAATTAACTTGTCCATAAATGATCTGCACTCAGGGAAAACCAGTGTACAAAGAATGACATCAAATTCTTCGGAGGATAAAAATTAAGCAATCGCTGTAAAGCTCCAGAAAGAATGCTCTCAAGAGTAAGCGCATAAAAAGCAAAGGTCAAATTATAGTCAATAAGTGATGCGCATATTAAGCAAACTATGGCAACTTTGGTTCACGTACACCAACAACTGATGGAATCTCAACAGCCTGTGACTTTCTGTAAAGACATTTTGGGGTCATGGTGATAATTCATTGAAAATGTCAGTCCAGGGTATAGTGGTAATGAAAAGGGCAAATGCCATGTTAGGAATTATTAGAAAAGGGGGTGGAAAAATGAAACAGCCAACATCACAGTATCAGTCCATAAATGAATAATGTAGCCCCATTTAGAAGATTAGCAGCACACGGCTTTTAGCGTCGCTTTCTCAGAAAATGACCAGGAAAAGGCCCAGCAAATTTATTCAAAATGAGGTAGGTGTTACAGCACATTCCCTACCAGCAAAATGATACACATTAAATTTGGGGGGGGGATAGATTGTGGTGTATGTGTGTGTGTACATATGCTTGATACAAATTGATTGAATACTAAAGAAAAGACAAGCAGATAGAGTTAAAACTTTCAGTACAGGTTTTTATGTATGTTATATACAGTATATATACATATACATACTCTATGTGTATGTACCGGTGTTTCCCCGAAAATAAGACCCTATCTTATATTTTTTTGAACCCTGAAATAAGCGCTTGGCCTTATTGCCCTGCACTCAAAAGCCCGATTGGGCTTATTATCAGGGGATATCTTATTTTGCGGGAAATATTGTGTGTGTGTGTGTGTATTGATATTTGTGTGTGTGTGTGTGTGTGTGTGTGCGCGCGCTCAATACAAATTGACTGCATACCAAATAAAAGACAAGCAGATAGAGTTAAAACTTTCAGTATATACTTTTATGTATGATATACAGTACATATACATACCTACACAGTGTGTGTGTGTGTGTGTGTGTATGTGTGTGTGTGTGTGTGTGTGTGTGTGTGTGTTGGTATTAGTTTACAGCGTTGGAAGCAGTAGGATTATGAATACTAATTGCTAGAGAAATAGTTAACATTTTCACACACTGTTTGGCAATTTCTGAGAAGTATTTGACCCCAAACTATGATTACAAGCAGGAAGCCCATATTTGGACTGATATAGCAAAGATCCAAGTTTCTGTTCTACCAAAAGAAAAAAGAAAGAAAGTGGGCTACCTCTATTGACCATTTTGCCTGAAGTTGAGCACATTATAACTCTCTCAAGAATATTCCCCTGCATTTGGCAAGCGAAAAGTAAACGACTTCCAAGAGAAGGATGCAGCCGGCTAATAACTGCTAATTAAAGCAAACTGTTCTGCTATCTCAGCTAGCATCCTTTTCCCCTAGCTTGGTCTCTTTTTCTGCTCTCTTCTTCCTTCTGCAAACTCGGTTTTAAAAGCGAGAGTTCAGCGTTTCTAGCCAGGTGGACACCCTTGGAGCATTTATGCTATTGTTTTATCCAACTTCTCTGAACAAAGTATACGCAGCATGCCAAAACTGATAGATCAAACCAAAGGTGGGTTTCAGCAGGTTCTGACCAGTTCTGGAGAACTGGTAGCAGAAATTTTGAATAGTTTGGAGAACCAGTAAATACCACCTCTGACTGTCCCGCCTCCAACTATTCTCTGCCTCCCAAGTCCCAGCTGATCGGGAGGAAATGGAGATTTTGCAGTATCCTTCCCCTGGAGTGGGGTGGGAATGGAGATTTTACAGTATCCTTCCCCTGCCATGCCCAAGCCACGCCCACCAAGACAAGCCACGCCCACAGAACCGGTAGTAAAAAAATTGAAACCCACCACTGGATCAAACTCTCTCACACACACACATACAAAATTGCAAATAAATAAATATATAAAAGCTGTTTAAAAAGAGCCACTTTTAATATGAAGGGAGAAGAAAATGGCTAAATTAACCGATTCGTGTCTGTGTACTCTGTTAGAGTATTAGGCTAAAAGGGTTGGAGATATCCTGCACCCAAGTGTAGGCTAGTCTGTAGAGATCCTGTTGTTGTTTGCTAAACTTTAGCAAACCTAATCTTCATGATTCATTAGAGTTTCCAGTTGTTGAGCCTGGAGTTGGAGGGTCACTTATATCCTCAGTCTCCCAGCAATTACTCTGTACAAAGGTATCATTTATTGTTCACACATGAGTTTGTTGATTCATGAGAACAAATTCTCTGGCTAGGTATAATGTAGTTTCCATCAACTCTGTTGTAAAGAGAGGCCTAATAAAGCCCTAATGACCAATTATGGTTTCCCTGTAAGTCATCTCCAACTCTAGGGCACGGTGCTCATCTCTGTTTCTTGGCCAAGGGACCAAGCATCGTCCGAAGACATTTTACATGGTCATGTGGCCAGCATGGCTATATGCCAAAGGTACATGGAAAGCTGTTATCTTCCCACTGAAGTGGTACCTATTAATCTACTTGCATTTGCATGCTTTAAAACTGCTAGGTGGGCAGGAGTTGAGACAAGGAAAGGGAGTTTACTCCATTGCACAACACCCGGATCTTGGGCTGTTAGCTTTCCAGCTGACAAGCTCAGTGACTTTAACCACAGAGCCATCTTTGTGATCTTCTAATAGTCCAGTCTGTGGCTCTAATCCTAGTTGACTTAGTCACTGCATGTGAGGACTGTTTTGTATTGAATATATATAGTTGTGTTAAGCCTTGCTAAAGTGAAACTAACCTTTAGATGACCCTAACTGTTAACTCTGTTTTGGAGGGAAACTTTGAACATTCATATATTGGTGGGCTTTTTCAAGTATTATGATTGGTTAAGGCTCTGTGGGCCCAGAGTATAAATTACAGGGAATTGCCTGCAGTTTCTCAGTTCCAGTTTTGAGTCAATAAATGCAGTTGTAGCTATGCTGGTCTGCTTCTTGCTTACTAAAGCCCACTACACAATAAGGACCATTTTAAATATTTAAACAATAATATTAGCAATCCTCCTGCTTGTTATGTTCTCAAATATTCTTACATCTTCCTGCAGCAAATACTCTCAGCTTCACTAACTAACGGCTTGTATTAGACAGCTAAAATAAGTTTTGTGAGATAAAACGCTTGGAATTCCACCTTGAGTTTACATTCTTTGTTATCAGCATACCACACTTCTGCAGTAAACTTAGCTTTCCACTGTCAAACCACAGCTGATACTGACACTGCGTGCTTCAATTTAAATTCAATTAAAAAGCGCCTACCCAATATTTATAAAATAGATTTTAAAATTATCAGATGGAGCTCACATACATGCGTCACCATCTCATCAGACTTCCTGTTTGAAGAATAAAGGTAATCCTTGACTTATAACAATTCATTTAGCAACCGATCAAAGTTAGTACAATAGAGACATTTTTCTTTGCAAATGGTATCAGAACAATAGGTCATCAGTTTTTTATTCACACAAAAATAGAACACTGCGGTTCTCTCAAAGGGAAGAGCTCCACGTGATCTTCCCACTCGTCTACACAATATATAAAACTGCATATACTGGATTGAGCTAGATTGTTGGGTTCTGGCTGGGCGATATGGTTGCAAATCCAACACATCTGGAGAGACAATGGAAAAACACTGCTTTAGCTCAGCTTATTTGTATGTAGAAGCTCTTTGTGGAGTTCTATAGAGATTTTTTTCCCCTAGATTCTTTAGATGGTAATTTGGGGATTAATCAGGATAACAGAATATTAGAATAGCAGAGGTGGAATGGACCTTTCTTCTTGTCCTGCCTTCAGGTGCTTTGGAGAATAGATTGACCACCTTTTCTTTATGGCAGCCTGCCAAATACTGGAACACTGCTCTCATGTCACCCCTAGTCCTTCCTTTCATTAAACTAGACATACTCAATTCCTGCAACTGTTCCTCATATGTTTTAGCTTTCAGTCCCATAATCATATTTGCTGCTCTTTTCTGCACTCTTTCTAGAGTCTCTACATCTTTTTTATATTGTGGTGACCAAAACTGTATGTGTGAATGGATTGTATTTTCAATATGTTTTTTTTTATTTGAATAGGTATTTTTACTTGTTGTGAGCCGCCCAGAGTCCCCCGGGAGTTGGGCGGCATAGAAATTTTATTAATAAATAAATAATAATAAATAAAACTGGATGCAATATTCCAGTCTGGAATATATATCGATCTCTAGGTCCAAATATAAATACATGGCCTTTTTCAAAAATATACTTTACTAAATTTCTACAAAAGATAACATATAAAAAAACAAATGAAATTATTAAAAAGGAAAATAAATAGGAAAGTGCAAAGGAATAAAGAAAAATGAAAAGAGATAAGCTTCCAGCTTTCTTTGATGTAGTTACAAACATAAAATTCATTAACCTTATGGTCTAAAATTCAATAATATCCAGTATTTCTAGAATCATAAATATTTCTACTGAAATCCAAATATTAATGTAGAATTTATTTATTTTTTGGTTTCTAAGACAAAGTCCAAAAGTGATTTTTCCATTTATAAAGAAAGTTAGACAAAATCTCCTCTTTAGATATAGAATAACAGAGTTGGAAGGGACCTTGGAGATCTTCTAGTCCAACCCCCTGCTTAGGCAGGAAACCCTACACCACTTCAGACAAATGGTTATCCAACATCTTCTTTAAAACTTCCAGTGTTGGAGCATTCACAACTTCTGGAGGCAAGTTGTTCCACTGATTAATTGTTGTAACTGTCAGGAAATTTCTCCTTAGTTCTAAGTTGCTTCTCTCCT
This sequence comes from Diadophis punctatus similis, assembly GCA_023053685.1. NCBI lineage: Eukaryota > Metazoa > Chordata > Lepidosauria > Squamata > Dipsadidae > Diadophis > Diadophis punctatus. Next base: position 5,561,883 of record JALIGW010000003.1, on the reverse strand, counting down.
TGATTAGTTTCCACCCATTGCTTCTTGTCCTGCCCTCAGGTGCTTTGGAGAATAGTTTGACTCCCTCTTCTTTGTGGCAACCCCTGAGATATTGGAACACTGTTATCATATCTCCCCTGGTCCTTCTTTTCATTAAACTAGACATACCCAGTTCCTGCAACCGTTCTTCATATGTTTTAGCCTCCGGTCCCATAATCATCTTTGTTGCTCTTCTCTGCACTCTTTCTAGAGTCTCAACATCTTTTTTACATCGTGGCGACCAAAACTGAATGCAGTATTCCAAGTGTGGCCTTACCGAGACATTATAAAGTGGTATTAACACTTCACATGATCTTGATTCTATCCCTCTGTTAATGCAGCCCATAACTGTGTTGGCTTTTTTGGCAGCTGCTGCACACTGCTGGCTCATATTTATTTATTTATTTATTTATTTATTTATTTATTTATTTGGTAGCTTTTCTATGCCGCCCTACTCCCGCAGGACTCAGGGCGGCGTACAACATTTTATACAAAAACTCCAAACAAAATTATTAAAAGCACTTAAAAACAATTAAAAATATAAATATACACACATCATACATACATGGGGGAGACATCAGGAATAAATCGTCTCAATTCACCCCTGCCTGCAGGAAGAGCCATGTCTTAATGGCTTTTCGGAAGGCCAGCAAGGTGGGGATGGTTCGGATCTCTGGGGGAAGTTGGTTCCAGAGAGCAGGGGCCCCCACAGAGAAGGCCCTCCCCCTAGGCCCCGCCAGTCGGCACTGCTTGGCTGACGGGACCTGGAGGAGACCCACTCTGTGGGACCTAACCGGTCGAAGGGAGGAATGCGGCAGAATGCGGTCCCGGAGATAACCTGGTCCTAAGCCATGTAGGGCTTTAAAGATGATGATCAGCACCTTGAATTGTATCCGGAGACCAATGGGCAGCCAATGCAGCTGGCGGAGTATGGGTGTTACGTGGGTGTATCTTGAAACACCCACCACAGCACGCGCAGCTGCATTTTGCACCAGTTGAAGTCTCCGAATACTCTTCAAGGGCAGCCCCATGTAGAGCGCATTGCAGTAGTCCAATCTAGAGGTGACAAGGGCGTGAGTGACCGTGAGTAGAGCCTCCTTCTCCAAGTATGGTCGCAATTGGTGCACCAGGCAAACCTGTGCAAAAGCCCCCCTAGCCACAGCTGTAAGGTGTTGATCTAATTTTAGCTGTGGATCTAGGAGGACTCCCAAATTGCGAACCCGTTCTGAGGGAGTTAATTTTTCTCCCTCAAGAACCAAGGAGGGACAGTTGTCATGGTCCTTAGGAGGCAATATCCAGAGCCACTCAGTCTTGTCGGGGTTGAGTCTAAGTCTGTTCCTCCCCATCCAGATCCTAACGTCGTCCAGGCACTGGCACATCACATCAACCGCCTCCCTGAATTTAGACGGGGTGGTAATGTACAGCTGGGTGTCGTCAGCGTACTGTTGGAAACTCACCCCATGTCTACGGATGATCTCCCCCAGCGGTTTCATGTAAATGTTGAACAGGATGGGTGAGAGGACTGAACCCTGAGGCACCCCATAGGTCAGGGGCCTAGGAGACGACCTCTGCCCACCTGCTAACACCGACTGCATCCTATCAGCGAGATAAGAGGAGAACCACCGCAAAACGGTGCCTCCCACTCCCAACTCGCCGAGACGATGCAGAAGGATACCATGGTCGATGGTATCGAAAGCCGCTGAGAGGTCAAGTAGCACCAGGATGGAGGAGTTACCCCCATCCCGGGCTCGCCAGAGATCATCCATCAGGGCGACCAAGGCGGTTTCTGTGCTGTAACCGCGCCTGAAACCCGACTGATAGGAATCTAGATGATCAGTTTCCTCCAATAACCGAAGGAGCTGAGAGGCCACCACCTTCTCCACAACTTTACCTATAAAAGGCAAGTTGGAGACCGGACGAAAGTTCTTCAAATCTGCTGGATCCAGCGAAGGCTTCTTGAGGAGGGGTCTCACCACCGCAACTTTTAACGGTTGCGGTACGGAGCCCTCCCTCAGAGAAGCGTTGACAACCGCCTGGATCCAGCCGCGTGCCACCTCTCTGCTGGCCGAGACCAGCCAGGAGGGGCACGGGTCCAATAAACAGGTGGCAGAACTCATAGCCCCCACAGCCTTGTCCACGTCCTCAGGAGAAACAGGCTCAAACTCCTCCCATAATGTTAAACCAAGACTTGCCCCTGTCAACTCAATGGACTCTGCCCAGCTAGAGTCCAGGTTCGACCGAATCTGAGCGACTTTATCCGTCAGAAACTGCGAGTATTCCTCAGCTCTACCTTGCAAGTGTTCCTCGCTCCCCCCTTTAGCAAGGAGGGAGCGAGTCACCCTAAACAAGGCGGCTGGACGAGAATCTGCGGACGCAATAAGAGCGGAAAAATGAGATCGTTTTGCCGCCCTTATCGCCACTAAATAAGACTTAATAAAAGTTCTTAATAGTGTTCGATCGGACTCGGTTTTACTGGCTCTCCAGCGTCGCTCCAGACGTCTCTTATGGCGTTTCATCTCCCGGAGCTCCTCGGTAAACCAGGGAGCTTTCCGGGATCCACTGCCACGGAGAGGTCGCAAAGGCGCAATTCGATCTAATGCCCCTGCTGCCGCGGTGTTCCAGGCAGCCACCAGGGCATCAGACGAATTGTGTACCAGGGTTTCAGGTATTTCCCCAAGTTCCCTCTGGAATCCTTCCGGCTCCATTAGGCGCCTGGGGCGGAACCACCTAGTCGGTCCCGCCTCCCTGCGGAGGAGGAGTGGGGCTGTGAAATCCAACCTCAGTAGGAAATGGTCTGAACATGACAACGGGGTGATGACTATATCCCCTACCTTCAGATCATCTCTCCACTGTCCCGAAAGAAACACTAGGTCGAGCATGTGACCTCCCTCATGAGTCGGACCCTGGATTACTTGGGTCAGGTCCATGGTTGTCATGGAATCCATGAACTCCTGAGCTGCACCCGAGGTTTCGCCTGCCGAGGGTAGGTTAAAGTCCCCCAGCACCATAAGCCTGGGGAACTCCACCGCCAGGCCGGCTATCGCCTCCAGCAGCTCAGGCAGGGCCTTAGCAACGTAGCTGGGAGGCAGGTACGTTAGCAAAAGGCCCACCTGAACCCCTAAGTCCAACTTTAGAAGGAGTGCCTCACACCCAACAATCTCCGGGGCAGGGATCCTACGAGGATGCAGATTTCGGCGCGTTATAATAGCCACTCCTCCCCCCCTTCCCTGGGGTCGTGAATGATGCTGCACTGAGAACCCGTCTGGGCAAATCTCAGAGAGGGCTACTCCCCCCTCTTGGCCCAGCCAGGTCAACCATATTTAAATGGTTGTCCACTAGGACTCCAAGATCCCTCTCACAGTTACTACTGTTGAGCAAGGTACCACATATACTGTACCTGTGTGTTTTGTTTTTCTTGCCTAAATGTAGAACCTTACTTTTTTCACCACTGAATTTCATCTGTCAAGATTCTTCTGTATCTTGAGCCTATCTTCTGGAGTGTTGGCTATTCCTGCCAGTTTGGTGTCATCTGCAAATTTGATGAGTTCCCCATCTATCCCCTCATCCAAGTCATTGATGAAGATGTCATTGATGAAGATGTCTTTAATCAAGGTAGTTAATTTTGTCATATCAGCCAATTCTATTAGCTTCACCATCCATTCTTCCACTGTGGGAATCTGTAAGTCTCTGTGCATAGAAAAGACTCTTTGAAGTTACCATTTATAGAAACAGACCCATATTTTTTTTCTCCAACTATTTGAAATATACTGAAGATACATAGTCTTGGGGGTATCATGATCCCTTAGATTAAACACTCAAGATTAAACTAGTTGGGCACTTTGTAGCTTGATGCGTTGGGAGAATACGGCCATTGTTTTAGCATGCTGTGAGATGCATCATGTTGTGAGAAGCCTCCTGCATCACATTAAGTCATGATACAGTTGTGATGTGGTTTATTGGTGGGAGCAGGGTTGACTGGTATGAACTCAGCAATTGTGTGTTTTGAGTTGGTTGCATTTTGTTAACCTGGATTAACAGTAGATTAAGTTGCCATAGTTGAGTCACCCTCTCTCCACATAACTGAATCTTGGTCTGTAAATCTAACTTCGCCAATTTAGATACCAATAGTTTATTCATTACACAAGTCTGTTACACTACCTTCAACATTTTCACTGATGTTTTGGAGATTCATGGTCTCTACTTCTGGACCATCACCAGAATAATAGCATGGGTAATCATATTAGCAGCCAAGTTCATTACATTACAGATGGCAGCTTTCCCTGTGGGCTAATCAATCTTCTTCTGCCAGAAAGCCAGTCTTCACGTGCAAATCACTTGCAATTGTTTAAGAGCTCCATTGTAAAATTCTTGTGCTGAGTATAACTGGATCCTTTCCAGTTTGTCAGCATTAAATGTGCAGCCTGGAGTGGGACTCTGTGCTGCCATCAGCAAGAGAACAATCAGGAAAACTTTAAGAGCAGAAAATCAAATCCACATGGGAATATTTGTATGGTACTTTTTCACATTCTCCTTCCTCCCTTCCTTCCTTCCTTCCTTCCTTCCTTCCTTCCTTCCTTCCTTCCTTCCTTCCTTCCTTCCTTCCTTCCTTACTTACTTACTTACTTACTTACTTACTTACTTACTTACTTACTTTTACCCCATATTCCAATATAACTATGAAGGTGTTAAGGAAGTAATGAAAAAAATGCTGTGCAGAGTTAGCAACATGTGATCCAAGTTGCTTATATGTTTGGGAATATATAGACATTATGACCCTTGAATAGCTCTATCCATAAACTAAAACAAGCAGTGTCACTCAAGAGTGAGTTATCATAAGCTAAATACCGGAGATCGTACTTTATTCTGTTGCTAGTATTGATTCATTAGGATGCCAGGCAAAATAGCTTTAGGCAGCTCCTCCTTGTAATTGGTCCTTTAGCTGCTGCTGGATACAACTGACCATCAACTCCCATGCACAGGAATAATGTGAATTGCTGCTCAACAATCTCTGGAAGCTCCAGGTTACAGAAGGCAGTGTTATAGAAGAGGGTTGTTCTGTTCTACAACTGTAATAATATTTTATTCCACAGGAAAAAAAAATCCTGTGTGAATAATGTATCCAATTTTGGTCACCCCAATTCACAAAGGACAGTGACAAAACTGAGCTTTGGGAGGAGGTAAAGGGTTTGGAAGCCAAATCCTATAAGATTAAAGCATTTCTGCTATGTATGCTATAGTGGTGGGTTCCTACCTGTGCGGTCCACTCTACCGCACCGGTAGCTGCCAGCCAATTATGCAATTTGCGCGCGGCACCGGTCCGTCATCTTCACCGGTCCGTCGCGCGTCGCCATCTTTTTTTCAGAATTTTTGGACTTTTGTTGCTTCCTGCGCATGCGTGGAAGCAAAATCTCACGAGGGAACGTGCGTGCGAGAGAGATTTCGGTGATTTCTTGCTTCCCTGCATGCATGGAAGCAAAAAAATCACCAAAATCGTGCACGCACAGAACCTGGAGATGTGCACGCAGCGCACCGGTAGCAAGTTAGAGAGCAACCCGCCCCAGGTTTGCTACCTACAGTAAATATCACTGTGGGGAGATATGATTGCAGGATTATCACACAGAAGGGCTGGGTCAGAATCAGTAAGAAAAAGCTAAGTTGAGGGTTTAGTCATCAAGAAGAACTTTCTAACCAAAAGTCTCAAAGGTGCTTTTTTCAAGAGGCAGCTGGACTTTCTGGTTTTTCATTGGAGACATTTCGCTTCTCATCCAAGAAGCTTCTTCAGCTCCGACTGGATGGTGGGGAATGGAAGGATTTATATTCCTTGCAGACAGCTGGTCATTTGCATTCTTTTAGCGAGTCATTAAGGTCACCTGGAGATTTATCTGTGTCATCAGGGTCACCTGAGTGGCACAAATGGATGCGGAGCCTTTTTGGAACTTTTGAGAGGACTGTGTTGTAGATTGGAGATAGATGATGTCGTATCCCTCCCCCTCTGTTGAGAAAAGACCAGAGGTGGGTTCCTACCGGTTCTAACCAGTTCTTTACAACCGTTAGTAACTCGGTGATGATGTCACAGATCCGGTTCTGTCAGTGTCTCCGTGGGTGCCGCCATCTTGGATTTTGCTTCTTTTTTTTGACTGCTGCGTGCGAAAGCGTGCACGCGCACATGACGTGACCCTGAGCGAACCGGCAGAAAAATGATCCAGAACCCACCCCTGGAAAGGACTGCTCAACTTTGACATAGATGGACTCTTTGCCCCTCTTTCAAACCAGTAATCAACTTGTGGAAGGGGCTGCCACATGAAGTCCTGGTAGACAGCCAACTAAATATGAGCCAGCAGTGTGCAGCAGCAGATAAAAAGGCCAACGCAGTCCTGAGCTGCATTAACAGAGGGATACAATCAAGAACCAGAGAGGTACTAGTACCACTCTATAAAGCCTTGGTCAGACCACACCTAGAGTACTGCATCCAGTTTTGGTCACCACACTACAAAAAAGACATTGAAACTCTAGAGAAAGTGCAGAAGAGAGCAACCAGGATGATAAAGGGACTGGAAAATAAAACATACAAAGAGCGGTTGCAGGAACTGAGCTTGGACAGTCTGGCGAAGAGATATGATAGCAATATTCCAATACTTGAGGGGCTGCCACAGAGAGGAGGGGGTCAGGCTGTTCTCTATGGCACCAGAAAGCCAAACAAGTAATAAAGGATGGAATCTGACCAAGGAGAGATTCAACCTGGAAGTGAGGAGAAACTTTCTGACGGTGAGAGCGATCAACCAGTGGAACAGCTTGCCAGCGGAGGTTGTGAGAGCCCCAACACTTGCGACCTTCAAGGGGAGACTGGACTGCCATCTGTCTCAAATGGTGTAGGAACTCCTGCTTGAGCAGGGGGGTTGGACTAGATGACCTACAAGGTCCCTTCCAACTCTAATAATAAATCTAAGTGGTGAGTTATCTTTCACTAGACATTCTTCAAACAGAGGCTGGATGGTCATCTATCAGATTTGCCATAGTTAGATCCTGCATTGTAGAACAGATCTCACAAGACGACTTCTCACTTTGCGATTCCTAAAAAAGACAGCAGTACAGCTATCAACCCTGCAGCTCCCATGATGTATTCAGACAAAGGTTGGATATTCATCTTTCATGGATGCTTTGATTTGGATTCCTGGGCTGAGCAGGATATTGGACTCAACCTCAATGACCCCCTTCAGTGGTATATGAGCCTATGATTCTACATAGCTGTTGTCAAGAAGTCATACTCTAAGAATTTTTCATGGATGGTGTTTTGAATTGACAAATAATACACTAGCAACTTTCTCTGAGCAACTGATTTGTCACTAACATTTCTGCTGCATTTGCCAAGTTTTCCGTAAATGGAAGAGTGACATAGGCACTCAGGGAAACCAGTCACACAATAGCTCTTTTCATTCTGAAACAACTGAGCAGGAGAAAATATTACTCCAAATGTAAAGAGAGATCTTCCTCCAGACTCACAGAGAATGAGGCCCACAGCATCCTATGGGACAATCCTGGGTCAATCTTCCAAGGATCATAGGATTTTCTCCTTAATGAACATCCAAGATGCATTTTAATGCCCATACATTTATCTAATGCATTTTTAAAACCGTGTAAAGCAGGGGTGTCAAACGCCATTTCATTGAGCGCCGCATCAGGGTTGTGTTTGACCTCAGGCGGGCATGGTGGGCGTGGCCAGGGTGGGCGTGGCCAGCTTGACATCACTCATGTTGGGGGGCACCTGTGGTGGCCTGAGCAATCTGCCAGCAAAAACAGGCTCCCAAGCTCCGTTTTTGGCCGCAATGGCCTCCTGCACTCCTCTGCCGGTGAAAACGGAGCTCGGGGGGGGGCTGTGTGTAACCCCCCCTCCCCCGAGCTCCATTTTCACTGGAAGAGGGTTGCAGTAGGCTGTCACGGCTGAAAACAGAGTCTGGGAGGGCTGTGCGTGGCCCTCCTGAGCTCCGTTTTCGCTGGCAGAGGCACTGCAGGCCGGTCCTTCACTGTCTCCAGGGTAGCCCCAGGTGGGGGGAGCCCTAATCAAAAATAACACTAGCTTAGCTTAGCTTAGCTTAAGCACCCGTGGGCCGGATCCAGCTTAGCTTAAGCACCCGTGGGCCGGATCCAGCCCCCAGGTCTTGAGTTTGACACCCCTGGTGTAAAGCAATGGTAAATCATAGGCTATTTTCAGGGGCCCAAATTCCAATTCTAAGAAAGTACTCTTAGTACCATTAAGTGCAGGTGATATGACTGTGCACACGTGTGAATATGTACATGTCATCCAGTCTCCCTGCAACCAAAATCCAGAAGGCTCCCTCGTTCTAACAGAAGCTTTTTATTCTTCTGTCGGCAATGAAATGGGGCAACCTAGGGAGAGAGATATGCACCAATGAGAAACCAAAAGAAATGTTTATAATAGCTCCCCACCAGGATGTAGGACTGCCAAGTGCCAAGCAAGACAATTCAGGAATGTGCTGAGAAACACAGAATATTAATGGCATCATCACAAGCCTTTTATATATTTCAGCCCAGAAACCGGCCTCCCACTGCTGATGTTTATATTTGATTTGTGAAAAGTAAGAGCAAGCTACACAGATGTTGAGTTATTCTGCAGCTCTGATTTGGCTTGGAAAGCCAGCATGCAAACTGATAGATGAGCCCTTCTGAGAGTGATTGTTCCAGAGAGACACATTTTCATCTTTTAAGACTGATCACTTCATTGCATTGCATCATACAGCATAACAATACCGTGCATCTGAATAACAAACTATCTCCCTGCCGAATCTGTAAAGAAATAATGGATTGAAGCAGTGCTCTCTTCCCTCCCCTTCTCTCCCTCCCTCCTCTCTCCCTCCATCTCTCTCTCTCCCTCCGTCTCTCTCTCTCATCTCTCTCTCTCCATCCTTCCCTCTCCATCCCTCCCTCCCTCTCTCCCTCCATCCCTCTCTCTCTTCCCGTCTCTCTCATATATATATATATATATATATATATATATATATATATATATATATATATATATATATATATATATATATATATATATATATATATATATATATATATATATATATATATATATATATATATATATATATATATATATATATATATATATATATATATATATATATATATATATATATATGTCTCTTCTCTCTGTCTCTTCTCTCTCTCTCTCTCTCTCTCTCCATCCTTCCCTTTCTGTCCCTCCCTCCCTCTCTCCCCCTTCGTCTCTCTCTCTCTCTCTCTCTCTCTCTCTCTCTCTCTCATATCTCTCTCTGTCTCTTCTCTCTCTCTCTCTCTTCTCTTTCACTCTCTCATCTCTCTCTCTCTCCATCCTTCCCTCTCTGTCCCTCCCTCCCTCCCTCTCCCTCCCTCTGACTCGCTCTCCCTCCCTCCCCCTCTCTCCCCTTTTCTCTTAGGTATGAAATATTTTTGAAGAAAGAGAAGGGAAGTTACCATGCCTTCAGACTGGAGGCTTGGCAGATAAAAGCAGCAATACATAAAACACGCTAAACCGAGAAACTGAATTATTCCATTTTCTGCAACTGCGTCATGCATTGGACCCAGCAGGCCTGGGTTCATACTATGTAACTGTTATGTATCAACTAGCCTACATGGTTTCACCCAGGTCCAGCGTTTGAGCGGGAGAATACTCAAACGCTATTGGTTGATGCATCTGACAGCTCCCTATAAAAGGGCTAGCTGTCAGACTACAAGTTGCTGGTTGTACAGAGAAGTTGCCAAGTAAAGAAGTTCCTTTTGAAGTCTGTCTCCTGTCATTATTCCCACAACACAACAGTAACAATCCAGGGGGGGAGCCCTAATCAAAAATAACACTAGCTTAGCTTAGCCTGTTGTTCAACAGTAGTTGGTAGATCTTTGTATGAAATAGACAGTAGAAATAAGAAAAAGTTTGTTGAGTTGCAAGTGCCTAAAGACACCAATATTTTATGCTTCCCTCTGGTCCAAACAATTTAGAGATACTGCCCTTCCTTCTTTCCTTCCTTCCTTCCTTCCTTCCTTCCTTCCTTCCTTCCTTCCTTCCTTCCTTCCTTCCTTCCTTCCTTCCTCTGCATGGAATAGTTCATTTTTTATGTAATTCACTATCAGTAGAAAACTGACCTAGAGAGGCTGAAGCAATGGGCATCATACAAATATAAAGCCACCAAAGTACTCCATACTCCATTACTTGGTCCAGCTGCAAGGACAAACTAGCAATAGCAATAGCACTTAGACTTATATACCACTTCATAGTGCTTTACAGCCCTCTCTAAGCAGTTTACAGAGTCAGCATAATTGCCCCAACAATCTGGGTCCTCCTTTTACTGACCTCGGAAGGATGGAAGGATGGAAGGATGGGTCAACCTTGAGCCTGCCAAATTGCAGGCAGCCAGCAGTCAGCAGAAGTAGTCTGCAGTACTGAATTTAACCACTGTGCCACCACAACTCTTAAAATAAAGGCTCTTCTCCATTTTTCTCCAGTATCTTCCTTGTATCTTCTCAAATCAAGATACTAAATTAGTGTGCATATGTCAGCCTTGCAAGGTAGCCCAGACAAGGAACACCACCAGGCATACTAGATCTGTTCTCATTGTAATATTATATTAACAAAATCTTAGAAGTCTGAAAGCAGAATAGAATAGAATAACAGAGTTGGAAGTGACCTTGGAGGTCTTCTAGTCTAACCCCCTACTTAGGCAGGAAACCCTATACCAGTCTTTCTTCCTTCACCTTTACTCCCTTGAAAACTATGGAGGGTATCTTCTGAGATGTTTTTCTTATGACTTCTCCTTCAGATTCACATTTTGCTGATCAGACCATTGTCTAGGCCAGTGGTTCCCAAAGTGGGCGGTACCGTCCCCCGGGGGGCGGTGGGAACCCTTAGGGGACCGGTGAGAGGCAAGGGGGGCGACAGGGGGCCGGTGAGAGGGGCCGGGGGGGTAGGTGGTTCGCCATGCTTTTGCACTTGAAGCTCCCTCGCGTTCCTCGCTCTTGTGTGCAGGGCAGCCCATTCTGAAAGAAAACACGAGATGTTTTCTTTCAGAATGGCTGCCCTGCACACAAGAGCGTGGAATGCGACGGAGTTACAAGTGCTTGGTACTGAGCACGGCACAGCGACGAGGGACAGACAGACAGAAAGAAGAGATGGTAGGTAGGAAGGAAGACAGACAGAAAGAAAGAAAGGAAAGAAAGAAAAGAAAGATGGTAGGAAGAAAGAAAGAAAGAAAAAGAAAGAAAGAAGGGGGAAGGTAGAGAAGAAAGAAAGAACGAAAGAAAGACTTATGACCACAATTGAGCCTAACGTTTTGGTTGCTAAGCAAGAGCGTTGTTAAGTGAGTTTCACCACACTTTACAAGTTGGCCATGCCCACCCGGTCACCTGACCACTAAGCCACGCCCACTTGAGGGGGTGGGGTGGGGGCAGTGAGGATGAGTTTGTAGCACCAAGAGGGCGGTGGACTAAAAAAGTTTGGGAACCACTGGTCTAGGCTATAGTTCTTCCTCCTGTCTCCCAAGGTCATTTGCACATACCATTATAACATGTCAGTACATTCTAGATGGGAAGTGATCTATCAGCATTTTTATAATACATAGGGGGAAATCCCTTTGTCTATGCAAAAATGTACAGGTTAACCATGTAAAGAAGACACATACATTAAACAAATGAGAAGTCCTATAATCAATTAAGTATCTCCTGCTGTAGAATGGATCCCACAATCTTTGCTAAATAATCTTACCTCTTTACCTATTAGCCTCATCTACTCCTTTGGTACAGAGCTGTTATTCCACAACAAATATTGACCACTCTGCACAACTGGCAACTAGCCAGGTCCCTAGGACAATTCCAATCACGCAATAGTAAGGAAGTCAAAATGAATCTGTGTCCAAAGGTCAGAGGCAAACTAGTTCCAACAAGGAGAAAACAATACAAATTTAAAACAATGCAGCAGACACTAAAAACCACAATAGATCAGACCAGACCAGACCTTCCATCCATTTATTTATTCTCATTATTTAACCAAAAGAAAAAAGAGAAAGAACCAAAAGATACTGTAAGGGGTGTGCATAAGCGCACCATTGTGCCTACCGTCCCTGTCTTACTGTCCTATTGTCCAAATTTACCTGTACCTACTTTGCTTTTGTTTATGTTTATACCATACCTGTTATCTTGTACATGTTTTGACAAATTAAATAAATAAAAAAATAAAAATAAAGTTTCTATTCCAACCCAATCTCCTGGTTCTTTTCACTTCAGATCTCCAGAAAGTAACCCTGGGATCTTCTGCTCTCCAAAGTGTTTGATCTGCCCTAGAATTCTGGTTCGTCCCAGGGATGGGTAGGTTTAAGAATATGCTCTTCTAGATAGTAACCTGTAGTCAGCCTTGGCTGATCTTAAAAATGGTTAGACTTCCAAAATATGAGGACTATATTCTTGGTTGCAAAGTAAAAAGAAAAAAAATCACCTTGGGAAACACAATAATAAACCATTTCCACATTACTGCCATGCAAACTGCATGGACAACTCTATCCATTCACCAGGAATCTCCGACCAACTTTGATTGACCTTGGGGGGGGGGGGAATTAAACACAGTTGGATCAGGTTAGTACTTGGATAGGAAATTATCAGGAAATCCAGAGCTATAGGCTGAGTGGGAATCAACGCATTATCACACAAAGAGACATGGTTTTAGAGAAAGTGAGCCAAGTAGGTAGTCCTTGACTTACGACCTCCATTGAGCCCAAAATTTCCATTGCTAAACAAGACAGATGTTAAGTGAGTTTTGTCCCATGTTACAACCTTTCTTGCCACAGTTGTTAAGTGAATAATTGCAGTTGTTAAGTTAGTAACATGGTTGTTAAGTGAATCTGGCTTCCTCATTGACTGTGCTTGTCAGAAGGTCGTAAAAGGTGATCACATGACCCCAAGACACTGCAACTGTCATAAATACATGCCAGTTGCCAAGTGTCCACATTTTGATCACATGACCATGGGAATGCTGCAACGGGCATACATGTTAAAAATGATCATAATAAGTCATTTTTTTCGGTGCTGTTGTAACTTCAAGTGGTCACTAAACGAATAATTGTAAGTCAAAGGACTCAAGAATGCGAAATACGATCATATTTTTGCAAAGAAAACTGCCTGGACACGTATTCATCAGAAGCCAAGGTTAACTTTATCCTTTTTTTTTAAAAAAGGCTCAGTGGCTCAGTGAAAAGGCTTAAACGTGGTGTCAGAAACTACACCGGAAAGTTCAATTGTTGCTCTTTTTCATCTTGAATAAAAGTCAACTCTGCCTTGCTGTTCTTATGTTCAGAATTCATCACTTTCCATTGCATTTCTTCTAAAGGACACAAGCAACCTTTTAAAAATGCTGGTAAATCTGACCATGGTTTCTTTTTAATGTACTAAGCGTAGCTTTAAGGTCACGATGCAGTGGAGTTACATTTGTAGGTCTGAAAATTATTTTATTTCCTGGAAGCTGATGGTGGAAGGAAAACTCTAGGCTTGACCATTTAACATCTGTGGACTCAATTTCTATTGCTGCTGCTCTCCTGTAATAAAAGGTAAACTAAGCTATAAAAAAGAGGGACTAGATGCCAGAGGCCATAAAAGACTTCTTTTTAGGAACTCTCTGGCCTGGAAAATGCATTAACAATTGGGAATTTGCTGCCAGCTTGTCTCCTAGTCTTACAACCGTCATTAAAAAGTATCCTAAAATATTTCAAATGATCAAATCATTCCAGCATTCCACAGTCCTCTTTGGCATTTGATCATATGTTGTAGAGCAGAGGACATCTTTGATACCTCAGTGGTTATGGCAGAGGAGCCTAGCCTGGCATTTACCTTTCTCAAATACCTTCCTTTTCAAGGCTATATCATGTTGCCAATCTGAAAAGAAAACTAATTTCAAGCTTTAGCCCTTTCCTTCCCTCAGATAACAGGGGGGCGGAAAGAAGTAAATCTCTCCTGCCCTTTAGGATTTAATTTACTTTACCTTGGTTTATTATTTCATTTTATTTTTGGCAAGTCACTGTTATGACCATGTAGAGCAGAGTTATTGAAGTGGAGTTATTCTTCCCAAAGGTACTTTTTCAAAAGGCAACTGGACTTTGTTTTTCTTTGAAGATATTTCACTTTTCATCCAGGAAGCTTCTTCAGTTCTGACTTGGATGAGAAGCAAAACGTCTTCAAGGAAAAACCAAGTCCAATTACCTTTTGAAAAAGCACCTTTGAGACAACCATGACAGGGGTGAAATCCAGCAGGTTCTGACAGATTCTGGAGAACTGGTAGCGGAAATTTTGAGTAGTTCGGAGAACTGGAAGCGGAAATTTTGAGTAGTTTGGAGAAAAGGCAAATACCACCTCTGGCTGGCCCCAGAGTGGTGTGGGAATGGAGATTTTGTAATATCCTTCCCCCAGGGAGTGGGGAGGGAATGGGGATTTTGCAGTATCCTTCCCCTGCCATGCCCACCAAGCCACACCCACCACACCATGCCACGCCCACCAAGCCACACCCACAGAACCGGTAGTAAAAAAAATTGGATTTCACCACTGAACCATGACCTTGATGACTGAGAATCTCCATAGGCATGGAGTTATTCCTGTATTCGATCTTGTTGGTCAGAATGTTGAAAATAAGCTATATTGTGTCCAGTTGTAGGTGACATGCTTTAAAAGATTCACACAAAGAGACATGGCTTTAGAGAAAGTGAGCCAAATAGGTCAAGTAACTGAAACAAAGTCTTTGGAAAATAAGTTAAAAGAACTGGGTGTGTTTAGTCGTAAGAAAAGATAGCAGAAAAGGTAGAGGATAGCAGTCTTCAAGTATTTGAAAAATAATCTGAATCTACATTTGAAATCTACATTGAATCTACATTTAGATCTGATCTAAATGTAGTTCATAAAATCATATACCAAAATGTCCTTCCTGTTAATGACTACTTCAGCTTCAACAGCAACAATACACGAGCACGTAATAGATTCAAACTAAATGTAAAGCGCTCCAAACTCGATTGCAGAAAATACGACTTCAGCAACAGAGTGATCAATGCCTGGAATGCACTACCTGACTCTGTGGTTTCTTCCCCAAACCCCAAAAACTTTAACCTTAGACTGTCTACAGTCGACCTCTCCTCGTTTCTAAGAGGTCTGTAAGGGGCGTGCATAAGCGCACCACTGTGCCTACCGTCCCTGTCCTACTGTCCTATTGTCCTCTTTTATCGTTACTTTTTACTTATGTTTATACAAATTACTACTATACATGTTTGACAAATAAATAAATAAAATAAAATAAATAAATAAATAAATAACTCATAGAAGAGAAAGTCAAAACCAGTTCTCTGTCCTTCCAGAATCATTGGAATTAAGTTACAGGAAAGTAGATTCTGACTGTAGATCAAAAAAAGTCTTCTAAACAGTTACTTAGAGAGATAATGGACTCCCCTTGGTGGGTTGTGTCCAACTGGAGGTTGGATAGTCTTCCATCAGGAATGTTATAATTTGGATTCCTACAGCAGGGGAGTTAGATCCTAATGGCTCTTTCCAGCTCTATGATTCTATGGAATACTGTTTCATCAGAATGTCAATATTTTCAGTATTATGTAGTGGTAGCCATAATTATTTACAGTCATTTACTCCACAGACTTCTTCTGATGTATTTAATGGCCTACCAGCGGTCAAAGGTTTCTCAGAACAACTCTGTTTTTCCAAGGATGCTCCTACCGCAAACTCCAAACATGCTCTGAACATCAGTTCAAACGCCATTTACATTCCCCTAGTTCAACCCCACCCAACTCCTGTTCCCATGGGCCTCATCTGAATATGCTCATTTAATATCCGTTTCATTAATAGAGGATAGATCTTCCTGAAGTTGCTAGGTTGCATGATTTGTTTGCACTCAATCAAGGGCCAGGACAATGGTAAAAAGAATAAATTAACCATCCTGGCTAACTACCTCCTAGCTGCAATCTAGATTGACTATTCCAGTGGTATCTTATTTGCTTGAGCAACAGATTGGAACAGATCTGAAAGATTTATGAATGGGCCATGCTATGTTTGGCAAAGTCCTAAGACATGCAACGTGAGGCACCAATTATAAATATGTTCTTCCCAATGCTATTTTGTTTATACATTATAAACCAATGTGGCTAGTAGGGGAGGTGGAGGTGAAGGACTGTTTGTCTTTTTTCAGAAGTTTCTGCAAAATTGTAGGTACAGTCAATGCTGTCTTTTTCAGCTTGTGTTATTTAATTCTGTTGGGATGGAAGAGAGAGTAATATGATATGTGTATACTATATTCCCATATCTCGGACTCCATGCATTTTGAGGGACAATATCTTCTTCAGGAGATTATAAAGAAAGGTCACTGTTGCAATACATCCATCAAATTTATAAGTATACTATAACCTTACCAACATGAAAGGCTATATATAAATCAACCAAATATCCAAGAAATAAGGAATGGGACTCTGTGTTATGGCAGTATTTCTCAATCTCTGCAACTTTAAGGTGTGTGGATTTCAACTCCCAGAATTCCTCAGCCAACAAGGAATTTTGGGAGTTGAACTCCACACATCTTAAAGTTGCAAAGGTTGAGAAACACTGCAATGATTCAACTTTTTTTCAAAAGGCATCTGGCCTACCTTCTATGCAGAGTTAGAAATAATTAATAATTAATTAATTAATAATTATTGAGGAGGGGAAAGGCATCAAGGGAAGTAGACCCATATGCTTGGCATTCTTTACTCTCCATTTATTAGCTAGATTTTGTCAAATGCTACACAGGCAGAAATTTGATTTGGTTGCTGAATAATGGCATGTTAGAGGTTTGTAAAATAACAAAAGCTGGTTCTGTGATTTCCCATTGGCCCACAGTCTGTTTGTGCATACTGTTAACTGAATTAACCTTTTCTTCTTCTTTCCGTACTTTGGCACAAATGGTACAAATTGTTCTCTTCTGATGAGAAACTGTAACCAACAGTCTATTTTAAAAAAAACCCATCATCATAATCTCACAAGATGGGTCATGCAATCTCCTGAGTCTTCTTCGTGCAACCATCTGGGCCTGCATGGAGGCTGCATGGGAAATATTGGCAGTTTCAGCCAGAACCAAGGGAAATATTGCTTTTTGGCCAATTGAAAATCTAGTAGGGTTAATACAGTCTTTTAAATGGCCCTGAGTCAAATTCATTCTAGGAGTCCTCTCTTGAAGCAGAGTAGTTCCCAACCTTCAGTCCCAAACATCAATAATAATTGATATTATAAATGCCAAATCCAGTCTAAACATCTGACTGACTTTGTGACCAACCATGAAGAAGAAGAAGAAGAAGAAGAAGAAGAAGAAGAAGAAGAAGAAGAAGAAGAAGAAGAAGAAGAAGAAGAAGAAGAAGAAGAAGAAGAGGAGGAGGAGGAGGAGGAGGAGGAGGAGGAGGAGGAGGAGGAGGAGGAGGAGGAGGAGGAGGAGGAGGAGGAGGAGGAGGAGGAGGAGATAGTAGTGAATTAAATTTCTAAAACTTGGAACTGAGTAGTAAACAATTGTCCAAAGTATTTGCCACTATATGAAAATAGTATTTTCCAAGATCTTGCCGTTTCTGTTTGGCTGCAATATAGCCAATGACAAGAAGTCATTTTTACAGTATATAAAGTATTGTTTGAGTTATCAAAATGTCATAATAAGGTCCATTAAAGAGAAATAAATAGTTTAAGTGGTTAAAGAAAATATTAAAGTAGATATAAATGTTCCTCAGATAAAGAGTATTCATCTTTGGAAAGGAAGTCTCCAAAGTTTCAAGAACATTTGTGTCCAAAATCACACAGGAAGAGGACCTGGTAGAACAAATTATCTTATCCATGGGCTGCTGCAAGGGGCCCACCTATCTCATCATCCTTGGTGTTTCGAAAGGGCCTCCCATTATGCATCTTTCCCCCCCACAATGATTCCTAGAAAGATCTAAAGTGGAACAGTGAAGGTTATAGATAGAATACCAGAATAATAGAGCTGGCAGGTACTTCGGAAGTCTTCTAGTCCACTCCCTGCTCAGTCAGGAAACCCTAGACCACTTAAGATGAATGGTTGTTCAATCTCTGCTTAAAATCTTCCAGTGTTGGAGCATTCACAACTTCTGGAGGCAAATTGTTGCACTGATTGATTGTTCTAACTACCGTAAATTTCTCCTTAGTTCTAGGTTGCTTCTCTCCTTGATTAGTTTCCACCCATTGCTTCTTGTTCTGCCTTCAGGTGCTTTGGAGAATAGCTTGACTCCCTCTTCTTTGTGGCAACCCCTGAGATATTGGAACACTGCCATCATGTCACCCCTAGTCCTTCTTTTCATTAAACTAGACATACCTAATTCCAGCAACCGTTCTTTATATGTTTTAGCCTCCAGTCCCCTAATCATCTTTGTTGTTCTTCTCTGCACTCTTTCTAAAATCTCAACCTCTTTTTTACATCATGGCAATCAAAACTGGATGCAGTGTTCCAAGTGTGGCCTTACCAAGGCATCATAAAGTGGTATTAACACTTCACGTGATCTTGATTCTATCCCTTTGTTAAGGCAATCTAAAACTATGTTGGCTTTTTTGGCAGCTGTGCCATTTTATCCCAAACACTATTTTATGCAAGAAGGATTTCTAATTCAGAGTGTACTTCAGCGGTGGGTTGCTCCCGGTTCAGCCCGGTTCTGCAAATCGGTAGTGGCAGTGGGAGGCTCCGCCCACCTGCCCAGGACACTTCTGCACATGCGCAGGAGCATCGCGCACGCACACAAGCACGTGTGAACCGGTAGCAATGGGTTTTAGATCCCACTACTGGTCTACTTTGCAAACTAACATACTGTTGTCTGTATCCCAATAAGGAGATGCTACTTATGGCATTTAAGTGAGATGAAGTACAAATACTCAGCTGTATTTGTATGAGTCTTTAGCCTGAAGTTCATTTTCCATGAATTTGACACAGAAACTCCATAGTAATGAAAATTTAGCCATTGTATTCAGAATTATTTAGGGAGAGCCTTGCAAATCATGATTTTAAAAACCATGGAAGGCTGGAAGGAACCGTTCATTATTATAGAAGCAGATTATGTATTAAAATGTCAGGACCAGCAAAAGGATTATTAATGGGAGACCATAGTAACCAAGCTAACTTGCCAAATCCAAACGTTAAAGAGAGGTGGGTGAGTGATTTCCACCTTTGCCTTGTACAATGAAAAAACACAGAGCAAAAACTGATGCTGCACGACTGGCTCTATAGGCAGTAATGCACAAGTTCTCCAGGAAGAAGAGTTGGCAACTTTGCAGCTGCAATACATAACTTGGCAGAGAAGCAATTTTTTTTTCTTTTGCAACCTAGCAAAGCCAGAGAACGGAAACCAGAGTGTAATAAAGACTCCTGCCAAGTGGTAGGAATAACATGGAAAATAGACCAAATACAGAGTTTGTGTCACTACGGTTAGCTAATGCCAAATCTGACCTTCAGTTTCAACACTATGCTACAAAATACAAAGTGGTTTAAGCAACAGAACCATTTCTTGTACATATAGGACAAAACTGAAGGGAGACACTGTACAGTATCTAAGGGATTCATTTCTTTTTTTGCAGTTTATCTTCCAGGATTGCTTAGTCTAGATGTTGTAGAAAGTTGCTCCTGGTTTTCACAACTGAAAAACACAAATTTGCAATCCAGTGTATGCTCTAGCCCAGGGGTGTCAAACTCAAAGCCTAGGGTCCAGATCCGGCCCTCGGGGTGCTTAGATCTGGCCCATGGGGCCACCCTGGAAATAGTAAAGGATTGGCCCGCGGTGCCCCTGCCAGCAAAAACGGAGCTCTGTTTTCTTCTGAGCTCCCTTTTCATTGGCAGAGGGTTGCAGGAGGTCATCACAGCTGAAAACGGAGCTCCATGTGCAGCACTCCTGAGCTCCATTTTCGCTGGCAGAGGGTTGCAGGAGGCCATCAAAGCTGAAAACGGAACTCGCAAGGGCTGCATGTGGCCCTCCCAAGCTCCATTTTCACTGGCAGAGGGTTGCAGGAGGCTGTCGCAGCCAAAAACAGCACTCGGGAGCCTGTTTTCGCTGGCAGAGTGCTCGAGCCACCACAGGCGCCCCCGACACGAGTGATGTCAAGCTGCCCATGCCCACCCTGCCCACATCCATCCCGGCCCCCCGAGGTCAAACACAACCCTGATGTAGTACTCAATGAAATCAAGTTTGACACCCCTGCTCTAGCCCATTCTTCCAATGCTCTTTTCCATCACATTTTTTAAAATTGCTTTTCTTGACTTTCTTTTTTTGTAGCTTTCCTGTTGAGTATCATGTGTTTCAAGGTTGTCTGGGCTATTTCTTTCAGTTGTGGCATACTTTTTGGAGAAATACCATATTTTTCGGAGTATAAGACGCACCTTTTTCCTCCCTAAAAGAGGCTGAAAATTTGGGTGTGTCTTATACTCCAAATGTAGCTTTTCTGAAGCTTTTTTTCCCAGCCCTAAGGAGGTGCTAACGATCTTCCCGGCTTCCTACTCCGTCTTTGCAGGCTTGTTTTCATTCCTACTCCTCTGAAAAAGGTCTTTTCAGCCCTAACCAGGGGATAAAAAAATGTGCTGAAGCTGAACAAACTAAGGATGCTAGCCAGATGAATACCTGGTAGGTAGATTTTTCCCCCTATTTTCCTCCCCAAAAACTAAGGTGTATCTTATACTCCGGTGCGTCTTATACTCCGAAAAATACGGTAGTTATATAAATAAAAAAAACATTTATACCCTCTGAGACCCACCAACTAGAAGGAAATGAAACTGACCAGTGGGATTAAGATCACATATATTTGTATACTGTGAAGTCCATCTAAGAACAAGCAAGTGGCCAAGGTGAGATCAAGAGGGATGTGCCTTCTGATTTCTACATTTACCAAAGATTTATGGTTATAGAATGATCCATTTCCTTAGAAGGAAAGAATCCTGCAGGTACTACATAGCAGGGGTCTCCAACCTTGGGAACTTGTGGACTTAATTCCCAGAAATCCTCAGCCAACATGGCTGGTGAGGGAATTCTGGGAGCTGAAGTCCACAAGTCTTAAAGTTGCCAAGTTGGAGACCCCCTTGCTATACAGGAATAAAAGAATGATGGTTGAAACATGTACATATTTGCGGACCATGTTATAAAGCCAGCATGCATTAGAATAGAATAGAATAGAATAGAATAGAATAGAATAGAATAGAATAGAATAGAATAGAATAGAATAGAAGAGTTGGAAGGGACCTTGGAGGTCTTCTAGTCCAACCCCCTGCTTAGGCAGGAAACCCTACACCACTTCAGACAAATGGTTATCCAACATCATCTTTAAAACTTCCAGTGTTGGAGCATCCACAACTTCTGGAGGCAAGCTGTTCTAACTGTCAGGAAATTTCTCCTTTGTTCTAAGTTGCTTCTCTCCTTGTTTAGTTTCCACCCATTGCTTCTTGAATCATATTGTCTGTCATGTGCCTGCTCAGCTATATTTTGGAAAGCTGAGCATCTACAAAGAAAAGGCCCCACATAGGTCTCATCCAAGAAATCTCCTTTATAAGTAGATCAATGAGATACTTGCTCATACTCAGATATGCTGCACTTTGTTGAGCATTTGCCTTACATTTTTATCCGAAATTACAACTGGGCAAATGTACTGGTTTAAATAAGGCTGTAGAAGTTGACCAGGCTGAGACTGAGGGAGGAGTCAAATGCATCATCAGTCTTGAGTCCCTTTGCACCCACAAGAGCTCTAAGTTCAGCCCACCTTGAATTCCATTGACTCTTATCTACTGCCAATTTGCTTTGACCGTTAGTTCAGAATTTTGTAGAGAGCTTAAGCTTGCAATAAACCCTTATATACTTTTGAACTGCCTGGGTTTTCTGATTTCCATGTGAGACAAAGACCCAAAGATTCCATGATACAACCCACTCTCTTGGCAATAATGTTTCTTTTCTATTGTGTGTTGATACAGGAACTTGCCATGAGTGCAATAAGAATAAATAATACCTTACCAACAAAGTCCATAAGGGATGATACTCCACTAAATTTTCATTCCATGTAATTATGGCTGATAAAATATAAGCCCAGTGATATTTCTACAAGTCTGATAAATTAAAGCTATCCACATCAAATGGTAAGCTCAGTTTAGCTAATGAAATCCTTGGTGGGCTATTATCCCAAATAAATTTCCTAAATAACCTATCCAACTGAAGAAAATATTTATTTGGAATTAACATTGGGATGCCACAGAGGGCATAAATCAAACAAGGGACAATGTTCATTTTAATAGCATTAATTTTGCCCCAGAGACTTAATGGAATTTTAATCCATCTATTTGCATCCAGATAAATCTTTTCTAAAAGTTTCAATGTATTTATCTCTACATATTTAGAAATATTTTGGGAGATATAAAATCCCAAATTTTTAACATTTTTTTGGTAGAAATGCCAGTTAATCTTAGAAGCAGAAGACTTTTCAAAATCCATACAGCCTGTATAAAATTAGGCAGAGGAGAATACTTATCCAAAATCACAAAAAAATCAGTATATAAAAATAATGTGCATTCACATCCCACCAAAGTAATACACATAATGTCTGAAAATTGTCTTACAATAATAGCTAAAGGTACAAGATTTCAATTAAAACCCAAGGCCAATGGTGAGCACTCCTGTTGACTGTCACATATTGATTTTGTATATAATTAAGCAAGCTTTATTTTTTTAGTTAAAGCTCTAAACTACTTGGTGACATTTCAAACTTTTTTCCCAAAATCTCTAATAGCTTTCATATGATTAATAGGTAGTTTCCAAAAGTGATTAGAAGGTGAGGTTCTGCTGCAGTTGCAAGCAAAATGGTTAAGCCCTTCATCTCCCAAACCTGCAGAAAACTGATCTCTTCTGGTCCTCTCATAAGGAACAGCTGTCCAGAGCACATGTGGGCAATCTCCCATATTCTCCTTGTCTGCAGAGGTTTTGAAGAACTGGTCTACTCACCACTTCTTCAGCTTTGCTGTGGTCATTGGTTCTGCTTTTGCAGAGACAGTTTGCCATGCCTCCACCTTCAAAAGAGAGGCAGAGTTGAAAGGGAATTTAAAAATAACAGGTTACAAGAATGACCTGGAAAAATATGCTACTTTGGACGTACAAAAGAAACTGGTTGATGTTTTAATAATTAAAAGGGATTTATCTTTAATAAACCAACAGAATAATCTGGTGGGGGAAATACATTGGATTTACAACAGAGGCTCTTTAAAGTTTTGAAGAATCTTGTCAGAAAAGAAATGAGAAGAAATCACGTTCATTATTTGAATGGACCAAATATTAAGATCGTTATAAGTAGAAGTAAGGGACATAAAATTGATTGATTTGATTATTTCTGGTAACTCTTGATGGACTTTTGCTGACTGAATTATTTTATTGATTTGCTTATAGATATGGAATGGGATATGCAAAAAAGAGATCATTTTTTGTAATTTAAGAAGAGGTGAAATTGGTTATACATGATGATACGTTGAGTCACTTCTTTTATATTTCTTTTCTTTTCCTTTACTATCTTATTCTTTCTTTTTTCTTTCTATTCTTTCTGTCTTTCCTATTTTTCCTTTTGCACCTTTAACTCCTTCATTCTATTTTTCTATATTTTTGTTTGTATTAGTTTTTTCTATTTTAATTATTAGTAAGACCACAGAATATTGCATCCAGTTTCGGTCACCATATTATAAAAAAGATATTGAGATTCTGGAAGGAGTGCAGAAAAGAGCCACAAAGATGATTAAGGGGCTGGAGGCTAAAGCGTATGAAGAACGGTTGCAGGAATAGGGTATGTCTAGTGAAAAGAAGGACTAGGAGATATGATAGCAATATTCCAATATTTGAGGGGCTGCCACAAAGATGAGGGGGTCAACTTATTTTTCAAAGCACCAGAGGGCAGGACAAGAAAAAATGGATGGAAATGAATCAAGGAGAGAAGCAACCGAGAACTAAGGAGAAATTGCTTAATTAGAATTAGAATAATAGAGTTGGAAGGGACCTTGGGTGTCTTCTAATCCAACCCCCTGCTTAGCAGGGGTGAAATCCTCTGATGTCTGCTACCGCTTCGCTTCGCGCATGCTTTGCGCGCACATGCGCACCACAGGCACTACCGTGCAGCACTGAAAAAGGAGCATTTTGAAGCCATCAGAGTCTGCAAAGATAAGTAGGACAACGAGGGGGGAATCAGCTGTGCTTTCCTGCTTTCTAGCTAATCTAGATCGCGCGGCACAGTTGATCGTCGTACAGCTGATAGTCGGATATACCGGTTTGCCTGAACTGGTAGCATTTTTTACTATCAGTTCGGGCGAACTGGTCCAAACCGGTAGCATTTCACCTCTGCTACTTAGGCAGCAAACCCTATACCATTTCAGGCAAATGGTTATGCAATCTCTTCTTAAAAACTTCCAGTGTTGGAGCATTTACAACTTCTGGAGGCAAGTTGTTCCATTGATTAATTGTTCTGTCAGGAAATTTCTCCTTACTTCTAGGTTGCTTCCCTTGATTAGCTTCCACCCATTGCTTCTTGTTCTACCCTCAGGTGCTTTGGAGAATAGCTTGACTCCCTCTTCTCTGTGGCAGCCCCTGAGATACTGAAACACTGCTATCATGTCACCCCTAGTCCTTCTTTTCATTAAACTAGACATACCAAGTTCCTGCAGCCATTCTTTATATGTTTTAGTCTCCAATCCTCTGGCAATCTTTGTTGCTCTTCTCTGCACTCTTTCTAGAGACTCAACATCTTTTTTACATGGTGGTGATCAAAACTGGATGAAGTATTCCAAATGTAGCCTTACCAAAACATTATGAAGATGTATTAACACTTCACATGATCGTGATTCTATCCCTCTGTTTATGCAGCCTAAAACTATGTTGGCTATTTTGGCAGCTGTAGCACACTGCTGGCTCATATTTAAATGTTTGTCCACTTAAAGGCTTAAAGGTGAGAACAATCAACCAGTGGTCAGTTTGCCTTCAGAAGTTGTAGGTGCTTCATGTAGCCACGTGTTTGAAATGGTATAGGGTCTCCTGCTTGAGGAGGGGGTTGGACTAGAAGATCTCAATGATCCTTTCCAACTCTGTTATTCTGTTAATCTGTTATCTTTAATAAAATTACTTGGGGGGGGGGGAAGGAATGTCAGAAAGAAATTTCATCCAATTTTTATGCCCACAAATTTGGAGATGACACTGGCACTTTGTTCTCATCTATCTCAGAACGTAAAAAGCCAACAGGCAAATAATTGTTAGTCATGAGAGATTATATATATATAATAGAGGTTAACACTTCTGCCTTACAAGCAGACTGCCCAGGTTCAAATCCCACTACGGGTATGGCTATCTGACGAGAGAAAAATAGCTCAAAATAGATCTATAATAGTCTCCCTTTATTTTCATTTATCAGCAAAAAAAATGTTACACATACAGACAATATAGTTTGTCGGCTATAAAAAACTGCCTGGATGGCCCCAGGAGGGGCCGAAAGGCAAAAGGAAGCTGTGATGTTTTCTTCCATACACCAGGATGACTCGACAGAAAAAAACATATATAACCCTTTCCTGGTGAAGAGCTGATAGGGAAGAGAACCTGGCCTGGAGGTTAATACTTCTGCCTTACAAGCAGACTGCCCAGGTTCAAATCCCACTACGGGTATGGCTATCTGACGAGAGCAAAATAGCTCGAAATAGATCTATAATAGTCTCCCTTTATTTTCATTTATCAGCAAAAAAATGTTACATATATATTATACACACACGCAAACCACACGCATATGCACACCACACACACATGCACACGCACACGCATATGCACACGCACACTCTTCACAGGCTTGATGCACAACAAAACACATGAGCTGTATACTTAGTTGCGTTTATGATCTCTGATATTTCTCCTGGTTATGCCATGCTGCATTATTGCTCTGTTTATCATCTGAGTGTAGCAAAGTGCAGTTCTTGTTGAAGAGACTATGGATTCTTGTGATTGTCAAGTAAATGTTTGACTTGCATCATATGTACAATTTCTCCTCTTTATCTTCAACTGCTCCCCCCCCCTTTAGCGCTTCCCTCTTTCTGGCAAATTTTCCATTTTGAAATTGTTTAGAATAGAGGGGAGGGGGGACAGTTATAAGTGGGAGGGGGCACTTATTCTTCCTCTTTAGAGTGAAAACAAATGTGTTTTTCTCCCAAATCTGCCAAGCCCATGTTTTAATGATTTAGCAGATGGAGTTGGCACATGTAAACCTGGGAGATGCATCTGTCTGATTTTTTTCCCCCCAGTCTAAAGATTTTTAGCTGCATTAATAGCACAGATGACGGTAAAATATCACCTCCCCAGGCTGCATTGCTCTCCAACCATATAATGACTTTTAAGAGGAAGTAGAGAGAAGTGAAAGAATGAGGAAAAGGTTAGAGAAATGCAACTGTGAAAACTTTAATAATTTCTGTCTGAACAAATTAGACTCTCTTACCGAATTCTTAGTCTCTGTATTCATAGACTTCTAAGTTCCTTGCCAGCTAAACTTATCTGTTCCGCTTTCTCAGTTCTGCTAATTATTTACTTATATATAAACAAACAATATGGCCAAAAAGAACCGATGTTGCTTTTTTTTTTCATTATGGCTTGGAATGTTGCATGAGTTCTACTTTTCAGACAAAATATATTTCAAAAATCTTGCTTATTTGTTCATCTATTTATTTATTTATTTATTTGTGAGATTTATATACCGCCTCACAGTGCAAGCACTCTCTAAGCGGTTTATACCAGTAAGCAATGTATATATTTACATTGCCCCCAACAATCTGGGTCCTCATTTTACCTACCTCAGAAGGATGGAAGGCTGAGTCAACCTTGAGCTGGTGAGATTTGAACCGCTGACCTGCGGATCACAGTGAGCTAAAGTGGCCTGCAGTACCCCACTCTAACTGCTGCGCCACCTCGGCTTTTCATAAGACTCTTCTGTGAACAAATCTAAAAGAGTCACCTGTGGCAAGATGTGTGGCAAATAAATGTAACAATAAATAAATATTTAAAACAGTTAGTCCCCTTTAATAATTTAAACAGTACAATTAAAAAACGAACAGTGGTAGATATGTCACAGCACCTGACTATTTTGCCTAAGGTCTTCATTGCACCTCTGTCAAGTTGTAATGGAATGTGGACCTGAAAAAGCCGTGGGGGGACAGTTTTGGCGATATAGAGCTTTCCCAGAGAGAGACCTGAATTAACAGCCTGTACAATCCTAATCAGTGGTGGGATTCAAATAATTTAACAACCAGTTCTCTGTCCTAATAACCATCTGGGTAGGCGTGGCTGGGTGGGCATGTGACTAGGTGGGCGTGGCCAACTCGATGTCACTCACGTCGAGGGGCGCTTCGCCTCACCTGGCCTCTCGTGACTGTGGGGATGCTGCAAAGGTCGCAAGTGTGAAAAATGGTCATAAGTCACTTTTTTTCAGTGCCATTGTAACTTTGAATGGTCACTAAATGAACTGTTGTAAATCAAGGGTTGCCTATACAAAAATACAAAAAAACCTTCTTTGCTTGCAAAAAGCTGCCCTAAATACCAATCATTAGATTAGAAAGCCTTATTATCATGAGAGAAAACTAAAACAAATTGGAAGGAGGATCCACTTACTATCAGTGAGCAATCATGTCTCTTGGCCACTCTGATGCAATGCAAGTGACTCCTGTCCGAAAGGTGCTTTTTCAAGAGGCAATTGGACTATCTGGAAACCAAGAAAGTCCAGTTGCTTCTTGAAAAAAGCACCTTTGGGACAACCATGACCTGGATCACTGAAGAATCCCCATAGATAAGAGACTCCTGTGCTCAGTGAACCGACAAAGCATCCTTTCCCACCCAGGAGAAGCAATCATTAGACCCATTTGCAACACTTAAAGACACAAGCTGGTCTCACTCACCTCACAAGATATTCTAAGGCAGTGATGGCGAACCTATGGCACGGGTGCCACAGGTGGCATGCGGAGCCATATCTGCCAGCACGCGAGCCGTTGCCCTAACTCAGCTCCAGTGCGCATGTGCATGCCCGCCAGTTGATTTTTGGCTTGCGTGGAGGCTCTGGGAGGGCGATTTCGGCCTCTGGAGGGCCTCCAGGTGGCAGGGGGGAGCGTTTTTGCCCTCCCCAAGCTCCAAGAAAGCCTCTGGAGCCTGGGGAGGGTGAAAAATGGGCCCACCGGGCCTCCTGGAAGTCGGGAAATGGGGGAGTGGGGGGGTCACGCACGCATGTGCAGGAGGGTGGAGCAAGTGAGGGGCTTTGAATTATGGGTGTGGGCACGCATGCATGTGCAATAGCGTGCGCACGCCCTATTTCGGCACCCGAGGAAAAAAAGGTTCGCCATCACTGTTCTAAGGAAATCATCCAGATTTAAGGAAAGATCATGTGCCACCAGAAAGGCAGTAAAAAAAATCAGACAGAGTGCCATGCTTGCATCCTACCTCTTGGAAATACACCCCAAAAGTACACCCCAAGCAGTGTAAAAAGCTTTTTAAAAAGTCAAGCCCCTAATAAAAATACCAGCAAACAAACAAGCAAACAAAAAACTCCAGAGAAACAGTTCTGGCTAGTCTGGGTGTGCTGCCAAGAACCATTAACAATGGTTACAATGTAACAAGGCTTAACCAGAGAGGCAGTTTCTGAAAACACTTAAAGATAAGAAGGATTAGGCTAGAAACAACACAGAGGCACACCAGAATGTTTCCTTCCTGCCTTCCTGACAGGATTAGCCCTGTAAAGTGGGAAAAAACAAAAGGCTGTTGGAAGTAGATTTCTTCCAACAACCTGTTTGCCGAACTGCTCAGAAAGTTAACAAACGGTTCTCCTGAACTGTGTGAACTGGCTGAACAGTGTGAACTGGCTGAATCCTGCCACTGCCTAAACTGAATGGGAGATTGGGGAAGAGATTCAGGGCGTCTACCCCCTAGAATCTCTCAGAATGTATCTAGTAGGTTAGAGAGTTATAGCTTTAGTTTGGCAAGATTCTGTCCATTAGCTGTAAGCAAATAAAGGACTGAACTCAATTGGACATTGCTGTGTTGTCTCTGGTCATGGGCCTAACACCAAGCACTAGTCTAGGATATATTTGTTGACTGTTTGTTCCTTTACTGTTGATAACGTAACCTAAGAACAAGAAGCAATGGGTGGAAACTAAACAAGGAGAGAAGCAACTTAGAACTAAGGAGAAATTTCCTGACAGTTAGAACTATTAATCAGTGGAACAGCTTGCCTCCAGAAGTTGTGAATGCTCCAACACTGGACGTTTTTAAGAAGATGTTGGATAACCATTTGTCTGAAGTAGTGTAGGGTTTCCTGCCTAAGCAGGGGGTTGGACTAGAAGACCTCCAAAGTCCCTTCCAACTCTGTTGTTGTTGTTGTTGTTGTTGTTGTTGTTGTTGTTGTTGTTGTTGTTGTTGTTGTTGTTGTTATTATTATTATTATTATTATTATTATTATTATTATTATTATTATTATTAAGCAGAATCTATCCACCACTTCAATATCTTCATCAATTCCAAAACTGATTGTGCCAATTATAGTTATTTATATTTAATCTTAGCCCTATTTTTTTCACTGAGCTCCTTGACTTTTATTACTCATGCTTACAGATCATTTGCATATTTAGTCATCAGAGTAGTGTCGTCAGCATAATGCAGAGTATTTATGTTTGTTCCTCTAATTTTAAAACAATACTCATCTTCCTCTGATCCAGCTTCCCCCAATAATATTCTGCATCTATGATAAATAAGTAAAGGGAGAGTAAACATCCTTCTCTGACTCCTCTGACAATCTGCAGCCAGTCTGCTTCACCACATTCTGTCCATAGTGTGACTTCCTGACTGATGTTTAGATTTAATACAAAGACAATGAGAAGTTCTGAGATTCCCATTTTCCTAAGCAAATTCCACAGCTTGACATGGTCAACACAGTCCAAGGGCTTTCTGTAATCACATTCTGCCTTCTTTTTGATATTTGAGGAGGGTTTTTTAAATTATTCAACATGTTTCCACATAATGACATGTGTCCCTTGACTTTTTCTAAAGCCAGTTTGATAAATCTTGAATATCTGGCATTTCCATCTCATTGGGGGGTCTCTAATTTGTGTTGGATGATCCAAAACATTATTCTGCTAGCATGTGAAACTGAGTATGAAATTGCACACTCTGTTTAGTTTCCTTCCTTTGATCCTGGCATGTAGCATGACCACCTCCAATCTGTTGACCACTGTATCATTCTCTATATTTCCTACCTCAAGTTGGTTAGAATCCCTTCCTTTAGTTGCTTGTCATATTTCTGTAGACATTCCATCAATTCTGATAGATTTACAATGTGGAAATGACTAGAAAGCTGATCAAACTTCATCTTGTAGTATTAGAGATTATTGTAAGTAGGGAATATAAGTATTTGGATGCTGACTTTTCCACTGTACAGAATTTCAGTATATTCCCTCTATCTTTACTTGATTTTCTTTGAATCAGTTAATCTCTGTCCATTGGCATCCATTAGCATATCAGTTCAAGACTGGAACTTCCTTTTGAATTCCCAGATCTTTTGGAAGATGCTCTTTGGTTGTCTCTTTTCAATGTCTTTACAAATGTTGTTGTGATGTTGTTCCTTGTCTCTTCCAATAGCTTTCTGAAAATCTTTGTTAAATTCCTTCCTGAGATTTTTTTCCCCCTTGGCTTTGACTTTGACTTTGAGGTGGCGCAGTGGTTAAATGCAACTACTGCAGGCTACTCCAGCTGACTGCTAGTTCAGCAGTTCAGCTGTTCAAATCTCACCAGGCTCAAGGTTGACTCAGCCTTCCATCCTTCTGAGGTCAGTAAAATGAGGACCCAGATTGTTGGGGGCAATATGCTGAACTCTGTAAACCGCTTAGAGAGGGCTGTAAAGCACTATGAAGCGGTATATAAGTCTAAGTGCTATTGCTATTGCTATTCTTGGCAATTTCCATTTTTTGTCCCGACATCCAGTTTGCTTTTCTTCTGTTTCTTCTTCTTTGCCAGACATTTTCTACATTCTTTCAGAGTAACTTCTTTACGTTCATATGGTTCTGTATCTATGAGGTTTGAAAATTCAAATCAAGTCATGATGTTCTCCTTGAAAATGATGGGTATACAGCTAAGTTCATATTTTAGGAACTAATTGGCTTTCTTCATCCACTTTAGCTTAACTTGGAATTTTCACATGAACAATGTGTGATCTGTTCCACAATGAGCACCTGGCCATGTCTGGGATGCTATAACTCAGCTCCTCCACCTCCTTTTAGCCATAACACAGTCAATTTTATTTCTATATACCCATTTGATGATGTCCAAGTGTATAGGTATCATTCTGATTGCCTAAAAACTGTGTTAGCAATGAAGAAATCATTGGATTGGCAGTATGTAAGTCATTATCCTGTTTCATTTTGGTTTCCTATGCCAACTACATTTTCTTCTTAATATTTCCAACATTGGCATTCTGGTCATTAACTACAAACAGTACATCTTGCTGCATGTTCTGTCATTGAACAATCCTTAAACTCATTAACCTCTTCTTCTTCTGCATAGATAGTTGGAGCATAAAGAGTTGTTCGCAAAATTAATTGATATTATTTGATCACTGATTGCACTGTTCCTCCCATGTCCTTCCTAAGTAAGAAAGCAATGACATCCTGTATTTGTTTTTTAAGTCCTGAGCATAAACAATGTATCATTCTGTCTGAAAATGTCCAATTCCAGTCCATCTCAATTCATCAGTGCCTTGATGAAATCATGTAGTCAGTTCATTCCATCTTCCACTGTGCTGAACTTCCTATGTTCATGCATCTTATGATCTACATTCCTGATTTTGTAGCTTTGGATTTTCCTTTCCAACATGGCAACATCAGCAATTAGATGTCTCAAAGGCTTTAATCTACCATATAATAAACCATATTAACAGATTAACAGAGTTGGAAGGGACCTTGCAGGTCATCTAGTCCAACCCCCTGCCCAAGCAGGAGACCCTACATCTGCCTCTATCTAGGATCGAACTCACAACGTCCTGATTGTGAGGCAAGAGCTCCACCTCTAGGCCACACTGAAAAATCCTCAGTTTCCTCAATAGCATATTGAGTGCCATCCTACCCAGAGGTGGGTTTCAGCAGGTTCTGACCAGTTCTGGAGAACCGGTAGCGGAAATTTTGAGTAGTTCGGAGAACCTGCAAATACCACCTCTGGCTGGCCCCGCCCCCATCTATTCTCTGCATCCCGAGTCCCAGCTGATCGGGAGGAATTGGGGATTTTGCAGTAACCTTCCCCTGGAGTGGGGAGGGAATGGAGATTTTACAGTATCCTTTCCCTGCCATGCCCACCAAGCCACACCCACCAAGCCACACTCACCATGCCATGCCACGCCCACCAAGCCACACCCAGAGAACCTGTAGTAAAAAAAATGGAAACCCACCACTGATCCTACCTGATCACTGTATACCACCACTATGTTGTCAATCATTTTATATTTTCTATCCATGTGGTTTACGTGATACAGATACAGGAATAATTTACCTCTGTCTTCTCTTAATCTTGTACTTCAGTGGTCATCTACCTCAAGCATATTCTTACCAGTACAGTAGAGATCCCTGCATGGCTTAACTGGGCAGTTAAGAGATCTTAATGACTTGGGTGACCCTACTAGACCCATGACAAAAGTTGTATACTCTTGGCATGCATGAATGGCATTCTGCATTCATCCCTCCAAGGAATATATACGCAGTAGGTGTGAGTGGGTTGGGGAGCTACTCATTTTGTCTAAACACAAAGTTTGAAGAGATACAGTCTAGAGAAAAATCAGTTTCTGGAACCACTGCAAAAGCTTTGCAAAAGACACAGTTGCTTTAATGATTCAAAGAGAGATCGTTCATATACACTCAGACACCTACCCTGTGGGGTATCTCCTTTGAATGCTTTGCATAGTCTTACTACACTATCCTTAGGGTTTCATTCAGTTGCTGATATTTATACATAACCTATAAGGTGGTTTCATCCATACCAAGAAAGACAAAATAAAGAGCAAAAAATCCCTTTGGTGAACTTTATTCCTTAGAGTGAGAGAAGCAAAATAAATACCTCTCAGGGAATTTTTCCAAAATTGAACTTTTCCCATCAAAACCAAGTACTTGTATATAACGTCGGATAATTTCATCTCAGGTACATGTTTCACAGTAGAAAAGCCATGAACTCTCAGAGTTGCTCTTATATAGTTCTTACTTTCTTCTCCAGCCACAGTCCCAGTTATTATTAATGAGTCAAATGTTTGCCTTTGACACATACTGTTTGCAGAAGAAACACCATACTTCATACTTAAACCATTTTCTAGCAGAATGTGATTGCTCTCTAAGCTAGAAAGTTTTAGACACTCCCAGAAAAAAAGATAGAATCAACTTCAGTTTTTCTCATTCAGTTTTAAAAATAATAAAAGAATCCTTTATTTTAAAATATTTTTAAAACTACTTGCCAAAGTGGAAGATCCACACAACATTCTGCCACCTTTATTTATAAGGATTTTCCCCCTGTTCTATGAAAGTTTCTTATTTTTGTCCTTATATATAGAATCTTTCTTTCTTTCTTTCTTTCTTTCTTTCTTTCTTTCTTTCTTTCTTTCTTTCTTTCTTTCTTTCTTTCTTTCTTTTTCTTCATTCCTTCCTTTCTTTCTTCCTTTATTATCTATCTATCTATCCATCCATCCATCCATCCATCCATCCATCCATCCATCCATCCATCCATCTATCTATCTATCTATCTATCTATCTATCTATCAAGTCTAACCAGGTGGTGACCAAGGCATGAGTGACCATGCGTAGGGCTCCTTGATCTAGAAACCTGTGCAACTGGCGCACAACACAAAGTTGTGCAAAGGCCATCTTAGCCATGACTGCCACCTGCTCATCAAGGACCCCTAGATGGTGCATGGCCCTAGTTGGGGCTGAGACAGTGGAACCCCAACTAGTACCAAAGAAGGTATAGTCCCAGAACCAGGGAGTATCAAAACCTAAAGCCACTCAATCTTGCCAGGATTCAGTTGGCATGTTATCAAAAATGTCAAAGAGCAGGTTTTAGAAAGACAGAGTCACCTTACCATCTTGCCAATTAGTGCTGTTTTCCCATTTCCTGAAGTCCTTGCACATGCTATTACACTCAATAGCAGCGATTGCGAGAGGGATCTTGGAGTCTTGGTAGACAGCCAACTAAATATGAGCCAGCAGTGTGCAGCAGCAGCCAAAAAGGCCAACGCAGTCCTGAGCTGCATAAATAGAGGGATACAATCAAGGACCAGAGAGGTACTAGTACCACTCTATAAAGCCTTGGTCAGACCACACCTAGAGTACTGCATCCAGTTTTGGTCACCACACTACAAAAAAGACATTGAAACCCTAGAGAAAGTGCAGAAGAGAGCAACCAGGATGATAAAGGGTCTGGAAAATAAAACATACAAAGAGCGGTTGCAAGAACTGAGCTTGGCCATGATAGCAGTGTTCCAATACTTGAGGGGCTGCCACAGAGAGGAGGGGAGCAGGCTGTTCTCTATAGCACCAGAAAGCCAAACAAGGAATAATGGATGGAAGCTGACCAAGGAGAGATTCAACCTGGAAGTGAGGAGAAACTTTCTGACGGTGAGAGCGATCAACCAGTGGAACAACTTGCCAGCGGAGGTTGCGAGAGCCCCAACACTTGCGACCTTCAAGAGGAGACTGGACTGCCATCTGTCTCAAATGGTGTAGGAACTCCTGCTTGAGCAGGGGGTTGGACTAGATGACCTACAAGGTCCCTTCCAACTCTAATAAATAAATAAATAAATGCTCATTGGGTTACAACATTATAGGTGTTTGACATCCACCTGGACTAGGCAATATTATGCCATCCCCTGAATATTTTATTCCCCAAGTGGAATTGCTCAGAAACTTTTCAAAGTGATTCTATGCAGATCTACTAAGTACCAGTGGATGTCATTTGATTTATACTTGGATAAGAAGTGCAGAACCAGTTTGATGTAGTGAATAAGGCATCAGGCAAGAAACTGGGAAATTGTGAGTTTTGGTCCCACCTTGAGCATCCAACCAGCTGTGTGACCTTGGACCAGAGGTGGGTTGCTCCTGGTTAGGACTGGTTCTATAGAACCAATAGTGGAAATTTTCCCTCGCTCGCAGAACTGGGCGCGATTGCCGGTTGGCCACGCCCCTGAACCAGCTTTCTCGGCGGTGCCTGAGGCGCCACCAGCTTGTTTTTGGCTTCTGCGCATGCGCAGAAGCTGTTTTTGGCTTCTGCACATGCACAGAAGCTTGGTTTTCAACACTGCACATGTGCGTGTGAAGCATGCACGCCCACATGGTGCAGGAGGAAGCAAACCGGCGGTGAAGTAAGTTAGAACCCACCCCTGCCTTGGACCAGTTATTTTCACTCAGTCCTAGGAAGGAGGCAATAGCAAACCATTTCTGGAGGGGGAAAAACTTGCCAAGAAAACTACAGGGACTTGTGCAGGCAATCTCCAATAAATGGACACAATTGAATGGCAGAAAAAAATAAAGAAGTGCAGTCATACTATGCTAACCTAAAGATCAAGATGCCATATTGCACTGAATGTAAGTTTATTCAACATTTCTTCCAGGTCAAACATTCATAATTTCTTCAATCTGACCAATTTGGCATTATACACATTAATAGCAATAGCATTTAGACTTAGATGCCGTTTCACAGTGCTTTACAGCCCTCTCTAAGCGGTTTACAGTGTCAGCCTATTGCCCCCAACAATCTGGGTCCTCATTTTACTGACCTCAGAAATATGGAAGGCTGAGTCAACCTTGAAGAGCCGAGATGGTGCAGTGGTTAAATGCAGCACTGCAGCTACTGCTAGTTCAGCAGTTCAGCTGTTCAAATCTCACAGGCTCAAGGATGACTCAGCCTTCCATCCTTCTGAGGTGGGTAAAATGAGGACCCAGATTGTTGGGGGCAATATGCTGAACTCTGTAAACCGCTTAGAGAGGGCTGTAAAGCACTATGAAGCGGTATATAAGTCTAAGTGCTATTGCTATTGCTATTGAACCTGGTGAGATTCAAACTGCCAAATTGCAGCCAGCCAGCAGGCAGCAAAAGCAGCTGGCAGTCAGCAGAAGTAGCCTGCAGTACCACATTCTAACCACTGCACCACCGCGGCTCTTAAAAGTCCTGCCTGCCCATTTTCTTCTCGCTCTAAAATGCTAGCACTGCAATTGGTTTTGGACCTAGAATACCATTTCTTTTAGTTTATCTCTTCTTAAAATGTTGGGTCTTCATTGAATATAACTCATTTTTTTGATCTGAACCCATTTCATTAGATTATGAAACTGTACGATGCTCAGTCAAAGCATACATACATAATTCTTTGGGAGGGTTTTAATCAGATTTGATGCTTTGAATGAAATGCACACTGGGCTGATGTCTCTCAAAGAGGGGCACATAATCCTACAATCATTAAAACTCTGATCTGGGTTTAATTGGTGCTAATGATAGGATGTCTATTTATTTCCTTGTTCCAAGATCAGAGTCCAGATATTCTCCTAAATTATAGATGTTAACATTCTGGGTTCTGCATAAGCAGGAGGAAATGAAGAGGGTTGGGGGAAAACAATAGAGCCTCGCACAAAATAAATTGAGCAGCTCAAATGAGTTGCTAAAAAAAAACAATCTTCTTGTTTATTTGCAAAGATATTTCTGTAAGACAATAAAGATCAATCACTTGCTTTTGATTGCTTAATAGCATTCTAATACATTTCATCTTTAACATTTTAAATTTTTTCCCCATAGAGCTCCTTAGTCACTGCAACTGAATTTTGTAAGCAGCTCATAACGATGAAATCTATATTGGGAGCAATATACTGTATGAAATAACCTAAAATGAAGACACTTTGAAAAGATAGGGCCCCTTGATCAAAACAATGGGGAAAACTTAATTTATGGCATATTGACTTATCTACAGCAAACATTATTTATTTGTTTGCTTGCTTGCTTTATTTGTACGCCACCAATCCCCCAAGGCTCTGGGCAGCTAACAATCAAGATCAGCATAAAACAAAAAAGGGACATGCTCAAAAACCATAAATAAATCCGCCTGTAATATAAACAAAATTGATACCATCAAAATAATAACCAGAAAGTAAACAAAGTCATTGGGCCATCAGATTCCATCCTTCGCTCACAATATGGCTTCTGTCTCTGCCAGATGGGAACTGCTCTCTTGAAACCTAGGAGGGAAAGGCCAAACCAGAGGTGGGTTCCTGCCGGTACACTCTTACCTGTTGGTCGCCGCAGAACCGAAGAAGCCGGTGGCGCATGTGCAGAGGGCAAAAGAACGCAAATGGCGGGGTCCAGGCGGGCGGGGGAAAGCGGGCGGGGGAAGCCCCGCGCCGCGAACGCCACCAGCTTCTTCGGTTCTGCGGCGACCAACAGGTAAGAGCGTACCGGCAGGAACCCACCTCTGGGCCAAACCAGATCTTTATGGTGAGGGATTTCAAAATGTGGGGCCAGTGATTGAAAATGCCCACTTCTGTGATCTTGCCAAATGACACTCTTTGTATAGACAGAACCTGGAGGAAATTGACCTTGTTTGATTAGATGGGCAAATGATTGTGATCAAAAACAGACCTTCAAATTGCCTGATCCAAGCTACGTGTGGCCTTACAGGTGACAAAGTATATATTGAATTGAACCCAGAAGCCAACTGGTAAGCAATGAAAAGAGATCTCTCATGAGCCTCGGTGGTGCAGTGGTTAGAGTGCAGTACTGCAGGCTACTTCTGCTGCCTGCTGGCTGCCTGCAATTTGGCAGTTCAAATCCCACCAGGCTCAAGGCTGACTCAGCCTTCCATCCTTCCGAGGTGGGTAAAATGAGGACCCAGATTGTTGGGGGCAATATGCTGACTCTGTAAAACCACTTAGAGAGGGCTGTAAAGCACTGTAAACTGGTATATAAGTCTAAGTGCCATTGCTAATAACGGGATACACCATATTTGCCCAGGCTGTCTTATTTTGTGCCAGCAAAACTGTAACTTCTAAAACTTTTCCAGGGTGTTTTGAATGCTTTATGGCTCTGTTTTTTAAACTAGGCAACTTGAAGATGTATGGACTTCAAGTTCCAGAATTCCCCAGCCAGCATGCTGCCTGGGGAATTCTGGGAGTTAAAGTCCATGCATTTCAGATTGCCAAATTTGAAGAACACTTTATTACAATAATCCAAGTGGGAGGTGAGTAATGCATGAGCAACTAGGGATCTAGGAATGGGCACAATTGGAGCAGAATAGCACCCCATTCTTAAGGGGTCTGTAAGGGGTGTGCATAAGTGCACCAACGTGCCTACCATCCCTGTCCTAATGTCCCTTTTATTCATAACCATCTCATGTACTCATAATCATGTTTATACATTTCATGTATTCACAATCATGTTTATAATTTTATTTGTAATCTTATATATGCTT
This sequence comes from Diadophis punctatus similis, assembly GCA_023053685.1. Classification (NCBI taxonomy): domain Eukaryota; kingdom Metazoa; phylum Chordata; class Lepidosauria; order Squamata; family Dipsadidae; genus Diadophis; species Diadophis punctatus. The sequence continues at coordinate 5,523,339 of JALIGW010000003.1, read as the reverse complement.
GACAAATAAATAAACAAACTATACAAAATCCCTCCTGGCTCCTAAGTGGTAGAGAGAGAGGTGTACATCATCATATGAAAGTGCTTTTAGATTTTTCTCTCAAAGGGACCTTTCCTCATGGCTTTTTTTATGACAGATATTGTTATCTGTATTGCTTAATGTAGTCTTGCTGACAGTTCCCAAGAAATTCTTAAACTGACTGCTTGATTCCTGTGACCATCCTTACCACCCTGGCCACTATTCCAGATTTTCATGCAAAAGTAGAAGGAAGTTGGTTTGCTTGTCAGTGAAGAAGAAACAAAGTTTAGTGGGCTATGAGAGTAACTTTCGGAGACAGGAGGACAAGCTGCAATCGGGGCAATAGCCAGATGAGATATCTCAGCCCACAGAAGGAATGGAGGTTGAAAAAGCAACTCAAAAGGGAACCCCCTGCCCCAGTTCTCTGAAATGTAAAGATAAAGGAGGTGAGAAGTGGTTTCAAACTTGTAAGCTTCTGTTAGTATAACCCAGTCCTTCTCAAATAGTGGGGCACCCCCCCGGGGGGCTCGGAGTGATGCCGGGGGGGCGTGTGACTCCGGGGAACATGTGTGGTCCCTCTCGATCGATTCCCCCAGACAGGGAGTGTTTTCCCAGTTGCACGCTGCTCCGAGCCCAGAAGAGAAGGCGGCCAGGCAGGGCGGGGTGGCTGCGTGGGTTCTTGTTCTCAGCGGGCGCCGCAATAGCCATGAATGGTGTGGAGAACCTGCTGCTGGACAAGGAGGAGCATCCTCTGCAGCTGGACAAAAGCTTCGAATGGCACCCTAAAGCCTCCTTCCACACCATTCGCTGTGAGTGCCCGGCAGAGGCGGCAACCCCAAAACATCGGCTTGATTAAGCTGGCCTGGCCCCGTGTCAAAAGAGGGCCCTAACCACGGTAGCCTATGCCTGCCTAACCGAAAACAGGCTCCACTGAGTTCAGTGTGACTTACTCCCAGGTAAGTGGGTAGAGCAGCCTTCCCCAGCCAATAGTTTGCTTGTAGCTTATAATAAGTAAAATAATAAATATTAACACTAAAATTCCATTGGGGCCCAGATCGGAGAGTTGGGGGGCGCACAAAATGTTTACTTCTTCCTAGGGGGGGGCGTAATAGAAAATAATTGAGAAGCACTGGTATAACCTTACAATAAAGGGATTATTAGTACTCATGATTTTGGTTTCATTTCTGGATTACCTCGAAGAGCTGACACAAAGACTAGATAAAGATTTCCCTGTCAGTCGTGTCCAACTCTAGGGCATAGTGCTCATCTCCGGGTTTTTTGGCCAAGGGAGCCAGCATTGTCGAAAGACAATTTCTAGGGTCATGTAGCCAGCATGGGCTAAATGCCAAAGGCATACAGAACACTGTTACCTTCTCACCAAAGTGGTACCTATTAATCTACTTGCATTTGCATGCTTTTGAACTGCTAATTGGGAAGGAGCTGGGGCAAGTAATGGGAGCTCGCCCCATTGCCCGGAACTCAGGTCTCAAACCAGGGCTGTCAGCTCTCCAGTTGACAAGCTCAGCATCTTTAACTGCTGAGCTATCACAGTTCCCTGAAACAAAGACTACCAAAGTCAAATTGAACATGGACATATACACCTACATGAAAACAATGGGGAAGTGGGTGCCCATTGCTTTCTTTCAGGATCTCATTTCAGCTTCTTAATCTACCCTCAGCCAAGACATATTGAATCTCTGGGTGGTCTTCCATCCTAGTATTCAAGAATTCAGAATACAGCTGGAAGGGACCTTGGAGGTCTCCTAGTCCAACCCCCAGGGGTGGGTTCCTACTGGTGAGGTCCAGTGCGCAGCTCCGGTAGGGACCCGCCGATTACGCAATTTGCGCACGACTACTCCGGTACTGTCTTCACCGGACAGTCGCGCGCATCGCCATCTGTTTTTTAGGATTTTTTGGCTTTTTTGCTTCTGCGCATGTGCGGAAGTGAAATCTCGCTGAAATTTTGTGAGGGAACGCATGCACACGCAAGATTTCAGCGAGATTTTGCTTCCGCACATGCGCAGAAGCAAAATCTCACCGAAATCACACGAGAGGGCACACGCGCATAGCTAGCGCGCGCGCACATGAAATGTGGAAATGCGCGCGCAGCGCACCGGTATCGGTAAGTAAGCAAGTTGCCCCTGCCAACCCCCTGTTCAAGTAGGAAACCCTATACCATTTCAGACAAGTGGCTCTCCATCCCTTCTTAAAAACCTGCAATGATGAAGCACCTACAACGTCTAAAGGCAAGCTGTTCCATTGGTTAATTGTTCTCACTCTTAGGAGGTTTCTACTTAATTCCAGGTTGCTTCTCTTCTTGATTAATTTCCATCCATTGTTTCTTGTCTTGCCTGCTGGTGCTTTGGAAAATAAGTTGACCCCCTCTTCTTTGTGGCAGCCCCTCAAATACTGGAATACTGCTATCATGTCACCCCTAGTCCTTCTTTTCTGTTGACTGGCTATACCTAAGTCCTGCAACCATTCTTCATATGTTTTAATCTCCAGGCCTTTGATCATCTTAGTTGCTCTTCTCTGCATTTTTTTTCAAAGTCTCAACATCTTTTTTGTAATGTGGTGAGCTCCAACACTGTTTAGCTTTTTTAACATATTTCCCCAAAGTCTAGAAAGCAATTTATAAATACAGTTAAGCAAGCAGACAAACAAATGCTGAACACCTGCTTGAATCCTAACTGTGTGTACCTTTGCTTTGTTGCACAGGATGTTCCTCACAGTCTGTCTTCCTACCATATGAGGCATTCTGCAATTTTTTCCCCCTGAAACTTATTTCTTTTTCTTCCAAATCTCTTTAAAAAGGATTTAAAGAATCTTTTAAATATTCTTTTAAAAATGCCTTGCTGTTTGGCCCTTGTGATCTGCTCCAGTGGTGGGATTAATTTTTTTTTACTACCGGTTCTGTGGGTGTGGCTTGGTGGGTGTGGCTTGGTGGGTGTGGTTTGGTGGGCGTGGCAGGGAAGGATACTGTAAAATCTCCGTTCCCTCCCCACTCCAGGGGAAGGTTACTGCAAAATTCCCATTTCCTCCTGATCAGCTGGGACTCGGGAGGCAGAGAATAGATGGGGGCAGGGCCAGTCAGAGGTGGTATTTACTGGTTCTCAGAACTACTCAAAATTTCCGCTACCGGTTCTTCAAACTACTACAATTTCCACTGCCGCTTCTCCAGAACTGGTCAAAACCTGCTGAAACCCACCTCTGATCTGCTCAGAATATTATTATTCCTGCTACACTTTCCTTGATGTTGTACCAGAAAAAAAGAAGACCAAGCTTTGTCACGTAGTGAATATTGTCAGTCCCACCTTTGTCGCTACTTTTGTTCTGTCCGATGCAACTGGAAGCAATGAGGAGGCTTGTCTCGAACACAACTTAGCTTTATTCTAAACAGAGCAACAACAGGCAAACAGCTGAACTAGTTACAGGAGAGAATCATCTCAGCCGCGGTCTGACAGCTATTTATACGAAGCTTTCAGACGCAGCAGCCAATAGCAGCTCGCGGATTCTCCCGCTCGGAGCCGGCAGGAACTCAGCCAATGGGCTGAGCCGCTCGCTGTCTCCGAGGCTCCTGGAGACGCTACAGTATGTCTATGCAGGGTGATGCATCCCTCTCCTAATATTACGGTACATTCCATTCTAAGCAGGACACGTGATGTGATCTTGTATGCACGTGTGCATTCCTGATTCTCCATTCTTCTTCTTGTGGTTTGGCTCTGACCGGGAGCGGTCACATTTAATTAGCAAGAATGTAATTATTCAGAATTTATTGTTTTTGTACCGAAATAAATATTTTATTAGACTTTAACTTCGGTTTCATTTCTAAATGTCTGAGCTCCGAGAGAAAAATCAAACATCGCCTCTATGTGAGATTTATTCTCACCTCTAACAAGCCTTTCACTTAAAGAAAAGACTATGGAAAACCCCAGCTCTTTCTCTCCTGAACTTGTCCCTTTTTACTACACTGCCTGGTTAAAAAGAGAAGCAGCAATGCTGATGAAAGGCGAGGCAGTGTAACCAAGAATAAATTACCGTATTTTTTGGAGTATAAGACGCACCTTTTTCCTCCCTAAAAGTGGTTGAAAATTCAAGTGCGTCTTATACTTCGAATGTAGCTTTTTTTTCCAGCCCTAACTAGGTGCTAACAGATCTTCCCAGCTCTTACCTTGCAGGCTTTTTCATTGTTACTCTCTCCAAAGAATGTTTTTCCAGCCCTAAGTCTTTGCAGAATTTTTTTTCATTGCTCTACTTGGTCCGAATAAGTTTTTTTCTAGCCCTAACCAGATGCTAACGATCTTCCCAGCTCTTACCGGCTTGCAGGCTCTTTCATTGTTACTCTCTCAGAAGAAGGTTTTTTTAAGTCCTAACCAGGGGATAAAATAATGTGCTGAAGCTGCTCCGAATAAGTTTTTTTCTAGCCCTAACCAGGTGCTAACGATCTTCCCAGCTCTTACTGGCTTGCATGCTCTTTCATTGTTTAAAAAAAGAAGATTTTTTAAGTCCTAACCAGGGGATAAAATAATGTGCTGAAGCTGACCAGACTAAGGACGCTAGCCAGATGAATGCCTGGTAGGCAGATTGTTTCCCCCTATTTTCCTCCCCAAAAACTAAGGTGCGTCTTATACTCCGGTGCATCTTATACACCAAAAAATACGGTATGTAGGTTATCGGCCGCCTTGATTTTCTGCCATTCTCCCTGTTGTAAGCACCCTGCACCTTAGAATATATCTAGAACTGCGGTATGAGAGAAAGGACCAGACAGAAAAACAGAAAATCAAGCAGAGCTAATTTTCAGTTCTATAAACATTTGTTTCTGAGAGTTGAAGTCCATACAACCTAAAGTTGCTGAGGTTGACAAACACTGGGACAAACTAACAGCACTTAGGGAAGTAGGTTCTTAAGTTTCATTTTTGAATGTCACTTGAGTGGCATGGTGGCCTAGTGGTGAAGACTCTTGCTTACCACTTGGAAGGTTGAGAGTTCAATCCTAGGTAGTGGCAGCTGTTTCTCTACTAGGGCTCAAAGAAAGAAAATATCTGCTGCGAACTCCACGTGCCATCAGGAAGGGCATCTGGCCAGTAAACATTCAGCTCCTTCCAGTTGCCCCGACTCTACCCTAAATTAAGGGATTAGAGTCATAAAAAGGGAGCTTACTTTTGAATGTCACTTGTTTTCAGCATATATATTTGTAAATGAACTCAAATATGACAGATTAGCCTTCAAAGATTCCTCCTTTCCAACCAATCCAAATGAATCCATCTTTTCTCTAGACTAGCCAAACCCAAATCCTGCAACTGTTCTTCATATGTTTTAGTCTCCAGGCCTTTAATCATCTTAGTTGCTCTTCTTTGCACTTTTTCCAAAATCTCAACATCTTTTTTGTAATGTGGTGATCAAAACTGGATGTAGTATTCCAGGTGTGGCCATACTAAGCAGGGGTGAAATCAGTGGTGGGTTCCTACTGGTGCGGTCCACTCTATAGCACCGGTAGCGGCCCGCTGGTGACGTCACAGTACCGGTGCGGTTGGGTGCCGGTGCCTGGGCGCTGCCATTTTTTAAAACATTTTTTTTTATTTTTAAAAAATTTCTTCTGCGCATGCCCAGAAGCCGAGCTTCCGGCACTGTGCATGCGCTGCCTTCCTACCCCACAGTGAGTCAAAGCAGGGGAGGATGGCTGAGGGAGCGCGTGAGATGCTGAAAGAACGGGCAGCAGGAGCTATCTCCATTCCCCTCCCTTCAGCAGTCCGAGAAGTCACGAACACGCGGTGATGATCCTAGGCATTTTTGCACGTTTGATGCTTCTCGAGCTGCTGAGGGGAGGGGGAATGGGCGGCAGGACCTATATCAGTTCCCCTCCCTTTAGCAGTTCGAGAAGCCACAAACGCGCGGTGATGATCCCAGGCATTTTCGCATGTTTGATGCTTCTCGAGCTGCTGAGGGGAGGGGAAACGGGCGGCAGGAGCCTAGGATCATCGAATGGGGAGAAGCATTCAGTCCGGACGGAGTCTCATAGAAGAACCGCTGCCGTGGTCTTGCTGCTCCCGCTGCGGGGGGCTGCGTTGCAGGGGGGCAATGCCCCCCCCGCTTCTCTGGCCGCTGCCAAGCTCCCGAGGCCCATGCCCACCCGGTCACATGGCTGGCAAGCCACACCCACAAAATAAGCCACGCCCACAGAGTGGTAGTAAAAAAATTAGGAACCCGCCCCTGGGTGAAATCCAGCAGGTTCTGACAGGTTCTGGAGAACCAGTAGCGGAAATTTTGAGTAGTTTGGAGAACTGGCAAATACCACCTCTGGCTGGCCCCAGAGTGGGGTGGGAATGGAGATTTTGCAATATCCTTCCCCTGGAGTTAGGTGGGAGTGGAGATTTTGCAGTATTCTTCCCCTGCCACACCCACCAAGCCACGCCCACAGAACCGGTAGTAAAAAAATTGGATTTCACCACTGATACTAAGGCTTTATAAAGCGGCATTAATACTTCACGTGATTTTGATTCTATGCCTCTGTTTATACAACAAATGATTGTATTCGCTTTTTGGGCTGCCGCCACACACTGTTAGCTCATATTTAAGTGACATTTAACAGATTAACAGAGTTGGGAGGGACCTTACAGGTCATCTAGTCCAACCCCCTGCCCAAGCAGGAGACCCTACACCTGCCTCTACCTAGGATCGAACTCACAACCTCCTGATTGTGAGGCAAGAGCTCCACCTCTAGGCCACAGCAGCTGGGTTAGGCCACAGCTGCTTTTAAGAAGCGTTGAGTTACTACTTAAGTAGAATTGAGTTTCATAGAATAATCTTATCAGCCATTTTGATTTTGGGAACCAAGACTACCATGAAACACTTATATAAGCTGAAAGATACTGAGAGTATGTGTAAAGGTCAAGGTGATAGACTAGATTTGATGAGACCAAGGTTCAGATGTAACTTCAAACGTGGAAGTCCACTGGGTGACTTTAAACAAATCATTTTTATAACTTGTGGAGAAGAAATTAGAAGAGAAGAGGGTTACCACCACTATCATTGGGCCAGCTTTTCTGACTCTGGTTTCCTCCTGATGTTTAGAACATTAATTTCCAATATTCCCACCCAATGTGTAAATTGGTGGAGAAAGATGACAGTCATAATCCAACATGTTTGGAAAGCACCAAACCTGAGAAAATTAAATTGAACCACTAACTGACCTGAGTAGCAAATGCCTGTTCTGATTAGGGCATCAGATAACCCTGCAAATATAATGGGCATCAGCTGAGGAAGACTAAGACACTAAGAATGGCTATTCAAGAAAAGTATTCTTCTCATGTAGGCATATTTGCTACATTTCAGGAAAAAAGTTCATCTTTCATTCCTCATGCTGTTTCAGGAATTACAAATCTTTCAGATGGCATGTTTTAAATATATTGGACAAACAAGGTTGGATAATATAAGAAGTAACACTTCACAAGCTCCATAATAACTTGGAAGCCTCTTAAATTGCCTGTCTATTCTCATAGTCAATAGCAGAGTCTTAAAAAAGCATCACACATACAGCCTTTGCAAATTATTATACACTTTCCCCCTTTTAAAATGCAAATTAACATTTTATATTTGCATATCTAGAACAAATTTCCTTAAATATTTAATGGCAAGTCAAAATACTACATTTACAAGTTCAAATAATAAAAAATTTATCAGCATTTTGAAAAATTCAGTGGCTGGATTATACAAATTTGAACAGCGCCCAGAGATATACCTTAATGGTAAAGAAATATATTCTATTCAGAGCTACTGTTTGCATCTGAACCACTAAAGCTGAGCCATTTTGTGCGTATCAGTTTGTAAAATAAAAAAAAATGTACACAGGGGCTTTAGCACATAGAGAAATAAACAGAATTAGGACCAGATGCTGAGAAACAATGCAAGTATTTCAGTCAAATTAGATGTCTGGTACCTTGTTCTTCTATAGTATTGTGATTTGTGATATATAATGAATATGTATAGCAATGGCACTTATATACAGCTTCATAGTGCTTTACAGCACCCTCTAAGCGGTTTACAGAGTCAGCCTATTGTCCCCAACAATCTGGGTCCTCATTTTACTGATCTCGGAAGGATGGAAGGCCAAGTCGAGCCAGTCGGAATCTAACTCCTGGCAGTGGGCAGAATTAGCCTGCAATACTGCATTCTAACCACAGCAGCACCACAGCTCTTAGGTATATATTTGGTATATATTCACTATATCACATATCACAATGTGTGTCTGTGTGTCTGTGTGTACTGTTTATGTATAGATGCACACACACACACACACACACACACACACACACACACACACACACACAGAGAGAGACAGACAGACAGACAGACAGACACACACACACACACACACACACACAACCAAACACATACTAGAGAAAAAGGGGGGGATATGTCACAGACCCTGCCAGTTAAAGAATTTTTACTGGTAGGGTCTAGGAAGTGAGCCTTCTCAGCTGCTGTCCCCATTCGATGGAACATCATGCCCTCAGAAGTGAGGTTGGTCTCCACTCTTCTGCCATTCCAGAAGAGTTTGTAGCAGGGGTGAAATCCAGCAGGTTCTGGAGAACCGGTAGTGGAAATTTTGAATAGTTCAGAGAACCGGCAAATACCGCCTCTGGCTGGCCCCAGAGTGGGGTGGGAATGGAGATTTTGCAATATCCTTCCCCCAGGAGTGGGGAAGGAATGGGGATTTTGCAGTATCCTTCCCCTGGAGTGGGGAAGGAATGGAGATTTTGCAATATCCTTCCCCCAGGAGTGGGGAAGGAATGGGGATTTTGCAGTATCCTTCCCCCAGGAGTGGGGAGGGAATGGAGATTTTGCAATATCCTTCCCCCAGGAGTGGGGAAGGAATGGGGATTTTGCAATATCCTTCCCCCAGGAGTGGGGAAGGAATGGAGATTTTGCAATATCCTTCCCCCAGGAGTGGGGAGGGAATGGAGATTTTGCAGTATCCTTCCCCTGCCACGTCCAAGCCACACCCCGCCCACCAAGCCACGCCCACAGAACCGATTGTAAAATAAATTGGATTTCACCAGTGGTTTGTAGACCTGGCTCTGCCAACTGCCATGGGGATCGAAGAATGGTATTCAAACCTGAGGGTGGTTAGTGGTTTGAGGGTGCGCCCTCTGTCTTTTAACTTGTTTTTAGTTCTAGTTTTTCAAATCTGTTTTTAACCTTGTTTTTAATTGTACGTTTTTGATTTTATAGCTTTTATTTGTAAACCATCGTTGAACCGTAGGAGCCTCGGTGCTCTCTGAGCTTGGTTGTTTTCTTGCTGACATTTTACTACCAAACTAGGTAACATCATCAGTGAACTTCTCCAAGAAAACAACCAAGCTCAGAGAATATATCAAGGATCCTCCCTCTACATTTATGTATTGGGATATGTTCCACCCTGTCTGGGCTGCAGGGAGGAGAGCATGTAGTGCAAGCTAACATTGCTGGGACATAAGAAACAAAAGAAATACAGGTAGTCCTCAAGTTACGACCACAATTGAGCCCAAAATTTACGTTTCTGAGTGAGAAATTTGTTGAGTGAGGTTTTCCCCATTTTACGACTTTCCTTGCCACATTTGTTAAGTGAATCGGTGCAGTTGTGAAATTACTAACACGGTTATAAAGTGAATCTGCCTTCCCCATTGATTTTGCTTGTCAGGAGGTCGTAAAAGGGGATCACGTGACCCCGGGACACTGCAACCATCATAAATGTGAGTCGGTTTTCAAGCATCCGAATGTAAATCACCTGACTGTGGGGATGCTGAAACGGTCGTAAGTGTGAAAAATGGTCATAAGTCACTTTTTTCAGTGCCGTTGTAACTTCAAAAGGTCACTAAGTAAACTGCTGTAAGTCAAGGACCACCTGTATTGTTATTGGTGGTTTGTTGCAGATTCTGCCAGATGTTCAGACTGGATTTGTCCAACTTTCGAGTCTTTCCCAAGGGCCTGGGATAGTCAGATGTGTTATTATTTTTGGCATAAAATTAGGCAGCAAGGAGACGCTGGTGGATACCAAGGACTTGAGTTGTGGGCCTTGGCAATGATCACTGACAATATATAACAGATGGAGATAACCCTGGATCCTTCCACCAGCATGAGAAATCGAATGATATCCTTACAGGTTGCTGAGCTGAGATAAATCTCTGGTTTAGCAGTGCTTCTGTGGGTGCGGTATGCCTGCTTACTGAGGTGAACTAATGGTCTGATTTGCCAGGAAACAGTTTAATCCTGTACAATTAAATCATAGTTCATCACCAATTAAGGGTTTTTACCCTGCCTGTTCATTATCTTTAAAAGAATATTTAATCTGCTGTCACCAGATTATGAATTAATGGCATTTGCTTTTTGTTTCACTGTCAAAGAGTTGTTCGTGGAAATTATTGGTATCTACGTAGGAGTGGTGACATCACCTTCACCATTTCAGAATGCCTTTCTTCTTTAATTTTCATGGAAAGCATTAATTTCCCACCCTTCATGCAGAAGAACTCTTCAGAATTCTTACCCCAATTAATAAAGCGGTATTAAATGCTTGGAAATAGGCCGTGGCACCCACACGGATGGAGTAAAAAAAAAGCAACATGGAGGAGCAACGTTGTGATGCAAGCTTGACCTTTTTTATATGCATTTCAATATGACGAAAGAGAGGCGCCTTGTATCATGACTAGACATCCATCACATAGCCTTTTTTTTAACTTCATTTCACAGAATCAATGGAAATAGGAAGTGAGATTATTCACTCTAATTCAGGACAACTATCTAGTAATAACCTAGTCCAATCCAGGTCCACAGCACAGGTAGTCCTCGACTTATGGGTACAATTGAGCCCCAAATTACCGCTGTGAAGTGAGAAATTTGTTAAGTGAGTTTTGTCCCATTTTACGACTTTCCTTGCCACGGTTGTTAAGTGAATCACTGCAGTGGATAAGTTAGTAACCTGGTTGTTAAGTGAATCTGGATACCGCCTCTGTCAGCTCTGAAGCTGGCCTGACTGAGGCCATTTTGAGACTTCAGTGCTGACATACTGGAGAAGAGGGATAAGGAGGGGGGAATAGAGATAGTTGGGGTGTTGTAGTCAAAGCAAAATACTTTCTCTTGGGAACCAAGGACATTCTTGCAGGTGCTCAGAAGGAGGAGACTGGAGTCACCTAGCAACTGGACAATATCCTGACTGGACCATGTGACTAATTGTTTTAAGAAAGTGACAAACTTTTACTTTTAATTAGGTGAAAACCGTGGCAATATTCAGAGTCAATTTTCACCAGTCTGTGCCAATATGACATATCCAGTCGTATTCTTTGAGGAAATTGCCTGCCTCAGAGTTTTGTTTGCTATGGGTATGTTACTTGGAACCCTGACATTAAACCGACTCTTCTAAACTTTACGCTCCAACCGGAGCTGCTATCTGAGGTTCTGAGCCCCGGCTGCTTACCCGGTCTACCCGGGCAGCAGAAAGACTCAGGGAAGATGACTCCCCATTGACTTTGCTTGTCAGGAGGTCGCAAAAGGTGATCACATGACCTTGCAATACAGCAACAGTCACAAATATGAACCAGTTGCCAAGCATCTGAATTTTGATCACATGATCATGGGGATGCTGCAAAGGTCATAACTATGCAAAACGGTAATAAATTACATTTTTCAGTGCCATTGTAACTTTGAACTGTCACTAAACGAACTCGTGGAAGTTGAGCACTGTTGTGTTCTGACTGACCTCTAACTGAACCCTAAACTTGTTTTGACTAGACGACCTCTGACTGAACTGTAAGTTGTTATGTTTTTAGTTGAACTCTACCTGAACTGTTATTGCCACCCAGGTCATGTGTTTGAATGCTCATACGCTATTGGTTGTTGTGTCTGACAGCCCTCTATAAAAGAGCTAGCTGTCAGACCATGTTTTTGCTGGTTACTTGAGTGAGCTGAGTAAAAGAGCTGTTATGAAGTCTGTCTCCTGTGATCCTTGCCCACAATCTAACAAGGACTACCTGTATATCCATCTTGGGAGCAGCATTTGGAAGAATGAGGAAAATAAACAAATAATCCAAATCCTAACTTGTTTATTTTTAACTGAAATTTGCAGGGAGGAAAATTTTCCAAATTTCCTGGAAATCAGCACAGGGCTTTTGAGCTACATTTTTCTTATAAAAAGTCTTGTAATTGTGTTTTATTATTATTTATTTTTCTTTGGGAACAAAACATGATGAAATTTGCTCCAGCGGTTGGTCTTAACGTTGGTGTCAACCCTGAAACTGACCTGGCCGAGGCCATTTTGAGGCTTCAGTGTTACCACACTGGAGCTGAGAGATAGGGAGGGGGGAATAGAGATAGCTGGGGTTTTGTAGCCAAAACAAAATACTTTCTCCTGGAAAGCAAGGACATTTCCACAGGTGGTCGGAGAGAGGAGGAGTGAAGTTACCAGGCAACCGGACGGCATCTTGATTGGACCATGTGACTGACTGTTTGGGGAAGGGGAAAAAACTTTTACTTTTAATTAGGTGAAAACCACGGGAACATTCAGAGTCAGTTTTCACCAGCCTGTGCCAATATGATATGTCCAATAAAACTATTATTTGGGGAACCCAACTGTCTTGGAATTCTGTTTGCTATGAGTGTATTATTTGGGACCCTGACAGTTGGGAGATCTGGGTTCAATTTCAAAAAGATATTGGAACGATTATGCACAAGGGAGAGCAGTTAAAAGAAATGATGACATGTCATCTTAAGATGGTATGAAATGGTATAGGGCTCCCTGCCTGAGCAGTGGGTTGGACTAGAAGACCTCCAAGGTCCCATCCAACTCTGTTATTCTGTATTCTGTAAAATGGATGAAATTGATTTTGCCCATACATTTGAACATAGTAATCTTATTCTTTTCTATTATCGAATCCCATGAAACATGATGCTGTGAAAGACACCAGAATTTCTAAATTGAGCATCACAGAATTTTAAAAAATAATTAAGTCTTATATCAAATAAGCTAGTATCAGGATCTAGAAAATGTCATCATTTAATGAGAGACTAGTGTTATTAAGTTTTATGTGGAAAATGGTAAAAGGGAGCATGTTTGAACCCCATGACTTCTCCAACTCAGTATATATTATGACCAATAATGGCCTAAACATGAAGATCAGAACTGTTACTCACTGAAACCTAATTTTCCATCCCCTGCTCTCTATTAATCCAAAACTTGAGGAAGGAATAAATAAACATGGTCTGTATACACTACACATAAGCCAAGAACCAGAACGAAGAATATTCAAATCCATCCATTCTATCACTAGGGATTCATAATCTGGTACAAATTACTCTGCGCAACTTCTGGATCTGTGATTCAGCCAAATTGAATTCACATGTCGTTAGAGAATTAATAAAATATAATTTATCGTCACAAATATGAAAGCTCAGTTTGGCACCTAAATAGACAGTGTCATTCTTATAAAAAATATTGAGATAGCACTCTGCAGTCAAACTAAAATTTCAATTGTAATGTTTTCTGACATTTTCTAAGGGGAAAAAAATGATGTTCTTTTGCTCTAAAAGGATTTAGATAGAATAACATCTGTGTTGAGATTATTGTGAATATGGTACACTGACAGCAAGCTTCTAAAGATCATTGTTTATTAATGTGCCATGCATAAAACTATTTCTGTGTATATTTATCATCTATCTATCTATCTATCTATCTATCTATCTATCTATCTATCTATCTATCTATCTATCTATCTATCTATCATTTATCTATCCATCCCTCATATCTATCTATCTATCTATCTATCTATCTATCTATCTATCTATCTATCTATCTATCTATCTATCTATCTATCTATCTATCTATCTATCTATCTATCTATCTATCTATCTATCTATCATCTACCGGTATCTATCTATTTTGAATCATTTTAAGCAATTCTCCTGCAAATAAACTGCTATACCACAATAATATATTTGGAAAGTTAAACATGAAAGTCATTAAAATATCTTTGACTTCCTGATTTTCATCAAAAAGAACAGAAGGAATAAAAGTTCTCTCCTGATGTAAAATGCAAGCTGAATGACACACACACAAAAATACTTTAGACTGGCATTAAAAGGGAGACGAATCCATGAAGCCCAGAAAACTACTGTAAGTTTTCCAAAATTATATTCAACTGATGTCATTTTGCTGAAATGTCAAAAAATATGCTGTCTAATAGAAACTTTCTCAAATGCACCCAACCAGAGGATCATGGAACTAATAAGCCTGTTTAATAAGCTTCCCCATTGACTTTGCTTTGATCAATGATGCCGGGACACTGGAACCATCATAAATATGAACCAATTGCCAAGCATCCAAATTTCAACCATGTGACCATGGAGATGCTGCAATGGTCATAAGTGTGAAAAATGGTCATAAGTCACTTTTTTCAGTGCTGTTGTAACTTTGAACAGTCACTAAATGAACTGTTGTAAGTCGAGGACTATCTGTAACTACTACAGTATGTATACAGTTAGTCCTTGACCTACAGTTCATTTAGTGACTGTTCAAAGTTACAACAGCACTGAAAAATGTAACTTATTTTACATTTTTTATACTTACGACCGTTGTAACATCCCCATGATCATGTGATCAAAATTCAGATGCTTGTCAACTGCTTCATATTTATGACAATTGTTGTGTCCTAGAGTCATGTGATCCCTTTTTGTAACCTTCTGACAAACAAAGTCAATGGGAAAGCCAGATCCACTTAACAACCGTGTTACTAACTTAACTGCAGTGATTCACTTAACACCATAGCAAAAAAAGGTCGTAAAATGGGGCAAAGTTCACTTAACAAATGTCTCGCTTAGCAACAGAAATTTTGAGGTCAATTGTGGTCATAAGTCGAGGACTACCGGTAGTATCATATACCATATATGACTGTAAAATCAGTGCAATTAAAATCAACATAATTCAGTCTTTTTATTGCCACCAGAAGGGGGAAAGTTGAGCTAAATTACTGGAAATATGAAGTCCAAATCCTGACTTAATGATGCTTCATGGACAGAGGCACACATAACTGTTTCTCACAGTACTACTGACCCTAATGCTATACAATTAATCTTCTCAATGAAAGCTATCTTTTGTATGTAGCAAACAACAAAGCAAATTATTGGGAAGGGTGGAATGTGTATTATTCACTGATTTTAGATGGTTGAGAAAAGAATGGCTGAACATACTTCCTAGCTATATTTGAAAGTCTGAGAAAATATTTACAGCTTGTAAAAAGTTCACTATGTTCTAATGTATTAATATTTTTGGCTTTCTATCAACTTTCCAGAACATTTTTTTTCATCTTGCAGTGGCTGTATAAAACATTCCAACAAAAACAAATGAAGCCAACTGTCTTTTTCATTTAAATAGTCCACCATCCACATTCTTCTTAAGAGCAGTTTTGTATTGAGAACACAGCAATGCACTGATTTATACTGTGAGGCAACTTTTACTCAGTGTATAAGTAAATGCAGCATGAAATGTAAGCAAGCTTCATTTAAACCAGGGATGGGGGACTATGGTCCTTTTACAATCTGTGAACTTCAACTCCCAGAATTCCTGGCTCAGGAATTCTGGGAGTTGAAGTTCACAGATCATACAAAGGCCATAGTTCCCCATCCCTGGTATAAACTGTAACAGTTCTCATTTATTATTAATCCTATATTAATCTTAAAGTTAAACTACTGTTTCTTTACAGCATCTGCTTATTTGAAATAAAGAGGAATTTAATAAAATGTATAATTCATCTGAGCATAGAAAGGTAAGAAGGGAATGATGGAATAATAAAGTTTTGTAAGCAATGGAATCTTAATCCGCATGACAAAAATGTGTTTTATGAGGTATAAAGTTAAATGCTAGAATGTAGCATTTAAATTATTTTGAATTTGCCGTAACGTGGCAGAAAATGTGATAATTCTGCACAGCTAAATAAGCAATAAAAATGTTAAATCTGCAGGGCCAACTGCTTTAAAACAATACAAGATGATGTTCTGAAATAGTTGTTCACAAGCAGGACCTTAGCTGGTCTGCTGTGGTCTAATAAAAACTGTCTTTAGGAAAACATAGGACAAAGGCTGAGTCTCTCTCTCTCTCTCTCTCTCTCTCTCTCTCTCTCTCTCTCTCTCTCTCTCTCTCTCTCTCTCTCTCTCCCCTCCTCCCTCCCTCCCTCTCTCTCCCTCTGTCCCTCTCTCTCCTGCTTTCATTCTTTCTTTCTCTCATTCTCTCTTTCTGCCTCCCTCCCTCCCTCCTTCTCCCTCACACTCCTTTCCTCCCTCCCTCCCTCTTTCATTCTTTCTCTCATTCACTCCCTCCCTCCCTCCCTCTCTCTCTCTCTCCCTCCCTCTCTTTCTCCCTCTCTCCCCCTCTCTCTTTCATTCTTTCTCTCATTCTCTCTCTCCCTCTGTTCCCCTCTCTCCCTCTTTCATTTTTTCTTTCTCTCATTCTCTGTCTCTCTTTCTGCCTCCCTCCCCCTCACACTCCTTCCCTCTCCCTCTCTCTTTCTCCCTCTCTCCCCCTCTTTCATTCTTTCTCTCATTCTCTCTCTCCCTTTGTCCCCCCCTCTCTCTCCCTCTTCCATTCTTTCTTTCTCTTTCTTTCTCTCTCTTTCTGCCTCCCTTCCTCCCTCTCCCTCACACTCCTTCCCTCCCTCCCTCCCTCTCTTTCATTCTTTCTCTCATTCTCTCCCTCCCTCCCTCTCTCTCCCTCTCTCTCATTCTCTCCCTCTCCCTCCCCCCCCCTCTCTCTCTCTCTAGCGCGCGCGCACACACATACACACACACACATCACTGTTCGCCCTCTTATCTCAAGCGTGAAGCCAGGACCCTGCCCTCCTCTGCAGCAACTTCACCCATCCAGCCATCCTTAGCAGAAGCGCCCGGCCTCCACCTTCCGTCCCTCCGCGTTGCCCAGCCGTCGCCTGGCAACGGAAGCCGCCGCAGCAAGCCCGGCAGCACGTCTCGTCGCTGCCTTGTGCCTCGCCGGCTTGTGCCTGGACCCGACCCCAATTGAGTGGGACATTTGTCTTCCTCCTGGCCGGAGACGTTGGCTAGTTCGAGAAAGCCTCGGCCATGTCCCAGAAAAACAAGCTCAACTTCGTGGCTGAAGCTCAGATCTGGTAAAGTCGCCGCTGGACCACCTCCACTTCATCGCCTCCTTTTTCTTTTAAATTTCCCCCGTATTCTGCTATGAGATGGCTTCCCGGGCCCCACCCCCCACCCTTCCGAATTGCTCCAAAACTGGGGGTATTAACTATCTTTCCCCAGTACCAGCCTTCATATGTGGACTTCAACTCCCAGAATTCCCAAGACATCCTAGCAATTGCTAAAATTTGGGGAGTTGAAGTCCTTACATCTAGAGGGTGTCAGGGGTGGGGCAAAGTATTCTGATGGAGTGAATGACCTCCAGGTGTGTTGACTAGGGATTCTGAGAGTTGAAGTCCAACATATCTGAGGACAACATCTTGAGGGACACCTTGAAAGCCATCTCCCACCATAGTGGGAGTCTCCAAGCTCTAGATCAGTGTTTCTCAACCTTGGCAGTTTGAAGATGTGTGGACTTCAACTCCCAGAATTCCACAGCCAGCAACGCTGGCTGGGGAATTCTGGGAGTTGAAGTCCACACATCTTCAAACTGCCAAGGTTGAGAAACACTGCTCTAGATATTTACTCAGGCACCCTGTAATTTATATATCTTTCTCCCATGTTTATTCTAATTCCCTTGTGGCTAATTTGTATTGGACCGATATGTGAGAAGATACCACATGTCTGTGAAAGAGAATGGTGAAAGACAATAAGGTTTTAATGCAGACTGAGGAATCAGTATTCCAGTGTCTTCTTAGACTTCTCAGAAAGTTGATGCCACAAATATAAATACTAATTGTCTTCAAAATGGTACCTTTCAGAGGTGCTGGCTGCAGATGAGGGAAATCCAAGTTTATTTATGTTCCATACCAAATCTGAACATCTAGCAGTCACCGAATTTCCCAAAGCCACAGAATTTTTATATGCACAGACATCAACGCATACACTCATGTCCTTTCTCACAAAAATCTGGGTGACTTTTCAAGGAAAACGAGATAGTGCTTGAATATGACACAATTTTGTAGTATTGCTCTAGCAGTGTCGGATTTATGACACAAAAGTATAGTTATCACAAGAGGCAAAAAGCTGTTTTTAAAACTGACAGTATTTCACAGGGACAACCAAAGTCAAAAGCTTACTCTACATTCAAGATTCCAGCCTCAATGTTTTAAGAGCTCTTGTTATAGTTTCTTTCTTTTTTATAAATCTCAAAAGGCAACAGTGTAAAATCTTAGCCAGAAGGCCACTCAAATCGAACTTTCTTTTTAACAATTGTATTGAAGAGAAATAAATTTAAAAATCTGGGATATTAGGAGTTCATATTTTTGACTTTTTAAATGATTCACCTATTGTTTTCTACTATAATATAAATATGTTTGCTCAAGAATGTACTTCAAAGAGAGGCATAAAAACTGGATGAACAATGTAGCGTGTACCTGAGAAAACATGGTATTTCTCTCCGTTGCCTCTAACTAGAGCCACTTTTTTAAATCTGGTATCCTCGATTTATTTGACACCCTTTAGAGCAGTGTTTCTCAACACTTTGATGACTTTAAGATGGGTGGACTTCAACTCCCACAATTCCCCAGCCAGCCACGCTGGCTGGAGAATTGTGGGGATTGAAATCCACACATCTTTAAACTTGTCAAGGTTAAGAAACACTGTTATAGAGTATTTTATGGTAATTGTAAATTAGTAATTTTAAATAATTCAATTTACTAAGTTTTTTGTTTTTGTTTTGTCTGCTTATTGCTTTTATTGATAATTGAAGATATCTTTTTTAGTATATTGATATACTTTTTTGGTACATTGCTTGGGGAGAACTGATAATCACTATCATTGATAATCACTATCAATACAAGAGTATTCTACTGTATGCTACATGAGGCATGGGTATGTTTGAGACAGGTAACCTAGCCAACAGGTAAAAGGCATTATGTAACTGTCTTAATTGCTCCAAATCATGATGAGCAATTGAGATCGGTATCCATGGCCCTCTCTGGTGACAACCATTTTTTTATTTTTGTTTTTTGTTTATTTATTTTGTCAAGCATATATGATTATAAGCAAAGTAAATACAAATAAAGACATGATTGTATATATATATGTGTATATATGTATATATGTATATATGTGTATATATATATATATATGTGTGTGTATACCGTGTTTCCCCGAAAATAAGACCCTGTCTTTTATTTTTTTGAACCCTGAAATAAGCGCTTGGCCTTATTGCCATGCACTCAAAAGCCTGACTGGGCTTATTATCAGGGGATGTCTTATTTTGGGAGAAACAGGGTATATATATATATATATATATATATATATATATATATATATATATATATATATATATATATATATATATATATATATATATATATATATATATATATATATATATATATATATATATATATATATATATATATATATATTTATTTATTTATTTATTTATTTATTTATTTATTTATTTATTTATTTATTTTGTGAGATTTATATACCGCCTCACAGTGCAAGCACTCTCTAAGCGGTTTACACCAGTAAGCAATGTATATATTTACATTGCCCTAACAATCTGGGTCCTCATTTTACCTACCTTGGAAGGATGGAAGGCTGAGTCAACCCTGAGCCGGTGAGATTTGAACCGCTGACCTGCTGATCAGTGTCAGCTAAAGTGGCCCGCAGTACCTGCTCTAACCGCTGCGCCACCTCGGCTCTTATATATATTAATATATATTAGTTCAAGCATGATTAAGAGTACAAGAAGTATGAATATATGGGTATTTGTATTTGTATTTGTTTATTTGTCAAGCATATATGATTATAAGCAAAGTATAAACAGTAAAACATGATTGAATATATATGTAATAGTACAAGCATGAATAAGAGTAAAAGAGGTGAGAATATATGTGTACATTAGGACAGGAACGGTAGGCACGATTGTGCGCTTATGCACACCCCTTACCGACCTCTTAGGAATGGGGTGAGGTCGATGGTAGATAATCTGAGGTTGAAGTTTTTGGGGTTTGGGGAAGAAACTACTGAGTCAGGTAAAGTGTTTCAGGCATTGACAACTCTGTTATTGAAGTCGAATTTTTTGCAATCAAGTCTCGAGTGGTTTACATTAAGTTTGTATCTATTGTGAGCTTGTGTATTATTGCGGTTGAAGCTGAAGAAGTCATTAACAGGACGTTATGGCAGATAATTTTGTGAGCTACACTTAGGTCAGATCAAAGGCGGCATAGTTCTAAATTTTCAAGTCCCAAAATTTCAAGTCTGGTTTCATAAGGTATTCTGTGGCGAACAGAAGAATGTAATACTCTTCTTGTGAAATATCTCTGGACATTCTCAATTGTGTTAATGTCTGATATGTAGTGTGGGTTCCAGACAGATGAGCTGTATTCAAGGATCAGTCTGGCAAATGTTTTGTATGCTCTGGTTAGGAGTACAATGTTACCAGAGAAGAAGCTGTGCAAGATTAGGTTGACCACTCTGAATGACTTCTTAGCTATGTTGTTGCAGTGGGCTCTGGCGCTTAGATCATTAGAGATGAGTACTCCAAGGTCCTTTACAGAGTGAGGATCATCATCAAGGTATAAGGATGACTGTAACTTGAAGTGTAGAAAGAGTATGTAGTGAAGAGTATGAATTAAAGGAAATTAGACAAAGGAAATCGTTTCATAAAAACATTACATTACTAAGAGAGAGAAAGGGAAAGGAAAAATGTGATCTTGTGTGATTCAACCATACAATAATGTGAAATGTACTGAAGCTATAATAATTAAAAGTGAATCAACTAAATGATGTCAGGAAGTATGAATTAGCATCATCTATAGTGTTGGGAGTATGGATAAAAGTAGAAGTTTATAGATTGTATAATGGTAATGAAAAATAACAAGGAGCGATTTATGGAAAAATATGCCGCATTCTATATTAATGGAAGAGAAAAAGGTTATTTTGGTTGATAGGTGGAAACAAGATGAGGAAGTTTTTTTAAAAAAAGTCATTGGTGAGTATCTACTTTTAAAAAGTAGTACTAAAGTTTCACACAGAACTCCATACTTAGAAAAAGGTCTCTTTCAATTACATGGTTTAAGTAAATTCTGTTCATGTGTACACTTGGCAAAGGAAGAAGTCTAAATCTAAAAGCATGAGTCATTTGAACTTTTGTGATGACTGGCTGAGAGAATTAATAAAGAAGAATGGTGAAAGGTTATGAATGTAAGACCAACTCTACTCTGGTAGCGTATATGTTGGGAGGAAATGGACATAGAAGAAAAAGAAGTGAAAGAAATGAGGAAAAAAGTAGAAAGGTTGTGGGAAGAGAAAATATGGATCATGTTTGAAAAACTATTAGACTATAAATACATGGATTGACTGGCATAGATGACTCTTCCAACTGAACAAATGCAAAGTGGATATAAAGAATGTTGATATGGAAGCTACCAAAGAACTGTATGGAAAGATCCGAATAGGGACTATAAAAAAAGAATAGCGGAAATGATATAGTGGAGGAGGCTGAAAGAGAGGGGAAAATATGTTTAAGAAAATGTTGTAAAAACATTAGGGTGACTACAACTATTGTACATGATACGTACAATATCTACCGTATTTTTCGGAGTATAAGACGCACCTTTTTCCTCCCTAAAAGTGGCTGAAAATTTGGGTGCGTCTTATACTTCGAATGTAGCTTTTTTCCAGCCCTAACTAGGTGCTAACAGATCTTCCCAGCTCTTACCTTGCAGGCTTTTTCATTGTTACTCTCTCCAAAGAATGTTTTTCCAGCCCTAAGTTTTTGCAGAATTTTTTTTTCATTGCTCTACTTGCTCCGAGTAAGTTTTTTTCTAACCCTAACCAGGTGCTAACTATCTTCCCAGCTCTTACGGCTTGCAGGCTCTTTCATTGTTATTCTCTCAGAAGAAGGTTTTTTTAAGTCCTAACCAGGGGATAAAATAATGTGCTGAAGCTGCTCCGAATAAGTTTTTTTCTAGCCCTAACCAGGTGCTAACTATCTTCACAGCTTGCAGGCTCTTTCATTGTTACTCTCTCAGAAGAATGTTTTTCCAGCCCTAAGTCCTTGCAGGGCTTTTTTTTCATTGCTCTACTTGTTCTGAATAAGTTTCTTTTCTAGCCCTAACTAGGTGCTAACGATCTTCCCAGCTCTTACTGGCTTGCATGCTCTTTCATTGTTACTCTCTCAGAAGAAAGTTTTTTTAAGTCCTAACCAGGAGATAAAATAATGTGCTGAAGCTGACCAGACTAAGGATGCTAGCCAGATGAATACCTGGTAGGCAGATTGTTTTCCCCTATTTTCCTCCCCAAAAACTAAGGTGCGTCTTATACTCCGAAAAATACGGTATATATTACAAATATATAGAGAAGAAGAGTGTTAATTTGTTAGATTTGTATAATTTATCCAATTTGCCAGAACAACCCTGGGCAATTTACAATAAAAATATAAAGCAAGGAATTAAAAAGAAAGCTATAAACAGAAAGCCCAACAGAATAAGCAAAATAATAATAGCACCTGAGACCCATCAACATACTGTATACAGTATCTCATTCAGGAGTTTTATGCTCTATAGAAGCTCATCTTAAATCTGTGGTCCAATGCTTGGGGGAATGTTCCTTGGGGTTTCCAGAGAGACAGAAGAGTTGGGACTGTCTGAATCTTGGGGGATATCCCATAGAGGAGGCATGGTGACAAAGAAGATAGACCCCTGGGTCTCACTAAGTGGCATTGTTTCATGGAAGTGACCTGAAGCATGACTGCTGTGCTGGATTTTATGGGACAAGTAGAGACATTTGGGACAGTCAGTCCCATAGGTAACCCAACCTTGTGGCATGAAAGGCTTTAAGAAGGATAACCAAAACCCTTAAAATGCACCTGGAAGCTTATAGAGAGTCAGCAGGCGTTAAGAGCAAAAAAGAGACTTGAGCCCTGGAGATCTTCCATAATGTAGGAGCCTTAGGCTATAATCTCTCATTCCCAACATACCAACTGGGAACAGCTATGGAGGAAGGAAGAAAGCTAATGTAGCACCGTATTCCCATTTTTAAATCCTGAAACTGGTTCAGAAGATAGATTTGCATAGAACAAAGACAAGAGACAACGTTTTAAAGAGGCAAAGAAAATGCAAAGTGATTCTGATGGAAACATAACATAGTTTCGCAAGTTTCCAGAGTTCCATAGTTTTGCAAGTGTGTAAGGGGCCTCCAAAAGAGTGAAAGTAATTGAGAATAAAAGTGTTTCAATGATTTAAGATGAAACTAAGGTAAAGGAATTCTGGAAGTATTTCAGGGATCACCTTCACATCTCCCAAATTCAGCACAAATGTGGCTGAATTCTTTCATTTCATCCATAGCCCATAAATTTACCGTATTTTTTGGAGTATAAGACGCACCTTAGTTTTTGGGGAGGAAAATAGGGGAAAACAATCTGCCTACCAGGTATTCATCTGGCTAGCATCCTTAGTCTGGTCAGCTTCAGCACATTATTTTATCCCCTGGTTAGGACTTAAAAAAACCTTCTTCTGAGAGAATAACAATGAAAGAGCATGCAAGCCGGTAAGAGCTGGGAAGATCGTTAGCACCTGGTTAGGGCAAGAAAACAACTTCTTTGGAGCAAGTAGAGCAATGAAAAAAAATTCTGCAAAGACTTAGGGCTGGAAAAACATTCTTTGGAGAGAGTAACAATGAAAAAGCCTGCAAGGTAAGAGCTGGGAAGATCTGTTAGCACCTAGTTAGGGCTGGAAAAAAAGCTACATTCGAAGTATAAGACACACCCAAATTTTCAGCCACTTTTAGGGAGGAAAAAGGTGCGTCTTATACTCCAAAAAATACAGTAGCTAGTTTCCTTTCCTTTCCTTTTCTTTTTTTCTTATCTCCTGACATTGATTTCTTTTTTCCACTGCTTCTCACTTTTCTGTGCTTTGCTTAATACAGATAGTCCTCAACTTACAACAGTTTGTTTAGTGATCGTTCCAAGTTACAACAGCACTGCAAAAAGTGACTTATGATTGTTTGTCACACTTACGACCATTGCAGCAACCCCATGGTCACTTGATCAAAATTCGGACGCTTGGCAACTGGTTCATATGTGCGACAATTTCAGTATCCCAGGGTCATGTAATCCCATTTTGCGACCTTCTAACAAACAAAGTCATTGGGGCAAGCCAGATTCACTTGCCAACCATGTTACTAACTTAACAACTGCAGTGATTCATTTGACAACTGTAGCAAGAAAGGTGGTAAAATGGGGCAAAACCAGAGGTGAAATTCAGCAGGTTCTGGAGAACCAGTAGCGGAAATTTTGAGTAGTTCGGAGAACCGGCAAATACCACTTCTGGCTGGCCCCAGAGTGGGGAGGGAATGGGGATTTTGCAGTATCCTTCCCCTGGAGTGAGGTGAGAATGGAGATTTTGCAGTATCCTTTCCCCAGGAGTGTGGAGGGAATGGGGATTTTGTAATATCCTTCCCTCAGGAGTGGGGAGGGAATGGGGATTTTCAGTATCCTTCCCCCAGGACTGGGGAGGGAATGGGGATTTTGCAGTATCCTTCCCCCAGGAGTGGGGAGAGAATGGGGATTTTGCAATATCCTTCCCCCAGGAGTGAGGTGGGAATGGGAATTTTACAGTATCCTTCCCCCAGGAGTGGGGTGAGAATGGAGATTTTGCAGTATCCTTCCCCTGCCACACCCACCAAGCCACGCCCACAGAACCAGTAGGGAAAAATTTGGAATTTCACCCCTGGGAAAAACTCACTTAACAAATGTCTCGCTTAGCAACAGAAATATTGGGCTCAATTGTGGTCAAAAGTCGAGGACTACCTGTATTGCTTACCCCAAAAAAGAACTAGAATAAATGTCTTGTCACCAAAATGCCATGTGCCCAGCTGGGCCATTAAAACAACTGGGTTTGTTTTTTAACACCCTGGAGAAATATACTCTGGAACATTCCTCCTCTGCATGGCCACTACTGCAAACCAAGATTAGGTCAACCTGACAACATACACATGGCAATGTCATGATGCAGATTCTGCAACGCACCTTCCCCCCCCTAAAAGAGGCTGAAATTTTGGGTGTGTCTTATACTCCGAATGTAGCTTTTTCAAAGCTTTTATTCCAGCCCTAACGAGGTGCTAACAATCTTCCTGGATTACAGGCTTGTTTTCATTGCTACTCCCTCAGAAAAAGGTTCTTTTCAGTCCTAACAAGGTGCTAACGATCTTCCCAGTTTGTAGGATTTTTTAATTCCTACTCCCTTCGAAGAAGTTTTTTTCCAGCCCTAAGTTTTTGCAGGCTTGTTTTCATTGCTACTCCCTCCGAAAAAGGTTTTTTCAGCCCTAACCAGGGGATAAAATAATGTGCTGAAGCTGACCAGACTAAGGATGCTAGCCAGATGAATACCTGGTAGGTAGATTTTTTCCCCTATTTTCCTCCCCCAAAACTAAGATGCGTCTTATACTCCAGTGCGTCTTATACTCCGAAAAATACGGTAATCCATTATCCGGCTGCTAAATTGGAACTACTATCTAAGCATAAAAATATTTTTTTCTTACATCTGGGAACTTATCCTTTATCAGCAGCAGGAAAAAAATGAAAGTATTTCTTCAACAAATTAGGTGATGAGTAGTAACCATTAAGTAATAATTAATATTGATTTATTTTGTCAGCCTCCTTCATGCTCTCTCATACATGAAAGAGAAAAAGAAATACTGGCTGGGGAATTCTGGGAGTTGAAGTCCGTACCTCTTAAAGTTGCCAAGTTTGAAAAAGCACCGCTCTCAGTGAATCAGGAGAAAGAGAAGCAAAATAACATCTATTTCTGATGTCATATTTCCTAAAATACTATCCCAACTGCAGTCGGAGCTGCTTTTGCACCATCACTCAAGCAAAGTGAAGTCAGATATAAATTAAAGGCAAAAGTGTGACTCCAAAACTGGATCATAGGTCAGGAAGTTAACCCACTTCAGAGGAAAAGGTTACACTCTGCTAAGCGCTTACTTCAAAATGTTTCATGCAATTGCTTTAAATTTAATAAGCTGTGAATTGCTGCAACGAGACACACATGGGCAAAGAAGAAAAAGTATTTTAATAAAACTTGCAAGACTTCTTTTTATATGTGGTTGTTTCTTCACCGATCGGAATGATGTATTTTGATGGCAGAAAGTAACAAGTTGACTTAATCTACTAAATTCTTCTCAAGGATTTGAGGGGGAAATATCTACAGTACAGCATGCAAGTATAGCTTCAAAGTTAGGAACCAATACATTTTGAGGCTCTGCTTGACCAGGGAAGCAATCTAAAGGGTTTTGTTAGATGACTTTGCCAAGTTTTACCAACACTTTATTTTTGCTTGGAATAGGAAGAATCACATTGAAACAGAGCGGGAAGCTGCCCGAAAATGGCCCAAGCGTTGGGGATTTCTGTTGACCCCACTTGAAGAGGTAACATTCATTTCTGTGTAATATTCATATATGAAGAATGGATATATTTCATGACCTGTGTTGAACAGCAATTGGGTTAGGGTTAGGGTTAGGAATAAGGAACAGGTTACAGATAAGGGACATTAAAGAAATCTGCTTAGAAGAATGACAAAGAAAGTCCAGTTACTTCTTGAAAAAGCACCTTTGGGACAACCATAACCTGGATGACTGAGAATCTCCATAGACCATAGCAATAGCGATAGCACTTAGACTTATATACCGCTTCATAGTGCTTTGCAGCCCTCTCTAAGCGGTTTACTGAGTCAGCCTATGGCCCCCAACAATCTGGGTCCTCATTTTACCGACCTCAGAAGGATGGAAGGCTGAGTCAACCTTGAGCCGGTGAGATTTGAACAGCCGAACTGCAGCTAGCAGTCAGCTGAAGTAGCCTGCAGTGCTGCACTCTAACCACTGCACCACCTCGGCTCTTTTACAGTGGTCATTATGTGAATCAATGCTTCACTATGGATGTAGTTTTGCCGAAAACCAGAAGCAAATGCGGAGCTTTGGCAAAACCATTGCAAAACATGTCGGTCATGTGATCGTGGGATGCTGCATACAGCTATAAATGTGGCCTGATTGCCAAGCGAAATGTCATGTGACCATGGGAGGAAGTGACTGTTGGAATTTCAAATCAGGTCATAAGGTACCTGTCAGAACTTCGAATGATCACTACTGTATCTGACCGTTTATAAGTCAAGAACTACCTATAAAGATGTATAGCATAGTGCAAGTTACATTGCTGTAAGCTATATTACATTATTTAAATCTGTCCTCCAGATTTTGTTGCTAGCTTTAAAATGAGACCTGATTTTTCCGTATGAAAGATGAATTTTAACAGCATCCAAAGGTACATAATAAATATCCTTGTATAGTATCAGATGCCAAGTACGAGGTCTTCGGGTACTGCTCATGTAGATATAAATATCTAGATGGATATGAACTATTACGTTATCACAAAGCATGACTCAGCCTGGAGTGCCAATTTATTTTATTACATTTTTCTTTTTTTAGTTGGTAAAAGATGAAAAGAAACAACTTCCTAAGCCGAAGATCCCGCTTCCAGAACACTTACAGATCCGACCTGTGACACCAGTGGAAAAATATATTAAGGTTAGATATTTGTGAAGGGGTTTCAAATGACAGCACATCTGTAAAAAAAAATAACAGTACTTTTTCAGAGGCCATCTTAAGTTTGAAAGTAAAGGTTGAGATCCTAAGAACAAGTTTTCAAACACTCAAGATAGGAAAAACTGCCTTTGGGTGTTCTGATTATTGGAGATTTCATTGCACAACTTTAGATGATGCAGAGAAGTTACTGTCCTCTAAGATATAAAGTTTTATGTATCGTGGCTTACTGAACTCATCGTGTTAGAAAAAAGATCAGAGTTGGGAGACCTCGTCTGTTTCAGTTGCTTTTTTTCAGATCTGTGTAAACCAGGAGTCCCCAAACTCTTCAGTTCATTAGTGTAACAGGAGTGCATTGGGAAAATCTGCAAGAAATACACCACTTCCCTGCAAGCAAGGACTGGTGGGAGCACCAGGGGTGGGTTCCACTTACCTTCGCCACCGGTTCGCATCGCGACGTTTTGCGCGTGCGCGCTCAATACGCTTGCATGCACATGCATGTCCCCTCTGCAATTCTGCTTCCGCGCATGCTCAGTAGCTATAATCAGCCCGAAACACAGCTGAGGAGCTGATCAGCTGTGCTTTCAGGCGAAGGAATAAAGGTAAGTATAAACCCGGGGGTGGGCGGGAGGCCCTTTTTCAAACAGCAGCAGAGGAAAAAACTTCAAAACTGTAAAAAATTCTGAAAAAATTCCAAAAAAAGATGGCACCCACAGACTGGCACCGACCGAACCGGATCCGTGATGTCATTGTGACATCACCAGCTGGTCGCTACCACTTTGGGCGATCCAGTCCAAACCGGCAGGAACCCACCCCTGGGGAGCACAACATAGACAAAGTGATAGAAAAGGAACAAGATCTTCTTTTTTCCCCAAGCTTTCATGCATTCCTCACTTTAACATTGCATTTCATAGACCAGCAATTGAAACGCCTTCCAGATGTGTTGGATTCTGACTTCCAGAATTTCTAGTTAGCATGTCTTTTTAGAGAGGGGGGGAATTGTTTTTGAGCTTGTTATCTCAAAATTCTGGGAGCTGCACCAGTGGTTGGGGTTCCACTTACCTTCCCAACCGGTTTGCATCGTGTCGGAAGTGTGCGTTTTGTGCGGGTCTACGTCACGTCGGGGAAATGACCCTCTGCCCATGCACAGAAGCCTTTGCGCATGCACAAAGTGTTCTTTGGCAGCCGCTTTCAAGGAGTGGCGACCGGAGGACCGGTTCAGGGGCGTGGCCAGCCGGTCATCACTGCCGGTTTGGCGAGCGGGGGCAAATTTCCGCAACCGGTTCGGGCAAACCGGTCTAAACCGGCAGCAACCCACCACTGAGCTGCACGCTGGGAGAGCACCATTTTGGGAAAGACCGATCTATATTTATTATAATTTTTTATTGCAGCTTTTTATGAAAAGTGATCATATATTTTATAAACTAAAGCAATCCTGTCAGGTTTTTTGAGGAATAGTTCCCCAGGATCCAGAAAAAAGACAAAAGAAAGCTTTCTATCTGTAGAGATTCTTCCTGTTTTATTGCACCACCATGTTTACAACTAGGGAATTCCAGAGACCAGAAAAGAAGGCCTGCAGGCACATTTCATGTTTCCCAAAAGGACAGGAAACATGCCTGCATTCTTTGCCCTTCGTTGCATCTGCAGTTTGCTTCTTGGCATAACATGCGCTCTGGCAGTCTGTAAATAAAGGAATCTGGACCTCAGCTTTTCTGTGCATCGTTTACAAGAAATAGCTTGCTCATCAAAAAAAAAAAAAGCTAAACAAAAGAAAACACAAAAAAAGCCACATGGATTTGGGGATTAGACGGAGGACAATACGATCCGTTTAAACAGCTGTGGCTTGCAATCGTGATTTATTTTCTCTTATGGGCATGAAAAGCTGCATCTATCCCTTCCCCTGGATGGTCTAGGCAAAAAAAGGCTTCAGGCCCTTTGTGCTTCCTCGGATGTAGAGCAGCATGGAGGCTCACGGACATAATTGCCTCCATTGTTCCCCTCTGTGGGTGGCGTGCGTGGCCACGAAGAGGAAAAGTAAGACGAGGCAATCCTTTCAAAGGGAAATGTTTCACCTTGAATATCACCGACATTTTCTCACCTTTGGCTCAGGAACAAAGCCAAAAGGGCCTTGGCAACAGAACAAACCAAAACATTGCTTTCTTTCGCTGTGAAAGGGTAAGTCCCCAGATGTTAAAAGTGTTACGGGAGAGAAGACATTCCACATGCATTATGGAAGTAATTCAACTCAACAAGCACAGCAGCGGGGGCTGAGATGAAGAAGGAGCTTCAATCTTTATTCCATGCCTCCTTCTCCTCCCACACCCTCCTCTAGATTATCCATTAACCCCTTTCATGTTTACTAAAATTGAGGGATCGGCACATTTCCCCAGCTGATGTGCTCCCGATGTGTTTGACTGATGAAGCACAAACTCCCCAGAGTTTGCCCATGCTGTTGTGAGAGAGCCTCTGCCCACTGGCACCTCAACATGGCCCCAGACGTGGCCTGATAACATCATTTTTCTGTGGTCTGTAATCTCTAGGCACCATCTCAAACTCTGCCCCAAGAATGAGAAAGGCTAAAGTCATCCTTAGGAGCCGTGGTGGCTCAGTGGTTAGAAGGCAGTATCGCAGGCTAACTCCGCTGACTGCCAGCACTTCGATCCTGACTGGCTCAAGGTTGACTTAGCTTTCCATCCTTTCCCAGGTCACTAAAATGAGGACCCAGATTGTTGGGCGCAATATGCTGACTCTGTAAACTGCTTAGAGAGGGCTGTAAAACATTGTGAAGCGGTATATAAGTCTATTGCCAATGCTAGCTGAATCCCAGGAAATGAAGTGTTTCTCCCATCATACTGAGAGCATCCAACAGCCACCACGAAGTATGCAAAATCTTTTGTGCTTATTTTATTTTGGAGCATTGTCGGATTATCAGTAATGTAGTACTTATTGGCAAGATGACCAACCCTAATCCTAACCCTAACCCTTTGGTCCTTGGTCAGCCTTTGCTGCCGCTATGGTAGTAGTCCTAAAGAGTTGGATCCAGCAACAGTTTGTCAGTGACGTGTCAAAATTGCATAAATAGTGCTAGACTCCCTTGGGCAATGGTTGTATAAGTGCTTTAATTCCATGGTCTTTGTTAGGTTAGCGCACTGTTGAAATAGAGCTGTGTAACAATGAAACAGTTGAAATGGTTAAATTGTTGGAAAATAACTACAGGCTGCTTTTCATTCAATGGTCACCCAGCCAATCTCTATATCCCAATTAAAGCAAGCACATACACCACTCAGTTAGGCTAGCAAAAAATACCAATAAAGGAGAGCACTGATAATATTACCACGTTTTCCCGAAAATACAACCTACCCTGAAAGTAAACCCTAGCTTGATTTTTACATGTGCACCCAATAAGCCCTATCCCCAAAATAAGCCTTAATCCAGACCCCACCCACTCCAGGGTGCACAGGTAAAAATTAAGCTAGGGTGGGGATGGGGGTGGAGCTGCCCTACTACTTACCTTTGGACAGTTGTAGCCAGGCCTCACACACCTCGACACCTGCCTTGCCAGCCCATTTCTTCTGAAGCCGGCAATGCTGGCAAGGCTTTCCTGAAATTAGCCTTCAGGAAAGCCTTGCACACACTACTGTTTGCTAAAGAAATAAAGGAGTTTTTACTAATAAAGAGGCTTAGTAAAAAGTCAGGGTTTAAAGTCCAGGAACAAACAGAAAGAAAGTTTTGGTGAATAAAGTTCAGTATTCTCTTCATGAGCTTTTAGCCAGAGTTCAATGTCCAAAACAAACAGGCAATTACTCCGTGCTTATCTTTTACTCACTAGAGTTGACTGGAATCCTGGAAACCAGTATCAAAGGAGCTGATAATGCAAAAGACAGGACTCAGAGCAGGAACGCTGTTGCAAAGAACTCTTGAGTGCTAACAGATCACAGTTGTTGCTTCCAGCAACCACTACTGAGTGCACCAGCCTTAAGTAGCCTGAGGGCATGGCCCATTAGCCCTCAGCTCTACATGCGAGGAGACCTCCGTCTGTAGAGCCACTCCTGCCTGCTAGCTGCTCTGTATGCCCTAGCATCCAGCAGAGGCTCCTCCTCTTCTGATGACTCACTCTGCACCAGCTGAGAAGGTGCAGAATGCCCTGGCTGGTCTTCCTCCTCTGGCACTGAGTCCTCCTCGCTGTCAGACTCAGGTGCCAGGTGCACAGGATGATAGTGCCGCGCCACGGTCGGCTCTTGGTCCTCTGGATCCGCTATCAGCTGCGCAGGATGCGGACAAGCCACAACAAACACACGCAGTTTGTTCAAACCTATAATTGATTAACCACTACTAATAAACTGGCTTAGTAGTGTTCACACACAAACAAATCTTAAAGCAATCTATTCTTGAAAAAAACCAGCTGTTAATTAAACGGCATTAAGAGCTGGCATAAGTCCATAAAGTCATAAAGCAAAGATAAGTAATTAGTCCTGGATATCATCGGCCTCGTTTCAGACAGGATCCGCTTCCAGCTGCACAGGCTGCTGGCGGGTCACAACAGCGACGTGCACAAGTGAGGTGAGTCAGTGGATGACATCTCCCCCCCGAAAATAAGACCTGGTGCTTTTTTAGTGGCAAAAAAATATAAGACAGGGTCTTATTTTCGGGAAAACATGGGTACGTACTTGGGTAATGAAACAATCCCTGCTCTATTCTGTACTATTAAAGAAACAATTTGATGGACAGGGAGGATGTAGGGAATTAGAGGCTAAAACATATGAAGAACGGTTGCTGGAACTGGGCATGTCTAGTTTAATGAAAAGAAGGACTAGGGGGTGACATGGTAGCAGTGTTCCAATATCTAAGGGGCTGCCACAAAGAAGAGGGGGTCAATCCTCTTTTCCAAAGCACCTGAGGGTAGGACAAGAAGCAATGGATGGAAACCTATCAAGGAGAAAACCAACTTAGAACTAAGGAGATATTTCCTGACAGTTAAAACAATCAATCAGTGGAACAACTTGCCTCCAGAAGTTATGGGTGCTCCAACCCTGGAGTTTTTTTAAGAAGAGATTGGTCAACCATTTGTCTGAAATGGTCTAGGGCAGAGGTCTTCAAACTTGGCAACTTTAAGACTTGTGGACTTCAACTCCCAGAACTTGGCTGGAGAATTCTGGGAGTTGAAGTCCACAAGTCTTAAAATTGCCAAGTTTGAAGACCTCTGGTTTAGGGTTTCCTGCCTAAGAAGGGAGTTGGACTAGAAGATCTCCAAGGTCCCTTCCAATTCAGTTATTCTGTATCTAACAGAAATTGCACTGAGATGAACAGAATACTCCCTTTTACAATGCATCTGGGGGGGGGCGGGAATTGGAAGAATCAGGAAATGAGAATTAGTTGTCAGGATAGGATAGGCAAGGCATAAATAATAATGCTGCTCATGACACGGGCCTCTTAGTTACATTTATCTCTGTGTTTTTCTTTTCAACTCATTCAACTTGGCTTATAACAGCATGTTATAAGGAGGACACCTAAACCGACGATCAGAATATTGCAGGCAGATGAAGCCCATCTCTGCTGGAACAGTACAGATGTTTTCCTGCAAGCTGCTGAGGTGCAGAAGAGAGAGAAGGGCAGCAAAGCTGGAGGAAACCAAACAATTGTTTTCCTTATCATGCACTGCAGGCGAAATCAGGACAGCTCCATTAGGAGTGGGTCAGAATAGACCTACCAGAAGCAGGATAAGGATCAGCAATCAGGATAGCCAATTTCATGGCCATATCGGTCTCTGCCAATTCAAGGATGGGTGGAAAGCTCTTTCACAGGGTGGTTGGGGAAGGCCCTTAGGCTGCATTAATTATCCTTCATGCTGAAGTCATCTTAATTAATAATCTTCCTTGTTTCTGTTCTTAGAGCTCATTAATTTCCTCCAAAGAAATAAACTTTTATTTCGTAGAAGAGCTTTAATGTTTCCTATCTATCAACAAAGATTCTCATATGGGGTCCTTGCTTCCATATCACTCTGACCAGGGGCGGGTTGCTCTCTTACCTCGCTACCAGTGCGCTGTGCGTGCATTGCCACATTTCGTGTGCGCGCGTGCTATGCACATGTGCCCCTTGCGCGATTTTGCTTTTGCGCATGCACAGGAAGCAAAAATCGCTAAAATCTCATGAGGGGACGTGCGCACGCATGCGATTTCGGCAATTTTTTTTTTCCACGCATGCGCAAAAGTAAAAAATCACTGAAATCTCATGCGCACGTCCCCGCACGAGATTTTGCTTCCACGCATGCGTAGGAAGCAAAAAAAGCCCAAAAATTCTGAAAAAAAGATGGTGACGCGCGACAGACCGGTGAAGATGACACCGGAGCCGTCGCGCACAAATTGCATAATCTGCCGGCCGCTACCGGTGGTAGGAACTCACCACTGACTGTGACTAATTGTGCTGACGTGTTGAAGGAAGATTTTGCTACTTGTGGAAAGTAGATTATGAGCTACTTAAACATTTGTTTGAATGGGAAATATCTATTTATTTACAAAAAGCCGGATGGAATATCAACAGCCTCAGATACGCAGATGATACCATTCTAATGGCAGAAAGTGAAGAGGAACTAAAGAGAACTAAAGAGGAGGGTGAAAGAGGAGACCGCAAAAATTGGCTTGAAACTGAACAGTAAAAAAAAAAATAAGATCACGGCATCCTGTCCCACTGCATCCTGGCAAAGAGAAGGGGAAGAAATGGAAGCAGTGACAGATTTTATGCTTTGGGGCTCCAAGATCACTGCAGAAGGCGGCTGCAGCCATGAAATTAAAAGATACTTGCTCCTTGGGAGGAAAGCTACGGAAAACCGAGACAGCATATTAAAAAAGCAGAGACATCACCTTGCCAACAAAGGTCTGTATAGTCAAATCTATTGTTTTCCCAGTCATAATGTATATCTCTGAGAGTTGGACCATAAGGAAGACTCTAGAGCAGCGGTTCCCAACCTGGGGGTCGGGACCCCTTTGGGGGTCGAATGACCATTTCCCAGGGGTCGCCCTGGCATCCTCAGCTCCTCCCCACTGCCACAAGCCTGGCCATATCGCGCCCCACAACCCGCGACCCCACTGCACCCAACCTTCCTAATGCCGCGACCCGTGCCCCATCCCCGTGCCCCCACCGCGACCCACCCCGCTGCCACCATTTTGGTTCTTTTACCATCTGCGCATGCAGATGGGTAAAAGAACCCAAATGGCGGCAGCGGGGTGGGTCGCGGTGGGGGCGGGGCACGGGTCGCGGCATTAGGAAGGTTGGGAACCACTGCTCTAGAGAGTCCCTTGGACTGCAAGGAGATCAGCCGATCCTAAAGGAAATCAACCGTGATTGTTCTTTGGAAGGACTGAATGTGAAGCTCAAATGCTTCGGCCACCCAATGAGAAGAGAAGGTTCATTGGAAAAGACCCTGATGTTGGGGAAGATTCAAGGCAGAAGGAGAAGGGGGGCGGCAGAGAATGAGATGGTTAGATAGTGTCATCGCCGCAGTGGACATGAGTTTGGGAAGACCCCAGGAGACAGGGGAGGATAGGGGAGCCTATCCCCGAAGAATTAGACACGATTTAGTGACTGAACAACAACAACAAAAGATAAAAAGAAGAAGAAGAAACTAATGACAAGTGCAACAACCAGCCTTAGAAGTCACAATGAATATAAAATAAATGGAAAGATAGATAAACCTTCTCCAGGGTGTTCTGTCTCTAGCCTGGGCCTTCAGCTCTACCAGTGATGCATCCATTGTCACCATAATCAATCCTCTTCACTACTACTTCTTCTCTTTCCCTACTTTTCCAGCATTATAAGCTTCTACAGGCAGTTTTTGCACAATACGTCCAAAATATAATAATTCCTTGTCTTAATAATGAAATGTTAAAATATATACAGGTAGTCCTGAACTTACAACCATTCAAAATGACAACAGCACTGAAAAATGTAACCAGTCCTCATATTTACGACTATTACAGCATCCCCGTGGTCACCTGATCAGGATTTGGGCACTCGGCAGCTGGCATGTATTTCGAAGTTTGCAGCATCCCCGGGTCATGTGGTTGCCATGTGCAACCTTCGTCTGACAAATAAAGTCAATAGGGGAAGCGGGATTCTCTTAACATGATTCACTTAACAGCTTT
The DNA here is from genome assembly GCA_023053685.1 of Diadophis punctatus similis. Classification (NCBI taxonomy): domain Eukaryota; kingdom Metazoa; phylum Chordata; class Lepidosauria; order Squamata; family Dipsadidae; genus Diadophis; species Diadophis punctatus. Next base: position 5,487,460 of record JALIGW010000003.1, on the reverse strand, counting down.
GGCAAAAAGACCACAAAAGTGGGTGTGACTCACTTAACAACTGCCTTGCTCAGCAACAGGAATTCTGGTCCCCATTGTGGTCATACAGAATTACCTGGACTCAAGTGGAGTTCTCAAACTTTGCGATTGTCCTCTGTGGAACCATTGAAGGGCGATATGGGGAGCAAAGCTCGGAGTGAGGTTTACACATCTAGAATTAAAACAATGTGCAAAGACCCTCTAAGTCAGGGGTGTCAAACTCGATTTCATTGAGGGCCACATCAGGATGGGTGTGCCTAGCTCGATATCACTCATGTTGGGGGTGCCTATGGTTAGGGTGACCAGATTTTAATATTTGTAAAGTGGGACACCATTGACGGGGGGGGTTTCTAGGGGAGCAACACGGGAGGGGTCCGTCTCTCTTATCCTGCACCTTTGTGCACCCCCCCAACACCCCCCCTTCATCGCAGCGAGGGGTGGGTTCCTACCGGCGCAGGCTTACCTGTTTGTCGCCGCAGAGCCGAAGAAGCTGGTGGCGTTCGCGGCGCGGGGCTTCCCCCGCCCGCTTTCCCCGGCTGCCGGGACGCCGCCATTTGCATTCTTTTGCCCTCTGCGCATGTGCAAAGCGTTCTGCTTGCACAGAGGGCAAAAGAACGCAAATGGCGGCGTCCCGGCGACCGGGGAAAGTGGGCGGGGGAAGCCCCGCGCCGCAAACGCCACCAGCTTCTTCGGCTCCGCGGCGACGAACAGGCAAGACCGCCACTGCCCCTCTCACTGCCCTCCCTCCCCGCCTGGCAGGAGGAGGCAGGCGAGGCAGGAGGCAGAGGGGTGTGCAGGGCAAATTCAAATTTAAAAAGCGGGACTTTTTTTAAACGCCGCGGGACGCGGGACAAATTATTAAAAAGCGGGACTGTCTCGCCAAAAGCGGGACATCTGGACACCTTACCTATGGTGGTCCGAGTGCTCTGCCAGTGAAAACAAGCTCCCGAGCTCCATTTTTGGCTGCCACAGCCTCCTGCATCCCTCTGCCAGTGAAAACTGAGCTCGGGAGGACCGCGTGTAGCCCTCGTGAACTCCATTTTCACTGGCAGAGGCACCGCAGGCCAATCCTTTGCTGTTTCCAGGGTGGCCCTGTGGGCCAGATCTAAGCACCCCACAGGCCGGATTCGGCCTGCGGGCCTTGAGTTTGACACCCCTGTTCTAAGTGGACATGAACTCCTGGGAGATCTCAACTCAGAGGAGTTTGAGAAATACTGAGATATGGGATGTTAGAAGCTTTTTGCAGAAAGCTAGGAGATAAAAACTATCATGTCCAGGATAGGAGTAATTGTCCGGCTGTTTATATGTGGCACTTATCCTACCATTGTTGATTGGGAGATTGTTCCTTCATTGATTGCTCTCTGAATGAGGTATTGTTTCTTCATTTATTCCTGTGTGAATGGGGTATTGTTCCTTCCTTGATTGCTGCTGTTTGTCTGATGCTGCTTCCTATTGAGCTGGTGGTTAATTAATAGTCATGCGTTAAGGAAGGGGCTGCTTAGAGCTGTTTGCCCCTTTCTCTGACCTTTGGCCGATTCCTTTTTTCAACAGGCTGCAGATGAAGCTTATCTCGGCTTGTCTGCTAATGGCTGATCTGTCAGAGTGCCAAGGAATTCTCTTGCATTTTTGGATCTGACTTGGGACTTCTGGGTGTTGAAGTCCACAAGTCTTAAAGTTGCCAAGGTTGGACAGCCTAAGTCTAAAATGCCTGCAGTCTCCTAATTGTAATTTGTCAATCTGCTAGGACAGTGATGGCGAACCTTTTTTGGTTTGGGTGACAAAATGGGGGCGTGGGAGGGCGCGTGCGTGCCAACACCCATAATTCTATGCAGCCCCTGCGCATGCGTACGTAACACCCACCCGCTCCCGGCACGCGATAGCACGCCTGGTTTTCACTCTCCCAGTGGGAAACGGGCCATTTCTGGCCTCCAGAGGGCCTCCGGGGTGTGTGGGGAAGACTGTTTTCACCCTCCCCAGACTCCTAGAAAGGCTCTGAAACCTGGGGAGAACAAAAAAATGGAACTTCCGGTTCAACCGGAAGTCGGCAAACAGAACGTTTCCAGCCTCCGGAGGACCTCCAGGGGGGAGGCCATTTTTGCCCTCCCCAGGCGCCTAAAAAGGCTCTGGGGCTTGGGAAGAGCAAAAAATGGGCCTTCCCCACCCCCTCCAGAGGCTGAAAACAGGCTGTTTCCTGACTCCCAGTGGGCCCAAAAGGCCCAAAAATCAGCTGGCCAGAGCGCGCATGCGCGCCGGACCTGAGCTCGCGTGCCCACTGATATGGCTCCGCATGCCACTTTTAGCACATGTGCCATAGGTTCACCATCACGCTGCTAGGAAGTTGAAGAAATTTCATCTCACCATGATAACTTTCAATCAGAATAGAGCTGGAAAAGACCTTCTATTCCAATACCCTGCTCAAGCAGGAGACCCTATACTAAGGTGACCAGATTTTAATATTTGTAAAGTGGGACACCATTGACGGGGGGGTTTCTAGGGGAGCAAGACAGGAGGGGTCCATCTCTCTTATCCCGCAGCCCATCCACGTGAATAAAGGTGGAGACACAAATCCAGGATTGCTTTGCTGCAGCTTTGTGCACCCCCCCCAAACACCCCCCCCCCATCACAGCCCTTACTGCCGCTCTCGCTCCCTGCCTGGCTGCAGACTCCGCCTGCCTTCCCGAAGCAGTTCACTTTTGTTTCGTGGCGGGAGAAGGAAGAAAGCGGGCAGCGAGAGCGGCAGCCTCTTCCAAGCGCAGGCCTGGCCCTATACCCACCCGGGGGGCTGCCACCCACCCGGCCACCAGCGGCTTCCACGCCGCACTTACTTGGCGGGACTTTTTTGAAATGCCGCGGGACAAATGATTAAAAAGCGGGACTGTCCCACCAAAAGCGGGACGTCTGGTCACCTTACCCTATACCCGTGATGGCGAACCTATGGCACGCATGCCAGAGGTGGCACACAGAGCCCTCTCTGTGGGCACGTGCACTGTTGCCAGCTGCTCTTCTGGTTTCCAGCGCACACATGCGCGCCAGCCAGCTGGTCTTTGCGGGCACTGGAGCACCAGAAAACAGCCTGAAAAAGGCCTGAAAAAGGCCTGAAAACAGCCAAAAAACAGGCCGGTTTTGGGGCCATTTTCTGAGCCGTTTCTGGGCTTTTTTCAGGCCATTTTCAGGGCCATTTTCAGGGCTGAAAACAGCCTGAAAACCAGCCAGAAAACAGCCTGGAAAACTGGCCTGAAAACAACCCCAAAAAATGACAGAAAAAACAGTGAAAAAACAGGCCATTTTCCGGGCCATTTTTGGACTGTTTTTCAGGCCAAAAATGGCTTCCAGTGCTCTGGCACGCTCACATGCACGTGCATGCATGCACGTTCCAGTTTGGGCACTCGGTGCCGAAAAGTTTCGCCATCACTGCCCTATACCATTTCAGGCAAGTGGCTGTCCAGTCTTTTCTTTAAAACCTTCAGTGATGAAGCACCTAAAACTTCTGAAGGCAAGCAGCTCCACTGGTTAATTGTCCTCACTATTGGGAAGTTTCTCTTTAATTCACCCTTAGTCTTTCTTTTCCCTAGACTGGCCATACCCAATTCTTGCAACTGTTCTTCATATGTTTTTGTCTCCAGGCCCTTAATCATCTTAGTTGCTCTTTTTGCACTTTTTCCAAAGTCTCAACATCTTTTTTGTTATGTGGTGACCAAAACTGGAATATATCAGGTGTGGTCGTATTAAGGTTTTATAAAGCTGTACTAATACTTCACGTGATTTTGATTCTATGCCTCTGTTTATACAACCAATGATTGTATTAGCTTTTTCAGCTGTTGCTGCTGCACACACTGGCTCATGTTTATGTGATTGTCCACTAGGACTCCAAGGTCCCTCTCACACTTACTACTGTTGAGCAAGGTTTCACCTAATCTGTACTTGTACCTTTGGTTTTTCCTGCCTAGGTGTAAAGCTTTGCTTTTTTCCACAATAAATTTCATGTTTTTGGATGGGACCCATTGTTCAAATCTGTCAAGATGTTTTTGGATCCTGAGCTTGTCTTCTGGGGTATTGGCGATTCCTGCCAGCTTAGCGTCATCTGAAAATTTGATGAGTTTCCCTTCTATTCCCTCATCTAAGTCATTTTATGAAGATACTGAAGAGTACTGGGCCTAAGGCAGAATCTTGTGGTACCCCACCGCTTACTTCCCTCCACAAATCCACCTGGTGGTGATGCTGTCTATCCCACATTTTTCTAGTTTATCAAGAAGTAGGTTGTGGTCTACTTTGCTGAATGCCTTGCTAATTTATTTATTTTATTTATTTATTTTTGTGAGATTTATATACCGCCTCACAGTGCAAGCACTCTCTAAGCGGTTTACACCAGTAAACAATGTATATTTATATTGCCCCCAACAATCTGGGTCCTCATTTTACCTACCTCGGAAGGATGGAAGGTTGAGTCAACCTTGAGCCGGTGAGATTTAATTCTTTAGTATACTATGTCCATGTTTCGCTAGTCTACTAATTTAGTCACTTTGTCAAAGAATGAAATAACTTTGGTTTGGTATGATCTGTTTTTAACAAACCCATGCACTAGTTATAATTTTATTTGTTTTTAGATATTCACAGATCTGTTTTTTATTATTATTATTTTCCAGTATCTTCCCAGGTATTGATGTTAGGCTGATTGGTCTGTAGTTTCTTGGGTCTGGTCCCCCCCCCCCACTTTTTTGAAGATGGGAACCACATTAGCTCTTTTCCAATCCTCTGGTGGTTCCCTGGTGCTCCAGGGTTTTTTAAAGACATGGTACAATGGTTCTGAGATAACATCTGCCAGCTCCTTCAGAACTCTGAGATATAATCTGCCAGGTCCCTGTGATTTATATTCATCAAGATCAGATAGGTGTTCTCTTACCATTTTCTTGCTTATTTTAATTTTTATTTCTAGTCTGTCTTTTACAGTTTTTGGGGGGGGTAGGTTGGGCTATAGTTTCTTTTTGCGTGAAGACTGATGCAAAGAATGAGTTAAGCAGCTCTGCTTTCACAAAGATTCATGGATATGTTCTCGACAATCTTCTAATTTGACTGAGTTAGTGGCTGACTGAGTTAAGCCTGTTATGGGAAGGAAGCTTGCTTGTGGGAATAATGCTCCCATTGCTTTTCATGTCACATCTGTTGGGACTTGAAGATAACATTATATTTTTCTTGCATCTACTGACTTCCATTGCTGCTGCTGAGTTTAAATGTTCACTGTATAGGTCAGTTGTGAGTCATCACTTGAATATAACTGGTAAACAAGTTGATGGATACCAGCTAGTGATCTAAGTGCACAGTCCCTCAAAGGTATTTTTGGTTAACTCGGTTGTCAGATATATTGAATCGATATGGCATAGGGTTTCCGTTGCGCGACACATTGAAGCAAGTTAAACAACGGATTAAAGATATACATGGGCAAATGAACATGGCAACTTTTTCAACTAATCATTCCCTTAAGCTTCTGACAGCAGTTAAAACAACTTTCACCCTGGAAAAATATTTACTCCTAGAAATGCCATCAGTGGAGAGAGAATTATTTGTCAAGTTTAGATTTGAACTTTTAGATACTAACGTTAAATTCGGCCGGTATCTGAAAATCCCGTATGACAAAAGAACATGCATATGTGGGGCAAACGTTGTCGAGGATACGGCACATATAATATTTGAATGTAGGATGTATGAGGAAGTAAGAAAACAATATCTGTCCCCAATTATAAATAAATTTTCCCACTGGAATGTAAGGCATAAATTAACATTTCTATTGAAGGCAGACACTCCTCCCCTGGTAAGGGCCATCACTCGCTATCTTAATAGGATGTCAGCAATACGAGCCAGCTACATTGAAAAGAATTTCATTGATTGTAAGAAAGATGAGCTGAGTTAGAGACGAGATATTTTATTTGGGTTATCTAGTTTTAGAAATTTAGTTATTGAATTTTGATATCGTTGAATTTTGATGTCATGTACCATATATATTTTTGTATGGTTGTTTCTGTACCTGTTTGTTCTGTTTCTTTTTTTTTTTTTAAAGGCCTTCGGGCTATTCAATAAATGTATTTTTTTTTTAAAAGTGCACAGTTCCCAGGTGGCTCAAGGATGTCCTTTTGCTTCTCACAACTAGGAGAAAGAGGGATAGTCAATTTAAGATTACGCAAATGGCGTTAGAACCTGAAACCATTGTTTCTAATTGTGGTGGCTCTCTCTAGCATAGTTAGCTCCTAAATTGGAATCATCTGGATACAGTCTGCCTGTTCCTGGATCCATTCCTTCTTCATATGATAAAACAACAATGGTTTCCAGATGTGTTAGACTTCCCCACACTGGGGGAACTTGAAATAAGGCACAACTGGACTGAGAGGAACACAAATATGTGGAAAGTCAGAGGAGAACATGTTGAGTTTAAGGATATTTAGGAGCCCTTATGTACTTAAGCATTTAAACATGAACAAGGTTGACACTGGATATTCAGCCTTAGTTTTACAGAGCAGTCCGGCTGCCTTTTCAGAGCATTCTGATAAATTCAGCACTCCCTTGTTATTTGATTGGCAGGATAAAATTGAGGGTGGAATAATGTGCATTGCCTTCCCTGCCATTATTATTTTTAATTCTCTCCCACTGCTCAGGAATTAATTCAGCTTGCTGCAATACATGACCTACATTCCACAGGGGGGGGGGGCATGGTAAAAGGTTGGTATGCTTAGCTCTCTTTCAGATTCACAGCCCTTCCCCCCGCCCCAGCTAGACCCTGATGGATCCTCCCCAATGTTGATATTTCTCAGTCTGAATAGCCAGTCCTAGAACCTGAGAAGGAGGCATCAAAGGCATCAAAGGGAATTTCATATTAAACTTCCTCTTTACCTGCTGGAGCATTTTCTCTCTACTTCTGATGTTCTGTGATAGCATCCTAGTGCCATATGACTGCTGTCTTATTGGTATTATGCAGAAGGAAATCTTGAAGATTCAGAATAACAGAATAACCGAGTTGGAAGGGACCTTGGAGGTCTTCTAGTCCAACCCCCTGCACAAACAGGTGACCTATATCATTCCAGACAAATGGCTGTCCAGTCTCTTCTTAAAAGCCTCCATTGATGAAGCATCCATAACTTCTGAAGGCAAGCCATTTTTCTACTTACCGTAACTGTCCTCACTGTTAGGAAGCTTCTCCTTAGTTCCAGGTTGCTTCTCTTCTTGATTAGTTTCCATTCATTGTTTCTTGTCTTGCCTTCTGCTCCTTTGGAAAATAGGTTGACCCCTTCTTCTTTGTGGCAACCTCTTAGATATTGGAACACTGCTATCATATCAACCCTACTTCTTCTTTTCACTAGACTGGACATACCCAATTCCTGCAACTGTTCTTCATATGTTTTAGCCTCCAGTTCCCTAATCATCTTTGTTGCTCTTGTCTGCACTCTTTCCAAAGTCTCAATATCTTTTTTTTTATAATGTGGTGACAAAAACTGGATGCAGTATTCCAAGTGTGGTCTTACTAAGACTTTGTAAAGCGGTACTAATAGTTCACATGATCTTGATTTGTCCCTATTCTCTATTCTATCCCTATCAGGGGTTGGGTTCCACTTACCTTCGCCACCGGTTCGCATCCCGATGTTTCACGTGCGATTTGGCTTCCGCGCATGCTCGGAAGCAGGAATTAGACCGAAGCACAGCTGAGGAGTTCATCAGCTGTGCTTCGGGCGAAGAAATAAAGGTCAGATTTCACCCTCGGGCGGGAGGGCCCTTTTTCAAGCCGTGGAAGGGGAAAAATTCACACAAAATAAAAATAAAAAAGATGGTGGCGAGCACGGAACGGCACCGACAGTGACGTCACCAGCGGGTCGCTACTGGTTTAGGCGATCCGGTCCAAACCGGGAGGAACCCACCCCTGATCCCTATCCCTATTTCTATTCAATAGAGTCTTTCCCCAAACCAGTGGGGAATTGAGATTGCAACTTTGCTGTTTCTGGAGAAAATGGCAGTTCACCAAACACCCCTCCTCTTCTTTCTATTTAGAATGTGATCCCACAATTGCCACAAATATTTTTGACTTTTTTTTTTTACAGATAATTATTCAGAGAATGTCAGAACTTAATTTTCCTATTACTAAAATGGAAAATGTCCCCTTCTTAGGAAACTCTTTCTAAGTCCTGTATGGGATCTGGGAGCTATAGCAGGGTGACAAAGAGATCCAGAAAATTCTAACTTTTTTCTATGCTCTACTGGCCATCTGTAATTTTGCACTCCAGCTATGATAGTTCTGTGCACGATAAACCCTTCCAATATCTATGTTTTTGAATACAAATCAGTAAAACTAGAAACGAATGTTTAATTTAATTTAATTTAATTTAATTTAATTAAAAGTTCTTATAGGCCGCCCAATCCCGTAGGACCCAGGGCGGGATTGCCTGCACAAATGCAACAGACTGCAAAGGAATGCAACAGAAATTCTGATCCTAATTGTGTTCGTAAGTCAAGGACTACCTATACCCGTGATGGCGAACCTATGGCACGCGTGCCACAAGTGGCACGCAGAGCCATATCTGCCGGCATGTGAGCCGTTGCCCTAGCTCAGCTCCAGCGTGCATGTGCGCCGGCCAGCTGATTTTCGGCTCGCTCGGAGGCTCTGGGAGGGCGTTTTCGGCCTCTGGAGGGCCTCCGGGGGGGCGGGGGGCGTGCGCGTATGCACGGGGGACAGGCAGCGCAGGGGGGCGAGGCATGTGTGGGGGCATTGAATTATGGGTGTGGGCACACAGGCGCGATAGCGCACGCGCGTATGCTTTCGGCACCCGAGGAAAAAAGGGTTCGCCATCACTGACCTATACTGTCCCTTCATCCGGTTTTTCCATCATCTTCTTTTCAGATTCGGCTTGCTATCAAACCTAATCAAGATTTCATTTGCCTATCAAGGGAGAACTTCTGGCACTATTTTATACTTTTGCAGACTATGTCATTGGGGGAAAAAAAATCTGCATTTTGTTTTCCCTGTGCCTCTAATGAAAAATTGCTGTTGTTTTAAGAGTCACGTTATCCACGGCAGCATTTTCCCCCCACCACCCCCAGGTTCATGCAGAAGTCAAGAAAAGAATGGCAGAGAGGTTTGAAGAGCTTCTTCCTAATACCTTTTAGGCGCAGGCAGCCCTAATATATATTCTGTCACCATTCCATTTCTTTTGGAGGAAAGGAAATAGATTCAAGCAGAGACCCAAGAGCACCTACAGGGGGATTTTTAGCTATATATTTTTGTGGGTCTGACAAAATGCTGCTGACCTACTTAATTAAATGTGGTCTTGGATGCTGACAACCAAGATTTATAAAACTCACTTAGACCTTTATTGAAAAATCAATTATTTCTAACATGCAAGCAAAACAAAAAAATATATGAATAAATAAATATGCCAAAGAGCAATGCTTGGTAAACTGACCTTAATCAATATGGTTAAAAATACAGCCCACAACATTTTTAACATTCCAACCTTCTCATCTTTGATTCCCAGGGTGAGGTGCAGCCCTCAGTTCCTAAAGTTACAGCGCTGAATCTTTTAATGTTTTATTACTTGAAACTTTTCAACCAGCAAGTGGCACAAGCAGTCCTTTCAAGATAACTCAGTAGAGGTCTTGAACAAAATGCAAAATAAAATAATCATAATCAAAAGTAGGGCTTTTGTAATTAACTTGTTCTTAATAAAATACATTCAACAATAACATGGACCCTTCTAGCAAAAATATAATGTAAAAGTTAATGAAAAGTAAATACAGAGAGTCCTCGACTTATGATCATAATTGAGCTTGGCAATTACAGTCATTAGTTGTGATGGACATAAAGGGAATCGGACCCATTTTTACAACCTTTTTGTGGCAGTTGTTAAGCAAAGATGGTAGTCACTAAGCGAACACTGCAGTTGTTAAGCAAACTGATTGTTCTCCAGTTTTTGTTGGAAACCCGAAATAAACACTGGTTTCTAACAAAACCATCATAAATCACGGTCACGTGGCCATATATGGGAGAAGAGCAGGCTGAGCTGGAGGGCAGAGTTAAATGTGTCATTAGTTTAGAGTCATTGCATTGCCACACGAGATCCAAGTCCAGTCCTCGTTGTTTCTATTGACCCTTATTTAGCTTTAGCCATTATTTAACTAGATCCTTGTGTATAGGTAGCAATAATAAACTCTTATGTGATTTGAACTCAACAAATACTTCTGATTATTCGCACCTGATACCACAGAGCGCCACAAAGAGTCTTAAAAGTGGGCCAATTGCTGATGGCCCAAAATGCAGTCATGTGACTGCAGCAGCGGCAACATTGGAACTTTGAAATTTTGATCACGTGTCTATGGGGATGTAGGCGTGAAAAATGGTCATGTCACTTTTTTTTCAGGGCCGTTGTAACTTTAAACAGTCACTAAATAAACTGTTGTAACTCGAGGACTACCTGTAGCAAGAACATTTCTTCTCTGTACACTGCTTAGAGAGGGCTGTTAAGCACAGTGAAGCGGTATGTAAGTCTAAGTACTATTGCGATAATATAGGCACACCAGATTCAATGGAAATTTTTCATTACAATTATTATATTTGCTCCTTTTAATTTGTTTGGATAGTTAGCTGTCTCGAGTTTGATTGATTATAGAAAAGAAACAGGTTGCAAGAGCCTAGATCTATAAATAAAACAAGTGCTCCTCACTTCCAGATCGTTCCATCGCCGCCTGTTCCGCAAACAACCCAAGGTTTTATCGGCTGGAGGTCTTCAGTTCCAGGCTTGGAACTTGAGCGTTATTATCAGATCAGAAGCAGCAAAGGTGCCTTTTACAAGGACTTGAAATGGCCAAATGAACCAACCGACTGATTTCAACCAGTATGTAGGCCGACTTTGGTTTCTTTTCCTTTCCTTTCCTAAGCATCTTTCAGCCATTTCTGTTAAGGAGTCGCCTTGCTATTAGTAACCTGTTTGTGCGTCACCCTTGCAAAGCTTGGGGTTCAAATGGATTACGGTACAGGAAGCATAGCCTAGTAACAGCAGTATTAAACACCAGTTCTGTGCAATGTGTTATGCTACCTTACTGTTTTGTTACCGGAGCGGTTCTCTTCCTTCATAACAATTTGGGGACCCCAGAAGATTTTTAGCAGAATGGAGCAAAGGAAACGCTGCTTGCGATGCTCATTGAGATCCATATGACCTTCAAAATTGCCCCACCCCCAAATTCACTTTAGGTATAAATCACATGCTACTTACCATTTTGAGGTGGGATGCACACCAAACTAGTACTACAAGAGCCAAATCAAATTAATGTAGTTTTTTTAAAAAAACACCTACTCCAAAAAAGGAAAAATCCTAGACTTTTCATGGATGTAATATGGTTCCATCTACTTTACAGCAATCCTCCTGGTGGGATTCAAATAAGTTAACAACCAGTTCTCTGCCCTAATGACCGGCTGGGTGGGCGTGGCCATGGTGGGTGTAGCTAGGTGGTGTGACAGGCAGCACTCAGCCTCCTGTATGTGCCACCCCCTGTGCCCCGTTTTGGGCCTAGTAAGCCTCCCTGCAGCCTCCTGGGAGCAAAAACGGGCTGCAGGGGGGCCACGCCACACCCCCTGTGCCCCATTTTGGGCTTAGTAGGCCTCCCTGCAGCATCCTGGGAGCTAAAACGGGCCACGGGGGAGCCACGCCACATCCCCTACACCCCATTTTGGGCCTTGTAGGCCTCCCTGCATTCTCCTGGGAGCAAAAACGGGCCGCGGGGGACACACCGCACCCACCCACCCCCGCGCCCCATTTTGGGCCTAGGAGGCCTCCCTGCACTTGCCTGGGAGCCAAAATGAGGCATGTGGGGACTCCTGGGAGGGGCGGGGAGGGGCAGAGCCAGCCAGCAATTTAACTACCGATTCACCCAAACTGGCCCAAACCGGCTGAATCCCACTACTGCTACTCACTCTGAGGTCTTGGCATTTCCAAAAATGCTAAGAGCAGCCATCAGAAAGTTGTCTACTTCTACATTAAAATGTAACATGGTTTGCTGGTTTGTGTCATACAGTATTATCTACGAATGGTGGTTTAAGTTTAGATTGTGTGAGCTCAGCCAATTATGATTTATTCAATAAATAGAGCTTCACAAACCTTTTAAGAGAGAAGATGGTGGGGAAAGGGATAATGGTATCAGATCTGGGCTACCAAATTCCAGGCATCTACTCAATGGAATCAAAAAGATACAGAAAATTAACATAAGTTTATTAATTATTTCATAGACAATTTATATTTTGTACATCAAATGTTTAATTTCTGTTCTTGTTCATGGCTGTGTTCATAAAACTTGTTTAACCTGACTTTGTATTAATCCACTTAAATAAATTGAATCACAACCATATTGGTTTGCAGAACATGGAGAGCCACAAAAATTCTAACCCAGGTTAATATTTAGCAAGCTTAAGAGATAATGTGAATGCAATAATTTAGTCAGCTAAGCATGTAGTATGAAGCCAGTATGATGTCTAATAGGACATCATCTGATTTTGCTTGTGATCTTTTGAGTCCTAATTAGATTCAGCTTTGCTCAATTCCTTGAGATCAGCTAAAATTAGTTAGTTTTTGCTATCTAATGTGCACATGAACTGTGGAAAAAATAAAATGGACAGCTATTAATAGAAGTGAGAAAGAGAGGGCCAACAAGAGCAACTTGATCAAAGATTCCCCAAAACATAGAACCAAAAACAGGTAAAGAATTTAAATGCAATATACCAACATTCAGCAAACAAGAGGGTTAAATGCCTGTTCTCTAAAATTGGTGATCTCAATCAGTGACACACATAACTCAGGTGGGACTCAGCAGTTATCAAAGTGAGACATGGTGTAAGTCAATAAAATTAAGTCTTTAAAACTTAGGTAAATGAACAATATTGAGATAGAAGGTAGTGTTGGCTGGGCTTGCCAATCTCAAAAGCTGAGTAGATTAGGTTATTCAAAGAGGACAAGAAAATTCATGGACTAGGCCAGGGGTGGGCAAACTATGGTTCTTTGAGGACCTGTGGACTTCAACTCCCAGAATTCCTGAGCTAGCCATGCATGCATGGCTGGCTCAGGAATTCTGGGAGTTGAAGTCCACAGGTCCTCAAAGAACCATAATTTGCCCACCCCTGGGCTAGGCTAAGAAATTGAAAAAGAACCCAGAAGTCAGTGGCACGACCACTTCCATATTGCTGCAAGCATGTGTCCGCGAAGTCACCAGGAGTTGATCATTACCAAAAGAGTTCTTTCATGGAGAGAATTCTTCAGACAGCATAAGAAAACTCACTTACCATGGGTTGCAACAGAGATTTGTGTGGTAAAACTTTGACCAGCCCTACACCCCCTCCCACATTCCTGAGGTTAAATGTGGCTTGAAAAAAGGTTTTCAGAACTACAATTGAGGAAAATAACTTTTAAGTGAGAAGCAAAAAAACAAGATTTTACAGAATTATAAATAAAGTGCTTTTCTATGTAAGTTTTTGGATGCCTTTCCCAAGAACAAAAATGTTTTTCAGGTTCAGATCTGGAAAGGAATCGTCTTTGACTTAAATGATATGTAGCAATAAAACATGATGTTGAGATTAAAAACATTGCATGTCTATGTCTATGTATGGTTTTTTTTAATATCGGGCTTTGGATAACAATGCAGGAAGATTTGCTGCTAAGTAGCGTGCACTACAAACTGTTAATCAGAGCCCCAACATCTATAATTAACTGTGTCCTTCAATGATAATATGAGCTTTGCATAATATTGATTTCCCCCAGATGTAATAACTTATCAATATATTGCACACCATTTTTTCCATATAGTAAGGACATGCATGCATGCATTCAGTACAAAACTAATTGGATTTCAACTCAAAGATCATTAAAACATTGCTCTTTGCAAAAGATTAGACAGGGAATTTCAGGCAAAGGACTTTCACTGTTTGAGTTCCACAAAGGATTTATCTCTGATATCTATCTTCCTAAATCTAGACCAGCAGTGTCCAACTTTGGAACTTTTAAGACTTGTGGACTTCAGTTCCCAGAATTCTCCAACCAGCATGTCTGGCTGGGGCAGAGGTGGGTTCCTCCCGGTTCAGACCGGTTTGCCTGAACCGGTAGCAACCTACTAGTGATGTCACGATGATGTCACAGAACTGGATCAGTCGGTGCCGGTCCGTGAAGGCCACCATCTTTTTTTTTGAATTTTTTTGAATTTTTTTTATTTTTATTTTTGGATTTTTTTTCCTTCTGCACATGCGCAGAAGCTGAGTTCCCAGCACTGTGCATGCGTCACCATCTTGTTTTTGGCTTTAAAAAAAAATTCTGATTTTTTGCTACTGTGCATGCGCGGCCACACTGTGTGGGAGGAAGCGAACTGGCAGTGAGGTAAGTTAGAACCCACCCCTGGGCTGGGGCATTCTGGGAGTTGAAGTCCACAGGACTTTCATCTTTTGAGTTCCACAAAGGACTTATCTCTGATATCTATCTCACTAAGTCTAAACCAGGAGTGTCCAACCTTGGATCTTTAAGACTTGTGGACTTCAACTCCCAGAATTCCCCAACCAGTATGGCCGCCAGTTTGACACCCCTAGTCTAGAAGATATGAGTACCTGTAATGAAATGTGGGAATGAACTTGGGGGAAAGCGGGAAGAGATGGAAAGAGATTTAGGAAACTCCTTCCTAAGTTTTTTTCTCTGCCTAGGAAGCAATTAGATAAGAGAGGCAGGAGCCCCCAGTGACTCAACAGGCAGAAGAAGAAACTTAGGGAGGATTCACCCTAATGGATCAAGCAGTTAAAAATGGTGGTGAGAAGTCTGTACTTTCAAACTTGTAACATTCTGTTAATGTAATCTTACAATAAAGAAAAAAAATGTTCCTCTAGTTGGGTTTCCTGCCTGGTTTACACAGGGGAGCTGACAGCACCCAAAAGTTTCACAGCTGATAATTATACTTAAAACTATAAGGTGAGCCGATTACAGCTGCAAACTTAAAAGAAGTTTGTAGCACTCAGACATTCTTTTAAACTGGTGGTCCAGGGTACTTAAGACTGGACTGCAAATAATTTAAGCTGTGGAGGATTTTCTGCAGTTTTAAATTTTTACTTTTTCTATGTGTGTGTCCATTGCTTGCTCTCTCCATTTGGCCATTTTCATCAGTCAATAATTTTCAAATATATTTCTTCATTAACCAGATATCTCTAACATGATCCTCCCAGATGGATGTTCTTTTTTAAAAAAAGGGATAACAACAATAACAGTCACCTTCAAACACAGAACAAATTAGTGATAAAAAGGTCTGGCTAGTGAATTGCAAACAGGCAGCATCCAAGTATTTAATCACTCCAGCTATGAAACCTGGCATTTAATCTATGGAAATTAACCTCCTTATTGGAATCCAACTGGGTACATAAATGTCACCAGTGCTTTAAAAGGCCACACAATTGCCAAGGTCACAACAGTGTAAGTAAATCTGATGTATTATCTTAGGCATAAGCATCAAGACCAATTCCCATGTGACTTCTGTTCTTGTCCTTTAAAGATCATCTTTAGGATTTGGAACGCAGGTTTCCGCGTTAATTTTGTGGGCGCATATTTTTGTTTCTTGTTATTAGTTAAGTTTCTTAATCATAACAAGAGTCTCTTAATGCTTCACCATGAGATGTAAAATAAAACAGCACTAGTACTCATAGCACAGATATAAGAATAAATAGGTACGGGGAATATTTTTTTAATGGATTTTTTTAAAAAAATAACCAATGCCAGTGGGCAAGCTTGCAGTTGAACCTACAGAATAGATTGATAGATTCAATGATCAATTCATTGAGTCATTCATTCATTATTGTGTTATAAACTCCCGGATTCAACTAAAATAATTCCTGGCAATCATTTATCCCATTCTTTATTATGAACAGTATTCTGGATTGGAATCAGAATTCATAGGGTTATAATGAGAGGCTCTTATGAAGAGCATATCGGGATGCGGTGGCTCAGTGGCTAAGACTCTGAGCTTGTCGATCAGAAGGTCAGCAGTTCAGCGGTTCGAATCCCTAGCATCGCGTAACGGAGTTAGCTCCCATTACTTGTCCCAGCTTCTGCCAACCTAGCAGTTCGAAAGTTCGTAAAAAATGCAAGTAGAAAAATAGGCACCACTTTTGGTGGGAAGGTAACAGCACTCCGTGTGCCTTCGTTGTTGAGTCATGCCGGTCACATGACCACAGAGATGTCTTTGGACAGTGCTGGCTCTTCGGCTTAGAAACGGAGATGAGCACTGCCCCTAGAGCCGGAAACTAGCACACGTGTGGGGGAACCTTTACCTTTACCTTTATGAAGAGCATAGAAAAGCATATCGAGAGGCTGCCACAAAGAAGAGGGGGTCAACTTATTTTCCACAAGACAAGAAACAATGAATGGAAACTAATCAAGGAGAGAAGCAACCTGGAATTAAGGAGAAACTTCCGAACAGTGAGAACAATTAACCAATGGAGTGGCTTGCCTTTAGAAGTTGTGGGTGCGCCATCACTAGAGGCTTTTAAGAAGAGACTGGACAGCCACTTGTCTGGAATGGTATAGGGCAGGGGTGTCAAACTCGTGTTGTCGTGGCGGCGTCACGTGACATACTGTGAGTTTTCCCCCCTTTTGCTAAACCGGGCATTGGTGTGGCCAGCGCGTGATGCATCTGGCCCGTGGGCCATGAGTTTGACACCCTTGGTATAGGGTCTCCTGCTTGAGCAGAGGGTTGGACTAGAAGACCTCCAAGGTCCCTTCCAGCTCTATTCTGATTGACCAAAGTTGAAAGGGGCATCTGGACCACTGTCTCTAACTCTTACTCAGAGCTGGACTAACATTAAAGCATTGTTGACAATAGCTTAACTTCTGCTTAAGCTCATGAAGAGGAGCTCACTACTTCAATGGTAAGCAGTTCCACCATGGAGCTTTCGTTACTGCTACATTTTTTTTCCTGAAGTTCAACTGGAATCTACCAGTTTATATTAAAACCATTTTTATTCCATATCTCGCATTCCAGAATGAAAGGGGGCCATTATATTGTATTATTTTAATAAATAGTAAAATACTCCGATCATGGCAAAAGTCATTTTAACCATTCTGCTATTATAAGAGCCGTGGTGGTACGGCGGTTAGAATGCAGTATTGCAGGCTAACTCTGCCAGTTGCCAGGAGTTCGATCCTGTCCGGCTCAAGGTTGACTCAGCTTTCCATCCTTCCCAGGTGGGTAAAATGAGGACCCAGATTGTTGGGGAAAATAGGCTGACTCTGTAAACCGCTTAGAGAAGGCTGTAAAGCACTGTGAAGCTGTATATAAGTCTAAGTGCTATTGCTATACATATTCATTATCCTGTATATCACAAATTACAGTACTATAGAAGAACAAGGTACCAGACATCTAACCTAGTGAACTCTCAATTTTCCTCTTTCTGGTGTGTGTGTGTGTGTGTGTGTGTGTGTGTGTGTGTGTGTGTGTGTGTGTGTGTGTGTGTTGCATACATTGATGTATGTATGTAGCATGTGTATATGTGTGTCATGTATGTGTTGGGGTAGATACACACTTTCTATTGAGAGCAGGCAACAGAATTCATTTTTTATGTGCGGCAGTTTGCTCACAGTAAAAAAAATGACAATAACATTATCTTATCTAATCTTATCAATGAAGAGATACACCTACCTGCAATGGTTTCATTCCTTCTTTACAGACCTATCCACCCACGCGCCCATCCTACTCTTCCTTTTGGGAGCAAGTGACATTATGTCAACTGCAGAAAAGGAGTAAGAGCGAGTAAGTCAAAGAAATTAAAGGCATCAGAGGAGAAAAAAAGAGAGGAAAGGTAGCTAAAACTAGCCTTAATTAACATGATTTATTCTATTCTCCATAGCTTTCTAGGTGTTTTTTTTCCTTTCAAACCTGTTGAGTTTATGCCATTCCCCCTACACCAGGGGTGAGGGATCCCCAAACTTGGCAACTTTAAGACTTGTGGACTTCAACTCCCAGAATTCTGGGAGTTGAAGTCCACAAGTCTTAAAGTTGCTAACTTTGGAAACCTCTGCCCTACACAGTTTCCTACATTGCCTTTGGTCCTTTAAACTTCTC
Organism: Diadophis punctatus similis; assembly: GCA_023053685.1. Classification (NCBI taxonomy): domain Eukaryota; kingdom Metazoa; phylum Chordata; class Lepidosauria; order Squamata; family Dipsadidae; genus Diadophis; species Diadophis punctatus. The sequence goes on along the minus strand of JALIGW010000003.1, from coordinate 5,469,340 downwards.
ACCTGGAGGATTTCATCCCCTCTGTGCAACCAGGAGACCCAGCCCCGAAACCATTCCAGCCAAAGCACCAGGAGTTTTGCCAGCCAACTTCTGCATCTCTCTCGCCTTTGTCAGCTCGGAGACCTTCCGCTTGTAATTTGCTGACTGAGACATGCTTCCTATACAGATTTCTGCAGGCGCAGAAATCCCATTTATATATTCCAAAGGCGAATCAAGTAGAAATTGCCACATCCGAAATGACAAATATTGGAAGGTCAGTCTGTTTGATTAACATAATTTGCTTCTCCGAATTTATTTATTTATTTTAACCTCCAGTTCAGTTCCTTTTCCCCCACCCCCTTTTCCTTCTGTTTTCAAGAAGACATGGAGGTGGGGGTGTTGAGAAAGGGGCGGCCAAATCTCTTTTGACATGAAACACTAATGTGATCTCTGCTGTGACCTTCTACTGGCCCTCGGCAAATAAAAAAACCTGTTCCAGCGGAGGCCCGTTGGTCAGCGGCAAATCTCTCCTGGCTCTCCGCCAAACCCCGGGGGCTCCTGAGCAAATAAAAAGGGTCCTTTCTTATGACACACATTTAAATTTAGCACTAAGCAAAGTGGGAGGTGGGGAGATGGAGGGAAATATGTAAAATGTCAGCATCTGACAGGCAGAAAATTAGAATGCATTCCCCTGGGAATTAAATGGACTTTTCCGCTTCTAGTCACTAACTGTGACAAGGTTAACATTTCTCAGCTTAATGACTAAGGACATTAACTGTGCATGGGAATAAGGGATAAAATTAGGAGGGGGTATTTGGTTAAGTGTTCGGTGACAAAGGTGGCAACAGAACCAGGCTAATTTCAGGATACCTAGGACCGGCTCTCACAGAGACGCTAAGTTTGGGATTGAATTTGGAGGATACCAAGGATGTACTGATTTGTTGCAGCTAAGAGTCATTCGAGGATGAGAACCAAACTACAGGTAGTCCTCAACTTACAACCACAATTGAACCCAACGTTTCTGTGGCTAGGCAAGACGTTGTTAAGTGAATTTTGACCCATTTTTCTTGCCACCATTGTTCAGTAATATAAAGAACGGTTGGTGGAATTGGGTATGTCTAGTTTAAGGAAAAGAAGAACTATTTGTACCATTTTACAAAGCCTTAGTAAGGCCACAGTTGGAATACTGCATCCAGTTTTGGTCACCACATTATAAAAAAGATATTGAGACTTTGGAAAAAGTGCAGAAAAGAGCAACAAAGATGATTTGGGAGCTGGAGGCTAAAACTTATGAAGAACGGTTGCAGGAATTGGGTATGTCTAGTCTAGTGACAAGAAGGACTAGGGATGACATGATAGCAGTGTTCCAATATCTAACAGGTTGCCACAAAGAAGAAAGGGTCAGCCTATTTTCCTGAAGGCAGGACAAGAAGCAATGGATGGAAACTAACCAAGGAGAGAAGCAACCTAGAACGAAGGAGAAATTTCCTGACAGATAGAACAATTCTCTTCAGATGGAACAACTTGCCTCCAGAAGTTGTGAACGCTCTAACACTGGACGTTTTTAAGAAGAGATTGGACAACCATTTGTCTGAAATGGAATAGGGTTTCCTGCCTGAGCAAGGGGCTGGACTGGAAGACCTCCAAGATCCCTTCCAACTCTGTTATTCTGTTCTGTTATTCTGTGAATCACTGTCGTTGTTAAGTTAGGAACATGATTGTAAAGGGAATCTGGCTTCCCCATTGACTTTGCTTGCCACAAGGTTGCAAAAAATGATCACATGACCCCGGGATACTGCATCTGTCCTAAATATGAGTCAGTTGCCAAGTGTCTGAATCAGGGGTGGGTTCCTCACAGTTCGGACCGGTTCACCCGAACCGGTAGCAACCCACTGGTGACTCACGATGATGTCACCGACCCGGTTCGGTCAGTGTCGGTCTGTGGGCACCACCATCTTTTTTTTGAATTTTTTTTGAATTTTTTTTCTTCTGAGCATGCGCAGAAGCCGAGTTTCCAGCACTGTGCATCTGGTCGCCATCTTGTATTCGGCTTTTTATTTATTTATTTATTTATTTGGAATTTTTTGGCACTGCCCGTGCGGCGCGCCCGCACGGCATGGGAGGAAGCAAACCAGCAGCGAGGTAAGTTAGAACCCACCCCTGGTCTGAATTTTGATAACATTGTTCTGACCCAGCCTTCGCAAGTAGTGATGAGATGTTTACAAATGAGTAAAACAAACCCCTTCTTTATGACAGGGCAGTAACAGTCTTTTATTCACAGGGATAAACAAAAAAAAATCAAACTTAATTAGTCCCAACAAACCTGGGTTTAGCCAAGAAATCTGAATTGCTTGCTGTATACTGGAAACGCACAGTTGTCTGTGACAACCAGCCACTCCCAAACCCCTCCTATTTATGTCCCAGCCAGGGACGGGCTGGCTATCGTCTGCGTCTGCCTCTCCCTGAGAGCTGGCTTATTGCTTTCCTTTGCTCTCCTCTCTTTTCCTCTCTGCGCATACGCACATCTGGGATGGACCCCGTCTGTTCCTCCCCTTCACTCAGCTCAGGCCCCAAAGACAGCTGCCTCTCCACCTAGGGGAGGACGGAAGGCCCCTGCTCTGCATCTGCCTCTGATTCTGCTTCCTCATCAGAGCCTTCCAAAGGCTCCGAAGTTGGCCCAGGCTCACTCTCCCCCTCCACCTCCTCCTCATCTGACTCCTCTGGCAGCTGACAGGCCACAACAGACATGACCATGTGGAGGCTGCAATGTTCGTATGAAAAATGTCCACAAGTAACTTTTTTTCAATGCTGTTGCAACTTCAAACGGTCACTAAATGGACTGTTGAGGGCTACCTCGTACACCTCGCACAAAATAGCTCTATTCCTCCTGCTCATCCCTTGACTGGTCCTTGCCTCTACTCAAGGGGACTTGTACTGCTCAGATTTGTAGGAGAAGAAGAGCAACTTGTTATCTTTAATTAAATCTCTAGTAGCTAATTTCGCCTCCCAACTGCTTGGAAACATTACCTGTCAGAGCCAGAACTGGCCTCATCTATCTCCCAATCCCAGTATTGTACAACTGGGGGTTGTCTCTATGAAAACGAAAGTGAAAGAAAAACCCGGGAGCTATTTTTGACTCTCGGGGGGGCAGGGGGAAGCAGGCATTGCTAGAATTAATCCAGGCTTGTTTTCCCAAATGTTTCATTATTTATCTGCTTCTCCCAGGATAATAAAAAGCAGTAATTTGCTTTGGTACCTGCTGCACTTGGGGAAGCGGAAGGCAAGGAAGTGTTTTAGCGCTACAATAGCAAATTATTATTTTCAGCACGTTTCTTTCCAGCCGAAGCTCATTTTACAGATAAGATAAATAAGACCAGGAGGCAAGCAAAACCAACTAAACTTGTGAATGTTTGTTCCAGCACAGCAATCTAAAACAATGTCCAGAGTCTCTATGGAGGTTCTCAATCATCCCGGCCACAGTTGTCCCAAAGGTGCTTCTCCAAAACGCAACTGGACTTATTTGTTTTTGGTTGTTGTTTTTTTTCCTTGAAAACATTTCGCTTCTCATCCAAGAAATGAAGAAGCTTCTTGGATGAGAAGTGAAATGTTTTCAAGGGGAAAAAAAATCAAGAAAGCCCAGTTGCTTTTTGGAAAAGCACCTTTGGGACAATAGCAATAGCAATAGCACTTAGACTTATATACCGCTTCATAGTGCTTTACATCCCTCTCTAAGCGGTTTACAGAGTTCAGCATATTGCCCCCAACAATCTGGGTCCTCATTTTACCCACCTCGGAAGGATGGAAGGCTGAGTCAACCTTGAGCCGGTGAGATTTGAACAGCTGAACTGCTGAACTAGCAGTAGCCTGCAGTGCTGGATTTAACCACTGCACCATCTCGGCTCGAGTCCTTCTTTGGCGTTCACTTGGGTATCAGAATCCAGAAGGCAGGGGTGACAAACTCGATTTCTTTGAGGGCCGCATCAGGGTTGTGTTTGACCTTGAGGGGGCTGGGGTGGGGGGCATGGCCAGGGCCGTGGCCACCTCGACGTCACTCACTGAGGCTCCGTTTTAGGCTGCGACGGCCTCCTGCAACCCTCTGCCTCACGGGCTCCATTTTCACTGGCAGAGGGCTGCAGGAGGCCGTCGCAGCCTAAAACGGAGCCCGGGAGGCCCTCCGCGTGGCCCTCCTGAGCTCCATTTTTACTGGCAGAGGCACCACAGGCCAATTCTTCGCTGTTTCCAGGGTGGGCCCATGGGCCAGATCTAAGCACCCTGTGGGCCGGATGTGGCCTGCGGGCCTTGAGTTTGACCCCCCTGCTATAAGAGGACCACTTTACTAAGGCTTGATTAAAATCCTGATCACAAAGCAAAAAAGGAAGGCGGATTCAGTTTCAACCTAAAACCACACTGATAAAAGTTAGTATCAACTTTTCTGTTCCAAGCAAAGTATAGGTAATCCTCGCCTTATGACCATTCGCTTAAGGACTGTTCAAAAGTTACAATGGCACTGAAAAAAGTGATGTATGGCCGTTTTTCACACTTCAGCATCCCCATGGTCATGTGATCAAAATTCGGATGCTTGGCAACTGGTTCACATTTATGACAGTTGCAGGGTCCCCGGGGTCATGTGACCCACCTGTTGCAAACTTCTGACAAGCAAAGTCAATGGGGAAGCCAGATTCACTTAACAACCAGGTTACTAACTTATCAGCTGCAGTGATTCATTTAACAACTGTGGCAAGAAAAGTTGTAAAATGGGGCAAAAGTCACTTAACAACTGACTCTCTTAGCAATGGGAATTTTGGGCTCAATTGTGGTCGTAAGTCAAGGACTACCTACCTTAGATAGCCTTAGGGTGATAGGCCTATCAATGGAAATTAGAATCTCCACATTGGGAGACCACCACTGTATCCCAGCTACTTATATTTATGATGGTTTCAGGATCCCAGGGTCATGTGATCACCTGTTGCAACCTTCCAACAAGCAAAATAATAGAATAGAATAGAATAGAATAGAATAGAATAGAATAGAATAGAATAGAATAGAATAGAATAGAATAGAATAGAATATTTATTCATTCATTCATTCATTCATTCATTTATTTATTTATTTATTTGCATTTGTATGCCGCCCAACTCCCAAAGGACTCTGAGCGGCTTAACAACATTTACAAATACGAAAGCATAAAAACATTAAAAACAAGTACAACAATTTAAAAACCCATGCGTTTCCTTTCGTGGCCGGATCTCACCAATTTCGGTCGCAAGATCAAACGGTCTCAAGCCTGTCAGAAGAGCCAGGTCTTAATTGCCTTACGGAAGGCCAATAGGGTGGGGGAAGTCCTGATCTCCGGAGGTAGCTGGTTCCAGAGGGCCGGGGCAGCCACAGAGAAGGCCCTCCCCCGTGGGCCCGCCAGCTGGCATTGTTTAGCTGACAGGACCCGGAGGAGGCCGACTCTATGGGATCTCGTCAGTCGCTGGGAGCTGTGTGGCAGAAGGCGGTCTCGAAGAATGCAGTGTAATAGAATAGAATAGAATAGAATAGAATAGAATAGAATAGAATAGAATAGAATAGAATAGAATAGAATAGAATAGAATAGAATAGAATAGAATAGAATTCTTTATTGGCCAAGTGTGATTGGACACACAAAGAATTTGTCTTCCGTGCATAAGCTCTCAGTGTACATAAAAGTAATGTGATAAATCATGATCATAGTCATAAAAATACATTCATCATAGTCATAAGATACAACGCTTCGTAATAGTCATAGGATACTGGGTAAACAATCAACATAAATCATATTAGGAAACCAAATCAATGGAGAAGCCAGATTCACTTAACAACTAGTGATTCACATAACAACTGTGGCAAGAAACAACTGTCTCACTTAGCAACAAAAATTGTGGGCCCAATTGTAGTTGTAAGTCAAGGACTAAATGTATGCTTCCAAGTTTGCAGCAAAAAAAAAAGCAGATTTGTCCTTAGTCAAATATGGTGCTGCTTTCTTCGTTGCTTGGAACAGGAATTTTTCCAGCACAGGTCAGCTTTAGCAATCACAATGTATTTTTATCTGCACCCCTATCTTGATGTTTTTGACCATACCTTAGTATCGTTCCCTAGCAGGGGTGAAATCCAGCAGGTTCTGACAGGTTCTGGAGAACCGGTAGGGGAAACTTTGAATCGTTTGGAGAACCGGCAAATACCACCTCTGGCTGGCCCCAGAGTTGGGTGGGAATGGAGATTTTGCAATATCCTTCCCCCAGGAGTGGGGAGGGAATGTGGATTTTGCAGTATCCTTCCCCTGGAGTGGGGTGGGAATGTGGATTTTGCAGTATCCTTTCCCTGCCACGCCCACAGAACCGGTAGGGAAAAAATTTGAACTTCACCCCTGTTCCCTAGTATGTGCTAATATGTGATTCTAACATTCAGCTTAGAGCCCATTAGATTAACTCTCCAAATCAAATCATCTATTTCTGAACTGAATCCCCGATTCGAATTGGAATCCCTGAATGAATCCAGGCACGCAGAAGAAGGATTTTCAAGTCTGTGTCGGTTTGAACCAGCATGAAATCTAGTTACCTTCCCTACTGGTTCAGAAGGCTTTGCGCATGCGCAGAGGGTTAAAAACAACAAAATGGCGATGTCCGGGCGGGTGGGCTGAGCCTCGTGCTGCCCCCGCTACCGGTTCTCCGAATCAGCAGCAGCTGCCGCTACCAGTACGCCCGAACAGGGCCGAACCGGTAGCATTTCACCCCTGGTTTGAACTGAATTAATCCTGTTCAAACTATTTGATCCGAATGTTCCAAAAGGTGCTTTTTCAAAAGACAACTGGATTATTGTTTCAGAATACCTTACGAAACCAGACTCGAAATCCTGGGCTTAGAAAGCTTAGAACGACGTCGCCTTCGGCACGACCTAAGCATAGCTCATAAAATTATCTGCTACAATGTCCTTCCTGTCAACGACTACTTCAGCTTCAACCACAACAATACACGAGCACACAACAGATACAAACTCAAAGTGAACCGCTCCAAGCTTGACTGTAGAAAATATGACTTTAGCAACAGAGTGGTCAATGCCTGGAACTCACTACCTGACTCTGTGGTTTCGTCACCAAAGCCCCAAAACTTTACCCTTAGACTGTCCACTGTTGACCTCACCCCATTCCTAAGAGGTCAGTAAGGGGCGTGCATAAGCGCACCAGCGTGCCTACCGTCCCTGTCCTAATGTTCCCTCTTATCAGTACCCATCTTACGTATATAAATAATGTTATATATCTATGTATATTACTAACACGCACTTGACAAAATAAATAAATAAATATAAAATAAATAAATAAAATTCTTGTCAGAACTGCCTTTTGGGGGGGGGAAGCACCTTTGGAACAACCATGACCTGAATGAATTGAGAGAGAATCTCCAAAGGCATTTGATCCAAATAAATGCAACAATTGGATTTGAATGGAACTGACCTCCATTGAATTGAGGACGTGAATGAAATCAACGCTTTGAAATTGAACTGACAATTTGCATCGGGTCAAGGTTGATTCGCCTTACTCCGTTTCATACAGTTAACTACATTTCTTTCTGGCAGTTTGATCTACGTCCTACGTACTTCTCAAAAGACTTTTGTAGCTCTGTCTCTCGCTAGCCTTGTTACCTCATTTGGTTTCACCGTTATAGCCCATATAAATCACTCGCCAGACCCTCATTCCAATATAGTCAAATTATTTCAGGATGTTCGCTCTTTTCCATAGCCACCTTCTTTCCAACCCAACCTTGCCACTCGGTTTTGTATCCTCAGCACATATCAGTCAATTTTGAAATTGCATCTTGCTCAAGGTCGCGGTGCCTGCTTTTAAATGCTTATGAGCCTGTGGTGGTGCAGTGGTTAAAAGCAGCACTGCAATCTGAACTGCTAGTTCAGCAGTTCAGCTGTTCAAATCCCACCAGGCTCAAGGTTGACTCAGCCTTCCATCCTTTCGAGGTGGGTAAAATGAGGACCCAGATTGTTGGGGGCAATATGCTGAATTCTGTAAACCGCTTAGAGAGGGCTGTAAAGCACTATGAAGCGGTATATAAATAAGTAAGTAAGTGCTATTGCTCTCCAGTTCAGTCCATTGTCTCAGCACCTGAATCAACACGTATCTGATTTGTTTATCCTGTTTATTACTCACAAATTACCTCGACTGCAACCTGGAATTCCAAAGTAAAATTCCTCCTCTTTCTCTCCCTCCATCCTTCTGAAGTAGACGTGAAAAGCTAATCAGAAGCCGCGAAAGGAAGCGCCCGAAAGCATAACTAACCATTACTTACCTTGGGATGCTCCTACAGAAGTCATAAAGAGGGAGAGAGAACATTGCAACAATCAGCCAGAAGTATACCATTGTTAAATGTATGAGTGGGTCCCCGGAACCTAGAAATTATGAAATTTCTCTATTGTGCAAGAAGACCTATCAGCGGTCCTTCGCTGTTTCCAGGGCGGCCCTGTAGGCCAGAACTAAGCACCCCATGGGCCAAATCTGGCCCCGGGGCCTTGAGTTTGACACCCCTGTTCTACAACATAACATGAAAGAACAACAGGTTACTTTCCAATGCTACCGGTGCTCTATTTTGATGCCATGGAGAAGTTGACCAAGCTTCAATGTTATTAAACATACACAACATACTTCTGAAGAACTTGAAAAAGCTTTTTGGATGAGAAGCTAAACGTCTTCAAAGAAAAACCAGAAAGTCCAGTTGCCTCTTGAAAAAGCACCTTTGGGACAACATACTTCTGGTGATATCCTGATGGATCTGGGATGCTCGCTAGTATGTAAGGGACCCACTATGCCAGTGATGGCGAACCTATGGCACGCGTGCCACAGGTGGCACGCAGAGCCATATCTGCCGGCACGCGAGCTGTTGCCTAGCTCAGATCCAGCGTGCATGCATGCCGGCCAGCTGATTTTTGGCTCGCATGGAGGCTCTGGGAGGGCGTTTTTGGCTTCCGGAGGGCCTCCGGGGGGACAGGAGAGGACATTTTAGCCCTCCCCAGGCTCCAGGGAAGCCTCTGGAGCCTGGGGAGGGTGAAAATCGGGCCTACCGGGCCCACCAGAAGTTGGGAAAAGGGCCATTTCTGGCCTCCAGAGGGCCTCCGGGGGGTGGGGGAGGCCGTTTTAACCCTCCCCAGGCATTGAATTATGGGTGTGGGCACTCGCGCATGTACGATAGCGCGTGCGCATGCAGTTTCGGCACCCGAGCAAAAAAAGGTTCGCCATCACTGCACTATGCCTTGGTGAAGCATCTGGTAATATTGTTAATACAGCATTTACAGGACGCTTACAGTACATAGCTCTTATAGGCCGGGTCTTTGATTAAAGTTTATTTATGTATTTATTCATCAAATTTAGAAACTGCCCATGTCCCACACAGAGGGACTCTGGATATACAGTAGATGAGGCAAGGGGCATGTCAAAAAATAGGCATGTCTGAAATAGAGACACCTGCTTTTGAACCCTTTTTCTTCACATGTGGCTTTCTTCCACTCAGCTTTTTTTTTTTAGCAAGTTTAATCAATCAGAGCTGGAAGGGACCTTGGAAGTCTTCTAAGTCCAATCCCCTGCTCAAGCACGAGATCCTATACCATTTCAGACAGGTGGCTGTCCAGTCTCTTCTTAAAAACCTTCAGTGATGAAGCACCCACAACTTCTGAAAGGAAGCTGTTCCACTGATTAATTATCCTGTTAGGAAGTTTCTCCTTAATTCCAGGTTGCTTCTCTCCTTGAATAGTTTCCATCCATTGTTTCTTGTCTTGCCTTCTGGTGCTTTGGAGAATAGCTTGACTCCCTCTTCTTTGTGGCAGCCTCTCAAATACTGGAATTCTGCTATCATGTCCCCCCTAGTCCCTCTTTTCTCTAGACTAGCCATACTCAGTTCCTGCAACAGTTCTTCATACTGTATGTTTTATACTTTAGTCATCTTAGTTGCTCTTCTTTGCACTTTTTCCCAAAGTCTCAACATCTTTTTTGCATTGTGGTGATCAAAACTGGATGCAGTATTCCAGGTTTGGCCTTACCAAGGCTTATAAAGTGATACTAATACTTAATGTGGTTTTGATTCTATGCCTCTGTTTATACAAACAAGGATTGCATTAGCTTCTTTGCCTGCTGCTTATTTATAGGACACAAGTAACAGATTGGGAGTGGCTTGAGGTGGGGCATGGATTTGACTCGTCTAGTCCCCCAAAGAATCCAAAGATCTGGCTCACACATCCCACCGAAACTAGGTTTAGATACACAGTTCTTGTATTTTCACCACGCTGAACAAATCAGAGTGTATGATTCAGTTTGGTTTCACACTATCTGCTAAAACAAGTGATGGATTCCGCAAACCATTATCTAAAGGGAGTTTTGAAGGCTCTTGCCATAAAATTCGCTCTGATAATTTCAGCAGTAAAACTGAGAAGAAGGGAATAAAACACCTGTCAGCCAGTGAGACCGATCCAGGGATGATAATGTGGCATTAAGGCCATGAACTCATCAGTTGCCTTCCAGGCCTTCTGTTGTGGCCTATCAGCCGCTGGCCCCTCCAGCAGCCGAATCAGATGAGGCAATCTCAGAGCTCCGAGGGGGGGAGAGGGAGTGGAGCTGTCAGAGAGAGAGAGAGAGAGGCGGAGCCTGGGCCATCCGTCAGCCCTCAGATGGAGAGTCAACAGCCCCCAGGTTTGGAGGTGGCTGATGAGGAAGAGGAGGAACAGCTGGGTCTAGTGCCTGACGCACGGATGCACAAAAGGCAGAGGAGAGGAGAGCAGTGGAAATCTGTGGGCCGATCCTTGGGACGGAAGAGGCACCACTGCTGGTGAAGCCCCACCTTAGCTCTGGGGATAAAAGGCAGGGGGCGGAGATGAATAGGTGTGGCAGACAAATATTCATCTCCCTGCCCGACAGACTTGTAAGCCTGCTGTGAGAGAGAGAGACTTTTTGCCAGGGCTGCTGGCGCTCCTAATAAAGGAATCATTGATTTAACTACAGAGGGTTTGTCCTGTTTGGGAGCCAGGTCAGAACACCTTCCTTCTCTGTTCCTCTACTTCATAATAAACCCGTCATGAAGCATCCACCTACAAAGAGACACTATACAATGTGTCACTCTCAGGAGAAGACCACCCACCCACCCCCAAAATAATCTTGAAGGCAGATGATTAAACCAGTGGCCTACAACCATTTTTTTTTGGCACCAAGGACGGGTTCTGTGGAGAGAGGTTTTTCCACGGACTGGAGGGGGCGTGGTTTCGTGTGCTGCCTGCATTCTATGGATGGGGCTTTGCTTGTTTGCGCAGCCCAGTTTCTGGTATGCCGCATTCCAGTACTGGTCCACAGACCCAGAGGTTGGGGGCCCCTGGATTAAACAATGCCTGGTCAGGATGCTAATGGTGGCCAAGGTCTGGGTGTGCTAGGAGAGAGAGGAAGGAGACCATGTTAGGTTTTCTTCTCTCTTAATAAGTGTGCCTCAGGCTGTTAAGTAAAGAAGTTGCTGCCATACTGGCAAAGCACATAAAGATCAAACTATAGCAGAGGTGGGTTCCTCCTGGTTTGGACCGGTTCTATGGAACTGGTAGTAACTTGGCGGCCTGGGTCGCTAGAACCGGCAGCGACCCAGACCTGCCACACTCCCAAACTGGCTCTCTCGGCGGCACCATAGGTGCCTCCATCTTGTTTTTTGCTTCTGCACACGCGCAGAAGCTGGTTTTTTAGCACGTGTGGCGCATTAAGGAGCGAACCGGCAGTGAAGAAAAGCAGAACCCACCCCTGAACAGTAGATGTACTTCCCACCGTATGGCTGCCTCCACCCCTTGTCTAAATAAAAAAAAAGTCCAGAAATAATATCTTGAAGATCAGTGGCCTCTTAGAAGGACAAGGAGCTGCAATAGAATAAATGCCCAAACCTTGACAGTCTCTTCTCAGGAATTTACTTAATAACAAAAGTAACGCCAAATAACAGCTTAAAAAGAGAATACCAAAATTACACATTAAGCTACTTCATCAAAAAAAAAAAACCCACTTGAGCCTTTGCACGTAATTTGTGTTGTGACAATAAATGACAGCTGCAAGTGTCACTGTATAGTTTTAAGATCAGTTTGCACATTTAAAATGGTCACATGCAGGCAGAAAAGCCGTAAATATATGTCGCGCGCATGTCCCTAACTTCAGTTATTCATATTAATTCCTTGCTTTTCCTTTTTTCCTTACTTCTTAAATAAGCATTTGTCTAAGGGCAGGCCCCTGATCTTTTGAAATAAATATTTTGCTATCTTTCAGTGTTGTGTACTTTACTGCAGTGATGAAGGCACCCTTCAAAATCCACAATTTGAAAATAACTTCGTTGGACCTAGCAGCAGTCAGAAAGCAGCAGCATGCTCTCTTGAGTTCTTCAGAGGATGAAAAAAAAACAAGTGACTGATTTTCAAGGAACTGATTTTGCACTTAAAGATGTCTTCATGAAACAAAGCAGGAGTATATTACAGCCATTCAACTATAGCATCTAAGATGCTGAGACATTGGCCACCTGCAAGGCATTGTCCAAAGCATGCACAAATGAGGCTTCCCACTTTTTGGAATGATAGAATTCAGGACTTCTACTCATTCCTAGATAAAACTGTTTTCCTTACTAAATGAAAAAAAAACTCAATAGAAATGAAACTAAGCTGTTATACAGAGCCAAACTGACGATTGTAGAGCTGTATTTCTTAACCTTGGCAACTTTAAGATGTCTTAAACTTAAACTTAAACCTTAGACTGTCTACAGTAGACCTCTCCCCATTTCTAACAGGTCTGTAAGGGGCGTGCATAAGCGCCCCTTATGTGCCTACCGTCCCTGTCCTACTGTCCTATTGTCCTCTTTTGTCGGTACTTTTTACTTATGTTTATACAAACAACTACTATCCTGTACGTGTTTGACAAATAAATAAATGCAATAAATGCAAATATAATGTGTGGACTTCAATTCCCAGAATCCCCCAGTTGGGAATTCCTGGCTGAGGAATTCTGGGAGTTGAAGTCCACACATCTTAAAGTTGCCAAAGTTTGAGAAAAACTGTTGTAGAGTCTTCGAGACAAACTTCTGTTCTCCTTCTCAATGGCCTACTTTGTTCTCCTCAAACGTGACAAAGTGAATGTTCCCCTGGAAGACAGTTCCTTGTGCCAGGTCTGAAAGGAGACCCAAATTCTTCACCTTGTTTTAGTTACAGCCCCCCCCCCAACACCAACAGTCTAGACAATTTTTTTTTAAAGCGACTTCCTTTTTCCTCACTCTGCAAAATATTCAATAAGCAATAAATGTTTCGATAATAACTCCGACATCTGTCAGGAACATGTTGCAAACTACCACAATTAGAAAGCAGTATTTTTGGGTGGGTGGATGTGTTTTTTTTTTTAAGGAAGAAAACAGGCTGTACAAATCACAGAAGGCATATGGACATTTTTTACAGTTGCGGCTTACAAAATAGTACATATGAATGTAGAGATATACCTGAATATTTTATAATGCAGGATACAAGATCGTGGTAGCCAAAGAGAGTTCTTCCTTATTTCTTGCCTTGCCCCATGATTACAACGCAGAACACAACCTGGATTCATTTGTTTCAGTGCCATTGTCATTTCTTCAGCCAAACCTAGTTCTGCCAAATTTTGAAGGTTTTCCTGCTCTCAAGTGTATGTCTCAAAAGGCCATGTTTATGGATTGATGTCCAGTCTTCGCGCGCCCTCTGGTGGACACTGATAGAATGACAGTCCAATTGCTCAAGCAGGAAGAGAGACTTAAAAAAGGAGATTTGTCTTCGGTAGTGATATAGTTTAAAATTAGGAGTGGAAGGACCTCTGATTTAGTGGTTAGCTGAGGCCATAAAGAACCAGGGTGAACAATTCAGTAATAATTCAAGACACAATATGGATGGTTTGGAATGTAATAATTTTGTTGAAACATAACTGGCCTAGCAGAGCCTGGGCGGGGAATATTTAAAGATCCTTTATCTGCCTTTTGCTCCATAGAAAAATGGAGATATAGCTAATAATAAATATACCATATTTTTTGAGTATAAGACGCACCTTTTCCCCCCTAAAAGAGGCTGAAATTTTGGGTGCGTCTTATACTCCAAATGTAGCTTTTTTTTCAGCCCTAACAAGGTGCTAACGATCTTCCCAGCTTGCAGGATTTTTTCATTCGTACTCCCTCCGAAGAAGTTTTTTCCAGCCCTAAAAGTCTTTGCAGGCTTGTTTTCATTGCTATTCCCTCCGGAAAAAGTTTTTTCAGCCCTAATGAGGTGCTAACGATCTTCCCAGCTTGCAGGATTTTTTCATTGCTACTCCCTCCAAAGAAGGTTTTTTTCAGCCCTAACCAGGGGATACAATAATGTGGTGAAGCTGACCAGATTAAGGACGCTAGCCAGATGAATAACTGGTAGGTAGATTTTCCCCCCCTATTTTCCTCCCCAAAAACTAAGGTGCGTCTTATACTCCTAAAAATACGGTACCTGCTTATTCAGTTACAGTTTTGTACCAAAAAATTTGAAAATGTTACCTCTCCATTCCTCTGTACTACAGGCAGACCTTAGACTTACAACCATTCGTTCAGTGACCATTCAAAGTTACAACACTGGGGGGGAAGTGATTTATGACCAATTTTCATACTTACAACCATTGCAGCATCCCTATGGTCATGTGATCAAAATTCAGGCGCTTGGCAACTGGCATGTACTTATGACAGTTGCTCCATCCCGGGGGTCATGTGATCCCCATTTGTAACCTTGCCAGCTGGCTTCCTACAAGCAAAGTCAACGGGAAAGCCAGATTCACTTAACAGCCGCATGATTCACTTAACAACTGCAGTGATTTGCTTAACAACTGTGGGCAAAAAAGGTCATAAAATGGGGCACAACTCACTTAACCACTGTCTTGCTTAGCAACAGAAATGTTGGGCTCAATTGTGGTCGTACGTCAAGGACTACCTGTATTAGGAAATAACAGTAGGGAAACAGTTTACTTATTTATTGGATTTGTAAGGCTGCCCAACTCAAACGCTGGACAGCGTACAAATAAAATAACTGCACAATACAAAAATTTAAAAATCCCAGTATATAAAATGTAAAGCAGAGGTCTTCAAACTTGGCAACTTTAAGACTTGTGGACTTTAACTCCCAGAATTCTCCAGCCAGCATAGCTGGCTGGAGAATTCTAGGAGTTGAAGTCCAAGTCTTAAAGTTGCCAAGTTTGGGGACCCCTGATAAGTAATTGTGAATTAAACCAGTGGTGGGTTCCTACTGGTGCGGTCCACTCTACCACACCGGTAGCAGCCGGCCGATTATGCAATTTGCGCGCGACACCGGTCCGTCATCTTCACCAGTTTGTCGTGCGTCGCCTTTTTTTTCCAGAATTTCTGGCCTTTTTTGCTTCCTGCGTATGCACAAAAGCAAAATCTCATGAGGGGACGCGCATGCGTGTGAGATTTCAGTGATTCGCACATCCCCTCGTGAGATTTCGGTGTTATTTTGCTTCCGGCATGCAAAGAAAACCGCGCGATGGGGCGCGCGCATGTAGTGAGCATGTGCACGGATGTGGTGATGCGTGCATAGCGCACCGGTAGCAAGGTAAGAGAGCAACCTGCCCCTGAATTAAACAACCAAAAGGGGGCTCCCCAGACACCTGGAGACTAAGCCAGATCTTAATAACATTCCTAAGGACAGACAAAGTTGTCAAATATCTACCCCAATATTGTTAATATTGGAATATATAACAAACTATTTCAAACAAGAAAGTGTGACTTTCTTTGTTGTTGTTAGTCGCGAAGTCGTGTCCGACCCATCGTGACCCCATGGACAAGGTTCCTCCAGGCCTTCCTGTCCTCTACCATCCTCTGGAGTCCATTTAATCTCACACTGACTGCTTCAGTGACTCCATCCAGCCACGTCATTCTCTGTTGTCCCCTTCTTCTTTTGCCCTCAATCGTTCCCAGCATTAGGCTCTTTTCCAATGAGTCCTTCCTTCTCATTAGGTGGCCAAAGTATTTGAGTTTCATCTTGAATTTCTACCCGAAAGTAAACTATTAAATACTTTTGCTCAGGTGGCAAATGTGCAAACAGTTAGCTTATTTCACTTCCAACGAAGTCAAGAAAAATTTACAGCATATGCACTCACTGAGAAAAATACATCCCAGCTCAGTTACATAGGTTTACTTATAGATGGATTGATATTACAAGTGTAACCACTTATTATGAGTAAAACTAGCTGTGGTTTTCCTCACAGGATGAAAATTCATACTCTTCATAATGAACACAAGTCCTAGGTCTAGTACCCTGATTTTAAAAACGTTAAGTTCCTGATACAGGAAACGGAGTTACAGACGTATAGTGTGAAATTGAAACATTGGGATGGAATCATATATTCCCACTTGCAAATCCTGACATTTGAAAATCTCCTTTCCAAATTGATCTGCAGTTGCCGCACAGATTGTTCATAAGAGCCAGGAGAAAAAAGAATGGTGATCAGAAAAAAGAGATGAAGATCTACTTTCTCAAGTTAATTTTTAATTGAACTAAGCATTTAGTGTGGAGCATTAAGCTGTCAGACCATTTAATTGAGATTTCTTCAATCCAGCGATCCTGTAATGTAAACAGGAACTACTAGACCCTCTATAGCAGTGATGGTGAACCTTTTATGGCTCAAAAAAGTGTGCGCATGTGCGTGTGCGCGGTAGTGTGCGCACGTGCCCACACTCATGCCCTCCCCTCATGCATGCACACAACCCCCGCATTGCCCCCCATGCATGCGCACTCCCCCACGCCCCCACGCATGTGCACAGGCCTCACAATGGACTCTTGAAGCCTGGGGACGGCAAAAAACAGCCAAACGGGCCAAACGGAAGTTCGTTTCTGAACTTCCGGTTGGCCTGTTGGGCCATTTTTCGCCATTCCCAGGCTTCAGGAGGCTTCCCTGAAGCCTGGGAGGAGCGAAAACAGCCGAAAAGAAGGCTGAAAATCAGCTGACCAGCGTACGCATGCGCGCTGGAGCTGACATGGGGCAATGCCTCGCGTGCACTCCGATATGGCTCCGCGTGCCACCTGTGGCACATATGCCATAGGTTCGCCATCACGGCTCTGTAGGAATTCCTATAGGGGTTCTAACTTGGTGATCTGAGCACAAACTTGAGTAAGATTGACTCAACACATCATACACAGTTTAATACAATCAGGTACCTTCTAGATATAATACTGGAACTACCTCAGGGGAGGTAAGAGAGGTAGTATGGTATGGAGGTTAAGGCAGTGGTTCCCAACCTTTCTAATGCCGCGACCCCTTAATATAGTTCCTCATGTTGTGGTGACCCCCAACCATAAAATTATTTTCGTTGCTACTTCATAACTGTAATTTTGCTACTGTTATGAATCGTAATGTAAATATATAATATGCAGGATGTATTTTCATTGTTGCAAATTGAACATAATTAAAGCATAGCGATTAATCACAAAAACGATGTAATTATGCCAGATCAGAAATTCTCGGGCCAGTCTTTGCAAGAGCACAAGGAATATCATCTTCCACAACAAACGCCTCTCACCGAATGGCACCTCTCCCGACCAATCGGAGGGCTCAGCGAGTTAAGCCGATATGGCCAGGCTTGTGGCGGGGGGGGGGGCTGAGGATGCTGGGGCGACCCCTGGGAAATGGTCATTCGACCCCCAAAGGGGTCCCGACCCCTAGGTTGGGAACCACTGGGTTAAGGGGTTGATCTAGAACTGTGGTAACCTTAGTTCTAGCTCACCTCAGTCATGAAAGCTCTCTGGATGACTTTGGGCTCTTCTAACCAGCCTCGTCTACTCCTTAAGTGTCTGATGGTTGTTGGAATAACAGGATAGAAGTAGCAAGATTTCCCCCAAACGCTGTAGCTCAGTCATGAGGAGCACATGCCTGACACTAGTAACCATGGAGGAATTTTAAGACTTTCTATCATTTATTGCTATAACTACCTCATTTACAGAACCTCTGTGGAGAAAGGAAGTCAGAAATACATTTCTGAAGAAAAGTTCACATGGAAAAATGTTCTGAATCCCTCCATCAGTTGTGCAATTAAAAAATCTGCTTTGACTTCCAGCTTCTATTTGATGTTTTGGTGTTGGCTGCTTCGAACTGTTCGGATCAACCACCTGTACCGGAAGAGCTTCCTTTCGCTCTCTCTCTGTTTCCACAGCCGGGCCAGCTGTACAGCGTTGCGTCCTTCATTGTCTTCATCGCTGACCCTGGCTCCAGCGTCAAGGAGGACATTGATGCATTCAATCTGGCCCGAAGTGACAGCAACGTGGAGGGCTGTCCTACCCAGAGGGGTTTTAAGTTTCACATCAGCACCTGGAAAGGAATAAAAGACATATATCTGGGATTCAATAAGCCTGGGTTTCACGTTTGTTTTGTATAAAATGGAGAATCTCTTTTATCCTCTTTTATCCACATTTCTCATGCTCCATCGCTGGAGGCTTTTAACAGACTTGTCTGAAATGGTACAGGGCAGGGGATGTCAAACACAAGGCCCGCAGACCGGATCCGGCCCATGATGTGGTCGGATCCGGCCAGCGGGGCCATCCTGGAAAATGTAAGAGGCCGGCCCGCATCGCTTCAGCCCGGTCTACCCAATGCGGCTTTGGCCCAGTCTACTCAATGTGGCTTCGGCCCAGTCTACTCAATGTGGCTTCGGCCCAGTCTACTCAATGCGGCTTCGGCCCGGTCTACTCAATGCAGCTTCGGCCCGGTCTACTCAATGCGAAGAGGAAACATCGGGCCAGTGTGACTTCGGCCCGGTCTACCCAGAGTGAAGAGGAAACATGCCAGCAGTTTGGGGAGTGGTGTCAAGATGGCCACGCCTACCCAGTTGGCCACGCACACACAGTCAGCCACATCCAGTGAGTGGCTTCAAGCTGGCCTTTCCCACCCAGTTGGCCAAACCCACTCAGTCAGCCACGCCCCACGCCCCGAGGTCAATCACAGCCCTGATGCAGCCCTCAATGACATTGAATTTGACACCCCTGGTATAGGGTCTCCCGCTCGACAAGGAGGTTGGACTAGAAGACCTCCAAGGTCCCTTCCAACTCTGTTATTCTATGTTCTAGCCTGAGTTGTTCTTTTCTCTTAAGCAGAGGTTTAAGTTGCCCATGTCATCATTCCCACAAAACAGAACTAAGAGCCGAGTTGGTGCAGTGGTTAAATGCAGCACTGCAGGCTACTGCTAGTTCAGCAGTTCAGCTGTTCAAATCTCACCGGCTCAAGGTTGACTCAGCCTTCCATCCTTCCGAGGTCGGTAAAATGAGGACCCAGATTGTTGGGGGCAATATGCTGAACTCTGTAAACCGCTTAGAGAGGGCTGGAAAGCACTATGAAGCGGTATATAAGTCTAAGTACTATTGCTATTGCTATTGCTATTTAGCTACATCCGCCTGGTCCTTATCGCTCTGCGCATCGTCTGATGCAGGCTTCAAGATGTTGGAAGTTGGGCAGTTCTGGGCTCATGGAAGAGAAGCTGGATCAGCTGGAGGCAGAACTGATTTGCCAATATGGCCAGAAGGGAGGAGGGGTTTATTTGAGAAAGGAAAGTTCCAAAGTTTTTTTGGACACAGAAATTTTTGAAGATGCCGGTCTTGGAAGCCCCACACTTAAGAACAGAAATCAGTTTTTTTAAAAAAAAAAGAGGCTTTCTTTCCTCAGCCGAGTCTTGAATAGAACTGAGCTCTCTAGGCTTAAGCTGTTTTAATTTTGACTTAGCAGAATTATTACTAAATGATACCCTGTTTCCCCCAAAATAAGACATCCCCTGATAATAAGCCCAATCGGGCTTTTGAGTGCATGGCAATAAGGCCAAGCGCTGATTTCAGGGTTCAAAAAAATATAAGACAGGGTCTTATTTTCGGGGAAACGCAGTAGGTAGTCCTCAACATTATAGGTGGTCCTTGACTTACGACCACAACAGAGCCCAGCATTTCCATTGCTAAATGACACCATTTTGCCCCATTTTACAACCTTTCTTGCCACTGCTGTTAAGTGAATCACTGCAATTGTTAAGTTAGTTTAATCTAGTTGTAACATGAATCTGGCTTCCCCGTTGACTTAATAATAATAATAATAATAATAATAATAATAATAATAATAATAATAATAATAATAATAATAATAATAATAATAATAATAATAATAATAACAACAACAACAACAACAACAACAACAACAACAACAACAACAACAACGAGTTGGAAGGGACCTTGGAGGTCTTCTAGTCCAACCCCCTGCTTACGCAGGAAACCCTACACTACTTTGCTTGTCAGAAGATCGCAAAAGGTGATCACACGACCCGGGAACCCTGCAACCGTCATAAAGATGAGCCAGTTGCCAAGCTTCTGAATTTTGATCATGTGACCTTGGGGAGGCGGCAACGGTCGCAAGTGTGAAAAATGGTCTTAAGACTCTTTTTCTCAGTGCTGTTGTAACTTCGGTCGTGAAACAAATGATTGTAATTCGAGGACTACCTGTGTGGGGAAAAATCTGCACAGGTTATTATGGGAGTCCTTTCAGAACGTTAACACGCTACCGTTTTGGAGCAAAAACTCCACCGCCCTCGTGTGGCCTCTGTGAGCACTAATAAATAAAGCCACGAATGCTCGATGTGCCAACCAGTCGTTCCTCTTTTCTTCCGTCATTAGCCTCGAATTTGCAGTGCTGAACATGGAGGACTGCATAACTCCTACGGTTTGCAACTGGCAATAAAGAAGCAAATGTTAATGGCTCCGTATGGAGAAGCAGGCAAAGGAAACATAATAATACATTCTGTCAGGTAGTTCTCAACTTATAACCTGTTCTGACCTAGGCTTCACCAAATTACAAAACAGACCCCTTGTCCCGAAAAAAAAACCCTTTTTATTTGGCTAATGTGCATTCCTAGCATTCACATCCAGCAAAGTCCCGGAAAACAGTCTTTCAAGGGTGAATTGCAACCACAGACCTTATCAGTCCTTGGATAGTTGCCAGGCCAATAGCTTCCAGGTGCAACGCTGTACAAGGAAATACTTGGCAAGGAGTCTCTGTGAGGCATGAAACTCAGATAAGCAAATCTTCACACTAATAAATGAACTAATTGTCTCCTGCAAACACCACTCCTCTTTCTCTATTTATTCCCTATGGGAGGGGCGATTCAGCATCCCCTTGTGCCTTTACTCCCGAGTCACCTCTGTTCCCTTCTCCTGACAGCTCTGCACATGAGCACATCGGAAACAGGCTCCAGCTGTTCTTCAGCCCCACTTATCTCCAACTCCGAAGGTAGCTAACTGTCAGATGGCCCTGGCCCCATCTCTGCCTCTGACGCAGAGCACTCATCAGAGCCTTCCTCAGATTCCAGGACTGGCCCATGTTCCTCCTCAACCTCATTGTCCGAGTCTGCCGCCAGCTCCGCTGGCCGTTGGCGGGCCACAACACAACCGTTTGTTTAATTGCTGTTCAAAGTTACGACGCTCTCAGAAAAAAAATGATTTACAACTTGACAATTTGATTGTAAAGGTTTTGTTGCCATTTGAGGAGACATCGCCAGTGCATTTTGAATTGTCAACTCAAAACACACTGACGATGTTTCCTCAAATGGTGATGAAATGTTTGCAACCAAATCGCCAAGCTCGGAGTTCAAACCAACAGCCTAACTACCAAACCGAGTTAATAATATTCAAACGCTTTATTCGCACTATCCCTCACAGTGACTTGATCACAATTTGGGGAGTTTGATCCCATTTATGACCAGTTAGGGACTCTTGTGGTCAGCTGTTTGTGATTTGTTACCTTTACCGCTGATTTTCTGGCAAAGAAATGCCCATTGGGGAAGCTGGATTTTGCTTAACAATCTTGTGATTTGTTTAACAACCTCTGTAAAAACTGTAAAATTGGGTCCAGTTCAAATTACAGTTACTTATGACAGAATAGCAATTCTGATCCCAATTGTGGTCATAACTCAAGGGCTACCTATAAATGAGTTACGTGTTATCTTCTCTGTCTGTTTACAGTTGTGAGATTTTCTGTTATCTTCTGTGATTTAAGTACAGATAGCCCTCAACCTATGACAACAATTGAGCCCAAAATTTTTGTTGCTAAGCAAGATAGTTGTTAAGTGATACCCCCCGAATTTTATGACCTTTCTGTAGGAGATGAAAAGACTGAACCCGGGGGAGGAGTCAAATGCATCATCAGACTTGAGTCCCTGTGCGCCCACAAAAGATCAAAGTCCATCCTACCTTGAATTCCTTCTATTCTTATCTCCTGCTAATTTCCCTTGACCATCAGTAGTTCAGATTTTTGTAGAGAGCTTAAGCTTGCAATGAATCTTTATACGCATTTGAACTGCCTGAATCCCGATTTCCTCGGCACTTGCCATAGTTCTTAAATCAATCACTGCAGCTGCTAAGTTAGTAACACAGTTGTTAAGTGAATCTGGCTTCCCCATTCTTTGCTAGTCAGGTGGTTATGAAAGGTGATCACATGACCCCTGGACACTGCTACCATCATAAATATGAGTGAGTTGCCAAGAGTCTGAATTTTGATCATGTGACCATGGAGATGCAAAAGTGTGAAAAACGGTCATAAGTCACTTTTTTCATTGCCGTTATAACTTCGAATGGTCACTGAATGAACTGTTCCAAGTCGAGGACTCACCATATCTAATCCTGGTTTATTTTCTGAGGAAACCAAAATATTCAGATAATTTTACTTTGTTTTGGTGCCTTTTGTTTCGATTTGCAATGTGTCTCAAAATCTTGAACTAGCCAGGGCTGTCTAGATCAGTGTTTCCCAACCTTGGCAACTTGAAGATGTCTGGACTTCAACTCCCAGAATTCCCCAGCCAGCATTCGCTGGCTGGGGAATTCTGGGAATTGAAGTCCAGACATCTTCAAGTTGCCAAGGTTGGGAAACACTGGTCTAGATCTTCGTGAAGGACTGGACAGTAAGATTCCTTTTAACACCTCAGTTTTGGATTTTGATATGTTTAAACTGAGTCTGTTATGTAAGTGTGAACATTCAGAACCACAATTAACCAAGATTTCTGAAAGCAAGTTATTGGGATATTGTTTTACTTCTTGATTGTTGGGTCTGATGTTAATCTTGGTGTTAATCTACGTCCATCTGGGTGTTGATTGCTGGTGGTGAGCTCCTTTGGTCTTTTTGTTCCCATTTTGACTTGTTGGTTGTCTCTTTTGAATGGCATGTAGATGTTGTTTGTGTCTGTGTGTCTATTGATGATCTATTTGTCAGCTTCCAGGAATTTTCTAGTGCAGTGTTTCTCAACCTTTTCTTCACAATGGACTCCCTTTTAAATACCTTTTGTGGCCACGGACCCGCAAGACTTAATTCAAAATTTAAATCATAACATTTCTTCAATTCTTCGCAGACACCCTGTGACAACTTCGTGGCCTCCCCAGGGGTCCACGGACCACAGGTTGAGAACCATTACTCTAGCAGGTTTTTTTTTTGTATTATGCCCAAATTTTGCTGTTTCTCGCCCTTTACCACTGAAATATTCCTTGCCTCAAAGGAAGCCCTTCAAAAAGCACTTGTGGTTATTAAATTATTTTAATAAAAACAAGATGGCGGCGCATTCACAGTGCTGGGGACTCGGCTTCTGCACATGTGCAGAAGAAAAAAAAATCAGCAAAAAATCCCCTCCCCAAAAAATCCAAAATAAAAAGATGTCGGCGTCCACGGACCGGCACCGACAGAACTGGCTCCGTGACGTCACCAGTGGTTTGCTACCAGTTCAGGCAAACCGATGCAAACCGGGAGGAACCCACTTCTGGGCCAGATCCACAATTTTCAAATTAGGCAACCATATATATTTTTTTAAAAAAATTAATAAAATTCTATTTAAATCATAAAAAAAGAAGTACTCGTGGTTTCTACAGAACAGCATGAGGTACTTGTAAAACTTTCAGACTAACCCTCTTGATCTTTCCACTTGCAGCTGCAGCCACCAATGGTCCCCAAGAATCTTCTGGCCAAATTCGCATAGTGAGAGTTCCTCCAGGGACGACTTCATGTTTCCTCAACGTAGACTCATCCTCAAGATCTACTGTAGAAGCAAACTGAAAGTAGTACTAGTAGTATCTCCTGGATAGGTTTAAAATACTACATGCCAATAATATTGTGGTTTTTAAAAAAAAAACAATTCCTATCAGCTGCAGAGTCCTTGGTGCTCTCTGAGCTTGGATGTTTGGTTGCAAACATTTCATTACTCAACTAGGTAATGAGCTGCCTTGAGTGATTGACTAAACAACTAGAACAGGGTTATCCAACCTTGGCAACTTTAAGACTTGTGGACTCCCAACTCCCAGGGAGTTGAGGTCCACAAGTCTTAAAAGTTACCAAGGTTGGAGACCCCTGAACTTGAATAGGGGTGGGCAAACTATGGTTCTTTGAGGACCTGTGGACTTCAACTCCCAGAATTCCTGAGCCAGCCATGCATGGTCTATGATGTAATATAGCTACCTATTATAACCATATATTTTTTTATCATTTACGCTGGAGACCCTTTGGACTAATAAGCCTTGAAACTGTCCAATATTCAGAAAATAAATTCCTGGCTCGGCCAGTAATTTTGCCACATTACATGGAGGACTAGGACATTGTGGTAAGTGGGACATAGCGCATAGCACATAGACAGGAGGGCTCACCTTCATCCAGATACTGAATTCGCTGGAAATTCACTGGGATCCCAACAAAAAGCTCAAGTCGATTCTTCAGTTTACCGATAGTTAAGTCCCGATTGCATTCGGGTAACGAAAAGAATTCTTCAGATTCAATTATTTGTAACTTGATATTGAAAAGCCGTGACTGCGGAGATAAAAGCTCTCCTAAACGCAAGTGTCGTTGCCATAATGTACGTGGACTCGTTCCACTTTTGGTTTGGGGATTTGTGCCAAGTGACTGTTTCCATTTGCTTTGCATTCTACGAACAAGGTGGCGCGCGCTAGAGTCTTTCCACCTGAGAATCCCCAGGCACTTTCCACCTGAACCAATGATGTCATGACCGAAGAACAATGCCTGCCAGGTAAGTCACTAGGACGTAGCCAATGTGATGTCATGATGCAGCTAGGATACACATCTGGAAAGTGCCACCTGAGGGATCAAACTACTTACAGCAAGCATAGGTAAAACAAATATAGGATTCAAAATAACCCCATATAAGATGATGAGAGTTCCCAAAGAATCAAGCTGCAGTCAGGTTTCCTCACTCATGCACCACCCTGTAGCCAGTTTGGTCTAGTGCAGGGATCGGCAACCTTAAACACTCAAAGAGCCATTTGGACCCGTTTCCCACAGAAAACACTGGGAGCCACAAAACCCTTTCGACATGTAAAATGAAGATAACACTGCATATATCGTTTTTTACCTTTATGCTATGTATAAAAAAACTTATTTATCCATGGTTGGCCTACCAGGGGTCGAAAAGCTCAATAAATTGCATGCCAGCAGGTGTCGCATATTGGCGGTGTTGACGCATATTTTGAGCGACGGAGCCGCAGCAGAGGGATGAAGGAGCCTCATGCGGCTCCAGAGCCACGGGTTGCTGACCCCTGGTCTAGTGGTTAAGGCAGAGGTCCCCAAACTTGACAACAGAATTCTGGGAGTTGAAGTCCACAAGTCTTAAAGTTGCCAAGTTTGGGACCCCTGAGTTAAGGTATCAAGTTAGAAATGAGTTATAGTCCCATCTTAGCTGTGAAAACCAGCCGGGTGACTCTGGGTCTGTCCCTCTTTTGTCAGCCCAACTGACCTCACAGGGTTGTTGTTGTGGGGAAAATAGGAGGCGAGAGTACAGGCAGCCCTTGATTTACAAGAGTTCATTTAGGGACCGTTCAAAGTTATGCCAGCACTGAAAAAAGTGTCTTACGACCATTTTTCACACTTACGACCATCACAGCATCTCCATGGTCACGTGATTTACACCTGGATGCTTGAGAACTGTCTCACATTTATGACGGTTGCAGTGTCCCTGAATCATGTGATCCCCTTTTGTGACCTTCTGGCAAGCAAAGTCCATGGGGAAGCCAGATTCACTTAACATCCGGGTTACTGAGTTAAGTACTGCAGTGATTCACTTAACAAATGTGATGAGAAAAGTCGTAAAATGGGGCAAAACTCACTTAACAAATTTCTCACTTAGCAACAGAAATTTTGGCCTCAATTGTGGTTGTAAGTTGAGGACTACCTGTATTAGATATGTTCGCCATGTTGAGTAGTTTATTAAAAAAGTAATAAATGTGGGATATAAATCAATGATATGCAATGCTGATTAATGCTGTGCTGTTTGCATGCTAAATGATGTCTGAAAAGAATATGCAGTAATAAAGAGTACATTCAATAAATAAGAGTTTGATAAAACAGTGGTGGAATTTATTGATATAAATAAGAATAGAAAGTTACATAGATTCTTACAAAATCAGTGGCACATTCAGACTCTATCCAACTATTTGGATTCTAACCACCGTTCTTTACAGGTTTAACTACTACAGCAGAATTGCAACTAAAGAGTTGTAACTATGTTGCAACAGATAACACCAGGTTTGATTTCAAAATGAAATCCATGCAGCTTCTGTAAGAAGAGGTGACTATGCATCAGCTTTAACTCACTGTGAGGTTTATTTACGTTTACGTTATTTGAAAAAGAGCATGTGACTATCCTCCTCGAGTGCCCATTGGTGTTTTTTCACCTACAAAGTAACCTGTAAGGTACCATCACCCTGTCATGCAGTTTTTATTACAGGTAAACAGTTTTTAAGACTACCCTACTGCACAGATCCCAGTGTTGATTTATAAGTGGGTCTAACAGCCATTGTGAAATGAATGGTGTTGGTGCAATTATTTAACCCAAAGCTAAATAATAAACTGAATGCAAAAATATATGGGGAACCAAAGCAAGTTGGGAGTGTCTAGAATTTTTCCTTCCTCTACTGCATGCAACTATAGAGTTTGGAAACATTCTACAAAAAATTTTAACGGAAAGAAAATTGTTTAATTTAAAAAAAAATCCCCAGATCTCGGAAAAGGTAGCAATTATTAACGAAAAGTTTGATTTGTCATTTCAGTGAAAATTTTCAGCCATTTACTCATGCATAAATAATGCCAATTAAAGTATTTTCATGAAAACTACATCAACTTCCTCCACATGTACTTTTGATATTTAGTTGGATAGTGTGGGAAATAATTCTAATCTAAAATTAACATGGCCATCAAACAACCGTTTTAATGTCTAAACAGCAGACTATATATACAGTTCTTTTCAGACATTTCTACATGCATTCAAAAACATGGTGATGAAAAAAGGAACTTTTTACAGAAGCAAAAACTGAACAATTTTTTTAGAAAAATCTTAACTATTAAAATATCTGTAGGATACTAGCGTTAGAAAAAGATAGCGAAACTACAAAATAACTGTCACTGCAGAGTAACTGCAGCCATTAAAAAATCATTTGCATTGAAGAGGCATTTTGTTTAAAACTTACTCAAACACTTAAATATAGAATCAGCTCGCAGAATTTAGTTTACACATTTTTGTACTGAGATACCAAAGACATATTTTTAGATGTTCAAAAAACATTTTAGAAACTTGCAAAGTAAATAAGATTATTATAAAATCTAAAAACTGTTTCGCAACCTGGAACACAGTCTTTCATAGCATTGTGTCCAAAATGTGTTAAACAATTCTAATAAATTAAATCATTGTCATTTTTTTTAAAAAAAAGACACAAACGGACAATACACAGGACAACTACTTATTTGTAACAAGCACATTTAAGATATTAGCTAAATAATCAGGCTTGCAACAAAGCATATTTTACATATTTTCTAAAGTGATTCCACTATGTTTATCCCAAAATTAAAATCTTTCTTATAGATTTTTTGGGATTAAAAACCTTATGTCTATATCAATACACAATTTAAAAACATCTTAAGAATATTGTTCCATAACTAAAAAACCATTAACTCAAGCAATGATCATTTATTTCCGTGAATGATTCCTAGGAGGTGCCTATGTCATATACATTTTTGTTCTGCAAAACAAATCATGCTGTAAGAGGGGCTGTTTTGGGAGGATTAGTTCTTACACTAGTACATATAGTAAATTCTTTGTATAAGTTAAATGTTCGTATCTATCTAGAGCTAGGGGACTCACAGTACAATCTTTAAACTGGGAAGGTTATGTCCAGCAGCTCTCACCAGACCGCTGTTTTTCAACCTTGGTAACTTTAAATATGTGGACTTCAACTCCCAGAATTCCCCGGCCAGTCAGTCCAAATATCTGAAAATTGCCAAGGTTGGGAAACACTTCAAAGATGGAGTTTCATTGTTTTTCCAAATCTCTTGCATGTATTACTGTATTTTAACAATGTAAAATCAAGATAAACATTGATTTACCTTTTTCCCTTTCCTTTTTTTTCCATATTTATATTTTTTTTCCATTTTTTATCTTGTCCAAAGCAATAAGAAAAACAATTATTTTACTCTATTCATAACTTCAGCAAGAAGCTCAGGGATCAAGGTTGGTTTAAGTAGTATGAATTCATATGCACATAGAGAGATCAGGGCATTTGCCCTCTAAGTGGAGATTCCCCCCCACACTAAGTGGAAAACTGTTTCAGAAGGTCTCCCAACCTTCAGAAATAGCTGATCATGGAATACTCAATTAGGGGGAAATCTGCAAAATACAAAGGCTATACAGATCGCTAGATAAAATACTGCATACTGAATTTTCTGTCAATCTTGGGGAAAAAGAATATTCCCAGAATACACACTCAATTCTTGGAACTTCAAACTTATGCTAACTCATATCCCTAGCTACTTTCTCCTAAGGGAAAATTCTAATTTCCTTCTACTGAGCAAATGTTGAGAAACTCCCCAAAACATGTCAGCCCTATTCCTGTGGTAAAATCTAAGAGTTTGTAGGCCCAAGCATCAAACCGTCTCCTATGAAATATACCCTAGAAAATATGTAAGGATTTCTTCACATGTAGCTGTTTGAAAACAGCAATTTTCATCAGAAGACATACCAGCACCAGCCAAAGAGAGAGGTGAATAGGAAGGACAAAGAATAGTTCATTTAATTTCCCACACTCTGCTAACGTTCATGAAACACTCTGCCATCACCTTAAAGAGAACATTAATCTCTATTTTTACTTTATCTTTTTTCAAGTTACAGATTTGTTTTCCTAACTTTTTACCAAAGAGCACATTTTCATGCTTTAAATAATGTAATACAATAAAATGGGGATGCCAGTGGTTCAATTAAGAACAAAATAAGCAAGAGGCCCACGTATTTCAGGTTCACCAACAATGCTCTTAATTTTAGTCAAACCAAGCATTGTCTTGGTTTGTCACTGTAACTTGAGTCAATGTGAAAGGCATATTCTTAGTTTGTGGAATGATGTTTAAGCTGCAAATATGCACAAGCTCACATAATCATATGAACATATAGCATAGCTGGATGTTTGATAGAGATAAGCATTACTCCTCGTATTCATGAAAGAACATAATTATATAAAAAAATTAAAAAACAAATATTTCATATCAAGGTGGCATATGTACATAAAAGGACAAACATGTTTCTCATTTTAATAAACAGAATTAAGAACATGGCCTTTTCTTGTGAATTGCATTGTTTCCTTGATAAGAGTCCTCTTCCACCACGTTGGTTAGTAGTCATAGCAGGAACTTGTTAGCTGAATAGTAATTTCATAGACTACATGCACAAAAAATGTTAATTTTCTTTTTCAAGTAACGTGATATGCATGTTACTGAGTTTTGGTTTGATGGTGGCAAAAAATGAAACGTCTTGATCCCTATCTGCTTGGAGAACCAAAACAGTCTCTTCCACAGCATCCAGATGAGGGTTCCCAACACTTCTAAAATACGCTAAGAAATTAATATGAGAATATTATTCAGCATCAAAGCAGTCATTTACCTTTTTTTAAACGTTCAGTGGGGGTCTCATGAAAAACCAACAATAAAATGCAAAGTGAACAAACAAAAGGAATAAGAAATGAAAATACTACTCAGTCTTTACAGCAAGGAAAAGCACAGAGATGTTCAGGTTATTAAAGCCTACCAAAATAAGTGGAGTGGAGTGGAGTGGAGTGGAGTGGAGTGGAGTGGAGTGGAGTGGAATGGAATGGAATGGAATGGAATGGAATGGAATGGAATAGAATAGAATAGAATAGAATAGAATAGAATAGAATAGAATAGAATAGAATAGAATAGGAATAACAAAGTTGGAAGGGACCTTGGAGGTCTTCTAGTCCAACCATCTTAGGCAGGAAGCCCTATACCATTTCAGACAAATGATTATCCAATCTCTTCTTAAAAACTTCCACTGTTGGAGCATTTACAACTTCTGGAGGCAAGTTGTTCCACTGATTAATTGTTCTGTCAGAAAATTTCTCCTTAGTTCTAAGTTACTTCTCTCGATTACTGTATTTTTTAGAGTATAAGACGCACCCCCCCACACCAAAAGAGGGTGAAAATTTGGCTGCATCTTATACATCGAATGTAGCCCTGTCCACCCGCCAGCCCCCACCCTTCAGCCTCCGCGCTTTTATACCTGTTCCAGGCTGCAGGGATTGCCACAGACCATCGTCCCCAAAACGGAGCTTTTGGAGGCTGAAAAGGCAGCCCCTCCCAAACAGAGCTTTTGGAGGCTGCAAACGCGAGGGTGAAAAAACAAGGCGCAGAGGCCAAAATTGGCAACCGGGAACAGCTGCTGCCTTGTCGGACCTGTTCCGCGCTTCACCTGCTGTACTCACTGGAGCGCCCTGCGACAATCAGCTGCATTTTTGAAGCTGGGTATCTACCCCAACAAGGTGCATGCGAGTGTAGCTAGTGTGCTCACAACCAAGGAAGGAACAGCTGATTGGCGGGTATTCCGGGAGGCTGATCCACCCGCCAATCAGCTACTCATGGTGAATCAGGTTAATGTGCTGAAGCTGTTTGCTAGTTAGATGAATACTGATGGATGCTGGTAGGCAGAGGCAGAATTTTTTTTCTTATTTTCCTCCCCCAAAACTAAGGTGCGTCTTATACTCTGGAGCGTCTTGTACTCCGAAAAATATGGTAGTTTCCACCCATTGCTTCTTGTTCTACCCTCAGGTGCTTTGGAGAATAGCCTGACTACTGTTCTTTGTGGCAACTCCTGAGATATTAGAACACTGCTATCATGTCATCCCTATTCCTTCTTTTCATCAAATTAGACATACCCAGTTCCAGCCATCGTTCTTTATATGTTTTAGCCTCCAGTCCCCTAATCATCTTTGTTGCTCTTCTCTGCACTCTTTCTAGAGTCTCAACATCTTTTTTACATCGTGGTGACAAAAACTGGATGCAGTATTCCAAGTGTAGCCTTACCATGGCATTATAAAGTGGTATTAACACTTCACGTGATCTTGATTCTGTCCCTCTGTTTATGCAGCCTAGAACTGTGTTGGATTTTTTGACAACTGCAGCACAAATCTGTCATACTGTGTTGTAAAAAGGAGTCCCTGCGGATTTTATTCCACTAGTTGTTGCCGACTCTTGGTGGTGGTGCTCATCTCCGTTTCAAGGTCATTGAGCCAGCGCTATCCGAAGACATTTTCATCATGGTCATGTGGCCAGTATGATGTCATGAAGCACTGTTACCTTCCCACCAAAGTGGTACCTATTTATCTATTCGCATTTGCATGCTTTCAAACTGCTGGGCTGGCAGGAGCTATGCTGTAAGAAAGGGGCAAACTGAGTCATTTACGGAGACAACTCCACAACTTTGGTACCACTGAAGATTTTATTCTGTACCACATCTTATTCACTCTCCGCTTTAAATATATTAGAAGACTCGGGATAACCAATAAGTAAATCTGCACTTACACAGATTCAACAATGACAGAATTACACGCTTGCAATCAGGAAGATCCCAGATGACTTCTGATGATGATCTTATTTTTTTGTTTTTCAAATCTGCTTGCTGAGATTGTGGGAGGCAGGATTATAATAGGGGAAATTGTTTTTATACGGCATGTTTTGCTTATTGTAAAGAGCATAAGAGTTTTTAAATTTTTATTTTTATTTATTAAATTTCTACCCTGCCCATGTCACCAAAGTCACTTTGCATAATGCATGAACAAAAAATAAGAAGTTGAGGCAAAACTAGAAAAATTCTTCTCTTGAAATTCCAGAAAAGTCATTGCTAATGAAGCTCAACAATACTGGGATTAGATGAACCAAATTCTAATTCAGATTAAGGGAGCTCAACTTGGCCAGGTGAGCCTAACCAGCTCATGTAACCATCAATTTCTGGAAGAAGGAGAGCACAAGGCAGCAATGTTATGGCATCTGAAACTCATGCGATCCTTTTGTTCTTAAGTTTTGCATTATCTATATTCAGAAATTGTAGGTCCTTTATCACTGGAGGTTTTTCAAGAAAAGATTGGACAGCCACCTGTCTGGAATGGTATAGGGTCTCCTGCTTGAGCAGGGGGTTGGACTAGAAGACCTCCAAGGTCCCTTCCAGCTCTATTCTGATTATATAATTTTAAAGAGAACCACTTAGTGCATATTAGCACTATTACATAATGCTCAACTACATTTGAAATCTGTTTGCCTGCAAAAGGACTAAACATACCTTTCTCCAATAATGTCTGCCTCAGTGCTTTGGCAAGCAAAACCCGAACATTTGGCACAGGATCAGAAGCCAGGCTTAGAAGGCTGGGCAACAGGTGTTCAACAAACTGGTCCACAGGCATGCATTCTTCTTCAACTACTGCCTTTAATCAGAAAATAGGAAAAAGCACTATAGGTCCTTGACTTACAACAGTTCGCTTAGTGACCGTTTGAAGTTACAACAGGCACTGAAAAAAGTGACATGACCAAAGCCGCGGTGGCACAGTGATTAGAATGCAGTACTGCAGGCTACTTTTGCTGACTGCCGGTTGACTGCAATTTGGCAGTTCGAATCTCACCAGGCTCAAGGTTGACTCAGCATTCCATCCTTCCGAGGTCGATAAAACGAGGACTCCGATTGTTGGGGGCAATAGGCTGACTCTGTAAACCACTTAGAGGGGGCTGTAAAGCACTGTGAAGCGGTATATAAGTCTAAATGGATTTTGCATGGGATTTGAACAATGGCTGTTTGTTGAGACATGCTAACAGGTCTTTTTAGATGTGCTAAAGATGCAAAACAGCCAGATACTCTACTCAGCACTTACATCCAAAATAGCTAATTTCTTGCTGATCTTTGCAGAGAAGTTTTGTTGATCTATGCACTCTAATATGTGCACATTGCAAGTCAAAATATCTTGCATCCTCAAACTTCTAAAAATAGCCTAAAAAGCAGAACACAGTCCATTCCATTGACAGATGGTACAACACAGCGGTGGTACTGAATGTTCAGTAATATTAATATTGCATAGGCAAAATGGAAGAAATTGATTACAGCTATAATGCTTAATAGTACAATTACGTAAAAACTAATTAGATGTAGAACAAGGAACTAAAGACTTCCTTAACTTTCTTCAGCATCATGAAAGGTGTAAATATTGATACTCAGAAGGAAGTTTTATCTTTTCTGCAAACAGTTTTGATATTAACACCACCTTATATCAAATCCAGTTCACATGATATTAATGCAAAAGAGCTTAGGTTGAGAAACTGTAAACATAGGCTATTTGGTTTTATTTAAAAAGTTATGTGGCGTTTTGTTTAATGAAATACAGACCTAATTTCAATGCATCACAATTTATACAATAGCAGCTGTGGGAAGCTGTTCTGACTCCTGTAGCATTCACAACATCCACAGAAGCTATGAAATGAAGCATTATTAAGCCATTAGTTGACAAATTAGCCTTAAAAAGCAAGAAAACAAATCGCTTGGTACCACATGAATTTCCTTTTTTAAAAAAATTAAACAGCCAAATAGTGATTGCCATTGGTAAGCAATGCAGGCATGTGTCATCATGCTTTCGGATCACAATGTTTAGCGACATAAATTCCTATCATAAGTTGAGGACTACCTAAAGGTATAAAATAATCTTCCCCAAATAAGCTAGTGCAGTGTTTCCCAACCTTGGCAATTTGAAGATGTCTGGACTTCAACTCCCAGTATTCCCCAGCCAGCGAAGGCTGGCTGGTGAATTCTGGGAGTTGAAGTCCAGACATCTTCAAGTTGCCAAGGTTGGGAAACACTGAGCTAGTGAGAAGATAATTATAGAAGAGGAAAAAATCACCCGCTTTATCATGTGTCCGTTTATATTCATAAGCTGAAAATAACCTCAGAAGTATATGAAAGTGATTTTTTCCCCTTCCTTTCAACGGTGTCCAAGTCTCAGAAACTGCCTGGACAACTCCCTGCATATTTTTGGCAAGGTGTTTTAGAAGTAGTTTGCCACCGTTTCCTTCAAGGCTCTCATGTTGGTTACACACCTGAGCCTAGATAACCAGAACAAGTTTTCTTGAGATGCCTTTCATGTTTTAAAGTTACGGGTTCTCTCCTCAAATTTCAAGTCAAATTTCTCATGTAGGGGACTTAGGGTATGATTAGCTTTAACATCAAAATTGCATCAGGCAGCTCTGTTCTTTGCTCACATCACAGACGTCACAAGACACAGACTCACCTGGCAGATGAAAGCAAATGCTTGTCGACCAACCCACTTGGAACAATGGCGGAATCTCATAATCAACTCATTAATGAAATTTAATCCCAGAGAGGTTGCATTGTATGCATAGAACTTCTGAAGTATTGCTACGGCCTGCAAAAATTATCAAAGAATCAAGCAGGAGCAGGGACAGCAGTGTTATAAAATACCGTATTTTTTGGAGTATAAGACGCACCTTTTTACCCCCCAAGAGGGTGAAAACTTGGGTGCGTCTTATACACCGAATGTAGCCCCACCCACCCAGCTACCCCCAACCTTTGGCCAATGTCTTCCAGCAATTTACCGGTTTACAGCAAAGAGGGAACAGCCTGTAAAGCCAAGCAAGTCACTAGCAGCTTTCCGACGAACAGCTGATTTGCCACATGGAAAAATGAAAGTGAAACTAACTACAAAGAGGCAAATAGCTGGAAGAGACACAGCAGATTTTTATTTTCTGCTGAACTGGCTGCAAAGGGGTAAGTGAATAACTATAAATGTCTGTAGAATGTTCAAATTATTAGACTTATTTTTTAAAGACTGCTTTATTATTGTTCTAGAGCCGGGGTCTCCAACTTTGGCAATTTAAAGACTTGTGGACTTCAACTCCCAGAATTCCACAGCCAGCTTTGTTAGCTTTGCTGGCTGTGGGATTCTGGGAGTTGAAGTCCACAAGTCTTAAAGTTGCCAAGGGTGGAGATCCCTATAAATCTAGACAACTTAACAAAATAAAGAAGCTTTTTAAAATAAATGCTTGCTCTGAAGAGATCCAGTGCTATTGTATCTTCTTTTAAATAATAGAGAATAATGTATACTTCCAGAAATTTTTATTAATTTTAACAGCTCTATATAAGTATAGTATGAAATGTAACAGTGTCCTGTTTAGTATTAGAGTTTAGTTACCTTGGAGTAGATCTATTTAAATAATCAGGAGGAATTAGTGTGGCTACATTTAAGAAAACTTTCTGGCATAATGTACATTTCTCCAATTTTTTGCTATTTCTATGGGTCAAGCACACATGCACAGAAATACACAGCAAACAGTGTATATCATCTGTGCTGTTTGCTGTTTGGCAAATTGCTTGGAGGCAGAGGCCTTTTTCCCTTGCTTCCCTCCCCCAAAACTAAGGTGCGTCTTATACTTCGGTGCGTCTTATACTCCGAAAAATACGGTACCATTCCCGCAGCAAGTATCACTCACTACACATTTGTCTCCTGTGAAGCTCTATAAATATGATTATTATGAAATTTGAGGGGGGGAAATGCTGAAATAGGTTTCTAGCATTTAAAAGTAGACTTGTTAAGCCCAAGTGGCTATTTCATGTAGAACAGAAGGAGATAGGCTGGTGCTTTTACCAATTTGAAGGAGATCCACCGGACTTCCGAAACTTTATCTGAACAGAGTGTTAGTGCAATATGTCTTAAGTGGTCGTACACATCACTGGGATTATAAAGTTCAAGTATCAAAATGAGCTGCCTAAAAGAAAAAGAAAAAAAGAATTAATTATATATGTTCTAGCTTTTAGCTGAAAATACAGATAAGTCTGGGAAATAACACTATGAAGGAATATCATTAGGAACTCAGCATTTTGCAGTGGCTTCTTCCATACTTTCTGCTTAAAGAATCTTTTGCAGATCAGTTATGATATGTTAGCTGCCCAGAGTTGCTTTATCAGCGAGATGGGCAGCATATATATATTTAATGGGTGGGTGGATGGATGAACAATTTTAAGATCCTTAAGGTTCTTGAATTATATTCTCCTTACTGCTGGTTATATATATATTTTTAATTTTGTATTTTTCATTGGTGAAATACCTGTAACTCAAAAACCAAGCTTGGACAATTCTTAACAACGGAAGATGCCAACATTGAGCTACATATATTCATTGCTATTGCAAGAAATATAAGGCCATGCTTGTGCCATATGGGCACCTATTAATTAAATACATTTACCAAGTAATTGACTACAGTAATTTGAGAAACTAATGTGATAGGGCAACGCTGACATAAAAGAAAATGTTACAAGGTTTTGCCACTAGATGTCAGCGATGTTACGCCTTCAGAATTTGCAGTCAACTCAAAATTAACCAAATTATGCAACAGTAGCACCAAACTTACTGGAAAGTAAGGAAGAAACTTGTTCCAGTTACAAAATCTGAATTTATTTAGCTTCACACAATGGAATTCAATGTTTCTTTGAATTTTGCTTATATTACAACAAGTTTGCAAAAAAGAAAAAAGAAAATGAAATTTGTTGCTGTTGTTGTAATTTATTAGTCTGCCGTATCTTGTGACTTTTGGCAATTAACAATAATTCAGTGTTGACTTATGAATGGAGGCTATTCCAGAAGCCTTGGGCCACCGTGAGAACAGAACACATCCAGGCACCCACATCACCCATACCGGACAGAAATGTGACATTACCAGCAATATCTTCTGAAAAATGCACTCTGAGGGGATTAAATCTAGTTGGTGGGATGGTCCTGCAGGTTAAACCAGCATTTTTAATTGCATCTGGATAACTGTCAAAGGCCTGAACATTAGTGTAATATAATCATAGTGCTCAGCACATGCTAACATGCAGGGTGTTGCATTCTAGAGCAACTGCAGTTTCTGAGTGGCCTCCAAGGGCAGCCCAGTGTCAAGTGCACTGCAGTAGTCCAGGAAAATACTGAGAACAGCACATGTCACTGTAGCAATGTCCTCCTACTCAAGGCAGGGGTGAACTGGCAAGTGAGCCAAAACTGGGCAAACAGCCTCCTGGGCGTAGCCTGCACCTACCTCCAGCAATAGCTATCAATCCAAGAAGATACCTCCTCCCAGTCACACCTTTGCTCCTCCCACAGAGGGCTACTCCCTTGAGAGACACCACCGGAGCTAACTGAGGGCCACAGTGAACAAATAGCAACTTCATCTCGCTTGGGTTCCGCTGAAGCCTGTTTTCTCCCATCCAGGCCCTAAGAATCTCTAGGCACTGGGACAAGATCTCCACGGCATCTTCAGCTGAGCCTGGGGTAGTGATATATAATTGGGTATCATCAGCACACTGATGATTCTATTCCCCAAACTGTTGGATGACCTCACCCAGCAGTTTTATGTAGACATCAAATGTGGTTTTTTTTGAGGGGTGGGTGGGAGAAAAATCAAACCTTGCAGCAGCAGCAAGGTCGACTTTTTTTCTCTTTTCTCCCCCACCCAACATATCAACTGATTGGAAAAGCTAAAATAAACAGCTAAAATTAGACCAACAACTTACGGCTGTGGCTAGGGGCGCCTTTGCACAGGTTCGCCTGGTGCACCAATTGCGACCATATTTGGAGAAGGAGGCTTACTCACAGTCACTCATGCCCTTATCACCTCTCGTTTGGACTACTGTAATGCGCTCTACATGGGGCTACCCTTGAAAAGTATTTGGAGACTGCAATTGGTGCAAAATGCGGCTGTGCGAGCTGTAGTGGGTTCTCCAGATACACCCACGTAACACCCATTCTCCGCCAGCTGCATTGGTTGCCCATTAGTCTCCGGGTGCAATTCAAGATGTTGATTATCATCTTTAAAGCCCTACATAGCTATCTCCGGGACCGCATCCTACCTCATACATCCCTACGACCAGTTAGGTCCCACAGAGTTGGTCTCCTCCAGGTTCCGTCAACCAAACAATGTCGGCTGGCGGGACCAAGCGGGAGAGCCTTCTCTGTGAGGGCTCTGGTTCTCTGGAACCAATTACCCCCAGAGATCCAATCTATCCCCACCTTGCTGGCCTTCCGGAAAGCTATTAAGACATGGCTCTTCCTGCAGGCGGGGTGATGTGACCGCTGAACATCTTAGGTCTCCCCTGGTATGAATGTGTTGTTTGGTTTTTTTAATTTTTTAGTTATTAATGTTTTAAATATCTTTTGCTACTGTTTTTATATTGTTCTTATATTCTGTTGTACACCGCCCTGAGTCCCTAGGGAGTAGGGCGGCATATAAGAACAGCAAAATAAATAAACAAACAAACAAACAAACAAATAAATAAATAAAAATCCACTCAGGAAGGAGCAAAACTGCTGAAATTAATACCTCCAACCCCATTCCTCCCGGGTTGTCCAAGATTCCCTGGCCAATAATATCAAAGACTGCTGAGGGATTTAGTAAGACCAAGAGAAGATGTTCTATCTCCATCCAGGCCCTGACAAAGAGGGACCAATGCCATTTCAGTCCAAAGCTCAGGCCTGGGCACTGAAAAAGGCCCAAGTAATTTGCTTCCCCAGGACACTGTTTTAATTATGCCTTCTATGCTTCAAAGTAAATGACACGCCCATTAAACAATAAACTTACGGAAAAATCAAAGGAATCTTAACTTACTCTGCAAGTTCATAACGAAATCGCCAATTCCTGCTATTGTCAGTTACCACAAATTCTTGAAGCTGATAAAGATATTCACGTCTTTTTTCAGCATGAAGCAACTAAAAACAAAACATTTTTTTAAAAAACCAAATGATATCTGACATCTGATTTTTCTTTTGTCTGAAGACACACATGACGTTTGATGTTAATCTAACATCTGTAAAACATGAAAGGCTTATTTCATAGAAATACTTCAATTCGCAGTACAGGTAGTCCTCAACTTACTACAGTTCATTTAGTGACCGTTCAAAGTTACAACTGCACTGAAAAAAGTGACAGGTTTTTTTTTTTTGGGGGGGGGGGTAAGATGACTACTGAAAAACCTGTCTGTATGGGACAGGGATCATTAAGCATGCATAAAATCCAGGAATATAAATGTGGGAGAAAGTGCTCCTTCAGGTAACTTGGTCTTAAGCCAATTAGAGCTTTAATGATCAAAACCAACTCTTTAAAATGGGTCTGGAAATGAATCAGCAAAGAACTGATACTACAGGTAGCCTTCGGGTTACAACTATTCATTCAGCGACCATTCAAAGTTATGCCAGTCCTGAACGAATAGTATTGTCAACCCTGAAGCTGGCCTGACTGAGGCCATTTTGAGACTTCAGCCCTGACACACTGGAGAAGAGGGACAGGGAGGGGGGGGAATAGAGATAGCTGGGGTGTTGTAGTCAAAACAAAATACTTTCTCTTGGGAACCAAGGACATTCCTGCAGGTGCTCGGAAGGAGGGGCCTGGAGTCACCTAGCAACTGGACAGCGTCCTGATTGGACCATGTGACTGATTGTTTTGAGAAAGTGAAAAACGTTTACTTTTAATTACGTGAAAACTGCGGGAATAGTCGGTTTTCACCAGCTTGTGCCAATATGACATATCCAATAAAATTATTCTTTCGGGAATGTACCTGCCTCAGAGTTTTGTTTGCTATGGGTATGTTACTTGGAACCCTGACAAGTATTTAACAAACCCCTGAAGTCATATAATCATGATTTTTGCACACCCACAAGCAGTTAAAAGCCAACAGGAAATTGGAAGTTCAAGGATCCTTGTTTAAGGAGCCATGCTATTCCTATTTAACGACCTCCAAGGTCCCTTCCAACTCTGTTATTCAGTTAAAGTATCAAGGGCGGTGGGGCTACTGGAATTGCCATCACTAAGTGATGCAGTCACATCATATCATGCTTTAGGACTGTGTCCCTTAGCAATGGCTTTTCTGATCCCAACTGCTGCTGTAAGCTAAGGACTGTCTGTTTGTATCAGCCAATCCCAGTGAGCATTCCTATTGTGAACTGAGGTTTCCAGACCATTTTCAAAGCAGACCCATGCTCAGCAATTGCAATAACCCAACCAGGAAAGTGCCAGAGGATGAATGACTACCATGAGGCTGTCTCTAAATCTGGGGTCTTTTTCTCAGGAGAGAGGTAGGTAAAACAGAACAAATGTGAACTATCCCTACCTTTAAGAAATCATAAAGGTGTTTGAGGATTCCAATGCGTACTTCATCCAGATCTTTTAAGAAACCATTGAAAATAGGCACTAAATCGGCTGCCGTTAGCTGGTCTCCCAGAATTACAGCCAACTCGTGAATGGAAAAAGCAAGCGTGCGACGGACTTTCCACTGAACATAGTTCACATAAATGGGCAGAACAGTACAGAACACAGTTGAGTAAGCACAGCATGGTTAAAAGAATATTTAAATAAGAAAAATCTAACGTATGCAAATTTACAATGCTACCAAATTGCCAATAAGAATTTTGAAATTGTAACATGGACACTTTCGTGCAATGGCTATTCATGATGGGCATGATTAATCGGAAAACACTAATTTACTGGAAAGCAAATAGTTAAGACTATTTCTGCCATAATATGTAACGCCCACCCCCTACCCCTGAATGTTATGTTATTTGGTCCTTTTTCTCTGGGAAGATGTCACTTTTTCTTATGTTCTCTTCATAGAGGTTTTGGTCCAAAAATTAACTATTTAGAAAAGAATATGTGTAGTTCAAGGTTGAACTCTGGAGTCCTTGGTTTTACCTAGCATGGTTGTTTTTTTGGTTGTGTTTTGTTTTTTTGTTTTTGTAGACATTTCATTACCCATCGGTGTAATGTCATCAATGTCAAGTACTGATGATGTTACCTAATTGGGGAATGAAACATCCGCAAGAAAACTTCATTTTTCTTGTTCAGTTCAGACAGCACTAAGGACTCCACAATTAACTATTTCCAGGAAACCTGGAAAAATATAGGCTTGGTTAATTTTTTACTATATAAACTAACATTCCTAGTGGGCTAGGCCAGGGATAGGCAAAGTTGGCTCTTCTATGACTCATGGACTTCAACTCCCAGCCTTTCTGAGCCAATCATGCTAGCTCAGGAATTCTGGGAGTCCATGAGTCATAGAAGAGCCAACTTTGCCTACCCCTGGGCTAGGCAATATCTTATTTACCCTCATTAGCCTGATTTACTGTAGCTCTAGTACAGACCAGTGATAAAAGCAAGCCATTTATATACAATATAAATGTATATGATTCAGTGCATTTAGAACATGAGCAGACAGCCCTACTGGATCCATCTACTCCAGCAGTCTATTCTCACAGATGCCAACCCATTGCAGATGGCATTCAGAAGCAGCCATGCTGCCGTCAAGGCTAATATAAACCCAATAAAAAACATACAAACAAGATATCAATTTTCTGAAGTATCTACCTCCTTAAAACTTACTTAAGGGAATTTACTTTGAAAGGGATTATCTTAAACCAGCAGAGATTAATAATAAATACTGGATGCTTCTCACACATTTATATGCATAGCTTAAACAACACAAAGCAATACCGACTGCTTTGTATTTTACCTGTACGTCAGATGCTAAAGTTTCATAGGTGTCCTTCAAACAATGCCAATTTTGCCTGCCAAGTGTTAAGGCCACACCAGGAAGACTGTATGCACAGTGTTTCGCAATTTCAGTATCAACTGTCTGTGCTCGAGCAGGGTCTGTCATAGATAAATACTGCTCCAACAAAGGCTGAGGTATAATGTCCTGAAGATTAAAAAGAATACTAAATTATTGATAACAATAAATTAAACAAGAGTAAGACTATACCGCTACTAAAAGACACCTGGTCTTTTAGTATAGCATTCTATCTCTTCCTCCAGATGGAAACCACATAATGCCAGTGCAGAAATATACAATGGGCCAAACACAATCAGTTCTGCAATAGGGAATAATCAGCTTCTTCTACACTAAGTCACATATGCTAAATGTCACACCAGTCTGCAAGGCCAATGAACTAGATAAAAGGAACTGGCAATAAGTTACAAACCAGAAATAGACACATTTTGTGTATGTAGTATTATAAAATTATACATCTTTACAACACTGATGGCAGTGAATCAACCTTTGATATTTCAGTGTGTGGTTTCAATTTTAACATTAGTTACACAATAGTTATTACATTCTGAAATTGCTACAAGAAATTAATGTATTTCACAAGTAATGAATAACTGTTCAAGCCAAACTATGTTTATTTTTTTATAATAAAATCCAAAGCTGAAGAAAATTACAAATAGGATAAGTGAAATATTCAATCTGGGTAAATCTAGATTAAGTATAATGTTTTTTGTAATAAAAGGAGACAAGAAGTATGAATTGGATGCAGAGTCAAAATAATGCCTAGGGCCGGGTTTGAAAATAATGTTTTATCAAGCTTAAATCTCTATACATAGTACTCAAAATATGCATGAGTCAGCACTGAAGTACAAGAGTTGGTTTAAGAACGGGGTTTTTTTTTAAAGTCTCAATTATGACCAGGAATATCAGAAAAATTGGAAACCTGCAATTTTGATTTATCTTCTTCAAGACGTGGATCATTCTCTTGTGCCTCTAAAGCTTTGTTGACATCATTGTGTTGTTCTTCTGACTTCTGTAGAAGTGCACAATAAAATATACAACATCGTTAAAATGCAATACAACTGAAATGTAACAAAAATCTATTTCTAAGAAGTTAATTACTGTGATTAAAAAACCCCAAAAGTATCATTGTATTATATTGCTTCTACATTCCACTTAAACAGAACATTGAGAAAACCAATAAACATTTGTTTCATTTGGCTTGGCACAAAAAGCAGAAAATTTCAAGCTTAACATTTATTCTTCTTCCCGTGTCAGCATTGGGGTGCCATTTTTAACATTTTTCTAATAATTCACTGAAGATCTTTGAGAGCCCTATCTGCAGATTATCAAGCTTCCTTTATGTAGGTCTTTGCCAATCTAAGTATTTATTGGGAGAACTTCCAAGATTCAGTAATTAAAGGTAGTCTTCAACTTGAAACCACAATTTTATCTCAGTCATAGAGCGAAAACAGTAGTAAAGTAAGAAGCCCACATGAACGCATCACTTAACGACCGCAATCCTGGCAGTCCGAGTTGTGCTCATTAAGCTATACCGTGTTGTTAAGTAAAGTGAAATAGATGCCTACTGATTTCAGTTTCCCTTTATGCACCAAAGGGAACTCCTCTGAAGGACTGCAGGAATAGAGCTTAGATCTTAGGGATTTGATCTCTGTTTCTATAGCCTATCAGAGGAGTTCACCTCCCCTCAGCAGGCAGCCCTTTCTCTCTCAAAGAGCTGCCTATCAGGAGGGAATTTCAGCTACCCAGCAGCTTGCAACTTTTCCTGCCGGCTTCCCCTCTGACTTTCTGGGAAAGCCAGTAGAGAAGATTGCAAATGGCTATCACATGATCGCAGGGCGCTTGATAATAAGTGCAAAAAGGTTGCCAAGCATCTAGATCATAATCATGTGATCATGGGCATAGTGGAGCAACGTTTTGCGATGGCTGATAGTGCTTTACCAGCTGTAAATTGAGGACTGCCTGTAGATAGCTTTTAGGTTATCTTTAACGTATGTCTAACTGAGTGAACCTTTCAAGTTGCATTTGCTTTCTAATGTAATTTTCAATCCAGTTCCCTAAGAGGTACCTGGCTAAAATTCAAAGAAACAAAAATTATGGAAAATGATTGGTGGACAGTTGACCATCACCTGTCCTTTCCCATAACACATATTTACCGCATTTTTTATTATAGTTGGATCAGGTAGCTCAATCACATCAGCCAGACTTGGCAATGAAGATAAGATATTCACATCGGCTGTTCTGGAAGTACAGACCAAATTTGGGATGTCTTCTTGATAGGTATCATTAACTTCCACATTCTGCTTGCTGTCACAGCCACTGACAGAATCAAGATGGGCAGCTCTGAGTGCAGCAGACAGTACTTGAACCTGAGCTGATTGAATGGAATAAATCCCATTAAGTTTTCAAATACTGTACCTCATTTTCC
Organism: Diadophis punctatus similis; assembly: GCA_023053685.1. NCBI lineage: Eukaryota > Metazoa > Chordata > Lepidosauria > Squamata > Dipsadidae > Diadophis > Diadophis punctatus. Next base: position 5,424,949 of record JALIGW010000003.1, on the reverse strand, counting down.
AAAATATTAAAAACATATACTTTCAATAAAACAGGTTTGAATAATAAATGAAAATATTGTATACACTGGTTCTTAAATCAGTGACAGTAGGTTTATTTATGGTTATAGGGAATGTTCAGATCCAGAAATGTTTATAAAGACAGGATGACCTTGGAAGTCGCATATAAACATTTCATGGAGGTTCTACATGTAAGCTGAAAGAATCTCCAAATCAGAGGTCTACAAAGAGAGTCACAGAGTAAGAATGACATTCTGAGCACTTTTAGTAGCTATAAAAAATATTAAATAGAGTGAGATTGCCTGCTGAATAAAAATACTTAAGATTGACACTTAAAAATAGTTATTTGGAAATCACAAGTTGATCATTTGATTTTGTTTTGCTTAATGAAATGATTTATGCTAAAAGCGATTGTGTTGATGAAGTCTGGAGCTATTATAGATAACTGACTGAGTGGAAAACAAGTGGCATTGATGCTCACTTCATGAAAACACATGTCCTCAATATGAGTCATAATATATAAAAATTACACTTGGGCAAAAGATCAAGAATGCCAATAGTTTCTTTCCATCCAATAAGATCAGGCAGAATGGAGATGCTATGGGTCCCATCAATCAATGTATGGCACCGGTGGTTCTTGGGTAGTATGACTTCTCTGTCATGTGGATCAGCCCACTTCAAAGATGACAGTTCCAATACTGTTAGCCTTCTGAAAATCATGAAGACCTGGTTATTATTTCAAGTTCTAGGGTTAGGGCATTAATGGAGCTCCAAAATGTCTGTGGGATATGCTCATTAGGCTTTTACTGATCTTTTTTTCCAGGGCCTTAACTAGTTTTTTCTTTAGTGCAGCAGCCCCCAACCTTTCTAGCTTGGCAACCTGGCCTGGCATGGGGGGTGGGGGGAGAAGGAGGGAGTGACAGGTGCAGACACACAGATCCATTTGTGTGAGCGGCACATGCGCGCCCTCCACCTGCACTCACACACGAAGCTCCACTAACGTGAGAGAAGGGCACGTGTTCACCGGCGACGCTCCATTCATGTGAGTACCCTCCGTTCGCGCAGTGGAGCTTCACACACATGCACTTGGCCCACAAGGCCTGGTTTCGAACAGGCCTTGGCGCAGTAGTGGGCTGTAGCCCAGCGGTTTGGGACCCCTGCTTTAGTGGACTATGGCTTTGTTTTTGCTTTCATCTTTGTTTATTTTGAGTATATTTGAAAGATGGGCAGCCATATAAATGTGTTAAATAGATAAGTGTGCCTGAACACTGGGAAATTGGTAAGGAATTGGTATGACAGAGTGGCTGGTTATGTCTGGGAAGACTGGGACTATACATAGTCCTTGACTTATGACCAATGGTTTAACAACTGTTCCAAGTTATAACAGAGTTGTAAATTGGTACTTATGACCAGGCCTTGAAGTTACAACTTCAATGCCACAATCACAACTGCATTTAAGCATTTGGGAACTGGCTTACATTTATGACCGGATAAAACATCCCATAGTCTTCTGACCATTATTTGTGACACTTTTTGCCAGTTTTCAGCAAAAATACCCATTCAAATAAATGGATTGTTTAACAGCCATGTGATTTGCTTAACAACTGCAGTGATTTGCTTTACGACCATTGTAAAAATAGTTGTAAAATCTAGTCTGGTCAAGCGTTGCCACAATTTACAGCATTGTTTAGATAGTACAAGCAACCAACTCCACTAATTAGCAAATTTAGTCAAACTATCCTTTAGCTGCCTAACATCAGAGTATAGTCACAAGGCTACTTTATCATGGCTGTAGAGACATTCAGGATTCTTTTCAACCATTCTCTGCCCTCTACCAGATTCTCACTATCCTCTTTCTGGACCACTGTTCTAAATATGAGAGCATCTGCCAGTTCAGCAACAGTTGAATCCATACATAGTTGGAATACAAGCCCTATTCTCACATGGAAGTGAATACAGTTTGGAGGCTCATGCTAAATGGGTTTTGCTTATTCTTTTTTTGATGTGCCCTGCAAAAATAAACTATTGGGAAAAACACATGAACAGAATTATAAGCCCAAGAAAAAAAAATGTGGACATTCAGAAGAGGGTAAAAAACTAAGGACTCCACCACACCAAGTCTGAACACCGATTACTAGGAATAAGAAGTCACAGGGAAATAATTTACCAAGCTCAGACAAGAACCAGAGAAGAGCAATTGGAGGTAACAAAATTAAGAGTTTGCTGCCATGTAACGTCATATTTGATTCAGCAAACTGATATGCCAATGAAAGGCTGAGGTGACATCGAAAAGAATGTGTGATGGACGCTTATAAATGATAAAAGGACAAGCTGTACTCACATCTCTGTTGGAAGAGCCCCCCATTTGTGCATGCAAGTATCATCTATGAGATGCTCCTGTTCTTCCCAATCTCTGCATATCTCCCAGTTAGGTGTACTAGGGCATGAAAATATAAGAAATGTGCATACAAGTATAAGTCCACTAGAGGGACCTGGGTTTTAGGACACTTTACTATAACAAGCATAAAGAGCCTTTTTGATGTTATTTCTATATTTTAAATTACTTTAATCTATGGTTTCTCTCAAGGGTCAAAATTCTATGAGGTCCCGCAAGTAAGACTGTATTCACTTCCATGGGAGAATAGGCTTGTATTCCAACTATGTATGGATTCAACTGTTGCTGAACCGGCAGATGCTCTCATATTTAGGACAGTGGTCCAGAAAGAGGATAGCAGAGGGCAGAGGGCAGAGAATGGTTGAAAAGAGTCCTGAATGTCTCTACAGCCATGATAAAGTAGCCTTGTGACTATACTCTGATGTTAGGCAGCTAAAGGATAGTTTGGCTAAATTTGCTAAATAGTGGAGTTGGTTGCTTGTACTATCTAAACAATGGTGTAAATTGTGGCAACATTTGACCAGACTAGATTTTACAACTATTTTTACAATGGTCGTAAAGCAAATCACTGCAGTTGTTAAAGGCAAGGCTATCTGCCAAGGCGAATAATGGTGGCAGTGCTAGCCAGGCAGAAATGTGTTACGGAGAAATATTACAATCCTGATGAGCTTAAGTTGTGATTCACTAATGGGTTCGTTTTACTGTGCTCTATCCTGTTTCCTACATTTTTACTATTTCTGTTGAAAAAAAGAACAGGATGCAAAGAATCTTCAGACCAATTGAAGAAGAGGAAGAAGAAGGGAAAAAAAGCTATTCTCAACTAGAAGACAGAGCTAAACCCGAGTTTGGAAAGGTATTCTCCACCAGATGCCAAAAATGTGGCTCTGCCTTCTGACACTTTCCTGATAGTTCCGTCTTTGATGACTCAGAATGAGTCTCTGCAGAGCTCTGAAAATGCTTTTTCTTTGTAAAGAGGCACTGGGAAAGAACATGGCAACGAAGAGCAGAAATTTCAAGAAGACACCACCACCAGAATGGCTGCTAGTAAAACTTGCCTTGAACATCGGGGTCATCCATGTGCTCCTGCAAACTTTGCAGAACTTTTTTAATTTCACTGCTGGCAACGCAGTTATTATAAAGTGCCTGTGATACCGAGGTGCTGTCATGTATCTCTGTCTTGCCCTGAAGAAGCTCTATGTCTTGGCTTATATCAGGAAGAGGAGGTCGCCAGTATAAGAAAGTATTAAACACATCCTGTCCGGACTGGATTCTTGAGCTAATTTCCTGATATTCGCTGGTTTGACAGTTTTTAATATCGTTAGTTAAAAAAGTCTCATCTCCCTGAGGTAATATAGTCTGATCTATTCCAAAATTGATGTGTATGGCTGAACATTGATTCTGTGCATCCAAGTGTGACATTTCAGAACAAACCACAGGGGTAAAAGAAGATTCCACTGCCAAAGAATCCAATTTATTTTCCATTGAGTCCTCTGATCTGAGAAGAGAAATACTGTTAAAACAACAGTGGAAAAAAATAAAGCCAACATAAACTGAGCTTGCTTAAATGTAGTGGTTTAAATACAGTTTCAATTATGATAGCCATGGCTTTTCTCTCAAAATTAATCCTGCTTCTGAAAACACTGGTGCTTCATAAGATTAAACAAGCTTAAATTTAACTCGTTTAAGTAACTTCAGTTATTTACTAATTACTTGGCCTTCCAGGTCATATTTGCTGTGAGGTCAAGAAATTGACACTGAATTCTAAATTGTCTGATCAAGGAGATCCCGAGATCAAATCAAAACTTTATCACACTACTGGTGCTTTTTCACCACATTCAGAAAAGAAGGAAAGTAATAAAACAAAAGTCCAATAAATTTTGAAATATTTTTTTCAAATTTTGCAACGAAGTGATTTGTAACTGTCTTGCTGTAAAAATGTGTCTCCAATCTGATATATGCAATTTATTTCCACCATGTTTTCTATGTACATCATAAAGAGATGAAACAATTAGAGAAATAAAAAAAATTGTATCCAAGCAAATATGAGACAGAATAAAGTAAATTTCCCATTTCTTCAAGGGGGCATTCAGTCATTTACCTTTCTAATATTACACTTACTGGTCTTTTTTTAAAGAAGAGCTTCTCCAGTTGTCTCATATTTTAAAATCTGGTTTTCAGAGTTATGATTAAATACTCCTTTCAATTCAATGGTAAACAACTTCTGAAAAACCAGCACATAAGATACTTGCTCATATTGAATAAAGTTGTTAAGGCAAGGTAAAAGCCTATCCATCATTACAAGCTTCAATACTTCATTTTATAATGTTAAATATCGATTTTGAAATGTATAGTTGCATCACTAGTTACAGTAAATCATTGCACACTTTGAAGACTCTTATAATTATAAAGCTGGTGGAAATTTTTGAAATGAATATTGAATTTTGGGCTATCAAAAATAGAATTCTTCATCCTGAGAAATACAATAACCCCATTAATGATTTCTCAATTGGATCAAAAACAGAGTTCTAGTTTCAAGCTACCCAGTTACCCTTAATGCCGAATCACTATACCTTAATCGCTTTAAATTTGCACTGTGGTCTGGGCATGGACTACAAGGCCGGATGCTGAGCGTCCCATCCTCTCGAATGTAAAGACCAGCACTGGAAGGGTTTGCAAAAGTAGAAATGAAAGGACCAAGTGATTGGAAAGCAGCTTGACGAACCTAGAATATTGGAAATATAAGAGAACTAGTAGCTGGATACCCGTGCTTTGCTACGAAACTGAACTCCTTAGCATGGAGTAGAATGTCTAAACCAGAGGTCTTCAAACTTGGCAACTTTAAGACTTGTGGACTTCAATTCCCAGAATTCTCCAGCCAGCTGGCTGGAGAATTCTGGGAGTTGAAGTCCACAAGTTTTAAAAGTTGCGAAGTTTGAGGACCCCTGGTCTAAACTCCCGGCCCGCAGGCCGGATGACTCACGCGCTGGCCACGCCCACTGGCAGTTGGAACAGAGTTCTTTTCAGGTGGGAAGGGGAAGTAGAACATCTAACTCTTTAGCATCAGTGTGTGTTAATAATAATATAAGAAATAACTAATGATCTGATGGTCATTTCAAAAAATCCTTTCTTAGCAAGAACCTAGAAGCCAAAAGGAACATACAAGCCAAGTTTCAAGTTTGTAGGCTTTACGGTTCTGGAGATTTCGTGATGATGCGTGAGTGGTATTTCGCTTTTATATATATAGATATAATGGCACTGATACTGTTTGCTATTAAAGTTAAATGTTCATAAATTACATGTAATTCAAAAGTGAAATCATCAATTCAGATTGGCATCTTTAATGTCACTTATTTGGTCTTGTTACAAAATCCATAAACTCTAGGGAACAGATGCTCAGTTTCTGCAGAAGAAGAAATATTATAATTTTGCTGTATTAGTGTGATAGAAAGAAAGAGAAGAACCAGACAACCAGCAGCAACATAGGCTCAACTTATAGCCATGGATGTACTGCTGGAAAACCTGAAGGACCAGTTTGGGGACAGATCCTCCAGGAGAAAATCCATTTTGTGGTTGCTAAGAGATGACATCAACTTGATGGTATATATTCAATCAATATTAGTAAGAACAGTATAACTGCTTTAAAAGTGCATATTTTATTTTTTAAGGCTACAGGCCATGACCAAAAAAATATGGACAGACAATTGCAAAAAAACCTAGCCTTTATTAACTAGCTTTGTTTGGAATTAATTTTGTCTAACATCAATCATATCTGTACCTGCATGACACTTCAATCGCACTGAGTTCTACTGTATTTTTACAAATTTTTTAAAGACTAGAGGAAAAATTGAGTGATAAATTATTATAATGAAAAAGATCAGAATATTTCCCCAAATCTGCAATATTGCTTGCAGTGAACAATTGATTTAAGCTCAACTGTTCAAAATTTAAGGAGGCAAGCATGCATACAAAATTGAATAGAAAGTATCTATTTGCCCAAACAGTAGTTCCTTTGAGTTTTAATACATGGAAATTACTCGAGTTTATTTTAGAGATATAGGAGATGCTGATAGGAGCTAACAACGTTGCTATTAAATCAAAGCATCATCATACATGGCATTTTTCAAAATATTCTTTTGCTTTTACCAAATAAAGATTCGCTGCTTTTATGGAATCACTGCAATTTAAGGTGAACAATTCGACTCTATTTACCCATCTGCAAGGATCGCTAATGAGACCGATGAAGAGGGGAGACAGTTTGGTCCTCCGAACCTCAGGAGAAATGATACAGGAGACAGCCATAAAGCATTCAGCACAAGCTTTCCGCATACCCCAAATGTTATCAGAGCAGAGCTCAAAAAACTTTGGAATCTGCCAAAATAAAGACACAGCAGAACAATTGATTTGTTTGTATACATTATCTTGTCTACTTGGAAAATGTTTACTTACAAATACTGATCAGATTAGCAGGTAAAACATTCATTTAGCAGTTTGTAGCAAAGAGTAAATTATTTATCGAATGATTTAATCACAAACGAATGAAAACATGCACGATCTCAACTTAGTCTTATACTTAGCTGACACTATATTAGTGCAATTCATACATCTAAGTATATAATGCTATAATGGAAAGCTCAGTTCCTTGAGAATGTCAGTCTAATTTGAGTCTCTGATGAGAAGCTGACAGCAGAACTTTTAAAATATGTATGCACTTTTAGCAAAGCTGAGGAAAGGAATATTAACATTAATTAATGTTAATATTTATTTATCTATCTATTCATTTATTTATTTATTTATTTGGAGGTTCTTCTATGCCGCGTACAACATTTTAATAAAACAACCAACCAAATCATTAAAAGCAATTTAAAAACAATAACATCTATATCACACAAACATACATGGGGGAGAACATCCGATGTAATAGTCTCTCAAAATTACCCCGCCTGCAGGAAGAGCCATGTCTTAATGGCTTTTCGGAAGGCCAGCAGGGTGGGGATAATCCGGATCTCTGGGGGGAGTTGGTTCCAGAGAACTGGGACCCCTACAGAGAAGGCCCTCCACACCCCAGTCGGCATTGTTTGGCTGACGGGACCTGGAGGAGGCCCACTCTGTGGGACCTCACCGGTCGAAGGTGAGAGGGAGGATGCGGTCCCAGAGGTAACCTGGTCCTAAGCCATGTAGGGCTTTAAAGATGATGATCAACACCTTGAATTGCACCCGGAGACCGATGGGCAGCCAATGCAGCTGGCGGAGTATCGGTGTTACGTGGGTGTATCGTGACATACCCACCACAGCACGCGCAGCCACATTTTGCACCAATTGGAGTCTCAGGATACTCTTCAGGGGTATCTCCATGTAGAGCGTGTTACAGTAATCCAGTCTAGAGGTGACAAGGACATGAGTGACTGTGAGTAGAGCCTCCTTCTCTAAGTATGGTCCCAATTGGTGCACCAGGCGAACCTGTGCAAAAGCTTCCCTAGCCACAGCTGTAAGATGTTGGTCTAATTTTAGCTGTGGATCTAGGAGAACTCCCAAATTGCGAACCCGTTCTGAGGGGGTTAAATTTTCTCCCCCCAGAACCAAAGAGGGACAGTCAGAATAGTCCTTAGGGGACAATATCCAGAGCCACTCAGTCTTGTCGGGGTTAAGCTTGAGTCTGTTCCTCCCCATCCAGATCCTGACATCGTCCAGGCATCGGCACATTATGTCCACTGCCTCCCTGAACTGACACGGGGTGGAAATGTACAGCTGGGTGTCATCAGCATACTGTTGAAAACTCACCCCGTGTCGACGGATGATCTCCCCCAGCGGATTTTACAAGGATTAACCTTGTAAAATTAAGTTATCATATCTAACTAAAGATCAAGCATACTGCAGTTTTAGCCTGAAGAGAGAAAAAAACAGGAAGGGTGTGTGTGTTGAATTTATAAGCACCAAGTTGTAAGGGGGGGAAAAAAGTTTCCTCAATGGACCAGAATGGCCAACATACAGCCTATCAGTGCCTTGCAAGCTGCAGCAATTTAAGAAAAGCCGAATTAAAGGAGCAGCTTTCTTTTCTGAATTTAGGAATGATGTTTGGGGTCAACAAAATGAAACTTCTTTTTTTTTGGCAACAATTTTGTTTGCCAACCCAAAAAGGTTCAGCCATGGCTGAAACTCAAGAACAACATTTTAAAATGAAGACATGTTTTTGGAAGCAATGAATATTACTTAATAGTGGAGAAAATAAATATTTGTTCAGCTAGATCGAACAAGTTGTAGTAACTTTGCATTCTACAGTACTATCATGTATTAAGGTCTGGCAATTACTGGAAGGAAGAGTCTCCAGTAGTTTTCCCATTAATCCAAGCATTTCAGAGGAGCTGTATGCTTTGTATACACACAGAAGACATTAATTTGGTATCCTTTATATGACATAGGGTGCTAACAGCATGAAATTCCAAGACGTGTAACTTGACTCTCAGATTTTAACATACCAAATTATTTTCTGTGGCTTCCTGCCCAACTGCGCTGCATATATCACCAAAGCTGGCTGCACAAACCTAAAGCAAAAGAAACAAACATAATGCTTCTTTGTTGCTACCATAATGTTAATCTACTTTGTGTTTCGTTATACATACATACTAACTTAATTATGGACCTTCGTAAAGCTGAATGCTACACCAAAAACATGAACAGGGGGAGGGATGGGGGTGGGAAAATGTGTGTCATGATTAAAATGCTACGTTTTATGTTACTTGCTTCACAGGTCAAAATGGGAACACAGAATGGTGGGATTTATATCGTAAAGTAAATATGTGGGAGTCATTATTTGGATATAATCACGTTCTGTACTTTTATCAGACAGTTCTTGTGTGCATCATGTATGTGCATATAATCTCTTTTAGACCCATTAGAATATTTATAACAATAAGCCCTTCAATGGCTTTCAAGTGTACATCAATTGATTTGTATTAGCCATGGTTGATTTTAGATGGTGCCAGTTGTCAATTATACATCATAACAGCCACTTTAATGAGAGTGGCAGTTCAAATGTAAAACAAGATATACTTGTTTTGGCACTTATATGTAAAAAAAATTAAAATACCGGGGGGGGGGGGTTTCAATAGTACTTACAGGTCAATTTAATTTAATTCCAAAATTTTATTAGGCATGTTCCAATGCGGATGACTAAATTAGTATAAAATCAACAAATGTTAACCTTCCGGACTTGAAAGAGTTTTCCATCGCTGCAAAGTTCACAGAATCGAGGAAGCAGCAAGCGCTCAAGAGTAGATTTGTTCACCATAGATGCCATTTTGCAGATTATCTATTGAGAGAGATAAAATCCTTTTTTTTCCTTTATTTTATCATTTTCTTTCGATTTTTATCATTTCTATTAAAAATGTATTAAAAGATGTAACTCGCTTGGGAGCAGTATTACAGTTCAAGAATAAAATTCGCCAAGTGCATAGGTATTAAAGCATGCCATCATGGAATCTGAATCAGATACAATACATACAGTAAATACAATTCCTTTAAAGAAACAGTGACTACATCTAGTTGATCTCATACTAGAAGTGCTATAAAATTTCAGGGGTCTCCAATCTTGGCAACTTTAAGACTTGTGGACTTCAACTCCCAGAGTTCCTCAGCCAGCTTTGCCGGGAGTTGAAGTCCATAAGTCTTAAAGTTGCCAAGGTTGGAGACCCCTGCTATAAATAGAATAAACAATCAAAGAATTCCACCAACCACAGATTGCATCCAGCAAAAATAAAGCTGCTCTTGTGTACTGACGTTTTTTACATTAACCATGACTCTGTATGTTTGTGGTTTTCCTCTTTGGAAGGAAAGAGAACGTCTGGTTTGCGTCACTGACAGAAGCCAGAAAGGTAGAAGAGATTGCCATTAGCACAGATCAACATATCCCTAATCATATTATACTTTTATGTGGCTTTTGATTGTAAGCAGTTTGGGGAACAATGTTTGCTGAAAAATAAAGTGTAAATGGGAGAAAATAAAGTATAAATCATACAATGTCTGACTGGGGGGGGGAGGCAGGGGAGGAGGCAGGGGGGGATCCTTTTGTACTGTTGTATATCCTTGAAGTCACCATGAGTAGAAGTTGACTGGAGACTGAAAATACAGGAAGCAACAATAGCAGCTGTAAACATTCCTTCTGATTGATTAGCCACAAAAGCCTCCTTTCCCTGAAGTTTACATGCATGTTTGCCTTTCTAAAATTTCCTATGATATAGAACAGAGGTGAGCAATTAAGTTTCCCAAGGGGCCACATGAGAAACTGGGACTGTTGTGGAGGGCTGCTCCACCCCCTGCCAATGCTACCCTACCCTCTGCTGCCCTCCTGCCCGATGCTGCTCCCACGCCCCTGCCAATGCCACCCTTGCCAATGCTCCATCCCCACTGATGCCACGGGCCGGACTGGGACCATCTACAACAGGAGTCCCAACCTGTAGGCAGCGGCCCACTACCAAGCCGTGGCCTCTTGGCCACCGGGCTGCGGGAGTGTCGTACTGAGAGACGTGCGGGTGAGAGCATTGCGCAGGCGCTTACAGTCCTGTTCACATGGCACTTGCACACATAAAGGAGCCTGTTCCTTACCACCACCCCCCATAAAGGCTGGGGAATTCTGATCTGCAGGCTATAAAATGACCACGTCTGATATAGAAAAATTAGTTTTTCATCTCAAACTTTAGGAACAGATACCATGTTTCCGCAAAAATAAGACAGGGGCTTATTTTTTTTTTACTCCCCCCCCCCCCAAAATGCCCCTGGTCTTATTTTCGGGGGGTGGCTTATTATTTTCGGGATGCAGGCGGGGCAGGGCACGAGACGCACCACTTACTGGAGTTTGCCAGCTCCGTGGTCTCTCGGCTAGTCTCTTTAGGGAAAAAAACTTGCAAACAGACAAGCCGAGAGACCACGGAGCTGCAAAACTCCAGTAAGTGGTGTGTCTCTCTTGGCGGGGCGAGGCAGGGTGGCCGTCCTACCAGACACTTGTCCCGGTACCTCGGTCGCATTCTTACGGTGTTCTCTCTAAAAGAGAACGTGTCGCGAGTTCAAGAATTTTGAACTCGCAAGACGTTCTCTTTTAGAATGGGCTGCCATGGATAGAACACCGTAATAATGCGACCGAGGTATTGGGACAAGTCCCATGTAGGAGGCGCGTCTCGCGCTGGGGTTTGGCAGGGCATGCGTGGCGTGCGTCCTACCTGGGACTTGTCCCAGGACCTCCGTCGCGTTCCTATGCTGGTCTCTCCAGGGCAGCCCGTTCTAAAAGAGAACGCCTCGCGAGTTCGAGAAGTTTGAACTCACGAGACGTTCTCTTTTAGAATGGGCTGCCATAGAGAGCACACCGTAATAACGCGACCGAGGTATTGGGACAAGTCCCAGGTAGGAGGCGCATCTCGCGCTGGGGTTTGGCAGGGTGGGCGTGGCGTGCGTCCTACCTGGGACTTGTCCCGGGACCTCCGTCACGTTCCTCTGCTGTTCTCTCCAGGGCAGCCGGTTCTAAAAGAGAACGCCTCGCGAGTTCGAGAAGTTTGAACTCGCGAGATGTTCTCTTTTAGAACGGGCTGCCCTGGAGAGAACAGCATAGGAACGCGATGGAGGTCCCGGGACAAGTCCCAGATAGAACGAGCGTTTCACGCTGGGGGTTGGCAGGGCGGGTGGGACAGAAGCAGAAGTCTTTTCCCCAACCTTCGGCTCTTCGGCTTCCAAATCCAGAAGCGGTGGGGAGGAAGACGCGCCCCTTGGAAGCCGAAGAACCAAAGTTACAGGAGACTGGCTTGCCTGCTCTGGGTTCATTGCAGGCAGGATTCAAAACGCAGGCAGGAAGTTTTGCTTCTCAAGCCCTGCGCTCATCTGGCCTCTGCCTACGTCAGTTTGAAACGCCCAGATGAGCGCAGGGCTTGAAAAGCAAAACTTCCTTTTAGCCCTCCCTTTCGGCTCCGCCTCTTGCCGACGCCTCCCTCACTTGCTGGACTGATTCGCTGGCTCTGGGTTGCCTTCGGCAGCGTTTTGAAACGCGCTCCTGCCTGCGTAGAGGCAGGGATTGATGCTCGCCCCCTCTTCCTCGCGGGCAGAAGCGGGTTTTAAATTGCCGTAGGCAGAGCCCAGAGGAGCCGAGCTAGTCCGCCGCAAAAAGAGCGGCTCCCGGCATGTTCCCCCCCCCCTTTCTCCCGGAAGTTGTTGGGAGGGCTTATTTTCGGGGCGGGCCTTATTTCAACGCATGTCCCGAAAAGCCCTGTGGGGCTTATTTTCGGGACATGTCTTATTTTCAGTGAAACACGGTACCATTCCAAAATCCATTTTTTAAAGAAGTACAACATTATTCATTTGGTTGAATGAAATTTTGAATGAGATCTCTGCTGACACCAAAATAGATTGAACACATTCCTGTTCAAATGACATAAGGTCAATATTTGGAAAACTGCTGAATATGCCATTAACAAAGGTGAAATTTAATTAATAATATTGTTTTACATAATTATATAAATGAAATTAAAATGCTAGATAAATCCCCCTATTATCAATTCAGAAAAAAACAATCACAATAAATGAGATACCTACATTGACTGCCTCCACCTTGTATTCATCATCACTTTCTGGAGCAGAAAGCTCCAACAGAATTGGACACACCTTATTTTCAATATCATGTTGAGCAATAAGTTGTTGATCCAGTAATATTAGCAGTGAATCCTGGCTTGCTTTTCTAACCTAACAATGTGCAATGGAGAAATAATAATATATATGGGAATAATATTTTGTGACCAACATACATGAAATTGATTAAATTTCTTGAGTTAAGTTCCATTGTTATAATCTTGTTATCACAAGATTATACATCATGGCATTGCTTTTGAGAGCAAAAACTATGATTTTATGGGCACACATGTTTTATCCATATGCTGGATTTCTGAGAGAAGGGCAACACATACTAATTTGGTTTTATTAAGCTGGAAATTCTCAGAACACAATTGTGGTACTTATAGTTTTACCTCCTTAGACCTTGTCCACCCAATTCCTTAACTGTAGACCTTCTGCTAATGTTTTTTAATGGTCTCCCGCATAACAGAGGTGAAAGAGTACAGAGATGACAAGCAATGGTTCTCTATTGCAGTCCCCCCTCATCCCATTGGGGATGTGTCCCAAAATTATAATGGCCTTCCATCAACTGTTAAAAATGGAACTGTTCTGGATGGCCTTTTGGAAATAAATGACTTAAATAATATGAAGCAGTAAGTGTAGCGTTAAGTATGAATTGGCTTTATATTTTTAATCTTATGTTATAAACTGTTGGTTCCTTCCAATAAAACACAATTAGGATTGAACACAGTTCATATAGATTTAGGTATTATAAGGTATGGTTAATCTAGAATAGAAAGAAAAGACTCTTAATGTCTCTTCGAAGCTATGTCACAAGAGGCTAAGGGAACATATAAGCACAAATCACATTGCATATCAAGCAAAATCAAAGTATCTAACTGAATATTACAAGAAAAAATTACCACAACTGAGTGAACAATACATTCCATTCAGAAAACAATACCTGATTATTTTGATCTGTGAGGTATCTCACCACTATAGGCATAAGGTATTCAGAAAATGCTGCAGGAAAGTTTGGCCTACTCTCCTGTAGAAAAATGGCAATGGGTGGTATCTGTTCCATTAATTCTGTCCGGACAGTAGGTTCTAGAAATTAAAATTAAAAAAAAATTAAAAGATACTTTTGGTATTAAGCCAACATTCTGTATCCCATTAGCAGCTGAGAAGATGGATCTAGGACAGGGGTCCCCAAACTTGGCAACTTTAAGACTTGTGGACTTCAACTCCCAGAATTCTCCAGCCAGCTGGCTGGAGAATTCTGGGAGTTGAAGTCCACAAGGCAGATGTAAGGGTCTCCCCCGGCTTGGGCAGGGGGTTGGACTAGATGACCTGCAAGGTCCCTTCCAACTCTGTTAATCTGTTAAAGTCTTAAAGTTGCCAAGTTTGAAGACCTCTGATCTAGGAAGCTGACAAATAGTAAACTTCATTCACTGTTTCTCCCTGGCACTGACATTAAGCATGATGCCTCCAATTTAAAAAAAAGGCAGCATATAGTCATCAAACTATTAAAAACACTGTTCCATGAATTTTTCTAGTCATCTTTTAATACTATTTAATAAATTGTTGGACATCACAATATCTGCTAGCTGCAATTTTTACAGTTTAACTAGTAATAGTGTAAAAAGTAGAGAAAAGTAAAAGGTTTTCTATTGTTCAGAATTTTCATTCGTTTCAACAGCTGATTCCAATGCTAATACTCTTAAGAAGGGGGGGGGGAATTGTCTCTATCAATATTTTTCACATCATGCATGATTATTTCTCTAAACTATTCCCTCCTTTACAAAACTACTTTTTAAGCTAAACAGCTCCAAACACCATAACCTTTCTTTACAGAGGAGCTATTCCTGTCCAATACTCTATGTGGTTGGGGGTTTTTTTCTTATGCTTTCTCCAGAAATATAGGATCTGATCTGAAGGGCTGTAGAACTGAAAATAGTTTAAATGCAACTTATATTGCATTATAAACTGATAAAAAATAGAAAAATAGAAACAAAATTATGTAATAAATATATGAAAAAATCACTTCCTCCTTCAGCACAATTTTAGTAATTTATCACTTTCTCATAGTCTCTACAAGAACAACAAAATCTCTTGAGATTTCAAGCAAAAATGTGAAAAACATCTGGAAATCTCAGTTTAAAATTTCATTTTGGCACAATACCTCTGCAGCCTACAAACTGGAAATCAGCTATGCAAATTATCATTGGGAATTTACAAGACCTTTTAGAGATGCTGATAATTACTGTCACCACAAATTAGGTAAAATAATTCATAATTTTTTTTCATTCGATGCCAATTATTATGTAGAGAAAGACCGCTTCTCAAAATCTGTAGAACCCTGCCAATGATTATAGTCATAAGCTAGATTTCATATGAACAAGTTTATACTCAAATACACTAATACAGAGAACACATTTTTAATTAGTGAGAGTATAAAGACCGGAAGAATCACCTGTATCTTCAGATAGCCGGACCACTATTGACATAACTGTCAAGAAATCTTCCTCATTATGATTGAAATCTCGAAAGACGTCAAGTAGACCCCTGGCAATTATTTGCCTGCATGAGCAACAAATATACACATGTAGTTATTGTTTTCAAATATTAATTCATAATTACAGCTTTGTGAACAAACTAACAACAGTATAGTCCAGTGATGGCGAACCTATGGCACACGTGCCACAGGTGGCACGCGGAGCCATATCTGCCGGCACGCGAGCCGTTGCCCTAGCTTAGCTCCAGCGCGCATGTGCGGGCCAGCCAGCTGATTTTCGGCTCACACGGAGGCTCTGGCTTTTCTGCTTCCGGACGGCCTCCGGGGGATGGGGGAGGGCATTTTCACTCTCCCCAGGCTCTAGGGAAGCCTCTGGAGCCTGGGGAGGGCGAAAAACGGGCCTACTGGGCGCACCGGAAATCAGGAAATGGGCCATTTCTGGCCTCCAGAGGGCCTCCGGGGGGGGGCAGGGAAGCCGTTTTTGCCCTCCCCAGACATTGAATTATGGGTGTGGGCACTCGCGTGTATGCGATAGCGTGCGCGCTTGCGCTTTCGGCACCTGAGGAAAAAAAGGTTCGCCATCACTGGTATAGTCTAATTCAACTGCATGACAGAGCCAAGATAGCACAGTGGTTAAAATGCAGCACTGCAGTTCAGCAGTTCAGCTGTTCAAATCTCACCGGCTCAAGGTTGACTCAGCCTTCCATCCTTCCGAGGTGGGTAAAATGAGGACCCAGATTGTTGGGGGCAATATGCTGAACTCTGTAAACCACTTAGAGAGGGCTGTAAAGCACTATGAAGCGGTATATAAGTCTAAGTGCTATTGCTATTGCTATGTATGTTTTATTTATGTTCAACAGAGGGGAATCTCCTGTAGGAATCATCCACAATTCCAAATTACTCAGAGAATTGCTGGCAGAGGATAACATACAAAGCAATACTGACTGGAAATCAAAGTCTCCTTTTAAAAAATCCTAAAGGAATTCTAAATAGAGATAAGCCGAGATAGCATCTAAAAGTTAGGTAACTGATGAGTTCCAGCTTTTAGAGCAAGGGTGTCAAACTGGCGGCCCATAGGCCGGATGCGTCATGCGCAAGCCACGCCCACCCGTTCTGCAAAGGGAAAAAACATCGCGAAACGTCACCTGACAGCAACGTGACGCGATGAGTTTGACACCTGTGTTTTAGAGTATTTTTCTCTCTACTTTCAGCATGCAAAGGAAGGTAAAATTCCTTCATTTCAGCACACATTGATGTGTCCATATAAATCACTGAACATGCACATATAAGATCTAGACAAAAAAGATTAATAATTAAAGCAATTAAATGGCTATCTTACCAGTAGAATTTTGCAACGATGTTATTAGATTTTAGATTTATTATTAGAGTTGGAAGGGACCTTGTAGGTCATCTAGTCCAACCCCCTGCTCAAGCAGGAGTTCCTACACCATTTGAGACAGATGGCAGTCCAGTCTCTCCTTGAAGGTCGCAAGTGTTGGGGCTCTCACGACCTCTGCTGGCAAGCTGTTCCACTGGTTGATCGCTCTCACCGTCAGAAAATTTCTCCTCACTTCCAGGTTGAATCTCTCCTTGGTCAGCTTCCATCCGTTATTCCTTGTTTGGCTTTCTGGTGCCATAGAGAACAGCCTGACCCCCTCCTCTCTGTGGCATCCCCTCAAGTGTTGAAACACTGCTATCATGTCACCCCTGGTCCTTCTCTTCGCTAGACTGGCCAAGCTCAGTTCCTGCAACCGCTCTTCGTATGTTTTATTTTCCAGACACTTTATCATCCTGGTTGCTCTCTTCTGCACTTTCTCTAGAGTTTCAATGTCTTTTTTGTAATGTGGTGACCAAAACTGGATGCAGTACTCTAGGTGTGGTCTGACCAAGGCTTTATAGAGTGGTACTAGTACCTCTCTGGTCCTTGATTGTATCCCTCTATTTATGCAGCTCAGGACTGTGTTGGCCTTTTTGGCTGCTGCTGCACACTGCTGGCTCATATTTAGTTGGCTGTCTACCAGGACTCCGAGATCCCTTTCGCAATCGCTGCTATTGAGTGTGGTTTCGCCCAGTTTGTATGTGTATTTTTGATTCTTCTTGCCTAGGTGCAGAATTTTACTTTTCTCTGTGTTAAATTTCATTTTATTGGTTTGGGCCCAGTGTTCGAGTCTGTCGAGGTCCCTCTGGATTTTGAGTCTGTCCTCTGGGGTGTTTGCTACTCCCGCCAGCTTGGTGTCATCTGCAAATTTGGATAGTTCTCCTGCTATTCCCTCATCTAGGTCATTTATAAAGATATTGAAGAGTACTTGCCCTAGGACGGAACCTTGTGGTACCCCACTGCTTACTTCTCTCCATGTGGACTTAGAGCCATTGAGGACTACTCGCTGGGTACGGTTGGTCAGCCAATTGTTAATCCATCTGGTTGTGTAGCTGTCTATCCCGCTTTTTTCTAGCTTATAAAGGAGTAGGTTGTGGTCTACTTTGTCAAATGCTTTGCTAAAGTCCAGGTATATTATGTCTACTGCATTACGCTGGTCTACTAATTTGGTCACAGTGTTGAAGAATGAAATGAGATTGGTTTGGCATGACTTGTTCTTAACAAATCCGTGTTGGCTGTTGGTTATTACTTGGTTTGTTTTTAGATGATGGGAGATCTGGTTTTTAATTATTTTTTCCAGTATTTTCCCAGGTATTGATGTTAGGCTGATTGGTCTGTAGTTTCCTGGGTCTGTTTTTTTACCTTTTTTGAAGATGGGGACCACGTCAGCTCTTTTTCAGTCCTCAGATAGTTCCCCTGTGTTCCAGGATTTGTGGAAGATGTGGTGCAGTGGTACTGAAATGACTTCTGCTAGTTCTTTTAGGACTCTGGGATGTAATCCGTCTGGTCCTGGGGCTTTGTATTCGTTAAGTTCAGATAGGTGATCTCTTACTGTATTTTTGCTTAGGTTGAGTCTTGCTTCGAATCTGTTTTTTATATTTGTGTTGCTGGGTAGTTGAGCTGCAGTTTCCTTTTGTGTGAAGACTGATGTGAAGAATGTGTTCAGTAGCTCTGCTTTGTCTGTGTTGCCTGTTACTTCTTTGCCGTCTTCTCTCTTTAGTGGACCAACTGTTTCTTTGATTTTTTTCTTGTTGTTAATGTGTTGGAAGAAGCTTTTTTTGTTGTCTTTGACTTTTGTTGCGAGTCTTTGTTCATTCTGGGCCTTTGCTGTCCTGATTGTTTCTTTACAGATTCTGGCTGTCTGTTGGTACTCTGCCTTGGTTATGTGCCCCTCTTTCCATTTTTTGTATTAATTATCATAGTTATTAATTATCATAGCAATATTGCTGTAAGGTCAAAGCAATTTTTCCTATTTTGTTCTGGTACTGCTGTTTATTACCAGAGAAGAGATAATATACCATGATGTTCATTCATTATACAGGTAATCCTCATTTACCAACTTCCTCATTCAGCAAGCATTTGAAGTTACAAACGATGTTAAAAAAAACTGTGACCAATCTTGCATTTGTGACTATTACAGTGTCCCACAGGAACACAAGTGCCATTTGTGAATTTTGCAGTTGGCTAGCGAAAAGCTGAGTTAATAGAGAAGGCAGAAGTAAAATCATGTCTCTATCATGATGTTTTCTTAACTGCAGTTTCAGACATTTTTTTAACAACTGAAGAGAAAGTGAGATCATAAGCCTGTTGTGGTCACATAATTTCCCACTTAGCAACAGAATTGCAAGTGCCAATTTTGGTCAATAAACAAGGAATACCTGTATACAATTCCCGTCTTTAGATTTCTTATCTCATCACACAGACAAAAAATCTCTAAACCCATAGATTTTGCACTATCAAAACTTTCTCTAATACTTTATTTGAAACAATGCATACATAATATGATCTAAAACTTAGTTGGCCCATGAAAGAGAAAACAATGAGCCGAGGTGGCACAGCGGCTAGAGGCAGTACTGCAGGCCACTTTAGCTGACTGTGATCCGCAGGTCAGCGGTTCAAATCTCACCGGCTCAAGGCTGACTCAGCCTTCCATCCTTCCGAGGTAGGTAAAATGAGGACCCAGATTGTTGGGGACAATATAAATATACATTACTTACTGGTGTAAACCGCTTAGAGAGTGCTTGCACTGTGAGGTGGTATATAAATCTCACAAAATAAATAAATAATAATAAATAACACCTTTTATCCCTCAAATATTTGGGCCAACTTTCATCAGCTCCAGAAAGCATAGCCAAAAGGATCTAAACCAAAAGTTATTCAAAATAGCCAAACAACATTAATTGCCTATCCCAGTTTCATGAAAAAAAAATTAAAAATGCAACAAAATAGTAATAATTATTTTCTATATTACCTGTTAAATATATTATCACTAAAAGCATATTTTTCTAAACGTCCAAGTGGAGTTAAGTTATCCTGCCCTGGAATGTCCAGGAAAGCAGTTATCCTCATGCTCTCACAATCGGGTCCATAGTCTTCAAACCCAACTTTAAAAAGAAAGAAAAATGACATGTCAGCATGAAAGGGGTGGGAATAAAACACCAATCTAATTTACAAATGCACCTGTGGCTGCATTTCCTTTATCAGACATCAAATTTTGCTTCTACAAGTGTATCCTCAATTCCATGCCTCAATAGAAAGGGTTAAAAAGAAGTTACATTTGTCAGGTGATATGCAAGGGCAGCAGTTAGTTGCAAAAGGGTAGCTTTGAGTAACTTGTTTAAGTGTATTTCCTTTGTTTCAAAAACATAGGCTTTGAAAAATAAAGAGAGTTTACAATGGCTGCCTCAAGATTAATTGACTACCCAACTGTCACCCTAAAGCTGAACTAAAACAATCCTTGGGACCAAAACATATATAAATTTGTCATAAGTGATCACAAAAATGATAAACCAGTTAATTCGGGGACTGAAATCCAAATGCAACTATATGCAAGGAAACTTCATATAATATTGAAAGTGACACACTACAACCAGAACAATCTAAGAAACTTCAGATTGTGATTGATTGAAGAGTAGTCATTTGGTGGAAGACACAAAGTAGAAAGATTTGTTATTAGTAAAATTGTAAATTTGTAAAAAGTAACATTAAAGAAAATCTTCCAAGACAATTTAGTACCTAAGAATATAGAATTCTTTATTGGCCAAGTGTGATTGGACACACAAGGAATTTGTCTTTGGTGCATATGCTCTCAGTGTACATAAAAGAAAAGATACATTTGTCAAGAATGGTTGTCATAGGGTTCAAGTAAGCAATCAGGAAACAATCAATATGAAATAATCGTAAGGATACAAGCAACAAGTTACAGTCATACAGTCATAAGTGGGAGGAGATGGGTGATAGGAACGATGAGAAAAACTAATAGTAATAGTAATGCAGCCTAGTGAGTAGTTTTACAGTGGTGAGGGAATTATTTGTTTAGCAGAGTGATGGCGTTCGGGAAAAAACTGTTCTTGTGTCTAATATGCACACAATATTATTTGTAACATTATAACATTGCTGAAGAGATACTTTAGACCAGTGGTTCCCAAACTTTTTCAGTCCACCACCCCCTTGGTGCTACAAACTCATCCTCAGTGCCCCCACCCCCACCTCCTTCAGGTGGGCGTGGCTTGGTGGTCAAGTGACCGAGTAGGCGTGGCCAACTTGTAAAATGTGGTGAAACTCACTTAACAACGCTCTTTCAACCAAAATTTTGGGCTCAATTATGGTCATAAGTCTTTTTCTTTCTTTCTTTCTTTCTTTCTTTCTTTCTTTCTTTCTTTCTTTCTTTCTTTCTTTCTTTTTCTTTCTTTCTGTCTTCCTTCCTCCCTCCCTACCATCTTTCTTTCCTTCTTTTCTTTCTTTCTGTCTTCCTTCCTTCTATCCTTCTTTTTCTTTCTCTGTCTTCCTTCCTACCATATTTCTTTTTTTCTTTCTGTCTTCCTTCCTTCATACCATCTTTCTTTCTTTTTCTTCCTTCCTACCATCTTTCTTTCTTTTTGTCTTCCCCCCTCTCTCCCTCTTCTTCTTTCATTCTCTTTCTTTCTTTTTCTTTCCTGTCTCTCTCTGTTTCTTCTGCAGTAGAGAACCTTCCCCAAGGCAAATATCTTGTGACAGCAGCTATGAGATGCTCCTAAAATTCCAAATTACTCACCAACTCCCAAGATGGGGGATTCCTGACATAGAGTTTATGGTTTATAAAACGGTTCCATGTGTGCAGGTATATCTGGATGAGAGAAAGTGAGGGCGTCCCTGAATGTGTGAATGCACATGAGAAACACCCATGCCTTTTCCAATCTTCTTTCTTTCTTTCTCTTTCTCTCTTCTCAGTGGCAGGAGAAGGAATAAAGTGCTTTGGCCGGCGCTCGGCTTACTTTCTTGGCACACCCATCCGCCGGCTCTCCAGGCAGCGCCACTTTCTCCCTGCCCCGCCAAGGCCCCCACCAGCCCAGAGGCCGGCGGACCTCTAAGGCCAGTGGAGCTCCGTAGGTGAGTGCCCCGACGCTTGCTGGCCCGCGAAGGTCTCAGAGCCGAAGCCGGGAAGGCGAGAGGGGTGACGGTGGCAGCAACTGCACTCCGGCCCGGCAGCAGCATGTGCCCTGTCATGTGCCGTCCCGGAGCGTGGTCTCCGGGCTGGCGGCGGCCTTGGCGAGGAAGCAAGGAAGTGGTGTTGCCTGGAGAGCCAGCGGATGGGCGTGCCGGGCGGTCTCTGAGCCTCGCCAGGAAGATAAGCCGAGCACCAGCCAGGCCCACACGCTCCAGCCTGCCCCTCGCTCCGGTCATCTCCCGGGAAGTTCACGGGAAGTGGAGGCGGGCAGAGCTGGGCAGGGCAAAGCTGCCGATCCAGCAGCACCCGGCGAGGAAGGCCGGGCAGGGAGGCGTGGCCGATTGTCTCATTCAAGGCGCCGTGGGGCAGATGGACTGGAGGCACGGTTGAGCAGGGCCAGGGCAGCGCAGCCTATTGTGCCTTCTCTTGCCCCGCTCCCGCATCCCCCTGCCAATCCTCCGTACAAACCGTCCACCCCGTTTCTGTAAAGGCAGAGCCCTGCAGGGCGAACTAAAGAGAGGACGGAGATGCTGTAGAAAAGGCCGCCTTCAACCCATGCCGGCTCCATGGGACTTGGGGCTCCAAAGCAGCCCACTGGCTTCCAACCCAGCGCCGCGGGCCGAGTTTCCAGAGTGGTGCGGGCGGTTAGCCGGGCCGATCCGCAAAGAGAGCAGGCAGTTGGCCAGGTGAGAAGCCAGTGGGCTGCTTCGGAGCCCCAAGCACTGGCGGAGCCAGCACAGATGGAAGGCGGCCTTTTCTGCAGCATTCACCTCCCCTCTTTGGATTGCCCTGCAAGGGGGGCTCTGCCTTTGCAGAAATGGGGTGGGCGCATGTGCAGCAGCCCCGGGACATCCGCTTGTCCTTCCGCCGCCCCTCTCAGCATCTGCATTTCCACCAAGGGCCGGCCGCCTACCCACTGGCCAGGCCGGACACCGACCTCAGAAGGCAAGTGGGCATGGGGGACCACCGGGAAGGACGCGTGGAAGGCCACCAAGCATGGCAGGGCTGAAGGAAAGGGAGTAGGCTGCTTCCTCCCTTCCCTGCCACCCCAACATGCTTTCCTGCCTTCCACGTGGCCTCTTAGCGCCTCCCTGCCGCCCCCTTGCCTCCTAGCACCCCCTGCCGCCCCCTTTGCCTCTTAGCGCCCCCTAAGT
Source organism: Diadophis punctatus similis (assembly GCA_023053685.1). Classification (NCBI taxonomy): domain Eukaryota; kingdom Metazoa; phylum Chordata; class Lepidosauria; order Squamata; family Dipsadidae; genus Diadophis; species Diadophis punctatus. Next base: position 5,401,779 of record JALIGW010000003.1, on the reverse strand, counting down.
CATGCCACCGCCCCCAGGGGACAGTACCACCCACTTTGGGAACCACTGCTTTAGAAAGCGGAGGAAACTATATGAATTACACAGCCTCGCATAGATAGGTCCTCACTTAACCACCTCAATTGGCATTGGAATTTTCATCCCCAAACAAAATGGTTGGTAGGTGACACATCATATAATTGCATCACTTAGCAATGGCAGTTCTGGTGATTGTGATTGTAGTCATTAAGTGAGGACTGTGCCATTAAGCAAGGAACTTACACTTCTTCTGCCCTTCCAGCCTTGTCTCATCCTTGTCGCTTCATCTCCCCCATCTAAAGTGTCTCTTTGCGTACCCATGCCACTCTCCTTCCACTGACTTTTACCATCTTCTTCCTTCTGTTGCCAGTGGCGCAAAGGTCAGTGAGGGGCAGCAAGGATAGACAATGCCAGTAGAGAGCCGGATGGTCAAAAGGGCAGAGATGGGGGGGGGGGCATAAGCAGGTGGGAGAGTTGAAGGACATGCTGTAGTCATAAATGCAGGCCAGCTACCAAGTGCCCAAATTTTGATCTTGTCACCATAAGTGTGTTAACTTGTAAGTACCATTCATTCAGTGCCATTGTAACTTTTTGAATGGTCCTTAAGCAAGTATTACTTGTATAATCCCCAAGATTTCATTTTCTGTTTCTCTTTCCCAGGTACTTAAGGCTTATCAATACTGCTTCTATGTGAGAGAGGTTCTTTGCAGATTGAGAATAAGCACTGTCAGTCAAGCAGTTTTTTGAAATATGCAAACACAATATGACCATTTTCTGTTGGCACACAATTGTTAACTTTATAATCAGTTGATTTATGCAAAACCTGCCATTGTGGGGATTGAACATTCTACAGAACGTTGGAATATTGCATGTGTCTTCCAAACACACAGCTGGTCAGATGATTCTTCCAAATCAGAAGGTTATAATAATATAGTGATTATTAAACACCTTGTCACTTAATTCAAAATCTTAAGCCTCCTGAACAAAAAGATAATTGATAAGTACAGGAATTTTTTTAAAAAACTGACAAATTAAACTGTGCATAACATTACATAAATGTTACATTACATGAACATTAGTAATACAATAGGTTTACATCTATCAAAAAAGCTTTGGAAATTTAACTGAACAAAACAACTCCACATTTGAGTAGGTTACTTGAAAGTCTACTTCCATCTCCTTAACTGGGGAAAAAGAAACCAATTTACATTACTGACCATACATACATATCAACAATCCACCACTACAGGCCAATTGGAGAGTTATCTTTCCAGAGTTCATAGTAACAGAGGCTGGGGAGGATGCAGGTGTGTGTGTAGAAGGCACCATGCGGGTCCAGGAAGGTGTGCAAGAGGCACAGTACAGGTTGGGATGACGCAAGATAGATACCTATCATGCCCCTGTGGGAGTCTGACTCTGAGATGGAAGAGGGACATCTGACAGAGAGTGAGCCATTGGCTGTGGAGGAAACTGGGGAAGGGCAAAGTCAGGCTGGGCAGAGCAGGGGAGAGGTGGAACAAGGGAGAAGGGGTTCTGATGAAGACTTAAGGCCCACCCCCTCCTCATCCTAGGGCACGCAGGGAAGAACGGAGAAGAGAGCAACATGGATTGTGTGTCTTACGAGGGAAGAAAGGGTCCCGATTCCCTTCACAAGGCACACCTGGAGATGGAATTTAAAAGGAGAAGCAAATGAGAGGGGCGGTTGTCTGGAACAAACGATAACTCGTGTTCACTGCTTTATCTGAGTTCCTGGCATTCTCCCAACTGGTTTGATTTACTGCTGTGCTACTTTAATTCTGGAACTCCTTATCTTGCTCGCTGGATTCATTACCTTATCTTGCTTTTCGGCTTACAGGTTTGTGGAAGAGTTCTTCTCCAGACCGAAGAGTAAAAGAGACGTTGGGGGCAAGTTTGGAGCTAATAAAGGAACTACTACTTATTCTCTGGCTGTGTTGCCTTTGCGCCACACCCCGAGTCATCACAATACCATTACATCATGTCTGGCCAGATCTGCTTCTCTATCTGAGCAATGACAGTCACAAGGGGATACCTGCCTTCGTTATTTTGAACAATACTGTACAGGCACCTAGTTGACAGGGCTGCATTCAACTGGAACAGCCAGTGCATCAGCAGGAGGCCTGGTTTGTTTTTCTATGACTGTCATGAAGCCTACCATGTTGAGAATGGTCCTGTGTTTTTTGCAAGCAGCAATGTCACTTTTTTGCAAGCAGCAGTGATTTTTATTGCCTGTTATATGTATATGCAGGGAGATGCATCCCTATTCATTATAATGGTTTATTCCTGAGCACGTGATTGATATGTTCTTGTACGCATGTGTACATTCCATTCTTTCCTTCTGTTCCTGGCTTCCATTGAAGCAAGATCTATTTTATATCAGAGATGTAGATTAATGAGGATTTATTGTTTTTGTACCGAAAAAAAACATTTTTATTTAGACTTTTAAACTGCGGTTTCTTTTCTAATGTCTGATGTCCAGGAAAAGATCTATTTCTCCTTTGTGAGATTAATTATCGCCTCTGTCAAGCAGTGACAGTCAAAGAAACTGGAGTATGTGCTGCGTGTCACCTTTCAGCAGCTCCAGAGTTTTGTTCTGAAGTAGTGTCTAACAAAAAGAATGGAAGTGGTGAATTCTGAAGGGAGAGATGCTTAGTGGCTGGTATTAAGAAATTGGTGGTGGCTGGAGTGCAGCTATCTTCCCTTTCTCCCCTCCCCCACAATTTGGAGACCAGAGAGATGATGATTTTCCTTGGGATTGTGGATATAATTCAGAGCTCTAGCTACCACAGTGAGAGCACGTTGGGTGGGGAAGGCATCTGATACATTTATGAGTGGTGAGAGGGAAGGCCTGCTATTTGGGACTGAATGCTGAGCAGAAGCACCTTAAAGACCTGATCTGATAATCCACTTTGTTGGCTGTGTTACCAGGTAATAACATGAAATGTTTTGACCGGAGAGTGGAATGAGAGAGGTCAGGAGGGAGCTGATAAGTGTGTGGAAGGAGGAGCAAGTTATTGTGACAGATAATGGATACAGAGGGCTATGATGGAACATAGGGAGTGGACCACTCTTGGGGAAAATGGACTCAGCATGCTATACTAATTCCACATTCCAGCCTCCTATACTTATTCCCAAAGCCTGATCATCTGACCTTCAGTGGCCAGAATCCCTGGCTGATGCTATTGAATTCCAGGTCATTCCATAATAATAATCCCTCGTCCATGATTGAATAGTGGAGGAGAGAGCCAAGCTGGTGTATATTACGAAAACTTGGCTGGGTGCAAATGGGGTAATCCTTCTTTAAAATGTGACCAATTGATTACAAATATGGCACCAGCCGTGACACCAGGCAGGGGAGGTGGAGTGGCCATTATCATTCAAGAGTCATTGGTGATGCTTACAGGCACTGCCAAGGCAGATAAACTGGATATGAGAGAGACCCTGCTTGTATAGTTAGGCTCGTGGGAACAGATGTTATCACATGCACTTCCCTGCTATATATTGGCTTGCTTACTGGAGCTCTTCCATACTGTGTCAGGTTGGGGGGGGGGATGGGGTTGCCCAGACCTATGGCACCGAGGGACTTTAAACTACTTGCCCTGGGCTTAAGGTCAAAGGCATTTCAGGAGCTTGTGATTTAACCATGGAAACTGTGTACTTAACCCAGATTATTGAGAACCATCCAACTTCCAAAAATGCAAGTGCAGAGAAGTAGTTAAAGGAAAGATAGTAACTGGAGTCTGAGTAGCTGAGTAGATATAAATCTAATAATTACCATCATCATCCAGACCCTCTAATAGCTGTGATAATCTCACATTTCCATAAAAATAATATCAGTTGATAAGAGATTGGAACTATGCTATTTGGTGCAGAATTTAAAAAGCTATGTTCACTGATTAATTTAAAATCTGTATGTTTCTCCCATACATAGTGCAAATAGGAGACAGAGCACTACATTGGTTAATTTTTTAATCTTAAAAGCCAGCAGTTTATAAGATCACCTTTTTTCATTAGATACAAAAAATATAAGTCAGTGGTATATAACCTGTAAAATTCAAATGAACAGAAACTAAATATAGGTAGTCCTCAACTTACAACAGTTTCTTTTGTGACCGTTGAAGTTACAACAGCACTGAAAAAAAGTGACTTATGATTGTTTTTCATACATGTGACTGTTACAGCATCTCCATGATCATGTGATCAAAATTCAAATGCTTGGCAACTGACTCATATTTATGACAGTCACAATTGTGTGATCACTTTTTGCAACCTTCTAACAAGCAAAGTCAATGGGGAAGCCAGATTTCCTTAACAACTGGGTTACTAATTTAACAATTACAGTGATTCATTTAACAACTATAGCAAGAAAGGATTTTAAAATAGGGCAAACTCACTTAAACAAATGTCTCACTTAGCAACAAAAAGTTTGGGCTCACTTGTGGTTGTAAGTCAGGGACTTCCTATATCCAGAATTATGGACCTCATCAACTCTAAAACTGCAATCTTATGGCATTTCTCGCCCCCTGCATAAATGGATAACTGCATTCCTGTCAAACAGGCAACAAGTGGTCAAAATATCAGACACTATATCAAATCCTGTACCTGTTAACAGCTGTGTCCCCCAAGGCAACGTTTTAGGGCCAACACTTTTTATACTTTACATAAATGACCTTTGCGATCATATTAAAAGCATTCTCTTCGCTGATGATGTAAAACTATTCAACACTACCGACAATGCTGCTACCCTTCAAAAAGACCTTCACTATGTGTCAGAATGGTCAAACAAATGGCAACTTCAAATCTCAACCAACAAATGCTCTGTCTTACACATTGGCAAAAAAAAATCAGAACACAAAATGCAAGCTGGATGGACACGACCTTGTAGACTACCCTCACTCTGTTAAAGACCTAGGAGTACTCATCTCTAATGATCTAAGTACCAGAGCCCACTGTAACAACATTGCCAAAAAAAGCATTAATTAATCTAATCTTGTGTAGCTTCTTCTCTGATAATATTGTATTTTTAACTAGAGCATACAAAACATTTGCTAGATCAATTCTCGAATACAACTCATCTGTCTGGAACCCGCACTACATATCGGACATTAATACAATTGAGAATGTCCAGAGATATTTCACGAGAAGAGTCCTCCACTCCTCTGTTCGCAACAGAATACGACTTCAGCAACAGATGATCAATGCCTGGAATACACTACCTGACTCTGTGGTTTCTTCCCCAAATCCCCAAAACTTTAACCTTAGACTGTCCATTGTTGACCTCACCCCATTCCTAAGAGGCCTGTAAGAGGCGTGCATAAGCGCACGAATGTGCCTACCGTCCCTGTCCTAATGTTCCCATGTACTCATAACCATCTCATATATACATATTTATATTTTTATTGTAATCTTATATATGCTTGACAAAAATAAATAAATTAAATAAATAAATAAAAATAAACTCTGCCTTATCTCCTACTTTCAGTTCTATGGACAAATATACCAACAAATCAAAGAAACACCCATGGGATCACCACTCTCATAGCAGAGACTAACTATAATGCAGCGTCTCGAAACTGTAGCACTTCCACACATACAAGCAAAAGTATGGATCCTGTATACACATGACACCCTTGTCATAATAAAAAAAAGGAACTAGAAAAGACTCATGAAGCAATCAACATCATCTTTAAAAGGAATAAAATTCACAGGGGAAGAAAACAACAACACTACCTTTTCTGGATGTCCTCATAACTAGAGAAAACAGCAGCAAATTAGAAACACAATTCATCTACAAAGAACAACCCACACTAACCAATTGGTCCATCACTAAAGTAACAACCCAACCTCCCACGAGAATAGTTGTGTAAGAATATTATTCAAAAGAGCACAAACACACTGCAGAGAAAAAGAAAACAGCTTATATAACATCTTCCAACAACATGGATAGCCATGCAATTTTATCAAAAAGTGCCTGGCCACTCAACCCACTACAGTACAACCAACAAAATGAAAAGGATAACATTACCATACATCAAAAATATCCAACAGACTATAACAGAAACATGGCATCACCATATTTCCCAGAAGTTTGGCATTCAGACAAATCAGTCACCAATAGACACACAGAAATAAACCATATTATACACCATTCAAGAGACAACAAAAAGTTAAGGAAGGGGGGAAAATATCAGAACATATCCTCTCCAGCAGTCAATACCCAAATAAGCAATAAACAAGGTACTACCAAGAGAAAACTACATCCCCACCAGCACTGGGAGGGCAAGCTACGGTCTAGGTAGTCCTTGACTTACAACCTTTCACTTAATGATGCTTTGAACTAATGACGGACTCAGAAAGGGTGCTTTACTTCTGACCATCATAAACATTGCACACATGTTCATAGTCATGTGATCACAATCTGGGTGCTTGGCAACCTCTTCGTATTTATGATCTGTTGCCAAGCACACTGGGACTATGCAATCACTATTTCAATATGCTCTGCCAGATTTCCCACAAATTCAATGGGGAAGCCAGCAATAAGATTTGCAAATGGTGATATTTGCGAAGAGAACTCCAACTCGGGTCTGGATGTTGGGTGAAAGAGCTGCTTGCCAAAGGATTTCAATCCCTGAGCGGAGAGGTAAGGAGGACAAGGTGCCTCAGGGAGGTGGGAGAGTCCCATCAAAAGCCACACTTGTCTCTCCATTGACAGGTAAAGTCATTAGGGAAGCCAACAGGAGGTTGCAAATGGTGATTTATGACCACGAAAGACTACAACCACTCAGTATTCACTTAACAATGGTACTGTCATCTTAAGTTCACGCAGTCATGTCACATCACACCTTATATGACTGTGTCATCTAGTGATAGAGTTCCCAGTCCTAATTAAAACCAGTGAGCAAGGACTACCAGTATAGCCTGCTAACCTAATGTCTACTAAACTGGAAGTTTAAATGTATATTCCTATCTATAGACTCTTTCTTTCTCTATGAAACAATGAATACAGCTTTCTTAAACTCTAAAGAGAAAAGTGAGTCTGCAAGTTGAACAGTTCAACTCCAACTGACAATTATGATCTGTGACAGCCTTGGGGTCACAACTAAATACAGCTATTTAGCCATGTGGCAGAGTATGGTCATAAATACAGAACAAAACCCATGGATTTTGAGTTTAGGTTAGCATTTTAACCTGAATCCTGTAATTACAGCCTATTTGTTACTATCAAAATAAACAGGATCCAAGAATTTATATTCTTCAAGTCACAACATTCTCATTAAATCAGCAAAAATGAGAGTTTGTTTTGTTGCAAACATGCTGTTACAAATGAAACAGGAAGAGCTGCGGTGGTGCAGTGGTTAGAATGCAGTACTGCAGGCTACTTCTGCTGACTGTCGGCTGCCAGCAATTTGGCAGTTCAAATCTCACCAGGCTCAAGGTTGACTCGGTCTTCCATCCTTCCAAGGTAGGTAAAATGAGGACCCAGATTGTAGGGGGCAATATGCTGACTCTGTAAAACCACTTAGAGAGGGCTGTAAAGCACTGTGAAGTGGTATATAAATCTAAGTGCTATTGCTATTAATAGAAAGTTGAGAGTAATTATAAGATCAAACTATAAAAGAATAAAAATTAAATACCCGGTGATACCTTTCCCACATATTTACATATGAATTTACATGCATATATGCATGCAACTGTATGTATTGCATATGTGCACAATGTTCTATTGCTTTAAATTAGGTTCTCTTAAACTGCTTGTTTGCAAAATATTGGGAGCTAGGGTTTGCTTTGGGTGCCTTGTCTTCAAGCATACCCACAAAGAGATAATTGCACCTTGTTTCCCTTCCTCTCCATATCATCTTGAAAATGGGAATCACATCTGAGGGTCAGAGCTTTCCATGGAAATCTCACACCTTCCGATATGACTCTGCCTTTGAAAAGCAAACACAGTACAGAACCTGGAACTGTCCCATTCCTTTGCATCAAGCTAATACAACAAGTCTGCTCTGAAAGAAGCAAAGACAGCACTCACTAGTGACCCCCCCATTTCCTGTCTCATGACCTAGAGATGAAACACATCCTTTGAGAACTCTGCCTTAAAGGATGCACACATTTTCTCATATAGAAAGGAATACTTATTGTTAAGATGAAGTGTATTAGACAAATATGATCTGAAAATAAAGTCTAAGCCATGCTTACAATATAAAAACTTGACAATTAAGCTTTTAATTTAGAATGTAAAATTTAACTCTCAAGACTTTTTCTGCTATATATTCTAAATGATCTGTGATTAATATGTTTGTGTGTGTGTACCGTGTTTCCCCGAAAATAAGACCCGGTCTTATATTTTTTTGAACCCTGAAATAAATGTTTGGCCTTATTGCCATGCACTCAAAAGCCCGATTGGGCTTATTATCAGGGGATGTCTTCTTTTGGGGGAAACAGGGTGTGTATGTGTGTATGTATGTATGTATATATATACACACATGTGTATGTATATGTATATGATGTATATGCATATGCATAAGCGGTGGGTTGCTCCCGGTTCGGACCGGTTCTAAGAACCGGTAGTGCCAGCGGCGGGAGGCTCCGCCCACCCACCCGGGACACTTTTGCGCATGCGCATAAGTGTCACACGCGTGCGAACCGGTAGTAAAGGGTTTTAGAACCCACTACTGATCTGCAGGTATGGGGGGTGTACGCACACATACCGATGTATGTATGTATGTATGTATGTATGTATGTATGTACGTACGTACGTACGTATGTATGTGTGGTCACAGGAAAAAACCAATAAATGTTATCTTAACTTAAAATTTCCTTTTTTTCACTTTACAATGCTCTATGTTCACAAAAATCAATAAAGGTTTCAAAAGCAAACTCAGTACAAATCTACCAGGGCTGCATTTTAATGCCAGCACCCTCAATTCACAATTACTTGCTACAAGTTATTCTTTAAACTTCATTGATGCTGCAACCACTGTTTTTGCCAATCAGTCACAGAAAGCAAAACAGAAACAAGCATGTAAACATGAAGAGGTAGATTCAAGCATATCAGTATCCCATATAAAATGACATTTTTTTTTCCTTTTAGTATTTTTCTGTTGACCCAAAACCTTTCTGTCACCTCTCCACTGTAAAACTACATACTATAGGGATTTACACTGCTTTATGTTGTTTATCTATTTCAAGGAAACTGCAAAATATACCAGTATCATAAATTACTTAAATAGATATCATTATCTTTATTCAGATCTCACAAAACTGCAAAAGATAGCCTTTCAGATATGTGTGATTACAATCCCCTTTCCAGGAGACTAAGATTCATAAGAACTGTAACTCCATATATCTGCTCACTGAGGGCCAGCTTTAAAAAGCTAGGTTGCTCCATTCAGCCAATGACACTGACAGTTATGGATTTCAAACTGGAGTAGTCAAGCTACACAAATCAAAAAGCCTCCAGTATCATTCAAAGCTACAACTTTTTTTTAACATATAGCTTTTTCTACAAATAGCAACTCTCCTAAGCCGAAGACAAACAAACAGAGGAAGGATCGACATCCTAATCTTTATACTGTAATCCTCTTCGACCTCACTGGGAGGAAATTTTAACAAGCAAAGGCAGAGCTCCTTTGAGAAAGCCACAACCACCACCACCACGATTTCACTGCCATTTTCATTTTCTTTTCCTTTTGTGTGTGTGTGTATGTGTGTTTTTAAGAAAAATTGAAAACAAGTTACTCACAATCATCTAAGTCATCCTGCAAATCCACAAAATACAAAGGGATCCCTACAAATGAAAACAAGAGTAAGAAAGAGAGAGAAGACACGCCGGGGGGAGGTTGTTGCGTTGCTGCTCCACAAACCGGGGGGGGGAGGGAAGGAGGGGGGCATGAGCGGGGGGGGGGCAGGCATAAAACACACAAATAAATGAAAGCCTCAAGAGCAGCACATGAAACAGGCAGCCCCAGATGCCACGGCACCGCCATCTTCAAACAGCCTCTGAACGCCCCCACCCCACCCCAAAGCAGCAGAAGACCACATTTTAAAAAGCTGGCGAAAGAGAGCAGTGGGAGGGGGGAGGAGAGACACCCAGGTAAGCAGGTCGCCCCCTCCCTCACCCCCACCGCTTACCAGCCATTTTGAAAGGCGCATGGGTGGGGAGGAGACTGGGGTCCGGAGAGGACGGCCGAAAGGAGGAGCTGCCGGCTTATCCCGGTCGCCTTGGGCAGCGCCCTGCTTCCGCCGCTCGCCCGAAGTCAAACGTCAATGGCGGTCTCCGTGGACCGAACCTTTCTTCCCCGCCGCTCCTCCTCGCCCGGCTTCCCGTACTGAGGCGGAGGGGTGGGGGTGGGGGGTAATCTAATGGCGTTGAGGCGAAGACTGAGCGAAGCCGAGGCGCGCCTGGAGAGCCAGAGGGCGGCCCGCGCGCCAAGATGGGCGTTTCCTTCCTCCCTCCCGGATTAGGTCACTGGGAAAAGAGGCGGGGCGTCCGTCACGTGACGCTCGACGCGGGGCTCTCCAAGATGGCGCGCGGCCTGTGGCCTCTGAAGAGAAGGAAGGGGCGCGTTCACCTGTAGCCCGGAGCCGAGGCTGGGCGCAAGGCTGTTTCTCTGGGCCCCGCCTTGGGAGGCCTCCCACCCTTTTTTTTTTTTTTTTCGGCCGCCTTCTCCGGAGACTGCGGGGCGGCTTTTCTATGTGAATCCCGCGAAAGGGGTGATGGTGTGGCCGGACGGCGGCGCCGGCGGCGGTTCCTAAAAGCGGCGGCAACCCCCTCGGTTCTCGAGCGATGGCTCTGCGGGAGCTGAAAGTTTGCCTCCTTGGGGTGAGTTGGAAGGGGCGGGGAGGACAAGCGTGGCTTCTCTTTTCTCCTTTGTTCAGGCTGGTTTAAAAAGTTCGTTTTGGATTTCGGCGGCGCCTTCCTCGGAAGAAGGACGGGGGGTTTTGCTCTCCATGGAGCTCGGCTAATAGACATCGTTACCTTAGTTGTGGGCTGGGTGGGGGGGAATCGCACCTTAGAATTGGGGTCGTCTGCTTCCCCCCACGAGAAGCGTTTAACATTTAAACATTGAACAACTTCACCCCAATTCTCGGCAGGTTTCAAAAAGGCGTATTGCCAGGTCGGTCTTTTTAGGATTATCGTCTGACAGCCCTTTGACTTCTGGAAACTTAACAATATGGATTTGGGCTGTGACGCTCCTTTTATTTTATTTTTATTTTTTATTTTTTTAACTTCAAGCAGCTCCTCATAGTGCATTTATTGAGAGTCCAGCCTGAGCTCCCGCTATAGGATTTCTTTCCAAATATGTGCTCACGATTGCAACTTTTAGAGGTTTTCTTTCTTGGAAAGGGAAGGTATTTCGTAATTTGTTCTCCAACCAATTCCACAATAATTATTTGCAATATTTCTGGGGGGGGAATAATCATGTGATCACCATTCGTAGCCTTCCTAACTGGCTTCTGACAAGCAAAGTCAATGGGGAAAGCCAGATTCGTTTAATGACAGTATGATTCACTTAACAGCTACAGTCCTTTGCTTAACAATTGTGGCAAAAAGTTGTAAAATGAGGTGCAACTCACTTAGCTGCCTTGTTTAGCAACATAAATTTTGGGCTCAGTTGTGGTTGTAAGTTGAGGACTAGCTGTATCAGCATTACTGAATCCCAGAATCTTCAGCTAAAGCTATTATTATGATCTGTTTACAAAAATGTGAAGTCACAGCTGCCTGTTCTTTAGTTAGTGTTCTAACTAAAGTGTTAGTTCATCAAGTTAGTGTTAGTGTTCATCAAGTTCTTCTTAAGAACCTAGGATGTTGTAATGTATTCATGTTGATATCATTATTTTGTCTTGCCTTTTCTATATATATAACTCAAGGCTCCTCCTATTTACCCCATGACAGCAATTGTGTGATATAGATTGGATTAAAAGGGTCACCCAGCCTGTTTTCATGTCTAATGGAAGACTGCAACTCAGAGTTTCCTGGTTTCTAGCCTATCACCTTAACTACTACACCTTAGGGGTCTCCAACCTTAGCAGCTTTAAGACTTCAACTCCCAGAATTCCTCAGCCAGCTTTGCTAGGAAAGCTTTTCTAGGAGTTGAAGTCCACAAGTCTTAAAGTTGCTAAGGTTGGAGACCCCTGCTAAACTGTATTAAAAAAACCTTTATTTAACTTTGGCATGAATTTTGACCACAGGTTCAAGCCATTTCCTCCAAAGTCATGACATTACTGTTAATGATTTGGGGGGGGGGGTGTTATTATTTTTACTCTTTGTATATTGAGGTGGGGTTTTTTTGTAAGCTGCCTAGAGTCACTGAAAGAGAGTGGGTCCCCATATAAATTATCTAAATAAATAAACAAAGTCAGCTGCAACATGAGCATTGAATATTCAGTTGGTGGGGTAGGCTTTTTGTCCAGTTTAGCTTGTCTATATTTGAACACAAAAAGAAATAATTACAGAAACATCACTATACTTTCTCAAATACTTAAACCATACCTGCTTAATGTTTTTCCTCCTCAGGTTTATGAATGCATACATAGCCTTTCATTAAATAGGGAGAGGTTGAATGAATAACAACACCCTTTACTAACACCCTTGAAATACCTAAAACACCTTCTTTCCTATCCCAGTTGTTTAGTATACATATTTTTAGGGTGGATCATTATATAGCTGTTGAAAATAGTCTCTGGTAAAGTACGTTGCTATGTTTACATGGCAAATGTTTATTTGGGAAAGCATAGAAGTACTGTGTTATCTAAAATAAAACACTAGCAATAGACAATATGAAGGCCATTTAACTACTTGCTGCTATTGGAGTTTTGCAGCATCAGTTCAATAGCCCTTGTGTTTATGTGGTCCAGAAAGTTGGGTTCACTGAGTAAAGTTAATTACCAGTATGAGTACATCTAGAGCACATATTTTGTTCATTTTGGACAGAAATAATATGATAATGTAATGCATATTTACTCAGAAAGTTCTATAGTGTAATAGCTTTGCTCTACCATTATTTATTATTATAAATTAATTAATTAATAAAATCATACCTTAAATTAGTGTTGGCAAACCTTTTCGGCACCGAGTGCTGAAATTGGAGCGCACACGCACATGCCAGAAACCGGAAAAGCGCGCACCGGCCACCTGCTCTTCCGGTTTCTGGTGCACATGCATGCGCGGAGACCAGCTGTCCAGTGTGCATGCGCCAGCTCTGCCTGGCCTTTTGGGAGTCCTCACGCCTCCATGCCTGCCCCCCAGGTTTCCATCGGGGTGGCGGGACATCCCCACCAATGACCCAGTTCCACAGCCCTGGACAGGGAGATGAATGCCGCCTCCCACCGCTGGAAAGCCGGAGCCCCTTCCCGGCCTCGGAGGTAAGGGGCATCGGCGTTCACTGGACTCGGGTTGGGGGGCCACCAAGCGGGAGAGCTTCACCCCAAATCTGGCCGGGATGAAGCGCCCCCCTTCAGCCTGCCACCAAGAAGAAGCCAGCGCAGGCCCTCCCCTTCCCGGCCGGCGTGCCTCTTACCTCTCGGCGGCGTCTCCATGCTGCACTCTCCTCGGGCCCACCTGGGGCAGCTTGCCTCCCCGATGGCGGCTCCTCCTTTTCCTCATAGCTGCTCCAGCATCCCGGCTGGGAGCGGCAGCACAAGAACTGCTGCCATCCTCCTCGCAGGAGGTGGGCGTCCGCCCAGCCAGCAAACCCTGCCCCCGAGCTGCCAGGTGTTCCGGACCGCGGTCACGCGTCAGTGCCACAGGCTAGAAGGCTGGGGCCGCGCAAGGAGCCCGCTCGGGGAGGGAGGGAAGCCCCGACCCACCCGTCCTGGCTGGCAGCTCTGCTCCCCTTGCTCTTCTGGATTCCGGCTCAATGACCACCTGGTCTTCGCTCATGCACAGGCCGGAAACCAGAAGATCATCTTCCGGCACGCATGCCATAGGTTCGCCATCACAGTTTTAGGGTCTGCCTGGGGAGAGTTGTTTGCATCTTGATTTCTTCAGATGAAAGACTCCTCTATTATGTATACAAGGTATTCTAAAATTTCAATATTGGTTTTGAATCTCACCTATTTATTCTGAGCACAGGGATATGTGTATTTATCCACCTGATAAAACACAATTTGAATGAAGAAACACCATCCTCTCCATTGTATCAACTTTTTAACTACCATTATGCTTAACAGCAGTATTCCTCAGATATGCTAACTCACGTAAAAGTGAGATGGGTGGTTGTATAACTCAAATGATTAAACAAATGTATAACTGAAACTGCACAATTCAATGTAGTTAAATACAAACCTCCCTCTATAACAGAGCTAAACTAGTATTGTAAGCAAACATATGAAGGAGTTAGCCAAAACAAAGTACTATTTACAAGTACATGTTTAAAGAATAAGCATAAGTATTTGACATTTATTTGTTCTAAAAAGTATGCAACTTATAACAGAGCTAAAGTTTGTTATTAAAATGCCTGCAACAATATGCCAAGTAAAAATATTTTAGGTGCACTCATTATAAATGAAGACTGTTTAAATTTTACAAGCAGCTCTTTCCACTGTAGGACCAGAGGTTAATGTTTCATTTCTGAAGGGCATAACTAATAACAAATCTCAATATAAACTTAAGAGATTGTCTCTGAAAGACTCTTCCAATTCTAGGGGTGTTTGCTTTCTTGCATGCAAGCTAACAAAAGACAAGAAAATGACTAGCACGTCTAAGGAAAGAAATTATATTATTAAGAGTGTTTGAATTCAAGGAAAAATAAAAGGAGGTATTATAGAACTATTTAAAATTGTGCAAAAGATGGTAAATATAAACGGGGGGGGGGGAATCCAGAAGGACCAAATCACACAGGGAGGAGTTTATAACAGAAACACTTATGTTACACAAGCCCTAATTCAGGGCAACTTTAAGACTTGTGGACTTCAACTCCCAGAATTCTTAAAATTGCCAAGTTTGAAGACCTCTGCCCTAATTGAACTATGGAATTCAAAACCACAAGATGCAGCAAGGCCTCCAATCCAGACAGTTAACCAAAGACACATGCTTAGTGCTCTTGGAACAGAAAGCTGGATTAGATTACACCTTTATTTCACCCAGCACAAATGAAAGAAAGTAAAAGTTGCAGTATGTTATATATTAGAGAATTACAGAAATCTGAAATGTAAATAAATCCATCTCTGCATGCCCAGGTCTACCATATGACCTTTTGTAGGTCAGTGATGGCGAACCTTTTAGACAACGAGTGTCCAAACTCTGCGCGCATGCCCAAACTGAAAGATGCAGGAGCATGAGCGAACGTGCTCATGCGTGGACATGCACGAACATGCATAGACATGCACGCATGCGCAGCAGAGACCCAAAGACCAGCTGTCCGGCAGGAAGCGGGGCATCCCAACACTAGCAGCACGGCAAGAGGTAAGATCTTTTTCTTTCATGAGCTTCTGTTTCGTTGTTTGTAGGGAAACAGAAGCTCACAAAAGAAACACCACAGAGATCTGACCTGGGGCGATGGCGTACGTGCCAGCAGAGAGGGCTCACGCGTGCCACCTCTGGCATGCGTGCCATTGGTTTGCCATCATGGCCTTAGACTGTTGATTTTAGTGGATTCAAATAAGATACAGGTAGCCCTCAATTTACGACCACAATTGAACTCAGAATTTCTGTTGCTAAGTGAGACATTTGTTAAGTGAGTGTTGTCTCATTTTATGACCTTTCTTGCCACCATTGTTAAAAGAATCACTGCAGTTGTTAAGTTAATAGCATGGTTGTTAAATGAATCTGGCTTCCCCATTGACTTTGCTTGTCAGAAGGTTGCAAAAGGTTATTTCTTTTTCCCAAAAAATATCTTGATCCTGGGGCCCTGCAACCGCCATAAATAAGAGTCAATTGCCAAGCATCTGAATTTTGATCAGGTGACTATGGGGATGCTGCAACAGTCAAGTGTGAAAAATGGTCATAAGCCACTTTTTTCAGGGCTGTTGAAACTTTGAATGGTCACTAAACAAACTCTTGTAAGTTTTAGGACTACCTGTAATGTCTTTGGTTCAGATATTAAGAAGTTACTAGTTGAGATTTTAAGACTCCCTTATCTCTTTAATTGTTTCAAATTATTTAAGGCATTTTTATTTTTCAATGGATAATGTTTAGATTAAGATATTTTTGGGAAAAAGAAATTGATTTATCCAAATTCATAGAAGTTGGATGGAAAATGCTGAAACTAGAGTTGCTACTAGAAATACAGATAGGAAGATTGAAACTTAAATTTACCCTGTTTCATTTCTCTTTAAGGACACAGGCGTGGGCAAATCAAGCATTGTATGGCGCTTTGTAGAAGACAGCTTCGATCCAAACATCAATCCAACAATTGGGTAAGTATCTGGGGAGTGGCATCTTGGAGGTGGATAATGGATTAGACTGACACCCCCCCACCTTTCCCCCATGCACACCTTGTTCCCTTCTTCCCATCTTGATTAATTGAATTTTATCTGAATTTTAAATATTTGGTTTTTATTTATTGTTTTAAGGTTTTCCATCCTATTTTAATTTTATGAGTGTAAGCTGCCTAGAATCATCTCGACAAGATGGGCAGCGTAGAAGTTTAATAATATTAAAAAATAGATAATAATATTAAAAAATAGAAGTTTCATGAGCTAGGAAGCTAAGAGTTAGATAAAGTGTGTGGGGGGGGGGTTCTCATAATTTTATTAAGGATCTTAGTTACAGTAATAAGAGCAAATACAAACTAAACTTGCTGATCCCACCACACGGTCAGACCCATGTAGAGAGAGAGTCCCCCAAATAGCCAGGCTTTATGGCAGGAAGGGCTTTATAGGTGATAACTAGAACCTTCCATGACACCTAGAAGCCAACTGCCAGCCGGTGCAGCTCTCAAAGCAGCAGAGACATCATTGCACATACCACTGCATTCTAATATAGGACCACCTATATTTTTCAAGTGGCCTTCAAGGGCAGCCACATATAGGGTACATTACAATAGTCCAATCGAGGGTAACTAACACTTCAGTGACTATCTGAAAGACTTCTCAGTCCAGGAACAGGTGCAAGTGGCACATTAAGTAAACCTGTGTGAAGGCGCTCTCAGCCACGGCTCCCATCTACTCTTGTACAGAAGCTGTGAGTCCAAGAGGGACCCTCAGATTCCACAATAGTCTCTCATGGAGAACTTCAATATAATTAATGACGAGATAGAAGTCTCCAGAACAAGGGAGGGAGGGTATGTCAAAGAAGCAGAATTGCTTGATTTGCGGGATTAAACTCCAGACTGTTCTATCCAGGCCTATACAAGCAGGCACTGGATCAGGACAGCGTAATCTGGTCAAGTCAAGATTGAGATGTGTAATTGGATATCATCAGCACATTGACCTTATCCAGTGGTTTCATGTAGGTGTTAATAAAAGGGGGGAATGTCAAGCCCTATTGCACCCCACAAGTCACAGGCTGATAATGTGACCTCTCACCCCATCAGCACTGAATGAAACTGGCCAGGTGTTATATTGGAGTCAGCTATCTTGCACAACTAGTCAATTACCTGCCTAAAAAATAATGATAAAAGAATTGAACAGTGGCAGTGCAACTTCAATGGAGATGACTTTTACTACTAAATAACTGTGATTGTTGGATGAAATGCTATGAAATAATATTTCCATATAGAGTTCTTCAGGATTTGTGATAAATCATTCATTGCTAAGGATCAAGTTCTAATTGAAGAATAAGTGAGAACTCGAAGAATTCCCTTGAAAAAACAAAATGGGTTCCTTGTTAATTTTACCTTCTGTGGGAATAATGAAAATAATATTTATATTCTTAGAAAGAATAACTTCATTACTGGTATTTCATTGTTTTGGGGAAATGATTATGCTTTAACACATTTTAGATTACTATAAGCTAGTACAGTGATGGCGAATCTATGGCACGGGTGCCACAGGTGGCACGCGGAGCCATATCTGCCGGCACGCGAGCTGTTGCCCTAGCTCAGCTCCAGCGCGCATGTGCGTGCCTGCCAGCTGATTTTTGGCTCATGCGGAGACTCTGGGAGGGCGATTTCAGCCTCCGGAGGGCCTCCGGGGTGGCGGGGGAAGTGTTTTTGTCCTCCCCAAACTCCAAGAAAGCCTCTGGAGCCTGGGGAGGGCGAAAAACGGGCCTACTGGGCCCACTGGAAGTCGAGAAACGGGGAGTGGGAGATGTCGCGCACGCATGTGCAGGGGGGTGGGGTGAGTGGGGGGCTTTGAATTATGGGTGTGGGCACGCATGTGCGTGCGATAGCGCGCGCACACACTATTTTGGCACCCGAGGAAAAAAAGATTCGCCATCACTGAGCTAGTATATTTGGTCTATTTGGTTATGGATCTTGTCACCTCCTATTTTGGAGATAGTTAGTATAGAAGTTGCACTGTCAGACTGCTACTGCAGATTCAACACAAGCTGAAGCACCTTTACATTGTCAGGCTATTATACAAATGTTTTCTTTATTACAGACCAGTAGAGTCTAGGTAGGTCTGAACATTCCGCTTTTAACTGACTTGTACCATAGATACGTTATTCTATTTCAATAAATATTCCCCCAAACATGCTACAATTCAAGAGCCACATCTCATTTACTGGAGGGGGGGGGGAAGGAAATAAAATTTACAAATATTTCTCTAATGGCTTATGATTGATCATTTGATCTACAATTATCCTAAACTTATTCCTAAATTTTAAAATATAAGGTTCAAATAGCAAATTAGGGGTTGCTTAATTTACATAGGTAACTAGCAAATACATTAAATAAGGAAAGATTTGCAAGAACACCTATCTCCTGCTATTTCTACCTGTCCCATAAGGCCTAATAGGATGGACATGATGTCCCTTCGATGAAAGAGCGTCATGTAGTAGAACCTAAAATGCAGGACTTCTCTGTCATTATGTCTGCCCTTTGGAACAAAATAATTCCCCCTCCTTGAATTTGATGGCTCCAACTCTATTGGGTTTCCAATAAGACCCTGAAAATCTGGGTTATCCCCAAAGCATTGAGTAGAACTTTGAATGAGTCCATCCTAAATGTTAATATGATTATGGTACAACCTTGGTTGTGTTACAATATATTGTGCTTCTTGTGATTTTTAAGTTTATTAGTTATTTTGTATTTTTAATTCTGTGTACATCCTTGTTATGAAATCTGCTCGTTGAGCAGCCATATATAAATCATTTCAATGAACTGAATTGAATATTTGTTAAACCATTTTTGAGAGCAGTACAGAAAATTATTTTGGAAAATGGATTGAGAATGCCAATTATTGGCTGTTTCCAGTACTTTACAAACATTGCCATAAAGATTTCAGAAAAAGTTAAATCTTAAATTTGCATTCTATGTACAGCCAGTTTTACTATTTAATTTCATTTTTTAAAAGTGCTAATTTTAACATAATGTAATAGTTGGAATTTTTCTTGGTAACATCCTGTACTCTAATGCCATTAATGTTAGATGGGTTTCCACTTCTTAGCTTATATGAAGACTTAAAGGCTTCCTGTATGGTCAACCACAAGTGCCTATTTCTCCAGTATCCACCCCATTCCATCTTATTTCCACATTCAGTCACAGTATGTAAAGATATGTGGAGAATCTGAATGTATTTTATTTTTATCCCACCTTTATTATTTTTTAAATAACTCAAGACAGCAAATATCCTTAATACTCCATCCTCCTCCTCCTGTTTTCCCTACAACATCCCAGTGAGTTGAGTTGAGCTAAAAGACGGACTAGCCCAAAGTCACACAGCCAACTTTCATGCCTAAGGTGGGAGTAGAACTCACATTCTTCTGGTTTTTAGCCTGGGTCCTTAACCACTGAACCAAACTGGCTCTCATCCTGTGTAGTATATCCTGTATCCTGTATACCCTGTATCCTGAACTCTGTAAAATTGAGCCATTTATTTTTGACCTTTCCAAAATCCCTATAATTAATTGGTATCAGTTTTTTCCAAATGTCTTCTAAACAATAGGCAATCCTGCACATTTGTTTTCCTTCAGTTGAAGACATCAGAGACTTTGAAAACTGTGGTTACAGATTTTTTTTCCTTCCAAACTCATAGCACTTCATAAATCATGAATTTTGTTCAACGTTTGAAGTGTGGCTTAGTAATTCTGCAATTAAAACCACTTAATGAAGTTTGAAGCTATTATTCCGCATCCTTAGGATGATTGCTACATTTTAACAATGCCAAGAAATAAACTTTCATTTCACAAACAATACCAAGAATAACCATATTGTTCTGATTAATGCTACACAAAACTATATCCATGTTTAGAGTTTTTAATGTTGCTATTTGCTAAAGAAAATAAAAATATAAGAATATATGCTAATATTTATCACTCATGGCCTATTTAAATTGTCTTGACCATGTATTTATATCATACTATGTGATTTAGTTAAATCAATTTGTATAAAAGAAAAGAAAGTGAACCTTTTAACCTATATAGTAGTATATTCATACAAAATTACTCAACAATCCTCCTCCACTCTAGACTCTGAGTAATTGAATGCTTGCTCAAGTATGCAATGAGAAGCAATTCAAGCCATTATATAATTGGTAGAGAATGGCAGTCCTTCCATTCTTGTGGTATAAATTTGCAACATTAAAAGTATGTTAAATCAATTTATTTTGCCCTCTGATTCCAGTTTTTATTTTGTGTTGGTTGCATAAGGATAACTTTGCTAAACTTTTCATTGGGTAATGTTTGTCTTAGATAATAAATTGAGATCTTTCTGTTTTACTAAATAAAGCATGTAGATGCATTGTGTCTTTGGCTTAATAGGTCCAGTAGGAATTGAAATGGCGTAAATAGAGGCTTTTAACAAAATGAATACGCCTCAGTTCCTTGTGCCCAATTTTAGCAAAATTTTGTCCCGTGTAGCTTTTTCTAGTAATAAAATAAAGCAGCCAGTCCAGCAACCTTTTTTGTAATATAAACACTAATGAAGCAACTTGAACTTTGTGCACTTTCCTCTCTCTTTAAGATCTCTTATGAAAAGAAAATGGAATGGATACTTCAATCAATTTTAGTTGTCTAAAGCAAGGGTCCCCAACTCCTGATTCGCAGCCTGGTGCCGGGGGTCAACCTGTTCAGAACCATGCTAGGGAAGTGGTGGGTGAGGGCACATGTGTGCGCAAAAACATAGCTTTATTTGTGAAAGCAGCACATGCGCAAAACCATCTGCCCCCACCCATCCCCACCGCCGGTCCACCAAGCCAAAAAGGTTGGGGAACGCTGGTCTAAAGCAGGGGTCTTCAACCTTGGCAACTTTAAGCCTGGAGGACTTCAACTCCCAGAATTTCCCAGCCAGCTGGCTGGGGAATTCTGGGAGTTGAAGTCCTCCAGGCTTAAAGTTGCCAAGGTTGGAGACCCCTGGTCTAAAGCACTTACCTTGTCTCATATGTTCTCTTCTAGATAAAGAAAACAGGAAATATACACATTTTTCCTTCCCTCCCATCTTTAAAGTTATTAAATTAATCTAAACTTTAATATGTTTTATGAGAAATATGTTGATTTTCAGTTCAGGGCTTTCTTTGTTTTACGGTATATTCATGCATAACATTCTTTTCAGAGCATCTTTCATGACCAAGACAGTACAGTATCAGAATGAATTACATAAATTCCTAATATGGGATACAGCAGGACAAGAACGAGTAAGTAGATAAAGCAGTTTTACATGGGGGTTGATGGCATCTTTCTCTGTGACCTACTTATAGTTGGCTGTTATTGTAAGGGATTTTTATAATGCTCATCTTAATTAGCAGGAGTCACTTAGATATAGTATAGATGTAGATTTCGTAATAGGGAATTTCAGAATCATTGTCATTGTTTTGTGAAATGATACGCTGAGATAAAGGATAGATAAATGTCTTTGTAGATATATTATGTCCCTGCTTCATTGACCTTTCAGTACTTTTTTTTTCAAATTCGAGAAATAGTCTTATTCTAATATGTCCATGAATTAAGATAAAATGAGACAATGAATTGGAAAACAATTTGATGCACAGTAGAAAATGCATAGGAAAAAGATATCCTTATTTAATATATATATATATATATATAGGAAAAAGATATCCTTATTTAAATATATACTAGTAATTACTCTATAGTGCATGGATCCACGCTAGGCTCTTATGTATTCTGGGTCAGTTTATCTCTTGTATTTCAGAAACTTTAATGAGGCTTTGATGATAAGACAGCCTGGGAATGGTATAACATGGGAATGGTATAGCATGTGAACTTAGACTCATAGAAGAAGGATGATTACTTTTCCTCTTAAGATTGCTATTTTAAAATCATTACAATTTTTACTTCCCCATTCTTGGAAATGTGATTTCCAATGTGAATTAACATTTGCCAGTAAAAAAACAGGCTCAAAATTTTAGCTTCACCCTCTTGGTGATGTAATTATATTTGCTAGGGGAAAAAACTTCTTCCTTAAATGGTGTCCTCTTGAGGAAGGCTTTTTCTGTGCTTCATTAATATTTGCCCACTTAGGGCTCTTCTCCCTCCCCCCCCCCCCAATGTATGGCTCTAAACCTGTGACTTTCTTGGAAAACTGCATGCAAAGCATTTGAAGAGGCACTTCACAAAACATGTTGGCTGCTCTTGAATACAGAGCTACTTTGGGGCCTTTTCCCTGATCTTTTTGTGTATGTGTAGATAGTAGTCCACTGGAGCTGCTAGCAAAAACATTATGGGCAACCCTCACTACCGGAAGACCAGCTTTCTTGGGGACAGTGTCATGTCAGCATTTTGAGGAGAGATACTTCAACACGCGCGCACACACACACACACACACACACACACACACTATTTGCATCAACACATTTTAAGAAGTACTCTTTTGAGTATTTTGCACAGCTGTAATATGTAATGTTATTGCTTGGTATGTCCTCCATTTTATTTTTGTGTTTTCTCTTGAATCCTTTCCACATGAGGAATTTAATAAATAAGTAAATCATCTGTCCCTAAAATGTAGGTGTGTCCTTGCCTCTACGCTTACTAGATATTTTGTGATTTCGAAGTATGAAACACAGGGTAAAAGTAAGATTTTTACATAAGACCAGTAGTTAATTGTCTCAGAATTCTTACCAATCTTCAGGTTTGAATAACAGAATAAACTTTAGAATCTATTTTCTTTAAATATGTCTATATGTAGCTGATTTTGCAATGTTTGAAAAAAAAGAGGATGTTCTTTTTATTTGAGTAAAACTTGCAGTTCTTGCAACAAAAATAACATGATGTATTGTTAGTTTTGTGACTCAGAATTGTGATCCTCCCCTTTTGTAGCAACTATAGAAAGGGTCAGTATGACTAAGAATGAAGAACATTCGGCTTCAATTTCCCACTCAGCCTTGACCTAATCGCTTTGAGAAATTATTTGCATTGATTTTCTTGTACTTTTTGTACTTGTGGCACAAGTATAATAAAAAACACACACACTCTCTGTCTCTCTGTCTCTCTGTCTCTGTCTCTGTCTCTGTCTCTGTCTCTGTCTCTGTCTCTCTCTCTCTCTCTCTCTCTCTCTCTCTCTCTCTCTCTCTCTCTCTCTCTCTCTCTCTTAATCTACCATTCATCTGCTTTAATTGCTCACTAAACAGGATTGAACTTTACCTTTACTTTTTATGATATCTTTTTTCTCTTTCACTACCTCTAAAAAAATGCATTCTAGATCTTTTGGCTGAAGTTTTAAATTGCATATAAAATGAGAGCAAGTTTTTCCCCCATGTCATATAGCACTTAGCACATACTGTTTTACAGCCCTCTGTAAGTGATTTACAGAAACAGCATATTGCCCCTAACAATCTGGGTCCTTGTTTTATCAGCCTTGGAAGAATAGAAGGCTGAGTCAATCTTGAGCTGTTCAAACTCCTGGAGTGAGCAGTGAGTTAGTCTGCAGTACTGCATTCTAACCACTGCACCACCACGGCTCTTCTACATCATATACCATTTTTTGTATTTCTAGTTACTTTATTATAAATCTAGCAATTATATGGATACATCAAAATGGATTCAATATCCTCATATTCTAGCAAAATGCCCATCAGTGTGCTGGATATTATACTATATGTAATGTTGTGTTATTGAAAATAAATCATGCCAGTATCTTTATTACTTTATTTTTTTTAAAAAACATAAAACAGTTGAAATAAAGCTATAATATGTACTGTCTCCTTGCACTTCCGCAATTTATGAATGCTGCCTAAAACTTCACAGAGCATCAACATCAGAGGTGGCATTCAGCCGGTTCGGACCGGTTCGGGCGAACCGGTAGTAGCGACCTGCAGGTGCACCGGCCCCGGCGCTATGCCATCCTATTTAGGCACATTTTGAAGCCGCGCGCATACGTGCAAGCTGCACGTGCGAACATAGCGCATGCGCGGAAGGCCGCATGCAAGCAAAGCGCGTGCACGCGCTCACATTTGCGAACCGGTAGGAAAAGTAAGTGAATATCACCCCTGATCAACCTTTTTTATATTTGTTAAAGGGTTAAGAGCTTAGAGTGCTCTAGAATACATATAATCCACTGAACTGTGAAACTTGCTAAGCGATCAGAGCCAATCACTTTCTCTTTGCTTAAATTGCTTTTCCAAGTTGTTATAGTTAGATTCTCATTTAGTTGTATTACTTGTTTCTTTGGAGGAAATGTGAGAAGAAAAAAACTGATAGAGGACAAAGATGCCTTATAATGAATTTTATTTTAATTTCTCTTACTCATATTTCAATCCCCCTTTCATTTAATATTTGATATGATTACTATGGCACAGAAGCCATTTTTATGTGCTCTTTTTCTTTACAGTTTCGTGCTCTGGCACCAATGTATTATCGAGGGTCTGCAGCAGCTATTATAGTCTATGATATTACAAAAGAGGTAAATTTAGTGCATTTGCAAAATCTACAAAATTGGCTGTTTTATTAAATTGACTGATCTTGTTGCTTCCATTTTAGGAAACATTTTCAACATTAAAAAACTGGGTAAAGGAACTTCGCCAGCATGGACCGCCCAATATTGTTGTAGCAATTGCTGGAAATAAGTGTGATCTTAATGATGTAAGGTAAATTAAACAGGGTCTTATCTAGCTGATGGTAACATTTTATTACAAACCTACCAGTACAATCTCTTGTTATACTTTGTTTCTCAAAAATATATGGATACTTTAATCCTTAATTAATTTTAATATATTGAAGAAGAGGCAATAAACACTTCATCTGTCTCAAAACAAATTGTATTAAGTTTTTAATATTCACTACAGTAATTTACTTTCATTTTAATTACCGGTCACTATGTTACTCAAACCACTGAAAGAAAATTAGGCTATTTGTTAAATAACAAAGGATGGAAGGGATGCAGCATGAACTGTATATAACTATGAAAGAGTCTTGCATTTGATTAAATTTTGTTTGGACAGGGAGAGAAAAGAGCATATCAGTAGTTCCTAAATAATAGGTTGAGTGGAAAGCAGAATGCTGGGAAATAGATGTTGGAATGCTGAAATTAAGCTTTATTTAAACATCTAATTATCATCCATGCTTTCCTAGACATACATTACAAAAAATTACTGCCTTTATCAGTAAATCATTATGGAACCAAATGTTTATGTTTTATGATGTGCAGAATTATCCATATCCCGTTTGTTGCTGTATTTCATTCATTCAATCAATCAATCAATTTCTATAGCTGCCTATCTCAGTCGATGACTCTGGGCAGCTACCTATTATATTGAACCACTAATGTTTTGGCAATCTAGAGAGATGTACTACCACTACAAATTGCGTTAAACAAAAACTGATTCTATTTCCACGTCTTTCAGATAAAGTGTGTTACACAGTTTGGATTAGTTGTAGAAATAACTGATAATGCTACATTGATTTGCGATTAATTTTCGTTGCTAAAATGAAGGTTTAGCATTATTGTTTATTTATAATATGTATTCTCTTCACACCCTGCAGAGAAGTTATCGAAAAAGATGCTAAAGACTATGCAGATTCCATCCATGCAATATTTGTAGAGACTAGTGCAAAAAATGCAATAAACATAAATGAACTGTTTATAGAAATAAGTAAGTATTCAATGTCAGTAAATCACTAATATTTTTCTTCTTGAGTTCCTAGTTACTAACAAAAAGGAATCTTATATTAGCTTCATGCTCTGCTGCCACTAGTTGTACACTCTCTTCTTAATTAGCATCATTTTCATTTCATCATTAGGATGCAGAGGTTAATTTGATCTTTCAAATAATATCTTTACAGAAGAATGAGAAAAGTACCGGCATTTTTCATCCTGTTAAATGTCTTAACTTTGCTAACTAATATGTAGTGGGTTTGAGTCATATCATTAGAAGGAGAGGATATGGAATATACAGTAAGCATTAGAGCTGTGCAAACTTTTGAAATCAGTACTTCATTGTGTTGATGTGAGAAAAGCACTTCTCAAAAGTATTAAGTAGCCACATTTAAAACACATGTTCTTGTTCCCAAATTTCTGTGGTGGTGTAAGAAAAATAATACACTTCTCTCCTGGGAAATGAATTTAAACATAGAGGTTTAATTTTTTATTTACTATGTTGTATATGCAACACTTGCTATGAACATGTTTAAACTTCATTTAAGCTATCCAGTATCATGTTTAATAGTGTATTTTATGACAATTTGTACTATCATTCATATATATATATATATATATAATCTCCCCACCTGCCGGCCCCCACCCTTCGACCTCTGCCTCCCAGCAATTTGCCTCCTTGCAGCAAACAGCCTGGTCAGCTTCAGCACAGCCTGATTTAGCACGAGCAGCTGATTGGCAGTTGGATCGGCCTCCCGGAATACCGACGAGCAGCTGTTCCAGGTTGCGGGGATCGCCGCCGCCTCCATATGCCCCATTTTCGGCCTCCAGTGTCCCATTTTCAGCCTCCGTGCATCCTGTTTTTGGCTTCTGCGTGTCCCGTTTTTGGCCTCCATGTGTCCCGTTTTCCGCACATCCCGTGCAGCGGCGTTAGGCGGCAATCCCCGCCGCCTGGAACAGGCCGAAAACGGGACGTGCGGAGGCCAAAAATGGGGTACGTGGAGGTAGCGATAGGCGGCAATCCTATTAGTATAGCCTCCAATTTTACTTACAGTCTTCTTCGATTGTTCTTTTAATGCTGTTTAATGCTGTTTTTCCCCCTACCTCTGCAGGTCGTAGAATTCCATCCACCGATGCCAACCCTCCATCTATTGGTAAGGGTTTCAAACTTAGAAGACAGCCTTCTGTGACAAAACGCAGCTGTTGTTGATACGGAGACCCAACAAGCTAGCTTTTATAAAGTATTTGGCCTTAAACGTTAAGGGTTTATTTTGAGTATCTATTACTGATACTGGATTCTGATCTCCCTGATGGTCAAAGACCCTAACATGGACCATTTCTGGCATCCTTACATACATTCTGTGGGGATCTTTGCTGTCAAGACCGTTTCCACGTGTGCAGTGTACAGACTAATCTCTTAAAGTCAAAGGTCTTTTCATTCTGCTTTAACCTTTGAAGAGGAGAATCCAATGTACAGATTATAAGCCTTGATATTTCATAGTTTTGTAGAAAAACATTGCCATGCTTTTGTAATTGGGGAAGTGAAACTAGCACTTTTTATGGATTTTGGAAGGAGTGGGTAGAAAATATGGAAAAGAAAGGTTTGGTGTTAGTGCCATTCTGCACTCCTCCTTGCTGTTAACTATAAGCCTTAATGTTTTCATTGTTGCTTCTTCAAAGACTAGAAAAACAGATGGTTGATGTAGCTACCAGAATAATGATACTGATAAGAGTGACCAAATCAGCCCATTCAGTACCAATCTTAAATTGCACTTTTTATTTTCTGATATTATAGAAATATAAATAAGAACTTTGCATTTAAGCAAAAAAAAAAGGAAAGTGTAGCCTTAGACAATCTTAGCTCGTTATATTTAATTATTTTATAGTTCAATAGACGTAGACTCTTCTTAATAACTTCCAGTTAAGATACTAGTAAGAAGCTTAGATTAAAATAATTTGACCACAACTGACAGGTATCAGTTGCTGTCGGTAGCCTTAGAGCAAGCATGTTAGGTGGGAAATGTTTCTAATTGCTTAGCATAAACCATTTTATACTTATTTATGAAACCAGTGTCTGAAGTAATATAAATTATGAAAGTGCCATTGCTAAAGATAGGATTCTTGTTTAATTCTCTTTCTCATCCATGAGGTGGATTGTGAAAGAAGGTCCTACAAACAATTGCCGGGAATTCCAGCCTGAGCAATGAGCCTTAAATCGGTTGGCATCCTCTAGAATAGCACTGGGAAAGATTTCCCTCACTATCCAGTAGAGGTTGCTGCTAGTGTACTTTGAGGCTTCCTTTGGGAACAAATCACCGAATAATCCAGAAATGGCATTCAGAGCTAACTGTCTGGGACAGTGTAGACAATGCTTCCATGTAGTTGAACTCATCTCTACACCCTATTTTAAACAGATTATTTCTTAGATTTGGTTGTGCTTTCCATTTATTTTAAACTCTAAATTAATCTTGCCCCATCACATAATTTCTCATCATTTATTTTTGTCGCAAATAGAGCAAACATACCCCATGTTTTTTCTCTTTAAAATATAGGCAGGTAAATTCATAGTGTGTAAAAGAAGCTTTGATATTTCCTATTCCGTGGAACATGTCTAGTAGCTTGCTCTTAATTCACCACTTAAAAGGAAATTTCAAAGGTTACGCTGGAAATAGAGAGTTTATACTTTTTTATTCTATACCATATAATTCAGCATTACTCTTGGGGGAATTATTATAGTTAACCAATGAAATTGGAAGTATTGAGTCAGGATATTTAAGCCCAAGTGAATTTGTCTAAGAATTCAAAATTCTAATTTTGTAGTATGTTGTGTGCTTTATCAGAAGTTTCTCTGAAAAGAAAAAGCCAATTATGGAGTAGTTGGCATTCCCGCTACCCAAACTATGAATCTGTACATTAATAATGAAATGTATTGTTCATTCCATATCTTGACTTGTTCATGTCATTAGTTTGTTCTGAGTTTTACTTTCAAGAATCAGCTTGAGGACATGTATGTCACCTAGTCCAAAGAGCCATATACTGGCAATAATTTTTTTAGAATTGAAGCTTGGAGAGGTTGTCATTACAAGTCAATCCAGTAGCTTTGACTGTTCACTGTTTTATCAAGGATATAATGTTCATCCGGCAACATATGTGGAACTGAATGTGTGAAAGAATGTCAGGGATGTACTTACTGGGGTGTTTTCAAGGCAGTTTGCTCAGTACTTTAAACTGAAGTCAAATAAAGATCTTTTCTAAGACTTTTATTAGGCTTCAGCAAGAATCTATTCCTTCTATTCTGGCATTGTACCATGCCTGAGAAACTCCCATCAAAACTCTGTGCTGTTTCAGAGACCTTTGAAATTTGGCAATGAACTACCATGGGGGTGAGGAAAGCAAAAATCTCTGGTAAACGCATTTAGGACCGTTAGTGCTTAAAAGGACTTTTTAGTTTTAACCTCATGTTAGTTAAAAAAAAACCCTCTAATGAATTGGAGATAATTAGGCTGCTTCTGTACCTACATATAAATAGAAACAGACTGCACTGATGATGTTATCTAGTTCGGGTAAGCAATGTCTGCAAGAAAACAACCAAGCTCAGAGACCACCAAGGACCCCCTCCCTCCCATTTCAACCCTGAGCTACAAATATTCTCCTCTATCAGATAAATCATTGTCCTCCAGGGCAGCTTTGTATAGATATAATATTGGAATGCCAGTGATTATATGTTTATCAAAACTGTTATTAAAACTTCTTCACATGGCTGTTTTATAACCACTATTCTGTTTCTTGAGGATATTTTACTGGTTAGTCTAAATAAGTCTTAAAAATAGTTAATTCCACACATAAAGACAGGTCCAGCACAAAGCTTATTTTGGAGAATATTACTCATGTCTGGAGCAGCCAGCTTTATCTCTGCATGGTAGTAGCACCTTTCCGCTATTTAAGGCTTTCATCATTCACTTATGCCATTGTGATATTAATTAACTACTTTCTTACAATTACCTATAATTAGAGGGTTTCTTTTTTATTTCACCTTCTCGGTAAACAGAATATTTTAAAATATCACCAGTTGCATCTTTTGAAGCTACTGCTATAAATAGTTCTCGACTTACGACCACAATTGGGACCAGAATTTCTGTTGCTAAGTAAGGTGGTTGCCATGGTTAGGGTTAGGTTGCCATGGTTAAGTAAATCAGATGGTCATTATCGAATCCAGTCCCGTCCCCAATTAACTTTGCTTGTTGGAAGTTGGCTGTGAAGGTGGCAAATGGTGATCAAGTGACCCCAGGACACACTAACTGTCCTAAATATATGCCAGTTGACAAGTGCCCGCATTTTTATCATGTGACCATGGGGGATGTTGCAATGGCCGTAAATTGAAGACTAGTAACAACTCACCTTTTTTCAGTGCCATTTTAACTTTGAACAGTGGCTAAACAAATGGTTGTAGGTCGAGGGCTACCTTTAGTGTTACCTTGTATTACCATG
Organism: Diadophis punctatus similis; assembly: GCA_023053685.1. NCBI lineage: Eukaryota > Metazoa > Chordata > Lepidosauria > Squamata > Dipsadidae > Diadophis > Diadophis punctatus. The sequence continues at coordinate 5,371,168 of JALIGW010000003.1, read as the reverse complement.
TGGCTCTGCAGAGTAACATTTCAAGCATAAGCTGTGGCCATGGGTGTATTTCAGAAACTTCCCTACCTGTCCCAAGTCATTGAGTTCACTGCCAGTGGGTTAGCCTGCCTTAAAAGTTCCATGGATGTACTTAATCAAATATTTGTGTGGAGATAATTTAAATCTAAATCCCTACTCATTACTGGAGAATGGGGGTTATTTACAGTACCTCAGTGCTATCTGCTTATTGCTATGCAAATTAATATGAATTTTGAGCTTCAGCATCCCTTGTATCACATGAGTTATTTGTAAAGAAAAAAATATATACCCACCAATCTTGCATTGATCCTAGATCCCATTCATAGGGCTTTTCTGGAAGGCGGGAGGAGAGATCTGGTGTATATAACCTTTATGTTATAGCACCCACAAAAAAGTCGGGAGTATGTCCTCTTTTGTTTTATGTTGCAATGTATTAGTTTCGTGCAACAGCACAAATCTTGTAAGAATTAATAGAAAGGCATCTGGTAAGAAGATACTGCTCTTGTCATTCAGCATCGTGCTTATTCCAGTATAAATTAAAACAAAGCTGAAGATAAGATTTCAATTACTTGGGAGATAGTGAGCACATAAATCCATGTGAAATCTCATACAAGCGAATAACCTGCAATAAACAGCCTGCTTGACATCTTCTCAAAGAAACAATTTATTGGGACTTACTCCCTGTAAGTGCACCTAGGATTATGGCTTTTGACATGCATATACTTTAAATAGCAAGCCTAAAGACCTCTCCCAATATCAGGTATCATTCCACCTTTCTATAAATTATGGTTTGGACACTGCAGTAAAATAGATGGTCATTTATGTAGGGAGCTCGTTATCTAAAATATATTAGTCACCATGCATAAATTTTAAAAACATGGCTTTAACATGGAAAAAGCAATAGATAAAGAGAAAATGTATCTTGATTTAAATAGTGATTGAAAAGATAATGCAGATAACTTTACTGAAAATAACCTTTTGGCAGTGTCAGATCTCTCTTGCTACAGTCAGGACTAAAAGAGGTAGATACGTTTCTCTGACTGGAGACATTAATTAGAGAAAATGATAAAGGTGGCAGCCTAAGAATTCTGGCCCTGCACCCTTACTAAAGGGGAAGGAGGCGGACTACTTTGGGGAATGCAGGACATCCTGCACCTGTGCATTATTTACACAACAGCTGCTGGCCTCCTGATCACTGAGGATCTTCTCACAGGTAGTTGGATTCAAAAGAGCAAAGGCATATATAGCATTATCTAGTCATTCAAATATATATGGCAGAGTTACTTTTGAAAGCATCTCCAAAATTATCTCAAAACACACTCCTCAAAGTTCCAATGGGAGCCTGAGTCTGTCAAAGATATTCCAAGGTCCATTTGTCAAGATTTAGCTTTCAGATTAATAAACACATACATACCTTTCAGGCTGCCCAGTGGAATTTAATTGAACCTACATGTTGTTATTCTATATTCAGAAGTATGAGTTCAAAGAGTTCTTCCAAGTCAAGTAGCACTGCAGTGTAGAGGATTACCTGGTTTAAGCTCTGCAAATAATATTACTAGTCACTCAGAAGGAAACATTTCTGGCAAATTATTTTTCGCTTTCTTAAATATGTAGGAACTGCTGACAGTCTTTAGGCCTCAGCTGACCTTGCTGTAGTGATTCCCCTTACTGTTCCAACCTGAAAACAACAGGAAATATACTGCAGGAAATGATAGAAGTTAAATTAAGGGAAATAACTGTTTGGTCAGCCACTGAAGATAGGTGAGCCAAATGTGGAAAAGCACTCTTAAACTGTTTCGTCTTACTTTGTGATCAACATCTACTGTAGCTCTTGCTTAGGCCTTTAAAGCAAAGAAGGTGAAATGTGTCTTCGCATTTTCTCATATCTTTTACTCTGTTGGTCTTCATCATTACACTAATCTCTGCTGCTTAAAGGAATTACAAAGCTGGCCTACTATGCCTTTGCTACTGTAAGTGTATTTCCTGCAGTGATTGGAGGAAAGAGAACTCCTGCTATGAATAGCAGAACTATTTAGTTTGGGTCACAATGGGGTGTGCCTCTCCTCAACTGGAATCTAGTGTATCATATTGATTGCACTGCATTTCAGTGGATGTTTTTGGAATGCCCTTTTTCTGTACCGTGTTTGCTGAAGAGGATAGGTTTTATTTTTAGTAGCTTGGATCAGCAAATCTTCCTCTGGATGATCTTGGGGGAATTCTAATTTACAGCAGGCATGCAGCCATTTGAACTGCCTAACCCACCACTCATCTACGGTTTCACTTTATAAATAGCTGCAAGCAGAACTACACACGTTTAGGACATTTCCCAGTGAAATTATATTTCAAAAGTACCCAGCTTTCAGTAGTCACTTTGGGTAAAAATGTTTTTTTCCTTGAGCAGATATATTTTTAGGAATGTCAAGATTTTATGATTAAGGTTTGGGGATTTTCTAATAATTCATTCTTCCATGAGAGAGACACAGGCAAGCATTAAATAATTGCCTTCAATTGATTTTTCTCCTCCTTTGAACTTAACCAACAGGATATTTTCATTCTGTCTGTCTCTTACATGAGCCATATATAATTGCATTCAATTTCTTGTACCCTGAGAAGCTTGCATCCAGAATTAAATCACTTCAGCATATTAAAAAAAAAACCAGAACAAAACATAATGATATTCTCATCTCTTCCTTCCTGTGTAGCAAGAACGCTATTGTAGACTTGTCAGAAGAAACAAACCTTTCCTTTTAAAAACTTGTCTTTGAAATCCTAAGCCTACATAAAAGTTTATATTGCCTATCTTTTATTAGGGTCTTGGATGTTAAACCTGATGCATTTTGAATACAAAATATAGGTTCTATAACTGAGCCCCTCATTCATGCAAAATAACAGTAACACTTTGCAGCCAAAATCGCATGTCATTCTGGAGAGCCAAACCAATCAGATAAAATGTACTTATATCAGTAGATAAATTTTGTTAATACAGAAGGGGGTGATTTTTGTTACTTTTTGTTTTTCTCTCGCTAAACTATTGTGCTGTGATCTCTAGCTAGAGTAGAGGGTGGAATAAAGAGGCTGGCTAGCTTAAAGTTTCTCTGTTGGAGGAAGCAACAGAGGCCACTCCTGAACCTTTTATTCCCCTTCTCCCTAGATAATGCAGTTAGTCTGGCAGGATTTTTGTAAATAGCAGAACTACATTAAAGAAACTTACTTTCATCTGCTCTTGGAGTTGCTCTGGTTCCGTTTTCAGATATTTCTTGTAGTTTCAGTTTAGCCTTTGCTTGCCTTGACATCTCTATGGGGAGCCACAGGTGTCGGTAACAGACCATGATGACATCAAAACAACAATTATATAATTGTGCCATGCTGTCTAACACAATACAAGTTGCATCGTTTGCATGATGTCGTATATTTTCTTACATCCCAAATCCACTCTATCCCCTGCAGACAGCTATATGGCAAGTTGTTACCTTGGTGCAACATTAAATATATTATCTTGCATTTAATGGAACTGGTGAAAAGTCTAGCCTTCAGAAGCTTTTTATCTGGCAGAAATGTTTTATAAATAAAGTATTTAGACATAATAGTTTAATTATAGTAGCAGTAGCTGAACTCAAAATGTTACTTTTCTATATACTCTCTGGTTGCAACTCAGAAGAAGGTTCTCAGTGCAGTGTTGGACTTCTTTTGCAATATTATAGTAAGCAGTACTGTAGGGTAAGGACTCCATCCTCTCTTTTCCAAGAGGCTGCTGTTTGCATTGAAAATATAAATGGTTCATTAAATTTAATAGGGATTACTCACTAAGCCAATATTACTGTCAGGCATGGTTGCAGCTATTTACAATAGAAAAAGGCCCGTGTATAAATTCATTAACACATTTAATGACACATCTGGTTTGGCCTTTAGGTCATTATACAGATCTGATTTAATCAAGATTCACAATTGCATTTTGCCGATCCTGGGAATGTCTTTGTCTTGGTTCTAGAAGTAATGTATATGGAAGACAAAAGTAGTCAGTGAATCTTTTCGCAGCACCAATTCTATTCAGATCACATATACCTTTAGCCTACTAAATTATTGTGTACATGGAATCACCGTAGTTACAAACAGTTATGGTTGCAAGTGTACACTCCATTTATTTAGATCATACAGAATTCATTTTAGACTTCCAGAGACTGAGCAGCACTGTAATTCAGAAACACCTATGGCGTTAGCATTTGTGCTAATAGTGAAGGAAAAAATATTAAATATATCATAAAGAGCACTGCTCTTTTTTCAATTTATAAAAGGTCTCTTAAGTCCAATTCTTCAAATTATCACCATTCTTCATGAGGACTATATTTATTGTGCAGTTTGTGGGGGGGAAACAGGCAGCAAGGATATGGGGGGGAACTGTGATTGTGGGGATATGTCTCTGGAGATTCTCAATCATCCAGGTCATAGTTGTCCCAAAGATGCTGTTCAAAAGGCAACTGGACTTTGTTTTTCCCCCTTGGAAATGTTTTGCTTCTCATTCAGAACTGAAGAAGCTTCTTGGATGAGAAGCGAAATGTTTTCAAGGGGAAAAAATACCAAGATTCAATTGCCTTTTGAACATCACCTTATGGGGATATGTGCCTCTTAATACAATAGAATAAGGGGTAGTTAGTACATATCCACTTACTAGAAAGAGGCCAATCTTCAAAATGATCTCCCCATGGGGACATGGGTAGACAATATGAAAATGAAATTCTGCAAAGGTAGACGTGTCAGATAAGTACAAAATGGTGGATCGGATTATACAGAAGCCTGTTTTAGAGTGAGAGTTTGGATGAACATCAGTTATGGATGAAATGAGGTAAAAAGAAGAATTTTGCCTTATAAAAGTGCACTGATGAAGACAGGCTCCACAACTTGAGAAGGACTTGATATTTTGTTAGATTTTATTCAAATTGCATTCTCAGATTTGAGTAGTGCAATTAAAGAAGCAGATTGACAAACTGGAAAGGTTGACTCAAAAGATAAAATCTTGGAGATAAACTTTATGGAGGGAAACTGGTTATGTCTGCTTAGGTAATAAACGACTAAGGAGAAAGGTATGTTGACAATCGTTAAACTAAAAAAGGAGGAGGAAAGTTTTGCTAAACCCCTGGAAGTGCAAAGAGAGAGGCAATGTCATTTGAAATTGATATTATTTGACACTCCCTATTTTCTGCTACAAAATGATAGTCACCCTATTCGAAGATGTATAATACTTCTAAATGACATATCAGTTCATCAGTAAAATGGATTGTGAAATATGGTTTATAGTTAAGGAATTGTTTGGATCAAGTTAGAACAGATTGTGCCTCTTCAGATATTGCAGCGATTCCAAACCATAAGCTAGTACGGCAAATTTAATTTAATTAAAAGTCCTTAAGATTAAAAAATCTCAAGCACACCATTTATTTTATAAAATAAATTATCCTAAATTATTTAGGATTTTATAAACTGCTTCAGTAACAGCAATTAAATACAATAAAAGAAATACAATATATAATTATGGTTCAAAAAGTACAATAAATCCTTCACATTCCTGGAGTTGACAGTTCTACACCCTTTAAGTCCCAAAGGTCTTCCATAACAACCCTATTTTTATGGGTTTCTTCCCATCCTTGGGAGACAAGGTGATCCAGAATAGGGAATCAGCTTTCAGGGCTCCACCTGTTACAGCTCTCAATAGGCAGGGACCTTCACCAGACAATGTCTGTATTTACCGTAATCTATACAAGATAGGCAATCTTTTTAACCTAATGTTTATTGAAAGTTTAAGTTACAACAATAAAAAATATAAAAAAGGAAACAGTGCAAAAGAGAGAAAAAAAGAAAAAAAGGCCCGAAGAAAACAACTTTCCACCCTCATTAGAAGTATAAACCATTTCATAATCTCTTTATCTCCTCTTAATAAATACAAAACTCTTCATTCCATAACTATAGGCAAATCCAATAAGAAATATCTTCTCCAATCCAGGTGTCAGCAAAATTTGGAAACAGTCTTAAAATAATAACATTAATTAATACATATAAAACGTAACATCCTACATCTCTGCTCCTAGCCAGGAGCAAAACTACATTTAAAAGGCATAAAGTGATTGCAATAGAAACAAAAAACTAAAGTTTAACATGACAAAAGAATGGGCCATTTCTCATTTTTTAAAAACAAGCCCCTTCTAGATTGACCCTGGGGGGAAAGCTTAAATACCATATTAACTCTAAATATACCCAACACACAATGTTTCCACTCCAAATGGCAATTCCAAAGAGAATCACCTAAATAGCAACATATCCCATTCAGATAAACATTTCATACCTCAATTCTTAAGGATAAAAAATCCATATTCAACAAATATAAAGCATCCTAATGTAAACAAAAGATTAAAATTAAACATTACAAAGAGGGATACTTTCTTCTTTAAAAAGAACATGTTCATAAAATTCTTTAAAAAGCCAGCTAAAGAAGAGCCAGCTTAAACGCTGCCAAATCATGGTATATAAAGTAACTCTAGGGAGAAAAGCTTGAATACTATATTAAATGTAAACAAATTAATATACAATATTTTTCCAATCCAGATATCAGCAAATTCAAAAAGAATCATTCAAAATAGTAACATGTCCCATTTTTAACCTGGTCAAATAAACCAACTCAGTGTATCTTATAGAAAGCAATCTTGCTCTTTAATCCATTCAGATACTTATTGGTATAGAGTCTCCTCCTTGAGTGGGGATTGAACTAGAAGACCTCCAAAATCCCTTCCAACTCTGATATTCTATGTTCTAATCCTTGTTACATATTTCTTCAATGTTTTAAACAGCTTCGTTTGTAAATCCCACCAAAAAAGATGTTCCAGTTGAAGCTTTTTGTGATTGTCATTTTTATGTCCTTAATTTTTAAAGCATCATCCCATTTTTTTTTCTTTTTTAATCTGATGATAAATTATTATTTAAATTCTCATTCATGTGTTCTTGGGTAGATTTTGTTGCATTATCTTTTTCTGTTATCAAGAAACAGGCTGTTCCCAAAAACACAATATAGGTGATATGATTGATTCAAAGTTCTTGTGCAAGTCCTGGTCCAAGTCCTCAAAGATATCTGAACACCATGATAAATTACTTGTCTTGTTATGTCTCCGATAGCAAAACCAGTTTTTCTTTCCCACAAAAATTCATTTATTCTTTTAAGATTCATTTCAAAACCTTAGTATTCAGAACCCAATATTCCAATGTTTTCTAAGCTCTTATTCTGCTTAAAACTTTCTATAGCCAAAATCTTGCTCTGCTTTTTGCTGTTTATTTTAAATTGTTAAAGATTATAAAGATAGATCTTCATTTTCTTATATTAAAGATGAAAGGCATTCACCCGATGTTTATATATAATCTTGTCACTTTAAAGCAGTTAATAGACAATATCCAAAAGTGGTTAGCAAGGCAAGTGCAAACTCTCTGTCATTTAAAAAGGCTTTGTTTGTGGCTGGAGAACTGTGGCCAATTCCCTCATCTCCCAATTCTCCCATCCTGCAGAAAGAGGGAGCAAGGAGCAATTTTAAGGAGAAGAGCTTGGATGATCTCAAGTCCTCGCTTTCTCCAGAGAGGGTCAAAGAAGCTGATCCACCTGTTCATGGCCACAAACGTCATCTCTGCTATTCATGGAGCTGCCTTCAGACCACCAAAAGTCCATCATAGGACAGGTAGTCTTGAAGATATCCAGGTCCAAATAGGGGATAATCAGCAGTTGAACTGCACTCTGAAATGTACGGATAGCCAGTGCAACTCCTGCTACATTAGCATTGGTTGACAGCAACAACTGTCCAGCTAAGCATACACGATGCTGCACTTTGCACCAACTGAATTTTCCAGATAGACTCAAGGGGAGCTCCATGAAAAGCAAAGTACAATGCAGGTCTTTTGTTAGCACCTATAATTGAAACTGGAAAGGTCCATCGCTAAGGGACACAGACCTAAAGCAAAAAAAATCACATGACCGCGACAAATTATGACGACCGTTCCAGTTGTGGTGGTTAAGAAAATCACTGTGGTGGTTGGGCGCAATATCACATGATGGTGACTCGCTGCTGGCTTTCCATCGACTTTGCTTGTCAGAAACAGTGGTCATGAAGGTCACCTATCGTAATTGCACACCAGTTGCCAAGCACCACATTGTGATCACATGACCACGGGGATGCTGCAATAGCCACAACTTCTAGGATCGGTCATAAATCACCTCATTCAGCACTGTTATAACTTTGAATAGTCTCTGAATGAGCAGTCCCTGAGTAAGGACTATCTCTATTCCATTTTAAGGGTTACCAAGGGCATGTAGCAACCATCTTCAGTGCCCCACGTTGTAAGGAGAACCCCCAATAGTACATCAGCCTAAGTTAGGCAGAGCTTTCCTGGCCATAGTAGGAGCCTGGAGTACTAGAGGACACCCCCCACCCAAGATTGCAGGCTCCTCTTTTTAGGAGAAGAGTAAAAGGTGTAATAATCACAGAATTGGTGGCCTTCTGAATGAATAGCCCTTCTGTTTTGCTTCAGTTGAACCTGAATTTGCTTCTCCCTATTCAACCAGTATAATACCTTTCCAGGAATTAGGCGAGGGCTTCCATTGCTTCTTCCATTTGGTCCGGGGTGGAGATGTATACAGTAGCCGAGTATCATCTGCCATCATAATGCTGCCTTATTGCAAACCAAGGGATGACCTCTTCCCGTTATTTCTTATAGAGAGGGTTGAGCCCCTAAGCACTCTCTTAGGGGTACCAGGGGCCTTCCCATGTGACCCAGGTCTGTTTTAGAAATGTTCTTGTAGCACGGATTTGAGCATAATGACTCCAATTCCTGGCTTAATCTTTTGCTGTGCAGAAATTAAGTGCATGGTTGTTGTTTTTCTGTATCATTAAAAGAAAAAAAAACATTGCTATAGAAGTCTTTTTTTTTTCCTTCACCCTAAAATTGAAATGTCACAAATTACTGAACTGTCTTACTGAAATTAACATGTTGTTAGTCCAAGGGTACAAACTTTCCTCTAAATGTAAACATCAGTAAAGGGGCTGTGAGAAACTGAATCCTGGCTGGCCTGCTTAACTCTGGATTAATTTCAGTGAGGCAAGAGGTAACATTGCAGTGGGTTGCACTGAGTGGAGGGGTGTCAGGGAGCTGCTTGTATTTGCATGAAAAGAAGCTTGATATTGAACTGGTAAAACATTGACCATGATTTGCCAAGCATATGGAAGGCTGTGTGTGTGTGTGTGTGTGTGTGTGTGTACGTGTGCATGTGTTCTTAGGCTGGTCCTAAGACTATATGAAAAGGATGATGAAGTAGGGTAGAGAATTCCTAATTTCTAATACCTTGGCATTGGAAGGGTGGGGTTTTTGTTTTGGTCATTCCTTCTCATAGTTATAGTTTTGTGAGGGAACATTGATTTTAACATATTAAAAAGCCTTGTGTCCGCTTTAAAAAATGTACTCTTATAGTATAACAGTACCCTAACTCACAAGCTGGATGTATTGTGCAAAATAAAAGTTGTAAATTATTTAATAAAAATGTTTGTAACACATGCTTTCAATGTGATCTGTAGTTCTTAATGAATTCTGAAATTATTCCCATCCTCATTCTTGAGGCTTGCATGTGTGTATACTTGTTGTTTAGTGCCTTCAGGTCAGGAGGAGTCCTGATGACTGCCTAGATAAGTCCCTACCATTTTCTTGGTAAGCTTTTCTGACTGTGGTTTGCCATTGCCTCCAACTTAGGGCTGAGAGAAAGTGATTGGCCCAAGGTCACTTAGCCGGCTTCATGCTGAAGGCAGGACTAGAATTCATGGTATCTGGTTTCTAGCCTGATGCTTTAACCACTACACCAGCAGTTCTCAACCTGGGAGTCGTGACCCCTTTGGGGGTCGAACGACCCTTTCACAGGGGTCAGGAGACTTCGCCCGGACAGCGCCATTTGGGTTTTTTTTACCCTCTGTGCATGCGCAGAGGGTAAAAGAACCCAAATGGCGATGGGGTGGGGCGGTGGCGGGGCACGGGGTGCGGCATTAGGAAGGTTGAGAACCACTGCACTACACTGAGCTGAATCTATATGAATCTAGGCATCCCAAAGTAAACTGAATAAAATAGTTACATGTGTGATTGTTTTACATTTACAATAACAGTCCTTTATTTTCATATGTGATAGAAATACGTTATCACGAGTTCTGACAATGCAGGCGACTTTTTTTTACTAACAACAGATTTAGGCAATTAGTTACCTATTGTACAATTTATAGCACTACACATCATGTTGAGATATACAGGAATGGGCAACTTATTGACCATCAAATTTTGTAGCTCCTGCCTCTTTCTAGCTCTGTGTATGTACTACGCTGTACTAAGTGGCCAGCCATGATAAAAACACTGCAATCTTCAGAATCCATTATGTGCCCCCCCCCTTTTTTTTAACAAGAAATGATGCACTCTAGGAATATTCAGATCCAACTACTACTATTCTCAGAGGGCACACGTTGGAGATAATGGATAGTATAGTCCAGCATGCCTTCCCCTCCCCCCCGCATCAGATTGAGGAAAGATACAGCATGTATCGAGCATGTATTTAAGCAAAAGATAACTATCGTCCTAATTTTGATATTGCAACTTACTGCCATACACAATATTATATATTAAGCTGCTACACGTTCCTATATTTCTAGCCTTTTCTAATCTTGATGGCCACATTCTGTTCCTCTATAGTTCGTAGCATCCCTGGATAAATTCCTATCTGCTCCAAGACTGGTTGGAAATGAAATTAATTATAGCTCAATGTTACTCCAAAGAGTTTTAGAAGCTCCTCTGTTGCAATTTGCTGCCTTCTATAACTGCTACCAAGGGGAGGGAGTATCTGTTTTCACTTCCAAACTGATGTATACATAAATCTGCTATTACTATATAGAGCATTGTTTCTCAACCTCAACAAAGTTGTGTTGAACTTCAACTCCCTGAATTCCCACAGCCAGCATACTTCATTTCAACTGTTTATCCCAAAGACAAATCCAAGAATCTAGTTTTGCAACAATTCCTCTGCAAAGGTAGGAAAATAAATGGGTGAATGGCAGTAAGCTGAAAGGCAGAAATTATTTTTTTTCTGAATAAAATACAAGCATACTGCCTGGCTTTAAACTGAATTTTCTATTTCATTGATTATAGTATGCTTTAAGTCCTCAGTTTCAAAGATCTTATCAGGCAATACTTGTGATTACAATACTTTGTTATGCGGTTCTTTGGAGGATATAGCTGATACATTGCACTGTATTTGCAAAAACCACTTGTAAAGGTGTTACAAAAGCAATCCACATTTCCCCCACCCTCTCGGGAAAGGAATGGCAACTGTCAACATGTTTTAATTGTTAATTGTGGTGACAGATAATTCTCTAGGCTGAATCGACAGGGAAAAAGTCACCCACGCTGAAAGTCTAGGGCTAATTTTGTTCTGTCTGCAATTAAATATGACCTGGTCATTTCATCTTACCTTCTGGGGCAACCTCAAGCAGAACAGGGAAGCACGCATTTCTTCTGCAGCAAAACGGATATTTAAATATTTGCAGCCTACACTATGCAATGGCTTGAGGCATTTCCAGCTGCATTTTTATGATCCTCACATAGAAAAATGCTACAGAGTGTATATAAAATGAAGGACCCTTATAATATCTGTTTTAACAATTCTAAGAGAATGAATAGATATGAGGGGCTGAATGAAAATGTATATATCAAAACACAAATTTTCAGAGTTATAGAATCCGAAGAGGCCATTTAGATCAGCAGTCACCAATTGGTGGTCCGTGGGCCACTGGTGGTCCGCGAGGAAATTTTGGTGGTCCTCAGAAAAATTATTTGCATTTTTTTATATTGCACTAAATCAGGGGTCCTCAAACTACGGCCCCTGGGCTGGATACATGCAATGAATGCTTGTGTTGCTGCAGGAAGTCTCCCCCTTCGGGATCTTTTTGTGTGGGTCAGAGGGAGGCAGAAATTCTGACTTGGGGTCTACTTCAGCCTCCTGTGTCGGGCTTTGGGCGAAGGCTGGAGGGAAGCGCCGCTGGTGGCAAAAAGCTGGAGGGCCTTGTTCCAGTGGGACTGCATCATGGCCCGGAACTGGCTGACCACCTCAGCTCGCTGAGCCTCCGGGGCCAATTTGAACTGGGCCAGCTGTTTTGCCAACTCTTTCTCGTGGCTGCTTAGCTCCAACAACTGCTTCCTGTTGGGACCCTAAGGAGCCCAGGCGGGCAGGCGAGGAGTGGCTGGGATGGGAGGAGTGAGCAGAGGCCGGTGAGGCACCCCTCGATGTGAGTGACATCAAGTTGGCCAGGTCCACCAGTCACATGACCACCTAACCACTCATTAGACAGATCATATTAGTGGTCCACGGGATTTAAAATTATGAATTTAGTGGTCCCTGAGGTCCAAAAGGTTGGGGACCCCTGATTTAGATCATGGGTCCCCAATCTCTGAGCCATGAACTGGTACTGGTCCATGGTCTTTTGGAAATCGGGCCATGTAAGCGCCAGGCGAGCGTGCAAAGCTTCATTTGCACATGAGTGGGATTAGGTTGTGTACATGAAACCATCCCAGCAGTCTGTGGAGCCAGAAAGGCTGGGGACCACTGATTTAGACCATCAAATTCAAGAAACCAAAATTCATATTGCAAAAAACCAAAATTAAAAAATCAAGCCTCCATTTCAGTCATGACCAACAAACAAATATACATATCCAACTGAGAGCCAGTTTGGTGTAGTGGTTAAGATGCTGATCTAGAAACCAGAAGAGTGTGAGTTCTAGTCCCACCTTAGACATGAAAGTGGGCTGGGTGACTTTGGGCAGGTCACTTATTCCGACCTCACAGGGTTGCTATTATGGGGAAAATAGAGAGTATTATGCATGTTTGCTTCCCAGAGTTATTTATAAAAGTAATACAGGTGAGATTTAAAAAAATCTAATGAATAAAAATAAAATAAACTGATGCTTGAACACACGCAACACAGAAGAGCCCACCATCTCTGAGATAATGTGTAGAGTTTTCGAATTACTTTTAGATTAGAAAACATAATCTGCCCTTCTTCAGGTACTAACCCCGACTGGAACTATGAGATTATCATGAATAGAACTTCATTTTCCTGTGTGACCCTTCTTTGCATAGCTAAAAATTTGAAACCAGACTTCCCATGGTCATTTTATGTTCAAGGTTAAACATCCCCCCCCCTCTCTTAAGGTAGCATATGACAAGTGCAATGTTGGAGTGACAGTAGTATTGCCCATGATTTAGAAGCAATTGTTTTGCAGCCATTATCACACTGCTTACTCATTTACATCCTATCATAAAATATAATTCCAAAATCATTTTCAACTGTATCGACCAGCCAAACTGAAGAATGCTGAGTTGCATTTTATTGTTTTCCTTCTAACCGACCAAGCTCATATTGCATTGTGTCATCTCGAGTATTAGCTATCCCATCCAATTTTATGTCATCTGCACATTCAATAATGTGTCAAGCTCAATATTATTTCTGTGTATCAAAAGACTTCCATGTTTTTCCCCAAACTGCAAGTCAATTCAGCCCCAGGCAACCTGGCTAATAATAAAGGATGGTGGGAACAACATATGTAGAACTACAGATCTACGCCCCGCTCCCCACTATAGCTTTTTCACTTCATTGCAAGACAAAAGCCAAGAATGAATTTTGACTGCAGTACTGAAAAACAGGTTTTTATAAAAATAAAAATCATATTGTAGTGTTGCATTTTTATGTTTTAATGTTGTAAAACAATTTGAAGGGGGATTTGTGTCCAAAATAAAATTGAAACAAACCATTTGGACAGACGCAGTGATACACCTGAGGAATAAAGACCACACACAGCTAAATTTATGTATTTATTCAATTTATATGGCAGCCCATCTCAATGAAATGATTCTGTATGGCTAACAACAATTTAAAAAAAAATAACTGAGAAGTACATTTATTTATTTATTAAAGTATTTGCCACCCATCTCATCACAACCAATGCAGCTTGTGGAACAAAGGGGTAGTGTGCACAGATTGAGATGTACAGATAACTGCTTTTACTGCTGCATACTATTATACCAACTGCAGATTCCAGATGTTCTTCAAGGGAAGCCTTCTGTAGAAAACATTGCAACAGCCCAACTGAAAGGATGCTAAGGCATGACTAACTGAAAGCAGAATCTCGCAGTCCAAGAAAGGGCACAAGTAATATACAACACAAAGATGTGCAAGGATTCTCTCCTCACATCCACAATCCATTCCCCTAACACAGAGTTCCCCAACGTTTTCAGCTTTGTATGTGAGGGGATGGTTCTGCATGCGAATTAGAGTGATTGTATCCAATAGATTCCATGAATATTCTTCACAGTGGCCCTGCAAGTAAATCAATCCTTCCCTAGAGAGCCTGCATTACCTTGAACAGTGCTTCTGAGTGATTGTGGATGCAATACAGATACTGGCACTTTGCCTCCCTATCCATCACAACATAGGTCCCAATAGCATCTCTAGCTGATGCTCAGTCCTGCTTATTCCTCATAGTCTTCCTGTGGCACTCTTAGCTTCTTTTCAACATCTCTCTCTCTCCCTCCCTCTTTTTCCTCAGTAGGCTAAGGGGAATTTAGGATCCACGGGAAAAGAGAGACCACACAGAAATATTCTAGTCCAAAGTCCCTCCCTCACATTCCAAGTAGCAACTAAGTCCTCAGCTGGACAATAGAATAGACCAGGGGTGGCCAAACTATGGTTCTTTGAGGATCTGTGGACGTCAACTCCCAGAATTCCTGAGCCAGCCATGCATGCATGGCTAGCTCAGGAATTCTGGGAGTTGACGTCCACGGGTCCTCAAAGAACCATAGTTTGGCCACCCCTGGAATAGACCTTCAGAAAACCCCAAGTTCCCTCTCTAACCTTGCTGGTTTGTCAGTCATCTGAGGCAGACCAATCAAGGAAGTCCAACCTCCCTACAGCATGGGAGTAGAAAGAGAATTTCAGGGCCAACAGAGACTTATATCTCATAACAGAGGAGTCTCCCTCACCTTCCCTCCACACTGCCACTGCTCCAACAAGAAAACCAGATCTAGCATATGACTATTGTGTTGGGATGTTGATGACTTGGGTCAGACCCACGGGTGTCATGGTGAAAGAGCCGAGGTGGGGCAGCGGTTAGAGTGCAGTACTGCAGGCCACTTTAGCTGACTATGATCCGCAGGTCAGCGGTTCAAATCTCACCGGCTCAAGTTTGACTCAGCCTTCCATCCTTCCGAGGTAGGTAAAATGAGGACCCAGATTGTTGGGGGCAATATAAATATACATTGCTTACTGGTGTAAACCACTTAGAGAGTGCTTGCACTGTGAGGCGGTATATAAATCTCACTAATAAATAAATAATTAAATGAAGTCCTGAACCACCTCTTACTCCATATCAAAGGAAGTTGAAGTTCTAAAGGACCATCAGCCTGGGAAACTCCATCACCAACCTGGCCATAAACATCAAAAATCACTATTGGTAATATTTGTAGATTGCCATAATCATCAAAGTTTTGGACAGTGAGCAAAAGAATAAAGAATCATCAAAGTTCTGGACAGTGAACAAGAATAAAACAGAAAAAATCAGCGAATAGAAATGCAATTTTTTCATACACCTCAAAGATAAATGCCAATGGTCAATTAGAATCAATGGTCCAGTGGATTAACATGGTTTAAACAGACTTGCAAAGGGAAGCCATGTTCCATACTGTGGTATTATCTGTGTTATAATAATATTTATTTATTTATTTATTTATTTATTTATTTATTTATTTATTTATTTATTTATTTTGTTGCTTTTATATGCTGCCCAACTCCCGTGGGACTCAGATACAATAGTAATATTAAATTAGTATGGGTCTTTATTTAAATACGTGTTAAACATAAAGTAAAAGTCTTCAAAGTGAATTTAACTACTGGTACCTTAATAAATCTACAAAATTTTCTTATAAAAACAAAGTGGTTTGCCCTTACATTCTTCCATTAATTTTTAATTTTCAATTTCTTGAAGGAATTCCATTCACATAATCAAGTGCATACCTCCATAGCTTCAAATAAGGCCAACCAAGTGATGACCAACCGATAAATGACGCAACTCAATTTTGATAATGAATTGAACTTTAATGTTGGAAAATCCTCTTTATCCTTTATTTCTGGTGCAAACAATATCTGATAAGGAACAAGGTGCATATACTCTTAAGTCATTGTCCCAACAGTAAATTCAGAGACGTCTGTGGGACGCCATCAACACATTTTAAGGTTTGAGAACTGGAATTATAACCCAACTACTTAATGGGCTCAGAAAATGTTCTCTGCAGCGATGCCTCAATCCATCTCCTTCTCCAGTGAGGCTGGCCTTCCTCCTCTCACAAGAATAAAGGTAGTCCTCGACTTACAACAGTTCATTTAATGACTGTTCAAAGTTATAACGGCACTGAAAAATGTGACTTATGATCGTTTTTCAGAGTTATGACCTTGGCAGCATCCCCGTGATCATGTGATCAAAATTCAGGTGCTTGGCAACTGGTTGATACTTATTTTGTCAAACATGTACAAGATAGCAGGTATTTGTATAAACATAACATAAGCAAAGTAAGTACAGATAAATGAGGACAATAGGACAGTAAGACAGGGACGGTAGGCACAGTGGTGCGCTTATGCATGCCCCTTACAGACCTCTTAGGAATAGGGTGAGGTCGACTGTAGACAGTCTAAGGTTAAAGTTTTGGGGGTTTGGGAAAGAAACCACAGAGTCAGGTAGTGCATTCCAGGCACTGATCTCCCTGTTGCTCTCTGTATTTTCTGCATTTGAGTTTGGAGCGGTTTACATTAAGTTTGTTATCTATTATGTGCTCGTGTATTGTTGCGGTTGAAGCTGAAGTAATCATTGACAGGAATGACTTTTTGATACATGATTTTATGAACTATATTTAGATCAGATCGAAGGCGACGTAGCTCTAAGATATCTAAGCCCAAAATTTCAAGTCTGGTGGAATAAGGAATTCTGTTGCGAGCAGAGGAGTGGAGGACTCTTCTCGTGAAATATTTCTGGACTCTCTCGATTGTATTAATGTCCGATATGCAGTGCGGGTTCCAGACAGGTGAGCTATATTCAAGAATTGGTCTAGCAAATGTTTTGTATGCTCTGGTTAGCAGTGTAATATTGCCAGAGAAGAAGCCACGCAAGATTAGATTAACAACTCTTAGTGCCTTTTCGGCAATGTTGTTACAGTGGGCTCTGGCACTTAGGTCATTAGATATGAATACTCCAAGGTCCTTAACAGAGTGAGGGTCATCTACAAGGTCGTGTCCTCCAAGCTTGTATTTTGTGTTCTGATTCTTATGACGGTTGCAGTGTCCCTGGGTCATGTAATCCCCTTTGGTGACCTTCTGACCAGCAAGGTCAATGGGGAAGCCGGCTTCACTTACCAATCAGGTTACTAACTTATCAATTGCAGTGATTCACTTAACAACTGTGGCAAGAAAGGTTGTAAAACGGGGCAAAACTCACTTAAGAAATATCTAACTTAACAACAGGAATTCTGGGCTCAATTGTGGCCGTAAATCGAGGACTCTCTGTCATCCTCCCTCCCCCATTTTCGTTTGAAGGTTTTCCCTTATTCCCCAGGAGACAAGCGTCCACCTTTGCACATCCAGGATCACGTTATGCAAAACCCGACTTTGTATCAGGCGAGGCACCATCCCCTTTCGGGAGAGAAAGCCCCACTGCCGTCCCCTTGTTTCTAACGCTCCCTCGCCGGGACTGCGGCGTTTTACAAGCAACCTCTTAATTCCTCCGGCCCCTTGTTTTTTTTTTCCCCTCAGGACGCGCCCCCACTGGTGCGCCACGATAGCACGGCGCGCTTGAAACCGGCGCAGCGCCTGCGCGCCTCCCCTTTTGCCTTTAAAACCTCTTCCCACGTTACGCGCAAACCTCCCCTTCCCTGACGAAAGAGAAGGGCGGCCTTAAGGCCCCGGCTGGGCCGGCGGGAAACGTCAGCTTGCGGTCCCCTTTCGCCCTCCTCCTCCTCCTCCCACCGCCAGCCCAGGCCCGCCCGTGCTGCAGCGTCCTTCCCCGCCGCCGCCGCCGCCGCCTCCTCCTGGCGAGGGTGGGAAGCGTCAGCCTGCGTGCTGGGCGCGCGCCGGCTCATTTCTCTGGCCGTGCCCCAAGCCGCCAGCGGGTCCTGCTTTAGTTTCCCCCCTTCGCCGCGCCTCTTTTCGCCCCGCTTTGCCTTGTCGGGAAGGACCGCCGGTTGCCTCAGTCTCGCCGCCTCGGCTCCTTTCCTTTCCTCCTCTTTTTTTTTTTTTTTGAGGGCCGTCACTGGCATTTGCTCCGCTTTCCCTCCGGCCCCGCTTGGTGCTTCAACCGCCGCCGAGGAGGAGGAGGAGGAGGAGGAGCGGGAGCCAACATGGCGAAAACTGAGCAGGTCTTGATCCTGGAGCCGCAGCACGAGCTCAAATTCAAAGGTAAGGGGAGGCGGCCCTGCGCCTTGGAAGCGTCTCTCTCCTCCACCCCGGTTCCTGCCGCCCGGGTTGGGACCGCTTTGCGCGGCTTGGAGGGTCCGGAGGCGCGCTCTGCCGCAGCTGCTCTGCCTGGAAAGGCTCGGCTATAGCGGCAGCCATTTTCCGGGGGCCGCCGCTGCGGGCTCGCTGGGGCAAAACGCCCTTCGCTTGGAGAGAGCGGGCCGGCGGCCGAGCGCTGTCTTGTGTCCTCCCCAGCAAAGCCTCCTCTTTTGGCCGGAGCGCTGGCGGGGTGGGACGGGAGGGGGACCCGGGGACTGGTCGGCGTCTTCGCCGCCTCGGGCCTGGGTGCTGCTTGGGACGGATGGGAGTGGAAGGGGGGAAAGCTTCCCGGAGCCAACCTGCCCGGGTCCCTGGAGATGGTGGGCGGAGGGGCGACTTGGTGGCAGTCTGCGCAAAGCTTGGGACCCATCTCCCCCTTCTTTCTAAGGGGAGCTTCCAGGCCTCGCTTAACGTGACCTGAAAGAAAGGTTGGTCCCTCTTTGCGGAACGAGGGAGAGACGCTGCCGATGTCGCCTTTTTTAAGGAGGAGAAAAAAGAACAACAGCCAAAGCGGATTGTGCAACAATTGTGCACATAATCATGTGTTGGCGAGCTACCGCCAGGGAGATTTACTCCCAGGCTGGTCCTTAGTTTCCTTCTGAACGTATTAAAGGATTTTTTTTAATTTAAAAAAAATATTAAATAACGCTGGTCTTTGTGCTCCTGCGGAATCGATTAGCTTGATTCTGATTAGGCTTCCGTAAGGAAGAGAGCATTAGTTTTAGTAAGAACCCTTTCAGATCAATGTGGTTAGAATCGCAGTGTTTTAGGTTTGTCAAAAAAAAGGGGGATGGAAATCGCTAGTCTTATGTCTCCCTAAACTGAATTTGTACATTGTTTATTGTGTTACTTATGGATACTTGGTGCAGTCATGTGCATTTTACTCACAAGTTCCACCACAGCAAGTAAAGTTAAATGGGGTGGGTTGGAGGTTTGCCAGTAATTGTGGATTTGGGAGTGAGAAAAGAGGTTTGGCTAAAAGATAAGAGACAATTTTGTTGTGTTTTTCTGGATTTTAGTCATGCAGCTATCTAAAATTTTAAGGTATGCCTATAAGGTTTTTAACAGATTAATAGAGTTGGAAGGGATCTTGCAGGTCATCTAGTAGTCCAACCCCCTACCCAAACAGGAGACTCTACATCTGCCTAAGATCAAACTCCCAATCTCCTGATTGTGATGGAAGAGCTCCACCTCTAGGCCACAGCAGCTGGGTTAGGGTTAGGTCATATGGTATACCTGGGCATGCAGAGCTGGGTTTATTTACATTTCAGATTTCTGTAATTCTCTAATATATAACATACTGCAACTTCTATTTTCTTTCATTTGTGCTGGGTGAAATAAAGGTGTGATCTAATCCAGCTTTCTGTTCCAACAGCACTAAGCATGTGTCTGGTTAGTCTACAAGCAGCATATATACTCATTACCAAGCTGCTTCTATCCCCAAGCAATTATTAGTACAGTTTGAATCTTACTGTCTCAGATATTGAAGATAACTATTAGCAATTGTTAGCCTTATCCTCCATGGACTTGATAATGTTCCTACAAAGCTGTACGGATTGGAGGCCTTGCTGCATCTTGTGGCTTTGAATTCCATAGTTCAATTAGGGCTTGTGTAACATAGTATTTCTGTTATAAACTCCTCCCTTTGTAATTTGGTCCTTCTGGATCTCTCCCCCCTTTATATTTACCATCTTTTGCACAATTTTAAATAGTTCTATAATACCTCCTTTTATTTTTCCTTGGATTCAAACACTCTTAATAATGTAATTTCTTTCCTTAGACATGCTGGTCATTTTCTTGTCTTTTGTTAGCTTGCATGCAAGAAAGCAAACACCCTTAAAATTGGAAGTCTTTCAGAGACAATCTCAAGTTTATATTGAGATTTGTTATTAGTTATGCCCTTCAGAAATGAAACATTAACTTCTGATCCTACAGTGGAAAGAGCTGCTTGTAAAATTTAAACAGTCTTCATTTATAATGAGTGCACCTAAAATATTTTTACTTGGCATATTGTTGCAGGTATTTTAATAACAGACTTTAGCTCTGTTTTAAGCTGCATATTTTTAGAACAAATAAATGTCAAATACTTATCTTATTCTTTAAACATGTACTTGTAAATAGTACTTTGTTTTGGCTAACTCCTTCATATGTTTGCTTACAATACTAGTTTAGCTCTGTTATAGAGGGAGGTTTGTATTTTACTACATTGAATTGTGTAGTTTCAGTTACACATTTGTTTAATCATTTGATTTATACAACCACCCATCTCACTTTTACGTGAGTTAGCATATTTAGCTGCTGTTAGGCATAATGGTAGTTAAAAGTCCCTTAAAAAGAGGAATACTGCTGTTAAGCATAATGGTAGTTAAAAAGTTGATACAACGGAGAGGATGGTGTTTCTTCATTCAAACTGTGTTTTATCAGATGGATAAATACACATATCCCTGTGCTCAGAATAAATAGGTGAGATTCAAAACCAATACTGAAATTTTAGAATACCTTGTATACATAATGAGTCTCTCACCTGAAGAAATCAAGATGCAATCAACTCTCCCCAGGCACACCCTAAAAGGTTAACTTGCATGACAACATCCATGAGATAACAGCCATTTGTATGAACTACTATTAGGACTTGATGTGATTGAGCAACATCTGATGAGTTTCAGCCCTATCAGTCATCTGAGCATTTTTAACTTGTATATATAAAATTTGTTATATTACTGTAGTTAATAGTGCTAATTTAAAGTGTAAGTTCCAACAGCTGTTGTCTGCTCCCCACCCATTGTATATAATTTAAAGTGATTCTTTGCTCTGTGTCAGGAAATCCCAGAACCATAGTTATAATATGATAAAGCCTATTTTCAAATGAGTTGCAGCACAAAGGCAGGAGATCAAAGTTCAGGCTCCAGATTGTAAAGCATTTGTACAGTAAGGAGCTCTATCAGGATGTAGGGACAAGTGACCACATAACTTTACAATCATGATTTATCCTCCAGCAGAAAGCTTTAAACTGGAGGCTGCAATTACTCTGCCCTCATTCATCTGGTGCTTGTTAAGCCTGATCTGGCTGAAGGCCATCCAGATGTATTATGTTAACCTTAACTCAGCTGGTGCTTGGTAATCCTAACCAGGCAGGCTTATACAGAGACTCAGAATTACTGCTGAGTAGACCTTTATTCCCAACGTATCATCTTGCAAGCAAACAGTTCATTGCGTTTCTGGCTTCTGATATTTGATCCAGTGGCAGAATGACAATGATAGTTGGACGTAATCAGTTATAGAAAATATTGAATCTCACCTCTGGGCTTGTCCTGGTCCAAGTGGCAGAGAAAGCTTATTTTGATCATGTAGTAGTCATCGTCCTCATCTCCCTCTTCTAGAGATGTCCTCACACAAGGACACAACAAATGGCAGTTCAGGCGGTCAATGGCACATATTTCATACAAAGTACTATTGGTAGAATTAAAAGGGTTTTGGATATCCTGGAGGGGGGGAAATTATATTGTATCCTTACCTATGGGCAACTGAACCATAATTTACCCAATTTTATAGATTCTCATTGAACCTATACATTGAAGTAGAAACAGATGTAACTAGGCTGAGTTTATACCACAAGTTAGATTAGAATGCAGTTGGCAATTTTGAATTTTATTTCCGTTAGGAAATTATTCTGCTCAATGTTGTTACCTACAAATTTTATAAATTATCAATTTCTTTATTCAAATCATTAGAATACTAATAGTAAAAGTTCTGTTTTCTTCAGTTGATATTAGCATTTTTTCATAATTGAATGACCACTATGCTACCTCTTCATTTTTAATTTGAACATATCTAAATAAACCATTTTTGTTGTTTTTAATGTTTCCTAGCTTCACCTCATTCTGAACTTTCTCTTTCCTGTCACAGTTCTAGGCTATTTGTGTATAGTTTTCCTTGGTGACCTGGGACTCTTTCCATTCCTATATTGCATGTGTTCTTTTTCATTTTCAAATTAAAGCACTGTGGTGTGAGTTGCAGTTAAAAATAAAGTCTCTGTCCTCAGAACAACAACATGCAGACACAATTTTGCATATCACTCCCCCTTTATAATATCCTTTTCTTCCTTTTCAACTTACAATATAGAAACACATTTTTGAAGATGTTCTTGCAGATTTAAATTGTTTAAATTGACTTAATAAAAGAGGTGGTGTTGTGCTATATATAATAAATAACTAGATCTCTACAGAAATACAGAACAATGATGAAAAACATATTGAATGCAATGCATGAGTTTGAACCCAATCAGAGGAAATATGTGAACTTTTTGCTGGTCAGTTAATTAAGATCTATAGGAAGCACACCACAATATTAATGGGGGACTTTAACCTGACATCAACTGGGAGACAAACTCTGTACCTAGTGGAAAATCAAACAGATTCCTCACAAAGCTAGCAGACAACTTTGTCTCCCAAAAGATAGAAAAGGAACTAGAGGGTCAGCCATACTGGACTTAATTCTCACTAACAGATTAAAATGATAGAAGGGGTTGAAGTAACAGAAACCTGGGGGGGGACCATGCAGCATTGAAATTCAACATTATGTAAGCTCAAGCAAAGGAACCAAGTCAATTAGAATCTTGCACTTCAAGAAAACTGATTGGAAACTTGGAAAGAGCTTGAGAAAGATTCCAGGTATAGAATCCTAAGGGGAAAAACAACCCAAAAAGCTTGGGAACTTTGAAAAGTGAAATTATAAAAACCCAGTCTAGCACAATTCCAACAAAGAAGAAAATAAGAGATCTCAAAAGAAACCAGCATGGCTGCACAAAGAACTCTCTGATAAACTGAAAGACAAAAAGGATAAAAAATGGAAAGGGGGGCACATATCTAAGGCAGAATATCAGCAAATACCCGAACCTGCAAAGATGAATTCAAGAAAGCTAAGGCTCAATTTGTAACAAAAGTCACAAATAACAAAGCTGCTTTCAGCATGTAAAAAAAAAACAAGAAAAAAGTCAAGAAAACAATTAGTCCATTAATGGGTGAAAAAGGCAAGAAGAAGGTGCATGAGAAGCAAGAAGAAAGCAGAATTACATAACTCATTTTTTGCATCTGTCTTTACACAAAAGGAAAAAACAATCCAAACTATTTTAAAAATACTGTAAAATTCAGATTAGGAATGCCAAGTCAAAATAAAAAATGGTAAGAGAGCATAAACCTATCCACTCTAAACAAGTTCAAATCATCAGGACCAGATGGATTACACCCAAGGAATTGCCATTTATTCTGATCTCAGAAAAAATAAACCATATCTTTCAAAAATCCTGGAGCCCTGTGGATCAGATGACTGGAAGAGGACTGATGTAGTTCCCATCTTCAAAAAAAGAAACAATGGATCCAGGAAACTATAGATCTATCATCTTGACATCAATACCTGGAAATATTCTGGAAAAGATAATTCAAGCAATGAATTTGCGAACACCTTGAGGAAAACAAAGTAATAACTAGAAACCAACATGGGTTTTTCAAAAAGAGATCATGCCAGACAAATCTTATTCCATTCATTGACAAAGTGACAAAATTAGTGCACTACCAAAACACTGTGGATATAATTTACTTGGACTTCAGTAAGGCATTAGATCAAGTAGACCACAACCTACTACTTGATAAGATAGAAATATGTGGGATAGACATCATCACCACCAGATGGATTTGTAACTGGCTGACCAACCACACTCAATGGAACTGCATCTATATGGAGGGAAGTATGCAGTGGGGTACCCCAGTCTCTGTCATAGGCCCAGTACTCTTCAGTATCTTCATCAGTGATTTAGATGAGGTGATAGAAGGGGAACTCGTCAAATTTGCAGATGACACCAAGCTTGGCAGGAATAGCCAATACTCCAGAAGATAGGCTCAAGATACAGAAGGATCTTGAGAGACACTGGACCCTATCTAACAAAATGAAATTCAATGGTGAAAAAAGTAAGGTTCTACATTGAGGCAAGAAAAAACAAATGTATAGGTATGGAATAGGTGGTACCAGGTTCAATAATAGTAATTGCAAAATGGATATTGGATAATCACTTAAATATGAGCCAGCAGTGTGTTGCAACTGCCAAAAAAGCCAACACAGTCCTAGGCTGCATTAACAGAGGGATAGAATCAAGATCATATGAAGTGTTAATACCACTTCATAATGCCTTAGTAAGACCACACTTGGAATATTGTATCCAGTTTTGGTTACCATGATATAAAAAAGATGTTGAAACTCTAGAAAGAGTGCAGAGAAAAGCAACAGATGATTAGGGGACTGGAGGTGACAGTGTTCCAATAACTAAAGGGTTGCCACAAAGAGGGGGATCAACCTGTTCTCCAAAACACCTGAAGGCAGGACAAGAAGCAATGGATTGAAATTAATCAAGATAGATAGTTATGAACTCTGTGATTTTTGTTCCTAGTGCATTTTCTCTCTCCCTATACTATCTATATTGACATTCTAAAATTGAAAAGTCACATTAGGAATGGCTAGAGAATTATAGCCAAAGCTAATTCTGATGATTTCTATAGACTTTTTGACAGATTCATGGAATTAAAAGACCTTTTGGACATCATCTACTTCAGTCTCCTGCCTAGGGCAGGAATATTCATACAATGCCAGAAAAGTATCTGTCTACAGCTTGAAAATCTCCAGTAATGGAGGCCCCATGACCCCAAAGTCAGGGTTTTATTTTGGGAATCTTTTTTAAAGAAAAGGTAGGTAGCACCTTGGAGATTGCCCTTGGACATTTCTCCTTTGTGTGTTTTAAATTATTTTAATTAATTCCCGTTTAAATTTGGCTATCTTAATTTGCAATAATTCAGAGCCCCATAGATATTTTTAGAAAATAGAGACACTGGCAACTTTTCTAAAAGAATCATAGGGAAGCATAATGAACCAGGAATAAGGTCAGCTTGCTTTGCATTTTCTCTTCCTCTTTTTAACTGATCTGGGTTCCTTAAAAGCAAAAGAGTAGTTGGTGAACTAGAAGGCAGCACCTAACCAGCCTAGACTGATCTTGAGAAGCTAAGCAGAATCTGATCTGGTTACCAGGAAATCTGAGAATTCTAGTCTCTGCAGGACTAGAATGGCATGTCAAAAAATAAGTTGCAAAAAGTGAATAGCAAATCACACATATTTGCCAAGGAAGTAATAGGTCCATGTCCAGGTAGCAGCAGGAATCAAACTTGACAGAGGGAGGACTTGATTTTATTGAAAGAGATGAGTAAACTTGAGTTTTCAGTTGCAGTATGCCAGATAGTCTGTAAAGGGACAGTTGTATCAATAAAGAATATAGAAGCTTTCTTTGAATCAATTATAGGGTTCTTAACAGCCAATTATAACACTTATCTGTAGCAGGGAAAAATGACTTCAGATAGCAGATAATATGAAATTTGGTACACTGGCTTCCTTCCTGTTAATTGCCACATGCAACCATTTAACATAAATTGGCAGCATATAAAACAGTCCATAGGCATAATAGTCC
Organism: Diadophis punctatus similis; assembly: GCA_023053685.1. Classification (NCBI taxonomy): domain Eukaryota; kingdom Metazoa; phylum Chordata; class Lepidosauria; order Squamata; family Dipsadidae; genus Diadophis; species Diadophis punctatus. The sequence continues at coordinate 5,345,011 of JALIGW010000003.1, read as the reverse complement.
ATTTTGAAAAATGCTTGTAAAAGGATTAGTTAGCATCCGTCCTCCTGCTTTGTTGTGGCAGTATCCTACTCAGGCATTAAATAGAAATAGTTTGTTGGAAATATTAGGACATATACCATAAGTCCATCATGAAATTCTAGCTTTAGTATGCAATGTTATCTCAAACAGAATATTAGAGAATAATCCACTCAGTAATCTTAGGTATGCTGTGGAGGTAGAAGGAAAAACTGAGTTCCTTCTGGCTCAATCTTATTTAAGTGTTGATTTCTGACATGCAGCAATTGCAGCCCTTATCAGCCCTCTTCCTATGCTTAAAGACAGAACCTTCCAAAAAGGAATCCCAATAAACATAGATCTTGTGTTAAAAGTATTAGCTCAGTTTCTTTCAGCACAAATGGATTCAAGCAGTTGCATCCAGAAATACCTGCCATTAGCTGTCAGTGAATGGGATCATATATCATTTGGTACATTTGGAGGTGGTTTACTTTTAATGTATGAACCTATAGGATTCCCCCCCCCCCCATAGTAAAGCCTATTCAAATACTTGGCTTACATTAAAGACATTCTGGTGGAATTCTCAAAGTGTTCTCCACAGACATTCTGGTGAAAAATGCCTGTCATAAATAGTTTGTTTTTATCATGAGCAAACTTACAGTACTCAGCAATGTCTGTTTTGTTGGTACCTGTTTGGCAACAGCTACACTTGTAGAATGCAGATTCTTACTTGGAGAGATGATAGTTGTTTACCATGTGATTTGTGTCACCTTATCATGTATAGGAAAATTACAGTTCTCAATATAGCTTAATTTCTTTTTAAAAAGAGGAGAGGGAATTCTCTGCAGTTTAAATCTGCTTTTAATCTTGTCAGCAGTCTCTGTTCCCTATCCCCATCCCAGAAGTCAAGGTGATGTTTCAGATGCGGCTTGAGGCTTAACAGTTCTAATTTCGAGATATCACTTGTCACTGAAGCAACAAATTAAGTTTAAAAGGGCCTGCTGCTCATGGGAGATTTGAGTTTATCTCCTCCTATCCAGTTAGGTCTGTCAATTTCATAGAGGTTGGCAACTTTCTTGATTTCATGAAGATATTTTAAAGTCCTGAAGAGTTCATAGTTTTATCAACATTGTGAATCATAATACAGTTAAAATCCATCCCTATCTTGAGGATGATTTCCAAAAATGCTACCATCAGCGTTGAACTGATGAGAATGGATACATAACTCAAAGTCTTTGCCATTCTTTTCCTTCAGGAAAAAACAGTATTAAAAGTGGATTGCCACTGTCTGCAGGATGAGGAAATCCACATGGGAATGCAGAGACCTCCTGACTCTAGAAAAAAATCTCATAAATAATAGTCATTTAACCTCTAGTCTGCTGCAATTAAAAAGGGAACTTTGTTAATTTTTGTCATATTATTTTGAAAACAAACAGTTTCTCAGAAACTAAAGTTCAGTGACATAGTGTTTATTTAAAGATTACAATTATCAAGACCATTTAGTAGAAGTGTGAACAATGTCTGTGAGGCTTAATTATGCCACTTATTTATCAATTTGGTGCTTTTTGTATAACACCATCCTTTCAACTTGACAATTTGCGAAGAATGGAATGGTCCACTCCTTAAAGTTCAAAAACTAACGAAGTTATTAATAGAGTAATAGGGAAAAATGAAAGAGAAGCCTAACCCTAACCCTTCCCTGTATTCCTAGCAGGAAGAGAAAATGTACTTGCTGAGTAGTATTGGCCTATCAGGATGCTGAATGCAGCCTGTGATTACTGTTTTTCTCTTTCTCCATAGTGGGTGGAGCTAACCTCCAAGAATGGGATGACACCGTCCCTTCAGCCAATGAGGAATGAGTCTGAGAAATTGATATCTTCGTTCTCCTGCCTCAATTCCCCCTCTTTGACTCAGACCTCAGGCAAGAAAGGATGTGTGTATTCAGCTCCCAATCTTGAGGTTAATTCCACACAGTCGTCTAGAATTGCAAATCGTGAGTTCCTCCCCAGCTGATTGCCAGTCCACTCTGCGAATGCTGAATGCAAGTCCATTCTCACATCCATCAGTCTTCTCTTCAACTCTGAGCATACCTGATTATATTGCCATTCACAACCATATCCTATTGCTGCTTTTCCCTTTGGTTCCCCTATCTGGTCTCTGTTGCTTCTTACTGTGTTCCGTTGGCATCCTGCATATCGTGTTTCCCTGAAAATAAGACCCTGTCTTATATTTTTTGAACCCTGAAATAAGCACTTGGCCTTACTGCCATGCACTCAAAAGCCCAATTGGGCTTATTATCAGGGGATGTCTTATTTTGGGGAAAACTATTTCTCCATCTTTCTGGGTGGTTTTTTTTTATATCCAGAATATGCCCTTTTCCATTCCTGTATAAGGTTTCCCAGCCTATTTGCTTTTCTACCCCTTTGAAAAGAAAAATGTGCCAAGATATTTATTCTGAAAATAATTCTTTAAAAAGGGTTAGTAAAAAAGAGAACAGTGACACTAAGATCTTTCTAGCTTCCTGTACTACTAGAAAGTAAAATGGTGTCTCCCTCTTCCCAGTGGCTCAGCATATGTTTTATCATATGCCATAACAACCAGCTGCTTTTTGTTCAATCAATAGAAGTTAATAATAAAATAATTGCATGTAATAAAGAAAAAATGATACAATATAAATAAATTGACTTTATCTACATTTTAGATATAGCTGTCAAAATACCATACAAAATCCACTGATCCTCAGACCAATAATAGTTGTGAAACCTAGATCAGTTTACTCTGTGAATCTAACCAAAGTAAGAGGTTAAATTGTTTAGTAACCAACAGCTGAGAAACTGAAAGGGGAAAATTTTTTTTGCTCCTGAACTGAAAACTGTTTTTATTATATATCCATATAAATACTTCATCAGTAGCTTATTAGTTACTTTACTGAATAACTCATCAGCATACATTTCCTTTTAATTAGTAAGGTGATTGCTGATGAAGTACAGATTATTTAATCACTCCAAAATGCAGTTCCTCCTAAGGCCAGAAATTGTAGTGATGCCAGTATTTCAAGAGTACCATCTGAAATCATGGCTTGATTTTTTACATAATAATGGCAGCCAAGGTTGTAGAGCTATTTGAATGTTTTTGTTTTTCATGTTGTAGTAAGAGCATTCGGGTTTCAGCAATCTCTAGAGACAGAATAATATTGTCACTGTGTTCTCAGCATTGGTTAATCCACCAAACTATGATTAAACATCCTTCAATGTGAACATATTTGAACTAAACCTCATACTATTGCAACAAAGCATAACACGCAGGGAGGAGTGTTAGATTTGATAGCCTAAATGGGCTATTCCAACTTGGTGATTTTGTGACATACTAATGAAATTTCACAATTGGAAATCATTAAAATGCTGACACTACATTTTCCCCATTGCCTTTGATGCAAGTAAACTGCTGTAGTGTACAAGTATAATGTAACGGGGCTGCCTTGAAATATTTCTGTGATTAGCAATGAATTGTTGAACTGAAGAAGCTTCTTGGATGAGAAGCGAAACATCTTCAAGCAAAAAACAAAAGTCCAGTTGCCTTTTGAAAAAGCACCTTTGGGACATTTCTGTGATTAGCATTTGTAGATTGCCATGCCCTTTTGGTAGACCTTGAAGATCCATGAAGAATAAACCTAGTTCATTCTGTCACTTATATTTTTACTCATTTGTTCTTTCTGAGAATGATTCACATTAGTATTTTTGTACTGCTTACATAATAAGGCTTGTAGGAACCAAAAATCATATTGTTGTCATTATCCAAAGATATTAATAACACTGGATAGGTATACCTAACTGATCTTGCTTTATTTCAGAAAATTAAGCAAGGTCAAACTTTTTAGTATATGGAAGAAAGGCATCAGGAAATCCCAAGTTTGTTGCCTGGACTGAGAAATTGAAAAAATATTTTGGAAAAGCAGCAAGGAAACCACTCACATATTCTTGCCAAGAAAACAGTTTGAAAGTGTCCATTAAATTGCCCACAGTTGAGCTTAATTTGATAGATATATTGCTTTTCTTTTATTTTTAGCAGAACAGTCCTAAACCCATGTATTCACAAAGAGCATACAGTATGTATTGATTTTGTTTAATGCAAAGCAGAACAGTTTTCTCAGAAAAATCAAGAGTCTGCCTGATGGAATTTAGTTGTAGTTGCTTTGTTTTATGATACTGCTAGTTTGGCAGGTGATACCAATCTAAGGTGGTATTCCCCATGAACTTGGGAGAGCTATATGCCAAGATTATTGCTTCCAGCCCAAGAGTGCTAAATTAGACATGTCTAACTGTTTGAAGAGTATTTTTTAATGAAAATACAACCTACTGCCTGCCTTAATATAATTTTTATGTGAGGCTGCAGAGCAACTAACGTGACAATTCATCTCTAGAATTTAGTTCAGGAATATTCTATACTTGCCTTTCCCAACCTGGTAGTACATCTCTCACAAATAGAGAACACTTTGATCTATCTTCTCCAACTCTACTTTGCTCATGCATGAATGTTTGTATGAAGTTCTATCATCCATTTTATTCATTTTAATTGTTATAATTGTCACCGCTGAAAAGAATGCTTCTAATGGTAGACTGTAAGTGGAGTCTTTATGATATTGTGTGATTCTTTCTCTGTGATCAGTTCCAGTTGTTTTGACAGAGGGAAGATGAAGTTTATGACAGCCTTCTAAATTTGATAAGTACAAAATATTTGAGGAATATCTCAGGAACGAGTAAATATTTGTGGAAAGAGTAAAAATGAGTACAAGTCAGTATTCATGGCTAACTCTATTGGATTAATTTTGTTTGTGGTTTTTATTTTTTACTACATGCCAACATCAGCCAGCCAAACAAAAGCCAGATTGTATGAAATTCTTTGCATATTTGTAGTCGCATTTACATTTCCAGAATCTCTTCCTTCAGGAAGACTGAATCCCTGGTTATGTCCTTTCAGCTGTCAACTCTAGGTCACAGGGTCACGCCTTCTACGGTGGGACGTTGGCTAAGGGCGTGTATTGCCTGCGCCTATGAGCTGCAGGCGCTTCCAGTCCCCTGGGAGATCACGGCACACTCGACAAGGAGCGCGGCCATGACCGCTGCCTGGGCCATCCAGGCCTCTGTGGAGGAAATTTGCCGAGCGGCGACATAGACGTCTCCTTCGCTATTCATCCACCATTATCGACTAGACGCATTTGCATTTGCAGAAGCAGCCTTCGGCAGAAGGGTCCTGCAAAGGGTACGCGAAGACAAGGGGGCTCAGGACCAAATGGAGGCCTGCCCATAGGGCATGCCAAGCTTTGGTGTGTTCCATCCTGGACTCTCCCGAGGATGCCATGGAGAAGAGGCATTGGTCTTACCTGATACACCCTTTCTCATGGCGATCTGAGGGGGAGTCCAGACCCTCCCGGTGGGCCTGTGTTTCTGGCCCCGGTTGTGGTTCTAGGTTTCATCCCAAGGACTATGGATGGATCGCAGTGCCATGTGGGACATGGAGGCTTCTTGAGGCACGGATTCTTGAAGGACCTGCAAAACCGCTTTGGCTTCGTTTCGAACTAGGGACCATTGACAGGGAGGCGGTCCTCAGAAATTCAACTCCGTCATAGAGCTAGAGGACTAGAGCTACCCATCCTGGACTCTCCCTCAGATTGCCATGAGAAAGGGCGTATGAGATAAGATCATATGTAAGGATACAAGCAACAAAGTTACAGTCATACAGTCATTTGTGGGAGGAGATGGGTGATGGGAACGATGAGAAGATTAATAGTAGTGCAGACTTAGTAAATAGTTTGACAGTGTTGAGGGAATTATTTGCTTAGCAGAGTGATGGCATTTGGGGAAAAACTGTTCTTGTGTCTAGTTGTTCTGGTGTGCAGTGCTCTATAGCGTCGTTTTGAGGATAGGAGTTGAAACAGTTTGTGTCCAGGATGTGAGGTGTCTGTAAATATTTTCACAGCCCTCTTTTTGACTCGTGCAGTATACAGGTCCTCAATGGAAGGCATGTTGGTAGCAATTGTTTTTTCTGCAGTTCTAATTATCCTCTGTGTCTGTGTCTGTCTTGTTGGGTTGCAGAACCAAACCAGATAGTTATAGAGGTGCAGATGATCAATCATTCCTCTGTAGAACTGTATCAGCAGCTTCTTGGGCAGTTTGAGCTTTCTGAGTTGGCGCATAAAGAACATTCTTGTGCTTTTTTGATGACGTTTTTGATGTTAGGTGTCCATTTTAGATCTTGCAATATGGTCGAACCTAGAAATTTGAAGGTCTCTACTGTTGATACTGTGTTGTCTAGTATTGTAAGAGGTGGAAATATGGGCAGGTTTCTCCTAAAGTCTACCACCATTTCTATGGTTTTGAGTGTATTCAGTTCCAGATTGTTCTGGTCGCACCACAAGGTTAGTTGTTCAACCTCCCGTCTGTATGCGGATTCATCATTGTCTCGAATGAGTCGTGTCATCCGGTCAAACCTGGACTCTGGCTGGGCAGAGTCCATTGAGTTGACAGGGGCTAGTCCTAGTCCATCATTATGGGAAGAGTTTGGGCCTGTTTCTCCTGAGGATGTGGACAGGGCTGTGGGAGCGATGGGTACCTCCACCTGTTTATTGGACCCGTGCCCCTCCTGGCTGGTCTCGACCAGCAGGGAGGTGGCACGCGGCTGGATCCAGGCGGTGGTCACCGCTTCTTTGAGAGAGGGATCCGTACCGCAGTCATTAAAAGCTGCGGTGGTGCGACCCCTCCTGAAGAAGCCTTCCCTGGATCCAGCTGACTTGAAGAACTATCGTCCGGTCTCCAACTTACCTTTTTTAGGGAAAGTTGTGGAGAAGGTGGTGGTTACTCAGCTTCTGCAGCTCCTGGATGAAACAGATCATCTAGATCCTTACCAGTCGGGCTTCAGGCGCGGCTACAGTGCAGAAACTGCCTTGGTCGCTCTGATGGATGATCTCTGGCGGGCCCGGGATGGGGGGAACTCCTCCATCCTGGTGCTACTTGACCTCTCAGCGGCTTTCGATACCATCGACCATGGTATCCTTCTGCATCGTCTCAGCGAGTTGGGAGTGGGAGGCACCGTTTTGCGGTGGTTCTCCTCTTATCTCGCTGATAGGATGCAGTCGGTGCTGGCAGGGGGGCAGAGGTCGTCCCCTAGGCCCCTATCATGTGGGGTGCCTCAGGGGTCGGTTCTCTCGCCCATCCTGTTCAACATCTACATGAAACCGCTGGGTGAGATCATTCGCAGACATGGGGTGTGTTTCCATCAGTACGCTGATGACACCCAGCTGTACATCACCACCCCGTCTGACTTCAGTGAGGCAGTTGATGTAATGTGCCGGTGCCTGGACGACGTTAGGATCTGGATGGGGAGGAACAGACTCAGACTTAATCCCGACAAGACTGAGTGGCTGTGGATATTGCCTCCTAAGGATCTTGACAACTGCCCCTCCTTGTTCCTTGAGGGAGCGAAACTGACTCCCTCGGACCGGGTCCGCAACTTGGGGGTCCTCCTAGATCCACAGCTAAAATTGGACCATCATCTTTCTGCTGTGGCTAGGGGGGCCTTTGCACAGGTTCGCCTGGTGCACCAATTGCGACCATACTTGGAGAAGGAGGCTCTACTCACGGTCACTCATGCCCTTGTCACCTCTCGTTTGGACTACTGCAATGCGCTCTACATGGGGCTACCCTTGAAGAGTATCCGGAGACTTCAGCTGGTGCAAAATGCGGCTGCGCGTGCTGTGGTGGGTGTGCCAAGGTACACCCACGTGACATCGATACTCCGCCAGCTGCATTGGTTGCCTTCGGTCTCCGGGTCCAATTCAAGGTGTTGATCACCATCTTTAAAGCCCTTCATGGCTTAGGACCAGGTTATCTACGGGACCGCATTCTGCCTCATACTTCCCTCCGACCGGTTAGGGCCCACAGAGTTGGCCTCCTCCAGGTCCCATCGGCCAAGCAATGCCGGCTGGCGGGCCCAAGGGGGAGAGCCTTCTCTGTGGCTGGCCCCGCTCTCTGGAACCAACTTCCACCAGAGACCCGAACTATCCCCACTCTGCTGGCCTTCCGAAAAGCCGTTAAGACATGGCTCTTCCTGCAGGCGGGGGGGTAGAGCTTAATTCACTCGAGCTCACCCCCCAAGTATGTATGATGTTGAATGGTTGTTGATTTCTTATATTGTGTTTTAATTTTTATATTGTTTTAATTACTATTTTAGATTTTGGTTGTTCTTGTATTTTTCACTGATGTACGCCGCCCTGAGTCCTTCGGGAGTTGGGCGGCATATAAGAATTCCAAAATAAATAAAATAATAAATAAATAAATAAATCTGCGAACTTCAGTAGTTTAACAGATAGATCGTTAGTTATGCAGTCATTGGTATATAGAGAGAAGTGGAGAGAGCACACAGCCTTGGGGGGGCCCTCTGCTAATTGTACAGGTATCTGATGTGATTCTGCTTAGCTTCACCTGCTGCTTCCTGTTTGTTAGGAAGCTTATCCACTTACAAGTGTGTTCAGGTACCACTAGCTGATTCAGCTTAGTTAGAAGAGTGCAACCTGATACTATTTCAGATATTTTGGACTGCAGGTTTCTTCAGCTCCAACTAGCATTTCCAGTAGCACAGCAATTTGGCTGAAAAACACCAGCAAAGCCTCCATGTTGTTTGTTTCAGGTTAGGCAATTTTATTTGAATAGTGCATTGCATGTTTGACTCATACATCCTGCCTTTAATGAAAGCAAAGGAGTAACATCATCTTAGCTGGGAGGTGGCAAGTACAGGTTATCCTTGACTTACAACCACAATTGAGCCCAACATTTCTGTTGTTAAATGAGACATTTGTCAAGTGAATTTTGCCCCATGTTCTTGCCTCAGTTGTTAAGTGGATCATTGCAGTTATTAAGTTAGTAACATGGTTGTTAAGTGCACTCCCATTTTTGGCACTCAAGAAGAAAAAGATTCGCCATCACTGACCAATACAATGTTTAGTACATGAAAAATCCATATTAAGTTCTCTTTCTTTGCTATTTTCAATTTTTCAAGAGGCAGCTGCTTAATATACACATTTAACTTCCACGTTTGCTCAGATTCTACAATGGAAGAGACTTCTTGATTCCAGCAGCAGGTCTGTAATGAAGTTAGTAGGCATTGTTCATTGGGGGTGGGAGGGTTCATGGGAAAAGCATTTACCATTAAGGGAATAAGACAACCAATTCATGAGCTCCCTTGAGATCTTGTATGTGTCCTATCTTGGCTGGATGAAAAGAATTTGCTAAATGATTGTTATTTTGCTATCCTCACTAAGATTTAACAATTACAGCAGACTCAGTCGTTTATCTTTTTACTGCAAATTCCTGCTTGCTGATTAGTTTTATTCTGAAAGGAAGGGAGGGAGCTTGAGGCTATAAACATTCTTCACAATTTCTACTTGTATCAAGGTTCAAAAATGAATACCAGCTTTTCTGTAATTAGGAAACTTTTACAGTAGTAGTGTGGCAAAGAGGCATTTGTAATGGAAGTAGATGTTTTTTCTCAATGTAGGCTTTTATTCTTACAAAAAAAAGGCAAGACAGTCCCTCCATATATTCCTCTCAGTGTCATTTGTTTCCTAATTAGACATTTTAAGAATAAAGAAATTTTTTGCTAGCAAACCGTATCTGTCACATTCCCTTTCACAAGGCTTGGATGGCTTTTGGAGACAGAACAGGGATTTTGGTATTTGACCTTGTATTTGGTTGCTAGGTTTTCAAACTGGAATAAAAGTGCAGCCATCAGACCAGAACCTGTTCTTTTCTTTGATCAAATAGCTTTCCAGGCTTTGGTTACTAAGCTTGGTTTAATAATTAGGAACCAGGAAGTTTTACCTGCAAGAAAGCAGCTTACCTAACAGTACAGTACCATCATCTTAAAGTATCTATTGTTATTTAGTTCCTGAATGCACAGTTGAATTATATAGCTGTGCTGGGCTTAAAGTTTGTCATATATTGGACTGAAAACCATCTTGCAATCTGGGAAAAGGTGATACAGAATGTAAATCTGCTATAATCAGAAATTGTAGTGTTGCTGGGAAAACTCCCACTGGCATTAGTGGGTAACTGATCTGAATGTGAACATAATTCTTTAATTGTAACTATCTGCTGAGTGTAGTTAGGATCATGATCAGGACCAACCTCTGGATCTTGATGAAGTAGTTCTCCCCTACTCCTTGTAGGAAGATTACAGGGGAAGGAGAAACTATTTCTGATTGTCGTTCTGTGGTAGAAATCAAATTCTTTTTTTCTACTATCTACCCTGCAAAGTTTTGAAACAAAATGAACATCTGATCAAAATGTATGAACATTCAAACTTAGGGCCCTTAATTGTATAATGCTAGAGCTCTTATATTTTGGTTCATTCGGTGATTTCCCCTGCCAGGAACAGCAAAATAGGTGCCAGACAACCTTTGCCAACGTTTCCAAAGGATAATGTCATCTTGTCAGTCCTTTGATGTAGTCCGAGTCAGGAAATGGACTCCATAATTACTATTGAAATGTTATTTTATTGTTGAGTAATATAATAACAGAATATTGAGAATTTGACAAGAGTTTCCTTTTGCCTCTTTCATACCAATCAGAATCAAGCCAGAATTATCTTAAGCTTTTTTTTCACCCCATCTTCCTTCCCAGGGCTGAGTTAACATTGCCTTATTGAATGGTTCTTACATTTCTTCTTCAAAGTTATCTTTATACTCCTCTACTCCCATTTGGTTTGCTCCTAGAATATGTTCTGCACCAGGTAATTGTGAAGACCTGGTTGAAGGAGCAGGATTTGCAGTTCAGACTTGATTGAATCATAGGGTAACATTGACTTCGGGAGATATGATAGCATTCTTCAGGAATCTCGAGAAATGTTGCAGATAAAGTAGAGATCAGTTCTCCATTATTTCAGAGTGTAGGGCTTGAAACAGTGGTCTGAAGTTATAAAAAGGCAGATTCTGATTAAATGTTAGGATGGTTTTCCTAACAGTAAGATAATTTAGACAACCAGACTGATTGTACTTCAGTGAATGAATTCAAACCAGACTAGGATTCATCTGTTTGGAATGTTTTAATTTGGATTCCTGGGCTAAATAGGAAGTTGGACATTTGACTTGAATGGTTCCTTTCCAGCTCTCTGATAGTATAATTCTAAAGGCACGTGCATTTCTTGTATATTTCATGGAATATTTTGTTTGGTCCAATGTTTGAAGAACAGTTTTCATAGACATGGGTCCATAAAATATATCCCACCTATGCAGTCATCTGAGTCATAGCTACTTATGGAGTCTTAGTTGAGATATAATTCTAAATAATAATTTAGTACAGGTAGTTCTCGCCTAATAGCCATTTGTTTAGTTACCATTCAAAGTTACAGTGGCACTGAAAAAAGTGACTTATGACAGTTTTTCACACTTTTCACACCATTGCGGCATGGGTAGAGCTTCCAGTTAAAGAGGATCAAGCCTTACAGTTTAGCACATAATGGCTTTTTTGCTACAAGAGTTCCAGGTCTGTGGCATCATTTTTACTCTCTACCTCCGTATCTGTGAGAAAAAGGTGGGTGTTGCTGGATGCAATTGGATCTTCCTCATTACTGTGTGGTTGTTGCTGACTTACAATTGCCAGAGGAACATTGCAGTTTACTGCTTAGTAAAAAAAAAAGGATCATGTTGGCTTCTACCTTTGGCTTTTCCATCATTAGTTACTCCCACACCTTATTCCATAGTTGGTTGGTGCATGACAAGCTGGGAGGAAGCAGCTTTCTTCATTGATACAGTCAGTTGCTGTTTGGGAATTTGCCTTCTTCGATGTGTGTTTTGGTTTTGAAGGCATTTCACTTCTCATCCAAGAAGCTTCTTCAGCTCTGACAAGATAGTGGGGAATGGAAGGATTTATATTCCTCACAGACAGCTGGTCATTTGCATCCTTCCATTCCCCACTATCTTGTCAGAGCTGAAGAAGCTTCTCGAATGAGAAGCCAACCGTCTTCAAAAGAAAAACAAGAAAGTCCAGTTGCCTCCTGAAAAAGCACCTTTGGGACAACCATGACCTGGATGACTGAGAATCTCTACAGACTGTGTTTTGATTTGCAAAGAAAAACAAAGTCCCCCTCCCCTTTTTTTTTCTTGGTTCACTACAGAAATTGGAAACAACAGGAAGTTTCTAGGCTGAAGAAGGTCTCCTGATAGACAGGATTTTTTTTTGTTATGGCCTAGCCTTCTCACTGAAGAGAAGAGGAATCCTTCCTTCTTCAGGCCCCACCCGCCTGTAACCCAAAGGAGATTTCGTAGCTAGTCCGTTTGCTTTTCTTCTCTGACATGAAGTTTTCCGTTACCATCAATATCATCTGATGTATGCAGGAAGCATCTCTCTGTCCACAAACGAAAGGGCAGGTGATTGCCAGAAAGGTATTTATGGTTATACAACTCCTTGGCAGCTTGTTAATCTTGTTTATGATGCATGAAACTGCACTGGGAACGCCTGTCACAGCCCAGCCTAGCCTTTCCCAACCTAGAAGCCTCTTAAGTTTACCAAGCTGCAACATACTGGAATTGAATAATAAATGTTAACATTTTTTTTATTTTACTGCAGAGAACTGAACTGCCTTTTACTTTTAGGTGCTTTAACCTTTTTCCTTTTCCTTACAACCTCTTATCTCTCTATGACCGCAGGGCTGGACACTGGACTTTTAAGTTTTCTTGGTAAGGCTAACCTGTGATTTTTAAAATGTTGGCTGTTCAGATTTGGGCCATTATGTGTCAAAAGTACAAGTTCACCTCTCCCTGACAAGTGCTGTTTCATTCACACTCCTTAATATGTTTTCAGGCCTGCCATCCTTTCCCATAAATTCTCTTTATTTAAGATTTCATTTGGCCGGAAACACTGTGACGCTCATTTGCTGCCCTTTCCAAACAGGGCTGGAAGCAATGGAGGGCCATTCAGAATATCTGTCTCCTTTGGCTTATATAGAATTCCACAGTAGAATTGTAATACGGTATTGTGTATTTTATACTCAGGTGAGACTTGGAGAGTCCACTTTTAAATGTTAATCCTGTCAATAACAAGCAACAGTTGTTGTTTGAACCAAGACCTAAAGAAGCAGACACTTTAAATATGGAGGTTAATCAATTTATTTTTGTGCTACCAAATCTCTCTGCCGCTTCTGGAATCAGATAGTGGACAAATGTAATGAAGTGAGTAAGAGGCTAGGCTGGCCCTGAGGAGATGCAGATTCCACTGTACCCTGATTTGTGGCCACTCTTTTTAAGTTTAGTTTTTTTTTCTGAGGAGGAAAGGGCACTCATGTACTTTCCGGAACTCCTGAAGGAAAAGCAAAATGCAAATAAAAGTACAGGTAGTCCTCGACTTACAACACTTCATTTAGTGACCGAAGTTAAAACAGCACTGAAAAAAGTGACTTACGACCGCTTTTCACACATTGCAGCATCCCCATGGTCACGTGATCAAAATCCAGCCGCTTGGCAGCTGGCTCATATTTATGACAATTGCAGTGTCCCGGGATCATGTGATCACCTTTTGCAACCTCCTGAGAAGCAAAGTCAATGGGGAAGCCAGGTTCACTTAACCGTGTTACTAACTTAACAATTGCAGTGATTTATTTATTAGTTGCATTTGTATGCCGCCCACTCCACAGAGACTCTGGGCGGCTCACAACAGTAAATGTTGTGACTTAACAATTGCGGCAAGAAAGTTTGCAAAATAGGGCGAGTCCCATTTAGCAACAGAAAGTTTGGGCTCAATTTTGGTTGTAAGTCGAGGACTACCTGTAAATGTTCTTCATAGGTTTTTTGTTTCGCATTACATATAACTCAAGAAGCTTTATTTCAGTCTTTCAATCTTTTTTTCTTCCTTTTAAAACTCAAAGCCGTATTACAAATTCATGTGTTTTAGTCTTTTTTTCTTTTGTTCAATTGTATCTGATTCTTGGAGACTGCCTGGACAAATCCCTGCAGTTTTCTTGGCAAAGTTTTTCAGAAATGGCTTATCATTGCCTCCTTCGTAGGGTTGAGAGAAAGTGACTGGCCCAAGGTCACCCAGCTGGGTTTGTACCTAAGGCCGGACTAGACTATAACTCTCACTCTCCCAGTTTCTAGCCTGAGATCTCTTGGTACTTCCATGCCTGAGTAGGGGAGAGGACTGAAGTGAGGGGTAGAGGGTGTTTCCTAATAAGCAGAGGCCTTGCACAAACACATTTCAGGGAATAGGATTAATTTATCCAGAATAAGTAAACTGTAGAACAAAGCACAGCATTTTGAGTTTTTGGCATTTGTACTTTTTAATCACATTAAGGGCTTTTGGCTTCCCTTTCTGGTTTTAATACAAAAATTGTTGCTTAAGTTTTTAATTATGACTCCATCATTGCAGGATACATCCTTGTTAACTGGAAAACATTCACCTCCCTTCCCCTTCCTCCATTATGATTCATCCTTTGTTTAAAGTACTGCCTTGGCCACACAATTCTTTTCTAATCAGCTTCTCCAGCCTGGTGCCCTCCAGATGTTCTGGAACAGCGATTTCTTAACCAAGAATTAAATAGCTGTATCATTTACTCCATGACTTTAAAAAAAGAGCAATGTTTCTTTTCTCCCCTTGCAAATTATTATTTTTTCTTTTCAACACATAAATTTTATGATGGTATATCAATGATGGTTAAATATTAGTGGTTGCTTAATTGCTGCTTTCTCCAAGGACTAGGTATTGTCCTTATAGCAGTATTATCAAAGTTTTCTTGTTGTTATCATTATTTTATTTTTCACCCAAAGGCCAAAAGCATTTGGTGGGGTTTTTTTTCCTTTTTTTTTTTGCTGCCTGAACATCAGGATCATAAAAACCTTAACATGATTAGATGGATGATTAAAACTCAAATGATTTTATTAAATAATATAATATGTCATTCTTTTTTCCCTAAAAAAAAAGTCTTCCTCATATATAAGTAGTGTAGGGTTTCCTGCCTAAGCAGGGAGTTGGACTAGAAGACCTCCAAGGCAGGAGTAAAATGCTTCGGGCGGGCCAGTCGGTCGTCGTAGAGGCGATAGAGCCGATCGCAGCGCGAGGCTTCCCCCACCCGTTTCCCCCACCCGCCTGGATGCCGCCATTCGGATTCTTTTACCCTCTGCGCAGGTGCAAAGCGTTCTGCGCATGCACAGAGGGTAAAAAAACCCAAATGGCGGCATCCAGGCAGGTGGGGGAAGCGGGTGGGGGAAGCCTCGCGCTGCGATTGCTATCGGCTCTACGACGACTGACCTGCCCACCCGAACCGGGAGCATTTCACCCCTGCTCCAAGGTCCCTTCCAACTCTGTTGTTGTTGTTGTTGTTGTTGTTGTTGTTGTTATTAACAACAACAAAACAACAACAACAACAACAACAACAACAATAATAATAATAATAATAATAATAATAATAATAATAATAATAATAATAATAATAATAATAATAATAATATTGCTGGTATAGCTTCATAAAATCCATTGGTAGACAAATTGAGTAAAGAAGCAGATTCTCTAGAACAGTGTTTCCCAACCTTGGTGACTTGAAGATGTCTGGACTTCAACTCCCAGAATTCTTTGCCAGCTTTGCTGGCTGGTGAATTCTGGGAGTTGAAGTCCAGATATCTTCAAGTTGCCAAGGTTGGGAAACACTGCTCTAGAAGCATGAACAGAAGCCTCAAAGGATTGTAGATTCCCCCCCCCCTTATTTATTTAACAATATTTATAAGCCATCACAATCCATACACTGTCTAATGTGGCATGGAGCAGTATAAAATAGAATTAAAACGTGAAACATTTAAAATAATGGGGACAGTCAACTAACTATTAGGGTTGGCAAAGCAGAACTCCAGACCAACTTCTCTCAGGTTTAACTTTCTTCCTAAGAAAAAGGAAGGCTCTGGCCATAAATGGGACAAAAGTCATAGATAATCTTACAGACAGACTCAAGACATTTTGCTACACAAGGCAGGAAAAACTAACTTTCATTCTTATATAAGACCCTTATCCAAAGACAGCCTGCTAATTTACCAAATTGAGGGTTCTACAACAATGAATATCATGTTTAACACTGCCAATTACTGCTATTTTATCGATGTATTTTTTAAAATCAAAATATATTTGATGTCAGTAGAAGTTAGAAACCACAGAAAAAAATTCTGCATGAGCAAGGAGAACCTAATCTAGAATTCTCGGAACACTCTGAATTGTATATATCCCCAGTTTGTAATCATTTCCCCACAACTTTAACATTGGAACTTTCTGAACAAGTGAACCTAGGAAGAATCTTGTGCTTGACTGCAAGGTTTTTACTGTAACATTGAAGAATTTGAGGGTTAAGGAATCCAAATTCAGAGTGGTCAATAAAAGAATTTAAAAGGTAATTTCTCAATTAGTACTGTTTATGCAGTGAGAGTTTTTGTGTAGCTTTTTTAAAGGCTACTTTAGCTGAAAGTTACCTATTAAAATGTTAGGAATTTTGTAGCACATTAACATGGCTAAAGATGTACAAGCTTAAATCAGATTTAATGCATAGATAATACATGCATGACTCCCATCTGGCCGAATATTTGCTTCTCACCAATAGTAGCTTTGCACTTTTTGCTTGGAAGCTGCCTGCTATAGTTCCACCTACAATATGGAATTTTATTTACTTACTTGAATTACCTGGAGCAAATAGTTATGAAGCATGTTTTAAGCCTGTGAAAGGGTATTACAATATATAAATATAAACTGACTTTATTCTTGGATTTTTATTTTCATTCCTTAGCCATTGAGAATACACTACATTGCCAAAATTACATAAATTTCACTGGTGGACCAAAACAATAGGTTTTTTGATAGTATCATTTATGATTATATCTATACTTCTGAATGTACCATATTTTTGGGAGTACAAGACGCACCTTTTTACCCCCCAAAAGAGGGTGAAATCCTGGGTGCGTCTTATACACCAAATGTAGCCCCAGCCACCTCCACCCTTTGGCCTCTGTCTTCCAGCAATTTACCTGTTTGCAGCAAAGAGGGAAGAGCCTGTAAAGCCACGCAAGTCATTAGCAGCTTCCCGACCTACAGTTGATTTGCCACGTGCTAAAATGAAAGTGAAACTAGCTTACAAAGAGGCAAATAGCTGGGAGAGACACACAGATTTTTATTTTCTGCTGAACTGAATGCAAGGGGGTAAGTGAATAAATATAAATGTCTGTAGAATGTTCAAATTATTAGACTTATTTTTTAAAGACTGCTTTATTGTTGTTCTAGAGCCAGGGGTCTCCAACCTTGGCAATTTTAAGACTTGTGGACTTCAACTGGCTGTAGAATTCTGGGAGTTGAAGTCCACAAGTCTTAAAATTGCCAAGGTTGGAGACCCCTGTAAATCTAGACAACTTAACAAAATAAAGAAGTTTTTTAAAATAAATGCTTGCTCTGAAGAGGCCCAGTGCTATTGTATCTTCTTTCAAATAATAGAGAATAATGTATATTTCCAGAAATTTTAATTAATTTTAACAGCTCTGTACAAGTATAGCCTGAAATGTAACAGTGTCCTGTTTAGTATTAGAGTTAAATCCTGACTTACCATGGAGTAGATCTATTTAAATAATTGGGAGGAGTTAGTGTGACTACATTTAAGAAAACTTTCTGGCATAATGTACATTTCTCCAATTCTTTGCTATTTCTATGGGTCAGGCACACATGCACAGAAATACACAGCAAAACAGTGTATATCATCTGTGCTGTTTGCTGTTTGGCAAATTGCTTGGAGGCAGAGGCCTTTTTTCCTTGTTTTCCTCCCCAAAACTAAGGTGCATCTTATACTTCAGTGCGTCTTATAATCCGAAAAATACGGTACTTGAATCTAAAACTCTTACTCATAAAACTAATAGAGAACAGTAGGGTTTCTTAAACTTTTCAAGGGCAATGGAATACTGTACTAATGAACAGACTTCATAGTTTTTTAAAAAAAAATTAAAATTCTGTAGTAAACCAAGTTTTAATCATTTATTTCTGTTCCCTTAGATTTAATGCATCTATTATAAATCTTAATGGCATAAGTGAGCTTGTACATGACAGAATATTTCATTAGTTTCTAGAGATTAAGATTTATTTTTTAAAAGCCTTGGCAGTGGCATAACATTTAGCCCAGTGGTTCCCAACCTTTTTTTGGCCATGCCCCACCTAAAATCCTGATTCCCCCCACCCCGTGATATATAATTCTTACTATTCAAAAAGTGAACTCCTATTCATGTGGAGGAAGCCTAAAAGGCCATTAACTTGGTTTAAACAAGGTTCCAATTGCCCCCCATTAAAAATCAAATTGCCCCCCTGTGGGGCGTGGGCCCCATGTTGGGAACCACTGATTTAGCCTGTTTCAGTATTTAGTGTTGACTGTATTGGTGCTGAAAAGCTGCTTTTCACAAAGTTATGATGAAGGAAACAATGAGCTTTTAAAGTATTGGTGTAGTGATTAAAAGTACCATGCTAGAAACCAGAAGACAGGCATGTTACTAGGATAACTTTAGGCCAATCCCTCTCTCTTAGCCATAGGAAGGCAATGGAAAACTACTTGTAAAAATGTTATCAAGAAAATTGCAGGGATTCATCTAGGCCAGGGGTCGGGAACCTATGGCTCGCGAGCCAGATGTGGCTCTTTTGATGACTGCATATGGCTCGCAGCAGGGGTGAAATCCTCCCGGTTCACCCGGGCCAGTCCTTCGGCGTATAGCCGATGGAACTGGCGGCGGTTGCGGCGCGGAGCTTCTCCTGCCCGCTTTCCCGTCCCGGCTGAACACAATCACCGCTTTCCCGTCCCGGCTGACCACAATCATTTGGGTTATTTTTCCCTCTGTGCATGCGCGCGCATGCACAGAGGGAAAAATAACCCAAATGGCGGCGTTCAGCCGGGACGGGGGGAGCTAAAAAACGGCCATGGCCACATCCCCGCCGTTCAAAGAAATATTGGAGCAGCGAAATTAGCAGCGGCGGCGGTAGCGCGCTCTCTCCTTCCTCATGGGAGGGAAGGAGAGAGCGCGCTACCGCCGCCGCTGCTAATTTCGCTGCTCCAATATTTCTTTGGTGGGCCTGCGCAGGAAGGACCGCTGAGCAGAGGCACCCGGCGAGCGGGGTGAGAGGCGTGGGGATGCCAGAAGTGGCGGCGGCGGCGACAGGCTCCTGCCCGCGTCTCCCACCCGCCTCTTGCCTTAAGCTGCCGGGCGCCTCTGCTCCATGGTCCCTCCCGCGCGCGCCCACCAAAGAAATATCGGAGCGGTGAAAGCGGCAGTGGCGGCGGTAGCGCTCTCTCTCCTCTCCCATACGCATTAACCCTGCCGGTGCCGCGGTCAGGGACTCAGTCGGGTGGCTGGAACCCCGCGAGAGACAGCGACAGAGGCTCCTTCCCAGCAGGAGACGCAGGTTGGCGGCGGGGCTCCGGGGCTTCTTCAGCAACCCACCCACCTACCTCGCTTGGTGCGGTTCCCCGCACTTGACGTCTTGGAAGAGGGCTCGGCGAGGGAGAAAGGAGCCACGGTGGGGATTGGTTTGCAGAGAGAAAGAAAGAAAGAAAGAAAGAAAGAAGAAGAAGAAGAAGAAGAAGAAGAAGAAGAAGAAGAAGAAAAAGAAAGAAAGAAAGAAAGAAAGAAAGAAAGAAAGAAAGAAAGAAAGAAAGAAAGAAAGAAAGAAGAAGAAGAAGAAAGGAAGAAGAAGAAGAAGAAGAAGAAGAAGAAGAAAGAAAAAGAAGAAGAAAGAAGAAGAAGAAAGAAAAAGAAGAAGAAAGGAAGAAGAAGAAGAAGAAGAAGAAGAAGAAGAAGAAGAAGAGAAAGAAAGAAAGAAAGAAAGAAAGAAAGAAAGAAAGAAAGAAAGAATCATTACCAATGCTATGATGGAAATCACCAACTCAAAGACAAATATCACTTTGGAGCAAGGAAGCTGCTACAGCAGCAACAAATTAAACAGCACAAAGACAGGGATTCTCTCAATATCCCATTGTCCCTATTGACATTTAGTTGAATTCACTTTTAAAATATATTATATGGCTCTCACTGAAATAAATTTCCAAATTTTTTGCTTTCATGGCTCTCTTAGTCAAAAAGGTTCCCGACCCCTGATCTAGGCCAATGATGGCAAACTTTTTCGGCACTGAGTGCCCAAACCGGAACGCGCATCATTGGCCAGCTGGTCTTTGGGTTTACGGCGCTCCAGTGTCCAGCGCGCATGTGTGCACCTGTTGCGTGCCCACAGAGAGGGCTCTGCGTTCCACCTCTGGCATGCGTGCCATAGGTTCGCCATCACGGATCCAGGAGTCAAGACTGACCTAATGCACTTTTTCATTTAAATCTCAAAACATTATCATTTTTAGGCAAAAAATTTCTAATCTTCTATTTGTTTTTCAAATATTCCTATTTGTTTTAATGATATATCTATTAACTCATTCGTAGGATGGACACTTGTTTGGCTAATCATGTGAATGGATCCAAAATCCATAGAAAAAACCCCATTCTCTCAGTCTATTGGACCATTTCATAGTGGTAAAAAAGGATTGGGGAATGCTTGTGTTCATTGAAACCTACTGTGTTTCCCCGAAAATAAGACCCAACTGGAAAATAAGCCCTAGCATGATTTTTCAGGATGTTCGTAATATAAGCCCCACCCCCAAAATAATCCCCAGTTAAGATCATCAGCCAGACAGACGCATTTAGTACTATATTTCCCCGAAAATAAGACCTAATCGGAAAATACTCTAATGCATCTTTTGGAGCAAAAATTAGTATAGGACCCGGTCTTATTTTCAGGGAAACACGGTACTTTAAGAAAGCTTGGAGTAATATGTCCACCAATCTGGAAGCAGAAGGAGCATTTGCCAGTACAATCCAGCATGGTATCATAGTCCAGATTTCTTCAAAGCAGATTATGGTCCGATTCTTGTGTTGTAAACATACCAAAGCTACCACTGATAATTTTCAAATAACTAGACATGTTGTCTCCCATGTAATGCTCCCTGGATATGTCACATTCCAACTCCAATTATTCCCAGCCACTATATGACATTTATTATTTTCATAAGAACCCACTGGGCCCAATATTTTGCACATGAGCTTAATAAGTGTGAAGAGTTTTCTTCGAGCCACGGTCTATTTTTTGTGATTTCATAGACCTATCCATACAGGGTTTTTTGTACTAATAGAGTACAGAAGTGGATTGCCACTGTCATTTTTTTGTTCTTGTTTTTTTCAATTTCCCAATCTTGCCCATAGCTTAGTGGGTGTTTTGGTGTCTCACTCAAATTTTGACCATGTCCAAATCTGGATACAATTTTGAATTTGTACTAAGTTGTCTAAACACAACCATCTAGCTGGGATTGCTATTTGGATAAGTTTCCAAATTCATATAAATAAGAGAGAGGATTCCATAGTTGTCACATTTTAGGCATGACTGAAAGCATATTCCACAACCTGGAAAGAATTCCATGTCGAAGTCTAGAAGAAATTTTCTCTTTAATATTGAGATCGCCCCTAATCATGACTCGTCATTTGTGGACCAGTATGCTGATTTTAAGTTCTTTCTTAGCTGAAAGCTGCTTATACAAAAAACGAAAATTGATTGCAGTCCATAAAAGCTTGTGCCAGAACTATTCTTTAATGTTATTGCTGCAGCTGATTGAAGTTGATTCCTCTCTCTCTCTCTTTCTCTTTCTCTTTCTCTTTCTCTTACACACACACACACACACACACACACACACACACACACACGATATAAAAAGTCTACACACTCCTGTGAAAATGCCAGATTTTTGAGATGTAAAAAAAAGTCCGATCAAGATAAATCACTTCAGAATTGGCAAAGATTCCCAAGGCAAGATGTTCCATACTAATAGGCTCCTACCCCAAAAGACTGAATGCTGTCATTAAAATCAAAAGGTACTTCAACAAAGCATTAGTTTAAGGATGTGTACACTTACGCAACCACATTATTTTACATTTTTATTGTTATTTTCTCCCTGAAAGTTTGAAATTTGTTTTTTCAGTTGAATTGTACAGCCTATATGCAATATTAAAGGTGGAAAAAATTCTGAAGTGATTTATCTTGGTCTGATTTTTTTACATCTCAAAAACCTGGCATTTTAACAGGGGTGTGTAGACGTTTTATATCCTGTGTTTGTGTATGTGTGGTTGTAATTTCACGAGTTCTATATAATTTCTCTTTCATAGTTTAAATTTGTGGGACAATAATGCAGGAACTCCACATCATTCATAACAATATGAATCCAATCAGTATCCCCCTTGAGCTTTTTAAGAGGAAAAGACATGATCTGGCACTAAGTACATGTGGCTCTTTTATGCTTCTCAGTGGCCACCTTTGCACAAAAACTTAGAATATTAGGAGAAAGCCAAGTGAAATCACAGGTGAGTTTAGATAATCAAATCTGACTCCCTGCTCTATGTTGGTGTTCAAATAAAAGGATCATAACTCACCAGCTTCTGCTGGAATTCCCACAGAGAAGGTTAGCCCAGCATCTCATTTCACAGTGGAATTGCTCTTATGTTGCCAGGTTGAATTCTGATCTCCTGCAAATTAAAAACACAGTTCTCTATCCTGAATTCTAGAGTGATAACAAGCAGGTACTGTTCTTCAGTGAGACATCCTTTCAGTTATTTCAAAAGAATTACATCAGAGTTCCTTTCTCAAGGAAAACACCATTTTTCAATTCCATTCAAAGGAACTTCTAATCCTCTTATCATCTTTGCCCGTCTTTGAACTATTTCCAGTTTCTCTGAATTCGATGGGATATAGTACTCAAGGCAGGGTCACAACAGAAACACGTTTCTGTTACATTACATTTATAGCTGTATTCAGCGGTGGGTTGCTCCCGGTTCGGCCCGGTTCTGCGAACCAGTGGCGGCGGCAGCAGGAGGCTCCGCCCACCTGCCTGGGACGCAGAAGCGTCAAGCGAGCGCGCAAACCGGTAGCAACGGGTTTTAGAACCCACTACTGGCTGTATTGCACTGCTGGCTCATATTCAGTTTGCAGCCAACTATCATTCCAAAATCTTTTCCTCAAGCATTATTACCAAACAAGGCAGCCATTTCCTATACATGCATTTGATCTTTGTTTTTTAAGTAAAGAACTTTGTCTCTATTACATTTTATTTTGTTACTTATTTATTTTTTTATCATTCCACCAATCACTTGGGGTAATTTTGATTTTCATTTCTGCCTTCTAGGTATCTCACGTAATATTTAATATCTCACCTATTTAAAATTGATCTTTTTATATTACATATATGTTCTCTTGTTCAAACATCTTTTAAATAAGTAATGTATAAATGTGAAGAAGTAAGGGGTAGTAAAAAATCTAAACTCATAGCTTACGCATATAACTTCTTTCTGCTATTGACCAGAGAAGCTATTAACCTTTGACCTTTCATTTCTGCCCATAATAGTATCAGAAACTTAAGAATTTGCAAGCTGGTATATAATACAGTTTGCTAAGGGGCTATTTATAAGTGGTGTTAACAAGGCTTTTCATATCCTGCTATTTAAAACTGGAACTTAATATGCCTAACACTGTACGAGAAAACATTTGCTAGAGCACTGGACAAATATAATAGTGTTAGTCTAGCAAGAAAGGGCAGTACTCAGGAGATGTAAATAGAGGAATCTCCAAGTTTTTTTAAAAAAATTGAGAATCGGTGCTTTTAACTTGTTTGTAAAGAGTTTAGAAAGAGATGTGGGCAATGAAATGACCAAGTTTAGTATTAACTTCAGATTGTTTATGGTGCTTCAAACAAAAGAGATCATAAAGAATGTAAAAAAGTAATAACTCAAGTTGGGGAATGGGCAATGAAATGTCAAGTGTACTTCAAAGGAAGTATAAAAAAATAAAAAAATGTCACATATCTGGTAATGGAGTCTGAATTCATTGCTGGAAAAGGAAAGGTGGATTAACAGACAGATTGACAGAAACATGTTTCAAGTGTGCAGATGCCTCGTGGTGGAACCCCTTGGAGAAGGAATTGAAAATAGAACTAGTAGTTTTATAATCCATTCATGCAAATCAGTGCTGTCATTGTGTTCAAGATACTGCATGCAGTTCTGGTTACTGTACCTGAAACAAATACTGTAGAATATGAATGACCAAATGATTGAAACAATTTAGCAATGATAACTTTTTTTCTCTCTCTTTCTGGCTGGTGGAGATAGTAAGAGCTAATATAATAAAATTGTACAGGTAAAATGCAACTTGAGATCATCAAGTTAAAATGATATAGGTTTCCACCAGCTGCAAAATAGTAATTATTTCCATAAAATATTGCTAATATAAGGGATTTGCGATTGAAGTGTGTACCAGTGTGAATCCCTGCCTTACTTTCAGGAATAATAGAAGTCCACTTTGGCCATTAACCTTTTATTTGTTTGTCTGACACCTTAGATATCAACTTGCCCTGGTGATAAAATAGGATTTGTATGTGTTAAATACTGTATGCATACCTTTGCATCAGTACATAAATTAGCAAATCTCTGCAACACTTGTTTGTAGGTTCTGTAGCAAATTTGCTTCATTGCAGCTTCCTTTTGCAGAGGTGAGGCTTAAATGTGACATTAAAGATGTCACAATCTTAGTCTTGAGTCCCAATATACTCCCTTTTTGCTTCTTCATATATTTTGCAGTACCAGCACCAGCAAGTAAGATGCAATAGCAATTAAAAAACCATCTTGAACTGTAAACTGATTTTGTACAAGTACTGTTTTTTTTAAAAAAATAAAATTTTATTTACCCAATTGAACCAGTGATAAAAATTGAATGCGATCTTTGTTAATTTTAATCTAAACTATGAAAAAATAGCAGCAGTTATTATTTATTAAAGTTGTATGCCACCCCACCAGTGGTGGGATTCAAAAATTTTTTTACTACCGGTTCTGTGGACGTGGCTTGGTGGGCGTGGCAGGGGAAGGATATTGTAAAATATCTATTCCCATCCCACTCCAGTGGAAGGTTACTGCAAAATCCCCATTTCCTCCCGATCAGCTGGGACTCAGGAGGCAGAGAATAGATGGGGGCGGGGCCAGTCAGAGGTGGTATTTACCTGTTCTCCGAACTACTCAAAATATCCGCTACCAGTTCTCTAGAACTGGTCAGAACCTGCTGAAATCCACCTCTGCATCCCACTCTCAGTGACTCTGGGAAGCTCATAACAGTAAAATAATCTGTACATCAATATTAATGACAATCATATTTTACAAAACTTTAGGGTTCATTTTTAAACGGAAAACTAAAGCCAGACCAGTTGTGCCTCACTCAACTCAAAGCCAACCTAAAGGCCAAGACCTGACAGTCTTGTTTGGCCAGTCTTTAGATCTGATGCACACTCAACATTCCAGGAATATATGACCATTTTTTAAATAAAAGGTTTTGTGTCAGTGCTTATACCTTGTGGCTCTCCTGAGATGTTCACAGCAGAGGCAAGTATTAAGAGTTGTCGTATTACTTTTAATGCCACACAACAGTTTTCCGTAGAGTGTACTGTGTGGGTTAAAGGACACAGCCAAAGTAAGCCCCTTGTGCATAAACTGCTTTACCAATTTTCTTTTTTCTGAAGTTGGGCATTTGCATCTTTTCTCAATTTTTCAAAGATATACTCACTCAAAGATACGTGTGTTTATTTGCTAATAATTCTGCCTTCCCTTCAGAAGTTCAAGGTGGTGTATCTAGCCCAGGATCACTCTGGAAATTTCCATGGCTAAGTGTGGACTTTTCCCCAGTGTTGGTCCAATGCCTTAACCGTTATAGGACCATTCCCTCATGGCCGCTTTATTTCTTGGATATATTGCCAGGGATGAAATCCAGCATGTTCTGACAAGTTCTGGAGAACCGGTAGCGGGAATTTTGAGTAGTTCAGGGAACCGGTAGCGGGAATTTTGAGTAGTTCGGAGAACCAGCAAATACCACCTCTGGCTGGCCCTAGAGTGGGGTGGGAATGGAGATTTTGCAATATCCTTCCCCCAAGAGTGGGGTGGGAATGGGGATTTTGCAGTATCCTTCTCCTGCCACTCCCACCAAGCCACGCCACGCCCACAGAACCGGTAGTAAAAAAAAATTGGATTTCACCACTGATATATTCTAACAAGTTATTGCTATTCATTGTTTGTTTCATTATGCCAACATCCTAACAAAATAGACACGTACTCCTCGACTTAAAAAGCATTCCTGTTCGAAGTTACAATACAGAATGACACCAAATATTTTAATATTGGGATATTTTTGAACAATGACCCCGGAAGTTAATTTTAAGAGCATTCACCTTTGTAGCTAGGTAGACCGTGTTTAAAAGATGTTATGAAAGAGGAACAAGTTTTACCGGAAAAGATTGAGGCTGATCTGAATGTGGCTTTAAAAATGTCAAGTTACAAGAATGATAGGGAGGAAGACGCTACACTGGATATACATGAGAAACCAGCTGATGTCTTAAATGAAAAGGGATAGGCAAATAACAAATCAAGAGAGTAACTGGATAATTTTCCTATATTGGATTTACAACATAAACTTGTTTAAGCTTTGAAGAACATTGTGAGAAGGGACAAAGAAAGAAAGAAAAAAAATCAAGTTCTGAGACATTATTTGAAGTGACTAAAAATCAAGTTTGTTAGAAGTAGAAGGAAGGAATATAAAATTGATTTAGTTCATCTAACTTAAAATAGATGTGTTATTATCCCTGATAACTCTTAATAGACTTTTGCTGATCAGGACTGAAATGAGGCGACTTTAAGAATTTGTTGACGGATAAGAGATGAAAATTGGGAAGACATTATTTGTTATATTTTATGAGAAGAGGATAAGTTACTAAAATTGTTTATACTTATGATGAAGTTTTTTCATTACTGTGTTATTTTTTCTATTTTCCCCCTTTTTTGCATCTTTTTAATTTTTTTAATTCTTTATATTAATTTTTATCTTTACAATTGTAATTTTAATGAAATTATTATAATCTTTAATATATTACTATAAGAAAACAACGTAGGCAGATTACTCAACAATCCTAATGTAGCTTCCAGGAAAGATAAAATGGTAGAGGTGAACTAAGCAAGAGCACAAAGCTATCTTAAGCCATTAGTAGAAAAGTAGATGGATAATAAGACCGAGCCAAGCCGAACCTTTCCCTAATCTAGGGCTCTCAGGATGTATTGTCTTTGCAATTCCTTGTAGGACAGGGGTGTCAAACTCTATTTCATTGAAGGCCGCATCAGGGTTGTGTTTGACCTCAGGGCCGGCGTGGCTGTGGCCAGGGTGGGCATAGCCAGCTTGACCTCACTCGTGTCGGCGCCTGTGGCCCTAGCACTGTGCCAGCAAAAACGGGCTCCTGAGCTCTGCTTTCGGCTGGGATATTTATTTATTTATTTATTTTGTTATTCTTATATGCCGCCCAACTCCCGAGGGACTCGGGGCGGCTTACAGCAGGGAAAAATACAAGAATAAACAAAAAATTACATAAGATTTAAAAACAGATACGAAAATTTAAAACAATTATTTAAAACAGCAACATCCATTCGACACATACATACTTGGGGGGTGGGCTCAGGTGGAATTAAGCTGTCCCCCCCACCTGCAGGAAAAGCCATGTCTTAATGGCTTTACGGAAAGCCAGCAGAGTGGGGATAGTCCGGGTCTCTGGGGGTAGTTGGTTCCAGAGCGCAGGGCCAGCCACAGAGAAGGCTCTCCCCCTAGGGCCCGCCAGCCGACATTGCTTGGCCGACGGGACCTGGAGGAGGCCAACTCTGTGGGCCCTAACCGGTCGAAGGGAAGTATGAGGCAGAATGCGGTCCCGAAGATATCCTGGTCCTAAGCCATGAAGGGCTTTAAAGATGGTGATCAACACCTTGAATTGGACCCGGAGACCGATGGGCAACCAATGCAGCTGGCGGAGTATCAGTGTCACGTGGGTGTACCTTGGCACACCCACCACAGCACGCGCAGCCGCCTCCTGCAACCCCCTGCCAGCGAAAACGGAGCTCAGGAGGGCCGCACATGGCCCTCCCGACCTCTGTTTTCCTTTGGAGAGGCACCACGGGCTGGTCTTTTGCTGTTTCCAGGGCGACCCCATGGGCCAGATCTAAGCACCCCGCAGGCTGGATCTGGCCTGCGGGCCTTGAGTTTGACACCCCTGTTGTAGAGTAAACTTTCTGGGAATTGATCTTTCTGGGAATTGAGAATCCCAACACCTTCAAGTACCACAGGTTGGATAAAGTGTGGCTTAAGTGGGTTGTTTTAATCATGCTTGAATATTTTTGCATGTTGTACATACATTTATGTGAAGTTTGAAAAACCTTCAAAGTTGTGTTTATTCTGTCTCTTAGGTCCCTTCACAGATGTTGTCACCACAAATCTGAAACTTGGCAACTCGACAGAAAGAAATGTCTGTTTCAAAGTGAAGACTACGGCTCCACGCAGGTATTGTGTACGACCCAACAGTGGAATTATAGATGCTGGAACGTCAATTAATGTCTCTGGTAAGTTTATCCAATTGATTTTTTGTTTCAGAAATGTATCTGCTTTCCCCCACTCATAATCGTTTTGGTTCTGAGTACATCTGGAAGAGAATAAACAGATGTTAAATGGCCTCTGTAAAGCTGACGTTTTGAACAACCCTATATATTCTGCAAAGTTTCTTTTAAAATTACAGAACTGTTTCAATGTCAACACAGTTGTTTCTCCTGCTTTCAGATGGAATTATAATTGGAGATGACTGAGCAAACGGCATAGCACAACCTCTGGTTTTGGTACTTTCTTAGCCAGTTTCACTTAGAAAGAGTAGTCTGTTGAAAAAAATGTCATTCTAATCTCATGTAAGACAACTTTCTGCAACTTTGTACTTTTAAATTATGTTGGGAGTAGTTTGCAGAATCTCTGGCTTTGGACTCCACTATCTTAGAATTCTGGATATATTTTTCCCCCAGCAAGTTGGAAGGCACCAGGCTGGAGAAGGATAGAATTTGCTGAAAGGGATTAGGAAGGTTTCCAAATGTTGCAGAACTGGGGTCATGTGATGACAGACATTTAGTAACTGCTCAGCCTTTTAAAGCAAAATTTCAATCTCATATTTCTGAGAAGTACCATATGTTTTGGACTATAAGACGCACCGGTGTATAAGACGCACCAAGATTTCAAAGAGATAAGTAAGAAAAAAAAGTTTTTGTCCTCCAGGAGCACTCTGCAGGCCTCCCAAATCCTCTGCGCGCTCTGTTTTTCGCACAAATGGGCCTGGTTTTCACGTGTTTTTCGCAAAAAAGGTTTGGGAGGCCTGCAGAGTGTTTCTGGGGGCTGGTGGAAGGCAAAAACACCTCCGTTTTTGCGAAAAACTGCCCATTTTTCACTGTCCGTTTTTGCCTTCCTCCAGCCCCCAGAAGCACTCTACAGGCCTCCCAAACCCTCTGCACACCCCGTTTTTCGCAAAAATGGGTCCGTTTTTCACCCATTTTTGCGAAAAATGGGGTGCGCAGAGGGTTTGGGAGGCCTGCACACTGCTCCTGGGGGCTGGGGGAAGGCAAAAACGGAGGTGGTTTTGCCTTCTCCCAGCCCCCAGGAACACTCTGCAGGCCTCCCAAACCCTCTGTGCACTCTATTTTTGCAAAAAATGGGATGTGGGGCGGGGCTTCAGGAGGCCAAAAATGGCTGTATTCAGTGTATGATGCACCAACATTTCCACCCTTTTTTAGAGGGGAAAAAGGGGCGTCTTATACTCCGAAAAATGCGGTAATAATCCGTTATTTTCAGCATATTTTTCCAGTAACATAAGAAAAAGGCATATGGTATATTTCTGGTGTATCCATTGTGTATAGAATATAGACAGAGGTGTAATTACACTAAATTAGTATAAGTTTTTTTAATGTCTTGGTCAGATACTGTGTTTCCCCGAAAAAAATAGCAATAGCACTTAGACTTATATACCGCTTCATAGTGCTTTACAGCCCTCTCTAAGCAGTTTACAGAGTTCAGCATATTGCCCCCAACAATCTGGGTCCTCATTTTACCGACCTCAGAAGGATGGAAGGCTGAATCAACCTTGAGCCGGTGAGATTTGAACAGCTGAACTGCTGAACTAGCAGTAGCCTGCAGTGCTGCATTTAACCACTGCGCCACCTCGGCTCTTTTAAAGACCGTGTCTTATATTTTTCTGAACCCTGAAATAAGCGCTTATTGCCATGCACTCAAAAGCCTGATTGGGCTTATTATCAGGGGATGTCTTATTTTGGGGGAAACAGGGTATTTGCATTGGTACATTGGTTATTAGGTGATCCATTTTCCAACATTTTTCAATTACCTTTGCTGGGATTTGTTGAGAAATAGAACATTTAAAGAAGGGAAATGGATATACTTAATGATTATTAATTCAGTTGTACAAAACATGAAATGGAACAGTTTGTAGAGCCTTCAGTCTTAACTGATTATAAAGGTCAGAGATTTGTATCCAGATTTTTGAAGTGCTAAACTTCTGGGAAAGTTGCAAATGCTAATCATGTGATGCATGCCATTTGTCAAGTGCCCAAAGTTTGATCACATGACCATGGGGAGACTGCAACAGTCATGAATGCAAGGACTGGTTATAATTCACTTTTCTTTTCTGCGCTGTTGTAACTTCAGACAGCCATTGTAAGTCCCTCTTGCCTAGGAAATGCATGCATTGCCAAATCAAGCTGGCTGGGGTAGTAGTTTTATAAGGAAATGTTTTTTGATCTGTTCCTTTTTATTGAGGGAGATTCTGAAGATGGCAGTTGGAAGAACAGTTGGGCAGATATTTTCATCAGTGTCGCCAGTTTAATTTTGCTTATTTCATCAGTGGGCAATCTTAATTTCTTGTACAACTTTCTATAAAACACGTCTTCATTAGCATGTTTCCTTTTATCTTGCATGCTCATAGATGAGACCTTAAAACTTGGAATGACAAAGCATTTAACTAAAAGTAATGAATATCAAATATTTAAGAGCACCAGCTGTTGTCTCTGCTGAATCACACTCATTACAAGCCAGGCTAGAAGATAATTCCTTTCTTTGTTTCAACAACCTGATAGGAAAGGGTGGCCAATGTTTGGTCTTGACAAAATTCAAGGAGGATGAGATTTCATAACTGCTGAGAATTACCAGGAATGTTTTGTTACCACCCTTCGGTCCTAAATCCATCTTCCCTAGATTTAGGACAGATATGTCCCAGAAAACTATGTTATCAGTGTCTCAAGTCCTTGTCATAATAATGCAAAGCATGGTATCCATTTCATAAATATTAAAAGAGGCCAACTGCTGAACAGTTTTTTTTTTCTGTAAAGGGACCATTTCTAAAGAGATATCCAGAGCACTTGTGCAGCTAATTGTTTTAATTTAAACGAACTTTTTGTAGCTGTGCTTCTGCTAGTTGCTTAATGGGAGGGAATATGATGTGAGACAAAGACTTCAGATTTAGAATTAAAGTGGAAATTCTGATCAGTTTTTCTAACCTGCACTGATGATGTTACCTAGTTTGGTGATGAAACATCTGCCAGAAAACAACCAAGCTCAGTGAGCACCAAGGATCCCACAGTTTAATCCTGAGCTATAAATATTCTCTTCCACTGGTTTTCTAACCACAGTTTGCATCATTAGAAACATAAATACATATGGTTTAAGCTTAGTGAGAAAATAATAGTCTTAAAAACCCATGGTGAGCATTAAGGAAAAAAAGGGCACATGATTATGATAACCTATAAGAGCCGTGGTAGTGCAGTGGTTAGAATGCAGTATTGCAAGCTAATTCTGCCGGCAGTTTGATCCTCACCAGCTCAAGGTTGACTCAGGCTTCCATTCTTCCAAGGTCAGTAAAATGAGGACCCAGATTGTTGGAAGCAATATGCTGACTCTGTAAACTGCTTAGAGAAGGCTGAAAAGCACTGTGAAGTAGTACATACCATATTTTTCAGAGTATAAGACGCACCTTAGTTTTGGGAAAGGAAAATAGGGGAAAAAATCTACCTACCAGGTATTCATCTGGCTAGCGTCCTTAGTCTGTTCAGCTTCAGCACATTATTTTATCCCCTGATTAGGGCTGAAAAAAATATTCTTTGAAGGGAAGTAGGAATGAAAACAAGCCTGCAAAGACTTAGGGGTGGTAAAAAAAACTACTTTGAGGGAGTAGGAATAAAAAAAATGCTGCAAGACGGTAAGATCTTTAGCACCTCGTTAGGGCTGAAAAACCTTTTTCAGAGGGAGTAGGAATGAAAACAAGCCTGCAAAGACTTAGGGCTGGTAAAAAAACTACTTTGGAGGGAGTAGGAAGCCGGGAAGATCGTTAGCACCTCGTTAGGGCTGAGAAAAAAAAGCTACATTCGGAGTATAAGACGCACCCACATTTTCAGCCTCTTTCAGGGAGGAAAAAGGTGCGTCTTATACTCCAAAAATACGGCAAGTCTAAGTGCTATTGCTATTGCTGCTCCCTGGTTTTAAGGATTTTATACAATTTCCTCTATCAACAAGGTTTATCTGTAATAGGGATCGCATTCCAAGTATCCCCAGTCACCAGACAGAAACTACCATCGCTTTATCTTTGGGCATGATGATAGTGAAGGACATCTATTCAATGTGCAATGAAGCAGAGAATTTCTCCTTAATAAAATGCAGTTTGCTAAAGAGAGAGTTTCTGACTTCAGTCTTCTGAGGTTCCTTGTGTAGCGCAGACCTCACTTTTTAAGAAATGGCTAGTTAGTAATGTCCTGTAAGGCCTCATCAGCATTTCCTTGCCTGTTCATGTGATCCATTACAGAACTGCTTAACTCAGCCATTTTTCTCCTTTCATAGTATTTTACTATGCTGTTGTTTCTATAACTGTCTCTTCTCATCTTCCCCTAATGCACTGGCAGGGAAGGGTGGGGTCCTGCAGTCTGAAGCATTGTCAAAGAATGGGAGAGACTGGGCGGAAGGTCAGTTTGGCTTGAGCGATAATGGATTTAATAGGATTTCCATCACAGGAAGAGAAGGTCAAGCCTGAGAGGAAGTGTGTGATCAATTCGCAAATACTTAAAAAAGAGGGCTTGATAAGAAGTTTGGGGTGCCAAATAAAAACAGAGCACAACTGATAAATGTAAGAAAATGTTATTGTTTAAAAGAGTTCTGTTCACCGTGTCAACCAGCCAGACTCACTTAGAGAGTAGACGTTGATTCTTGTTCAACTTTCAGTGTCCACTCAATAGCTTTGTGTTAGATGGGTGACCTTCAGCCAATTACTCTGTGTCAGCCCTTGGAAGGAAGCAATGGCAAACCACCTCCAAAACAATCTTGCTAAGAAAATTGCAAGGATTTGTCCAGACAGTCTCTGAGAATCAGACATGATTGAACATAAGAAAAAAATGTGTTTGTGCTTTGGTGGAAACAAAACTCTTCATTGAATAGAGGCAGCTATGGATTTTACTTACTTTGAAATATTCACTTGTTTTATTCTTTCTATTGTTAATCTCTTGGATTTGTTCAGAATTTGAGTTTACCTTTACTTAAGGGTTAGTTGAACATTTAAAAGTATTTTCAAAATCTGTTCTTTAATCCTCTACTCTAAGCTAGGAAATTTTAGCCAAGTATTCAGTATTCACAAGCATTATGACAGAGGCCACCTCTTGCCTTAGCTTTCAAGCTACAATCTAGGCCTCGAGGTTTGACTGCAACAATGCTAAAGTTACCACAGTGCAACTTCCAGAGCATGTGTGTAAATGAGCCTTGCAGCCTTAGCGGTGTCCCTAGGGATTGCTACGAAATCACAGAAGATGTGAGTCACCAACTGGTGCTTTACAAACCTATAAAGAGGATAGTAGGTCTCAGGTTCATTCAGAGTAGAAGTCTGGGCTCAGGTTGTAATGGTAAAAAGCTGAGTTCCATATTAAGTTGACTCTGAGTTTTTAGAAATATCTACACTCTTCAAAACTTTCTCTGCCCTGCAAATTTCTTGTCTTGTTCTTCTCTCTTCCCTTCTCCCCTTTCTGCTCACACTCAGTCAGACCTTTGCAATCTTTCTTTCATTCTTAGCAGTAATTTAATTTTGCAGTCTAAAGTAGGAGCAGAAACTGTTATATTTCTGTTTCTGTTATATTTCTGTTTCCTCATTGGGGGGGAAAGGAATTTCACCATATTTATTTTATTTATTTATAGTTAAATTTATATACCGCCCTTCTCCGGGGACTCAGGGCGGTGAACAGCCAAGTAAAAATACAATATAAACATTAAAATATATATACATTTAAAAGAAAATATTAGATGTGGCCTGATTTAAGACAATATAATTAAAATTTGGTAAAAATTGGTAAAATCTTAAAAAACCCCAAAACTTTTTCACGCCAGCCCGGCTTGATAAAAATAGTATGTCTTGAGGGCACGGCGGAAGGTGGCCAGGTCATGAATGGTTCTTAAATCTGGAGGGAGCTGGTTCCAGAGGGTGGGTGCTCCCACAGAGAAGGCCCTCCCCCTGGGTGTCACCAGCCTACACTGCTTGGCTGATGGCACCCCGAGGAGGCCCTCTCTGTGGGAGCGCACTGGTCGTTGGGAGGCAGTTTGTGGCAGCAGGCAGTCTCGGAGATACCTAGGTCCAATGCCATGGAGCGCTTTAAAGGTAGTAACAAGCACCTTGAATCGCACCCATAGACCACCAGAAGCCAGTGCAGCTCGCGCAGGAGGGGTGTTATATGGGAGCGCCAGTTAGCCCCCAAAACCACCCGCGCGGCTGCATTCTGGACCAGCTGGTGCTTCCGGGTGCTCTTCATGGGGAGCCCCATGTAGAGAGCATTACAAACGCGACGTGACGAGGGCCCCAAGGATGACCTTATCTGTATTTCGGAAGGCATAAACACTTAAACCCAGTGTAAAACTATCTTGACAGAAATATTAAAAAACCATTATCTAGGCAAAACGGACAAACATTTTTTATAACATTTGGAAGTAGCTCAGACAGATGCCTCCTAAATTCACTGAATTGTAAAAAAAAAAGGAAGAAGAGCTCTTCACAGACATTCAGCGAAGATGAGGATAGAGACCTCATTCATCACACCTGCCATCTTTTATCTTTATTTTTTATATATTTTTTTTATTTTTGTGAGCTACCTAGAGACATTGAGAGTCAGAGGGCATACAGGTCTTATAAATTAATCAGTTGTTATTATGGCTGATTGCAGTCAGCCAGATGTTTAGACTGGATTTAGCATTTTTATCCACTATTACTATTGTAACACAATCAGATTGATTCTGCTATTACAGCCAATTTTATTGAAATTGTTGTTGTAGCCTTCCTGTGGAATTGATTGCCTGGTCCGGTCTACCTACTGAGGTTAAAATTGAAAGATTGGGACAGCCCTATGCTTGCAAGTATTCCAAAAAGTGATTAAACCCTGGTGTTTCTGGAGGACCATTGAGAGTGTGTGAATTCTGGTTACACGTGATGATGAACTGAATTTATGTAATGAATGAAGACAAATATACATGTCCCAGGATAATGTTGCAGGATCCAATCAGAGTTGGTTTATTCTTCCAAGCTTTGGGGCTCATGCTTGACCCACCCTCAAGGGATTTCCCTCTCTTTCCAGAACACATTCTGGAGAAAGAGACCCTGAGGATGGGCTCCAGATTGGATCCTGGATTTATGTATTTCAGGTTTTTGTTATACTGCGTTTTAAACTTATTGCTTGCTTGCTTGCTTACTTAGAGAGTTCTTATACTGATTCAGCCAGTTTGACTCTGAATGGCATTCAACGTCCCAAATCCATAATTTGTAATTAAATAGTTGGATGAATAATCCCATTTTTAAAACTAAAACATTGCATTTAAAATTTAGTCATATAAAAAACAAGAAATCAATATTCAGAACACCAATCCATAACTCAGTCGAGTAGTCCCAACAACCCTGACCAAAGACTTTATGTCAGGCCAAAGCCATTTTATTTGGGAGCTTAGGCCTGCCACATTTTATACTATTTTAATATGCATTTTCTACTGTGGGAAAATGGGAGGGGGGATTGCATGAGGTTGTTAGTATGTAGTCATAACAAATTCTTTCTAGAAAGCCAAGGTCATCCTTTGTCTCTGCAGGGAAGGAGATGGATGTACTCTGCCAGCATGGCAATAGATGATTGGACAACGTGATGGATTTGTGGGTGTGGGGGCAAGGGCTTGAACTTTCAACTGGGTGGTGAAACCCGGAGGACTTCAGATTCGGGTTTCACCCAGATGTACCAACATGGCTCTATTAATAAATTGGAACTTTGAGGAATACTTTGCCTTGGATGCTATTTGGACACTTTATGGACTATCTAAATCTTCACCAACTTTTTGAAACTTCTATGAAAGAATGGGCTGTTCAAATATCCGGGCAAAATAGTACTCCAGATAGCAAATGTAAAATACTTTTCTGTGACCTCTGAAGAGGTTCTAATTAATGCAATATCTAATTAAGGTGGTAGTCTAATATTCTTCCAGGATTTATTGAGCTGGCAAATATCATCAGGGAAGATAATTCCTGCATGTAACCACCTTGAATCATGAAAAGTTTTAAAAATGACAGCACTTTTGCTGTCCAGTTATATTTGGATTTCAGCTTCTATAATTCTTTGGTCCTGCTAACAAATAATTATGAGGGATTGGAGCCCAGTACGAACACCTGCATAAATGTCATAAAAATAACACAATACAGTTCACTTCTCATATACACAATCCATATGTAGTCCTCAACTACATCCATTCATTTAGCGACCATTTGACGTGCCAACAGTACTGAAAAAAATAACAAGACGAGTTCTCGCACTTATGACCATCACAGCATTCCTGTGGTCACATGTTCAAAATTCGGGAATGTGGCAGCTGGCATGTACAGTGGTTGCAGCATCCTAGGATCACATGATCACCATTTGCAACCTTCCCCGCTGGCATCCGACAGACAAATGGGGAAAGCTAGATTTGCTTAATGACCACGTGATTCATTTAACAAGTGCAGTGATTAGTTTAATAACCATGGCAAAAAGTTCATAAAACCAGGTGGAACATTTAACAGCTGCCTTTCTTAGAAATAGAAATTTTTGCTCCCAATTGTGGGGGTAAGTAAAAATCCCCAACACTATGAGTACTGGCATTGCACAGTGCACAACGTTTTTTAAAAATCTAGTTTCTTTTTTTAAAATTACAGGTAGTCCTCAACTTACAACTATTCCTTTAGTGATCATTCAGAATTACAACAGCACTGATAAAAATCACCATTTTTCACACTTACAACCGTCGTAGCATCTCCGCGGTCACATGATCGAAATTTGGGTGCTCAGCAACCAGTATGTATTTATGACAATTGCAGTGTCCCAAGGTCATATTTTTCAACCTTCTCACAAGCAAAGTCAGTGGGGAAGCCTGGTTCACTTAACATCCTTGTATTAACTGCAGTGTTTCACTTAACAACTGTGGCAAGAAGGGTCATAAAATGGGCAAAACTCATTTAACAACTGTCTTGCTTAGCAATGGAAATTTGGAACTCAATTATGGAACCATTAGCAACTTTTCACAGAACCTCACTAGAGAAGAGAAGTTACTTTAATGTTTATATCTATAATCAAGTAAGAGTGGACACATTGTGTTTTTAAACATTTTAACTGCCTCATAGCTGAAAAATCAGCGGGTTTTTCATGTGCGCGAAAGTTGTCTGTTGTTCGTGACAACAGAGTCTGTATTTGTACTTTCAATAAGGAGAACAAGCAGATGCTGTTTACAACTTTTATGATGAATTCTCTTTGCTGTTTGTAGCAGCAGCATTACTGCATGTTCCTTTGATGTAACAAAATTATAAGCTTCTAGTAAAAACTGGTTCTGTTGATAAATTTTCAGACTTTCGAAGTTTTTTCCTTTTGCCAATTCAGTGCATGGTTTTCTCGGTTGTAGTTATTTTAAAATCCGAG
Source organism: Diadophis punctatus similis (assembly GCA_023053685.1). Taxonomy (NCBI): domain Eukaryota; kingdom Metazoa; phylum Chordata; class Lepidosauria; order Squamata; family Dipsadidae; genus Diadophis; species Diadophis punctatus. The sequence goes on along the minus strand of JALIGW010000003.1, from coordinate 5,307,066 downwards.
ATTACAGTACAGGATGATGCAGGTATTTTTTTTTAAAAAAAAAATCAATTTATGGACAGTTGGAATTCTATTTAAATATTTAAGGTTGGATATTAAGAAGAGTAAAAGCAAGCTGTCAGGCATATTGAAAAAGAAATATTGAAAAGAAATTAGAACAGTGTTTCCCAACCTTGGCCACTTGAAGATATCTGGACTTCAACTCCCAGAATTCCCCAGCCAGCATTCGCTGGCTGGGGAATTCTGGGAGTTAAAGTCCAGATATCTTCAAGTGGCCAAGGTTGGGAAGCACTGAATTAGAACAACAGTACATGATTGGGGTGTCCTCTTCCTGATAAGAATTCCAGCCATCCAGTGACCCAATACCCCCCCAAAACCACCAGGTTTTTTCATACCTTTCTAAATATCCAAAAATGTAGGGCCACATCTTAAGGGCAAGTGCCACAACAGAAGAGACATGCGTCTTTAAGTCCCACCAGATGGCATTGCTTCAGGAAAGGACCCCACCGTCTCTGTACCCTGTTAGAGCTTGTGGGACCTGCTCTCACGGGAAGAGGTCGCCCTGAAAATATGATCCTGTGTCACATATAGATGATAACCAGTATCTTCCCTTTAGATTTCTTTCAAAGCTTTCTATGTCATCCAAATATTGGATGCTGCTACGTGCATCCTGTTCAGGTAGGAAGAACAAAATTTCAGTTCAATAAGAGAAAGCAGCTGTGGGTTCAGAAGCCAAACTGCATTGTAGATAGTAGCAGACTCCCCTATGCTGAACTGGTTCATAATTTTAGGTCCTCCTGGACTCATAGCTCCTGCTTGAAGAGCAGATATTGGGGTGGGGGTTTGTAGGGGGAGGCATTTGCACAATTATATCTACACAGTTGCAACCATTCCTGATCAGGAGGGAAACCTTTTCATGGTCACTGATGTATTGGTCATCTTTGATTCAAGTTTATTTTCTCCTGCTTCAGGAATGTGTCCGTGTATGTTTGTTACTGGAGATTGTTTCTAGCTGCTTTGATATAATTGTCTTGTTTTATATTTCAATTGAATTACTGAATTAGAGAATGTTGGCTGCTCAAAATACTACACAATTGGATTAGCATAAATGAACAAGCAAACCTAAAGCTGTCTGTTTTATATAGCTAAGGAATTTTTCTCATGTCTACAATGTGTAGGAATTCTTGTTCTATATGAATGAAATATTTTGGAGTAGAATCTTTCAAGAAAGTTTATCCACTAAATTAGCACTCTAAAACAATACTTACTAATTTGGGTGTTGAATTCTCGATGTTCTCTGAGCTTGGTTGTTTTCCTGCTTTTATTTCACTACCAGTACATTGATGATGTTACTAACATTGGTAGTGAAATGTCTGGAGAAAAACAACCCAGGTTCTGAGAACACTGAGGACTTAGCAGATCAGTCCTTAGTCACACATGTTCTTTACTATTAGAACTAGTTAAGATTAGGAAACTAGGGAGCCACAAGCTTATGTGCACCATCAGTTATAGAAACACATTTGGGCCACTTAACTTCTCTCAGGCTATCTTGCCAGCCTCTCAGTCAGTTCTTTTTCCTTCTCTCAGCCCAGCCTACCTCACAAGGATGGTGTGCATAAAGATTGGACAAAGAAATGATTATCTTGAGATCTTTTGAGAAAATGTAACAAATAATATTAAATTAGAAAACTATTAGACATATGTAGTATAAAATCTGCTGCTGCTCATTTACTAGATGTATTTGTGTTGAAGAATCTACCACAGTATTGTGTATAAGCCAATAGATGAAGTCCATAGCAATTTGAGATGCTTTTTAGATGTACTTCTTGGAAATGCCTACGAGTTTGGCATGCAGCGTCCTTAGATCCGATTGCATCACATCCAGTTCTGTGCTGCATCATTGCTTTGCATGACTCAGTGGTGCCACCTCTGCTGAATCATCTATTTTAGTGGGCAAGTAGTAGGTATACCATGTTACACTGCAGTCATTCCCTGGCTGGCTTACAATGCTAGCAAAGCTAATAGGAGCTGGGAGAATAACGAAGCATGGATATAGTGATCCATTTGGGAAGTCACTTTGGTACATAAGGCCGGATTTTTCTCAGCTTTCCAGGAAAGGCGATAAGTGTGCTGGGCCGGCAACCATAACTATATGACAGCTATGTAGGTCCTGACTCAGCAATGATTTCTCTTTCAGTGATGCTACAGCCTTTTGATTATGACCCTAATGAGAAAAGTAAACATAAGTTCATGGTCCAGTCGATGTTTGCGCCACCTGATACTTCAGACATGGAAGCAGTAGTGAGTATTAGAAACTTTTCAATGTTCATGAACATATTTTCTCTTAAAAGGTTTATGATTGGCCATTTTCTGAAGCATATTAAGCAAGTGAGCTGGAGGGAGATAGAGATCTGATTTTGGCCTCATGCTATATTTGCATAATATGGTACCTCCACACTAAAACACATGTATGGTTTGTTATGGGAATGGTGCGATTATGTCTCCTCAATGAACTTTTTATGATAAATTAATATCTACAGAAGATACTTTATACGTTTGGAAATCAGTAGTTTGTGGGAGAGGAGGTCATCTGATTTCATAGCATGGTTGCCACTGATGTGATATACTGTTCAGAGTGGAGAATTTGAACTATGTTTTAACTGTACGTGTGGTATCCAAGTCTGAATTAACCAGCCGTACTGTTTCTACTTTCTGAATTGCTATCAAAGCATCAAAGTGTAATTGGTGGACCAAGTTGTTAATCACTATTCTACTGCATTTCTGCTCTTTAAGCATGCTTCACCATATAGGAAATAAAGCAATGTTAAAGAGAACTGTTGTAATTTGCTTTTATCCATCTGGTGATAGGACTGACTCCCCTGCATTAACATTCTGGAATACCCTTGTTTGACTATTCCCATTTTGATTCAGAGATCTGCAAATTTTGATGAGCTCAGTAGCCAATTACTATTATTTATAGTTGCATTTCTTCTTCAGAAAAAACTTCCCTCTGCTTCTTCAGTGCTTTCCCGTGTAAAGGGCTTGCATGGAAACATGCATAGATAGGTGCCACTGCTCAAAGAAAGGGTTAAGCAACATGTGCTTCCTATGTTTACAGGCAGGCAAATGATCCAGTTGAATTACACAGCCAAATTTCAATAGCCATTCAGCTGCCAAACAATCTTCCGTCTTCTTCCAAATTGAATGCTGATGAAATGGTTGGATTCCCTGATATTGCTTACATGCTCCCTTCCCATCTATACAGCATTAAAGTTGGGAGCCAGAATGGCTTTCTGTCTGCTGCCCCAGATAGAATGTTTGTTGGCTGATCTTTTATACATTCTCAGAGGCTACCTGACTTTATGCCTATTTATTCCAATATAGGCAGTCCTCACTAATAATTTTGCCTGGAATTTCTGTTGGTAAATGTCAGAGTTATAAAATATGACATCCCATGACTGTGCTGCTTAGCAATAGAAATTCCAGCCATTTCCATTTTCTGCTGCTAAGCAAATCACCATGGGTCATTAAATGAGGATGTTACATGGTTGTAATTTTGATCCTCTGCCAGTTTCCCCATTGACATTAGTAGGATCCCAGCAAAGAAAGATGCTGCAGGACACTGTGACCAAAGTAAGTAGAAGTTATTGGTCACAAGTACCATTCATTCAGCACCATCATACATTCATTCAGACAGTCACTGAATGAGTGTGTTAAATGAGGACTTACCTATGTAGAATTTGGCCCTTTTTCCTTTAGAGAGCCAGGCAAATAAGTATCCTTTCTGAGGTTGAAGGAAAATAAGATATTAAACATATACCATGACAAATATTCAAGTTCAAATAAAATATTGAATTCCATTTGGAGAATGGAGTGGTGCGCTGGGCCTAGAGGTGGAGCTCTCGCCTCACAATCAGGAGGCTGTGAGTTCGATCCTAAGTAGAGGCAGATATTTTTCTCTCTGAGCACACTGAGAATATATCTGCTGAACAAAACTCCTCATTGGCGACAGGAAGGGCATCTGGCCATTAAAGCATTCTGCTAGGTCCATTCAGTTGCCCAGACTCCACCCCGCAAGGAATTATGGGGTCATGAAATGAAGATGATGATAATTCCATTTGGAGAATCCTGAGGCACATTGGTGAAGCTCACCACTTCTAAACAAAAACATAAAATCTGTAGCTATGGGGGGGGGGGGAATCCATCTACCAGATTTATTTATGTACTCAATGCAATCAAAGAGCCACTCAGTAGGTTATAGTCTCAACAATAGTGTCCACATTATAAATAGTTTAATATAAATCCAAACATTGTTTTATTTAATAACTTTGTTACTTCTGTTTGTGCTGTAGTGGAAAGAAGCAAAACCAGAAGAACTCATGGATTCTAAACTTAAATGTGTGTTTGAGCTGCCAGCAGAAAACGATACACCCGTGAGTCCCTTTAATTTTTATGTGATTAAAAAAAAGGCGAGAAAGAGATGGTAATGGAACTAAAAGTTCTTGATTTAGGATTTAGCTGCAGTTTTCATGGTCTCAATGTTCATAATTGCTCAACAATGGAATACAAAACAATTACAATTTATTTGTTTTCCTTCATTGGATTTTGATTCCTAAAATATACAGGATTAATTCTAGCGTCAATAAAGAGTTTTCTGGTAGTAAGAATAAAAAGAAGCAAGGCATCTTTTCAAAATACAGTTTCAGTAGTTTGATTTTAAGAAATTCAGCCTTCAATCCTTCAGATAAGTTGGGAGTATAACTACCTTTGGGCAGATTAACTGGGTATTAGAACTTCAACTGAAATATAGAAGGTTGGAGAAGACCACATTGAAAAAGACCATATCCCTTCATTCTGGTGCTTGTCACCTGCTGTTTTTAAATGCTTTTGGATTAAAGAAGGATATGGAAACTTTTATATATATATATAAATACTTTTATATATTTATATATTTATATATTGAGAGAGAGAGAGAGAGAGAGAGAGAGAGAGAGAGAGAGAGAGAGAGAGAGAGAGAGAGAGAGAGAGAGAGAGAGAGAGAGAGAGAGAGAGAGAACAGATCGGATCCTTAATTTTCAGCATTACTTTCAAAAATATTCATGTTCTCCCAGTATCATATTCCAATCTCTCCATTTGGATGAAATCATAGCGTATATGCACACACAGCTTTCAAAACTGTAAGGTAGGGGTGTATATATTGTAATTTCTGCCTTACACTTTTAGAATAGTGCATATCTGGAAAACCATGTTGAATTAATGTTCAGGCTTCCTTTACCCCGAATATAAAAGTACAAAATCCCTGCAGAAATGATACCTGTGTAGCCTTTTCCTAATTGGATTTAGGAATCCAATTCTTAGCCAGCAGGCCTGAAAGTTCCCAAGATGGCTCAAAAGGCTTGGAACTACAATTCCAGCACATTTGAAGGATGACAGTTGAGAAGGCTGGCGTAGGAAAAAGACAGAAACATTGATTGCTTTCTTTTTTTTCTGATCTCTCTTAAACATTGAACGACAAAACAATGACTTGCATGAATTTAAACTTTTATAAGCTTAATGGCTTACAACAAGTAACAGCAACATTTTATTTTCCATTATTGGTTTCAGTATGTCAAAATGTAACTTATTTTCAGTGAGGAGGAATAGTACTGTAGGTCACACTAGAGATTTTATGGAGGAGTGGATGGGTGGCTAGAGAGCATCAGCTCAGAGCTGTTTGAATTGGTCTGAAGAGTGACCCTTCCTTTGGTGCTTATCCTGCCATTGGGAAACACCAGAGCAGTGATTAATATTGGCTTCTTGTCAACATTAGAATTTGGCACAGTGGTTAGAGTGCAGTACTGCAGGCTACTTCTGCTGACTGCCGGCTTTCAGCAGTTCGAGTCTCACTGGCTCAAGGTTGACTCTGCCTTCCACCCTTCCAATGTCAGTAAAATGAGGACCCAGATTGTTGGGGGCAATAGGCTGACTCTGGGCTGTAAAGCACTATGAAGTGGTATATAAGTCTAGGTGCTAGTGCTATTGCTATTCCAAAAAACAGCACTCCTAGAGGTCCATCAGGTAGAGAGTAGTGGTCCCCAGCACTTTGTGAGTGGACGGCCCATTCAAAAACAACTCCCCATAGCTCTAAGATGAAAGGAATGACTTGTTTTTACAGGCTAATAAGTTAAGCCCAACCATAGGTTTGAGGCAGCAATGAGAAATGGCAAAAAGTATTTTAATTTACCAAACATTTTAAAGCAAATGTTCAGAACTGCCAGTCCTTTAAAACATTGCTAGACAATGGTACTCTAGAATTTTGGTCTACTGCTCCTAGAATAAGGATTATAATCCCAGTATTTAGTTTGGAGGATGCTACCATACCTGCCAACAAAAGGGCGTATAGTCAAGGTTATGGTTTTCCCAGTTGCAATGTATGGCTGTGAAAGTTGGACCATAAGGAAAGCTAAGTGCCAAAGAACTGAGGCCTTTGAACTACGGTGCTGGAGAAGACTCCTGCAAGTCCCTTGGACTGCAAGGCGATCCAACCGGTCAGTCCTAGAGGAGATCAACCCTGACTGCTCTTTAGAAGGCCAGATCCTGAAGATGAAACTCAAATACTTTGGCCACCTAATGAGAAGGAAGGACTCACTGGAGAAGAGCCTAATGCTGGGAAAGATTGAGGGCAAAAGAAGCAGGGGACAACAGAGAATGAGGTGGCTGGATGGAGTCACTGAAGCAGTCGGCGTGAGCTTAAATGGACTCCAGGGGATGGTAGGAGGACAGGAAGGCCTGGAGGAACCTTGTCCATGGGGTCGCGATGGGTCAGATACGACTTCGCAACTAACACCACCACCATAGCATGTGCAATTATTTTTGTTTTATTTTTGTATTTAAAATGTGCAATGCTTTACTTTTAATGGCTGTCTAGGTCTGAACAAATGCATTCAATGATCAAGGGATCCTGAGTTATCCATAGCTACAGTTGAAACTACATTTATATTCATTCACTGTTTTCAAAATCTGATTCTTAAAATTCATAGTAACTTCTAAGTATGGTTGGGAACAGAGTGGATTTGATTTAAATCAAGTCATTTAAATCATGATTTAAATCACTAGTAAAAAGGCTTGATTAAATCAACTTGATTTAAATCATAATTTTTAAAGAGCAACTGTCAACTCTGTCCCACAGCAGCTCCTCCTTTGACCCACTGTTGACTCACCGACAGTCCCAATATTGCAGAATATACAGCCTCATGCTACATAACTAAGCTCCATTTCATGCTGAATAAACTAAATTATTAATGTATCTTAAATAGAAAACTATATTTAGATAGATTTTTACACCAAAAGCATTTTATTAAAATAAATTTGATAAAAATCTGATTTAAATTTAAAAAATCAATTTTTATTTATTTATTTTTTAATCATCATTTTTATCCACCCTAGTTGGGAAGACTTTTGAGTCTTTTCTGGTGGTGTTTAACTATTAACTCCCAACATCCCTACCAGGACACATAATTTATAGCTTCATTGGCTTCTGGTATGTTCCTGGCTACTTTTTCAGAATGATATGGCAGAATCCTAGATGGGCTAGGCCAAAGGCACATAAGAAAACATCTATTCTTGCGGAACTCTGTGTGCATGTATTTATTGGGGGAAACTTCACACCAGACCACTGGCATTTAGATAAGAGTTTCCAGGATGCAAAGAACAGCTTTCTAATTAGGCATGCCAAAATTGTGGCATTAGCTGTTTCAAGAGGTCCATTCACCTTTCTTTCTTTCTTGCTTTCTATCTTGGGCTTTGCTAAGACTTTTTAGAACTTTAGTTGGAACTGTAATACTAAATGTTGTTATTTAGCATTAATTTTGTACAGCCTGTTGTTTAATTATTGTGTTCTGGGCGCCCTCTGCATGCTAAATTACAATAGATAGAAAAACTATTAATTGCCATTAAATAACTCTTCCTACTCTTCTTTCCCATTCTCTCAACAGCATGATATAGAAATAAATAAAATTATATCCCCCGTTGCATCAAAGACAGAATCTTCTGTAATGTCAAAATCATTAAGTTCTTCTTCAGATGACAGTGAATTGAAGAAAGTAATGGAAGAATGTAAGAGACTGCAGTTAGAAGTTCAGAGGTTACGAGAGGAGAATAAACAATTTAAGGTAAACATATTTATCTGTTGCCTACGTAGTCAAGAGATTTAGGAACACCCCGATGTGAGGGGTTTTTTTTCAAATCATAATGTAATCATAGCTGGACTATATATGGCATTATTGATTCTTCACAATTAATTCACTGTTTTTAATCACAGTTTGTAAAACAATCCATAGTGACCTAATTTATAGAGAACTCCAAAACAGTCCCCCCTTTTTATATAAGCAATAGCAATAACAGACTTATATACCGCTTCATAGTGCTTTCAAGCCTTCTCTAAGTGGTTTACAGAGTCAGCATATTGCTCCCAACAATCTGGGTCCTCATTTTACCAACCTCGGAAGGATGGAAGGCTGAGTCAACCTTGAGCCTATAAACCACAACCTTCATATTAACTCAGAAATTAAGAAGTTACACTGGTTTTGTTCACATGATGCTGAGCCACACCTTGCCCATCCATCTTTTTGGTTAATGAATTAATGAACCACTCCAGTGGTTAGCTTATGGTTCAGCATGCTGTGTGAAAATGATCTGTTGTTTTTCTTGAGTTAATTAAGGATAAGTGCTGAGCCAACCAAATGAGTAGGATTTTGAGTTGATCTAACAACAGTTCTGCTTGAGAGAAGAGAAATTGAGTAAATGAAACCAATGATACTTGAAATGTATCCCCTCCACTTTTTATGGCTATGCAGATAAAAGCAACATTTTTTAGTTTTTAAAAAATTAGGGATTAAACTATTAAAATACTGTTGCAGATTTAGCAACTTTGGTTATATCTGGTATGGTTGAGGTTTTGCTTGGAAAACAAGAAACTTGATGAACCAACCATTTGTAAATTCATGCAGGTCATCCCCTAATTCAAGAGTTTGCTGTATCAGGCTTAAATAATAAAGGCGTCAGATGAAGCCACATGAAGGAACAGACAGTGCACAGGGAGTGTAGGGCTCCATCCATCCCAAATGATTTCACTCTGCAACATACTGAGTAAAGTTCTGTATAAGTTCAGAATCTATACCTATTAAATCCCTGAGGACCACCCAAAGTAAGAATAGAATAGAATAGAATAGAATAGAATAGAATAGAATAGAATAGAATAGAATAGAATAGAATAGAATAGAATAGAATAGAATAGGAATTCTTTATTGGCCAAGTGTGATTGGACACATAAGGAATTTGTCTTTGATGCATATGCTCTCAGTGTACATAAAAGAAAAGATACATTTGTCAAGAATCATGAGGTACAACACTTAATGATTGTCTTAGGGTACAAATAAGCAATGAAATCATACTAGGAAACAATCAATATAAATCATGAGGATACAAGCAACAAAGTTACAGTCATGCAGTCATAAGTGGGAGGAGATGGGGGATAGGAACGATGAGAAAGACTAATAGTAATGCAGACTTAGTGAATAGTTTGACAGTGTTGAGGGAATTATTGGTTTAGCAGAGTGATGGCGTTGGGGAAAAACTGTTCTTGTGTGTAGTTGTTTTGGTGTGCAGTGCTCTATAGCGTAGTTTTGAGGGTAGGAGTTGAAACAACTTATGTTCAGGATGCGAGGAGTCTGTAAATATTTTCACAGCCCTCTTTTTGACTAGTGCAGTATATATGTCCTCAGTGGAAGGCAGGTTGGTAGCAATTGTTTTTCTGCAGTTCTAATTATCCTCTGAAGTCTCTCTCTGTCTTGTTGGACATAAAACAGCCCTGATGAAGTCGAGCCCTAAGCCCAAATAGCCCATCATTCTGTATCCACCAGGGGCCAGCAAGATGATTGGAAAAACTCCCAAACCTAGGCCAATCGGGCAAGAGCTCCTTTCCATTTCCTAGCAGCCAGTACTAAGGGTTTGCTGCCAATAATTCAATAATAATGTGATGGTAGGAAACTGCCATCACATTGAATAGGTATTAACAGCTAGTCCAGTTGTCTTTTAAAATTGTTCATATTGGATGGCATTCTTAGGACTGCTGGTAGCAGTTTCCACTCTTTATGTCCTTTCCGTCCACTGGTCTTAAATCTTTCTTGAGTTTAGTTTCAAGTTCTGCGAGAAAGGGAGAAGATCCTTGCCTTCTCTACATTTTCTCTTCGCTGCATGATTACATATGCTACTCGTGGGTCTCCCCTTAACTGCCCATGTTGAAAGCTCAAGTGTTACCCTCGTGTGAATACAACTGTAGCCCTTGAATCATTTGCCAGCCCTTTTATGCATCTTTTCTACTTGTGTAATATTATTCTTACAATGAAGCAACTGGAACCACACACAGCACTCCCAATTAATACTAGCCATATACTGTATCTGCATGAGGTTGTTACATTGACCGTTTCAGTTCCTTTCCTAACGATTCCAGTCATGAGATTTCCTTCTTGTTGTTGTTTCTCCAAATAAATCACCAGTTTTTTTCTGTTTGGAAAAGAAACACTTGTTCTCAGTCTGGTTTGCGCATATTTCAGTGCATCAGGGATTCAGTCTCCTTTGGGGTGAGTGAGGCAGTTGGCCAGCCAGCAGAAGGTAGGAAGGGCTTCATTGGAAAGATCCAGGGACCAAAATGAGTGAGGCCACATTTCAGACACCCCAACTGCAAGTTGCTTTCTTACTCTTCTTGTAAGGTTTTTTTAAAAATGTATTAAAAGACTGAAGCAAAAAGATTTGATGATGGGAGGGCTGTATAGGATGTGGGGCAGGCATTGATTGGTATCTTAACCTAAATTAGAATTAACTTCAAAGCATAATAATAATTATTTTTTAAAAAAACCTTTCGAATTAACTTTGCAACAGGAAGAAGACGGACTGAGGATGAGGAAGACACCCCAGTCAAACCATCCAAGCTATGCTTCCGCCACCGCTGTGAAGGAGGAGGGTCTCAGCACAAGATTACTCGCACTGGTGGTTTTGTTCTTTATTGTTGGCGTAATTATAGGGAAAATTGCCTTGTAGAGGCAGCATGCAGAGAATTGTAAATCAAATTGATGGATTTGCCATATCATTGGATTAAATTTATTCGTAACAAATGTTTTAAAAAAAAAGTGTATGACATCTCACAGGTCTTGCCTTTTAAAATTTTTACCCCTGCACAAATATAACATTAGCATAACATAATCTACTAGAACGTTTAAACTGTATACAGAGTAAGCAGAAGAGAGAAGGAATTATCTTGATTGTGAGAAGAGAGGAAGGAATCATGTATTTAACACTATGAAAGTGCATTGTTTTAAAAAAAAAAAGTACCTTAAGCATTTCTTGGACTTTGAAATCTATTCCTACAGTTCTCCCCTTTGGAGAAATAAACGTCCGTCCTTTGGAGGAGCTGATCTGTTTTGTTCTTTAGAAGTTGGCTTAAATTGCCAAGGTGGATGGTTTTCTGTAAAATATACCTAACCCACCCTGCCTCCTCCATAAACCTAACGGTTCTGCCCAATAGGGTGTGTCTGGTCTCCAAATCACAGCAGTGTATCTCATTAATCAGGTGTTGATTCCATTATGAACTATATAAGCATGGCCGTCTTTCTCCAGCTCCCATGTCATCCTGTGCAGTTGTGGAGGAATAGAACAAAGAAAAGGAAGAGAGGAGGACTCAGGACACATTCACGGGCCAGGAAGGGAATCAGGACTTCTGAATTGACAACACTGCTGCACTTGGTCCCTGCAAGTCTGTGTACGGCTTGGGCATCACCCAAAGTTTCTGGAATGTTTTAACTATGTCTAGGAGTGGGAATCAGGAGAAATGGAAATAGAGAGGCGCAGTTGCACACTTACAGTTCTTTTGGAGTAGTAGTGAAGGAAATAAAATGGCTTACTGTGGGTTTGAAAATGTAGGGTGCCCAATACCTGGTGGTCTTCAGACAATATGTTGCACTAAAGTGCTCCAAGCTGAATTGGGGGTGTGGCACTTATTCAGACTGGCTTTGCAGTAAGAGGGAGCATTATATGGGGCTATTGCAGTTAGAACCCCTCCCTTCTTCTCTTACAGTTAATCTGATCAGATAAAATTCCTTTTGACCATCTGTTTTCTGATCCAGGTGTGAGTGTTAATGGGGACCATATACTTCTGCCTTCTAATCTCTCTCTCTCTCTCTCTCTCTCTCTCTCTCTCTCTCTCTCTCTCTCTCTCTCTCTCTCTCTCTCTCTCTCTCTTTCTTTTCTTCTTTTCTTTTCTTTTCTTTTCTTTTCTTTTCTTTTCTTTTCTTTTCTTTTCTTTTCTTTTGCATCCTGTTTGTCTCATCCTCCAGAGATCCTTGCCTCTTCAGTGTTTGCAGCCATAGCAAATTTTCATGGGCCTTAACCATACACATTGTTAGGTGTGCTCAAAGCCTTCCGTCCCTTGATGTAATTTGGCATTTTGTTTTCATTGATCCCTATTTTGAAGCTGTTTCAAATCAAGTCTCCATCCTGAACCCAAAAACAATGGGTATATATATCTCTCTCTCTGGAGATAACAAGGCTTGTCTTAATGCGTGCCCTTCACTAACATAAACTTAGCTTTTGCTGCTTTCTTCTCAGCAGCCCAGATAGAAAGTGAAACCATAGCACATCCTTGTTGTGCCTGTCAGCTGATTCAGTAGCTGAATTTTTATTAGTCTGGCATATAGGGAGGCAGTGGTGCAACAGTGCTGAAATAGCCAAGGATCTGGGGACAACCGCCTGGGGGAATAATTTTATCAGTAGACTTCCTGATTCCTAATGTCCTGTCTGTAGAAGGACATGTTTGGACACACAGCATTGGTAAGTCTTGTTTGGTGAATTTACCAAGATATTGAAAGGCTTAGAAGAAGCAGATGCAATCCCACCACTACGAGTTGACTGCGTGTCAGATTATACAGAATAAGGGACAATGCCTTGTTCTTTTAAAAGGGGACCAAGCTACCATTGCTGTTGGTTCATGCCGCTAAGTTAAAAACTCTTACATCCAGATGTGTATGCATATTTTAACTTATTTAATGTATTTCATCTCATGTTTTTCTTCATTGTCATGGAAATTTGACTACTGCTTTAAATGGCTACAAAAAGAAAGAAAAAAAAGGCACCTGTTCAGAGTTGAAGAATGGGACTAATTTTTCCTTTTTATTGCTGTAGTGGTGAAGAATTCTTCTGCCTCCCAACACTTAGGGCACCACATAATTCTCAGTTTTGATCATCTAAACATTGGGGAAGACAGCGGTCAAAAACTGTTTTTGTATATAAAATAAGTCTATGTAGGGGGAAAAATTAGTAGGAATTAGTTCTATGCTGTTAAAAAAAAAGACCAATCCTGTTTGACTATGTAGTATCTTTAAAAAATCAAATAAATCTACCCCAAATTAATACATTTTGGTACTGTCTGATTACTTCCAGTTTGTAATTTGGAGGGGGGGGAGGCTGAAATTACCTATCTGGTTTTGATTCCAATTTCCTTAGTTTTATTTTGTTGTCTAATATTTATCATGAAATAGTTTGAAGTGCACTTTAATGGGGGAATATGAAATTCAGGGAGCTTTCTGGAATTCTCCCAGACAATATAAGAAGCTATTTGGAAAACTCGCTGAATAGCATTCAGTTTCTGAATTGGAACTCTGCCACTAAATTGTTAAAATACTTTTTCTGCAGGATCAAAGAAGTCTTTTAGTTAGTTTTTATTTCTTCAATTGTTTTTTTAAAGGGCAGAGGAAAAAAAGCAGAGAAAAGAAAAAGGAAGTCACATATGGGAAATCATTTAGCTTATTTTTAAACATGCCATTAAACCTTAACTACATAAAATAATATTGATCAGCCTATCACAGTGATGGCGAACCTTTTTTTCCTCGGGTGCCGAAATAGTACACACACGCGCTATCGCACGCGTGCGCGTGCCCACACCCATATTCAATGCTCCCCCACGCACCCCTGCTCCCCCATTTTCCGACTTCCGGTGGATCCGGTAGGCCCATTTTTTGCCCTCCCCAGGCTCCAGAGGCTTTCTTGGAGCTTGGGGAGGGCAAAAACGCCCTCCCCTGCCACCCTGGAGGCCCTCTGGAGGCCAAAAACGCCCTCCCAGAGCCTCCGTGCGAGCCAAAAATCAGCTGGCGGGTGCCCACATGCATGCTGGACCTGAGCTAGGGCAACAGCTCACGTGCCAGCAGATATGGCTCTACGTGTCACCTGTGGCACCCGTGCCATAGGTTCGCCATCACGGGCCTATCACATAAAGATTTAATCCATAAACAAATCAAACAGCCGTTTGTTAATTCCAAATACTTGGTATATAATCCAAAAATATTTACGTTTTTTGAAAATATATTGATGCCTGTATTGATCTGTAAATTTACAGATATTAAGCCAAATTATATGTGTCTCACCCTTTTTAAATTTCTAACATAATGAAGTTGGCAGCCAATTCTTTTTTAAATATTCTCTGTAGTGTCCAGTAAATATGAAAAATAATATTCCGTTGAGGTAATCACAATTTAAAAGATCAGTTGTTTCACCTTTTAAGATGGGACTCCTTCCATCTCATTTCTGTAGAACGAATTAGTGGCTGAAGGTCTCAAAGAATATTCATTGATTTGTTCACAGGGACATTTGCAACTTTTTTTATTACAAGGTTGCTGTTTGAAATCTGCAGTCTTGGATCTTCCTCTCCTGGGAGTTTAGCACATGAGCTGCTCAATGGTGACTTAAAAATTGCAGATGCACAGTGGGAGGCCCTTCTCACACATTACCGTATTTTTTGGAGTATAAGATGCACCTTTTTCCTCCCTAAAAGTGGCTGAAAATTTGGGTGCGTCTTATACTCTGAATGTAGCTTTTTCTGAGCTTTTTTCCCAGCCCTAACTAGGTGCTAACGATCTTCCCAGCTCTTACCTTGCAGGCTCTTTCATTGTTACTCTCTCCAAAGAATGTTTTTCCAGCCCTAAGTCTTTGCAGGGTTTTTTCATTGCTCTACTTGCTCCAAAAAAGTTTTTCCCTAGCCCTAACCAGGTGCTAATGATCTTCCCAGCTCTTACTGGCTTGCAGGCTCTTTCATTGTTACTCTCTACGAAGGAGGTTTTTTTAAGTCCTAACCAGGGGATAAAATAATGTGCTGAAGCTGACCAGACTAAGGACGCTAGCCAGATGAATACCTGGTAGGCAGATTTCCCCCCCTATTTTCCTCCTCAAAAAGTAAGGTGCGTCTTATACTCCGGTGCGTCTTATACTCCAAAAAATACGGTATATTAAACCATGAATGGTTTTAAGAAGATCCTGCATTGTGTTTGTAGAATGTCAAACCTGGCGCCTTTAGTAAGTTCACAAGCAGAACTTAGAGTGTGATGGTCATCTTTCATTATTGATTTGGGGAGGGGGTTTGCCTTTGAGTCAGTTTTGACAACTGGTGATTGGATGGATAAGTCCTTAAAGTTTTCTTAAGATTTTCAGAAGTTTGCCATTGCCTCCTTCGTAGGACAGAGAGCTGTCCCAAGATCACCCAGCTGGCTTTGTGCCTAAGGCAGGACAAGAATCTATGATCTCCCAGGTCTACCTTGGGATCTACCTTAACCACTACACCAAACTAATTCTGAGAAGATTCAGGGGATAGTAAATTGATTCCATGACATATTTTCTTCTGAAAATATATCTAGTCTCCTTTTCAAATTGTCTACATTTGCGGCTGTCATCACATGGAATGGCAATAAGATTCATAGCTAAATCATGTGACATAATCATACTTTCCTGAAGAAACCCATAATTGACTGGCTTAACACAACACACTAAGCCAAACCCACACGTTCTTGCTTAAGATATCTATGGCTTTATCCCATCACACTAGTAATGAGGTCATGCAACAAACCAACAAGAAAAATAAATCCATTCTAAAATGCAGTATCCTTAAAAGCATACTGAGCACCATTCAAATGTCTGGATTTCACTCCCAGAATTCTCAGCAATAGCTTACCCTGTATGGAAATTTGAGAGCTGAAGCCCATATCACCAGATTAGTGAAGGTTGGGGAGATCTGCTTTAAAGGAAAACCATGTGGATACAGGTAGCCTTTTTGTGATCAATGTAGCAATAGGTGTAGTGGCCTTTAATATGAAGTAGAAATGGCTGGCATTTTTTATGACCATTTTAAAGGATTTTTTCTTATTTTGGACTTGAATTTTAACATATTTAAAATAAAAATACCGTATTTTTCGGAGTATAAGACGCACCTTTTTCCTCCCTAAAAGTGGCTGAAAATTTGGGTGCGTCTTATACTTCGAATGTAGCTTTTTTTTTTCCAGCCCTAACTAGGTGCTAACAGATCTTCCCAGCTCTTACTGGCTTTTTCATTGTTACTCTCTCCAAAGAATGTTTTTCCAGCCCTAAGTCTGTGCAGGGTTTTTTTCATTGCTCTACTTGCTCCGAATAAGTTTTTTTCTAGCCCTAACCAGGTGCTATCTATCTTCCCAGCTCTTACTTGTTTGCAGGCTCTTTGTGCTGAAGCTGACCAGACTAAGGACACTAGCCAGATGAATACCTGGTAGGCAGATTTTTTTCCTCTATTTTCCTCCCCAAAAACTAAGGTGTGTCTTATACTCCAGTGCGTCTTATACTCCGAAAAATACAGTAATCCAGTCCCATCCTCCCCAAATGCAGAAGACCCATGTAGGTTACAATTAGTGAATGTGGTTTTCAGAATTGTATGAGCATGGACCCCACAATAAATTATGCAAGAATTTAACCAGCACTAAGTACTATGCATTCATGTAATTTATGGTTTTGGATGGAACAAAGATACATGAATATAATGTTCTCAACTTTACAAACAAGTGATTCAGGCACCAAATCATTCATGATGTCGATTTCTTGGGCAGGGTTACAGAAAAGGTTTATGCAATCATGGTTCTAAATAATGCTACTCGTGACTCATGCTCTGTTTATGGCTAATGTTGACAGGCAACCATCTGAACTCTCACAACAAACAGGCTATGATGTATAAATATATTGAGAAAGGAAAGCCACACTCATACTGTAGCAGACTACACTACTTTGTCCCAGGATAGACGAGAGTTTTGTATCCACAAACTTAACAAGCCTCTTTTTATTCCGATCACCAATTTATCAGATGACACTGTTTTCTATTTATGTTGTGTTTGTGACAAAACAAAGCCATGCAAATCTTACATAAGAAAGGCTTCATTTGTGAGTTATGTGGCAAGGCAAATGAATGTCCTTCACATTTCCATCACAACTGGTCCTGTTGTTGCAAATACTCCCTTGTTTAAGCATTCAAATCTTTGAGGAACTTGAGCAGGCAGATTAATACCAAAATTCTACCACTGAATTCATTTAAACCAAGAATGTGCAATCAGGACATTTGCTTAAGTTATTTTGGTATGTTTTTGCAATCATTTTTCACTCTCCTAATTTGTTTACTGTCAGAACTTGATCATGATATTTCCAAGGGACTGCAAAACTTGGAGAATTATTTGCATATTTCACACTCCCACTTTCAAAGTTAAAAACCAAGTTGTGGTGGGCAGGACAGAGTAAAGGGCTGTTGACTTTTTCAGTAGACACTCACATTCTTACAACTAGAATTATGTGCAAGGTATTTAAGGAAGGGAACATATGTTTTCAGTATGGATTAACTAAAGTTGGGGGGGAGGGCTGTGGTATTCTTGCTATTGATAACGTGTGCAGAATTTACCAGTAAAACTTGATCTACCTTGTACTTCCTCCTTCCTTTGAGGTGCATAATTACAAAATTTCTGAATTCACCTCTAAGCCTAAGGATTAATTGCCTCAGTACTGGAGCTGAAAAATCTGTGTGGCTTTGAGCCAGGCATTCTGAAATGATATAGTATAGAGCTGTGATGGCGAAACTATGGCACTGGAACTCAGTACTGGAGCCATATCTGAGGGCACATGAAGCGTTGCCCTATGTCAGCTCCAGTGCGCATGTGCATGCTGGCCAGCTGATTTTTGGCCTTCTGGAGGGCGGGGGAGGCCGTTTTCACCTTCCCCAGGCTTCAGGAAAGCCTCTGGATGGCGAAAAACAGACCCAATGGGCCTACCGGAAGTTCGGAAATGAACTTCCGGTAGGCCCGTTGGGCCGTTTTTCGCCCTCCCCAGACTTCAGGAAGGCCTCTGTTTCCGAACTTCTGGTAGGCCTGTTGGGCCATTTTTCACCATCCACAGGCTCCGGAGCCTTTCCTAAAGCCTGGGGAGGGCGAAAAATGGCCCTACGGACCTATTGGAAGTCCGGAGGCTTCAGTGAGGCCTACGCACATGCGTGTGGAGGCAGTGGGGGGGGGGTTCTGCACACCCGAGCAAAAAAAGCTTTGCCATCACTGGTATAGGGTTTCCTGCCTGAGCAGGGGGTTAGACTAGAAGACCTCTAAGGTCACTTCCATCTCTGTTATTGTTATTCTGTCATCCCTGTTCGCAAAGTGGTGGCTGTAGAAATAATAAGTGGAGGGCCCAGTGTATATAGTAGAAAGTTAGACAAGGTTCCTTTGCTTAGGCCAGGTAGAGCTGGCTGAACATAATACCTAGCCTTAGTGTATCTTGGCTTAGCACAATCTAGCACAGAGTTACATTGCTACTCAGCTGCTTTTAAACTCATCAAATTTGGCACTTAACGCATTTTGACACAAAATTTTTGTCTCAGTACTCATTGTTTATTTGGTACTTAACACACAAGCTAAAACTTGTTGGTGTCGGCTATCTTGTGACTACAGATAGTCCTTATCTTATGACCACAACTGAGCCCAAAATTTCTATTGTTAAGTGAGGCATTTGATAAGTGAGTTTTGCTCTATTTTACTCCCTTTGTTGCCACCACTGTTAAGTAAATTCCTACAGTTGATAAGTTAGTAACACGGTTGTTAAGTGAACCTGGCTTCCCCATTGACTTTGCAAAAGGTGATCACATGACCTTTTGGGACCCAGCAATGGTCATAAATATGAACCAGTTGCCAAGCATTTGAATTTTGGTCACATGATCATGGAGATGCTGCAAAGGTCGTAACTCTGAAAAATGGTCATAAGTCACATTTTAGTACTATTGTAATTTGGAACAGTCACTAAACAAACTGTTGTAAGTCGAGACCTACCTGTACATTATTCCTTATGGGAAAAATTTGTTTGGTGCTCATCATTTTTGGTACTCATCACACTTTCTGGAACCAATTAATGCTGTGTACCAAGGTACCATTGTATTGTGGTTTTTGAATTATCTATGTTTTATTCTTCTGTAAACCTAGCCAATTTTGATTTGAGTCAAGACCAAAGTTAAGCACGTAGAAGCTTAGCATAAGATGTGAACCCAGTCTCTGAAATTTTCACTTGATTTTCTTCCATTTTCATTCCAATTCTCTGAATCTTTGTTCCTATTACTGGTACATCAGAAGTACAATTGTTATTCCCAAGAATAACTTCCAAAGCTTGTTTTAATTTTAATTCTAAATTTAAAGTAACTTAAACTTTTCTAGTAAACTAACTTCAAAGTAAACTAACTTTAGTATCCATAACACCGAGGAATGCGATGGAGCTACAAGTCCCATGTAGGACGTGCATCTTGCGGCCTGGCCCGCCCGCCCTGCCACCCCCAAATTGTGCCCCACTGTGAGACGTGCGTCCTACCTGACACTTGTCCAGAGAAGCCCATTGTAAAAGAAAACTTATCGCGAGTTCGAGAAGTTTGATTAAACTTGTGAGAAGTTTTCTTTTACAATGGGCTTCTCTGGACACAACGCCGAGGAACGTGACAGAGCTACAAGTGTCAGGTAGGACGCACATCTTATAGCAATAGCAATAGCACTTAGACTTATATACCGCTTCATAGTGCTTTACAGCCCTCTCTAAGCGGTTTACAGAGTTCAGCATATTGCCCCCAACAATCTGGGTCCTCATTTTACCCACCTCGGAAGGATGGAAGGCTGAGTCAACCTTGAGCCAATGAGATTTGAACAGCTGAACTAGCTGTCAGCTGAAGTAGCCTGCAGTGCTGCATTTAACCACTGCGCCACCTTGGCTCTTGGCTCGTGGGACGTGTTGGGGCGTCTTGCGGCCCAACACGTCCCACCTGCCAGAAATGAGTCTCTGTGAGACTTGTCACGCCACTGCCGCTGCCTTGTGGAGCAGGACTCTGCAAGGCTTGTGCCGTTGCATGCACGAATGGCAGCAGGACCCCAGCTGTGCTGTATGAAACTCGCAGCAGCCTGCAGTTTGTGCATGCAACAGCACAACAAGCCTTGCAGAGTCCTGCTCCACGAGGCGGTGGCGGCGGGTCAGCCGCTCGGCCGGCGCCAAGAACAGGGAGGGGATGCGGCAGCGATGGGACATCCAGTTCCATGCTCGCCACCTACTGCACCCCCAAAATAATACCCCCCCCCGATAATAAGGCCAGGGCCATATTTCGGGGTTCAAAAAAATATAAGGCCCTGTCTTATTTTCGAGAAAACACCGTATATTGCACTTAAATTATTGAAACCGTCGGGAGACCATTTGCAGTTAATAGCTCCTCACAGCATACAATATTTGTAAAAAAAAAAACCAGCAACAACTTTTTTTTAATTAGTGAAATGCTGAGATCTATTTAGTGGAAAAGCAATTGGAAGACCCTCCCTTAGGCTACATGTGGCCTTCAGACTAGCCCCCCCTGTCCCGCCCAATTACCACCAAATGGAAAATTTAATGTAACACAAGGGAATTTTAACAAAGACAGAGTGGCATACATTAATCATGTTTAACGTTTTAGCTGCATTGTATAATTTGTTTTCCTGAATGGCTTTTTTTTTTGTTTCCAACTGCTTATTGGAATGCAAACCATAGGATCCTCCTCAAAAGCTAAATGTAGCCCAAATTGAAAAAGGTTAATTTCTTGTGAATTATAAGACCATTCAATTTAAGCACTGCCTATTTTTCTGCCTCCTCATCGGGGTGGGTTCCTACCGGTGCGGTCTTGCCTGTTCGTCGCCGCAGAACCGAAGAAGCCGGTGGCATTCGCGGCGTGGGGCTTCGCCCGCCCACTTTCCCCGGCCGCCGGGATGCCGCCATTTGCGTTCTTTTGCCCTCTGCGCATGCGCAAAGCGTTCTGCTTGCGCAAAGGGCAAATGAACGCAAATGGCGGCATCCCGGCGACCGGGAAAAGCGGGCGTGGGAAGCCCCGCACCGCGAACCGGCTTCTTCGGTTCTGCGGCGACGAACAGGCAAGACCGCACCAGTAGGAACCCACCCCTGCTCCTCATATCTGGAACTTGATATCTGGAACTCCTTTTAATAGATCAAAGGTAGAAGCTTCATAGGCAGAATGTTATCTCTTACAGAGAAGCCACCCTTTTTATGATTTAAATTTGGAGTTTTGTAATGGCCCATACAAAATTAAGAGTCTCAAACAGTAAATGTCAGAAATTGCAAAGATTTAATAGTCTGTCCTGTTGCTGATCAGTAAAAGGAAAGAACGGGCAGTTCCAGGAACAAAAGACTCATTCTTTAGAAGATGAATAGTTGTTTTTATGTACAGAACATCTAAATACTTTCATTTGATTTTTTTTAAAAAAAAATCTGCTGAAATACACTTTATTGTAACAATTATACATTAACAAAAGCATTACATTTTGGCTGTGGCAAACAAATTTGGCTCTGATGTTTCTATAAAATCTCATTAACATTTTTACACATTAATCATAATCCTGTTAGTACACTGTATCATTTGCAGTCATTGCATAGTTGTTCTTTTCATTAAAAATATATCAGTTTGCAAAAGACTTCTCAAAAAAAGCGTATTAATATACAGAGCTAAAAACAAAATTACAGCAGCTTTTTATTGTATGATCCCATATGCATCATCCTGAGTTAATTTAGGTCAGAGGTCTTCAAACTTGGCAACTTTAAGGCTTATGGACTTCAACTCCCAGAATTCTCCAGCCAGCTGGCTGGAGAATTCTGGAAGTTGGAAGTCCACAAGTCTTAAAGTTGTCAAGTTTGAAGACCTCTGATTTAGGTTGTATAGGATCACTTGTTCTTTCCTAAGCTTTGGGATGCCTGCCTAGTCTTACTGCAAAAAACGAAAATATTAATTGCTTAAAATGAAGTAGCTGCTAACTCAGACAGGGTTTCCACAGGTCTGAAGAAATTTTTGAACAGTGTGACAAACACTGTTGTCTGCTTTGTCAGAAGATACATCTTTGACAGAACTCAAGTCGATGTTGATAACCGAGAAAGCTAAAACGAGCCAAAAATTTTTTTAGGATGGATAGGGGAAATCACTAGAACCGTGATGGCGAACCTATGGCACGTGTGCCACAGGTGGCAGGCGGAGCCATATCGGAGGTCACGCGAGGCATTGCCCTATGTCAGCTCCAGTGTGCATGCGCGCACTGACCAGCTGATTTTCAGCCTTGGGGAAAGCCCTTTTTGCCCTTCCCAGGCTTCAGGAGGCTTCCCTGAAGCCTCCAGAGGGCGAAAAACGGCCCCAACGGGCAAACTGGAAGTCCGTTTTTCTGAACTTCCGGTTTTCCCGTTGTGCCGTTTTTTGCACTCCAGAGGCTTCAGGGAAGCCTGAGGGTAAAAAAACAGCCCAATGGGGGGTACATGCGCAGGGATGCACACTTATGCAGTGTGGTGCGCATGGGGGGGTTGTGTGCTGGCATGCGCACGCACTCCCATTTTTTACACGCAAGAAGAAAAAGGTTCACCATCACTGCACTAGAAGACACCAAACAGCCTCAGCAAAGTGTGAGAATCCAGTGCCTCTCATTTTATGCCACGCTGGCTGGGAATTATGGCCACTGTAGTCATCATGTCTGAAATCTACCAATTTGAGGAAATTGGAGACAAAGCCTCCTGAAAGTTCTCTTTTCTGTTAAATAAATCCTCTTTCTTAAACATTATTACTGCTGCAGAACATGGGACCAAATCCTTTATGCAACCGAAATGCTTGAGGAAAGTCACATGTGCCCCACTAGTAATTGTGTTTTTAAAGTGCTGTTTGTAGCACATGGACCTGATGGTTCTCAATGAAGCCCAAACTCTGAGGAGTACAGGTAATCCTCATCTTACGACCACAATTCAGCCCAAAATTTCTGTTATTAAGCGAGACATTTGTAAAGCGAATTTTGCCCCATTTTACGACCTTCCTTGCCGCCGTTGTTAAGTGATTCACTGCAGTTGCTAAGTTAGTAAAATGGTTGTTAAGTGAATCAGGCTTCCCCATTGACTTTGGTTATCAGAAGGGTACAAAAGGCGATCACATGACCCTGGGACCCTACAACCGTCATAAATATTAGTCAGTTGCCAAGCATCTGAATTTTGATCACGTGATGCTGCAATGATCATAAGTGTGAAAAATGGTTGCGAGTCACTTTTTTCAGTCTTCTTGTAACTTTGAATGGTCACTAAGTGAACTGTTGTAAGTTGAGGACTACCTGTAATGTGCCAGCAGTGCTGACACCGATGGAAAATGGACAGGGCTTTGATCATGACCACCATCTTGGCTTTTTTTCAACCTCTGCAGATACCATGCACACGCATCATTGTTAACAGGATCAGAGGTGAGGGTTTCATCTCCCCTTCCATAAGCACTACGCTTAGCCTTATTATAAGCAACATGCTCAGCACAATACAGAACTTTTTAGATAAATTAGTTGGCATCCACAAATGGTGACCTTGCTGGTAGGTCTACTTTTTTTTTTTAGCTTATTCTCCCTGAGGACTGAAACTATACAATTTTTATTCCAAAGATAATATAAAACTGCTTGTAATTGGTCAACAGAACAATTATGGGACATCATAACCATACAATTTTTATTCCAAAGATAATTTAAAGCTGCTTGTAATTGGTCAACAGAACAATTATGGGACATCATCATCCTTACGTATTTGGTCTACCAAGAAAGGTGTTTTCCTCTTGCTAAGGTGGACCATCCACCCTGGCAAACCGCCTCCTTGCTAACGCTCTTAATTTAGGTGTGCATTACGTCACACAGTTCTTTCTTATGGCACCTAGAATTCAATTTATCTCATCCTTTATTATTTCAACAGTGATAACTTTTTGCGGTGTAAAAAGTGATGGCTGTATGTCAATAAAATCAAGACGAAGCAATGTCAAGAAGAAAAATCAGTGAAAGTAATATTTCTTCAACGCACAACAGAATTTTAAACCATGGGATGTCTTCGAAGGAAAATTTTAAAAAACCTTTCCTATCTATTTGGGCCCTTCAGAACAGTATTTCTCAATTTAGGGACTTGAAGATGTGTGGACTTCAACTCCCAGAATTCTCCACCTCGCTTAATTCAGTTGTGAGAATTGAAGTCTTAAAATATCTGAAATTGAGAAACACTGCTTCAGAAACAGGCACCTGATGAAAAGTGAACGATTTTCCACTTCAAAAATCAAGAAAACCAATTTACGTGTCTGTACGTAAGCGAGCATGACAGCGGAAAACACAGTTGTCAAAGAAACATAATTCTTTGCAACCTGTAAAAAAAAAAACCATCTCTGAGTGTGCTTTATTTTTTGGTATGGCCTACACAAAGCCTGAAGGCTAAGGTTATCTGCATTTCCTGCTGCTCCACGAGCAAGCTTTTAATCCCAGTTGACCAGCAATGTAGCTAGAAACACCAGCAGAGATAAAGGAATTTTTGGTGCTCCATGGTTCACTTGGGCCCTTAATCTTTCTGGATCGTGTGGCATACTATGCCTTGCCAAAGTTCCCGAGGGGCCACCACACTGAAGAAGAGGAGACTGGTAAGACGTGGGCCGCTTATTGTGAGTGTTAGGACTTGACCCGTCAGTTGGTCTCTCACCAATAAAGAGCAGGCTCCGGTCTTTTCCATCTCGTTCGAGGCGAAAGAGTTCATACTCGGAGTGGGGTAGCTTAATACCTAGAGCTGCGCACCCATTGGTGTGGGTCACATCTAGCTCCTGCCCAATGTGCCAAGATCCAGCCTCTCCACAGTTCCCAAAATCAGAGGAGTTCAGTATGGACACAGTGACCTGATCCATAGGGGTCACCCGAGCATGGGTCACTTTGAAGACCAGCTCGGTGCCTCCTCTCACGATGCGGGAGGGTGCTCCCTCGTTGTAATGGCCCAAGGCATAGACGGTGAAAGTTGCTTGCTTGCAGAGAGGGTCAGAGTAGTGGTGATAGTAGCCTTCCCAGCTGCGGTTGTTGGCATGGAAGATGAAGTACCTGGTAAGAAAAAGCACAGCTGGGCGGACTTCGCAGCGAGAGCTGACCCAGTGGCCGCTCAACACCATAGGAAGCTCAGGTCTGGCTGGTAATACTGGCGGGTTATGTTCGTCAGCTCTATATATAATCCCACAGGCAGGGCAAGGATGAATGTGGTGCTGTGGAAGGAAATGACAGCAACATTTTAATTGCGTTGTTAATGTTTCCCATCATGGAGAGAACATGTTTCAGTAGCAAAGATGAGCTTCTGTTTTAAAGACAAATCTGAAGCAACGGAGGGCTTTTTAACTGATGATATGCAATTGAAATGTTATTTGTGTTTTATATGTGATGGGTGGGAGTGAGTGATGTGGAGTTGGCCACGCCCACCCATGTTTTGTGGATCCCGGTGTTTTTTCTTTCTGTGGGAAACAGGCCCAAGTGGCTCTTTGAGTGTTTAAGGTTCCACAATGGTCAATGGTGAGGAATGCTGGGAGATTTTGTTTAACACAGTTGAACACTAAAAAAAACCCTAAAGTATGAAATATTAACGGAGCTTGGTTTGAACTATATAGGTAATGAAACTTCCTCAGGCAGGCCAAAACACTCTTCACTCCCTTAATTCCAGCAGATAATTTGTATTAATATTTAGCACTATTTATTCTGACCACCCTCAAAATAAAACATTTCTTGACTGTTCTGAAGCCAAAAAATTAAATTGTTTAAGGTTTACTGAACTTTGCGGGAAGAAGTTTGTAACACAGACATATGCTGAATTTCGATATCGTGAATTTTTTAAGCTAATAAAAATAACCAAATGACATGGGTCTTAACACAGTAGAAATTAGAACATCTGAATACCAAGCACTTCAAGACTATCATCTTAATGGATAAAGTAATATGATGCCTGCATATTGAAATGTTTCCTTTTGTGTGCTAACTCTCCTATTTCCAAATCAGCCCAAGTAAATGATAGTTGTTGTAGTGAAACACATCTACAAAACACCAGCTGGGAAGGCTGATCTAGAAGTCATCTTATAAAAATTTATTTGTTTGTTTTAATTCACAACAAGGAAGGGTGTTTTTTTTAACCTTGCTAGTCTGGGGAATTACAGCTAACTATGTTATGTAGTCTCTCAGATCGTTTCTGGTCAGCATTAGAAGTTAACTCCTGTTCTAATTATCATAGTGGGCACCAAAGGATTTATGGTGAATGATATCTGTTTTTATAAGCTATGAGCTGTTCTATATGGTTGATTTTGAGAGACGCCAGCCTTGTTTGTATGGGAAGGAGATTTAAGTAACACTGTACTTAGCTCAGCACCAGGGCAATTTGACATGTTGACTGAAGTCTGCTGTAATTGAAACATTTTTAACCACGTTATTGCAACTGTCACTCTAAGGAGCATTGATGCTACACAGTCTGTAATAACTAAATAGCCCAGTAATTACTGAAATATGTATGTTCTCTTTTAAAGCAGGAAATTCTTTAATAATGTAAGATAATTCCCCCAAAATAGGTGAGGTGGGTTTTTTTTGTTAAAACAGGCACAGATTTGGGGGAAATCAAAGAGCTATTTTGTACAGAAACAATTTGGGGTTGGGTCTGTTTGTCTATCTGTGTTGGTGTGGACATAGATGGATGGATGGATGGATGGATGGATGGATGGATGGATGGATGGATGGATGGATGGATGGATGGATGGATGGATGGATGGATGGATGAAATAACAGTCCTGGAGAAGTTTCTGCTAACAACTAGTATGGTGGAAGGCAATGGCTTTTCCTCCAAGTTGTAGGAATACCCCATTTTAACAAAGTTTGGGGAAAACATAGAACGAGAGCATTAGACTCTTATATCTCAGTAGAAATAACCTGTTACTAAGAAGACCACTAGATCACTAGATTCATGCTTTATATTAAACCACTAAGTCAGCTGGATGATTTTGGGCCAGTCACTCCCAACTCACTTCATAGGATTGCTGTTGTGGGGGAAATAGGAGAAAGGTTATTGGATATGTTCACCGTCTTGAGTTTATAAAAATAATAAATGTGGGATATAAATAAAAACAAATAATCCTAACCCCAGATGGCCAAGTGCACACAACATCCTAAAATACATCCACATGAAATACAAGATAGCTTAGCCATCAGGGGGAATCCAGCCCATGCATCTGTGTGCTTGGAATACAGGTTGTCCTTGACTTATGACCACAACTGAGCCCAAAATTTATGTTGCCAAGTGAGATAGTTGTTAAGTGAGTTTTGCCCAATTTTATGACATTTCTCTGTTAAGGGAAATCACTGCAGTGCTTAAGTTAGTAACAGGGCTGTTAAGTGAATCTGACTTCCCCTTTGACTTTGCATGTCAGAAGGTCACAAAAGGGGGGGGGTCACATGACCCCAGGACACTGCAACCATCTTAAATACATGCCAGTTGTCTAGCGTTCCAATTTTGATCCTGTGACCATGAAGATACTGCAACAGTCATAAGTATGAAAAATGGTCGTAAGTCTTCTTTTTCAGTGCCGTTGTGACTTCGAATAGTCACTAAATGAACCGTTTTAAGTCGAGGACTACCTGTATTTGTTTTGTTCAGCAGCTCTTTTCAAGGTTCTCCTCAAAAGTCTTACAGCACCTAAGACTATGCAAGGTTCCCTAAAATTATATTTTTCCCAGGGCTGCTGTACAAAACTACAGGTGCCTGGAAGAGAAGCTGAGATCTTTTGCACAAGAAGTATGAACCTGTTAGAAATTCTGTTGATATAAAGCACCACACAGAGCAAACAAAGAGTACAGTCACCATGTGCTTTACTGCTCAACTATATACTGTATCTGTAACAGGAAAAAGGAAAGTCTACTTAGAACAAAAGAGCATAGAGTATATACCATAGATCCTCTCTTTTAGAACAGATCTGCCTCCTTTTTTTCATCAGTTCCTTTCTGTGCTTTTGCCCTTCTCCAGAACCTGCCTCAAGTTCTCTCCTTGACTTGCCTATGCATACAGCTTCAGAAGGAATGGTTTCAAGGATCCTCTGGGGATCCACAAAATATAAATGATTTGCCAGGTATTGAAGATATTTGCAAATATTTAAAATCATATACTCATATTATTTTTTTCTTTGTTGAAAAATTACAGGGCTTTTTCATGAAAAATGTTTTCTTTATATTAATATCTAATGTTTAATATTTTTTACAAGATTCAATAAATAAATATTCTAAGAATTGGTCCATTTTAATTTTTAATCTGGTAAATATCGATAAATATAACCCACACAAACAAAAGCTCTTCAGGAGTCTTTTGGGAAAGAGTTCATAAGAACAAAACTAGAAACACTGGTTTAGAGTATTTCCAAGCCGTATCTGGAGTTTTGCTATCCTAAGGTTAGGGATACCTTAGGACAGTGATGGCGAACCTATGGCACGGGTGCCACAGGTGGCACGCAGAGCCATATCTGCCGGCACGCGAGCTGTTGCCCTAGCTCAGCTCCAGAGCGCATGTGCGTGCCTGCCAGCTGATTTTTGGCTCACGCGGAGGCTCTGGGAGGGCGATTTCAGCCTTCGGAGGGCCTCCGGGGTGGCAGAGGGAGCGTTTTCGCCCTCCCCAAACTCCAAGAAAGCCTCTGGAGTCTGGGGAGGGCAAAAAATGGGCCTACTGGGCCCACTGGAAGTCGGGAAACGGGGGAGTGGGGGATGTCACGCACGCATGCGCAGGGGGGGTGGGGTGAGTGGGGGGCTTTGAATTATGGGTGTGGGCACACATGTGCGTGCGATAGCACGCGTGCGCGTTATTTCGGCACCCGAGGAAAAAAAGGTTCGCCATCACTGCCTTAGGATATTACTTCAGAACAGATGAAACTTGCCAAGCCTTGCTTGCAATCAACAATCTCTCACTTTCAATTAAACAAAGATCTTTGGATTTAAATAGACCGCATTTAACCCTCTTCAAGCAGTGATATTGAGGATGGAAAATATGAAATGTAGAACTGTTAGCTGATTATCTAAAGGGCTGCAACGAAGTCCCTGCATTTCACCACACCTCAGATTGGTTTTGAATTAATTTTACAAAGCATTCCTGTTTACCATCTGGCTTAACTCATGCCTCCATGGTTTTGGCCCAGGATAACTCTACTTTAATGCCAGTCTGAACATGTGTCTAGGAGGGTGGTTTGCTGGTGTGTTATTCTATCGCCCCAGTTGTTGCAATATTAAATAGGTGGAAAATCCATTTTTCTTCCTTCTCTCCCTACACTTTCCTTCCGTTCCCATCTGGTAATGCTCAAGAGGGTTTTTCTGCTGAAGCGCAATGAACTTATCTTAAAGATCAATCATCTTTCTAAATTGATTAGTTATGATTTTGATAAAAATACACATTCTGGGAAGGAAACCAAGCTTCTGAGCAAAAAAAAAGCAAAAAAAAAAAAAGGGGGAATTACATTTCAGCTGCATTAAGGGGTTTCCAGGCCTGCTGTTAATTACATTCAAGGCTTATTTCCTCCAGTAATGACATTTTCATAAGGAATAATGGTGTACTACATTTTCCTTGCTACTCCTTCTATCCTAGCCTCATTCTAGAAGAAGAGAGGGTCAATCTATTCTCCAAAGCACCTGAAGGCAGGACACAAAGTAATGGCTGGAAATTAATCAAGGAAACAACCAACCTAGAACTAAGGAGAAATTTCCTGACAGAACAATTAAGCAGTGGAACGACTTGGCTCCAGAGATTGTGGGTGCTCCAACAATGCAGGCTTTTAAGAAGAGATTGGACAGCCATTTGTCTGAAATGGTTTAGAGCCCAGGTGTCAAACTCAATCACGTCACTTGCCGGATCGTGTATATCGTGACATTTTTTTGCCTTTGCGGAGCCAGGGAGGGCGTGGCCTGCATGTGACGTATCCGGCCCATGGGCCACCAGTTTGACAGGCCTGGTTTAGAGTTTCCTGCTTGAGTGGGAGGTTGGACTAGAACAGGGTAGGCAAAGTTGGCTCTTCTATGACTCGTGGACTTCAACTCCCAGAATTCCTAAGCTAGCATGATTGGCTCAGAAATTCTGGGAGTTGAAGTCCATGAGTCATAGAAGAGCCAACTTTGCCTACCCCTGGTCACTAGAAGACCTCCAAGGTCCCATCCAACTCTGTTATTCTGTTATTCTTTCTATGGACTTTTGGTGGGACCCAACAATAAAAGACCAAGTTAATAATACTATAATGGACATTCCCTGAAAGCATAGGTCTTACCATGGCATTCTGCAGTGGGCGCTGATATCCTGTAGGCCGATACTGAAGCCGCTCTGACCATTCAGTGTGAATGTCTCCAAGATACAGTTCCTCAACCTGCCTGCTCCCCTGGTTGTGCTGGAGGAGCAGGGGCTGGTGGTATTTCTCCACTCGTACTAGGCTAAGCTCATGCATGGCAAAGCCAAGGCCAGGGGTGCAGTCCTCTTCCCCTTTAGCACTCAGAAGCTCATAGAGGGCACCGGGAGCCCAAGTCCGTCCAGCTGGCAAAAATCCACTGCAGCGCACTCCCGTTTGGTTGAGGCGGGCAACCGTTTCCTGCATGGCCCTCTGGCTGTAGAAGACAATGCCAACTTTATGAAGGTGATAATCTGCTTCTGTAGCCCCTAGGGTGATCCAGGATGCCTGCCGGAGCCTGATTTTCCCTTTGATGACCAGAGAGTAGGTGGGCTCTCTACAGGAAGGGTCACGGTAGTAAAACTGATAGGCTTTGAAGAGGCGGTTGGCAAAGAACATGTATGACCGAGTAAGGAATTCAGGTCCTGGGCGTACTTCACACCTGAAGACAAAGGGAGGAAATTTCTGTGAGGGGCTGCCACA
Organism: Diadophis punctatus similis; assembly: GCA_023053685.1. Classification (NCBI taxonomy): domain Eukaryota; kingdom Metazoa; phylum Chordata; class Lepidosauria; order Squamata; family Dipsadidae; genus Diadophis; species Diadophis punctatus. The sequence continues at coordinate 5,276,003 of JALIGW010000003.1, read as the reverse complement.
ATGAAGAGGGACTCAACCTGTTTTCCAAAGCACCTGAAGGCAGGACAAGAAGCAATGGATGGAAACTAATCAAGGAGAGAACCAGCCTAGGACTAAGGAGAAATTTCCTGACAGTTAGGAAAATTAATCAGTGGAATGACTTATCTCTACAAATGGTGGGTGCGCCAACAGTGGAGGTTTTTAAGAAGAGATTGGGCAACCATTTGTTTAAAATGGTATAGGGCAGTGATGGCAAACCTTTTTTTGCTCGGGTGCCAAAAGGGTGCGCGCGCGCGCGCATGCCCACACCCATAATGCAATGCCCTCCCCCCACGCATGCACGCAAAACCCCCCACGCTGCCCCTTCCCCCGTGCATGCGTGCAGGCCTCATTGATGCCTCCGAACTTCCGGTAGGCCCGTTGGGCCCGTTTTTTGCCATCCACAGGCTCCGGAGGCTTTCCTGAAGCCTGGGGAGGGCGAAAACCACCTCCCCACGCCCTCCAGAAGGCTGAAAATCAGCTGGCCAGTGCGCGCACATGCGCGCTGGATCTGACATAGGGCAACGTTTGCCATAGGTTCACCATCACGGGTATAGGGTTTCTTGCTTGACGGGGTTAGACTAGAAGACCTCTAAGGTCCCTTCCGACTCTATTATTTTGTTAGTTGCCAAACGTAGGTATGTGCCAACACTGTTATCAGTAAACCTGTTGATATCAAAGATGGGACAGTAGCTAAGCTGCTGGACAACAAACAAAATTGTTAAAAGGATAAATTTCGAGAGTTGAGTAGAACTTAGCAAAATCTCTTCAGTTTCAGGAACAGCATGACAGGGCCAATGAGAACAACGCTTTTTGATCTCACAAAGGTCCACTGAAAAGGGAAAAAATATCCTTGATAGCTCATTTGCCTTCTGGTAAATGGACATTTTGTGAATGGCCATGGTTACCAAGACAGCCATTTTGTGAATTATTCAACTCTGTGGTACTGTTTCGCACCCAATAGTCTCCAAATCTCCTGTCCTGACAGAAACAAAACAAAGGAATAATTTATAGAACAAAATAAGGTCACTATTTGGAACAAGAATTTCATCACTGGGGAAATTCCAGAGCTATCAAAAGTCTGGCATTGTCTCATTTTTCTTATAAAAAGTCTGATCTGCCAAGTCTGCAGGGTTGGCTTAAGGAAAATATGGGTGGCCTTCTGGATTGAAAGATGAGATAAATATATTCCATTTTACCATTTTAAAAATGGGAAGGGTGGATCTGTGAGCTCTGATTTCCTGCTTTATAAAGGTGATGATGTCAGACCAGACTGCACATTCTGAGACGCTCGCAAGCCATTGGATCTTGAGGGCTCAAATTTGGAGAACTCTACATTATCAATAGCATTGAAGTACTATAAACTGGGGCTGTGCATTTAGGAAAATTCTTCTGTGTCTTATTTTTCATGAGAAGCATTAGCAATTCTGCACGAAGACAGGAAGGTTCACACAACCTGGAACCTTCTGGAAATGAATCCAAGAGGTCTCCAAGAAACTTTTAGAACTTTAGAACTTTTTTGTAATTCAACAATCTGCAGATATAGCAATAGCAATAGCACTTTACCTATATACCGCTTCATAGTGCTTTACAGCCCTCTCTAAGCGGTTTACAGAGTTCAGCATATTGCCCCCAACAATCTGGGTCCTCATTTTACCGACCTCGGAAGGATGGAAGGCTGAGTCAACCTTGAGCTTAGTGAGATTTGAACAGCTGAACTGCTAAACTAGCAGTCAGCCTGCAGTCGCAGCATTTAACCACTGCACCACTGAGCTGATACTTTTTAAAACTTGGAATCCTAGGTAATGTCAAAAAAGCAATTTGCAGTTTTATTTATTTATTTTTTCTTACTTTCCCAACTGGAGGACTTTAAAGACACTGATTACTACAGTGTCTGGTTACTACAACTATATATTGATTTTTAAAGACGCTACTGCGAGAGAATAACATGTTCACTCCCAACACACATACACACACACACACGTTAATAACAAATACTTTCCACATTTTAACAAAAGCCCACCTTGACAATCAAATGCACTGAATGTGCTACACAGACATAAGTGATCATATTATCCAGCACCTCTGCATTTTGAGACAACGTTCATACATACCCTGTTGAGATCCAATGACCTTCTAACCGTGGCGGTAGAACAGCTGAAATTCTCACACTGTCCTGAAGGTGGCGCAATTGGTACTGGCACTGAGGCTCCCACCATACTTTTTCTGAGCTGAGCTGGCTGATGTGTGCTCTGGGGACATCCCATATTTTCTTTCCAGATACAAAGGCTTGAAAGAAAAATTAGATTTTTTTTTTAGGATACAAAGACAGAGAACTCTCAGGAAACAGTGTTTCAGTTCATAAAAAGACGTGATAGCATTTGTTAATATGAAGGAGGTTTCCAAGATATCACTTTTCCTCTGCAATTGCATAAACACTGTGATGTCCATTTTATTATTATGAAGATTATTAAGGCTTGTCTGTTAGAGAACTGAAATAGCAATAGGAATGACTTTTAAAATGACACAATTTAATAATAATAGTTCCAGAGTGCCAAAAGGATTCAGTCTCTTCTGTCATGCATATACAAGCATGTGTAGGAAGTTAGTACCCACTCCCTCCTAGAAAAATGAAATATCCTAGGAAATATTAAAAGGCAGAATATATTCTATAGAATATCCCTGGAAACATGCTTTTAAGCCAATGGTTCCCAACCTTTTTGTGACCGAGTACCACTTGGAGGTCGCGTACAGTCGCCGCGTACCACCTGGTTCCAGAGAAACTAAATTCGATCAGATATCACTTTATTTCCATAATTGTACCGTTCCTTTTTTGGCCCCGCGCATCCAGCAACTGGATTCTCGGGCCGCTGGGACCAGGTGGGTGGCGTGTGGCAACAGTTGCAAATCGTTGCCAGATTATCTTGTGTTAGGCAGTAAACATTTTTGTGAAGTAAAAAATAACTAACTAAAAATCGTTCATGACCCCGAAAGTGTTCGCGTACCACCTGGAAGGCCCTCGCGTACCACTAGTGGTACACGTACCACAGGTTGGGAACCACTGTTTTAAGCAGACAAAAGACTCCTCTTAGCAGCCCCCACTTTTGTCAATGGGCCATTAAGGACTGGGCCCAGCAACAGTCTTCTACATAACAAATAACCATATTAGGAATTGCCCAAGGCCCTTTCATTCAGCCAAGCCTGGAACAGACAAAAGCCTATAGAGTTGCCACTGCATGGCCTTCTGGGAGCCTGACCACCAATCAGTTGCATTATATACACAGGAACAGGAAACTAAGAGGTAGGACCCAACAGAGAGTATAAAACAAGGAACTCAGCATCTCTTCTGCCCTTCTTTTCTCTTCACCCACATCTGGAAGCATGTAATCTACCTTTTCTGTACAGGGGCTCATGCCCTGTGCTCCTGTCCACCGTATTAAACCTTCTTTCCAAGCAACTTCCATGAATCCAGTGTCTTTTTCCCCACTTGGAACTGAACCCAGAACATGTGTTGTCAAAAAAACAAAGCAAAAATTTTATTGTCTTTCATATTGTTTTATTTTTGCTTTTGAGCTAATGCTGTTAGTCATATGAACATGTGACTGTATTACTTGGTTGAGATTTAATTGTGTAGTAGTCTCAGCCCAACTCACCTCACAGGGTTGTTGTTTTGGGAAAGATAGGAGGAGGAAGAAGTATTAGGTATGCTCGCCACCTTGAGTTATTTATAAAAATAATAAAGGAAGAATTTTTTTTAAAAAAAGTAAAATGCTGCATTATTTATTATCATGGTTTTGCAATACGAATTATCCGTGAACTCTCCAACATCTATTTGGATGGAAGTGGTAAGTGAAATGAAACAAAATGAAATTGAATAATAATGAGATTTGAGTGTGACATTTAATTTGTATTTTTAGTAAGCCTCATATGTAAACCAACTCTTGTTGAAGGACTATCAAGTGGAAAGTGAAAAAATGACATAAACAAACCCAGCACCATCTACAAAGCTGCAATCGATCTCTCATTTTTTAAATAGTATTTTATCTCTGGAGGTCTAGTCAAGAGGCCCAAAATTAAGTCTGTTGACATCACCACAGAGTTGTGTACCAACTCAGTACCACAGAGTTGAATAATTACAGGAAGTAATTTTCTGGTGTTCTGGTATTCAGCGAGGAACATAGAAATAGCAATAGCACTAAGATTTATATACCACTTCACTAGGGGTGGTATTTAGTGGTGAAATCCAATTTTTTTTACTACCAGTTCTGTGGGCGCGGCTTGGTGGGCGTGGCATGGCTTGGTGGGCATGGCAGGGGAAGGATGTTGCAAAATCTCCATTCCCACCCCACTCTGGGGCCAGCCAGAGGTGGTATTTGCCAGTTCTCCGAACAACTAAAAATTTCCGCTACCGGTTCTCTGAACTACTAAAAATTTCCGCTACCGGTTCTCCAGAACCTGTCAGAACCTGCTGGATTTCACCCCTGGTGGTATTCACTTACTTTCCCTACTGGTTCACAAATGTGAGCATGCATGCGCACATGCTTGCTTTGGTCGTGCGTGCCTTCTGTGCATGCGTTCAGCCTTCTGTGCATGCACTTTGCTTGTGCATGCGGCTTGCACATATGCACGTGGCTTCAAAACATGCCTAAATAGGACTTCAGAGCGCCGGGGCGGGTGGGCGAGCCCACTCGCAGATCACTACTACCGGTTCTCCCGAACCGGTCTGAACCAGCTAAATACCACCTCTGCGGTTCACAATGCTTTACAGCCCTCTCTAAGCATCAGCATATTGCCCCCAACAATCTGGGTCAGAAGGATGGAAGTCTGAGCCAATCAACTTGAGCCAGTCAGAATCAAACTGTTAGCAGTCGGCATCCATTTGTCCAGAGTGGTATAGGATCACCCGCTTGAGCAGAGGTTGGACTGGAAAACCTCCAATGTCCCTACCAACTCTATTAATTTGTTATTCCCATCCATCACAGCAAATATTAATGACAGGATTATGGAAATCGCCCTATATTATATAGTTCTCCACTCTATATTACTCGGCCTAAAGGACTGCAGTGTTGATCCCAATGCCAAATAAAAGTTGGGCAGGGGAAGGGCAAGGGACTGATTGACTTGACTCACCCCAGAAAAAACTTCCTCTTTTCTTTTGAAATTCCAAGGATGTCACAGAATAAGGAAAAGGCATTGGAAGGAGCAAGTGAAATTATCAGAAATATACCACAGTTCAAAGAAAAATAAAGTATTAAGGATTAGAAAAACAATGTCCACAGTTTAGGCCCACGGCACCACTTTCACTTCAAACATTAGTTTCACTACTTAAGAAATTTAGGAGATACATGTTTCTGCTGCCCCTGAACAGTTGGCAAGAATGCTCTCCCCCCGCGGATATGCACAACCCCCACGGTTCCCCCGATGCATGTGCACAACCACCACACATCACCACTGCCCCCATACATGTGCACAGGCCTCATTGAAGCCTGGGGATGGCGAAAAATGGCCAAACGAACTTCTGGTTGGCCCGTTGGGCCATTTTTCACTGTCCCCAGGTTTCAGGAGGCTTCCCTAAAGCCTCCAGAATGCAAAAAACGGCCGAACGGGCAAACCGGAAGTTTGGAAAAGTGGACTTCCGGTGTGCCTGCTGGGCCGCTTTTCGCATTCCGGAGGCTTCAGGGAAGCCTCCTGAAGCCTCCGGAGGGCGAAAACAGCCTTCCCCAAGGCTGAAAATCAGCTGGCCAGTGTACGCATGCGTGCTGGATCTGACATAGGGCAACGCCTCGCGTTGGCATGCATGCCATAGGTTCGCCATCACGGATATAGAGTCTCCTGCTTGAGCACAGAGTTGGACTAGAAGACTAGAGTCCTTTGGAGTTGGGCGGCATATAAATTTAAATAAATAAATAAATAAATAAATAAATAAATAAATAATAAACAAACAAACAAACAAACAAATAAATAAATACCTCCAAGTCACTTCCAATTCTGTTATTCTGATATCTTTTAGGACATTGGTTTACAAAGCCAGTAACTTGAGATAGGTCCAGAAACAAATGAGAAGTCATATCATTACCAGGATAATGTATCTACCAAGCAATTGATGAAATATAGCTGCCACATTTGACTGGAACTGGAGTTTCAGTACATTTATCAAAATGCTCTGTAAAGAGTCATGTGTGTGTTCCTGTAATTAGGATGAAAAATGATTAAGAACAAATCAATGTAGGCAGATGTTTTCTTTTTCTCAAATGTTAACAGCATCCAATTCACCAGGTGCAGCTGAATAAAGGCACTTCTGGACAATAGCGTCTATGAAATCTAAGACAGCCCCCCACCCCAAGTATACAACTTCAGCAGGGAAGATAACACATCCACAATACTTAGTACTAAAGCTCATGGAATTCACCCAAGTAAATATCTTGCTCTTTAGAGTCTCTTTTACATAGAATTCTTTATTGGCCAAGTGTGATTGGACACACAAAGAATTTGTACATAAAAGGAAAGATACATTTGTCAAGAATCATTGAACATCTCAAAAGATGCAGTGCAAAGATCTCCACGAAAGCCCATGAAAAGTGGGACGCGTTTTCCAAAAATGAATTAGCGTTAGAGGAAAGGAAAAGAGCATCACTGATTATAATTAACAGTGCCCGAAAAAAGCAAACATAAAGTAGTTCAAATTCCAAAATAGTTATGGATAATTATGTGGATAGTGTTTCAGCACAATCTATCCTCTAATCTCCCAGCTTTTAGCTGGAAATTTAAGCAAGACAAATTCACATCTCAAATAAAAATAGAGCTAAAATAAGCTAAAATAAGTTTAAAAGAGGTTACATTATTGTGTTCTGCTCAATAGTTTGTGTAACAGCTCCCCAGTACTCTGTAATCTTCATTTGATCATCTGCAATTGTTGTCATCAATGCTGGTAATTTATACATGGCTCCTACCAAGCACCGATATGTTTCTTAAAATGCTGGCAGCACAAACCACAGCACATATGGAATCAAGATTTGGAATTAACAGTGTCCTTTCTGGAGAGTAAGGATTGTTCTCTGAACATTTGAGGCAAATAGACTATTCTCCACCGGCAAATGACAAAATGGTTCAAAGAAAAAAAAATAACAAACCAAGGGACTCTGAAACTGAAAAGTGAGTTAACCATTCCTTCCTCAACAGTGCTAGGAAATAATGAGAAAGAATTGTGTAGGACAGGAAAGTCCTTGGCAAGTTTAAGACTTATGGACTTCAACTCCTGGAATTCCCCAGCCAGCATGTTGTGGTGTTCAAGTCCACAAGTCTTAAACTTGCCAAGGTTGGACACCCCTGATGTAGGAGACAAAATGAACTCCTGATTTATCTAAGAGCAAAGAGGATGTCCTGATTTCAAAAGTAGCAAAACTAGAGGAGAAATACAATAGCAATAGCACTTAGACTTATATACTGCTTCATAGTGCTTTACATCCCTCTCTAAGCGGTTTACAGAGTTCAGCATATTGCCCCCAACAATCTGGGTCCTCATTTTACTGACCTCAGAAGGATGGAAGGCTGAGTCAACCTTGAGCCGGTGAGATTTGAACAGCTGAACTGCTGAACTTTTAAAGCAGCGCTGCTTTTAACCACTGCGCCACCTCGGCTCCTCAGATTTTAACGCTAGAAGTGCATATAGGCGATTTACCCTGCCGCCATTTTCAATCTCCACAATCTTCAGAAATAAAGGTAGTCTTTGACTTATAACCACAATTGGGACCAGAATTTCTGTTGCTAAGCAAGGCGGTTGTTGGACTGATTTACAGCCTTTTTTTGCCAGTTGTTAACTGCAGTTATTAAGTGAATTACTTGGTTGTTAAGTGAATCCAGCTTCTCTCACTGAGTTTGCTCGTCGGACTTTGCTAGGAAAGTCACAAATGGCGATCACATGAACCTGTAATACTGCAACAGTCGTACATACATACCTATTGCCAAATGCCCCAATTTTAATCATCTTACCATGGGGATGCTGCAACAGTCATAAGTGCGAGGACCCCTCATAAATCATTTTTTCCAGTGCTGCTGTAATTTCAAATGGGTGCTAAACAAATGGTCATAAATGAAGGACCACCTGTAGCTGGAAGGTAATCTGTGATCATCTTCCTACCTTACTGATGTGAAATGCCATGGACAAAGAATGGAAATCATTGTTCTAATTTAAAGGTTTTTTTTTATTTTTCAGTTATAATTACAAATACATTTTGTGAACAGAGTGTTGTTCGGGTCACATGTATATTCCTTTTATATACATAATTCATTTTACATCATATTTTTGTTTTTCAATTTCCACCATAAAATTCTATTTCCATATTTTTCCTCTTAATTTTTTCCCTCTTAATACATAGACAATATCACTAATTGCTCCTTATTTCTAAACTCTTAAAATAATGTCAATTATTTTCTTTTTTCTCTATTACTAAATATATTTTCCAAATTCCCCATCCCACTTTTAACATTTCCACTTTAGTTTTTGTTTTAAGTCATTTTCTCAGTTATACCAATTTATTTTTTCATTCCATCTGCTGTTCTGTTTTACAATAAACCTCTTCATTTTACAATACAATACAATAAACACCATCATTTTACAATACGCCATCATACATCATATTTCAAAACTTACATATGATATACCAATATTAATACCGTTCCCCTAAGTGTATAAATTGTATCATATTTTCCTTCCTCCTTTCCATTAACCTTCTCCTCTTTAACAATTTTCTTTTGGTCTCTCAAAAATTCCACCTTTAGTTAATTTTCTCTTTTTTCCCCGTTCTTTTACTTTCTTCTTTTTCTTTTTTTTAACTTTTGTAAATATTGTACCTTTTATTCTGATTCTTTTCCCTTCCTGTCAGGCCTGTTCTTTGAATAATTCTCCCCATGATTTCTAAACTCTTCCCATTCTTTCTCTTTTTGGCCTTTGTTTGCTTCTTTTTTGAAAGGCGCTTCCCTCTACTCTTTTTGTGTTGCTGTAAAACCCAGTAAAATCATCTGACTGTATTTCCTTTAGTTTGTTCTTTTTTCTCTGTTTGGCATTTATTTGCCTCTTTTTTTGAGAGACATTTCCCCCTATCTACTCCTTTAGTATTACTGTGAAACCCAGTAAAATCATCTGACTGTATTTCTTTTGATTACCCATATTTTTTGGAGTATAAGACGCACCTTTTTACCCCCCAAAAGAGGGTGAAAACTTGGGTGCGTCTTATACATCGAATGTAGCCCCAGCCACCCACCCACCCTTTGGCCTCTGTCTTCCAGCAATTTACCTGTTTGCAGCAAACAGGGAAGAGCCTGTTAAGACAAGCAAGTCCTTAGCAGCTTCCCGATCCCCAGCTGATTTGCCACGTGCTAAAATGAAACTGAAACTGAAACTGCAAAGAGGCAAATAGCTGGGAGAGACACACATAATTTTATTTTCTGCTGAACTGGATGCAAGGGGGTAAGTGAATAACTATAAATGTTTGTAGAATGTTCAAATTATTAGACTTATTTTTTAAAGACTGCTTTATTACTGTTCTAGAGCCAGGGATCTCCAACCTTGGCAACTTTAAGACTTATGGACTTCAACTCCCAGAATTCCACAATCAGCTTTGTTAGCTTTGCTAGCTGTGGAATTCTGGGAGTTGAAGTTCACAAGTCTTAAAGTTGCCAATGTTGGAGACCCCTGTAAATCTAGACAACTTAACAAAATAAAGAAGCTTTTTAAAATAAATGCTTGCTCTAAAGAGGCCCAGTGCTATTGTATCTTCTTTTAAATAATAGAGAATAATGTATACTTCCAGAAATTTTAAATAATTTTAACAGCTCTGTACAAGTATAGTCTGAAATGTAACAGTGTCCTGTTTAGTATTAGAGTTAAATCCAGACTTACCTTGGAGTAGATCTATTTAAATAATTGGGAAGAGTTAGTGTGACTACATTTAAGAAAACTTTCTGGCACAATGTACATTTCTCCAGTTCTTTGCTATTTCTATGGGTCAGGCACACATGCACAGAAATACACAGCAAACAGTGTATATAATCTGTGCTGTTTGCTGTTTGGCAAATTGCTGGGAGGCAGAGGCCTTTTTTCCTTGTTTTCCTCCCCCAAAACTAAGGCGCGTCTTATACTCCGGTGCGTCTTATACTCCGAAAAATATGGTAATTGTTTTTAAGGGAACTTCCCCGCTATCTACTCTTTTAGTATTATTGTGAATCTCAGTAAGGTCATCTACCTGTGATTTATCCTCAGACCCTTCAAAGTTATTTTGTTTTTCTTTTAACACTTCCTCACTTATTACCTGCTATGTATTTTCCAACAAAATTTCCGGCTTTATAATATCCTTTAAGGTGTCAGGTGCTTGATTTAACATTTCAAATAACTCCTCATATATCAACGTCTCCATGTTACCAATTAAACAAATTTTATATTTTAAATCCAATCTCATTTAATTAAGATCTAAAATCCATATAATCGCTTTATTTTCCTCCCCCCCATTCAAATGTCCAAGTCAAATTTAGTCCAAACCACTCCAAGTCAAATTTTTATTATCTTCCACAACTTTACAAAATCAGCACCAAGTAGAATAGGCACGTAGACACTCCTTAGTTGTTCTCACAGACTCTATCTTTTCCTTTAATAGCCAAGGTCAAAATCCACAGCTGTACTTCTGTATTTTTTTCCCTCCTCTGTCTTCCAAGAAATATTGTAATGCTCTTTTTCCGCCAGCAGATGGCTCTTTTAAATCCACCACAGACTCCTACCAGCTGATTATCAAAAGTATCAACAATGCTTTAATTCCACATAGAAAACGCTTTTTTCCTCAAATTTTCTCCTTTTATTGTTTTTAATTTCAAAGTTAATTATCAAAGCGGGACACTTCTTGAGCTTTGGTGTTTCAGCCTCCGCTTTGTCTTTCTCCTCACATAAGATTCCCCAGGTGTCAGTTAGCCGCTAATTATTGCTCCAGGATGCCTTTTAGTATTCCAATTTGAAATTTCCTTGTCTATATGTTGGTGAATCACTCACCCAATCCCAACACTCTGTTCCGACTCCGCTCCTGCTCAGATCTTATTCCGGTTGCCCCAGCTTTGAAGCGGTCCTTGAAAATGGCCACTGCCCCCATCGCCGGTTTAGAGAGCTTGTCTCCGACCTTCGAGGAACTTGCCTTGCTCCTCTTGGTCGTTCAAGACGCCTCTCTTTCTTCACCGTCCCTCCAGGATGGTTCCGATCCAAAGGATTCCCTGACAATGGTTCATTGGGCTGGATTTTTGCGGTGCTCATCAGAGCCCGCTATTTCCAGCCCGTCTCGCCGCAACACTTCCAGTTTTCCCTTCAGAAATCATTGTCCTGTAATGGGTTCCTGGAGGTCAAAAAACTAAAGTTTTTCACCTCACCCTACCCAAAATGAAAACAAGGAAAGCAAATAGCTGGGACTTTACAGGAGTACATGGAGTGCTGAAGGAAATTGACAAAATTCTTGTGTGCTACTGAGGGGGGCTGCAAAGCAGTAGTGGGTTCTAAATCCCGTTGCTACTGGTTTGTGTGCGCGCTTGTGTGCGCACGCAACACTTCTGCACATGCGCAGAAGCATCCCGGGTGGATGGGCAGAGCCTCCCGCAGCCGCCGCTACCAGTTCGCAGAACCAGGCTAAACCAGGAGCAACCCACCGCTGCGGCTTGAATTCACGGCTTGAATTTCAGGAGTCAAAAGGATGAGATGAGACAAGAATTACCTCAGGAAAGTTTCCATAGCATCTCAGGGAAAAACCACCTTAGTTTTAGAGCAGTTTCAACTGCAATGCAGCTGAAATGAAAGTAAATGAACTGACATTTCATGCTTCTATGTCTGGTCTCAAGATTGGCTGAAACGATGGAATCAATAATTTCATCTGGAGAGTTGAAAGGAAATTGCAGAGAGAATCTTCGGTTCTTGTCCGCGTCACAAAAAGCCATGCTACAAATGCCAAATAGGCATTATGGGTTTCAACAAAGCAGTGCAGTTCCAAGTTGCAGATGGACATGCTTTACCATTGTATTGTTTTCTTTCTCCAAGCTACTGACTGATCAATCAACTGATCAATGGGCCAGCAATTTGACTTTACCTGTATCAGCACTTTAGTAAGAATATCTCCCTTTAAGCAAATCAGAATAGGAAGTCTACATCTTTTGAGAACTGAACAACAAATAAGGTGCAACAACTAAGAGATTTGGTTATCTTTGTCTTCTCTCAATTCTCTGGCTATTTGTTCCAGGACAAAATGCATTCTTGAGTGGGACAGCAGAAAATGGTAAGGGGGGGGGGGACCCTAAGGCACAATTACACAATTACAGAGAGCCAGCCAACTTTCATTCTTCCATTGTGTGGCCCAAGAGCTTCAGGGCCCCTCTAGAGCAGGGGTCTCCAACCTTGGCAACTTTAAGACTTGTGGACTTCAATTCCCAGAACTGAGGAACTCTGGGAGTTGAAGTCCACAAGTCTTAAAGTTGCCAAGGTTGGAGACCCCTGCTCTAGAGGTGAGTTGTCCAGCAGCTGTTCAAGGGTGCTGGGTGTGATCCCATTCCTGAAGACCTTATAGATCTAAGACAGGATCCTACAATCAAGTTCTCTGCAGATATTTCGGGATAATAACTCTCAGAAAAATCCTGCTCAGAATAGCCATCGATGTAATCACAAATACTTAAGCATTGTAGAGGAAAGCCACATCATCTTAGTAACATCTGAAAATAAAGTATTAATGAAATTAACTATAGTACATTAATGTATTAATGAAATCATTGATGGACCACTATTTACATCAGTAAATGCTTTAATCAATGTGGATATTTTAGCTGCCTATTGATGGCTTATGACTCAACTATATGCACAGTGACATATTTCAACTGGTATCTGCTATTGCACTTTGATTGAATCCTTATTATGATTCCTTGGCAAATCCATCAAGCCAATATTGTTTTATATCCCAGCTGCTTTGAAAAAACGATCAGGGAGTCTAACACATTTTTAAAAGCCATTTTTCTGAATTAGAGATAAGGGGAAAGAGAAAAGAGGAAAGCACTGCCAATAAGATGCTTTCATGTCTGTGGAATGGGCTTTGAGAGCGAAATAAGCAGCATTGATGGGACAAGGTAGGAAAGGGTGTTCATAAACATTCCCAGTTCCATTTTTTAAATTAATTTATCAAAATATAAAATATAAAGAAAAATGAAAATAGTGGGAAAATAGGGAAGGAAAAAGGGAAGAGGAAAAAGTATAGAGTAAAAGGAGAAAATGAAAGAAAAGCATTGACTTCCGACTCTTTGATTTCATGGATTTGATCTCATTGATTTCCGACACAGTGGAATTAGACAATAACATACAGCCTCAAATATATATATTTGAGGCTGTATGTGTGTGTGTATATGTGTGTGTGTGTGTGTGTGTGTGTGTGTAACATTTTTTTGCTGATATGAAAATAAAGGGAGACTATTATTGATCTATTTCGAGCTATTTTGCTCTCGTCAGATAGCCATACCCATAGTGGGATTTGAACTGGGCAGTCTGCTTGTAAGGCAGAAGTGTTAACCTCTAGGCCAGGTTCTCTTCCCTATCAGCTCTTCACCAGGAAAGGGTTATATATGTTTTTTCTGTCGAGTCATCCTGGTGTATGGAAGGAAACATCACAGCTTCCTTTTCTTTCCTATATATATAATCGACCTCACCCCATTCCTAAGAGGTCGGTAAGGGGCGTGCATAAGCGCACAATCGTGCCTACCGTTCCTGTCCTAATGTACCCATATATTCATACCTCTTTTACTCTTATTCATGCTTGTAATATTACATATATATTCAATCATGTTTTACTGTTTAAACTTTGCTTATAATCATATATGCTTGACAAATAAAACAAATACAAAATACAAAAATACAAATACAAAATACATATGCAGTCCAATTTCTTCAGGAAAGAAAAAAGGTAGTATCTAAAACTTCAGGGACTAAAACTTGAGATGGCCCTGAATGGTAGAAATAGTCTTGAGGGACTGAATTCTGCAAAGAAGATGGGGGAAATTAGAAAGAGGAGAGTTTAAAGCCAAAGTAACTCCACAAAAGAAGCTAAGAGGAGCAAGGAAGGGATTAAAAAAAAATTAAGGGATTGTAATTGAAAAAAGAGAAGTTAACAAATCCAGAAGGAAACAATCTAAGAAGAACACTGCGGAAAGCTTTCCTAATGTGATTCCCAGCCAGTTTTCCGTTGCCTAGGAATTCTGGAAAACATGTTCCTGACATATCTGGAGGGCTTCGATTTAGAATAGGTTCTGCTCTGGCAACAGTATAAAGTCACTGAGCTAGATTAAATATTGACTCTTGCAGACTGGCTGCCTGGCTCCCCATAGGAGAAAGATGATGTTTATCATGGTTTTCCTTCTAACTTCATTTTCTGGCCTAGATTTCACACAGTAGTAGGAAAAATGGATGGAGAAGAATTTTGAAAATGGGAAGGTTGGAACGAATCTCTGTGTTCAAAACCTGCTCTGCTCTGCAGCGCCAAGCTCAAACCAACTCAGAACCTCAACTTGGTTTACTGGCAGTCCTGGACTTACAACCATTCATTAAGTAACCGTTCAAAGTTACAACAGCACTGAAAAAAGTGACTGAACAACCGTTTTTCACACAACCGCTGCAGCATTCCCATAGTCACGAGATCAAAACTCATATGTGTGTGCAGAGTAACCCTTGAGTTATCAAGGACATGCACATAGAAGCGGGATATTGCAGTAGATATGAGTAATGATCCAGTCACATACACAGATATGTTAAAGTGCATATAGTGTTTACTTTAAGAAATAGCATCAGTCCATAAACAGTCCAGGTCATACACGTTCAATCCAGTCAATATCTAGAAGTGCAATAATCTTCTTACCAGCTTGTCTTTGTCTTACACATTCAACAAAGATATTACAGCTTACAAACACATCAGAATATTAGAGAGAGTAACAGAGCATAACACAGAGATCGCTATCAAGTCAAAGAGTCAATACCAAATGAAACAACAGAGAGAATAAGCCATGATCTCTAGCTCCCTCTTATGGCAACTTGCAATACTTCAGCCAATCAGAATATAGCATACAATTTAAAGCTATATTACATAAATACATACAACCATACAATGTTGGCTTGTTTATATATTGCCAACCCAACCGTTTGGACAGAGTCCTAACATGTACGACATTTGCAGACAGTGTCCCAGGGTCCCACGTGATCACCTTTTGCAATCTTCTGACTAGCAAAGTCAATGGGGAAGCCAGATTCACTTTACAACCATGTTACTAACTGAGCAACTGCAGCAATTCATTAAACAATGGTGGCAAGAAAGGTTACAATATGGGGGCAAAACTCACTTAACGTTTCACTTAGCAGCAGAAATTGTGGTCGTAAGTCAAGCATTATTTGTATAATGCTGCAGAACCATGCCTTATCCCTTTCTCTCCAACTTTCCTTCCCCAATTTTAATAGATGGTATAAAAATAACAGCTGCTGAAGCTGTAGACGTTTCTAAGCTGCAGCACCTCTGCCAACATAAATTTTAAGATTTCTCTTTTGTATTGATTCCCAACTCTTTTTTATTCTGTAGTGGATGCAGAATCTGGGCTGCAGGTTTCCTGGCTACTTTCATTTTGCGAGAACTTCAGTCACCTTTCCTCTGCCTTGAGTAAAAGCCAGTTGAAGAAATCTGCCCTTTACTGAATATTTAGAAAAAGTCAAATCTTCTGCACAAACTTTTAAGATTTGCACTGGGAAAATAGTATAGTGTGATGTGTAGCCCTTCAAAATATTCTATTGCAGTGTTTCTTAAAGTGGGGTTCTAGGAGGGTCTAGGACAGGGGTGTCAAACTCAAGGCCTGCAGCCTGGATCTGGTCTGTGGGGTGCTTAAATATGTCCCATAGGGTCAGCCTGGAAATAGCAAATGACAGGCCCATGGTGCCTCTGCAAGCGAAAATGGGGCACGGGGTGGCCATGCGCGCCCCCCTCTGTGCCATGTTTTTGGCCTGGATGGCCTTCTGCAGCACTTTGCTGGCCAAAACGGGGCACGGGGCGGCTGTGCACTGCCCCCTGTGGCCCATTTTTGGCCTGGACAGCCTCCTGCAGCACTTTGCCAGCCAAAATGGAACAATGGGGACCGCACGCTGGCTGTGTGTGGCCCCCCTTGCCCCATTTTGGCCGGCAAGGTGCTGCAGGAGGCGTCCATCCTGTTTCCTACTCCCACACACACTCAGCCGGCCCGTGGAGAACTACAATGGTGATTCAGGCCTCAAAGAAATCCAGTTTGACACCCCTGGTCTAGGACAACTTGCCACGGCCAGCTCACCGCAGCCAGCTTGCCATGGTCAACTTACCGTGGCCAACTTGCTGTGGAATAGCTCACCATGGGACAAGATTTACACTAATAATAAAGAAATGGTGGAATAGAATCATTAAGAAAAGGATGCAAAAGGGGGGACAGAATAAAATGTGAATGACAACAATTAATTTTTAAATTATTTTAAATAATTAAATTGAATTGTTGAATTGTCCCGCGGCAAGTTCTCCCATGGTGAGTTGGCCCATTAAACTTAGGAACCTTAGGGCTGCCCCAAGACCCTTTCAGGGATCCGCAAAATCAAATTATTTGCCAACCTATGATGAAAAATAATGCAATAATAAAATCCCATCAAACATTTTTAATACAATAAATATTGATCAATTTAAACCATACAAACAAAAGTTCCTTTGAGGTCTCCCATAATTTTTTAAAAGCAGGAAGGGGTTCTAAGAGAAAAAAGAAGCACTCTTCTACTGCAGTTATATAGCTAGAAACTTACAGAGACTTCCTTTTTCCACCACATGAGGGCACCTCCAAAATAATGTTGAAAATGAGTGACACAGAACTTTCATCGGGATAATTTTAAAATTAACCTGAACATTAAATTGGAGAATAATGAGAAATAAAAACAGCTGTAATAAGACCGCTTCCTAACAATGCCTCCAAAGTTGTAGTTCTTTGAGTGATAAGACTCAGCCTCAACTCTTACTTACTCTCCTTGCTGGAAACAACATTCAGTTCTATCTCTAACCGTAGCATTTCTAAGTGCCCAGAACAGAAACAAATAGAACATGGGGAGATCAGGAATCTAGTCCATAACATTTCAATAAAATGTGTTGCTTTAGAAAAGCCATGGAGCAAAACCTCAGTTTATGAAACTGGATTTCAAATAAAGAATGAAGCTATCGTATCGGAGTATAAGACGCACCTTTTTACCCTCAAAAAGAGGGTGAAAACCTGGGTGCGTCTTATACACCGAATGCAGCCCCACCCAGCCACCCCCACCCTTTGGCCTCTGCCTGCCAGCAATTTACCTCTTTGCAGCAAACAGGGCAAAGCACAAGAAGAGCACAAGAAGAGATAAACTGCCTCCCGATCTACAGCTGACAGGCTTGCAAGCCACATGGTAAAATGAAACTAACTACGGTGACTGTAATGTGACAAATTGCTGGGAGATAAACTGCTGGCAATATTAGACTGCTAAAATTAAAAGGAGGCAAGCTATAGCTGCTATGGCTCAGAGCTAGAGCTCTTGCCTCACAATCAGGAGGTTGTGAGTTCTATCCTAGGTACAGGCAGATTCTGTTAATATGTTATTTTGTTAAATGTTTGTAGAGTGTTTAAATTATTAGACTTATTTTTTAAAGACTGCTTTATTATTGTTCTAGACAACTTAACAAAACGAAGAAGCTTTTTAAAATAAATGCTTGCTCTGAAGAGGCCCAGTGCTATTGTATCTTCTTTTAAATAGCAGAGAATACTTCCAGAAAGCCACATCAATTTTAAAGATCTGTAAAAGTATAATCTGAAATGTCCTGTTTTAGTATTAAGTATTAGTATTAAGTATTAGTATTAAAAGAAGGCAGCTGAGAAACCCTGACTTAGTCATGTTTGGAGTAGATCTATTTAAATAATTGGGAGGAGTTAGTGTGATTACATTTAAGAAAACTTTCTGGGATTAATATACTGCCATAAATGTACATTTCTCCAATTCTTTGCCATTTCTATGGGTCAGGCACACATGCACAGAAATACACAGCAAACAGTGTATATAATCTGTACTGTTTGCTGTTTGCTGTTTGGCAAATTGCTGGGAGGCAGAGGCCTTTTTTCCTTGTTTTCCTCCCCCAAAACTAAGGTGCGTCTTATACTCCGGTGCGTCTTATACTCTGAAAAATACGGTATTTAAAAACACTTCGACACTAATATAAAACGTTCAGAATTGGAAGAAATTATAAATGGACTTCACTCTGGAGTTCAGGAGGATAAAAAGAAAATGGAAAAAATAATTATGAGGAATAGCGGAAAAAATATACAGGTCATGAATATCATCTATCTACTATCAATTATTGTTAAAAGCGTATAGTGAAAACTACAAATCAGGCCATTAGCACAACATCCTGGGAAATAATTCAATATTATATATGCTTAACTGACTTAATGCAATGCTTTCTCTGAGAGCTTGCTTTAAATAATATTTGGAAACAACAGCTGGCACAGATGGAGATCAGAATAGTTTGTGATTGGGAAAGGCTGTTTCGCCCTCCGCGAAAAACAGCACAACAGGCAAACCGGAAGTCCGTTTTTCCAAACTTCCAGTTTGCCCATTTGCCCGTTTTTTCACCGTCCCAGGCTTCAGTGAGGCCTGTGAGCATGCGTGGGGGGTGGGCAGGGGGCAGCGCGGGGGTGCGCATGTGTGTGTGGGAGAAAATGGTTGTGGGCATGTGTGCGTGCGCACACTAGCACGCACACACCCCTTTTTGCCACACGAACCAAAAAAGGTTCGCCATCACTGCACTATACCCTCTTCACTCTAACTTCTCTATCCTTAAATTGCTTCTCCAGAAGTAGAAACACAACCATCAGCAATCAGGGTCTTTGTATACATTTATGTGTAACAAATTACTGACCCACAACTCATCTACTGTATCAACTGGAGTACCACTGTGATATATGAGAAGTAGTTATGTGCAAGAACTCTGACTTATTTATTTAGCTAAAGATTCTGTGCTTTTCCCTGTTCCCATACCACAGAATGCCTGGGATGATTGTCCCACAGCAGGAAAATGTGGTGAAAGCTGGACCTATGGATGAAAAGAGAAAGCCCACTGAGTTTATGTGTTGAACCTATTCGTCAGGTGCAAATAACCAGGAACATGAGTTTAGTTCAACGCACTTCAAGTGTCTTATAAAAACCTGATCTACTGAAGTTCAAGGAAAATTGGTGCTATATAAGAGTCAATAGAATTCACAGGAGTCTGAAGTTATGTCTCTTGTGGGAGCGTAGTGACTCCAAACTGATGACACATTTGACTCCACCTTCGGGCTCCACCTAGTCATCTCCTACACTATTTAAGAACACACCATCAAGATAAGTGTTAATTGGGTGTCCTAAGAATGAATTTAAGGAGGAGGACCATGAGCAGTGTGGTGGTGCAGTGGTGAAGACTCTCGTCTCCCACTTGGAAGGTTGAGAGTTCAATCCTAGGTAGTGGCAGATGTTTTTCTCCTAGGGCACAAAGAAAAAAATATCTACTACAAACTCTATGTGGCGTCAGGAAGGGCATCCAGCTAGTGAATGCTCAGCTCCATCCGACTCTATCCGGAATGAAGGGATTACAGGGTCCTAAACAAATGGAGTTAAGGAGGCTCACATCATATGAGAAAATCGCATTGGTCTTGCTGCTAAATTTGGATAAGAGCAGCAGCTCTTAAAATAGCCGAAGGAAAAAATAATCCTTCCATTTTTATAAAACAGCTAATTGTGCAAGGAACCTAATCTACCCCTACCAATTCCAGTCTTCCTATCTGAATGTGGTAACACTGCACCCCTTCCATTCTGAGTTTTATTTATAATTTATTAAATATATATGACACCTATCTCACCATCAAGAGACATTAAATGTCCTCCAACAAGATAAAAATGATAAGATTAGAGAAGATTGCACCTGCATTCAACCAAACATGAGAAGTGATATTCTCATGCAACACCAGCAACCCATGGGTGAAGGAATCAGTTCATGGAACTCTATGTCCTTCTCATAAGCATATATGAACATGTTGGGTGACTGTTCTATTCTTATATATTACAACACTAACTGAAGAGTAATCATGTTGCTACAAAGAGACATGAAATTTTGGTATGCACAAAAGGCAAAGGAATTTTACTACTAGCCCTTTGAAGTCCTGAAAGTAATGAAACAAAGAATAATAAAGCTCTAGTTTTATTGTAAGGTACATTAACAGAACTTTGGAAGATATGAAGATATTTCTCCCTTCCTTTACTTTTACTGAGATACCTTTTGCATGACAGATTCCTGGTCCGTAGCATTTCCTCCTATCTCCCAAGGTCATTCCCACACACCATTGCAATCCTATGTTGTGTAAAAAATAGCTCTCCAATCAGAGATATTGATAGTCTGCAGACCAAAGGCCAGGTAGAAATTCAGACCGTTTGTTTACTTCCTGCACTTTAATCCCATTTTTTTTCCAAATAGCTGTTTTCCAAAGTTACTTGTACTATTTAAGAGATAGACAGACAGATCAGACTCTTAGGTTTACCATTAAAAAAAGAAAAGCAAAACTCACAATGAATGGGTAATGAAAGGGGAGAAGTTCTTCAAGGCTGGAGGGAGGGGAAATAGAGCAAAATATTGCTGTTTCTATACCACCTCGGACAGGGGTCTCCAACCTTGGCAATTTTAAGACTTGTGGACTTCAACTTCCAGAATTCCACAGCCAGCAAAGCTGGCTGTGGAATTCTGGGAGTTGAAGTCCACAAGTCTTCAAATTGCCAAGGTTGGAGACCCCTGACCTAGGATGTTGTTCTTCTGCTCACCTTGTTCTTTTATCAGCAACTGATGGTTCTACATCTCTGACAGATAGATTAAAAACAAAGCTGTCCATAACAATTATGGATTTCATCTACACCAAGAGGCCAATAAAGACTGTAATAGCCATTATGTAGAATACACAGGCAGAAGGCTAGCAGAATGCCTTCATGAACACCAACCAGCAGTCATAAGAGATGATGAAAACTCCTTACTTGCATAACACATGGAGTGACTTTACATAGCTTCAACTGGAAAGCTGTGAGCATCCTAGACCAAGTCCAAAAATGCTAGATTCCTGGAAGCCTGGCACTCAGACAAATTAGCCACCAACAAGCACAGCATCTACATACTATTCAAAAGGGACAATCAAAAAGCTGAAAGACCACAATATCTCCTGGACAGCAATTACTATCCAGAGATTAACTCCAAATTTGTCAGATCAACAATCAGGCATTAAACAATACCCCAATCAATGAACTACCAACTCAGACCAACAATCAAACAGTAAGTAGTCTAATCAAGGAACCATCAAGAAGAACACTGTCAAAACCCTCACAGGGTAAGCCACTTATACATAAATAGAAAGCAAACCCCACTCCCTTCTAGCACTGATAATGTTACCTAGTTAGGTAATGAAACATCTGCAAGAAAACGAAGCTCAGAGAACACCAAGGACCCCACAGTTTAACCCAGAGCTACAAGTATTCTCTTGTATTAGAGAGATCAAAGCTAGCTTCTTCTAGTTGCTGCAATTGGGGCCAATGCAGCTGGGTTCCCCTTGACATGATGGTCTTACTAGAAAGCAAGGAGTAATCACATTTATTGCCCCTCGGTCTCCTGGACCCTGGTGAAATCAGAACATGATGCCTTTTGAATCTGTAGACCTGGGAAATTGCCAATAGGAAGCAAGAACTGGGAGCTGAAGTCCAAGCATACTTCGGCGTTGCCAACTGAAGGGAGGCCAAGTTACCAGACATGATTTCCAATGTGGCAGCTGAAACCAAAGTGGTTAACTAACCTTTCCAATGAATGATGTTCCCAGACTTCCATTCCCTTGCAGAAAAGATCGCATCAAAGGGAGACTACACTGCTTATTCTGGAATTAAATATGTCATCCTGGCATATGCAGGGATGGAAGTCTATATTAGTGGTGGTTGTGGTCTTTCGATTATAAGGATGTATGCACACTTTTTCTCTTCTTTCTCTGCAGCATTTTGAAGAGTGCAACTATTAATCAGATTTCCAAAAAAATATTCCCTGTGTGTAAATAATTAAAGTAAAAGAAGCAGCTACCACAGAATAGTAAACGTAAATGAGACGTTTCATCTGACTGATAGAAAAGTAACAGTGAAAAAAGTAAGGCGGATTGCAAAAAGATTCGTTAGATGGCAGCAGGGGTGGGTTCCTAATTTTTTTACTACCGCTCTGTGGGTGTGGCTTATTTTGTGGGTGTGGCTTGCCAGCCATGTGACCGGGTGGGCGTGGCTTCTCGGATTGCTGAAGGGAGGGGAACTGAGATAGGTCCTGCCGCCCATTCCCCCTCCCCTCAGCAGCTCGAGAAGCCTCAAACGTGCGAAAATGCCTAGGATCATCACCGCACGTTTGTGCTTCTCGGACTGCTGAAGGGAGGGGAATGGAGATAGCTCCTGCCGCCCGTTCTTTCAGCATCTCACGTGCTCCCTCAGCCATCCTCCCCTGCTTGGACTCACTGTGGGGTAGGAAGGCAGCACATGAGCAGTGCCAGAAACTCGGCTTCTGGGCATGCGCAGAAGAAAATTTTAAAAAATAAATTAATTTTTTTAAAAAAATGGTGGCGCCCAGGCACCGGCAACTGACCGCACCAGTACTGTGACATCACCAGCGGGCCGCTACCGGTGCTATAGAGTGGACCGCACTGGTAGGAACCCACCACTGGATGGCAGGGAATGTTTCGGATATTAGCTAAACCAAAAAGAACTCAATATGAACTGTCTGACTAGCACATGAGATGGAAACTGATAAATATTCAGGCTACAATCCTGAAATAATGGTGGGTTGTTTATTTAATAGGGCAGAAAGAAACTGTTCCAGAAGGATAGAATTACAAAAGGCAAGATGCTCTCTGAATAAAAAAAAGGAATATCCTGCACATTCCCTCTGCCAAATCTCAGAGAAAAATTGCAAGAGAATCTGACTTGGGAGCATGAGTCAGAAAATAAACCCCCGATTTAAAACGTTCACTGGGAATAAGGCTGTTCATGGGACAACCTTAGCTGGGTCAGGAAAAGAACTTGTCATGCAAATTGCTAAATCCACTCATGGTGAGGTTAGAGCAAATTTGTTTTAGTCCCAAATAGCCCCTGGATTGTTTGGATTAAGCCAATTTCCATGGTGAGTTTGCACCAAAGGTTAAGTTTATCTTCCCACTATCAGCATAGAGATGAAAACCTAGAACAGTGTTTCTCAACTTTGACAACTTTAAGATATGTGGACTTCAACTCTGAGGTATTCTGGGAGTTGAGGTGCACACATCTTAAATTCACTAAATTGAAAAACACGACCCTAGAGGAACCTCACAAAAACTTGGTCATTCTAAGAACTGCTTAGTTTTTCTTTCTACTTTGTTTTATGCTACTTCCAACACAGTCCTAGGGAGAGGCTAAGCATATTAGAAAAGGGTCGATGCAGAGAAGGTTCTCCCAATTCTGCTAGTAGGGGCACTGATTCTGATTGGGCCTCCAAAGATTTGCAAGCATTTTTGTTGGGTTATATTAGAGCAGTGTTCAGCAATAGCAATAGCACTTAGACTTATATATACCGCTTCACAGTGCTTTACAGCACTTTCTAAGCGTTTTACAGAGTCAGCACATTGCCCCCAACAATCTGGGTCCTCATTTTACCGACCTCAGAAGGATAGAAGACTGAGTCAGCCTTGAGCCCTGTCAGGATCGAACTCCAGACTGTGGGCAGAGTTAGCCTGCAATACTGCATTCTAACTACTACAGCACCATGGCTCCTAGGACCCTTCAGGGTTCTCCAAGACGCTCTCAGAGATCCATAAAGTCAAAATCAATCACAAAGCTATGTTGAATAAATAATGCAATATTAAAATCCCATCAAACAATCATGTGACACAGTAGCAGCAGCGTATGTGTCCATTTTAATTTTCAATATGATAAACGCAACCCATATAAAGATAAACTAAAGATAAACTAAAGCTTTTAGGATCCTCCATCGTTTTTTAAAATGGGAAAGGATCCTAAGAGAAAAAGTTTAAGACACACCAATCTAGATGAAAGGGATGACAGAGAGTGCCTCTGTCTCTGTTTTTAGTTTGTGGAAGACAGAGGTGGGTTCCAACTTACCTTGCTGCCGGTTCGCTTCCTCCTGCGCCGCTGGCTGCACCCTCGTGGGCGCATGCGCAGTGCAAAAATACACCAATTTTTTTAAAAGCCAAAAACAAAATTGCGACGCATGCGCAGTGCCGGAAACTCGGCTTTTGCGCATGCGCAGAAGAAAAAAAAATCAGAAAAACATAAAAAATTTTAAATTTTTTTTAAAAAAGATGGCAGCGCCCATGGACCGGCATCGACCAATCTGGTTTGGTGACATCATCATGATGTCACCAGCGGGTCGCTACCAGTTCGGGCGAACCGGTCCGAACCAGGAGGAACCCACCTCTGGTGGAAGATCATTGATGAGGGCTGATCTGCTCCCTTTGACACCAGCTGGGTGATTTTAAGCCAGTCATCAGGAAACTGGGAGTTCTAGTCTGAACTTAGGCACAAATGACAGCTGGGTCACTTTGGGCCAGTCCCTCTCTCTCAGCACCACCCACCTCACAGGGTTGTTGCTATGGGGAGAATAGGAGAATGAAGGAGTATTACAGAGGTGGGTTTCAGCAGGTTCTGACCAGTTCTGGAGAACTGGTAGTGGAAATTTTGAGTAGTTCGGAGAACCGGTAAATACCACCTCTGACTGGCCCTGCCTCCATCTATTCTCTGCCTTCCGAGTCCCAGCTGATCAGGAGGAAATGGGGATTTTGCAGTAACCTTCCCCTGGAGTGGGGTGGGAATGGAGATTTTACAGTATCCTTCCCCTGCCACGCCCACCAAGTCACGCCACGCCCACCAAGCCACGCCCACAGAACCGGCAGTAAAAAAAATTGAATCCCATCACTGGAGTATTATGTATGTTCTTCACCTAAGTTACCTAAAAAGTAATAAAGGCACGATAAAAATCTAATAAATAAATAACATAGATAATTGCAACAATACAGTATAGGTAGAGAACTGTTTTTCACCACCTTTTGTTAAAAAAAAAACCCAAATCCCACAAAACATCGGAACTATGATATGCTTAAACAGATCAAACTATACTAGATGGGACCTATAACAGAACTGAATAACAGAAAACAGAGTTGGAAGGGACTTTGAAGGTCTTCTAGTCCAACCTCCTGCTCAGGCAGGAAAACAAAAAACAAAAACCCAGCAAATGGATGGAGATTACATCAGTTTTTCATTATTCCAGATTTTGATCAACTAAAGCTTAGCTAATTTAACAAGGAGAGGCCCATATCTGTTCGTTAGATTTCCTGTCTATCCTGCCTTTCTTCCAGGCACTCATATCCATGTACATATTCCCTCCTTCAGTTTTTCTTCCTGCAGTAACAATCCTGAGAGACATATTGGGTTGAAAAACAATGACTGATTCCAAGTCACACAGTGAGGTACATTTTGGGTCTCTTTAATCACTACATCGTGAGGGCAAACGAAGGAGCATGAGTTTTAATAAAGAAGAATGAAATTTAAGGATATTAATTTTTTAACTAGTTTTAGTTCCCATGTTCTAAAGGAGAATGGAAGTGATTATCTCCATATGCATACATACATTTAATGAAATCTGAAAGCTGTTGTTTCTTAAATTTGAAATTCTTATTCAGATTACTTCACATAACTTGCTACGGCTTAAAATTGATTCAGCATTGTGTGTTGTTTGAACCTAATTAAAGTCCTCGCTTAGTAACTGCAACTGGGACCTGCAACTGTCGCTAAAGGGAAAATCATGTGACTTTGATTTATGATTTTATTTCCACGTTATCCATTAATTCTGCTTGTCACAAACTTGCTGGGAAGCAAACAAACGGTGATCAATGAATCAAGGACACAGTGATGGTTGCAAATGCTAAGGTGTGTGCTGATTGTGAAGCGTCTGGATGGCATTCACAGGACCTTGCAACATTAACCATTAACTAACCAACATTAACGGTTAGTCGTGGGTGCTCCATCACTGAAAGCTTTTAAGAAGAGATGGACAGCCACTTGTCTGGAATGCTTGAGCAGGGAGTTGGACTAGATTACAGTGATGGCGAACCTTTTATTTATTTATTATATATTTATTTTGTGGGATTTATATACCGCCTCACAGTGCAAGCACTGTCTAAGCGGTTTACACCAGTAAGCAATGTATATTTATATTGCCCCCAACAATCTGGGTCCTCATTTTACCTACCTCGGAAGGATGGAAGGCTGAGTCAACCTTGAGCCGGTGAGATTTGAACTGCTGACCTGCGGATCAGTGTCAGCTAAAGTGGCCTGCAGTACCTGCCTCTAACCGCTGCGCCACCTCGGCTCTTTTAGACACCAAGTGCCAAACTGCGTGTGCGTGCATGCCCAAACTGAAAGGTGCATGCGTGCAAATGTGTGCATGCATGGCCATGCATGCGCATATGGGTGGACATACGCGCATGTGCAGCAGAGACCCAAAGACCAGCTGGCCGTCAGAATCCCAACATCGGCGGCGTGACAAGAGGTAAGATCTTTTTCTTTCGTGAGCTTCTATTTCATCGTTTGCAGGGAAACAGAAGCTCACAAAAGAAACGCCACAGAGATCTGACTTGGGGCGACGGTGCGCGTGCCAGCAGAGAGGGCTCTGCGTGCCACCTCTGGCACGCATGCCATAGGTTCGCCATCACGGGACTAGAAGATCCCATCCCTTCCAACTCTGGTTTTCTGTTCTCTTCGAACAGCCATAAATACAAGGACTGGTAACAAAACTATGGTGGTTTTTTTTTACACTGTTCTAATTTTGAAGGGCCATTAAATGAGGTGGTTGGTAAGTGAAGACTACCAATTAGGTAGCACCAATCCGAAAGAACCTCTTTAAGAGTTTGCATGCTCTTCTAAGACCTCTTCAAATCTCTTTTAAGACTTTCTCATGCTTAGTGCAAGGGAACAGCAAAAGAGTTTTTCCATTCAGAATGTGCACTATGCACAAGGCCCTTCAAAGGTCACCAAGGAAAATGCTAGGTTTAGAAAGCTATTAAAGTGATACATGCCACAGCACCAGTGACATAAACCAAAATAAATGAGAGAGCGGACATGTTTCACTTTGACTCAACAACGGGCTACAAGGAAAAACGCTTATTCAATCAAAGCACAGAACTGAATTTGTTTCAAGAGGCAGGTTCTGGGGCAAACTGTTTATTAGGGTGAGGTTTCTAGATAGTCTGAAATTTCAGCCTACGGTTTTGCCTGCCATTCTTGATGCATTCCAGCTCCCTGAAATGTTACTGACAGACATTTCAATTAAACGTCAACCTGCCTTGAACGTAATCTAATCACAGAAGCTGTGCGCCCTGAAATTATACCAAAGTTTAGGACTTCCTCATTGCAAATGTAGCCGCACATTTAGATTTTTCCAAGTGGCCTGTTTTTGATAGAATGAGGATGTCGTTCAGTAATTGAAAAATATGTTTATATTAAGCAATCTTTAGCAACAGAGTGGTAAATGCCTGGAACTCACTACCTGACATTGTGGTTTCGTCACCAAACCCCCAAAACTTTATCCTTAGACTGTCCACTGTTGACTTCACCCGATTCCTAAGAGGTCAGTAAGGGGCGTGCATAAGTGCACCAGCGTGCTTACCATCCCTGTCCTAATGTTCCCTCTTATCAGTACTCATTTTATGTATATAAACAATGTTATATCTATGTATATTACCAACACATACTTGACAAAAATAAATAAATAAAATAAAATAAATAAAATAAAATAAAAAGTGTTCTGAAAACCACATCAGCATTCCCCACTAACATATCATGAGCATGTAGAAAGCTGTTTAATGTGTCATCAGGCCACTGATCCTTGTTACCTTCTAAGGCAGACAGGTGATTGTCCAGGCCTACCAAGTAATGCTAAAATCAGACAGAACAGAACGAAAGAATTGGAAGGGAACTTGGAGGTCTTCTAGTCCAACCCCCTGCTCAAGCAGGAAACTCTATACCATTATTTGAGACAAGTGGCTATCCAGTCTCTTCTTAAAAGCCTCCAGTGTTGGAGCATTCATACCTTCCAGAGGCAAGTCGATCCACTGATCAATTGTTCTTTCAGGAAATTTCTCCTTAGTTCTAGGTTGCTTCTCTCCTTGATGGGTTTCCATCCCTTGCTTCTTGTCCTGCCTTCAGGTGCTTTGGAGAATAGTTTGACCCTCTCTTCTTTCGGGCAGCCCCTGAGATATTGGAACACTGCTATCATATCATCCCTATCATAGCACCCGTATCACACATCAAAAGTAAGAACTCTCTACTGATTAACAGGGTTTATCAGACTCATTCAATTTGAGAACTACATATTTTCCTAGAAATACAGGTAATCCTCAGCTTATGACCACAACGGGACCAGAAATTCCATTGCTAAGCACGGCAATGGTTAAGTGAGTCGTGTCCAATTTTATACAGTTTTTGTCATAGCTGTTAAGTGAATCACTGTGTTTGTTAAATGAATCATGCAGTCATTAAGTGAATCCAGTTTCCCCCATTGAGTTTCCTTGTTAGAAGCCCCCTGGGAAGGTTGCAAATGGAGATCTCATGATCCCAGGATGCTACAACCATCTTTAAATACATGCTGGTTGCAAAGTACCCAAAGTTTGATCATGTGACCACAGGGATGCTGTCAGAGCCGTAAGTGGAAGGACCAGCCACAACATGTTGTTGTAACTTTGAATAGTTGTTAAATGAATGGTTGTAAGTCAAGGACCACCTGTTGGAGTGTAGGAATTTGGATGGTTGTTCTTTTTAAAGACAGCCTTATTAACTTGAAGTTTACTTGCGCCTACATAAATTATAAATGAATTGTTTTCGGTTACTTGATATTCCAGGCTATGTACTCCAACCTGGAATTAAGGAGAAACTTCCTAAAGGTGAGGACAATTAACCAGTGGAACAGCTTGCCTCCAGAAATCGTGGGCGCTCCATCACTGGAGGTTTTTAAGAAGAGACCGGACAGTCACTTGTCTGAGATGGTATAGGTTCTCCTGCTTGAGCAGGGGGCTGGACTAGAAGACCTCCAAGGTCCCTTCCAGCTCTATTCTATTCTAGATTCTATGTAGAACACACAGATTCCTACCGTTTAACAAATCAGATCTTGGTCCAGGTATTTTAGCATTGTCTGTACTATTTGGAAGAAATTATCCAGAATTTAATCAAAACGTTTTTCTCATCCCTGCTTAAAAAGTCCCAAAATTGAAACTGAGATCTTAGCATGCACATCAAGTGATTCACTCTACTGACCTTACTTTCTTCCTATCAAAGAATATACAAGATGCTAACTTGTAAGCCAGTGCTTCTTAAATAGATATTAACTTGGGCATATCCTTGGGGTAAGGAGCAATTGGCATAATTGCTTGTTTGTAAGTCAAATTACGGAGAGTTGCTGCTGCTGCTGAGATACTTGTGTGAAACAAAAAACTATCATTTTTGTGTAAGAGTAATGCCGGTAACATTATTATTAATAATTATTATCATTAATTATTAATAAGGAAGGCAGTGGCTTAGTGGCTAAGATGCTGAGCTTATTGATCGAAAGGTCGGCAGTTCAGCGGTTCAAATCCCTAGTGCCGCGTAACAGGGTGAGCTCCCGTTACTTGTCCCAGCTTCTGCCAACCTAGCAGTTCAAAAGCACATAAAAATGCAAGTAGAAAAATAGGGATCACCTTTGGTGGGAAGGTAACAGCGCTCCGTGCACCTTTGGTGTTTAGTCATGCCGGCCACAGAGGTTGGTTCCTCCCGGTTCCCCCGAACCAGTAACAAACTGCTGGTGATGTCACAATGATGCCACAGAACCGGTTTGGTTGGTGCCAGTCCGTGCGCGCCACCATCTTTTTTTAAAAAAAAAAATTCGGAATTTTTTAAATTATTTTTTTGGGGAAATTTTTCCAGGGGTTTTTTCTACGCATGTGTAGAAGCCAAGTTTCCGGCACTGTGCATGCGTCGTCATCTTGTTTTTGGCTTTTTTGGAGGGGATTTTTTTTGGATTTTTTGCCACTGCACACGCGTCGCAGGAGGAAGTGAACCAGCAGTGAGGTAAGTTAGAACCCACCCCTGGCCAGCCACATGACCACGGAGATGTCTTCGGACAGCGCTGGCTCTTTGGCTTTGAAACGGAGATGAGCACCACCACCTAGAGTTAGGAATGACTAGCATATATGTGCAAGGGGAATCTTTACCTTTTAATAACATTATTTGAGACAAATTATGAACCACTGCTAAAAGGAATGTTCTCTCTACACATCATATAATTAAACATTGTGAACAACTTTGGGGAAACACTCAAGGACAAAAAGCCTAAGCTATCCAAGCAAGATAAGATCTCATAATAATTCATGTAACAACTTCCGAACATCTTAGGATCTCAGAATTCAAAGGAGTTGTTGTAGCTGTTAACGCAGACTGCCAAATCCTTAAGGCAGGGGTCCTCAAACTTGGCAACTTTAAGACTTGTGGACTTCAACTCCCAGAATTCTCCAGACAGCATAGCTGGCTGGAGAATTATGGGAGTTGAAGTCCACAAGTCTTAAAGTTGCCAAGTTTGAGGACCCCTGCCTTAAGGACTCTCAGCAATGTATAGATATGATACTTGTACATATGAAACAATCTACAACCAAGGACTAAATTTCATTTATTTGAGTTCTATAGCTGCCCATTTCAACAAGTGACCTTTTGTTGAGCCCACCTGGTTCATTTTGAGCAGTTGCAGAAGGCAGTCAGGGAAGGAGCCAACCAGATGTCTACTGAGATGTTGTTACAAAGAAATGGTATAGCTGGAAAATGTTGCCACTGAGTCTGGGGACCCTTTATCTGTCTAAAGTGGGACCCCAGTGATTGTTACTCCCAGGTAGATCACATTGGCTGGGCCAATTCCAATGGCCCAGGAGAGAAGCAAGGAGAAATTTCCTAACAGTGAGAACAATTAACCAGACGAATGGAGGTTTTTAAGAAGAGATTGGACAACCATTTGTCTGAAATGGGATCTCTTGCTCAAGCAGGGGGTTGAATTAGAAGACCTCTAAGGTAAGGTGACCAGATTTTTTTTTAAGCGGGACACCATTGACAGGAGGCGGGCCCGCCTGGACGCCGCCATTTGAGTTTTGCCCTCTGCGCATGCGCAGAACGCTGTGCATGCGCAGAGGGCAAAAGAATGCAAATGTCGGTGTCCAGGTGGGTGGGTGGGAGGCGGGAGGCCTTTCCTCACCTCCCGCCTCCCCTTCGGGAGCCGGCAGTGGCTTGGGCTGGCTGGCTGGTAGAAATGCTCCGCCTGTGTTTCGCGATCCCCGAGGATACCCAAGCTCTCCCCCAAACTCTTCCTCCTGCCGCCCCTTGCTAGCCAAGTACATCTTCGCCTCCGCTTACCTTTCCCCATGGGGCGGGACAACCCCGCCACCGGGCAAGTAGTTCCTGTTCAGCGCCATGTTCCCGGCCAATGGCACCGACCGAGGCGGCTCGTCTCTTTCGTCCCTTGCCAAGTACGGCAGAGCCGCCCTGTAGCGACCGTGATCTCCTGGCGCGCAGGCCTGCCTCTCGGTGGAGTGGAGGCGTGGCGGCCTGTCGGCTGTGGGGGAGCCTGTCCCGCGGACGCCTCCTGGTCACTTGGGATGACTGCAAAAGGCGCGGTGGTGCTACTACGGTAAGGTGACCAGACGTCCGGGCATTCTTTCCAAAAAAGCTCGACTTTTTGGAAACAATGCGGGACGCGGGACACATGCTTGAAAAGCGTGTCTGTCCCGCCAAAAGCGGGATGTCTGGTCACCTTACTCTAAGGTCCCTTCCAACTCTGTTATTCTCTTATCTGCAAGAGTAACATCTCCCATTTGAATTGGCCCAGCCAATGTGATCTACCTGGGAGTAACAATCACTGGGGTCCCACTTTAGAGAGATCCAAACCGGCTGAATATCACCTCTGGTCACCTCATATATAAAATGTACTTTATTAATTCTTTCTATACCTGAGAAGAGCAAGAGTATTATGTAAGCAGTGAGTGTGGCATTTTCCTCTACCAGGTCTGTTAGAGTTTTTGGGTTTAGGAATTCAGGAACATCTTATAATAAATATTTGTTGCAACTCATACAGCTTTGCTTAACATAACATGAGATTTGGAGACATATTTATTCATTATTATTTTTACATATTTAAATTTAATCTGCTGCAATCCATCAAATCACAGCAGGTAACAATAAAAAGTTAGCAATAACACACCAGGGTGCAGTAACAAAAAAAAATGTAATGACATAAAAACAGTAACCACACAGTATCTCAATAAATACAAAATCAAAACATAGGAAAACAACAACAACAGTAAATAACTCAATAGCATGTGCAAAATTCAAAAGCCCCCTTGAGCAATTCAATATTTAATAATTTCCTAATGCTAAATAAGGGGGAATCTGCACAGATTTGAGGGAGAAGAGCGTTGGCCCCACAATGGAGAAATAACAGTTTAGACAGAATAGCTAAATGTCTATGGAGATTCTCAGTCATCCAGGTCATAGTTGTCCCAAAGGTGCTTTTTTCAAGAGGCAACTGGACTTTCTGGTTTTTCTTTGAAGATGTTTCGCTTCCCATCCAAGAAGCTGAAGAAGCTTCTTGGACGAGACCCAAAGGTGCTTTTTTAAGAAGCAACTGTACTTTCTTTGTCTTTCCTTGAAGACATTTCGCTTCCCATCCAAGAAACCTGTTCAGTTCTGGCTGGATGGTGGGGAATGGAAGGATTTATACTCATTGCAGACAGCTGGTCATTTGCATTCTTTTAGAGAGTCGTTAAGGCTCTCCAAAGACTATTGGCTCTCCATAGAATGATTGAGAATCTCTATAGACATTCTTGGATGAGAAGTGAAGTGTCTTCAAAGAAAAACAATAAAGTCCAGTTGCCTTTTGAGAAAACACTTTTCGGACAACAGCTGAGAGAGCACCAAAGACCCCACCATTCAACCCTGAGCTAAAAACATTCACAGCCTGTGCAGCTGGCACCTGAGTCAGACAGTGAAGAGGCTGGCGAGGACTCGGTGCCAGAGGCAGAGAGTCAGCCAGGGCCTTCAGAATCTCCAGCACCTCACATCAGTGATGAGAAAGAAGAGGGTCCTCCTCTTCTTAATGCACGGGCACGCAGAGCTGCCAAAAGGCAGGAATGGTTCCTCAGGAGGAGGTCTCCTCGGGAGTAGGCTTGGGGATAATTGGCCACTCACTTAGCCTATTTAAGGGATGACGACAACAAGAACTCTGCAGGAAACAATGTTAGTTCGTTCATGTGCCTTCGTGTTCTGAAAATGTCTGCTCAGCTTATCTGTTTTGGCATTCTTCCTGCGGACTGCATCTAGGCATTTTGCCAAGCTTCTTGATATATCCAGGACTATTTACTTAGACTTGCTTTCTGATTTCATGGACTTTTGCTAGCTGTTAATGCAGTTCAATTAACAGCTGGTTTTTCAAGAAAAGATTGCTTTAACTTGTGTTTGTGTGTGTCAACTACTAAGCAAGCTTATTAGTAGTCGTTAATTGAGTAAACATAGGTTTGAACAAACTGTGTGTGTGCTACGTTCTTTCTGGTCCGTAGCTGGGGCAGAACACAAAAAAGGAAACTGCTTAGAAGAATCTCAACATGTCTTTCTTGATTCTCAGAGCCAGACATCAATGCACGCCCTCCTTCCTGGAAATCCAGATTATATTTCACCAGAGTCTGATAGTCAGGTAAGGCACTGTCCTAATATCCAATGCAAGTACTGACAGTCTGCATCACAGAGAGATTCAAAGTAGCTTGTATAGGTTAATGATTTCATCAGCCAAGACCAGCACAAAGAGTCCACCAGACCAGCTCTACAAGATGGCTGGCAACAAGGAAGAGTATTGGGCAGCAGTTACTTAAACAAGCTGTGTATGATATGTTGCCTTCCCACTTAAACTAACAAGTTCTCTGTTGTGACATGTGTGGTTTTGGCTTAACTGACTTAAACTCAGCAATTGTGGTTCATGTGGCTCACTATTCCCTAAAGAACAACTCCATGCCATCAGTAAATCTTGCCTCATTGTAGTGGAATGCAGAGATAAAGTTGAAAAAGAATGCAAGAAGCATCAGCAGAACCATTAAGACACAATAGGGAAGAATACAAATCATAACATAATCCCTGGAAAGGCGGAAGTAAGAGAAAGAGACTCAAAATAACCCTGACTTCATTCTCTCTGGTATAAGAAGAGGCAACACAAATTTTTACAGGCTTTCAAGATGCTGTTATTATACCCTACAGCAGTGTTTCTCAACTTCAGCAATTTTAATTTATGTTTAATATTCAGAGTTTAAGTCTACCCATTTTAAAGCTGCTGGGGTTGAGAAACACTGCCCTACATCAATAGAGTCCCTGGAGTTCTTGTGGTATCAACCAGGGGTGGGTTCCGATTTTCGTCGCTGCCAGTTTGCTCAGTGGCGCACCGCGTGGGCACAAGCACATGCACAGTGCTAAAAACACAGCATCTGCGCATGCGCAGAAGTAAAAAAACAGCTTTTGCACATGCGCAGAAGCAAAAAACAAGATTGTGCCGCCTATGGCGCCGCCGAGACAGCCAGTTCGGGGACGTGGCAGGCCTGGGTCGCTGCTGGTTCCAGCGACCCAGGCCACCAAGTTCCATAGAACCGGTCCGAACCAGGAAGAACCCACCTCTGGTATCAACCTTAACACAGCCTTAACATGGACTTTAAACTGCATATTAAACTGTTAATTAATTGACTATAAGTGATTATAGGTAAAATGACTCATATGTATCAATTTGGATTCATTTTAAATTGAAATATATCTATCCCTATCAGGAAATTATTAAATATGATATAATTTAGTGAAATTAATAAATTTTCCCTAGCCATTTCTTCTTTAAATATATTTAAAGCTTTTTGTTTTCAGGAAATGCTATTTTTAAAGCAAATATTAATTAAATTTAAATTTGGGGCTGGTTTTTGTAAGACGCTTCAACATATTTGTGGTCCAACTAAAACCCAGATACGATTTAACAGACATGATTCAAATCCCTTTAGGATTTTAAGCAGTAGCAAACTGCTATCCTTTATCTTTTCAACCTATCCATAGAGATGTCGGCAATAACAGTTACATCCAATAATCAGGTTTGTGTGAGGAAAATGATATGTTTTTAATTTTCTCCAAAATTTCTTATTCAGTTAGCTATATTAAGGAGTTAGAGGAATTTGCAGAATTAACTATCAGTTAATTTTCACAAATCGTATCTCATATTTTTTTCATACTCCCCTCAAAATTCAAAAGCACATGTCTATAATTTTAGGGATTCCAATAGTATATAAATCTTTAAAATATTTAGGTCTTCTTTTTCTTGTTCTTTACTTCGTCTTTTATCGCTTCCAGTGTAGAGGGAGATATTTAGGTATTATTACTAAAATATTAGTAAAATCTTTACAAATAACTATATACCAATATGAAAAAAATTAAATAAGGAAATGAAAAATTGGGCTTCAAAACATTTCAGTATATTGCAGCAAATTGCAGCAGTAAAGATGAAAATTCTTGTGTAGCTTAACCTTTCATTGCAATGTATCCCACTGATAATTCCAGAACAAGCTTTAAGACATTGGGAAAGAAAGGAAGGAAGGAAGGAAGGAAGGAAGAAAGGAAGGAAGGAAGGAAGGAAGGAAGGAAGGAAGGAAGGAAGGAAGGAAGGAAGGAAGGAAGGAAGGAAGGAAGGAAGGAAGGAAGGAAGGAAGGAATAGGAAGCTTCTGCTTTCATGGAAAAAATTACAGTAAATAAAAGGATTCTATATAAACCTCAGAAACATGCCCAATTTGTAAATATATTATGAGGCAGCATAGTTAGGGCATATGATTCCATTTATTATGAAGACTCTTCTAAACAATGGATTCAAATTGAAATTATGTTGAGTCAAATAAGTTTATAAACCAGTGTTTTTTTTAACCCAAAACATTTTTCTGGAATAAAACATATTGAAAATGTTTTACTAAAACAATGCTTCAAATCTGGAAGAATAAATACATAATTTTAATAAAGGATATTTTTCCTTTAACCCTTTTGATAACCTATTTCCATCAGGATAATTACTACAGTTTGGCTATAGTGAAATCTTTGAGAGCATATCATTTTTATGGAGTGAAATATTTTTCTAATGGTGAACCTTTCAATAAAGATGAAATAGGGCAGGGCTGTCAAACTCAAGGCCCGGAGGCTGGATCCGACCCGTGGGGTGCTTAGATCTGGCCCACGGGGCTGCCCTGGAAACAGCAAAGAGAGCATGGAAGGAAAAATAAGGAAAGAGGGGAAGGAAGAAAAAGAAGAATGAAGAGGGAAGGAAAAAGAAGAAAAGGAAGGAAGGAAGGAAGGAAGGAAGGAAGGAAGGAAGGAAGGAAGGGAGGGAGGGAGGGAGGGAGGGAGGGAGGGAGGAAGGAAGGAAGGAAGATTATGATGAGAGTGAGGGTGGGTCTGAGGGAAGTCTTGCCTTAGCACTTGGCCACCACAGGTGGCCCCAACATGAGTGACGTTGAGCTGGCCACGCCCACCCCGGCCACGGCCCCCCAGCCACACACACACACCGTCAAACACAACCTTGAGGCGGTCCTCAATGAAATCGAGTTTGACACCCCTGAAATAGAGCAACAAATAAGCAATAAGCCTGTGGTTTTTTTTATACTAACTCTAATCTCTTTTGGGCAATAAAATATTAGAACTTCAGCAATACAGCCTTATATTAATTTTGAGAATTTAATACGTCATTATTCAAAACCACGAAAAGGAACAATCTTAAAAATGTATAGGATATTATAGTAATATATAGGAAATATAGAAATAGGTAATATATAGTAATCAGTGGTAGGTTGCTACCGGTTCGCCCCGGTTTGGGCGAACCAGTAGCAGCGTCGGCAGGAGGCTCCGCCCACCCACCCGGACGTCATCACAGATAATATGCGCATGCGCAGAAGCAGTGCACACACACACACACATCTCCGAACCGGTAGCAAAGATAAGTGAAACCCATTACTGATAGTAATATATAGAAATAGGAAATCCACAAGATGGATTAAAAGAAGTTTGAAATACGGATCTTGGTAATTTCATAGAGGAGACAAATTGGCAGTTATGAAACCAGGTGGGTTCACCTCAATTTCAATGCAAGAACTGCAGTGGAAAATTATGCATCATTGGCATAATTGATTCCTGTTAAGATTGGCACAGATATACCAAAATTATTCTTCCAAATGCTGGAGAGGTTGTAAGAAAAGAGTTGGGTTTATTTTTACATTTCTGGTGGTCATGTGATCCACGTATACAGTACCCTTTTGGTGTAACTTTTTTTGGAGATAAGTATTATGACTAAACAAAGAACAGAGGGTTCTCCAGAGTTAGGCTTATTGCACTTATGAACTGATTATCAACTTTATTTTTTTAATTGCGCAACATTGGAAAACTCATAAAAGTTGACTTGTTATCACAGACAAAAATAAAGTAATTCAGAAGCTTCAGAAACAGGAACTACAATTTAAAAGAATAACAGAGTTGAAAGGAACCTTGAAGATCTTCTAGTTCAGGGGTCCTCTAATTTTTAAACAGGGGGCCAATTCACGGTCCCTCAGACTGTTGGGGGGGGCTGACCGGTTGGGTGGGCGTGACTAGGTGGTCATGTGTCTGGGTGGGCATGGCTAGGTCGTGTGACTAGGTGGGCGTGGCCAATTTAACAGTCCATTAAACAATGGACACAAATTAAACTTTAATTTGTTTTGCTCCTGGGGGTGTTTTATTTGCTTTTGTTTGCATGTTGCTCTTTTGGTTGACTTTTCTTTTTATTAGATCATTTTTTCAGTTGTTTAGGAGTCTAGTGGTCTGTTGTGTTCTGACTGACCTATAACTGAACCATAAACTTGTTTTGACTAGACGACCTCTGACTGAACTGTTGTTATGTTTATAGTTGAACTCTACCTGAACTGTTGTTGCCACCCTGGTCATGTGTTTGAATGCTCATATGCTATTGGTTGTTGTGTCTGACAGTTCCCTATAAAAGGGCTATCTGTCAGACTGCAAGTTGCTGGTTGTTTTGAGTGAGATAATAAAAAAGCTGTTCTGAAGTCTGTCTCCTGCGATCTTTGCCCACAATTTAACATGGTCCACTTCAGAAAACTCAGTTTTGCAGCAATTCTTCTCAGCCCCAAGGAGCTTGAGAAATCTCTGTCTCTCTTCTGTCTCTCTGTCTCTGTCTCTCTCTCCCTCTGTCTGTCTCTCTCTCACGCCCTCCCTCCTCCCGCCGTTTTCTGCCTCCTGGGGCGTCTGTGCGCCCCATTTTTCACCTCCCCCGCCTCCAGCAGCATTCTGCAGGCCAAAAACAGCCCATTTTCACCCTTTTTTTTGGCCTCCTGGGGCGTCTGTGTGCCCCATTTTTCACCTCCCCCGCCTCCAGAATGTCTAGTTTAACCCCCTGCTCAAGCAGGAGACCCTATACCATTCCAGACAAGTGTCTGTCTAGTGATGGAGAACCCACGACTTCTGAAGGCAAGCTGTTCCACTGGTTAATTGTACTCACTGTTAGGAAATTTTTCCTTTGTTCTAGATTGCTTGTCTCCTTGATTAGTTTACACCCATTGTTTCTTGCCTTGCCTTGTGGTGCTTTGGAGAATAGGTTGACACCCTCTTCTTTGGGGCACCCCCTCAAATATTGGAACACTGCTATCATGTCACTCCTAGTCCTTCTTTTCACTAGACTGTATTTCACCAAATTTGGATTTTATGGTTTATCTTAATAATAAAATATTATAATTTGGTAATTATAATTGTTAATTTATATATGGTACATTTTCACATGTATAGTACCCATCTCTTTATTCACATAATATATCTTTTTTGCATACTCTACTTTTTTTCTTTATATGCATCTTGGATTTATGTTAATGTAGTTCCTCATATTGCCTGGTAAAAAACCTACCTAGCTTAACTTACCTTGAAGGACTCACAGTTTGGTTTTATATGTGGAGGCAATAGCAAAACGTGGCCCAAACCTGACTATTTCAGGTTAGAATAGCACTATCTGAAGAACCAATTGACCCCAGACAGCTCAACTTTGCAGCTCGTTAATACAACCCATGGATTACAGCCAGTGGTGGGTTCCTACCGGTGCGGTCCACTCTATAGCACCGGTAGCGGCCCGCTGGTGATGTCACAGTACTGGTAAGGTCAGTTGCCGGTGCCTGGGCGCCGCCATTTTTTTTTTAAAAAATTTTTTTTAATTGTCTTTTGTGCATGCCCAGAAGCCGAGCTTCCGGCACTGCGCATACGCTGCCTTCCTACCCCACAGTGAGTCCAAGCAGGGGAGGATGGCTGAGGGAGCGCATGAGACGCTGAAAGAACGGGCGGCAGGAGCTATCTCCATTCCCCTCCCTTCAGCAGTCCGAGAAGCCACGAACACGCGGTGATGATCCTAGGCATTTTCGCACGTTTGAGGCTTCTTGAGCTGCTGAGGGGAGGGGGAATGGGCAGCAGGACTATCTCAGTTCCCCTCCCTTCAGCAGTCCGAGAAGCCACGCCCACCCGGTCACATGGCCAGCAAGCCACACCCACCTGGTCACATGGCTGGCAAGCGACACCCACAAAATAAGCCCCGCCCACAGAGTGGTAGTAAAAAAATTAGGAACCCGCCCCTGATTACAGCAGAAGGTTGAACAAGAATGTTAACTTAGCTAGGTAGCATCCTAGGTCAAAGATGTCATATGGTATGCTTGGATCTGTGGGCAGCTCCACTCAAGTCTTTCAGCCACTCTTACCAACATACCATTGTTGGCACTAGAAAGCTGAGATGATTTGTGGCTGGATTGGGGTTTACCACAAATTGCATGATGTCCCTTTCACACATGGAAACACTGGAGCACCGCATAGCTGAGGAACAGACCATTCTCATTAGTGGGAATGCCTTCAAATTCCTACCTCCAACATTTTTGGCTTTCCTTTTTCCCTATAACTGCTAAACCTCTGTGGCACCAAGATGTCCTTTACACCAAGCTTCGAACAGTCTCAGACAATTTGCAAGTGAAGCTCACTTCCCCACAACAAATGCAACAAGGGAAAGACGAGGGCTCCCATTTTAGCGCTCCCTAGAGCAGGGGGCCCCAACCCCTGGGCCATGGACCATGGACCAAAACAAGTCTGCAGTCCATTAGGACACCTACCACCTGTCCAATCTGCTGAATTGCAAATCTATTTAGCTCTTCAAAAAGATGCTAAGCGTTTTGGGCCAGCTTTTCCCAACCTGCTATCTTCCAGATCTTTAACATTACAATTCATATCATCTTCAAAAATCTTGACCATGGTTGGAATAATGGTTGTAGCCATCTAATATAGTTTCAGGGAACCAGTCCCAAGACGGCTGGTTAGCCTCATCACCTTTCTGAAGCTAAGGGTTTGCAATACCTTTTGAGTTCTTGATCCTGTAGGGAGGTTTTAGATCAACCAAAGCACAAAACTATTTTTGGAAATAAGCCCAGTCTGTTTCAAAAACCATTAACTTCTTTTTGAGTTAAATATATATATCTGTACTATGTCTCCTTGAAATCCAAATACTCATTGATCAGTGACAATTTACAAGTACCACCAGGGAAAACCCACAAAGAATGACAGAATCATGCTATATTTCAGTGATGATGGATGGAAAAGCTATGTAAACATCCCACATAATAGCAATAACCACAGCTGGGCAACTTCTTAGAAGAGAGGCTTTGCAATATGTGGGAGATCCCACAAAGTACTCCATTTTGAATAGTGAAAGCAGTTCCATTTTTTTCCTGAGGTAACCCAACTGTTTTATGGACTCTCTTTCAGCTGTCTCTGTATGGGATGTTCATGCATAGGGAAGCTGCTTAACTGGGAGAGAAGTCAAGTTCCAAAACACCTATTTCTTAGTATTTGTATAGCCCTAGTAATAACAACTCTAATGTCGCCAATGTTCATTTCTTGTTCAGAACTTAACCACTGTTTGCTGGAAACATCACCAGAGACATGGCCAAAATTCTACCTACTCTTTCATTAAGTAGTGGAATTCCAGTGCACTATACCAACTATTTTTTTTTATGCAAGCCAGACCATCTTAACATAAAAGAATCCACACTGTTTATTTAATCCTTATAGTTTCGTGTCTGAAAAACATTGGCTAGAAACTGAGTTAAGATGAACAGTTGTGCATAATTATTTCATGTGGAGAAGAATTAAACGAAACAACGTTGAACAAACAAATCACATCTAATAAGTAAAACGCATACTTTCCAACTTCTGCTCATGTTTAATTTGGACGTCTTTTTTATTCATCTACTCTATCTTTTAAAACAATATTTCATGTAGAGAAAAACATGAAATGATGAATGGACTTCCTTGGGATATTCTGATCTGAAGCTGGTTGTTCTTCAAGTCTTCATCCAAAGAATAGAGATACAGCTTTTTTTTAAATAAAAAAATAGTATTCCTATAAAGTAGACTGGGAGAAATGTGAATATATTGCGGTTTTTCTGTTTTCTCCCACAAATGTAGATTGATGAGTAAGTAGATTTTTAAAAACCAA
Organism: Diadophis punctatus similis; assembly: GCA_023053685.1. Taxonomy (NCBI): domain Eukaryota; kingdom Metazoa; phylum Chordata; class Lepidosauria; order Squamata; family Dipsadidae; genus Diadophis; species Diadophis punctatus. Next base: position 5,234,213 of record JALIGW010000003.1, on the reverse strand, counting down.
AAATTGCTAGGGGAAAAAAAATACTAGCAGTGGAACCCTATTTAAGGAAAGCTACATCTGGCAGAACAAACGTTTGGAAACTGATTTGGCTCTTGCTGACTTCCTTAATTTCCTGAACAATACAGACCATATCATATTAATACTGAACTCATTATCTACGTTTTTATCTCCATGTAGCCAAAATACCACTATTATAGACTGGAGGGGGTGTCAACATGCTGGATGGATGGGGGCCACCTTTCTGCTTGGGAGCAAAAAGATTGTGGAAAACTGATGACGGACGGTCTGAGAAGAGCAAAGAGGAGGGAAATTTGAACAACACAGTGTTTCTCAACCTTAGCAACTTTAAGAAGGGAGGACTTTGCTGGCTGGGGAATTCTGGGAGTCGAAGTCTTAAAGGTGCCAAAACACTGGTATCATATTCTAGAAAAGAGCATGGTGATAGATTGGCATCCTGAATATTGTACTCCCTGGAATATAAACAACCAAGCCAGGTATATTTGAAAAGCTGAGCTCTGCTTGGAATAAGAAAATGTGGGTCAAATACAGGTAATCCTCAACTTACAACAGGTTGTTTAGTGACGGTTCAAAGTTATAACGGCACTGAAAAAAGTGACTTATGATTATTTTTCATACTTTCAACCAGCAGCATCCCGATGGTCATGTGCTCAAAATTCAGATGTTTTGGCAACTGACTCCTATTTATGATGGTTGCAGGGTCCCAGGCAGAGGTGTGTTCCTGCCGGTACGCTCTTACCTGTTGGTCGCCGCAGAACCGAAGAAGCCGGTGGCATTCGCGGTGCGGGGCTTCCCGCGCCCGCTTTCCCCCGCCCGCCTAGACGCCGCCATTTGCGTTCTTTTGCCCTCTGCGCATGCGCAAAGCATTCTGCTTGCGCAGAGGGCAAAAGAACACAAATGGCGGCGTCCAGGCGGGCGGGGGAAAGCGGGCAGGGGAAGCCCCGTGCCACGAACACCACCGGCTTCTTCGGTTCTGCGGCGACCAACAGGTAAGAGCGTACCGGCAGGAACGCACCTCTGGTCCCAGGGTCATGTGATCACGTTTTGAGACCTTCTGACAAGCAAAGTCAATGGGGAAGCCAGATTCACTTAAGAACTACTGTATATTATTAACTGAAGAACTGCAGGGATTCACTTAATAACTGTGGCAAGGAAAATCGTAAAATGGAGCCAAATTCACTTTAGCAACAGAAATTTTGGGTCCCATTGCAGTCGTAAGTCGAGGACTACCTGTAAAGGAAGAGCTATGAATTAGTACAGCCAACAAACTCACATAAACATTTTTTCCAGTCTTGTGGCACTTCAGCAAACCAAATGGAAATGGCACCTTTCTGTCCAACATTCCCTCACATCAAGAGCGGGTTAAGCTACTCAGTTCCCTCACGTATGACTTTACCATTTGAGTTTTGGTTGAATGTACTGTAATTGCTATCTTCATGTTTAGCTAAATAGGCAGCCTAGTTCATATTTACAAGTAAGGGCCGTTTAATTGAAATCAGCCTGTGTACTCTGCTGTGGTTGAGCCACAGCTGGCATTAAAAAACCCGACATCTGTTCCAGCAATGGCAAAATGTCTATTTGTCTCTCAGGACTAGCCCCAAAAGTCTGAACAGTATTTCCACTGAAACCATGGGAGCCAATATAGTATAGTGGTTAGCATGTTGGATTAGCACAGTCCTTCTCAAATAGTGGGGCGCCCCCCCCTGGGGGAGCTCGGAGCGGTGCCAGGGGGTGCGTGTGACCCCGAGGAACATGTGTGGTCCCTCTCGATCGATTCCCCTGGACGGGGAGTGTTTTCCCAGTTGCACGCTGCTCCGAGCCCGGAAGAGAAGGCGGCCAGGCGGGGCGGGGCAGCTGCGTGGGTTCTTGTTGTTCTCGGTGGGCACCGCGGTAGCCATGAACGGCGTGGTGAACCTGCTGCTGGACAAGGAGCATCCTCTGCAGCTAGGTGAAAGCTTCGAACGGCACCCTAAAGCCTCCTTCCACACCATTCGCTGTGAGTGCCCGGCAGAGGCGGTGCTTATGGGCCAGGCCGGCGACCCCAAAACATCGGCTTGATTAAGCTGGCCTGGCCCCGTGTCAAAAGAGGGCCCTAACCATGGTAGCCTATGCCTGCCTAACTGAAAACAGGCTCCACTGAGTTCAGTGTGACTTACTCCCAGGTAAGTGGGTAGAGCAGCCTTCCCCAGGCAATAGTTTGCTTGCAGCTTATAATAAGTAAAATAATAAATATTAACACTAAAATTCCATTGGGGCCCAGATCGGAGAGTTGGGGGAGGGCGTGAAATGTTTAATTCTTCCTGGGTGGGGTGGGGGCGTAACAGAAAATAATTGAGAAGCACTGGATTAGCAGCTGGAGATCCATCAGCCACAGAATTTCACTGTGTGACTTTGAGCCAGTCAGTCTGTCCTAGCTCAAAAGACAGCGTGTCATAGTGGCTAGAGTGTGACACTAGGAAACCCAAGTTCAAATCTACGAAAACTCCCTAGATTACAGGGGTCTCCAACCTTGGCAACTTTAAGCCTGGAGGACTTCAACTCCCAGAATTCCCCAGCCAGCGTTGCTGGCTGGTGAATTCTGGGAGTTGAAGTCCGCCAGGCTTAAAGTTGCCAAGGTTGGAGACCCCTGCCCTAGATATTGTACTCTCTCTCAGAACAACCCACCTCATAAATTTGTTGGAGGGGGGGGGAAACTGGGCAAGGGAGCATGGTATTAAGGTATTCACCACCTTAAGCTCAAAAAAGAAAAGTGGGATATAAATTAAACAACACAGCTAAGCCAAAGACCATCATGCCATTCAAATCAGAGTGGGTTCAATGATATTACCTTCCCCTACCTGGTAAGAATGTTGTACCATAACTCCTATAGTCTACATTAACCACTACCATGGCAAGGGACTTATCAGACCATTTAGAGAATCAGGTTGATGAAAGCTTTTTAAACTCCTTTCTCAACTTCAGAATCGGAATAGAGCTGGAAGGTTGTGAGTTCAATCCTAGGTAGAGGCAGATGTAGGGTCTCCTACTTGGGCAGGGGGTTGGACTAGATGACCTGCAAGGTCCCTTCCAACTCTGTTAATCTGTACCTCGGAGATCTACTAGTCCAGCCCCCTGCTCAAGCAGGAGACCCTATACCACTTCAGACAAGTGACTATCCAGTTTCTTCTTAAAAATCTCCAGTGATGAAGCACCCACAACGTCTGAAGGCAAGTTGTTCCACTGGTTAATTGTCCTCACTGTTAGGAAGCTTCTCCTCAATTCCAGGTTGCTTCTCTCCTTGATTAGTTTCCATCCATTGTTTCTTGTCCTGCCCTCAGGTGCTTTGGAAAATAAATTGACCCCCTCCCTCCTCTTTATGGCAGCTTCTCAAATACTGGAATATTGCTATCATGTCCCCCCTAGTCCTTCTTTTCTCTAGACTAGCCAAACCCAAATCCTGCAACCGTTCTTCATATGTTTTTGTCTCCAGGCCTTTAATCATGTTAGTTGCTCTTTTAGCACTTTTTCCAAAGTCTCAACATCTTTTTTGTAATATGGTGACCAAAACTGGATGCAGGATTCCAGGTGTGGCCATACGAAGGCGTTATACTGTACGCCGCCCTGCTGTACGCCGCCCTGAGTCCCACGGGAATTGGGCGGCATATAAGAAAACCAAATAAATAAATAAATAAATAAATAAAGCAATACTAATACTTTCTTTTGATTCTATGCCTCTGTTTATACAAACCAAGGATTGTATTAGCTTTTTTGGCAGCAGCTGCACACTGCTGGCTCATGTTTAAGTGATTGTCCACTAGGACTCCAAGTTCCCTCTCACAATTACAGTTTTGGAGCTAGATTTTACCTAATCTGTACTTGTACCTTTGGTTTGTACCTTGTGGAATAACTTTCAATCCTGCTGTTTTAGTCCAACTAGGAACCAGAAGTACTATTCCATATATAAGCAAAAGAAAATGATAAGGTTGAGTACCACTGAAATATGAAACATTTAGAGAGAAGCATACAGGTAGTCCACAGCTTATGACCACAAGCGAGCCTAAAATTTCTATTGCTAAGCAAGACAGTTGTTAAGTGAGTTTTGTTCCATTTTATGACCTTTTTGCCACGGTCGTTAAGCAGATCACTGCAGTTGTCAAATGAAATGTGGTCGCTAAGCGAATCCGGCTTCCTCCATTGACTTTGCTTGTCAGAAGCCAGTTGGGAAGGTTACAAATGGTGATCACATGACCCGGGTCAGTGCAACTATCATAAATACATGCCAGTTGCCAAGTTCCTGAATTTTGACCACATGACCACGGGGCTGCTGCAACGATTATAAGTGTGAACTGCATAATATTCTGAAAACCATCCAGTTTTGGTTACCACATTATATAAAAGATATTGAGACACTGGAAAGAGTGCAGAGAAGAACAACAAAGATGATTAGGGGCTTGGAGGCTAAAACATATGATGAACGGTTGCAGGAATTGGGTATGTCTAGTTCAGTGATGGCGAAACTTTTTTTCTCTGGTGCCAAAAGCACGAGCGTGCACGCTATTGCGCATATGCGAGTGCCCACACCCATAATTCAATGCCCCCTTGCCACCCTGTGCATGCGCGTGTGATCCCCCCATGCTGCCCCGCCCCCTGTGCATGCGCGCACGATCCCCCCGCTCCCCTGTTTCCCGACTTTGGGTGGGCCCGGTAGGCCCATTTTTCACTCTCCTCAGGCTCCAGAGGTTTTCTTGGAGCCTGGGGAGGGCGAAAACAGTTTCCTCCGCCCCCCCCCCCCCGACGCCCTCCGGAGGCTGAAAATGGCCTCCCAAGCCTCCACGCAAGCCGAAAATCAGCTGGCCGGCGTGCACATGCGCACTAGAGCTGAGTTAGGGCAACGGCTCATGTGCCGGCAGATATGGCTCCGCGTGCCACCTGTGGCACGCGTGCCATAGGTTCGCCATCACTGCTCTAGTTTAATGAAAAGAAGGGCTAGGGGAGACATGATAGCAATGTTCCAATATTTGAGGGGCTGCCACAAAGAAGAGGGGTCAACTTATTTTCCAAAAGCACCAGAAGGCAAGACAAGAAACAATGGACGGAAAATAATTAAGGAGAAAAGCAACTTAGTACTGAGGAGAAATTTCCCAACAATGAGAACAATTAATCAGTGAAACAGCTTGCCTTCAGAAGTTGTGGGTGCACCATCACTGCAGGCTTTTAAGAAGAGACTAGTCTGAAATGATATAGAGTCTCGTGCTTGAGCAGGGGGCTGGACTAGAAGACCTCCAATATCCCTTCCAGCTGTAGTCTATCCTAAGTACCTCCAAAGTCCTTTCCAACTCTGTTATTCTGTTAACTGTTCTGTTAACCCCGTCCTCACAATCAAAGATGAGCCCTAAAAAAATGTACAGTTAAGATGAAAAAAATTATCCAGTTGTTCTGTTTCTATAATGTACTTCTGTGTTCAGATTCCCAACCCTTGTGGTTCATAGCTTTGATGAAGCAGATCTCCAAGCCAGCTTGCAATGTGCGAGGGAAGTGGGACTTGGTGTTGAGTGCATATATAAGGGTGGGAAAGGATGGCTGTTTCCTTCTTTCTAACTTGCCACTCTCTGATAATGTTATTTTTGAAACTTTCAGATAAAAAACTAGAGCTCGTAATGAAGTGTGAGGCAATAAGGTCCAGCTACCAATGATCCTGTTGGATGGGCGCATTCGGCTTAGTGTAGGCCTGTCTTTGATCTTGCCTTCACACATGTTTCTCTTTGAATGCAGCCAATAAAAAAACCAACCTTTAAATGTCAACTTGACAAGCCAGTTAAAGCTGAAAATTTACTGACTGCACTTGCTATCCATATTGTTTTCTAAACACCATTTCACCACTGCTTGAGTTAAAGCTTTCCAGAAAATAATTTCCAATGCAGACGTCTAGAGAAAAAGAAATTCAAACATTACTTAAACTTAACCATTGCAAAGCATGCAGTCACTTTGCCTCTTAGAAAAGGAGTAATTTCTGAGTAGTTTCTGCTGATAATTGCCACATCATCAGTCTCACATACATAAGGCAAGAGGTCCACTTGCACAATGTGCTTTCCTAAAACCAGAGAACACATTTTTGGGAACGATGGACACGTCAGCTCACATTAATGGCTTATTTCCCTGAAGCTACATCTCCACTCCTAAAAATCCCAAAGGTGCTTTTCCAAAAGGCAACTGGACATCCTTGGTTATTATTTTTTCCTTGAAAATATTTTACTTCTCATCCAAGAAGCTTCTTCAGTTTCTTCTTGGATGAGAAGCTAAATGCTTGCAAAGAAAAAAAAACACCAGTTGCCTTTTGGAAAACCACCTTTGGGACGACCATGACCTGGATGATGGAGAATCTCCATACAGCAGGGGTGGGCAAACTATGGCTCTTTGAGGACCTGTGGACTTCAACTCCCAGAATTCCTGAGCCAGCCATGAATGCATGGCTGGCTCAGGAATTCTGGGAGTTGAAGTCCACAGGTCCTCAAAGAGCCATAGTTTGCCTACCCCTGCCATAGAGGGTCCTAGAAATATTTATCCAGGACTGGACTTGCAATGGGGTAAAATGACATGATTAAAAACGGTGGAGAGAAAGTGAAGTATCTCATGCCAGTTCTCCCATGATTTACGATACGGTGACAACACCATATGTCTGGAGAAAACTCTTAGCATTTTCCCAATAATCAGATTTATTGCCCGGTAAAATGAGTTAAGTTACAAAATCTTGGAAACCAGATAGCTTCCCTTTTTCCGCTGAGTGTGTTAAGACACAGATTTCTTGATGAGTCTGATCCTCGTCCTGACTGCCTCTTGACGCAGGGGAGATGTTGTTAGCCAATTTCTGGATAAAGAGCACAGGAATAAAGATCTCCGCTGGTCCTGCAATATTTTCCAAATGTTCATTCCCAGACTCAGAGAATTCCAGTACAGGTGTATGGCTCCAACTTTAAACATACCAAATGGAAAAATAGAAGAGTTCCTCTTTATAATGCATATGCAGCACCTGCAGGACTTGAATTGTGGCTTTAAAGAGATCCCAGAGTGATACATACCAAACTTTGTGAAATGCAGGCAAAGGCGAGTTATTAGCCTTCCACATTCAGCTTCTTTTCAAATAATTGCTAGCCAGTCCATATTGTGGCCTCCACACACCTTAGTGGGCTACGTTGGAAAAAACAATGAATCCTTCCTTCCTTCCTTCCTTCCTTCCTTCCTTCCTTCCTTCCTTCCTTCCTTCCTTCCTTCCGCCCCATGAAACATATTTTACAAAGGACTGAGATTTTTCCTTCAACCAGCAAAACTCAATGGTTAAAGTTCAGTTATTTTGGTATTTTCGTCAGCTCTTCCACCACTGAATCTCTCTGAATCCTAAAGGAAGGCAAGGAAAGTCTGCAGAGCACCTTCTGTACCAGCAACCACCATATGAGGCTTCTGTGTTTTCGTCTGTTTCATGTAGCAAAATGTTTTATGTGTGTGGTGTGTGTACATGTGCATGTGCATGTGTACAGACTTCCTCCCCAGGGTCCAGTGGTGGGATCCTACCGGTGCGGGCCATTCTGTCATCCCGGTAGCGGCCCGCCGATTGCGCAATTTGCACGCGACGGCTCCAGTGCTGTCTTCGCCGGTTCATCGTGCGGCGCCATCTTTTTTTCGGAATTGTTGGCCTTGTTTTGCTTCCTGCGCATGCGCGGAAGCAAAATCTTGCAAGCGGACGCACGTGCGAGTGAGATTTTGGCCATTTTTTTGCATCCGGGCATGCGTGGAAGCAAAAAATCACCAAAATCACGTGCGGGCATCCCCTTGTGAGATTTTGGTGATTTTTTGCTTCCTGCCCATGCGCGGAAGCAAAATTGCATGAGGGGACGCGCATGCGTAGCGAGTGTGCGAAACGTGATGATGCGAACGCAGCGCACCGGTAGACAGGTAAGAGGAACCCGCCCCTGCCAGGGTCTAATCAGAGTGTGGGTGTACATGTGTTTTCTGTGTGTCTTCTGCATGTTGGGGAGGCTCTAATCAGTGAGTTTGCATAGGTGTTTCCTGTCTGTTTTTGTTTCCCTTGTGTTGCATATAGCAATAGCAATAGCACTTAGACTTATATACTGCTTTACAGTGCTTTACAGCCCTCTCTAAGCAGTTTACAGTCAGCACATTGCCCCCAACAATCTGGATCCTCATTTTACCCATCTCAGAAGGATGGAAGGCTGAGTCAATCCTGAGCCAGTGAGCTTCGAACTACCAAATTGCAGTCAGCCGGCAGTCAGCAGAAGTAGCTTGCAGTACTGCATTCTAACCACTGCGCCACCACAGCTCTTAATGTATGTATATTTATGTCAATATGAGTACTGGGAAGTGGAAGTTACTTGCATATGGTCTACACTGGGTCACATAACCAAGAAATAGAAAGGAGAGGAGCTTCAAATGGACCAATCACCAACACTGTGACTTCTGCTACATTGACTCCTATTTTCATTATAGAACAGTGTTTTTCAATCTCAACAACTTTAGGATGAGTGGACTTCAACTCCCATAATTCTCTGGTCAGCCATGCTTAAATCTGTCGAGGTTGAGAAATATTGCACTACACTCTTAAATTCAGCTCATGAAAGTGTAATTCCTATGATCACTCAACATGCTATCATAGCTTAAGACAATGACTTGGTTCACATAACATGCTACGATAAAACCTGAGCCCTACAACACAATGAACCACAATCCACAATACAAGCCTGTTTAACTTTAGCACAGCACTTTATCCCAACCCAAACAAGCCATTGTTTCTTCCATCTATTGCTGAAGAATGCAAGGAGGGGTTTAAAAACCCTCCTGAAACAATGAACTTCTATTTTAACATTCAGCCAGCTCAAAATAATTAGCACAAACCGCAGCGTACAGCAGCATGTAGAATAAAAATCACATCAGTTAAAAACTATTTGAGAGACGCGGTTCTTCCAAGCCGTTCTGAATGCCATGAGTTAACCACACACCTCCTTATGAAAAAGTTTCATGGCGTAAGACCCAACATAGATGCTAAGGAGAAAAAAAAACCCTAAGCCAATACCCCTTCAGACAGCAGGCAGAGAAACTGCCTAGCCTAATATTGGTCCCATATTTTTAAAACAACCCACATTGAAGGCTGGTACATATTCAAGGATCTTTTATGTCAAACAACATTTTTGCATGCTGGGGGAGAGGAAGCCTAAAATGTCAGCATGTTGTCTACATTTGCATAGACCAAGAAAACTAGCAAATGATTTGATTCGCTTTCTCTTGTACAGTAATATATCAGAGGCTCAGTCCTGCAACGATGAGATGGATGCATACAACTAGTTGCTTGTTTCAGCTGCATCCACCACCAGCATACAATGCATCTCCCTCAACAGAAAAGACGGCGCCCGCCTTTAACCTAAAAAGAGGGTCAACCCTAACACCAATAACTCTTGTAAGTCCAGTTCTATTAAATATCTGATTGCCTATACTATAGCTTTGCTATTGCCCATTGCTCGTCTGCATGACTCTCTTGAATCACTTTCTGTCCTTGCCCTGATGCCTCCAAGTCCCTCTTAGAAGACTAAGCCTCGGCAACTCATATGCCATTCAGGCACTCCCTGGAGCACTTTGGAAGCTAAATTCTTTGTTGATTTGGTGGTCTAGGCAGAGGTGGGCAAACTATGGCTCTTTGAGGACATGTGGACTTCAACTCCCAGAATTCCTGAGCCAGACATGCATGCTTGGGGACCAGCCAAACATAGCCCCAACTTAGCTGAGCTGCTCAAGTTCCTAACCATTTAGGAGTCTATTAACAAGTCCCTCGGAGATCCTGTCTTAGTGTAGTTGAGAGTGCACACAAAAAAAGCTTTCGGTTTCAAAAATTAAAAAGGTGAAAGCTTACAGGTTAGGGCAGTGATGGCTAACATTTTCCAAACCGAGTGCCCAAAGTGCGTGTGTGCCCGAACCCCCAAAATGCAATCCACCCCCGCCCCCGTGCATGTGCCCCATGCATGTGTGCATGTCCCTGCATGCGCCCCACCCCCATGCATGTATCTGCATGTCCCCCACATGCACCCTGCACATGCGTGCACACACCCCACATGTGCCCCCACACATGTGCATGCCCCTCCACATGCATCCCCTGTGCATGCGCAGCAGAGACCTGACGACCAGCTGGCTGGCGGGAGACGCACGCACATGCGCGGTGGAGCTGAACTGGGGCAACGGCTCGCATGCCCGCAGAGAGGATGCTGCGTGCCACCTGTGGCACACGTGCCATAGGTTTGCCATCACGGGGTTAGGGTGAAGTCTGTGGCAGGTAGGCATTGTTTACAACAGAAGATCTGTTATTATATGCAAGGATTGAGATGTCCCAGATTAAATTTTAGAATTAAATCTGTTCAAATCTCACCGGCTCAGGGTTGACTCAGCCTTCCATCCTTCCATGGTAGGTAAAAATGAGGACCCAGATTGTTGGGGGCAATATAAATATACATTGCTTACTGGTGTAAACCGCTTAGAGAGTGCTTGCACTTTGAGGGGGTATATAAGTCTCACAAATAAATAAATAAATAAATAAATAAATAAATAAATAAATAAATAAATAAATAAATAAATAAATAAATAAATAAATAAATAAATAAGGAAGAAATGCAGCCACTGCTTCATTTCAAATTCATTTCATTTCAAAACATTGCAAAAAGAAGAGCGTGAGAAAATAAACCTGATTTTGAACTGCTTTGATAGCTTCAAATCCCTGCTGTTGAAAAAATCATTTTGATACTTGAAAAACTAGCAGGTCATTCAGAAGATTAGGCAAGAAGACAGAGCTGGCTTATTTATTGCTTTATCTGCTACTGTGGATTATAACCCTAAAAACAAAGACCATTTTATCTCAGGCCATCTTAACCTTCTACTTGAATATAATAAGATATTTGGTAATCCTGTGATATTTATTAAATTGATATCCGGTTTTTTGTACCAGAAGTCAATGAAACCAACATAACGTTCCTTCTTCCAACTTTTCCCCACAACGCTAACCCTGTGAAGTAGGCTGGGTAAAAATTGGGATATTCAAAGAAATGAGTGGTATAATGAAATCTGGAGTATGGCAACAAATGATAAATTAACAACAGAAATTAAATTTTTAAAAAGAGACGATTAAAGTAAACAATTATAATGATATATGGGGGGATTTTATAAAAACAGTGTTGGTGGAACGCAAAGGGAATAAACCTACTCAAGAATGTACAATATGTTGTTTTGGAAGGGATAAGGGCACAATTGGAATCTATTGTATATCTTTTAGATGTTATAGAAGAAGAAATATAAGGGGGGTGCACTGTAATATTTATATTTTTTCCTTTTTATTTAGATTTGTGTGTATTATGTTTGAATTATCTGTATTCAAAATAAAAAATAAAAGGGGGGGAGGAAAAAAGAAAAAAATTGGAAAAAAAAACTCCAAAAAAAAAGTAGGCTGGGTAGAAAAAGTGTGACTGTCCCAAAGATACCCACTCAGCCTCCATGGCTGAGGGTAGAGCTTAGATGCCTCCACTCCTATTCCAACATTTTGGCCATCACACCACCATGGTTTACTTTTAGCTATCTGTCAAATGTGTTTGAACTCCAGCTTCTAAGGTTTCTCAACCTTGGCAATTTTAAGATATATAAGGCCTTCAACTCCCAGAATTCCCCAGACAGTATATGACTGGCTAGGGAATCCTGGTAGTTGAAGTCCACATATCTTAAAGTTGCTAAGGTTGAGAAACACTATTGTAGGATGTGAATATCAGTAGCCTCACAATCTGCACAGGTGCAGAAGTCTATCATTAATGTATTTTATGTATTAATTTAATCTGTATGGCTACCCATCTCAACAAGTGAACTCAAGGCTCCATCGCTAAACCTCAATTTCCAGATGTTTTTCCATAAAGTAAATGAATGTCAGCCATGTTTGGGTGGCTTCAGATTTTACAAAACTTGCCAGGGAATGTCATGTTTATATTCACGAATGTCAACTCTCATCACCATTTGAGCAACTAGCAGTCCTTATTCTCTGCTTCATGAAGGCCCACTGTGTGCACACAAATATTCTTCTTTATATAGATTGGCATGTCTTTTATATATTCTGCTATCGTACCAAGAATATTTGCATGCCATTGAAAGCTATAAAATGCTAATACAGCAAGCGCTGGAAGAGTTTGCAAGTGGCAGAGGGGGAAAAACTTGCACAAAGGACAAAACCCCAATCTTAAAAATCCTTATTTATCCAGTTAAACACGCTCAATATTGTACAATAATGGGAAAGGATGATAGCAATGTCCCTTATCCCATCCACCCCCACCGAACGGTCTTCTTGTTCAGAAAATTCTTCCATAGAAACTTTAGATGTTTTTAATAAACTCGGCAGTCACCTCTTCTTCCTTACTGAATCTGATATTTTATTAGTTGCTTGAGAAGGGAGCTGCTTTCTGAACCCATTCCAGCCCCAGCAAACAGAAGCAGAACCCAACACATGATTTGCGTGTGTCTGAAACCTTTTTGTTGCAGTATAACATCTGCAGGCCAAGAGATCAGTGACTTGGGGTTTCAAAGGAAAAAGACCAAAGAGCACAAGAAAATAATATTTTTCCCACTTAAGAAAATCAGCCAACATATCCATCTGGTGACGGAAGTTCTTTTCTACAAAACAAGACAAAAAAAATAGAGGAGTAGGATTTGTATTTATGCCACCTCCAGACTCTTTGCTATATTAGCTACTGGTTATTGTGGCCACTCTTCTGGAATTGGCTTTGGACAGACTTGGCTTAACACATGAGCCAAGGTTCAGCCAGGCTACTCACAGAGCCTGCTGTCAATTCCAGAATATGGGAAGGGAGAAGAAAGAACAGAAGGGTTCTGAATATGTCATTGTCTTAGATTTAGCACACACACACACACACACACACACACACACACACACACACACACACACACACACACACACACACACACACCATCTGGTATTTTGGGCACAAGAGACACAGGGAGCCTAATCTATTCTAGGCAACGGACAGGAATATTGGATGCTTTTCCTGGTTCTCCGTCCATCCTGCATTACAAATAGTTTTATTTATTTATTTGTTTGTTTGTTTGTCAGACATGTACAAGATAGCAGGTATTTGTATAAATATAAACATAAGCAAAGTAAGTACAGATAAATGAGAACAATAGGACAGTAAGACAGGGACGGTATGCACAGTGGTGCGCTTATGCATGCCCCTTACAGACCTCTTAGGAATGGGGAGAGGTCGACTGTAGACAGTCTAAGGTTAAAGTTTTTGGGGTTTGGGGAAGAAACCACAGAGTCAGGTAGTGCATTCCAGGCATTGATCACTCTGTTGCTGAAGTCATATTTTCTGCAGTCGGGAGTTTTGGAGCGGTTTATAGGAGCCCAGGTGGTTGAGCCCACACAGGAAAGAGATTTATTAATCTCACACATTATGCTACTTTTGGAGAGAATTCCCCATATTCTCCAGAGCGCAATATTATAAAGAAGCATCCTTTAAAAAAAAAAGCAAGCATGCTAAAAGCAAGAAACAATTTTGGCCTCTTAAAAAGATGGTGAAGGAAAGTCTGTTTATTCCAAACAGAGATTGGCTCTTGAGAAAGCAGCCAGTGATTAACTTTCACCCGGCATTAGTGGCTCTCCTGACACTCTCAATGTAAAGTGGTCAACAGTTACTCGTTGGCCATTTCATTCTGTGCAGAATGTACTTTTTTTTTCAAAAAGCCAAGAAAGTCACCACTCTTTCCTTATATGTTACTGGCTGGGAAATCCTGGAAGTTGAATTTACCCAGATTGTGAAACACTGAACTAGGGGGAACTGCTGCTCCTCTTAGGCTAATTAAAAGAACAGCAAACATGGAAATTGGTTCAGCCGCGTGTAAGCCAATATGCTAACTCAGGGGTTTTATTTACAAACAGGTGTATTCTCTTTCTCCCACTTCTGACTGCATTATATACTGCCCCACATCCCAAAGGTGCTAATTTATTTTACTGAACTGTCTGATTTTTCTTTCAAGGTGTTTCGCTTCTCGTCCAAGAAGCTTCTTCAGTTCTTCTTCAGCTTCTTGGTTGAGAAGCGAAACGACTTAAAAAAAAAAAAACCAGGCAGTTCAGTTGCCTTTAAAACAGTGTTTCCCAACCTTGGCAACTTGAAGATATCTGGACTTCAAGGGAATTCTGGGAGTTGAAGTCCAGATATCTTCAAGTTGCCAAGGTTGGGAACTTGAAGATATCCCAAGTCAATATACTTGGGATATTGTATATCCCAAGTATATTGGGATACTACAATATACTTGCTTTAAAATAAAATAAAAGCTCCTTTTATTTAAAATAAAAGCTCCTTTAAAATAAAAGCTCCTTTGGGACAACTATGAGCTGGAATGAATGAGAATCTGCTGAGCCATTTTGCCCCGCATGGAACAAAGTACTTTGAATTGATCAAGAAAAACCACTATTTTCTTAACTGCACAGTATCATTATTACTGATCCCAACATTCAAACACGCTTTTCTCTTTGTTAAGGAGAGCCCTCCGAATTCACCAAACCAAAATTAGTAAAAGCTTTTGCGGCGTCTTAAAAGGTCAACACATTTATTTTAGCAGAAGCGTCCACGGATTAGCTACTAAACATGCCCTTTACGATATGCTGTTGCTGGTTTTTTTTTATTATTTCCAGCTAACTGACCTTCTTCCCCTGCAATCCAAGGGTAATTCCGCGGTTGGATTCTCACAACACCCTGGAACCTCAAAACTTTTCCAAAGCCGTCGCAGACTAAAACCAGGGTACAAAAACCAAGCTAGCCGAGGCTTAACTTTTGAGCGGTTGGAGAATAGGACCGCGCCGCTACTCCGGCAGCGCGTTATAACCTCGTAGGTTGAGTTTTAACGACCCCGCGTTAAGGAACAGGTAACCCGTTTTCCGCAGCGCGATTTCCACCGTCTCTTCGCAGGCAGCCCCATATATCTCTCAAGCTGCGTGTGCGACGCGCTGGGTTTGACATTCGACTTCCAACATTTCAATAAAGGAGAATATTTGGGTGGACTCGAGGGGGGTCCTTGGTGGTCCCTGAGCTTGCTTGTTTTCTTGCAGACGTTTCATTATTTTTATTTATTTTATTTATTTATTTTTGTCAAGTACGTGTTGGTAATATACATAGATATAATAACATTGTTTATGTGCATAAGATGGGTACTGATAAGAGGGACCATTAGGACAGGGACGGTAGGCACGCTGGTGCACTTATGCACGCCCCTTACCCAAACTAGGTAACCTCATCAGTGCAAGCAAATAAGCAAGTTCAGAGAGCATCAAGGACACCTCATTTTAACGTTTGTCCGGGGCAAATAATACCATTCCCGGAGCTCTCTAGGCTGGGGGAAGAAAAGAAAAAAACAAAAAACCACCCCATCCTTGCGGGAGCGGACGTCGCTTTCCCGAAAGACCCCAATAGCTCCGCTTGAAACTCGACCGCGCCAGGGAACGCCAAGTCCCACCACCGCACTCCCGTCCCACGCGCTCCCCCAAATTCACCCAGCAGCCGAGCCTTGCGTAACTCTCACCTAAGAAGAGGGCCACGAGCGCCCAGGATCGGAGCATGGCCAAAGCGGAGCCTCCTCTCTTTAAACCAGCCGATCCTCCTTCCAACACAAAAAATTAAAAAAAATTAAAAAAAATTAAAAATAAAAAAAATAAAAAAAAATAAAAAAATAAAAAAATAAAAAAATAAAAAATAAAAAATAAAAAATAGAAATGAGCCGATGGGCGAGAGCAGCCCAGCCGCGGGGACGCTCAGCGCGCGTTGCTTCGCCAGAAAAGCCACCTGGCGTCCATGGAGGTGCTTCGGACCAGGGAACGGTAGCCGAGCCCGCTACCAAAAGAGGCCGCCCGAGGGTCGCTCTTTCGGCCGCTTGCTCCGAGAGAGAGAGAAAAGAGATTGCAGACCGGCTGCAGAGCGCGCTCCTTCGCCTCCAGCCCCGTCTGCCGAGAGAGCTCCAAGGCGGCTCCGGCAGTTCCCCGGGCCCGCGCCAGAAGAGGTGGAGACTCCCCCAGCCGCACACGCCCCACGCGCGCGGGGCGCCGCCGTCGCCAAAGCTCCCCCCCTCAACCCCCACGCCAGCAGGCGGAGAAGGGGAAAGTGTCCCGCCGGATTTCCCGCGCGCACACGAAAGGCGGGATGCCATCAGCCAGGTCTTGGTAAGTAAAGCCTTAGGAAGACCAAACACCTAGAATACTGCGTCCAGTTTTGGTCACCACGCTATAAAAAAAAGACGTCGAGACTCTAGGGAAAAGTGCAGAGAAGAGCAACCAGGATGGTGAGGGGACTGGAGGCTAAAACATACGAAGAACGGTTGCAGGAACTGGGCATGGCTAGTCTAGTGAAGAGAAGGACCAGGGGAGACATGATAGCAGTGTTCCAATATCTGAGGGGCTGCCACAGAGAGGAGGGGGTCTAGCTATTCTCCAAAGCACCAGAAGGCCAGACAAGGAATGATGGGTGGAAACTGATCAAGGAAAGATTCAACCTGGAAATGAGAAATTTTCTGACAGTGAGAACAATCAACCAATGGAACAGAAGTTGCCTTCAGAAGTTGTGGGAGCTTCATCACTGGAAGCTTTCAAGAAGAGACTGGACAGCCATCTGTCAGAAATGGTGTAGGGTCTGCTTGGGGTTGGGGTTGGGCTAGATGACCTACAAGGTCCCTTCCAACTCTGTTAATCTGTTAAAGATCAGGTGGTTGATGCCCGCGGTTGCGGTTGCGTTCACACGTTAGGCTGGACTAGGGTTTTCCGCGGCTTACGCATGTTGCCTCCAAGGCAGCCCTTTGGGTTACTTGGGGCAGTGGACTGTGCAAGGAATATAAATCCTTCCATTCCCCACCATCCAAGTCAGAGCTGAAGAAGCTTCTTGGACGAGAAGTGAAACATCTTCAAACAAACAAACAAAAACAAAACAAAACCCAAGAAAGCCCAGTTGCTTCCTGAAAAAGCACCTTTAATTAATTTAATTTAATTTAATTTAATGGATTTGTATGCCGCCCAACTCCCTAGGGACTCTGGGCGGCTCACAACATATTCGGATCCATTTCGACAATACAATGCAATAAATACAATAGTTAAAAAACATATAACATATAAAAATTAAAAGAGTATCGTCACGTTTTCACCCCGCCTGCCGGAAGAGCCAAGTTTTTATTGCTTTCCGGAAGGCCAGCAGGGTGGGGATAGTCCTGATCTCCGGGGGGAGCTGGTTCCACAGGGAGGGAGCTCCCACAGAGAAGGCCCTGCCCCTCGGCCCCGCCAACCGACATTGTTTGGTCGACGGGACCTGGAGGAGGCCGACTCTGTGGGCCCTAACCGGTCGTAGGGAGGTATGCGGCAGGATGCGGTCCCGAAGGTAACCTGGCCCTGAGCCGTGTAGGGCTTTAAAGGTAACGACCAACACCTTGAATTGGATCCGGAGACTAATGGGCAACCAATGCAGCTGGCGGAGAATTGGTGTTACGTGGGTGCATCTAGGAGCACCCACCACAGCTCGCGCAGCTGCATTTTGCACCAGTTGCAGTCGCCGGGCACTCTTCAAGGGTAGCCCCATGTAGAGCGCATTGCAGTAATCCAGCCGTGAGGTGATGAGGGCATGAGTGACTGTGAGAAGTGCCTACCTCTCCAAGTAGGGTTGCAATTGGTGCACAAGACAATCATGACCTGCATGACTGAGATTCTCCATAGCAGTGTGGTTGGTTAGTCCTTCCAGCCTTAATCCATTGAAGAGCACCAGTTGAGAATGGTCTTGAGTTCCCCCAAATTTTTTCCTTCATTTCCCATACCCATCTATGGAGATTCTTAAACATCCAGGTCATGGTTGTCCCAAAGGTGCTTTTTCCTGAATGGAACTGAAGAACTGAACAGAAGAAGCTTCTTGGATGGGGAAAAAAAATCCAAGAAAGTTCACCTGCCTTTTGGAAAAGCACCTTTGGGACATTACCCAAAGCAGCTTTTCAGAAAGTTTTATTGAACTGAGGATCGCTCCAAGCCCCTTGCTTCAGCACCCCAGTAACCTCAGACAGGCATTGAATGAATGATCAGAACTTGTGCACTGCCTGTAATTGTAAAAAATAATATCAGTGAATGATCCTTATGTCATTTCAATAAATTGGTAATTTTATCCACTTTTGTCTCAATAGGAATACTTTGGGAGAGTTTTGAATATCTTTTCAATCACGTGGCAATTTTAAGTCCATTTAAATGTCCCCCATTGTGACAGGTCAAGGATCCATGAGTCGTGAGTCAAAGGAAAACTATGTTTACTCAATTTGGGATAATTTATCCAGGTTTGAGAAGCACTGGATTAAGGCCTGGAAGGGCCAGACTGGGGTTTCTATTCATCCACCATACAGACTGCTCATGTAAGACTAACTCAATAATATCCCTTTGAAAAGAAATGTGCTCATTTTATTTTTTTATTATTTTTATTTTTTAAATTTTTATTAAATACATATAACAATACAACATTCAACACAAACAACATTCAACAAACATTTGGGGGTTTTCTATTTCTGATAATATCCGATGAAAGCTTATCGTAAATAGGGGCTATTTACGATAAGCTTTCATCGGATATTATCAGAAATTTGGTTTTTTCCATCAAGCAATATATCTATGTAGTAGACCTATATCTATGTAGTCATATACAGTATAGACCAGTGATGGCGAACCTTTTTTTGCTCAGGTGCCAAAAGGGCGCGCACAAGCACGATGGCGCGATGGTGTGTGCCCACACCCATAATGCAATGGCCTCCCCTCGTGCATGTGCACACAACCCCTCCGCACTGTCCCCGTGTTCCCAAACTTCCGGTTGGCCTGTTGGGCCGTTTTTTTGCCATCCACAGGCTCCGGAGGCTTTCCTGAAGCCTGGGGAGGGCGAAAAACAGCCCAACGGGTGAAAACGGCCTCCCCCCGCCCCTCCAGAAGGCTAAAATCAGCTGGCCAGCGTGCACATGCGTGCTGGAGTTGACATATGGCAAAGCCTCACGTGCCCTCAGATATGGCTCTGCGTGCCACCTGTGGCACCCGTGCCATAGGTTCGCCATCACTGGTATAGACCTATATCTATGTAGTCTTTACATCTATAGTCTTTACATTTATATATTGTTGTATTTACTTTTGCGAATACATCATTTGAAATGCTCATTTTAGTTGATGTGGAATTTACAGTTACATTCGATTCCAAAGCAATTTAATACTCTGGATAAAATTACGTACCCAGAGCTGTGTACCTAATTTTTTTTAAAGAACTATAAAAAAACCAAAAGGTGGACTCTGAAATTGTTCTCAAGCTTTTATCAGCAGCAGCCATCCAAGGTACCATATTTCCTTCCGTGTAACCAAGAAATTATGTCTGTGTACATATACCTCTATGCGTACACTGAGAAGTGCAGGGCAGATGCCTATCATGAATTTTTACTATATTGGGTGATCTTATAAGCTGCTGAGAGTCATTTAATGCTGACATGAAATAAATGGGATCCATTTTGAGTTATGTGATCAACATGAAGGGTGGTTTAAGAATGGGGCAGCTGTGGGGATTCTCTCCAACTCCTTGACCTAGAATAGAATAGAATAGAACAGAACAGAACAGAACAGAACAGAACAGAACAGAACAGAATAGAATAGAATAGAATTCAATTCTTTATTGGCCAAATGTGATTGGACACACAAGGAATTTGTCTTTGGTGCATATGCTCTCAGTGTACATAAAGAAAAAATAAAATAAATTTGTCAAGAATCATAAGATACAACACTTAGTGATAGTCATAGGATACTAATAAGCAATCAAATCATACTAGGAAACAATAAAAACAATATAAGTTGTAAAGATACAAGCAACATGGATATAACCATAAGTGGGAAGAGATAGGTACTAGTAAGGATGACAAGAAGAATAGTAATACAGTCTTAGTAGTTAATTTGACAGTGTTTAAGAATTCTTCTCACTTTTTTCTTTTTTCTTCTCTTACAGCCCCCAGCCAATCTGGTCCATTTTCTATCTCAGTCATTGTTTTATCTCAGCTAAGACTCTTAGCTTACATATACAATTGCAACTCAATCCTTAGGAGAGATTTTCTATTATAGAGCTCACACAAGTAAATTTCCCTGGGTTATAAAGATACAGATTAACAGAGTTGGAAGGAACCTTGTAGGTCATCTAGTCCAACCCCCAGCCCGAGCAGACCCTACACCATTTTTGACAAATGGCAGTCCAGTCTCTTCTTGAAAACTTCCAGTGATGAAGCTCCCACAACGTCCGAAGGCAAGCTCTTCCATTGGTTGATTGTTCTCACTGTCAGAAAATTTCTCCTTATTTCCAGGTTGAATCTCTCCTTGATCAGTTTCCATCCATTATTCCTTGTCTGGTCTTTGGGTGCTTTGGAAAATAGCCTGACCCCCTCCTCTCTGTGGCAGCCCCTCAGATATTGGAACACTGCTATCATGTCTCTCCTGGTCCTTCTCTTCACTAGACTAGCCATGCCCAGTTCCAGCAACCGTTCCTCGTATGTTTTAGCCTCCAGGCCCCTAATCATCTTGGTTGCTCTTCTCTGCACTCTTTCCAGTGTCTCAATATCTTTTGTATAATGTGGTAAGCAAAACTGGATGGTTTTCAGAATATTATGCAGTTCCCACTTATAATTGTTGCAGCAACCCCATGGTCATGTGGTCAAAATTCAGGCACTTGGCAACTGGCATGTATTTATAACAGTTGCACTGACCCGGGGTCATGTGATCACCATTTGTAACCTTCCCAACTGGCTTCTGACAAGCAAAGTCAATGGAGGAAGCCGGATTCGCTCAACGACCATATCTGAACATCTTTTTTTATAATGTGGTGACCAAAACTATATATCAGAGTATTAGGAAAATGAAAGCAATTTAGGCCAGATCTCATGTTTTGCCTTGCATGTAAGCAACACCCATCCCATCTTAATTATCAGAATCAGGTGATATTTTTATTTTTGACAATGCATTGAGTTAGCTTTCATCCCCACCCCCACTTTACAAGAACAGAATGTTCTGTAGCAAATCATCTCATAGTTTCTCCAGTATCTTTCAATTAAAACATTTGAAAATATCCTAAGACCTACAGCACAGTGGTGGGTTCCTACCGTTGCGGTCCACTCTATAGCACTGGTGACGTCACAGTACCGGTGCAGTCGGTTGCCAGTGCCTGGGCGCTGCCATTTTAAAAAAATGTAAATTTTTTAAAAAAATTTCTTCTGCACATGCCCAGAAACCTGACAATTAAGTCTTTCCCCATCCCTTCACTTGAAAATAATAAGAAGCTTGCATTTGACACTTTTCCTTCGCTTTTGCCTAAAGCTTCCCAAAGTGGGCGTTTTCCGAAAGCTTAACCTTTTATACTGTTAATTTTATAGTTGAGGATACTGAACAGATACTGTTCTTTTAACAGTCCTCAATATTTTCGTCTAAGGAATCCATGACTGAAACCAAAAATGCTGTATGAGACTTGCTTGTCTTTTAACTATAGCATTTTCTGCATATAAAGGTTGCTGTGTTGCCATGGTGTAACACACACTTTGTATGCAAAGCTTTTCATGTAAGGTATAAAATAGCAAAAATAGTAGTAACATCTATCTGAAATAACTAATATATGACTGGCAAGCCACACCCACCCGGTCACATGGCCGGCAAGCCATGCCCACCTGATCACATGGCTGGCAAGCCATACCCACAAAATAAGCCACGCCCACAGAGTGGTAGTAAAAAAATTAGGAACCCACCCCTGCTACAACATCTTGGTCATGATCCAGTTCTGGTTCTTCTTCTCTCATGAATCATGTTATTTTAATCAAATCACCAATGGTAGACACTAAATGTAGTGAAAGGCATGAAGAATAGAGTAGATGAACCATATTAAGGTTGGGGGCTGGCTAGAAATATGAATTGGAAGACACCAATACATTCCAGTGATGTCTATATATATAAAAGAAGAAAAACATTTTCATCTCTCCCAGAAAATCTTCCAGTTAGTTTGTTCTGACCTTGGTAATGGGTTGGCAACTTTTGTATGACCGTATCTGCCAATAAATTAAGATTGAGCCAAATTGAAGTTGAGATTGTAATAAAAATCTCCTCACGCTGGCCTCTTCCAGGTTCCTCCATTAAGTTTCATTCTGTCTGACGCCATTCTCAGTAGGCAAGATTATCTGAATCCAAGACCTAAATCGGCCTCATTGGAAAGAAAACGCATTGAGAAAGATGTCACCAGCTCTAGGCATGACGCTAAATGGATCTGACTTGTTTTTCTTGCCCTCCTGCCCAGAAAGAAAGACAGACACACTCATATTGCTTATTGGCACCAGCTAAAAATACAGCATTGACTAAAGGAGAATGTAAAGCAATTTTCTTTTCTTCCAATAAAAGGAAACATCATAATTATTCATGTCCCAAGGTTCTTCCCGGTAGATGAAGGATTAAAGTTAAGATAAAATAACTTGGATACCTTATTTTTCGGAGTATAAGACGCACCTTAGTTTTTGGGGAGGAAAATAGGGGAAAACAATCTACCTACCAGGTATTCATCTGGCTAGCGTCCTTAGTCTGGTCAGCTTCAGCACATTATTTTATCCCCTGGTTAGGACTTAAAAAAACCTTCTTCGGAGAGAGTAACAATGAAAGAGCCTGTAAGCCAGTAAGAGCTGGGAAGATCGTTAGCACCTAGTTAGGGCTAGAAAAAAACTTATTCAGAGCAAGTAAAGCAATGAAAAAAACCCTGCAAAGACTTAGGGCTGGAAAAACCTTCTTCGGAGAGAGTAACAATGAAAGAGCCTGCAAGCCAGTAAGAGCTGGGAAGATTGTTAGCACCTGGTTAGGGCTAGAAAATAACTTCTTTGGAGCAAGTAGAGCAATGAAAAAAAAAACCTGCAAAGACTTAGGGCTGGAAAAACATTCTTCTGAGAGAGTAACAATGAAAGAACCTGCAAGCCAGTAAGAGCTGGGAAGATCGTTAGCACCTGATTAGGGCTAGAAAAAAAACTTATTCGGAGCAAGTAGAGCAATGAAAAAAAATTCTGCAAAGACTTAGGGCTGGAAAAACATTCTTTGGAGAGAGTAACAATGAAAAAGCCTGCAAGGTAAGAGCTGGGAAGATCTGTTAGCATCTAGTTAGGGCTGGAAAAAAAGCTACATTCGAAATATAAGATGCACCCAAATTTTCAGCCACTTTTAGGGAGGAAAAAAGTGTGTCTTATACTCCAAAAATACGGTATTTTAATGCCCACCCCACATTCTCAGTTACATTTTGAGATGTGTCACTAAGCACACTTTTATTGATCAAACAGAATTGTAAATGTTTCATGGAGAATTATAGTGTATTATAAAAAACCTCACAGTGTTCAGGAATGAAATAATTTCTTATAACCATTCACGTAAAGTAGGTAATCAAATTTAGGCTTCAGAGTACTTGTTCCTTCTACTGAAAAAAAAAATATGCCCATCAAAATGTGGTTAGAAAATGAAGTTACTTTCAGAAGGAAACATCATCTATTCCTTTTGGAGCCCTCCCAAACTTTAATGAGATCCAGAAATTAAGTACATCAACTATGAAAAATTACCGAGTAAATGATTTTGTAACAACTTTCAACGTTTCGCATCTGATTCTTCCCAGGCAACGTTTCCCGATGATATCTGTGAGCTGAAATTAATAGAACTTCTCAGCAGTGAAATTCCTTTAGGAATGTTTTGCAGCCATTTTCCTCCCTGTTTATTACTATTATTATTTTGTGGTTCTTATGATTAATGGAGAATCAGAATGCATGCCTTTAGTTTTAACACAAATGTTTCAGAAGGGCTCACACATTCATATAAAATACTCTTTGTGCTTTTTCATGTCATAAGATTCCCAAAGTGAAGGAAAAGCTTCATAGACATTTTGTGGAGGATGGATGGATGGGCGGATGGGTGGATAGATGAAGCTAAAGAACACCAGCTATACACATAGTAACTTCTCACAATAGCAGTTATGTCCAATTGAAGCGGGGAAAATAAAGCTGGAAATCTATCAAGATGCAAGTATGTGGTGTCTCCTCTTTGCAGACTACCACTGAACTCACAGTTGCTAGAGATTATATTTTTCCAGATCTCTCACATGGCTTTAATTTTAATTTAATGTTTCTTCCTGTGTCTTCAAATATTCCAGATGCATGCAGAATTTCATTAGACATGGTTTTGCCCAAAGTGGTCCATAATTAAACCACTATAACTTGTGAAATCTGACTAATTTCAGAAACTGAGGGTATTATTTTTGTGTTCTTGATCCCACACTGCAGATGAGATGTGATCTCTGTATTCATGACAGGATTTCAATCTATGGTGCTTTCTCTACGTTTGGTCCGCTTAATTTCCCATAAACTGGTCCACCATTTTTTCCTGATAAATCAAGAAGGCCACAAGTTCACAAGTGTAAGAGTATATGCCAGAAAAGATGGGTCAGAGTCAGGGGCGGGTTCCTAATTTTTTTACTACCACTCTGTGGCCGTGGCTTATTTTGTGGGTGTGGCTTGCCAGCCATGTGACCGGATGGGCGTGGGCCTCGAGAGCTTGGCAGTGGCCGGAGAAGCGGGGAGCATTGCCCACCCGCAACGCAGCCCCCTGCAGCTGGAGCAGCAAGACCGCGGCAGCAGTTCTTCTAGGAGGCTCCGTCCAGCCTGAATGCTTCTCCCCATTCGATGATCCTAGGCTCCTGCCGCCCGTTCCCCCTCCCCTCAGCAGCTCGAGAAGTCTCGAACGTGCGAAAATGCCTGGGATCATCACCGCGCGTTCATGGCTTCTCAGACTGCTGAAGGGAGGAGAACTGAGATAGGTCCTGCCGCCTGTTCTTTCAGCATCTCACGAGCTCCCTCAGCCATCCTCCCCTGCTTGGACTCACTGTGGGATAGGAAGGCAGTGCATGCGCAGTGCCGGAAGCTCGGCTTCTGGGCATGCGCAGAAGAAAAATTTAAAAAAAAATTAAAAAATGTTTTTAATGGCGCCGCCCAGGCACCAGCAACCGACCACACTGGTACTGTGACGTCACCAGCGGGCCGCTACCGGTGCTATAGAGTGGACCGCACCAGTAGGAACCCACCACTGGTCAGAGTATATATATTCTCCAATTTTGAATCAGAGATTATTACTGTATTTCCCTGAAAATGAGACCCAGTCTTATTTATTTATTTTGCCTCCAAAAGAGTCTTATTTTCAGGGGATGTCTTCCACTGTCTCACCTTGCAGCAGCGGCATCAATAGTCTTGCCCAGCAGAAGCCAGCCCACTTCTTCTGCAGCTGCTTGCTGCCACTCATGCGTGGCATCCCCGGCCTCTGTTTTGCCATCAGAAGCCTTCAGGAAAGGCCTCTGCAGCCAAGAAACAAGCTCCGCATTGAAGCATGCAATGTCCCCCGGCCTCCATTTTGCCATCAGAGGCCTTCAAGAAAGGCCTCTGCAGCTGAGAAACGCGCTCTGCCAGTGCCTCTGATGGCGAAATGGAGGTTGCCCCCCCCACACACGCATCAACGCGGAGCTCATTTCTCGGCTGCAGAGGTCTTTCCTTATCACATCAATCAAGAGGAAAACCTTCTACGTACAAAATCCACCCGCGCCTTCTATAATTTTGTAAACAACTAGCTTAAAGACCCGAGAACCATCCCACCCCTAAAAGGACCTAACGGTAAAGAATATAATGATGAAGCAGTTAAAGCCAACCTCTTTAACACATTATTCGGCTCAATCTTTGTAAACAGCAATGGCTCATGCTCAACATTCCCTCGTCGTACCACAAATAATTACAACGATCTAACACAAATAAATTTCACAGAAGATAACATCGAAAAGGCACTACGCAGCCTAAAACCATCTCTATCTATTGGACCTGATGGACTATGCTCATACTTCTTAAAAAAGCTTTCCACAGCTATAGCTGAACCTCTAAGCATAATCTTTGAAAAATCTTTCAGGACCAGTTCCCTACCTAACCTATGGTCACTAGCCACGACCATCCCTATCTTCAAAAAAGGAGACCCAGTCCCCAGCCTAGTTGAAAATTGCAGATCAATCTCTTTATGCTGCGTCACCTGCAAAGTCATGGAATCAATAGCACTTTAATAGCACTTTACTTATATACTGCTTCATAGTGCTTTACAGCCCTCTCTAAGCGGTTTACAGAGTTCAGCATATTGCCCCCAACAATCTGGGTCCTCATTTTACCGACCTCGGAAGGATGGAAGGCTGAGTCAACCTTGAGCCTAGTGAGATTTGAACAGCTGAACTGCTGAACTAGCAGTCAGCCTGCAGTCGCAGCATTTAACCACTGCACCACTTCAGCTCTTCAATCATTAACCAATCCATTACCCTCCACTTAGAAACAAACAACCTACTCCCTAACACACAATGTGGTTTCAGGAAAAAATTATCCTGTAATCTGCAACTCCTACACTGCAAAAACATATGGACTACAAAACTCGATCAGGGCAAAGCAATAGACGCAATTTTCATAGACTTCTGTAAAGCCTTTGATTCAGTGGTACATGACAAACTACTTCTAAAACTAATATCCTATGGCATCTCTGGACCCCTACATAATTGGATAGCTGCGTTCCTGTCAAACAGACAACAAGTGGTCAAAATAGGGAGCGCCCTATCAAATCCTGCACCTGTTAACAGCGGTGTTACCCAAGGCAGCGTTTTAGGACCAACACTCTTTACACTTTACATAAATCATATTATAAGCAACTGCGTTCTCTTCGCTGATGATGTAAAACAATTTAACACCACCGACAATGCTGCTACCCTTCAAAAAGACCTTGACTGTGTGTCAGAATGGTCAAACAATTGGCAATTTCAAATCTCAACCAACAAATGCTCTGTCTTACACATTGGCAAAAAAAAATCAGAACACAAAATACAAGCTGGGTGGACACGACCTTGTAGACGACCCTCACTCTGTCAAGGACCTTGGAGTATTCATATCTAAATGATCTAAGTGCCAAACCCCACTGTAACAACATTGCCAAAAAGGCATTAAGAGTTGTAAACCTAATCTTACGTAGCTTCTTCTCCAGTAATATTACAGTAGCTAACCAGAGCATACAAAATATTTGCTAGACCAATTCTCGAATACAGCTCATCAGTCTGGAACCCGCACTGCATATCGGGCATTAATACAATCGAGAGTCCAGAGATACTTCACGAGAAGAGTCCTCCGCTCCTCTGCTCGCAACAGAATACCTTATGTCACCAGACTTGAAATTCTGGGCTTAGACAACTTAGAACTATGCCGCCTTTGGTATGACCTAAGCGTAGTTCATAAAATTATCTGCTACAATGTCCTACCTGTCATGACTACTTCAGCTTCAACCACAACAATACATGAGCATACAATAGATACAAACTTAAAGTGAACCGCTCCAAACTTGATTGCAGAAAATACGACTTCAGCAACAGAATGGTCAACGCCTGGAATGGACTACCTGATTCTGTGGTTCCATCCCCAAACTCCCAAAAATTTAACCTTAAGACTATCTACTGTTGACCTCATCCCATTCCTAAGAGGTCTGTAAGGGGCGTGCATAAGCGCACCAGCGTGCCTACCATCCCTGTCCTAATGTTCCCTTTTATTCGTATTCATTTCTTGTATCCAAGTCATGTTTATACTTAAATATATTATCTAATACGTGCTTGACAAATAAATACTTATACTTATGGCGCAAACATGCCACGGCAACATCCAACAGCTAACAGTAATCAATGGCAGCTGTGAAGTTGAGAAACACTACTTTAGATGCTAAAAAGGACTCAAAATATTATTAACGTGCTTAGCTGGAGATTATTCTGTCTTAGACAAGCCTGGACAAATTCCTGGTTGTCCTTCGCTCTTTATGGTTTCAATAAGAATTTATAGACCCGAAAGCCATCTGCATCACGTTGCAACTCTTCAAGGCCAATGTAAGTGCAATGAAGGGGAACAAAGGCACACAAAGGAAAGGTGGGCCTCGCTGCCTCTCTAAAGGGCACCATTTATAATTGGAAGAACAAGGCAGCCTCTTCACAGATGACATTCATTGCTGACGAGCACCTCCAGGGATAATTGCTGAGAGCATAAAAGAAATTAATTGCCCAGTCCTCTCTTAGCATGTTTCCCATGATAAAAACATACTGTGGGCTTTGATGAACAGTATGAAGGCATTCCTGTTTGTTTGTTTGTTTGTTTGTTTGTTTGTTTGTTTGTTTAGTCAAGCATGTATTAGATCAGGGGTTACCAACCTTTCGGACCTCAGGGACCACTAAATTCATAATTTTAAATCCCGCAGACCACTAATATGATCTGCCTAATGACCGGCTGGGTGGGCGTGGCCAACTTGATGTCACTCACATCGAGAGGTGCCTCGCCAGCCTCTACTCGCCCCTCCCCTCCCAGCCACTCCTCCCCTGCCCGCCCGGGCTCCTTAGGTCCCCAACAGGAATCAGTTGTTGGAGCTAAGCAGCCACCACAAGAAAGGGTTGGCAAAACAGCTGGCTCAGTTCAAATTGGATCTGGCCGAGAAGGAGGCTCAGCAGAAGCACCTCACTGAGGACTACAAGCAGAGGCTTTCCAAGCAGAGGCAAGACCTGTGGGAGTGCAAGGCCAGGTACTGGAGCCTGGAGGCTCAGCGGACTGAGATGGTCAGTTCCAGGCCATGAGGCAGTCCCACTGGAACAAGGCCCTCTGGCTCTTCACCACCAGCGGTGCTTCCCTCCAGCCTTCGCCCAAAGCCCCCCACCAGGAGGCCGAAGCAGAATCCAAATCGGAATTTCTGCCCCCCTCCAATCCACACAAAAAGACCCCGAAGGGGGAGACTCTCTGCAGCAACACAAACGTTCATTGCACATATCTGGCCCAGGGGCCGTAGTTTGAGGACCCCTGATTTAGTGCAATATAAAAATGCAAATAATTTTTCTGCGGACCACCAATATTTTCTCACGGACCACCAGTGGTCCAAGGATACCAGTTGGTGACCGCTGATTTAGATAACAGATATAAGTATAAACATGATTATGAATACATGAAATGGATACGAATAAAAGGGGATATTACGACAGGGACGGTAGGCACGCTGGTGCTCTTATGCATGCCCCTTAAAGACCTCTTAGGAATGGGGTGAGGTCGACAGTAGACAGTCTAAGGTTAAAGTTTGGGGGGTTTGGGGAAGAAGGCATTTGAAGGCATTGCTCTTATCTGCCCCTTCGTAATTACATCTTCTTGGTGTGCAGGAAGGTACAAATTCCCAAGGCAGCCAAAGATGTATGTCTGCTGCAGAAAATAAGCTCCATATTTCTGGTTTGGGTGCACCAAGCTGAAGATGCTTGTTCCCCCACCGCATTCTGACATGGCGAGCATCAGATATGAATTTCTTCTGACTCCTCCCTCCATCAATCTTCTAAAAGCTCATGTGAAAATAAAACCAGCCTGGGATCTCTGGCCTGGCTTTCCTTCTGAATGACAGATCCTTCCTGCCCTGAGCTCACCACATCTTTCCAAGCACAAAAGTCAAAGCGTCCTTCTTTATAACTGAGGATGGGAAATATATTTGTGGTTTTGGGGAAGAGGCAGAAATGATGTCGGTTTAGGGCTGGGCTAAGTGCCATCTTCTCAGCAGACCAAACAACTATTAAAAGGGCTCAGTGCTTTGGAGAACATTGTTGGCCTCTGATTATTTCTGCTAGCCACCTCCTCTACCTGTTCATCCTAAAAGTTCTCCTTCAATGGCATATTTGCATAACACACTAAGTCAGGGGTCGGCAACCTTAAACACTCAAAGAGCCACAAAGATCCTAACAGGAAGCCCCCCGTTCAATTCTGGAGCCGATCGGAAGTCCGGTTCCCCCACCATAGAGTCTCCTCCTAGCACGGCATCCTTTTTTCTCTACCTGTCCTAACCGAAAGCCCTATCAATTGTGGAGCTGACCGGAAAACCCGTCCCTTGCCATAGAGTCTCCTCCTGGCGCGCCGTGCTTTTCCCCTCCCTAACCGGAAGTTCCTCTCAAAATTGTGGTGTCAACTGGCAAGAGGGAGCCGCAATAGAAGCATGAAAGAGCCACATGCGGCTCCAGAGCCGCGGGTTGCTGACCCCTACACTAAGTCATGCAGTGGTTTGGTTGACAGGGTTATCCAGAGGCAGGCCGTGGATGAAATTAGGATCAAGGAGAAATGTCAGAACCATGGTTTGGAATCATGGCTGCTCATGTCTTAACTTACTCTGACATGTCGCCTAAGTACAAAGAATGCTTGTGGTGGAGCCACCATCCCACTCCACGAAAATGAGATGGGAGAAGTGCAAAATAGATGCTGTGATATAGAATTATAAAATCATACATGTGGACAATGTAAATGAATAAATAAAAATCTAAGCTAAGATGAAGGGATTGGAGACTGATAAAAAATAAAATACCTTATAAAATACCTTTTCTTATACCTTATTCTGCTATCATCTCGAGTGGTGGTGGGCATTCATTCAAAGTTTTAAAAAGAGTTAAATGAATGCATGGAAGTTTTGTGCTGCTAATGGCAACTAATCAAGGTTTGATTCTGCTCTTCTGAATCACAGGGAATATGGCTTAAATTCCATCTGCTGGAGAGAACAAGTGGAAGACTGTTATTGTTCTCCAAGTCTTCTTAAGATATACATATTTTTCTCAACCCGCATATAGCCCTCAATTGTCCATGGGGAAAACCGTTAACTGAAAATGAACTAAATGGACACACTCAAGGAATTTCCCAAC
Source organism: Diadophis punctatus similis (assembly GCA_023053685.1). Lineage (NCBI taxonomy): Eukaryota > Metazoa > Chordata > Lepidosauria > Squamata > Dipsadidae > Diadophis > Diadophis punctatus. The sequence goes on along the minus strand of JALIGW010000003.1, from coordinate 5,203,350 downwards.
TCATTGATGTGGTCTCACTTTTTGCTCAAGGAATCTGTCAGATACAGGAAATATTCCCCATTCGGAGTTTCCCACTTCCTGCATTAACAGCTGTCTGTTCAATCTAGAGATGGGACTTTACAAGCAGCCAAAACCTCTGGCTGCTCTGCAACCACAGGATACATGTGAGCATATCTCCTGACTCTAGTTTTGGAATTGAGAAGCCTGTGTGCTCATTGCAGCCCCTTCCTTACAGCTTGTCCTGGAATGCTCTGGAACAGGGGTCTCCAACCTTGGCAACTTTAAGCCTGGAGGACTTCAACTCTCAGAATTCCCCAGCCAGCTTGCGTGCCACACTTGGTGAAAAGATGAGGAGGAAGCCCATCCTTTGTTGGGAACAGCTTCCAACAGTTTGCAAAATCGAAATTATTAAAGTTTGTTGCAAAATCAAAACCAGAAGCACACACAGATGACTGATTCAGCTGGATTCAATAACTTCTTTATAAACATTATATATATATACATATATATATATATTTCTGAGGTTTTCGCGGGTGTTTGTATGTAGGTCTTTGGGTATTCGGGTTTTCTCCCGCGTGAAATTGGAAGTGTCTTGGTGACGTTTTGATGAAGTCTCATTCATCATCTTCAGGCTGGTGTCTTCTGCTTCCTGCTTCTAGGAGCAATGTGAGATTGCTGCTGTTTCTTCCTTTTAACTGCCAGTGGAGGTTTGAACTGATAGGGTGGGAGCTTGGCTGTGTTCTGATTGGTTGGAGGTGTGTTCTGATTGGCTGGGGGCTTGGCTGTGCTCTGATTGGCTGGGGGGTTAGCTGTGCTCTGATTGGCTGGGGGTATGCTCAGGTTAGTCTGACTTGCAGGGGCATTTGAGCTGGTGAGCTGCATTGCTGCTGTTTGGCTTCTGGTTCTTGGTCGTGCCACATCTTCATGGAGGGTGTCAGTTTGCTTCATGTATGGATTGGAGGGGTTTAAAGTGGCTAATGATGCAGCTGTAGTATGGCTCAACAACTTCCTTGCTTCTGGTTTGCCATCGACTTCCCCTGTTCTCATTGAAATGCTTGATCAAAATGCTCTTGTTTAAAGAATTCTCATTCTCATTCATAAATTCAGAACTACAACTAGTAAAAACCCCAGCTCCTTATAAAAATTTGAATGTAGTATTTCCAATTTAAAGCTCAAGCACTGGGCTGGATTTTTCACATCCATGGTACAAACATTAATCTCATTTTAATTTCTCTTCAGCCTACTCCCTGTCTACAGAGAATAATAATAAACACAAGTTGCTTCCTTCCAGAAATACACCCAAGACCACCCCTGTTTCCCTCCTGGAGGGCAAAGAAATGAGCTCCAAGTAATACATCTTCACAAGCTTAGCATGGATGCTGCCCTACAATTTGTCAAGCTACATTCATGCAGATAAGTTAGTTAGCTACTCCTTTCTTTGTTTGGTAATACTTCATAATACAGTAGATCATTCTTGGATATTGCTTTTCGAGGTCTTAAATAGTGTAACAATCCCTAACTAAGATGTTTCAATAAAGGAGATGTTTCAGCTAGCCAGCAGTGTAAAGAGGAGAAATAAGGAAGACCTATCTCCATAAGTTCTTCTAAATGGGAATGGAGTTTTAATATTGATGGACTCTCTTTACGCAAGCAAATGAATGAAGTGAAGGGGTTTCATCCTGCTCACCATCACTCCTGCTTTAATCACCTGAATCTTTGAATAGTGGAGGTTGGAAGAAAGGCAGTTGAAGGGAGCCTTCCTCGTCAAATTTCCTGAGATATTGTATTTGTATTTGTATTTGTTTATTTGTCAAGCATATATGATTATAAACAAAGTATAAACAGTAAAACATGATTGAATATATATGTAATAGTACAAGCATGAATAAGAGTAAAAGAGGTAAGAATATATGTGAACGTTGGATATATTCAATATATGTGAATATATTGAATATATATTGAATATGTGATATATATGTGATAATATAATATATTGAATATGTGAATATATTCAATATATGTGAATATTGGAGCCAAGAGGGCTGTTCCTCACAAAGACGTACAGCAGAACAATAGGTGCAACAAGTCTAACTGTGGCACAAACCCAATTAATTTTATTTATTATATTTTTTTTACCCCACCTTTATTACTTGTTACAAATGAAGATGGCAAACATTCCTAATACTCTCCTTCCTCCTCTTATTTTCCCCATAACTACTCTGGGTGGGGAGGGGTGGAGTGGAGTGGGATACGGTGGGCTGAGAGAGAGAGAGAGTGACTGGCACAACATCACCCAGCCTAAGGTGGGACTAGAACTCACAGTCTCATGTCTATGGAGATTCTCAGTCATCCAGGTCATGGTTGTCCCAAAGGTGCTTTTTTCAAGAGGCAACTGGACTTTCTTGTTTTCCTTTGAAGACATTTCGCTTCTCATCCAAGAGGCTTCTTCAGCTCTGACAGGATGGTGGGGAATGGAAGGATTTACATTCTTTGCAGACAGATGGTCATTTGCATTCTTTTAGAGTCTCCTGGTTGCTAGGCTGGCACCTCAACCACCACACCAAACTGGCTTTCTCTACAGACTTTTACCATGTTCTAATGCTAAATTTTCAATCTTTCTTTCCAATATATCATAAGCCTATGGGTTTCCCCCTTCCAGCATAAGTGCTGGTCACAGCAAATGCATTCAGTTACAGAATAATTTGTAATCGGTTAGCCTCAATGCCTTCCCAATGCTTTTATTTTTCATTTGAAGACAGATGAAATTGGAGAGGCGAAACTGCATCATCTATTTCCCTTCCCCTCTTGGTTCCTGCCACGGGTGGGCTGTGAAATGTGATAGTTTGTGTAAACAGAACCTAAATCTTCCATCTCCTCTCCTGTTCAGCTTGGCTGCTTGAGACTTTCAAAGGTCATCTCTATAATTGAACTTGGAAGAAAATGACAACTCCTCTCCCCCCCCCTTGTTTGTGAGGGCATGTGGCTTTTCTGATAGAAGGATCAAATGATGATCAGCAAGGTTCACATGACTAATTTAACAGTAAGATCCTAAAAGGTTAGTGGACTTCTCAGATGAACAATGTTATAAAATTGCAGCCTAAGTAAGCGAAATAAATAAGCAGGGTTGGCACCATCTGAGAAAAGGCAATACACTGCAGGCATCTTAGTTTTCCTCAATTTCTGATTTCTCCCTACCAGGGAAATTGCATGTAACACTTAAAACCAACTGGAATTTAATGCCAAGTAACAGCTGGTTCCGATATTTTCAAAAGTAAGGCAACAAGAATCATTTATCTCTGCATCCCTTCCTTTTTTATAATTTTTATTTCAAATTTCCAATTAAAAAAAAATACAACATACAAGACAAACATATACTTCACATATACATAAAATATAGTTCCACTAATACAGCTTTATGCCATCGTAATTTCCTTCTCATTTCTAAATTTTCCTAATTATGGCTATTGTTATATACCTAAACATTTTTAATCTTTTTCTATTCAATATATACACTATTACCTATTATCCCATAATTTTATACTCTTATTTACATTATATACATTATGTACATCATTTTACAACCATTAACATTTAAGGTTACATCTATCACATTTTTTCTTTCTTATCTCAATTCTTAACACATTTCTTTCTTATCTTAATTTGCACATTAATTTTACTTTTCTTTTCAAGCCAATCATACCATCTATCCCAAATTTTATAGTATCCTGTTTCTTCTCTTTCTCTTAGTTCCATAGTTAATTTGCTCATTTCAGCACATTCTAGCACCTTTTTTACAATCATAGCATTCGAGGGGTTCTTATCTTTTTTCCAATTCTGTGTGAATATAATTCTTGCTGCCGTTATTATCTGTTGTGAAATATAATAAATTTCCTTTTTCACATTTTCTTTCATTATTCCCAAAAGAAATAGTTCTGGTTGTAATTCAAAATTTTGTTCTGTTATTTCCTCAAGCCAATTTTTGATTTTTCTTCCAATATTTTTTTGCATTGGGACATGTCCACCACATGTGGTAGAATGTCCCTTGTGTCTGATTGCATTTCCAACAATTTGGTTTAATCGATGGGTACATTTTGGCCAATCTCGCCGGTGGTAGATCTGCATCCCTTCTTAAGTGCAACTGCAAATTGTCCCAGAACTTAAGTAAACCAATTTGAATGTCTATAGCTTACTTTTACTTTCTATACAAAAACTGGAATGTAACAGACCTCCAGTTTGTTTAAACCACTGGTTTAAACATCAGTGATTTATCTTCCTCCTCACACCTTAGTTTTGTTTTGTCCATCTTTTAAGGGTTTCTGAAGAACCTGCACAATGGTTTATGACCTTGAAATGGTCTAGTAAAGGTTTTATCAAAAACAGTTTTAATAGAAAAGAATTTCTATAGGTCAGGGTTGAGCTGTGGTGTCCTTGGTACTCTCTGACCTTGGTTGTTTCTTTGCAAACATTTCATTACCTAACTGGGTAACCTCATCAGTGCTAGTGAGTGTGAGGTTTGCTTTCTGTCTATATGCAATAGCTTTCCCTGCCAGTGTTGTTAAGGGTGTGATTTTGTCATTGGTATATTTAGGGCAGTGATGGCGAACCTTTTTTTGCTCGGGTGCCAAAAGGGCATGCACATGCGCAATGGTGCATTCCCACACCCATAATGCAATGGCCTCCCCTCGTGCATGCGCACACAACCCTGCTGCACTGCCCCCGCGTTTCTGAACTTCCGATTGGCCTGTTGGGCCATTTTTTGCCATCCACAGGCTCCAGAGGCTTACCTGAAGCCTGGGGAGGGCGAAAAACAGTCCAACGGGTGAAAACAGCCTTCCCCCCCTCCAGAAGGTCGAAAATCAGCTGGCCAGTGCACACATGCACGCTGGAGTTGACATAGGGCAAAGCTTCACATGCCCTCAGATATGGCTCCACGTGCCACCTGTGGCACCTGTGCCATAGGTTCGCCATCACTGATTTAGGGTGTTGTTTTCGGCTTGATTGTTTGGGTCCTAGGTATGTGGTCTTTAATTTCAGTGAGCTGAAAATTCTATGAGTTGAAGACTCATATCTGCTAAATTTGAACGATTCTGGGTAATTCTGGTACCAAAATTTGGGTAATTCTGCCCTAAAATATTTCTCTTTTTAAAATCATTGCACAGATCTGATTTTTTCCCCTTTTCTTTGTTCATGGCTGGAATGCAATCCCCTACCAGAAGTTTTGGATTTTGCAACCTTTAATCCGTGACCATCCTTCCAGAAACTTGTAAGAGTTGTAATCCAAAAACATCTGGAAGATACTGAGTTGCCCACCTTGGACTGTCTGTTTTGTGAGACACAACATTTCAGTGTTTCTCCAGCTGCTAAATACCCAATTTCTCATCTTTAAAGGTCAAGCCTCACATAATGTTCTTTTCATAGACATTCCAAGAGGTTAAGAATTAGAGTTGGAGTGGATCTTGATGGATCGATTTTGATTAGATCTCTTAAAAATATTCATGGGCTATCTTTGATCTCAAAACACCCTTTCCTAGTGCCATCCCAATGATCTGAGGATGTAACATTCCAGAATTGTCTTTAAATTAGCCAAAAGGTTTCTATTTAATTATCAAAACCATTAACTAATATAGAAAAGAGAATCACAAAAGTGCACACTAATTAAAGACTAATAAGAAGATGCTGCATTGTAGAAAGGATTCTATTTTATTTCTCATCGTCTAGAAAGAAGAATTTAATGAATAAATATCCCACCGCAATTCAACAGGCTGTGGGTGGTTGACAGGATAGTACTCAATAATTAAAGTGTGCCAAAAAATAGAATCGAAATAAACATATTAACTATGAAATAGATTGAAAATTAGAAAATCAGCCCAGCTAAAGAATTCATAAACTCCAATGGAAAAAAATGATGGCCTTTACACCTTTGAATCTTAGGAAACTGATTGTTCCCAAAAGTTGGGGCAACTGCTAAATAATCCTGGCTTCTTGGCTTTGCAAAGAAGAAGAATAGTTTGGTTATGAATTTGCTAATTGTTTTTTTAAAACTGCAGGTAAGAGACTAGATCAGTGTTTTTCAACCTCCGCAAGTTTTAAGTTTTATGGACCGCAACTCCCAGAATTCCCCATCTAGACATCACTAAACTTGGCCTTCAGTTCCCTCTTCAGTAGTGAAAATGTCAGACTTTGAATTTGTAATTATTCTTCCTTGCAAGCCCCCATACTCATAAAATGAATGGCTGGATTGTCTATATCAGTGATGGCGAACCTTTTTTGGTTCGCGTGCCAAAAGGGGTGTGTGCGCACGCTAGCGCGCGCACACATACCCACACCCATTCCCTCCCCCCATGCATGCGCACAACCCCCCATGCTGCCCCCTGCGCATGTGCACACACACCCACCCCCGCGCAAAGGCCTTACCGAAGCCTGGGACGGTAAAAAACGACGAAACTGGCAAACCGGAAGTTCGGAAAACGCACTTCCGGTTTGTCCGTTGGGGTGTTTTTTGCACTCCGGGGCTTCAGGAAGCTTCCCTGAACCCTCCGGAGTGTTAAAAACAGACCAATGGCAAACCGGAAGTGCGTTTTCCGAACTTCCGGTTTGCCCGTTTCGTCGTTTTTTGCATTCCGGGGCTTCAGGAAGCTTCCCTGAACCCTCCAGAGTGCAAAAAACAGCACAACGGCAAACCGGAAGTGCGTTTTTCCGAACTTCCGGTTTGCCCGTGGAGCTGACAGGGCAACGCCTCGCGTGCCCTCCGATATGGCTCCGCGTGCCACCTGTGGCACGCGTGCCATAGGTTCGCCATCACTGGTCTATATTGTCTAGCAAGGCAGTGATCCTTGTCAGATCAACGTCCTTTGGTCTGGAAAGGCATTGATGGTTGAAAGGTCCCAAATGAAGCATCTAACACGCTCTCCGTGTTTTTCTTTTCTACTCGGGCACTCCCTCATGCTATGTCATCCCTGTGCATCTTCTTCCACAGAGCTATGCATACCTACATTCGCTAACATCTGCATTTGCTCAACAGTTCCAGGCCAACACCCACCCAGGTATCTCCAGCTCCTGGCTGCAGAAGAGAAACTTCTGTTTTTCTCTCACTGACAAGACTTCTGAGGCATTCCTGCTCCCCACTCCCCAGCTTTTCAAACCCTTTGCTTCCCTGAAGTGACCCGTGGAGATGGGACTGTGCCAAAAGCAGTATGTGGTCCAATTAATAAGCTCTTGAGCAACTTCAGCCGGACAAATAGAAAAGCAGAGAGAGAGAGAGAGAAAGGAGATTTGTGTTTACTCTCCTTCCCAAGATCTCCCCCTAGAATTAAAAGGCTACAATCAGCTAATTTCGTGGCTGCTAGTTCAGTTACTCATATATCCTTCCTATGTGTTGCTTTCTAGATTCATTTGTCCGTTCCACGGTAATCTCTAAATGAAAAATCCTTAGCATTTCCTCTTACAAATTTATTTTGTTGTTTTGTTAGTTGCGAAGTCATGTCCGACCCATTGCGACCCCATGGACAACATTCCTCCAGGCCTTCCTGTCCTCTACCATCCCCTGGAGTTTAATCTTAATCTCATGCCTACTGCTTCCATGACTCCATCCAGCCACCTCATTCTCTGCTGTCCCCTTCTTCTTTTGCCCTCAGTCGTTCCCAGCATTAGGCTCTTCTCCAGTGAGTCCTTCCTTCTCATTAGGTGGCCAAAGTATTTGATTTTCATCTTCAGGATCTGGCCTTCTAAAGAGCCTCCTCTAGGACTGACCGGTTTGATCGCCTTGCAGTCCAAGGGATTTCTAAGGCTGTATTATTGTTATAATTATTAACACTCCATATACATTTTAATCTCAAAACCGATTTGTGAGGAGGGTTAGCTTGGGACACAATGACCTACTGACTTTGCAAACTGCCCAGAGTGTGCTGTAAAAAATGGGGCAGTATATAAGTCTAAGTGCTATTACTATTAACTTACTAAGATATCAGCAGGATGAGCTGTTAGATTTTATTTGTATCCTGCCTTTATTATTTTTACAAATAATTCAAGGTGGCGAACGTATTCAACACATCTTCTTCCTATTTCCCCCCAGCAACAAAGCTGTGTCTGTAGGCAATAATAACATGGAACTGAATTTTTCTACTAGGAAATTACATGTGGTCCTCGACTTATAACCACAACTGAGACCAAAATTTCCTGTAGTTAAGTGAGTTTTGCCCCATTTTACGACTTTTCTTGCCACAGTTGTTAAGTGGATCACTGAAGTTGATAAGCTAGTAACCCAGTTGTTAAGTGAATCTGGCTTGGACTTTGTTTGTCAGAAGGTCACTAAAGGAGATCACATGACCAGGAGTAGGTTCCTCCCAGTTCGGACCGGTTTGCCCAAACCGGTAGCGACCCGCTGGTGATGTCACAATGACGTTACCGACTCGGTTCGGTCGTTGCCAGTCCGTGGGTGCCACCATCTTTTTTTTTACATTTGTTTTGAATTGTTTTGATTTTTTTTTTCTTCTAAGCATGCGCAGAAGCTGAGTTTCTGGCACTGTGCATGCGGTCGCCATCTTGTTTTCAGCTTTTTTAAAAAACTTTTTTTAATTTTTTTTTTAAAAAATTAGTTTTTTTTTCCTTCTGAGCATGCGCAGAAACTGAGTTTCTGGCACTGTGCATGCGGTTGCAATCTTGTTTTCTGCTTTTTTCCCTGGATTTTTTGGTACTGTGCATGCGCGCGCGTGCAACCGGCAGCGAGGCAAGTTAGAACCGACCCCTGAACATGACCCCAGGACAATGAAACTGTCATAAAAATGAACCAGTTGCCAAGCATCTGGATTTTGATCACATGACTATAGGGATGCAATAGTCATAACTATGAAAAATGATCATAAGTCACATTTTTCCATGCTGTGGTAACTTTGAACGGTCACTAAATGAACTGTTGTAAGTTAAGGACTACCTGTACATTTCTTGAACAGGGCTCAATGGTCCAGATGTCCACGTCTTAATTTTGGACAACCTCCGTGCATTTTGGCTCATTTTGCTTTTCATATGCTTCTCTTCTCTCGTTTCTGACATTCTCCAAATGTTGCTGCTATTATTATTGTTGCCTGGAAAACATCAGGAAGGCAAGTGGATTTTGACATTTTCTTAGAAAAGTATCTGTTCCTCCTCTGTAATAAGGCCATGGAAAGGTTTGGTCAATGATCTGCTGCTTAGAAACAAAAATATTTGAATATTTGTTCACAGCACAGACTGCCATTAACAATGTACATTAGTATGATGAGTATAACAATTTTGTATAGCAATGTAGAGTTGGGTGATCTTCAGCAGTTCCCAATAAATATATGTGAAATATTTCAAGTTACTGTCTTGTATCCCAGGGATTTTCATTTGGATCAACCCCAGCCATTCAGGAAGGTAAATACGTCGCCTCCGATCTGATCTAAATGTAGTTCATAAAATCTTATACCAAAATCTCCTTCCTGTCAATGATTTCTTCTGCTTCAACTGCAACAATACACGAGCACGTAATAGATTCAAACTTAATGTAAACCGCTCCAAACTCGACTGCAGGAAATACGACTTCAGCAACAGAGTGTTCAATGCCTGGAATGCACTACCTTACTCTGTGGTTTCTTCCCCAAACCCTAAAAACTTTAACCTTAGACTGTCTACAGTCGACCTCTCCCCATTCCTAAGAGCAGAGGTGGGTTCCTTCTGGAGCTGCCCGGTGCACAGCTCTGGTAGGAAGCGGCCAATTGTGCAATTTGCGTGCGACTGCTCCGAAGCCCTCTCTGCCGGTCCATCGCGCGCGTCGCCATTTTTTCCGTGAATTTTTGGCCGATTTTGCTTCTGCGTATGCGCGGAAGCAAAATCGCACCGAAATCTTGTGAGGGGACGCGTGCGCGCGAGAGAGAGATTTTGGTGAGATTTTGCTTCTGCGCATGCGCATGCGAGATCTCGGTGCACAGAAGCAAAATCACGCAAGGGGGCGCGCACGTGTAGCAAGCGCGCGTGCACCCAAAGCATGGAGATGCACGCTCAGCGCACCGGCACCGGTAAGGAAGCAACCCGCCGCTTCCTAAGAGGTCTGTAAAGGGCGTGCATAAGTGCACCACTCTGCCTACCGTCCCTGTCCTACTGTCCTATTGTCCTCTTTTATCGGTACTTTTTTACTTATGTTATGTTTATACAAACAACTACTATACTGTACATACTTGACAAAATAAATAAATAAATAAAATATTAAGAAAGCAGAGGCCATCTACTGTACACAACTGGCTCTCCGTGTAATGTCTGAATCCAACCCAAACTACTTAGCAGTGTTTGAAGATATTCTTAGCAACAAATTTTAGCAAACAAATCTTGAACCAATCCTAAATGCTCATGTGAAATATCTCTAGAGGGGATGTTTCTGCCTAGGTGCAGCAAGGAACACTAAGAAATTATTCAGCAGCTAAACGAGCGAGAAAAATTCCCTAAAGGAAGCATGTTGGAAAAGCTACCTTAGAATATCAGAGTTGAGTATTTGTTCTTCATTAGCTCCTCTGAATACTTGCATTTGATGGACTGCAGGCTTTAATCAAAAATTAACCAACAGCAGGACAACACAGTTGATTTCATTACAGGAAAATAAATGTAATTGCTGCAAATTAGGCTACTAAAAACATCAGTGTAGTTCATCTCAGCTGTCAGATGCTAAAAATATTTTACAAAATCCTGCTGAGTTGTGGAAGTGGGTAGAGAGCATGGTTAAAGCAACATATTTTATGCTGAATGAAAATCTAAGGGAATTTAGCAGTGCATGCAATTTTGAGGTTTCTTGCTCAGTTTTTATTCCAGTTGGAGGCTTCCCTGTGTAAAGATTTAGTAAAAGCAGAGGTTTAGCTCAGTAGATAAGTTACATGTCTATATTTTGAAGCTCTTCACTCATCTTTTTAAAGAGCTGCTTCTGAAATCTGGTTTTTGCTCACAGGAGTCAGCAGTGGTGGGCTGCTGACAGTTCGGACCCGTTAGCGTGAACCGGTAGTTCTGTCAATCAGCTGGCCCCACCCACCCACCCCTGCGCTATCCTGTCCTATATTCCCTTCTTTCTGGCTTGTCAGAGTTTGTTGCAAAAAATCATTTCCAGAAAGCACACACAGACAAACTGATTCAGCTGGATTCATTAACTTCTTTATATACATAATAACAGATGAGTATTTACAATACCAGTAGCAGAGTTCTTCTTTAATGTAGCAGCAGTTACAAGCAGTTTCTAGTTCAGAGCAGAGTACAAAGTGGGCTGAGCCATGCCCAGCCTTCTAGCTTAAGTTTCAGTTTCAATTCACTGCACAGACTCAGATGTATTTAAGCACCCATTGGCTGACTTAGTTGCTATGCCTATTCATTGGCTGATCTTGTTACCATGTCTCTCCCAGTTCATGAATATTTTAACATGGCTCAGCTGATTCGCGTGGCACAGCTGATTTCCACGTCTCCACTGTTCTATTTACCGGGGCTGCCTTAGAAGGTAAGCAGCTGAGCTTCAAATTGCTTTATTTTGAAGGCTGCATGCAAATGTGTTAGTATGTGTGTGCACGCGCAAAGCGCGCGATCACCGAACCGGTTGTTAAACTGGTTGCAGCCCACCACTGGGAGTCAGTAATATATCATTCTCCTTTCCCAGAGGCCTTTTCTCTCTTCTCTCTTCTCTCTTCTCTCTTCCATCTTCATTTCTTGTTTTTAAGGAATAAGTCTCAAAATGAGCTTGATTCCCAATACTTACAAGGATATCGCCTTAATGTGGTTTTCATGGCAACCAAATTGAAAAGGTTTGCCCCCAGAATGTGTTTTTTTCAACTTTCTAGCTAGTCTAACCTTGTTATTCACTACTTCAGTAATTTATGACTCTGTAATCCAATGGACATCATTTTGCCAGGATTATTTGTCACTAATTGTGTTTGGGTTCTTGTATGCTCTAGTTTATATGAATAGTAATACAGTAGTACATAGACACCTAGTTCTCTTTTAAAATTGCTTTTGCTTGTCAATATAAAATTTCTGCACTTTAGTCCAGGTTAGTTATAATTCTTCTCCCAGGAAGTGGACATTTCATGAAATAGTTACTCACCATATAACATTTTAAGCCTAGGAAGATTATCTATCTATCTATCTATCTATCTATCTATCTATCTATCTATCTATCTATCTATCTATCTATCTATCTATCTATCTATCTATTTAATTTCATTTATATGCCGCCCAACTCCCGAAGGACTCTGGGCGGCTTAACAACACTTACAAATTTTAAAACATTGATAAACATTAAAACAAGTAAAATGATTAAAAAGCCATACATATCCTTTCATGGCCGGATCTCACCAATTTCAGCCGCGAGATCAACGGCCTCAAGCCTGCCGGAAGAGCCAGGTCTTAACTTGTTTTCGAAAGGCCAATAGAGTGGGGGCAGTCCGGATCTCCGGAGGTAGCTGGTTCCAGAGAGCCGGGGCAGCCACAGAGAAGGCCCTCCCCTGTGGGCTCGCCAGCCGGCACTGTTTAGCTGAAGGGACCTGGAGAAGACCAACTCTGTGGATCTCACCAGTCGCTGTGAGCTGTGTGGCAGAAGGCGGTCTCGAAGATAACCTGGTCCTAAGCCATGTAGGGCTTTAAAGGTAATAACCAACACTATAAAGGTAATAACCAACCAATAGATACCTATTACCACTTATTTAACCATTCTTTTCCACTTATTTATATTGACTTGGCATAGTCTGTCTTTGAATATTTTTTCCTTAGAACACTTTTTAAAGCTTTTGATAAAATTATTAAAAACATAAAGTAAAAACTAAGACAACTAATGTAAAGGAAGAAAAAAAAGCTTAAAAGTGAAAGAAAGAAAGAAAGAAAGAAAGAAAGAAAGAAAGAAAGAAAGGAAGGAAGGAAGGAAGGAAGGAAGGAAGGAAGGAAGGAAGAAAGAAAGAAAGAAAGAAAGAAAGAAAGAAAGAAAGAAAGAAAGAAAGAAAGAAAGAAAGAAAGAAAGAAAGAAAGAAAGAAATAGAAAAATAACAAAGACAATACAAAGAAGTAGATGTTTACAAGAGGTTGGTGAGATATTTGTCAGTCCGCCAGTTCCTTCCTACACTAGACCGCTATAGTTTTACTAATTTACTGTAAACCTGGGCAGTGTTGACCTTCAAGGTTTAGGGACTGTGGTCCAGACAGCAAATTTCCTGATGTTCCATCAACAGCCACAGCGGGCACCTTCAGAGATGAGATGGTCTGCTACACAAACCATGGCAACTGAGCAGGGATTGAATGGGTTCCTGTCTTTATAATCAGGTGACCTGACTTTTTCACATGATGTACTAGTACCACTTTAAAGAATTAGGGATCAAATTATTATACAAAGCCCCAGAGGGCAGGGTAAGAAACAATGGTTGGAAACTAACCGAAGAAACCTGGAATTAAGGAGAAACTTCCTAACAATGAGGACAATTAACCAGTGGAATAGCTTGCCTTCAGAAGTCGTGGGCGCTTCATCACTGGGGTTTTTAAAGAAGAAACTAGATAGCCACTTATCTTCTGCTTGAGCAGGGGGCTGGACTAGACCTCCAAGGTCCCTTCCAGCTCTATTCTATTCTAACAATAGATATTTTTTTTGAAGTAATTTTTGGAATGCTGAATCCTGATTGCTGCTTTGTTCATGCTGGGTCCTGGATTTACCGTATTTTTCGGAGTATAAGACGCACAGGAGTATAAGATGCACCTTAGTTTTTGGGGAGGAAAATAGGGGAAAACAATCTGCCTACCAGGTATTCATCTGGCTAGCGTCCTTAGTCTGGTCAGCTTCAGCACATTATTTTATCCCCTGGTTAGGACTTAAAAAAACCTTCTTCTGAGAGAGTAACAATGAAAGAGCATGCAAGCCAGTAAGAGCTGGGAAGATCGTTAGCACCTGGTTAGGGCTAGAAAAAAACTTATTCAGAGCAAGTAGAGCAATGAAAAAAAATTCTGCAAAGACCTAGGGTTGGAAAAAACATTCTTCGGAGAGAGTAACAATGAAAAAGCCTGCAAGGTAAGAAGATCATTAGCACCTAGTTAGGGCTAGAAAAAAACTTATTCAGAGCAAGTAGAGCAATGAAAAAAAATTCTGCAAAGACCTAGGGTTGGAAAAAACATTCTTCGGAGAGAGTAACAATGAAAAAGCCTGCAAGGTAAGAAGATCATTAGCACCTAGTTAGGGCTGGAAAAAAAGCTTTGAAAAAGCTACATTCAGAGTATAAGACACACCCAAATTTTCAACCACTTTTAGGGAGGAAAAAGGTGCGTCTTATACTCCGAAAAATACGGTAATTATTTATTCAATTTATATGCCGCTGACTCCTTATTTCAAATGAAGGTTCATCCGAGCAGCCGAGTCTGATTGGATCTGCATAGCTTACGACCTTGCCTCTGAAGATGCCAGTCACAGTAGACAATGAAACATGAGGAAATCTGCTATCTAGACTAGGGTCACTAAACCCTGAAGTTCAACACTCCCCAATAGGTACCAGCTGTGAAAGCCTACATCTGTACAGGTAATCCTCAATTTACAACAGTTCATTAAGTGACCATTTGAAGTTACAATGGCACTGAAAAAAGTGACTTGTGACCATTTTTCACACTTATGACCATTGCAGCATCCCCACGGTCACGTGATTTTCATTCAGATGCTTGATAACTGACTCATATGTATGACGGTTGCAGTGTCCTGGAGCCATGTGATCCCCTGTTGCGACCTTCTGACACGCATCATCAATGTGGAAACCAGATTCACTTAACAAACCACATTACTAATTTAAGAGCTGCAAGGATTTAACAAATGTGGCGAGAAAAGTCATACAATGGGGCAAAATTCACTTAACAAAATTCTCACTTAGCAACATAAAGGGACCCAGAAGAAGGGCCTTCTCCATGGTGGCTCCCTGTCTCTGGAATATCATTCCCCCAGAGATTAGAATGGCCCCCACTCTAACACTCTTCCGGAAGGCCCTGAAGACCTGGTTCTGCCAGCGGGCCTGGTGAACCCAGAGCGGGATGGAGCCCATTAAATGACTCGTGTGATGTGTTGTCGCTGGGAGTGGAGGGTGGGGGGTATTATATTATTTTATTATTTTATTATTTTCTTCTATTGGTTTTATTTTTTATATACGATGTTTTTATATTCCTGTAAGCCACCTTGAGTTGCCATGTGCGAATAGGCGGCAATATAAAATTTCTAAATAAATAAATGTTGGGCTCAAGTGTGGTCATAAGTTGAGGACCAGCTCAGGGGTGGTATTCACTTACCTTCCCTACTGGTTCGCAAATGTGAGCGTGCGCCTTCTGCGCATGCGCACAGCCTCAAAAACGTGGATAAATGTGAGATCTTACGTCCGGGCGGGTAGGCGGGCCACCCGCAGCCAGCGCTACCGGTTCGCCCGATCCGGATAGAACCGGCTGAATACCAGCACTGGACCAGCTGTATATTACCATAAACATCTTTGAGGGGTTTGATAACACTGAAAGTTATTCATGGACTTTTAATCACGGACTTTAAGTATGGATTTTTGTTTTAACAAACTCTCCTCAAAACAATTGTAATTGTTGCTATACCTAGATGGCCAGCCCAAGAGAAAAAGGCCATGGATAGAAGTGTTCAGCTTCCAGACTGGGATTGGGGAGATGCCCACATCAATCAAAACAGCCAGTAGGGGTTGAGTGGTTTCTATCCTGACTGCAACCATTTGTTCAATAAAGTGTGGTGGTTAAAGCTGACTTTTAAACACTTAAATCAGCTATGGGTTGGGCATGAGGCAACTGCAATCAGAGGTGGGTTCCTGCTGGAGCTGCCCGGTACGTAGCTCCGGTAGGGAGCGGCGGATTTCGCAACCGCTCCGGAGCCCTCTCTGCCGGTCCACCTGGCGCGTCGCCATTTTTTTCGGTGATTTCCGGTGATTTTCAGCCGATTTTGCTTCTGCGCATGCGCGGAAGCAAAATCGTGCCAAAATCTCACGAGGGGACACGTGCGCGAGAGAGATTTTGGTGAGATTTTGCCTCCGCACATGCGTAGAAGTAAAATTGCGCCTAAATCTCGTATGCGCATGCGTCCCCTCACGAGATTTCAGCGCAATTTTGCTTCCGCGCATGCGCAGAAGCAAAATCTCGCGAGGGGGCGCACATGCGTAGCGAGTGAGCGCCCCCCTGAAGCATGGAGATGCGCGCGCATGGCTCCAGCAGCGAGGTAAGTGAGCAACCCGCCCCTGACTGCAATGTCATGTGGACACAGCATAAGAAGAACATTTACTAGATAACTGTGCATGCTGCACTTAAGGAGACCACGAAGATAAAGTTTTGACATTTTATCTGTTTTTACACAGGGGTCAAATTGTTCTAGGAGCCATTTCTGTGTACCCAGTCTAAGCTTTGTTTGCCCATTCCAAATGTTGCTGAGGTTAGTATCTCTGTGTTACGTTTCATGACCTTTTTTACCTTCAAAAATATGCATTCCTTTGTGGTGCTCCTGATATTTCATTTTCTTTTCCTGGAATTTATTTGGAGATATGCCATTTAGTAGTAAGGAGTATGTTAGCTAAGTGCTTCTCTGTGATGCTTGTTTCATCTTACCTGGGTCAATGTTCAACTTCTTAACTGTGCTCCAAGTTTTCTTTGCCGTTTCCTTGATGTTGTGAGTCAGGCTTCTGCCATTGCTGCTGTGCCCCGTGTTCTTTAAGCACCATGGCTGCGAGCTCTTTGGTAGAGTCAGTGTTTTCCCCAAATGGGCCAAGACAGACAGGACAGAACACTGTTTCTAGAACAATTGTTTAGAAGAGACCAAAAAATGAAATCAAGGTAGAGAAGCCTTCTTTTTCTTATGCTCTGCTGACAGAAATGGAAAGGAGTGCATATTTCTTTTCTTTGGGACTTTTACAGCCATTGCTTGTTTCTCTTTCTTTCCTCAATTTGTTTATTTATTTTATTTTGTTTGTCAAACATGTACAAGATAGCAGGTATAGGTATAAACATAAACATAAGCAAAGTAAGTACAGATAAATGAGGACAATAGGACAGTAAGACAGGGACGGTAGGCACAGTGGTGCGCTTATGCATGCCCCTTAGAGACCTCTTAGGAATGGGGTGAGGTCGACAGTAGACAGTCTAAAGTTAAAGTTTTGGGGGTTTGGGGAAGAAACCACAGAGTCAGGTAGTGAGTTCCAGGCATTGATCACTCTGTTGCTTAAGTCGTATTTTCTGCAGTCGAATTTGGAGCAGTTTACATTAAGTTTGTATCTATTGTGTGCTCGTGTATTGTTGTGGTTGAAGCTGAAGTAGTCATTGACAGGTAGGACATTGTGGCAGATAATTTTATGAACTACATTTAGATTGGTTCGAAGGCGACGTAGTTCTAAGTTGTCTAAGCCCAAGATTTCAAGTCTGGTGGCATAAGGTATTCTGTTGCGAGCGGAGGAGTGGAGGACTCTTCTCGTGAAATATTTTTGGACTCTCTCGATTGTATTAATGTCTGATATGCAGTGCGGGTTAGAACTCACCCCTGCTCTGAATACCTTCTTTTTGCAGTCTCTGGCTTAAGAATTCAACGTTCGGAGTTCTGGCATCAGAGGACACCAGCTGTGAATCATCCTTTGGTCTCATGGGGACTTGAAAAGTCAAATAAGTAATTTTCCACCTCAAAACAGAAGATTTCCCACATCCAATGGACCACTGGTTCTCCTTCCCAGAGAACTGCCTGAGGACAGTACACAGTATTCATCTAGAAATTTAAAATTGACTACTCTTAGACAAAAAATATTATCCTTGCATTTTGCAAGCAAAAAAACAGCTGTCATGACCAAGATTAATTTGGTGTTGACTCTTAATTAATTTGGTATTTTATGGTAATTGTTTTTGTTTTATGGATGAGTTTGGGAAGAGCAGCAAAAATATAAAATGAATTTGTCTCTACTCATATTAATAGATGAAAAAATAGCAGCATCTCCTATATTTTAACCCAAAAATAGCTACTTTTCAGCCAAACAAAATTAGTTGACTGCTTATTCTGAAAAACTGCCAATGTTCTTTTTCTGCAAAGGGAATTCAGTGAAGAATTGGGGAAAATAAGCATCCAAAATTAATTCAGCTTCACACACAATCAGTTTGACTTATTTGGAGTCTTATTAATAATAGTCACAAGATATAACCCAATGCACGTTGGTGCAAAAATAAATTCCCCTACTAACTCATAAATAGGTACAGGAATGGTTTAGAATCAATCTTATTGAACCCCGATGATTCTTCCTATCAAAATATAATCCAACACTACATGGATTCACAAATTATGCTATGCACTAAGTGTGATTTGTTTGGGGTTTTGAACATTGCTTGATCACTTCAATTGTGGATCATGGCTTATATTTTAAGATGTATGAACTCAGCCATTGTGGATTATTCAGCAACTCATGATTAAAACAGAAAAGTGACTTATATAAGCCCATGTAGCTACTCAAACATTTCATCAAACCAAATATGAAGATTAATAATAATAATAATAATAATAATAATAATAATAATAATAAGAAGAAGAAGAAGAAGAAGAAGAAGAAGAAGAAGAAGAAGAAGAAGAAGAAGAAGAAGAAGAAGAAGAAGAAGAAGAAGAACAACAACAACAACAACAACAACAACAACAACAACAACAACAGAGTTGGAAGGGACCTTGGAGGTCTTCTAGTCCAACCCCCTGCTTAGGCAGGAAACCCTACACTACTTCAGACAAATGGTTATCCAACATTTTCTTAAAAACTTCCATTGTTGGAGCATTCACAACTTCTGGAGGCAAGCTGTTCCACGGATTAATTGTTCTAACTGTCAGGAAATTTTTCCTTAGTTCTAAGTTGCTTCTCTCCTTGTTTAGTTTACAACCGTTGCTTCTTGTTCTACCCTCAGGTGCTTTGGAGAATAGTTTAACTTCCTCTTCTTTGTGGCAGCCCCTGAGATATTGGAACACTGCTATCATGTCTCCCCTAGTCCTTCTTTTCATTAAACTAGACATACCCAGTTCCTGCAACTGTTCTTCATATGTTTTAGCCTCCAGTCCCCTAATCATCTTTGTTGCTCTTCTCTGCACTCTTTCTAGAGTGACCTCATCTAGGTCATGGTTGTCCCAAAGGTGCTTTTACAAAAGGCAACTGGACTTTCTTGGGGTTTTTTCCCCTAAAGCACCTTCAGGGGTCATCAAAGTATCTTTCATGCTTCTATCAGAGGAGGAATGAACCAACCAACCAACCAAACAATCAACCACATAGTGACTTCTCAGTAGCATCACTGAGAATGATTCCATTCTTCAAATACCAGAATGGGCATCCCACATAAGATCCCCCAACTTGCTCTCTTCTGTTTGAGAATGCGGGACTGGATAACAAATTCAAGTTACAAGAAGGATGGTTGTTTTGGAATGTTAGGGAGAAAAAACTTCCAAATAATAAGAACACTTTGATAATGAGCCAATTAACCAGTTAAGTAATGGATTCTCATTCATTAAATGTGTTCAAACAGACCAGATCCCTTTCAGGAATCCTTTTGTTAAGTCTCATAAAAGAGGCTAGAGCAGTGGTTCCCAACCTTTTTGTGATCGAGTACCACTTGGAGGTCCCGTACAGTCGCCGCGTACCACCTGGTTCGAGAGAAACTAAATTCACTTTATTTCCATAATTGTACCATTCCTTTTTTGGCCCCGCGCATCCAGCAATTGGATTCTTGGACCGCTGGGACCAGGTGGGTGGCGTGTGGCAACAGTTGCAAATCGTTGCCAGATTATCTTGTGTTAGGCAGTAAACATTTTTGTGAAGTAAAAAATAACTAACTAAAAATCGTTCATGACCCCGAAAGTGTTCGCGTACCACCTGGAAGGCCCTCGCGTACCACTAGTGGTACACGTACCACAGGTTGGGAACCACTGGGCTAGAGGCAAGGCTAGTGACTTCAGCTCTTTATTCTGTTACAGCAAGTGAACCTCAGCAATGCATGGTCTGTGACAGGGATTTAAATAGGGAGTCCGGTAAGCAGGCAGCCAATCAGGTTTTACCTATGCAAATCCCCGGTCGGACTGGAGTGAGAAGTAGACAGTCTAAGGTTAAAGTTTGGGAGGGTTTGGGGATGAAACCAAAGAGTCAGTTAGTGCATTCCAGGCATTGATTACTCTGTTGCTAAAGTCATATTTTCTGCAGTCGAGTTTCGAGCAGTTTACATTGAGTTTGAATCTATTGTGTGCTCGTGTATTGTTGCGGTTGAAGCTGAAGTATTCATTGACAGGTAGGACATTGTGGCAGATGATTTTATGAACTACATTTAGATCAGATTGAAGGCGACGTAGCTCTAAGTTGTCTAAGCCTAAAATTTCAAGTCTGGTGGAATAAGGAATTCTGTTGCGAGCAGAGGAGTGGAGGACTCTTCTTGTGAAGTATTTCTGGACTCTCTCAATTGTATTAATGTCAGATATGCAGTGCGGGTTCCAGACAGGTGAGCTGTATTTGAGGATTGGTCTGGCAAATATTTTGTATGCTCTAGTTAGCAGAGTAATATTGCCAAAGAAGAAGCTACGCAAGATTAGGTTGACAACTCTTAGTGCCTTTCTGGCAATGTTGTTACAGTGGGCTCTGGCACTTAGGTCATTAGATATGAGTACTCCAAGGTTTTTAACAGAGTGAGGATCATCTACAAGGTCGTGTCCTCCAAGTTTGTATTTTGTGTATGGATTGTTTTTGCCAATGTGTAAGACAGAGCATTTGTTTGTTGAGATTTGTAGTTGCTAGTTATCAGACCATTGTGATACATGGTCAAGGTCTTTTTGAAGGGTAGAAGTATTGTTGGTGGTGTTGAATAGCTTAACATCGTCAGCAAAGAGAACGCAGTTGCTTATAATATGATCACAAAGGTCGTTGATGTAAATAATAGTGTTGGTCCTAGAATGCTGCCTTGAGGGACACCACTGTTGACAGGTGCAGGATTTGATAGGGCATTCCCTATTTAACCATTTGTTGCCTGTTTGACAAGAACGCAGTTATCCAATCATAAAGGGGACCTATTCTCCAGAAAAAAGGAGAGCTGAAATGATAGGAACTCTCCTAAGAGGAGAGAAAGCTCAACTGTTTATTTTCCTGTAAGGAAGTGTTTAGAGATCGGCAAATATTTTATTTCTTCATTCATTTCATCTTTTTTCCTACCACAATCAATTGTCTTTTGTGGCAGTCCTCCAGTAGTGGGTTCCTACCAGTGCGGTCCACTCTATAGCACCGGTAGCGGCCCGCTGGTGATGTCACAGTACCGGTGCGGTTGGTTGCTGGTGCTTGGGCGCCATTTTTTTAAAAAAAATATTTTTTAAAAAAAGTTTCTTTTGCACATGCCCAGAAGCCGAGCTTCCGGCACTGCGCATGCGCTGCCTTCCTACCCCACAGTGAGTCCAAGCAGGGGAGGATGGCTGAGGGAGTGCGTGAGACGCTGAAAGAACCTGACAATTAAGTCTTTCCCCGTCCCTTCGCTTGAAAATAATAAGAAGCTCGCATTTGACACTTTTCCTTCATTTTTGCCTAAAGCTTCCCAAAGTGGGCGTTTTCCGAAAGCTTAACCTTTTATACTGTTAATTTTATACAGTTTTATACTGTTATTCTTTAGATGAAAACATTGAGGACTGTTAAAAGATACTGTTCTTTTAACAGTCCTCAATATTTTTGTCTAAGGAATCCATGACTGAAACCAAAAATGCTGTATGAGACTTGCTTGTCTTTTAACTATAGCATTTTTGTCATATAAAGGTTGCTGTGTTGCCATGGTGTAACACACACTTTGTATGCAAAGCTTTTCATGTAAGGTATAAAATAGCAAAAATAGTAGTAACATCTCTCTGAAATAACTAATATATGACCGGTAAGCCACGCCCGCCCAGTCACATGGCTGGCAAGCCACACCCACAAAATAAGCCACGCCCACAGAGTGGTAGTAAAAAAATTAGGAATCCACCCCTGCAGTCCTCCCAACATGGTCTCAAAAGACCCGAAGTGTATAGCAGTCCCGAAGATGCAGAGCCTCTCATGTAGAGTATGTGCTGGAGTGGATCAGCAAATTGTTAGTGGCTTTCATTTTTTTGTTGGGTATGACCAAGCATATAATATAGCAATAGCACTTAGACTTATGTACCGCTGCACAGTGCTTTACAGCCCTGTCTAAGCGGTTTACAGAGTCAGCCTATTGCCCCCAACAATTTGGGTCCTCGTTTTACCGACCTCGGAAGGATGGAAGCCTGAGTCAACCTTGAGCCTGGTTCAAACTGCCAAATTGCCGTCAGCGGCAGTCAGCAGAAGTAGCCTGCAGTACTGCACTCTAACCACTGAGCCACCATGGCTCTTAATACTAAACTATTGTTCATATCAATCAAGCCACTCTTCCAAGAAGTGGCAAACCTCTGGTGTTCAACCTTGGCTGGCTGGGAAATTCTGGGAATTGAAGTTTACAAGAAGTCTAAAAATTGCCAAAGTTGAACACCCCTGTTCTAAACTGTAATGCAAGACTTTCAAACAGTCAGATCATCTTTAATGCCATTGCTTGATCCAATCCCATACCTGTTTAAGTTCAGCAGCAATGTTACACTCAGGACAAATGCAAAAAAAAAAGCATATGTTTAAGAAGTTTTCTTCCAGAGAATAAACCAAGTGTTAGCAATCAGTGGAATAGAACAGCCCATAAACCTCCCATATCCCATGTTTCTTTACTGTTTGCTCCGCTGAAAGCCATTCAAGCTGAGCCTTGTTATGACTGGCACGGCTGGAAGCTCAGCCTTCTCCATTTATCAAGGACCAGGTGAGTGTTTCATAAAGTTCCCTTTCATATGGATGCTTACTTGGAGTCTGGCAGGATTTCTCAAATAATTTCTCTCCTGCCCCTACCTCTGTAACAGTCAGAATGCTTCTTAAAATACCCTACAGGATGTTCTATGATGTATTAGAGCTGTGGAAGGCTTTGAAGCTTGTGGAGATAGGAACTCTTTAAAGCAGCTGTATTGTTTCCAAAGATCACATGGCCGGTTGATGGACTTGGAGATATTCTTTGCAAAGAGGTTGAGACTTGGAGCCACGCATTTAAATTCCCTACTTGCCATGCCATTGCATCAAAGAATTGGTAGATCTTTAAATGTATGACAGTTGGTTGCTTTAATCTCCAGGTCTTCTGAAATTCCTAAGAACATTGCAACTGTTCAACCCCAACACTGGTACGCTAGGAGCAATTTAAGCCCGTCTCATTCAGCTGGGGGTTGAAATGAAGATATGGGAACATGGGAGTGGGGTGAGGACATGTTTGTGTCATGGGCACATGGGATGAAATCTGTGTTCCAAAGGGAACTAAATAAGCAGCTATTCCATTCAGGATACTCCAACATGCATTTTGCTTCTATTGGAATCTTTTATTTTATTTTATTTATTTATTTATTTTTGTCAAGTACGTGTTGGTAATATACATAGAAATAACATTGTTTATATACATAAGATGAGTACTGATAAGAGGGAACGTTAGGACAGGGACGGTAGGCACGCTGGTGCACTTATGCATGCCCCTTACTGACCTCTTAGGAATCTTCTATTCCTTTGAAATCCTCAAAGGAAGCTATAGTTTTAAATGCAGTGTGGTAAACTTTCACAATTGTGTTGGACTTCCAGTTTAAATGTTTCACTATTAAACCTTGCATACATGTTTTTCCAAATTTTTCCATACCAATTATGACAATAGATGGTATCCATCTCTGAGTCTGTATAACCCAGTTTCTAAAATTTTATCAACTGTTCCAGTGCATTTTAATTATAATTTTGCAAGCCTGTTGAAGAAATACAAATGCCACCCACCCTTCCCAGAAAATAAGAGACAATAATTTTAAACAGCAAAATAAGAGTATTTTGTTGTTTAAAACTCACTAACATAAAGTGAGGAAACAAAAAAAAGTCCTGCCTGAAATGAATCTTACAAACCACCTCAGATATTAGAATCAGTTGGGATGGCATTTTTGTTTGTTTTCTCTTCTGCTAAGAGAAGTCTATATTTTAATGATAATCAGGGATAGTTTCTCCCAAAATATTTCTGAAACCCTCTAGTTCCAAATCTTTATGAAAGAAGCCAGATTAAAAGTGAACATGATTTGGACAAATGATTTGTACAAGTTGGTTCAAGATATTGTGCAAATTAAAAGAAACAGCAAATGGATGTCCATCTAATTCCTAAATACTCCTGTTCTATGAAGACCCTATTGGCCTTAAAAGGGCAGTTAAGACTTGTCCCAAAGGTGCTTTTGCAAAAGGCATCTGGACTTTGTTTTTCCTTGAAGATGTTTCGCTTCTCATCCAAGAAGTTTCTTTAGTTCTGACTGAAGCTTCTTGGATGAGAAGCAAAATGTCTTTAAGGAAAAACAAACTCCAGTTGCCTTTTCAAAAAACACCTTTGGGACAACCAGGAACTGGATCAGAGGTGGGTTTCAGCAGGTTCTGACCAGCAGAAATTTTGAGTAGTTCGGAGAACCAGTAGCGGAAATTTTGAGTAGTTCGGAGAACCGGTGAATACCACCTCTGACTGGCCCCGCCCCCATCTATTCTCTGCCTCCCGAGTCCCAGCTGATCGGGAGGGAATGGAGATTTTACAGTATCCTTCCCCTGGAGTGGGGAGGGAATGGAGATTTTACAGTATCCTTTCCCTGCCACGCCCACCAAGCCACGCCCACCAGGCCACACCAGGCCCACCACGCCACACCCACAGAACCGGTAGTAAAAAATGTTGAATCCCACCACTGAACTGGATGACTAAGAATCTCTATAGGCAATTAAGAAGTTAAGAAACTGCCTCTATAGGCAGTTAAGAAGAAGTAGTAGTAGTTAAGATTTATTTATTTCAAAGGGGTTGGAGCACTAATGGTGAGCCATCTCCTTAATTAGTGTTTTGTAAATGGGTTTGCTATTAGATTTTATTTTAGTCTTAAGTTTGGCTTGTTGCATTATTGTAAACTGAATCACAGCAGGCCGTATACAAATTGTATACATTAATAAGTCATCTACCAATCTGTATTTAAAGAAATATAAATGGTGGCACCAAATGCATTTGGATTCTGGTGCTAACGTTTATAGAATAAATATAGTAAACTATAATAATGCTGTAGATAAAGCTGTTTCAGTGCTGTACAGCAGCTGCAGAATTGGGGCAAAGCACCATGTGTTATAAAGACCCTAGTTCTGCTTAATGTGTGAAGCCTACTCAGACCCTAATCGCAATCAGGAATTTACAGGTAAAGTAGATGGGTGAGATCAAAAACATGACTGGAATATCCATGAAAGAGCTATAGGTTATCAGTGGGATGGTTTGTGATTGCATTTGTGCATATAGTTAATTAGCAATTGAACTTGCCACTATGGCATTAACTAATAAATTCTGGGAATTATCACAATGTACTATCTGGTGAGTGCCAAGATAGGGGAAACCAGCACAAAACATTTTCATTGCAGATATTTCTGGCACAATTCTGTTTCTGTTTTCCTTCCAGAGGATTATTAAGGTAATAGAAGTCTATTTTGTCAGATACTTACCGTATTTTTCGGAGTATACCTTAGTTTTTGGGGAGGAAAATAGGGGAAAACAATCTGCCTACCAGGTATTCATCTGGCTAGTGTCCTTAGTCTGGTCAGCTTCAGCACATTATTTTATCCCCTGATTAGGACTTTAAAAAACCTTCTTCTGAGAGAATAACAATGAAAGAGCATGCAAGCCAGTAAGAGCTGGGAAGATAGTTAGCACCTAGTTAGGGCTAGAAAAAAACTTATTCAGAGCAAGTAGAGCAATGAAAAAAAATTCTGCAAAGACTTAGGGCTGGAAAAACATTCTTCTGAGAGAGTAACAATGAAAGAGCCTGCAAGCTGGGAAGATAGTTAGCACCTGGTTAGGGCTAGAAAAAAACTTACTCGGAGCAAGTAGAGCAATGAAAAAAAAATTCTGCAAAAACTTAGGGCTGGAAAAACATTCTTTGGAGAGAGTAACAATGAAAAAGCCTGCAAGGTAAGAGCTGGGAAGATCTGTTAGCACCTAGTTAGGGCTGGAAAAAAAGCTACATTCGAAGTATAAGACTCACCCAAATTTTCAGCCACTTTTAGGGAGGAAAAAGGTGCGTCTTATACTCCAAAAAATACGGTAACTAATGTACTTCCATTCCATAACAATACTGATGCTAGCTCATACTTTAGGTTTTATGATTATGGAATGTATGCATTAATACATGGCAAAGAGTTATGAACCAGGAAAAAAAAAACCAGGGAGACATGTGGAATTAAAATGAGGACTGTGTGTATTCTTGACCTTCAAAACAATTTACTGTTCTTCATATGGTAATAGTAAGCAAACATTTCACCACACCTTAATATCTGGAAGATCTACTATTGGCCAAAGGAAATTGCTCCAGGGATTGGATCAAATCCATGAGCTGCCAACTGATTTCTTTGCTACAAACCACCAAATATTTTCTTTTTTCAATAAATCATAAACATTCTCCATTTCGGACAGGAACTTTTTTCCTCAGGGCGGAATGGTTTGTCCTTACAAGAGCTGGCAGCTCTGCAAACTGAAGAAGTAAGCTTATAAATGTCATTCAAAATGGAATAAACATAATTTTGTGTAAATAAAGTAAGAAATCATAAAATAATTCTGTCTTTCCATAGTCGAGGGATGCGGAACCTCTTTTAGACTACATATTTCTTAGTGGGATTGTCAGTTTCCAGAAGCAAAGTCACCTCAGAACAATGAACCTTCAGATAGTCAAATCCAGTTTTCAAGCTAGCTGATTTTTAAGTTTCACTCCTATTTGCTTTGTCTCCAAATCATCCTGCTAAAGTTAGTGGAATTTTTTTCTGAGTGAATAGCAATAGCACTTATACATACTGTATATACCGCTCCACAGTCCTTTTCAGCACTCTCTGAGCTGTTAGAAACATCGTCATATTTCCCCCAACAATCGGGGTCCTCATTTTACTGACCTCAGAAGGATGGAAGGATGAGTCAATCGTGAGCCGGGGTCAAGATCGAACTCTTGGCTATGGGCAGAGTCAGCCTGCAATACTGCATTCTAACCACTGTGTCACCAGGGCTCAATAGGCATAGAATTGGCTTGTGAATTTTATTTATATGTATATATATATGTCTTTAGTCATGTAAATATGCGTGCATAAGCCATACAAAATCACATGTACATGGTTTTTTGTAGCAAATAATAGCTGAATAGGATAATTTCTCTCCATTTCACCCAAGCAACATAGAGTCCAAGAAATATCTAGAAGTATTTTACCTTTGACAAAATACTTCTTTCATGAATGTTTCCATTGATACTAATGGTGTATGAAAGGTTGCTTCACCCCATTTGGCCTTTGTTAACTGTGTTTCTAAGCTAGGTACACAAAGTCCAGCAATCACATTTGCTGTTTATCAAGGACATCAGTCTTAAGCTCTCCAATTCTCCAGCATCTCAGTAATGAAGACTCAGGTTGACAGAACTTTCAAGGTGCTACTTTGTGTTGTAAATACAATACAATGATAGCAGGGGTGGGTTCCTCCCGGTTCGGACCGGTTCGGGTGAACCGGTAGCAACCCACTGGTGATGTCACGATTACATCAACAACCCGGTTCGGTCGGTGCCGCCATCTTTTTAAAAAAAAATTAATTTTTTTTCTTTTGAGCATGTGCAGAAGCTGAGTTTCTGGCACTGAACATGTGATCGCCATCTTGTTTCTGGCTTTTTTTAAATTATTTTTTTGGATTTTTTGCCACCGTGCATGCACACGAGTGTGAAGTGTGCACATGCCCACGAGGCACGCCCAAGTGGCGTGGGAGGAAGCGAACCGACAGCGAGGTAAGTAGGAACCCACCCCTGAATGATAGGCTTAGCAAATTTAAAATAGGCACTCAACCAATCTGCCACCACCTTACTGGAAATAAAATGGAGTCTTCTCCATCAATCATTTTCGCAGTCCACTTCCTTGAAAAAAAATAATAAACTATTTGCCTGTCACAGATTACACGTGCTAAACCTTTTGAAAGCAGAGCAAGCGTTTCTCTCTGTAAAGTATTAAGTGAGTTTAAGTTAGACCAACAAGCGAGCAAAATATAATGAAATTCATGTTTTCCTTCCCCCCCCCAGTTGCAAAGGCAAAAATAAAGGCAAAATTTGGGGATGCACCATTTTGTAGTGTGCCTCTGTGAATGTAAGCCCCCATTATCTCTTTTTTTTAAAATCACAACATAATTAATAACCATCCATCAGCTGATATGGGTTTAATGCTATTCCAAAAGAACACTAAACCTGTATTCAAAACCAGTCTAAAACACTGACAGACATTAGAAGCATTCTGTCCTCAAAAGAAATTTGGTGCTCTCCCTCCATCACGTCTCTCCCTGCCCTGTTAGATGAGGTTCTTTAGGCAAGCAGATCCAGGTTTGCAATCAGATTTTCCTACTGTCCAAATCAGCTTTTCCCTGGAAGACAATTGGGCGGGGGGGGAGAGGGAGAGAGAGGGGGGCCTACTGTGTTAGCCTAAAATGACTAATTTAATAACAAATGAGTTGATCCTAATCCCGAAAAATCACCAGACTGCTTCAGCCACAAAACATACGTTATGAAATACATAGGAGCCGAGGTGGCGCAGCGGTTAGAGGCAGGTACTGCAGGCCACTTTAGCTGACACTGATCCGCAGGTCAGCGGTTCAAATCTCACCGGCTCAAGGTTGACTCAGCCTTCCATCCTTCCGAGGTAGGTAAAATGAGGACCCAGATTGTTGGGGGCAATATAAATATACATTGCTTACTGGTGTAAACCGCTTAGAGAGTGCTTGCACTGTGAGGCGGTATATAAATCTCACAAAATAAATAAATAAATAAATAGGATTGCAGCCATGGCAAAAAAAAATAGTATGTTAGAATCAGGGGTGGGTTCTACTTACCTTCCCCACTGGTTCCCATCGCGACGGAAGTGCACCCATGCAAATTAGCTGCAGCGCATACTCAGTAGTTGAATTCAAGCCCTTCCGGGTTGCTAACAAGGATATTAGCACAAAAAACAGCAGCGGAGCTGATCAGCTGTGCTTCGGAAGAAGCAATAAAGGTCCGTATAAACCCGGGGGTGGAAGGGTGGGCCCACTTCCAAGCACACAGAGAACCAGTTCTGCATGCGCAGAAGAAAACAACATGGGGAAAAAATTCACCCAAAAAAAATCACAAAAAATTCCAAAAAAAAGATGGCGGCACCCACAGACAGGAACTGACCAAACCGGGTCAGTGATGTCACCGCTGGGTCGCTACCAGTTCGGGTGAACCGGTCCGAACCGGACGGAACCCACCTCTGGTTAGAATAAGAGGGAACAGAACATCTCAGAATGAATTAAGCGTGTGTGTGTGTGTGTGTGTGTGTGTGTGTGTGTGTGTGTGTGTGTGTTGGGAACAAGACAAGGTATGGGCTGTCACAGAGAAGAGGGAGTCAACTTATTTTCCAAAGCGCCTGAGGGCAGGACAAGAAGTAACGGGTGAAAGATCATTAGACAGAGCGATATGATCCAACCTTGAACTTAGGAGAAATTTCCTGACAGTGAAAACAATTAGTGGAATCGCTTGCTTCTTGAAGTTGTGGATGTTCCATCACTGGAGGTTTTCAAGAAAATTGATTGGACAGCCGTTTGTCCAGAATAGTATAGTATCTCCCTTCATAGGTAGGGGTTGGAACAGAAGACCTCCAAGGTCCCTTCCAGCCCTATTATTCTATGGTCCAAGAGGAAAGGAATAATCAGAAGAATGTGGCATAAAAACAAGCTGCTGGGATATGTTTATGCAATGATTAGATGCAAATGAGGAAAAGTTTTGAGATAAAGAACCCTGGAAGGTACATTAAAAATAACCTTGGAGTTGCCTCTCCACTGGGTTGCTACCCTGAGTAGCAATCACAGATCATAGCTTTGTGTGCCATAATGAAGCTGCACTGCTACATACTGTAAATGACAGCAATTATTCTAATTCAGCAAGCTTAATTTTGTGTAATCCTTTATTATTATTATTTTGTAAGTTCCTGTTTTTCAGAATCAGGGGCCACCCAAGTAATTCTTCATTGAAAGAAATATATCTAAAACAGCTTCTCCCAGCTGTTGTCCTACAGATGTGTTGGACGTTAGCCCTCATTATCCTGAACTGTTCAGTAGAATCAGTAACTGGAGTCTAACACATCTGGAAGATAACTGTTGCTCTTCAAAAATATACAGGCTGTTATCAAAGAGAGCTAATTTTAAATGACACACAAATTCACTCTTTTTCTGATGTGCTTCATTTTCCCTACACCAGCCTTTCCATTTCTCCTCTCTTTCCCTATTTCTGTCCCCCAACCCCCAAGGTTTTTCATAAAGCCTCTATTCACTCCCCCCCAAGAGTTACTCCTTTCTCTTCCTCTTTGGGGGAGGACTGGTTTCTGCAGAGTTAGGAGTGGTGTTGTCTCTTCTAAAGGCAAGAGTGAATAATCTTGAATAATTGATTTCTTGTCTGATACCTCAGACTCCTGCAGACCTAGGCAAAATTAATTCCCACAAGAGGTCACAGTTGAGGCCTCGGGACCAGGGAACTATCTACAATAAACACAACCATTTATCATTCAGCCCTCTTTCTCAGAGACTAAATTCACTTTCAGGCTATCAGTCCTCCCACTAATTTAACCTAATGGCCAGCAAGCAAGTCTACAGATCTCCTGAGTGTGTCGAACTTATCGGGGAGGGGGAAGGGAGGAGGGGGGCTTCAGTTCTATTTCTTTCCCACCATCCTCTCATTAGTAAGATAACCAAGAAAAGCGTTCTACATACAACCAGGTTGTAAGGTATGTCAAATGAGTTTCTGTTCGCTGCGAACGAGGGTTTGGATAACCTAGCCAGATAACCAAGGCTGACACCTTGTTTAACCCACTTTGCTATCAGGCAGTGGGAGGATGAGAAATGGATGGGAACAGAAAGGAGGGGAGGTGGGGTGAGGGGGGCAGAGATGTGTTGACTTTGTCAGTGAGAAGTGAGTGCACATTCTCTTGGGTGGCCTTGTTAAATATCAGCACCGATTCTTATTTCTCTTCCCTCTTTCTTCTTTTAAAGGAAGTGTGGCTCTTCAGATAAGTGGTGCATCAGACAAAAACCAGGGCTGGCAACCATAAGAAAACACCTTCCCATATAGATAATACTCCTTGGCATGTATACAAATGAGCACCATCTTGGTGGGATGACTAAGAGTAGTCTTCCACAATACCTCATTCTCATAGTCTCCTGGTGACTATTTCCTCAATGAAGTTGACATGCCATGTATGGATAGGCACTCTGGAACTACAATTCCAATCACTTGTCACTGTTGGATGTGTTAGTTAGGACTACTAGGAGTTGTAGATCAGCAACTGCTGTGGAACCAATAAATTCTCTAACCTTGAACAACATCCAGAGCAAATCCCAGGCTCATCCCCATGTGTATAAACACACACACCAACACAATATTGTTACTTATACAGCCAATACTTATACAGCCAAGGTCAGGAGAAGATTCTCTTTTTGTTTATCTCATTTCCCCATATTCTCCTGGGTCATAATTATGGTTAGCAGTGATTTATTTCAACAAGTCCATTTCATTAGCTGTGCCTTAAGCTAATATATTTGAAGTTAACCATAATTAAATTTAAGCAGTGTATTATTTCTGATTAACCCCTAAAAAAAAAAAACCCAACCCTTTGGAAGGCTAAAAGTGAAAATAATTAATTTTGAACTTCTGCCAATTGTATGAGAAGAGGATAACATACATAGGGAGAAGTAACTGCGTTTCCTAAGGCCCTGTTAAGGAGTTATTGTGCTGTTAAGCACATACACAGCGAAATGTGTTGTAGTAATGGTGTTGCAGTTTGATATGAATGCTATTCAGTCAAGAAACAGAATATCTTTAGTATGTACAAAATAGTTTTTGCTTGAATAGTAGCAAAGTTAAATCGGAAGTCCAAGTCATACACAGCTATTCAGTCAATGCGAAGTTTCTTCTTCTTGCCTATCTTTGTTTTAACTCACAAACAAAGATTACAGCTATCACTTAATTCTATACTATCACAGATAGTTACTCTTCTCTTCACAGCAATTCCACACAGTCATAAAGTAAGCTACTCATCAGTAAAGCAGCAGAGAGTCTTCAATCCGGAACACACTGTCAAACACCACTCACCACACTAAACCACACTGAACCACCAACCACATTGAGCATGCTCTCTTGCTTGCTTATATAGTAATCATCCACAATGCATTTAAAGCAATATACACATAATGATTTGTGGCTTAATCATATATTAACACCCCCAATCGTTTGAACAGGGTTCTAACAGGCCCACTTTTAAAAATCACAAAAATATTATAGCTTAATATGATATGCAAATACCAACACTGATTTTATTTCCCAATTAAACAACTATTTGAGTTTTCATCTTATCTATCAACATGTATGGTATATTCAAACAACTCAACGTGGATTATAATAAAAATTTAAACAACACTAAACAAAAAAATTAAACATTTACAGTAATTAAAACCTTAACTGAATGTTCTTTGAAAGAGAATTATCGTTGCCAGTTTCCAAAAAAACAAACAAGGGAGACAGTTGAACTAAAAAGGTAGCAGTACATAGAGGGAATTTATGCATACTGAAATCTTTTTTTGCAAAGAAACAAAATATTTTTTCACCTGTGTTAACATTAAGGTACAAAGACTTTTTTTAAAAAAAAATCACAGCACACAAATATTGCACAATGTCTCTGCAATTTCAGTCTGAACCTGCCCCAAGATAGGC
Organism: Diadophis punctatus similis; assembly: GCA_023053685.1. Classification (NCBI taxonomy): domain Eukaryota; kingdom Metazoa; phylum Chordata; class Lepidosauria; order Squamata; family Dipsadidae; genus Diadophis; species Diadophis punctatus. The sequence continues at coordinate 5,170,490 of JALIGW010000003.1, read as the reverse complement.
CTTTAAATCTGCTGTCTTCAGTGGCATTCCTCTTCCAGTTGTTTAAAGTGCCTTGTATATTTTACCTTACAGCCTTTTCTCAAAGTAGCTTAGCATACAAGTGTTATCACTGCAGCAGTTGGGACAATAGAAAGTTTGCTTGCCTAAGCCCACACAGTGAATCTGTGGTTAAAGTGGAATTTGATCAAGGGATTTTATAGCATACAGAGATCACCATTATGATGATGATGGTTGGTTGCACAATCAGCCAGATGTTTAGACTGGATTTGGCATTATTGTCCACTTATTGAATCCTTCCCAAGCACCTGGGCTAAGCAGATGTTGTTGTTTAATAATACTAATGGTATCATTGCTGTATGTAAGCTGTTCCAATCAAAGCTGCCTTTTGCAATTAACTGACGGTGATGTTGTCAATGCCAATGGTGTTCAAATGGTGCTCCAGATACTTTGGAATTGTACCCCAGGCACCTTTTATTACTGGTACTATCTTTGCTTTCTTTTGTCACAGTCATTCTTTATATTTTGTGATGTTCTCCAGTTGTTTCTCTTCTCTTCTATTGTCTCCAATATTGCAATGTTCATTATCCAGGCTAAATGTCTCAGTCATCCAGGTCATGGTTGTCCCAAAGGTGCTTTTTCAAGAGGCAACTGGACGTTCTGGTTTTTCTTTGAAGACGTTTCGTTTCACATCCAAGAAGCTTCTTCAGCTCTGGGTTAGTTGTGCCTTCTTTATAAATTCTGTGATCTGTTCCAATGGAAAGCTGAAGAAGCTTATAGCAATAGCAATAGCACTTAGACTTATATACCGCTTCATAGTGCTTTACAGCCCTCTCTAAGCGGTTTACAGAGTTCAGCATATTGCCCCCAACAATCTGGGTCCTCATTTTACCCACCTCAGAAGGATGGAAGGCTGAGTCAAGGTTGAGCCGGTGAGATTTGAACAGCTGAACTGCTGAACTGCAGTGCTGCATTTTAACCACTGTGCCACCTCGGCTCTTGGATGAGAAGTGAAGCGTCTTCAAAGAAAAATCAGAAAGTCCAGTTGCCTCTTGAAAAAGCACCTTTGGGACATTATTCAGACTTTTTTCCCCCCTTTCTTATCAACTATTGTTAAGTCCGGGGTGTTGTCATTATTTTTCTAATTTTCCTATCTAGGGCTTTTATTTATGTTTGTTACTGTTGTGTTACGTTGTCATTGTTATTTAACAGGAAGCCTTCAAGAAGAGAGTTTACATTAAAAAGAGAGAAAATGCTAAGATCAACATTAAAACCAAAACACTGTGAAATGTAAAACAATACAGCAGAATATTACACTTCCGATGAAGTCCAAGAAGAAATTCAGGGAATATTTGAGTGTCTAAATGATGGCCTGGGGCTTTCTTATGAATTGCACTAATGGATCCCAGGTGGGAAGTATAAAATTGCACTTTAATGGCTGAGAACACAATTTAGGCTTCACTTTAGAACCCATCGATTATAGGCTGTTATTAATATACATTACTTATTATTTCATACAATCTGGTGAATTTGTCCCATATCGTAGGAGATGGCTTAAACCACTGTGAATTAATAGAATGCTCTTATAAAAATCTTCATTTTAGGCTATTATGGCATTATATATAATATTTATAAATGCTTTTTTTTCCCTTGGGCATCTTACTTAGCAGCCCTCATTTTCCAACAATTTTTTAAAGTAATCTTGTTGGGAGAAAAACAGTTCAAGAACATTGCATATGGCGCTTTTACTTCCTCTACAAAAAAGTGGAATAAAAATTTAATATATATTGAAAAATATATTAATATGTGGGGTTGCCACAAAGAAGAGGGGGTCAACCTATTTTCCAAAGCACCAGAAGGAAGACAAGAAACAATGGATGGAAACTAATCAACGAGTGAAGCCACCTGGAATTAAGGAGAAACTACTTAACAGTGAGAACAATTAACCAGTGGAGTGGCTTGCCTTTGGAAGTTGTGGGTGCTTCATCACTGGAGGTTTCTAAAAAGAGATTGGACATCCACTTGTCTGGGATGGTATAGGGCCGTGATGGCGAACCTATGGCACGCGTGCCACAGGTGGCACGCGGAGCCATATCTGCCGGCACGCGAGCAGTTGCCCTAGCTCAGCTCCCGCATGCATGTGCGCACTGGCAAGCTGATTTTTGGCTTGTGCAGAGGCTCTGGGAGGGCGGTTTCAGCCTCCGGAGGGCCTCCGGAGGGCGGGGAAGGGCATTTTTGCCCTCCCCAGGCTCCAAGAAAGGCTCTGGAGCCTGGGGAGGGCAACAAGCGGGTCTACCAGGCCCACCAGAAGTCAGGAAATGGGGCAGTGGGGGTCATGTGCGGGGAATGGAACAGCACGGGGGGTCGCGTGCTCATGCACAGGGGGTGGAGCACGTGGAGGACATTGAATTATGGGTGTGGGCACATGTGTGCGTGAGATAGCACGCACACGCACATTTTCGGCATCCGAGGAAAAAAAGATTCGCCATCACTGGTATAGGGTCTCCTGCTTGAGCAGGGGGCTGGACTAGAAGACCTCCAAGATCCCTTCCAGCTCTATACTCTGATTGATTGATTGATTGATTGATTGATTGATTGATTGATTGATTGATTGATTGACTGATTTACTTCACAGGTGATGAGCCAGTTTGGTCTAGTTTTTAAGGCACCAGGCTAGAAGCCAGAAGATTGTGAGTTCAAATCCCACTTTAGGAATGAAAGTAGGCTGAGTGACTCTGGGCCAGTCACTAGGAGACAGGGATTCTAGTCCTTCCTTAGGTATGAGAGCCAACTGGTTGACTTTGGGCCAGTCACTCTCTCTCAGACCATCTCCCTCATAAGGCTATTGTTGTGTGGAAAGTAGGAGGAAGAAGGAGTATTGAGTGTTTCCACCATCTTGAATTATTTATCAAAATAATAAAGGTGGGATATAAATAAATACATTAAAAATATCACCACACAGAATACTTTAGCCACCGTGTGCTTAACAGTATTTCAGCCAGAATGCTGAAAAATGACACTTGTGATATAAATAAATGAAATAAGAGTGTGAGAAACTGATATTGCCGGCGTCTTAAGTAGCTGAGGAGGCTCTATCTTTTCCCACACCAGCCTCGGATGAAGAATTTATCTCTCTCTTTTTTCCCCCTGGAAGACAGCAGATGTTCTACTGATGTTAGCAGCAGAAGCAAACCACAATGAAGTTAGTCTATCCAAAAAGACCCCAGCAGGATGGAGAAGGCAGAGGCCAAAACTAACATTTCAAGGCCATGTGGTGAGTTTGTTTTCCATAAGACTCTCTTGGCTTTAACGGGCTGGGCATATGACTCAAAATTAATGGAATGCAATAATTAATTTCACTTGTCAACTTTGCCTTACCACATCTTCCGTGTTGGAAGTAGAGTCGCATCATGCTGGGTTTGTAGAATCATCTTCAGATGCATTTAATATGGAAAGCAGCAGTGATGGGATTCAGCAGGTTCTGACCAGTTCTGAAGAACTGGTAGCGGAAATTTTGAGTAGTTCGGAGAACTGGTAAATACCACCTCTGACTGGCCCCGCCCCCATCTATTCTCTGCCTCCTGAGTCCCAGCTGATCGGGAGGAAATGGGGATTTTGCAGTTACCTTCCCCTGGAGTGGGGAGGGAATGGAGATTTTAAAGTATCCTTCCCCTGCCACGCCCACCAGGCCACGCTCACCAGGCCATACCACGCCCACCAAGCCATGCCCACAGAACCGGTAGTAAAAAAAATTGAATCCCACCACTGGAAAGCAGGCCTACGTAATCCAAGGTTGCTGCCTTAGAATTGGGGGCGAGGAGGAAACTCAGCAACCTCAAAAACATCACAATCAAATACATGGTGCAGAGGAATTCTAGCATGCGACTGATGATTCTAAGGTTTAAAGAAAAGAGGGAGGTCTTCAGACAGAAATATACTTTCCTGTCACCATCAAATTTCTGTATGTCCAGGAAATAACCCCATCAATTGCCTTCATTTTGGATGGGAGCTGCAGGCTTGATTTTCTAGAGCAGAACTTGACTTGCATTGTAACAGGTAGTCCTCAACTTACAACCACAATTCAGCCAAAAATTTCTGTTGTTAAGTGAGTTTTGCCCCCATTTTACAACCTTTCTTGCCACAGTTGTTAAGTGAATCACTACAATTGATAAGCTAGTAACCCGGTTGTTAAGTGAATCTGGCTTCCCCACTGACTTTGCTTGTCAAAAGGTTGCAAAAGTTGATCCCAACATAGCAAGATTCATTTTTCTCACCACATACATGTATACATCCTTACTAGACTGTTGTTTTTCTGCGTCATATAATATATGTGGGCATTATTTTGTATTTATTTATTTTCTCATGTTTATGTAGTGTATATTGGAGGTGGTGACCCTTTGAGAGCTGTATGCAATGAAATTTCATTTTAATGTATGCCGATTAGTGTACATTCAAAGTTGACAATAAAGTTATTCTAAGTCAGAGGTCTTCAAAGTTGGCAACTTTAAGACTTGTGGACTTCAACTACCAGAATTCTGGGAGTTGGAAGTCCACAAGTCTTAAAGTTGCCAAGTTTGGGGACCCCTGTTCTAAGTCTAACAGTCATAAGTGTGAACCAATTGCCAAGCATCTGATTTTCAATCACATGATCATGGGGCTGCTACAAAGGTCGTAAGTGTGAAAAATGGTCATAAGTCACTTTTTTCAGTGCCGTTGTAACTTTGAACAGTCACTAAATGAACCATTGTAAATCGAGGATTACCTGAAATGCCTTCCTCTCCCCCCTCCCCCAAACACACAAGTATCTTATCTACAAACCTTCCTGCCCTTGCTTCAGAACAAACACTTGTCCTGTTATTTTTATTTATGTACAAGTAGTCCTGGACTTACAACAGTTCCTTTAGTGACCGTTCAAAGTTACAACAGCACTGAAAAAAGTGACTGATTACCGTTTTTCACACTTAGGAACATTGCAGCATCGCCTTGGTCACGTGATCAAAATTAAACTGCCTGGCAACTGACTCATATTTATGACGGTGGCCGTGTCCTGGGGTCATGTGATCATTTTTTGCTTTCACCTTTCTGACAAGCAAACCAGATTCACTTTACAATCATGCTACCAACTTAAATGCAGTGATTCACTTAACAACTATGGCAAGAAAGGTTGTAAAATGGGGGCAAAACTCACTTAACAAATATCTTGCTTAGCAACATAAATTTTGGGTTCAATTGTGGTTGTAAGTCGAGGACTACCTGTATTATACTTAGATGCTACCTATCTTGCCAAAGGTGCCTTGTTTCTCATAGCATTATCCCCGACCTTCTTTTATTTATTTATTTATTTATTTATTATTTATTTATTTATTTATTTATTTATTTATTTATTTATTTATTTATTTATTTATTTATTTATTTATTTATTTATTTATTTATTTATTTATGATATTTATATGCCACCTCACAGTGCAAGCACTCTCTAAGCGGTTTACACCATTAAGCAATGTATATATTTACATTGCCCCCAACAATCTGGGTCCTCATTTTACCTACCTCGGAAGGATGGAAGGCTGAGTCAACCCTGAGCCTGTGAGATTTGAACCGCTGACCTGTGGATCACAGTCAGCTAAGTCTTCCATAGTATTTAGCAATGATTTTTTCCCGCTAAAGAAATTCCAGGTAAATGCGTAATAGATGTAGTAGGTTCTGTCTTAGAGCACAAAATTATATCAGTCTCCTCAAACTGTCCCTTTCTAGAGGTATTTTCAACTGTAGTAGTCTGGGGGGCAGGGGAATTTTAGGATCTGTAGCAGAGGTGGGTTCCTGCAGGAGCTGCCAAGTGCGCAGCTCTGGTAGGGAGCAGCCGATTGCACAATTTGCGTGCGACCGCTCCGGAGCCCTCTCTGCCGGTCCACCGCATGTGTCACCATTTTTCCCCATGAATTTTTGGCCGTTTTTGCTTCTGTGCATGCGCAGAAGCAAAATCGCGCCAAAATCTTGTGAGGGGACGCGCGCGAGAGAGAGATTTTGGTGAGATTTTGCTTCCGCGCATGCGCGGAAGCAAAATCGTGCCAAAATCTCGCATGCGCACATCCCCTCACGAGATTTCATCACGATTTTGCTTCCGCACATGCGCAGAAGCAAAATCACGCGAGGGGGCACGCATGCGTAGCAAGCACGCATGCGCCCGAAGCGTGGAGATGCGCGCGCAGCGCACCGGCACCTGTAAGGGAGCAACCCGCCGCTGATCTGTAGTCCTAGCAGTTCAGAAGTGAGATAATTTGGAGATGGCTGTTCCAGTTGTATTATTTATGTCCTCCTGTATTTAATTTTAGAAAGAAGAAACACCTATCTTCTGCAATTTTTTACAACAGGAACTAATATTTCAGTACCAAATGTGAAGGAATGAATTAATGTTGGAATACTGCTAGACAGTTCCAGATATGGCAAAAGAACTTTTTTTTTAAAAAAAATGTAGGTAATTTTGTTTTGTATCTTCCAATAGTAAGCCCTATAGAGAGATACCTGTAATCTGGCAAATAGGTCATATATTTTCTCTCAAGATCTTCAGCACCCCAAAACAATTAGTGACCAGCTTATTAGCAGATTGAATATCTTCCATTTTTATGTGTCTCTGATTTTTTCATTCTTTTACCCAACAATATATCCTATATCTATATCTGGTTTCCTGCTGTCTCCAAGAAGCACTTTGAGGAGTGAAAAGTCAAACCCAAGTATTTCCTCCAGTCGTTGAAAGATTGCTTTCAGGTGCTTTAGGGGTTCATCCAGTGGATGTCCATAAATCAAGATATCATCCAATTGCATACTCAACATTTTTGCACAGCAGTGAACTCACATTTGCAAAAACGCTAAGGAACACCTTGTAATTCACACCAGCCATGGCCTAACGACAAGGAGGGCCCATTCATTAGTGTTGAAAACCATTTGGGAAGAGTCATTTTATGCATCTGCCAATACTTTCTAATAAATCTGAAGTTTTAAAACACATGTCTATACACAAATACCCAAGCATAATTGAAGCCTGAGATCAGCTGGTACCCCATTAATTTATATAGCTTAGTGAAATAATTTGTTAACACAAAGATGTACAACTTGTTGAGTATGGAATAGGCAACTCCCAAGTCACTACTTGTCCATCCTGTTAAATCTACAAGGATCATTATTTCTGACTCAGCGTCCCTGGATAAATCTTTTGCAATGTTTTCTTTGCATAAATCTGAGTTTGTGTGTGCACACACAAGATACTGCCTTCCATTGAGGACCTGTATACTGCACGAATCAAAAAGAGGGCTGTGAAAATATCTACAGACCTCTCACATCCTGGACATGAATTGTTTCAACTTCTACCCTCAAAAGGATGTTATAGAAGATTGCACACCAGAACAACTAGACACAAGGACAGTTTTTCCCCTCATGCCATCACTCTGCTAAACAACTAATTCCCACTGTCAAACTATTTACTAAGACTGTATTACTATTATTCTTCTCATCCTTCTTATTACCTATCTCCTTTTCTACTTACAACTATAACCTTGTTGCATGTATCTTACAATTTATATTGTTTTATTTAGTTTCCTAGTATGATTTTGATTGCTTATTTAGTATCCTATGACTATCACTAAGTGTTGTATCTTATGATTCATGATGAATGTATTTAAGATGACAATGATCATGATTTATCACTTATATCTTGTATGTACACTGAGAGTTTATGCACCGAAGACAAATTCCTTGTGTGTCCAATCACACTTGACCAATAAAGAATTCTATTCTATTCTATATTGTGTGTTTCCTTCTCTTCTCTTCTCTATTCTTAATCATAAGCACCATGGTTGATTTGTTCCTTCACAGAGATAATATCTAGCCTTTCCTCCAGTTTCATCAGAAGGTGATTTTTTCCCATTGATGCTTATTAATGCATTCTTTATTTATTGGCTTTAATTGCTTCTTCTATCTAGTTGAAAATCAAGGCAACTCACAGCAATAAAAATACCAAATACAGCTTAAACTACAATATAAGCAACATCTAGATCAAAGCCTATGAACCATTTTGTGTGAGCCGTGGTGACGCAGTGGTTAGAATTCAGTATTGCAGGCTAGTTCACTGCTCACTGACAGAAGTTCGATCCTGATTGGCTCAAGGTTGACTCAGCCTTTCATCCTTCTGAAGTCGGTAAAATGAGGACCCAGATTGTTGGGGGCAATATGCTGACTCTGTAAACCGTGAGGGGAGAGGGCTGTAAAGCACTATGAAGCAGTATATAAGTCTAAGTGCTATTGCTATTGTTGCTTATAAAAAAGGGACTAAGTGAATCTCCAATTAAACTCCCACCTAGTAAGATTGAAACCAAATAATCAAACAGGGCAATATATTTATTTGGTATTCTTTATTTATTTATTTGGTATTCTTATATGCCGCCCAACTCCCGGAGGACTCTGGGCGGCGTACAACAGAAAATATACAATATGTGATCACATTTTACATACATTACTTGACAAAGAGAAATTGCAGGATTGGGACTATAATGTTTGAGAAGGTAGTGCTTCTTTCTTGAAGACACTTGAAGTCACTGGATCACTCACTGACTCATTAAGATTCATTAAGACACACCTCAATTATTAAGACATACCTCCCCATATCATTGTAGTATTGCCAAATCGTTTCATCAAAATTTAGCAAGTTTGGAATATTTTTGTGAAAGTTCTGCTAAGATTCTGACGAGCTCTTTGGGGATTTCATGAGATGTTGGCAGTGGTTGTGAAATCTCGCAATATTTTTACAATCTCATGAGAATTCAAAGACTACCACTGGGTGAAATGATGTATATCAAAATTAATTCATAAAAACAATCACATGTATTTTTATAGACATTTCCCTCCCCAAATGCATATTTTTCTTTAATGTGCACATTTTTCTTTTTAGTATGCCTGTTTTTTAAGCAGTTTTTCAGTCAAGAACTGGTTCACAAAATTTGAAGAAGTATACAGAGGATAACTATGTTCTGGTCTTCATTTCAGTTCAGGAAGTTAAAATTCACATCACTATTTTTAAAAAATATTTCCAGTAAGAAATCTTACAAAATGATTTAAGCTGGAGCTTATGTTATTGGCAATTATCACAATGTTTTTAAATATTGCAACCGATTTCACACAAAAAACAATCAGATGTGACCAAATCTAGTATTCAAACATTTTCATTACCATTTTATTCAAAAATATTTATGTCCATCATGTATGGCAGTCTTCCATATATTTAAAAAACATACTGTTACTCTATAGGGTACGTTTCTAGTAGTTTTCAGCAGTTCTTTTTAATACTATATAGTGCCATGTCAGGTTTATATCTGAGCTATGCCAAAAATATCTCCCTTCTACATTTATGCAGCTTGGCCAGATTAAATCTGCTGCCACCCAAGTGGTAATGTTGCCTTAATATTAATTTTTATAGGAAACCCTATAACAATGTTTGTTCCCTTTCCCACAAAAGAAAAAATAAATAAATGATAAAGTGCATTGTGGTTGGTCTTTCTTGTACAAACATGCAAGTCCTGAATTTATTGGATGGCTTATTGAGAAATTAACAATTTAAAATAGCTGGCACACTTTCTTATATGAGAGCCAATATTTTAAAATGGTAGTATTTGGATAAAAATTACTATCTTTATTGCTTTAAGTGAGCTTTTAGAGAATCTACTCTAGGGTCTCCTGCTTGAGGAGGGGGTTGGACTAGATCAGGGGTCAGCAATGTGGAGCCGCATGTGGCTCTTTCATCCCTTTGCTGCGGCTCCGTCGCCAGTCGGCTCCACAATTGATAGGGCTTTCAGTTGGGACAGGTAGAGGAAAAAGGACGCCGTCCTAGGAGGAGACTCTATGGCAGGGGAACCGGACTTCCGGTTGGCAGAGGAAAAAGGATGCCATGCTAGGAGGAGACTCTATGGCGGGGGAAGTGGACTTCCGGTTGGCTCCAGAATTGAACAGGGGGTTTCCGGTTAGGACCTTTGTGGGTCTTTGAGTGTTTAAGGTTGCCGACCCCTGGACTAGATGACCTACAAGGTCCCTTCCAACTCTGTTAATCTGTACTCTTCAAAATACGTGAATGTTTCATGAGTTGTTTTAAGTTGAGAAATAAAATACATTGTTTTTTTGAGTTTTTGCTGTTTACTTACTTACTTACTTACTTACTTACTTACTTACTTACTTACTTACTTACTTACTTACTTACTTACTTACATCTATCAAATAACACCTGCTTGCAATAATCTTCAGTTGCTTCTATAGGAAAGCTGTGTCTGGTTGGGCCTATGTGAGAAATATCTTCAGTTTGCAGTCAAAAAATCTCCCAAATCCAAGCCACAGATTTTCCATCCAAGCCATGGAAAATTCAGCTATCCAGTTGAATGTTGAATAGTTGTGTGCATCATGTATTGGATTTCCTTCACAAGTGATTTAAATAAAAAGCTGATTTCACCCTTAGTTTAAGCTACTTAAACATCAAAAGCTTATTACAGAATAAGCTATAATACGGAAGGATCTTGACAGACTTGAACATTGGGTGCTGTCTAACACAATGAAATTCAATGGTAAACATTTAGGTAAGAAAAATCAAATGCACATATATAGTATAGGTGGTACCTGGCTCAAGAGTAATAACTGTGAGAGGAATCTTGGAGTCCTAGTGGACAATCGCTTAAATATGAGCCAGCAATGTGCTGTAGCTGCCAAAAAAGTCAACACAGTTCTAGGCTGCATAAACTGAGGGATAGAATCAAGATCACATGAAGTCTTAATGCCACTTTATAATGCCTTGGTAGGACCACACTTGGAAAATTGCATCCAGTTTTGATTGCCACGGTGCAAAAAAAGATGTTGAGAGTCGAGAAAGAATGCAGAGAAGAGCAACAAAAATGATTAGGAGACTAGAGATTAAAACATATTGCTGGAATTGGGTATGTCTCGTTTAATGAAAAGAAGGACTAAGGATGACATGATAGCAGTGTTCCAATATCTAAGGGGCTGCCACAAAGAAGAGAGGGTCAATCTATTCTCCCAAGCACCTGAAGCTAGGACAAGAAGCAATGGATGGAAACTAATCAAGGAGAGAACCTACCTAGAATTAAGGAGAATTTCCTGATAGTTAGGACAATTAATCAATGGAATGACTTGCCTCCACAAGTTGTGGGTGCTCCAAACACTAAACGTTTTTAAGAGGAGATTAAACAGCCATTTGTCTGAAATGGGATAGGTTCCAAAGGTGCTTTCTCAAGTAGCAAATGGGATAGGTTTTCCTGCCTGAGCAGAGGGTTGGACTAGAAGACCTCCACGGTCCCTTTCAACTCTGTTATTATGTTCTGTTATTTAAAAAATAGCAGGATTTGTGTCAGGATAAAAGGGAAAACCATTTCTTTTGAACCAAGAATAGATAGGCATCAATCTATATTGTCTCCCAATTGGGCTGGGGATAATGTGAAAATAATGTTATGAGAAGTCACATAGGTATCTTTGTGCCATCATTTGCAGGTGCAAAGTAAGGATGGACCCTGAGTCCAATTCTTGCTGTATGTACTATTCTGAGTTGAGTTTTTCTACTGAGAAATTGGAAAATTGCTCGTAAATTATATTTATTTCAATTTATAAAGATATTAATAGCTGGTTCTTGTCTTTACAACAGGAGAGCAAAATCTAGACCCCATGGAAGTTTGGCGTCACACTAGGAACCGAGTTGTTAAGGAGTTATTGTGCTGTTAAGCACATACACAGCAATATGTGTTGTAGTAATGGTGTTGCAGTTTGATATGAATGCTATTCAGTCAATAAACAGAATATCTTTAGTATATACAAAATAGTTTTTACTTGAATAGTAGCAAAGTTAAATAGGAAGTCCAAGTCATACACAGTTATTCAGTCAATGCGAAGTTTCTTCTTCTTGCCTATCTTTTAACTCACAAACAAAGATTACAGCTATCTCTCAATTCTATACTATCACAGATAGTTACTCTTCTCTTCACAGCAATTTCACACAGCCATAAAGTCATCTACTCATCCAGTAAAGCAGCACAGAGAGTCTTCAATCCGGAACACACCGTCAAACACAACCACCAACCATAAACCACCAACCACATTGAGCATGCTCTCTTGCTTGCTTATATAGTAATCATCCACAATGCATTTAAAGCAATATACACATAACAATGATTTGTGACTTAATCATATATTAACACACCCAATTGTTTGAACAGGGTTCTAACACGAGTGTTGTCCATTTTATCCAGAATGGTATAGGACAGTGATGGCGAACCTATGGCACGGGTGCCACAGGTGGCACACGGAGCCATATCTGCCAGCACGCGAGCCATTGCCTAGCTCAGCTCCAGCGTGCATGTGCGTGCCGGCCAGCTGATTTTTGGCTCACAGGGAGGCTCTGGGAGGGCGTTTTCAGCTTCCGGAGGGCTCCGGGGGGACTGGAAAGGGTGTTTTTGCCCTCCCCAGGCTCCAGGGAAGCCTCTGGAGCCTGGGGAGGATGAAAAATGGGCCTACCAGGCCCACCAGAAGTTGGGAAATGGGCCATTTCCGGCCTCCAGAGGCCCTCCAGGGGAGCGGGGGAGGCCGTTTTCGCCCTCCCCAGACATTGAATTATGGGTGTGGGCACTCGCACATGCGCGATAGCACGCGCGTATGCACTTTCGGCACCCGAGGGAAAAAAGGTTCGCCATCACTGGTATAGGATCTCCTGCCATGGGCAGAGGCTTGGACTAGAAGACTTCCAAGGTCCTTTCCAACTCCATTATTCTATGTTCTATGCTCTTTTGTCTCCCAGCTCATATAATACTAGAGATTTCCTGTCTCTAAATCTAATATTGGATTTTACAGCAAGCTGATAATATGGTGTAGTAGTTACATCTCTAGGATTTCCTGGTGATTAGTCTTGCTTAATGGTCTTCAAGATCAGCCAGGACAAAGACTATCAGAAGGGAGGCGAAGGTGAAGACTAATTTGTCTTAATTGTTCCTTTCATTAGTCCTTCTTGCATGAGAAGCAGCATTAAAAAAAAACTTGACTTTCTTTTGCAAATGTAACCTCAAATGGATTATTTCCATCCTCAAGCAAAATTATTCCATGATGGGTTTCTTTAGAAATCTGATTTTGCCACAATTAGTGACCCGTTTAAAATCAGGACCATTCTTTTGATATAGTACTAATTTCAGTACAATATTTTTAGGGAAATTCTACTTCTTTTATCTTAATCTGGAATTGGCTTCGTGTATTACAGTCTGATTAATTTTTAACTTTTGTTGGGATCATTTATTCAAGCCTGTTTTCAGCTTCCGTGTGTAGCCTCCAGGAGGTTACTAGAAGCTTTGGTTTTTTTTTTAAAAAGAAACTTTGCTGACTAAAGCATTATGTCATTCTCTATTAGCTTCATGGTGGGGAATAAAATAAGTTTTGTTAAGAGTGTGGATGGATCCAGGGGACTTTTTACAACATCCTACTTCAAACAAAGAGGCCTACACATTTTAATGATGAGATTGCTATCTGGCAAGCTTGCACATAAAACTTACATTTTACAATCCACTGGTCAAATCATTAAAAAACGGAGCACAACCTCCAAAGAGAAATTAAGGTTAATGGATCAGAAATAAGTGCAAGAATTTTTATGGGTCAGAAATTAGTAAAAAAAATAATAATAATAAACTCTTTGCTTTTAGATTTCTGTGCAGGCAAATCATTCAGAGGTCATGGTATTAAGACTTACCTTTGTCATGATCCCAACACTAAATGAGAGGAAAAAAGAAAGAAAAAAAAAAGACAGAGCAAGAAACAAGCAAACTCTTCCAGGAGCTTGCAAACATGGTGTTGGAAGAAATATCCAACTGGTTCAGTTCCAAGCCAGGAGAAAGACACTGGAAACATGGAGGCTGCTTGAAAGATGGTTTAATGATGAAGCAGAAGCACCAAGCACATGGTTCTGGTGCAGCTGACCACATGGAGTTGAGAGTGAGGGTTTTTTATACCTTCTTTTGGGCTTTGCACTTGAGCTTCCTGTTCCTGTGCAAGAACATGTACTCTATTGGCTGTTGTCAGATTCCCATGGGGCCATGTAGGGGTTATGTAGGGGTCAATAGCTGGCTCTGTAGGTTGTCTGAGAAGTTTGGTTGAAGTTTCTAAGGGTGATGTAATATCCTTAGGAGATTGTGCAATGTAGTGAGCTCTGGGTCTTAGTGGGTTAATCCTATAATTTCCTGAAGGGTCATGTCTTAATCCCTTCACCCTGGAACTGAAGCTCTTTTGTTTTGTAGATAGGCTGGCCCAGTCTTTCTTAATGGGCACAAAATATCTGCTGGGGACAGGGAGCTTGCTCTGAGTTTCTGTCTCCCTTAAGGTTTTTTTATTTATCTTTTAGGGGAAATATAATATTCTGCCTTTTTCATATTTCCTAAAATAGTTCATTCTTCTAGGTATGGGGTGGGTGTTAACTTTCTACAATGGACACTAGCAATTAAATTACAAAATGAAAGTCATTTGCATTTATTTCTCAGGGCAGGACTTATTTACCTCACAATAACCCAGTGAGATAGAGAAAGACGATCCAAAGTCACCCAGTGAAGTTCCATAGCCGAGAATGGACTAGATCAGGCATGTCCATGTAAACCTGGACAGGTAGCAATGTGGCTCCACAAAATCGTAAACCTTTAACATTATTATGTATATTCATATACATTAACTATATTACATATTTTATATGTGACAATTCCTCTTCATTCAATGTGACCCAGGCAAGGCATAAGGATAGACACGTCTGCATGAGACCATGCTGGCTGGGGAATTCTGGGAGTTGAAGTCCACATGTCTTAAAGTTGCCAGATATCCCTTTTCTTAAGATGATTTTTCTGTGTAGAGAAAATCTTTTGGAAATAGACAAACTTTGAACTTTCTTCTTGATTGATTGATTGATTGATTGATTGATTGATTGATCCATCCATCCATCCATCCATCCATCCATCCATCCATCCATCCATCCATCCATCCAATTTATATGACCACCCATCTCACAGAAGCAACTCTGGGTAGTATGCAACAATCAATGAAAGCAACAAATATATAAAAACAATCCTTATAAAAATTCTGCGGCAATAGAAGGTATCTGTTTTTACTAGATCATCGCCACTGGCCTAGATGGTGGAGGTGTTCAGGCTAGGTTAGTGATGGCAAACCTATACTGGGTCTAGGGCAACTCTGCACAGCCAACTCGCCATGGCCAACTCGCCATGGCCAACTCGCCATGGCCAACCCGTCATGGCACAACTCACCAGAGACAAGAGTTACACTAATATTGAAGAAATTGTGGAATAGAATCATTAAAGAAAGGATTTTGTCCCAAAGGATGGACAAAGTGAAATGCGAATGACAAAAATTAAAATAATGCTTAAATTATTTTAAATGGTTACATTGAATTATTGAATTGTCCTATGGCGAGTTGTCCCATGGTGAGTTGACCATGGCAAGATGGCAATGGAGAATAAGCTGCAGCGAGTTGTCTTATTCTGACTTACTGTATGTCATGCATGTCACAAATGACATGCCTTGCCATTTTGGGTAACATGCCAGGCCTACAGACCCTCTGGAAGTTGCATGAGAACTTTACTTTACTTTCACAGAAATGGTGTCAGAAAGGCTGGCAGCCTATGATGATTGGCTGCTGGTATTAACATAAAACATTTGGACCCATTTTATGAATAGCTTGGGCACACCACGCTGGAGAGTATGTAAAGTTGGAGGAGACTACTTCCATCTGAGCTCCCCCCCCCCCCGGTATGACTGATGGTGAACATTTTTAACGTTTTGTACATTTTTAATTGCTGTTTTTAACTTCTGTTTATTATTAGTGTTCTTGTAAAATTGCTGTACGCCGCCCTGAGTCCCTCGGGAGTAGGGCGGCATAGAAGAACCAATAATAAAATAAATAAATAAATAAAGTTCTTGCTATGTTTTATACTTTTCACTAAAACATTTTCACTGCCTTTCAAAATGCTGGCATTAAGTTTTAAAGACCTAAACAATTGGGGAACAGGCTACTGATATTACAAATAGGTCAGATGGCAGCATCAGGTTCTCCTTGTCTGTGTTTGGAAGCTAAGCATGCTTGGGTCTGGTTGATACTTGGATGGGATTCCTCCCAGACATACCATAGGCTAAACTGGAAAAAGCATCCTAGAAAAATGCAATGCCAAATTACTGCTATAACATTGCCAAAAGAGCTACAGGATGTACCCATGAAGTCACTAGGAGTTGGGCTCAACCCAAAGACTTTTATTTATTTAAGGAACTAACTTCTCCATTCTGGTGCAATCCTAGACAAGTATCTGTGCAGAGGTCATTCTTGAATGCCTCTCCTTAAGAACTTGGCCTGGAAGAGGTACAGACTTCATGGTAGTTGCCTAAACACTGTGGAACTTAGTTTCTTTGGAAGCACTTTCTGTGCAAGCCCTGGCAAATAATCAGGACTTTTTTTGTTTAATGTTCCCGTTCCAGTCTAAGCAGCTATGTACTGTCTTCCTTATTACTGGCTGTCCAACTGTTCTGCCTTTCGGCTGGCTGTGCTCTTGTCTGATTGCTTCTCTGTGAAAGCATTCCTCTGAAAAAGCCCTAAGATGCATACCTGAAGTGAAATTAAGCTAATTAAATCAATTAATTTCATATATTTGTTTGTACAAAGCATTGAAGGGAAACGTCCTCCTTTTGAATTGAAAAATTAAATAGCTGGACACTCAAAGCCAGTATAGTAAAACTATGAGCATCTTCACACACATGTGTGGGGCAAGCATAGGAGCCGAGGTGGCGCAGTGGTTAAAGTGCAGCACTGCAGGCTACTTCAGCTGACTGCTAGCTGCAGTTCAGCTGTTCAAATCTCACGGGCTCAAGGTTGACTCAGCCTTCCATCCTTCCGAGGTGGGTAAAATGAGGACCCAGATTGTTGGGGGCAATATGCTGAACTCTGTAAACTGCTTAGAGAGGGCTGTAAAGCACTATGAAGCAGTATATAAATCTAAGTGCTATTGCAATTGCTATCTTGGCAAGACCCAGTTTCTAGTTAGGGAGAAACTTGGGGACCCGTTCAATTTTTAGCAGATGAGAAGGTCTGTTTAGGTGTCCAAGTTTTGGGAAAGGCAAGCTCCGTGTGTAGTTTTATTTCAAGAGCTGAGCTGAAGGGTATCAAGAATTTACATTGTTTAGAGTGGTTTGAAGATGGATTTTGTCTTCTTCTGGAACAGCACTACAGAGTTATGACGGACTTCAAAAAAGCTACTCATTACTGATCTTTGGAGTTATGAAAGCACCCCCCCCCCAATGAAGCAGGGGGTTGGACTAGAAGACCTCCAAGGTCCCTTCCAACTCTGTTATTCTATTCTATTCTAAATGTCATGTGATCACATTTCAAGCAATTTGCAACTGGCTCACATTTATAACTAATTGCGGCATTTTGCAGTCCACAATTTGTGATTTGTTTTGCTGGTTTCTGACCCCCCAAAAAAGCCTTTTTGGGAGAATTGATTCATTTAACAACCATGTGGTTCACTTAACAACCACACATTTTGCTTAATGATTGCAGCGGTTTGCTTTATGTCTGTTGTAAAACCAGTTATAAATTTGAGTCTGATCATGTAGTGCCTTGATTTACCACCACTACAGTGACTTACAACCAAAATGCTGGGCTCCATTGTGGTCGTAAGTCAAAGACTACCTGTATTCCAGAAAATCTGCCTTTAAAAAGAGTCCTGATACAGCATAGCTTGGATTTCACTCTCAGCTATCCTTCAGTAATCTGTTCTCCTTTCAATGCAACCAGGCAAAACATGTGCACAATTCCTAAGAGAAGGTTGACAATGGCTAAACTTGCTGGTCTAAATTCACCTCTGCCCCAGCTTGGTTCATGCTAAGGATAATGATTGGTAGATGTTTTCCTCCTAACTATTATTGATGGGAACAGGTAAACTGAGGTAATATGTTCTCATGTACTATATAACATCAATAGAAGCAAACACTTTCTGACACTATTCTGCCTGGGACAGAATAACAAAGAACAAAATAATAGAGTTGGAAGCAACCTTGGAGGTCTTCTAGTCCAACCCCCTGCTGAAGCAGGAAACTCTATACTGTTTCAGACAAATGGTTGTCCAATCTCTTCTTAAAAACCACCAGTGTTGGAGCATTCACAACTTCTGGAGGCAATTGGTTCCACTGATTAATTGTCCTAATTGTCAGGAAATTTCTCCTTAGTTCTAGGTTGCTTCTCTCCTTGATTAGTTTCCACCAATTGCTTCTTGTCCTGCCTTCGGATGCTTTGGAGAATAGGTTGATCCCCTCTTCCTTGTGGCAACCCTTCAAATATTGGAACATTGCTATAATGTCACCCTGAGTCCTTCTTTTCATTAAAGAATAGGATGGAGACTGACAATGGTTACAGCAAAAATTTATGCTACTATAGTTTTCTGCTGGCTCAAGGATATAATTCTTAACTCAGCCCATGGTGGATTTGCTTCAGGGATGGTGACAGAGTGAGGCAGGAGGAAATATGGATAACTCCTTCCTCGTTCGTTGTCATGCCACTGGCCCCTCCTGAACCATATTATCCTGAAGATACCTATAGCTCCCACTTTACCAGCCTTAAAAGAGCATTAAAAATATTATTCTTTGGCCTGGAGTTAGGATGAGGTGGAGAGGCTTTGGTCTGTTTTTATCTCCATGGATGGGGACAGAATTGGCTGTGGCTCCCTCCAAATGATGCTGTCTTTGGGGTTTTATTTCCATGTTTTACTAGTTTTGATATGTTTTATACTCTAAGCCACCCAGAAATAAAATAAAACAAGCAAACAAATTTTGATGGAGAGAAAGAAACCCATCCATCAGCATCCTTAGTGAGTGTAGAAGCTATTTGGCTCTGTCATCTATTACTTTGGAGTGAAATCAGCCATGAGGACAGTCAATTTCAGGCTGGGATAATTTGTTATTGATACAAGGATGAGCAGAGGACATATCAGTTTAAAAATAGGGAAAAGCCCAAATTGCTGCATTTATTTTTCAAGCTGCGCCTCGGAATATTAACTGGTAGACCCTTTAGAAGGGTTTGCTATGATAGCTGGTAAGTTATAACTATTCCAAAATAATATAAATTAAAAATAATACTATAACCCTATAACACTGCAATTCATGTGTCACTGGTCTGGATATTCTTGATTTATTCTTCTACTCGCCTGCTAGGATATGATGAGGTGGCAAGGAATCTACACACACTGTAAAAATAAAAGGAAGAGAAAAGGTCCAAGATATGTAATTCAGTATGTTTAGGGCGTGTGCAGTTCGCTGAAGGAAAATTTTGTGGTGGGGGGAAAGGGCAGAAAGAAACAGAAACCATCATCTTCAGGTCTTCAAAGGGAAGAGTTTCTCTGAGCTCTATTTTCCTTGTCATGTTCATGGAAAAATGAAGAGAGGGAAAATTCATCAAGTCGTGATATGTTCAAGATAGAGCCAAGCGATCTTTCTGTTTCATATAGCATTTTCCATATGCTCAAACTGAGGCCAATTCTGCCATTACACAGATTCCCCAACAATAGGTACAGCTAGTCCTTGATTTACAACTATTTGTTTAACGACCTTTTGAAGTTACAGTGGCCCTTGGCAACTGGTCTGCATTTATGATGGTTGCAGCCTCCTGGGATCACATGCAACCTTCCCAGTTGGCTTCTGACAAGCAAACTCAACGCGGAAAACCAGATTTGCTTAACAGCTACATCAGGGGTGTCAAACTCGCAGCGTCACATTGTCGTCATGTGATGTATTGCGACTTTTTCCCCCTTCGCTAAACCAGGGGTGGGCGTGGCCAGCACATGACACATCCGGTCTGCGGGTCGGGAGTTTGATACCCCTGAGCTACATGATTCACTTAACAATTGCAGTTATTCATTTTGCCCTGCCAGTTTGGCGGGGAGGTGTTTTCCTCCTTGGTGGAGTAATGTTTTCTACCTTATTGTTTGTCTGGTGTTGATTCCTGCTTATCTGACTGTTGGCTCTTCAAACAGCGCCAAGAACTCTATAGCATTATCCCAAAGATACTTTTTCAAATGGCAACTGGACTGTCTTTTTTTCCTTGAAGACATTTTGCTTCTCATCGAAGAAGCTTCTTCAAATCAGAAGTTCTTCAGTTCAGAAGAAGCTTCTTGGATGAGAAGCAAAACATCTTGAAGAAAAACGAAGAAAGTCCAGTTGCCTTTTGAAAAGCACCTTTGGGACAACCATGATCTGGATGACTGAGAATCTTCATAAACATCCACATAGCATTATGACTTCCCGCGGTTTTTCATATGAGCTGAACTGAACTGTTCAAGCCATTCTCACTTCTAAGAGAACAGCTGTTGGGTTGGGCTGCAGAGAATGTCTTTGAAGTATGAGGCTGAGATCCTTCCAAGACAGTATTCTCACCATTTTGGGGGTGGGGGAATGCGTACATGTCCATATACAGCCTTGATACAGGCTGGGATGGTTTCCCCTTGGAAAATTCTTTCATTGTCTCTCTCATGTCTGGTGTTTACATTGCCATGGTTCTTTCAGAGGAATTGTGCTCCTTTGTTTTCACCATGATCAACTCTTGGGGTCAAAGTTAGGAAGTGGCAAAGTAATTGCTCAACTGCTTATTACTATAAAGAATTTGATTGGTGTTTTTTTAAAAAACCAAACTGGGAGGACAAAGAAAAATGATTGTGTCTCCTGGTTGCATACCAGAGTAAATGTTCTAGGGTGGAGACAGAAGCCATATGTAGATTGGCTTGCTAGTGTAATTATTTTATTATTATGGAGCTAGCAACTCCAACTGTGGATATAAAATTAATTCTTATCTCATCAGACTTTTTATAATATACTAGTTTAACCTGAAATCTTCTTTTATATCTTCTTACTCTTTTACTAAATTTGATTCTGGAATATGTTAGCTCTTTTGCAGAACTGGAAAAAAAAAGGTGGAAATGTTTTTACGAACAAAACAAACTGGCAGTTTTTATAGTAATATTCTGATTTCACAAGAACATATGACTGAAATATAAAATCTCATTCTTTAGACAGACCTTAATTCCTCTCACGCCAATGTTTTCTTATGGTCTAAAATACATTTTTAATAGCAAATTCAAACTGAAGGCATCTAATGGATAGGTTTGGTGGAAATGAAGATAGTGATTTCAGCTCAAATGGCGACTGGTGGCAAAGGGACATAAGCAGGGCTGGGTTCCAACTTACCTCGCTACCGATTCGCTCCCTCCTGCGCCGCGTGGGCGCACCTCGTGGGCGCATGTGCAGTAATGAAAAATATTTTAAAAAATAAAGCCGAAAACAAGATGGCGACCACATGCACAGTGCCGGGACTTGGCTTCTGCGCATGCTCAGAAGGAAATAAAAAATAAAAAAAATCCAAAAAAATGGCGCCCACGGACCGGCACCGACCGATCCGGTTCGGTGACATCATCGTGACATCACCAGCGGGTAACTACCAGTTCGGGCGAACCAGTCCGAACCGGGAGGAATCCACCCCTGGACATAAGGTAATAAAAGGATGGATAAACATTATGGAATACCCAGAATGACAAGAAAGAATTTGCAGGAGAAGGACCGTGTTAGTTGAGGGTAGCCAAAAATCAGGAGGAGGCATTTGTGATATGTTTGGACAAGATGTGATTAAGCTACACAAGGATTGAAACGAGCCACAGTTCAGCTGTATCTTATAAATTTGTTTTTTTTCCCCCATCCATACTAATCACGATTAACCACAATCTTGATATGCATAATCCTGAACAAAGGCTGTTCACTTTTATAAGATTAAACTATGATTCAACATCATGGTTCCCAAAGCATGCTAAGCCATAAGGTGGTTTGATAAGTACTGAATACTGTAGACCGAGAATGCAACAAATATAGCATAAGGATCACATCCCACGTGTGATATGCATTCATTTTGTGGCTCCTAGAGTGGGAGGAGGGGGGAAGAAATATATTTGACCCTTTCCCAGATGCTTAAGGAGCCCGTTTCACCTTTAAATCTTCTCCCCACAAAATAGCTTCTTTCCCACCACCTGGGGAATGTAGCTCTTGCCACACCTGGGCAACACCTGGTGAGACTCACCAGCAAAGGAAGTTTTTCATTCCAGGTTATGAATCCAGCAACTGTGATTTGAAATTGATAGTTTATGTTTAACAAGTTGTACAAATGCAGCCAACTGTACATTATTTATTAAGTTTTAGTTTTAAAACCACAACATAATACAAGATGTGAATTTGTCACATCCAAATTCAACTAAATCGTGTCACGGGAAATCTGGATTTTTTTATTTTTTTAAAAAAGGTGCTTGAATAATTTGTAATTTAGCTTAGAAGCCCACAGTTTTGACATGTAATTTGCAGGTTTGCAAAAAATGTGAGGCATATATTTGTCACTTTTATTAGGAATGAAATTCTTTATTCATCCCAAGGAAAAGGTGAAAGGGTAAACTCCCTTCTGGCATGTCCAATCATACCAGCAACCACAATTTAAGATTTTGTAATTTTTTATATATAATCTGATCTTTGAATTCATTGAATTCTTTGAATGCAGTTCTCTGAAATTTGCAATAGTATTCAGTTTAAACAAATAGGCAAAATAGGGGTATTTTAGGAGGAAATGTGGCTATAAAGACATAGCTAACTGAAAGCAGCATATCAAAAATTCAATCATGTGAAGTAACGCTGTTTGCAGAACATTAGAGGAAAGCTATGCACTAAGATACCTGTATTAGAAGAAATAGCCTCAGGGATGACAATTTTTCTTTTAAAAAATATCTCAATCCAATACATTAAAAATGGGGAAATGAGAAACTGAAATTTACATTTGTTGATGTCTAATTAATTTTTTTAAAGTTCTCTACACACCTTCTCCCAGGTACTGTGACTTATAGAGCCTGAAATAAAATCACCTTCTCTAAGTCAAAATTTATAAGAGACCCAGGGAGTTGATGATGATCTCAGCCAGCAGCTGCACATACAAACTCGCTCAACATTCCTACAGAGTGAAATCTGCTCACCTGCAAGAGACAAAATGACCAACTGAGCATTAACGCTTGCAAATTCCATTTCCTTTTTATGGGATACAGTACAGTACCACCCTAATCGTACAACAGTTGTTCCAATATAAGCAACTTAGCTCAGAAGTGGATGTCCTACCTATGGGGAACTGAAAATGGGGGTGGTGGTGGCTATAAATCACTTCGAAGATATGCCTCAAATTTATTTTTTAATAACTAAATGGGAATGTCACACTTCCTATACAAAGTGGGGTTGTACAAATAGGTCCATTTCAGCTTTCGTATCATAAACTCAGTTCATTTCTGCTTCCACCTGATATCTTTGTTTTCAAAACAGGAGTATGAAAAATCCCTTCGATATGCAAAATTTGTAAACAATTTCATTCAGATGAAGATTTTGTCAGCTACAATATTTACAGTACAACTTTTACTACACTATGCATTCTTGCATATCAATGTTGTACTCTTTTTTTGATCAGATAAGGCAAAATGTCAGTTTTAAATAACTGGTTTTTTGTTTTATATGATTATAATGCAAAATTACATAATTGAATATTAAATAGTGAAACAAGTTAATGTATCTCTCATTATGCCAAAGGTTTAGATAAAACACTGTTTCTTCTGCATAGCCATCTTGAAACACAGGGTTGTTGGAGAAACAGCAAGTTATCTATATACCACGATTAATATTTCAAGTTATATGCTGTTGAAATCTTGCATTTAATTTAGAAGTGCTCCAATTCTTTAGCATTGCCAACTACTTTAAATCTTGGAGTCACATCCCATAGGCATTCTCCAAAAACTAGATAAGCCAATGCAAAAATACCATCTGATTACAGTCTAATAAAATAATAACATTTAATTAACATGATGGGTCCAAAGTATTAACTATTTTTTCACTGGGGTAATATAAAAAATATAATTTGGTGGTAACTTTTAGATGGGCATTGACAGTTATACCCAAAGCATTAGAGAAGCATTGAATACTGGATTGCGTATGCTTTTGAATCCCAATTATTGCAAAATATTACACAAATTCCCTCCTCCCTGAAATTTTAGAATAAGATGCTAGATATCTACACTTGGATGGCTAAATAACGTACCAGTTGGTATTATGAGAGTTTTTGCCCATAAATCTGAAGAATATTAAATTGAGGAAAGTTACCTTAATCTTAGAAGCAAATCTCAAATATGGTAATCAGGAAAGAACATAAGTATAAAATTCCAGACAAGGAGACAAGAAATATTAAAAAAACCTATTAATATTAATATTTTAATATAAAATATTTAAAAAAACATTTGACTGTCTACAGTAGACCTCACCCCATTCCTAAGAGGTCTGTAAGGGGCGTGCATAAGCGCACCATCGTGCCTACCGTCCCTGTCCTTCTGTCCTATTGTCTAATTTTTACCTATACATACATACTTTGCTTTTGTTTATGTTTATATCATACCTGTTTTCTTGTACACATGTTGACAAAATAAATAAATAAAATATTATTATAGCAGCCCCTAGTACAAACACTGAAGAAGGAAAAACAGAGAAAAAAAGGTAAGCCTTCCAAAAGATCTCCAAACCCAGAAGAAATTTCTAACAGAGTGGTCAATGCCTGGAATGCTCTACCCAACTTCGTTGTTACAGCCTCAAACCCTCACAGCTTCAATCTCAAACTGTCTACCTTGGACCTCACCCCATTCTTAAGAAGTCCGTAAAGGGGGCGTGCATAAGCACACCAGCGTGCCTACCATCCCAGTCTTATTGTCCCCATTTATCTGTGTTTACTTCCTTTGTTCATGTTTATGTTCATACCTATTCTTATTATCTTGTACATGTTTGACAAACAAATAAATAAAAACAAAAACAAAAACCTCAAATTCTTATGCTAAAGGACACTAATAGAGAATAGCTACTGATTCAGTAGACACTGAGCTGGTAAATAGCTTCTGTGTTTTGGGATTGACTATCAACAGTAAAAAAAACAAACCAGCAGTCAAGAAATATGGTAGTCAAGCGACATGATGAGTCTTATCAAAAATCAGAATCATGCAGCCAGTGGCTTTCCCTGTGGAAGTCAAAGTTAGACTTCGAAGAAGCAGGGCAGAAAGAATATTGATGCTTTTGTACTCTGTTATTAGATTCTCAAGAATACCATGGATACTTAAGAAAACAAACAAATGGATGATAGTATATAAATCAAGTCAGAGTTCTCATTCAAGGCACAAATGTCCAGACTCAAATTATATTTTGGACACATTGTGGGAACCAGCTCCCTTGAGAAATCCATAATGGTAAGAAAAATGTAAGGAAAGAATAACAGAATAACAGAATTGGAAGGGACCTTGGAGGTCTTCTAGTCCACCCCCCTGCTCAAGCAGGAAACCCTATACCATTTCAGACAAATTGTTGTCCAATCTCTTCTTAAAAACTTCCACCCATGGCTTCTGGAGACAAATAGTTACACTGGTTTATTGTTCTCACTGTCAGGAAATTTCTTCTTAGTTCTAGGTTGAAGAGAACCTAGAATCAGAAAAGAAGAGGATGATGGTAGGTGGGTAGACTAAGGCAGCATTCCCCAACCTTTCTGGTTTTGCAGAAGAGAGATGATTACACACGAGTGGTGGATGAGCACATGTGGGCAGCTCCATTTGCATAAGCGGTGGGCATGCATGCCTCCTGGTTGCACAAATGGAGCTGTGCGCATTCTCACCCACCTCCGAACTAAGGTACACCACTGATGGGATGTGCTGTTGGTGACCAAAAAGGCAGATGTAGAACAGATCATCTGGGATAAAAAATTTCTATACAAGAATCAATACCAACTTGATGGAACACAACCAACTATATAGAACAATCCAACAGGTGATAGTGATAGGCATATTAAATAACTGGAACAAGGGGGGGGGAATAGAAAAATACTCCTTCTAAATCAACTAGTTGGAGTTAAAAGATGCTAGTTTGGACTCCGTAATGAAAGCACCCAGCTGTTTTGTTATAAAGCATCTTCCCCACCCATTTTTCCAGAATGAGCTAAAAGCTTCTCTGCGAAATCAACACAAGCCCTCACTACGAAATGCACCATATACAAGACTTCAAGTTGGATTAATTGTACCCCACTACTGGAAACAAACATTTTTGGAAAGAAAAAAAAAGTACATGTATTTCATCAATGCTACAGTTTTCACTCAGCGAACTTCAAATTTCCGCCCGCTGCTGAAGTCTATAATCTCCTGTCCTATTGCACACAATGATAAATAGTTAATGCGCTTAATTTATCTTCTAAAATGGCACGCTAATTTCATAAGCAAAAGGGTGGATTAGAACCGGAAGGTAAATACATTTATAAATACAGTTCTATACTCTCCTTAGAATTGTCTCATAAATTCATGGGACATTTTCATGAGTCGATAAGCACAGAACTGATGCCTAAACCATTTCGGTCCGTGTGGGAGAGAACAGACTTAAACCATATATTATGGGAAGTACAGCAAAAAAGAATAAGTGAATGTTCAAAGGCAAAGGGGTAAAAGATACGTCTACCTAAGGCTTAAATTTCTGAAAGCTATTACAATTTATGAAATGAGCTTTGTGTTTAGATTACAAATGGGCTGGTCAGGCTCTTTGCCACTTCTGGAGAGTATCCATCACGATGCTGGCAATAAGCCAATACTGTCACAATAAATCTACAAAATAATGATCATAGCTAGAGTTTTATTAGGAGGAAAAAAATCTATGCTCAGCCAACATTTTCTTCTAAGGAAGCCAGATTCCACAAACAATGCACATCATGCAAATTAAGCAGATTTATTTCCTTAAAACATTTTATTGTCATTCTCCTGCCTGTAAAGCATTGTCTATTCAATAGAATGAAGCAACAATTAAAACATGGGTGGTGGAAAATGGCACAATTCCCTTGAAAGCATCCTTGATAGAACTTAGTTTTAATTCTCTCTCCAATCTCAGGAGAAGAAAAGCCAACCTCAGAAATATTTGCCAGCGGCTAAGAAACTTCTCGGGCCAATTCTTGAGATCAAAAGTCCAGGAATTAACCTCATCTATCTAATCTATGTTGGTCTTGTTTTTCTGTAGGTGGGAATCATCATCCTCCAATGGTCCAGGGCAAAGGTCTTCAAACTTGGCAACTTTAAGATTTGTGGACTTCAACTCCCAGAATTCTCCAGTCAGCTATGCTGGCAGGAGAATTCTGGGAGCTGAAGTCCACAAATCTTAAAGTTGCCAAGTTTGAAGACCTCTGGTCCAGGGAATGAAGGAAAAAAGTTGATGTTCTCCTACATCAACCTGCCAACTGAAGCCTAGCAGAAGTATTCTTTTCTCAAAAGATGCCGTGTTTAAATTCTCTGCAATAGTGATGTTAATTAAACATGCTTAATTGTCATATTAAATTAATACATTTTCTGTGCTTGCATAATATACCAAAATTCAACTAACCATATGGTTCATACAACATGCCAGCAGAGGTGAAATTCACTTACCTTCCCTACCCGTTCCCAGATACTGAAAATTGTCGCAAAAAAGGGACGTCATGACGTCCGCGTGGGTGGGTGGAGCTTAGCGCACTTGGCCCTACCGTATCGCATGAGCTGGATAGAGCCGGCTGAATTTCACCCCTGCATGCTAGGCTGCTTGTACACAACACACAACTTAAATTAGGGGACTGGAGGCTAAAATATATAAAGAATGGTTGCTGGAATTGGGTATGCCTAGCTTAATGAAAAAAGGACTAGGGATGACATGATAGCAGTGTTCTAATATCTCAGGGGCTGCCACAAAGAAGAGGGAGTCAAGCTATTCTCCAAAGTACCTGAGGGTAGGACAAGATGCAATGGATGGAAACTATTCAAGGAGAGAAGCGACCTAGAACTAAGAAGGAATTTCCTGACAGATAGATCAACTAACCAGTGGAATAACTTACCTCCAGAAGTTGTGAATTCTCTAACACTGGAAGTTTTTAAGAAGAGATTGGACAACCATTTGTCTGAAATGGTATAGGGTTTCCTGTCTGAACAGGGGGTTGGACTAGAAGATCTCCAAGGTCCCTTCCAACTCTGTTATTCTATTCTATTCTAAATTATCATGGTTCAAATAAAACAATTTTAGCATGCTGTAGAAATGTAGCTGCTAGATTTATAGTAGACCTGATGAAGCGTGTTCTATAAAGGGAGGCACTAACTGGAAACTCTGGGTATTTATTGATTTATTTGTTAAATTTATTTGCTGCTTATCTCACCATGAGGTTACTCTAGGCAGCTTACAATAATAAAAAAGGGGGGGAATTAAAGGAGTGTAAACAGAAGTAAAATAATAGAACAATAAAATGAGCAATGACAAAGGAACACAATGAGAACAAATACATCAATATGATAACCAAAAAGATGGAGAGCAGACAGCAAGAGGCAGGTGGAGTCTGCCATCAATCCAGCAGCCACCTTCAGTGTGGAACTCCCCCATTGGGTCTCCAGGCGAACCAGGACAGCCAGGTCTTCAGGTTCCTGTGGAAGAAAAGGAGTGGGGGATGGGTCTTACCTCAGAAGGTCAGATGTTCCAAAGGGCGGGTGCTGCAGCAGAGAAGATTCTTCTTCTGGATTGCAATAATTGGAATTCTTTGACCAACGCAATCCTAAGTAGGCCCTCTCTGCATGAGTAGGACATATTCTTCCCCACCTATAGAATTTATATTATGCGTGTCAGGAAAGACTCTACAAGAATAAACATTCCTTAATTTATTCTCTGACAATTCTGCATAGTTAATTTTGATGTTCCAATATCTCAGGGGTTTATTTATTTCTTATTTATTTATTTATTTTATTTGTCAAAACATGTACAAGATAGCAGGTATGGTATAAACATAAACACAAGCAAAGTAGGTAAAAATAAATTTGGACAATAGGACAATAAGACAGGGACGGTAGGCACAATGGTGCGCTTATGCATGCCCTTTACAGACCTCTTAGGAATGGGGTGAGATCGACTGTAGACAGTCTAAGGTTAAAGTTTTTGGGGTTTGGGGAAGAAACCACAGGGTTGACACAAACAACGGGGTCAACCTATTCTCCAAAGCACCTGAAGACAAGACAAGAAGCAATGGATGGAAACTATTCAAGGAGAGAAGCAACCTAGAACTAAGAAGAAATTTCCCGACAGATAGATCAACTAACCAGTGGAACAACTTACCTCCAGAAGTTGTGAATTCTCCAACAATGGAAGTTTTTAAAAAGAGATTGGACAACCATTTGAAATGGTATAGGGTCCAGGGGGTTGGACTAGAAGACCTCCAAGATCCCTTCCAACTCTGTTATTCTATTCTATTCTATTCTATTCTATTCTATTCTATTCTATTCTATTCTATTCTATTCTATTCTATTCTATTCTACTCTACTCTACTCTACTCTACTCTACTCTGTTCACCCCTGGGAGATATGCTGAACATTAGAACACACTTTCATTCAATGGAAATAAATTTCAACCACTTCCCCAGCATTTTTCTGGCAGTAAGGTTCGACATCATGCTTTCACGTGTACCTTCATAAACTGAAGGACTAAAAACTTTATCCTTTTGCCATATGATAGACGTTCTTAATAGGCGTAAAATCAAAATACGCAGGTGTAACATTTGCTGTTGAGACCATTGATTTTATCTAAAAATTTATCCCATTTATTTAAAAAAAAACCCTCTAAAAGCAACCAAACTAAAAGAAACAATTAAGCCCCTTTAAAAATCAAAACAGAGGTAACAGGCACAAGAAAGGAGAAAATACTCCCAACCGCAAGGAAATAATAAACTACAATGCAGCTTTTTTTTTAAAGGAACATTTCCACCAGCTTTTACACAGTGCTACTGAAGATGCTCAAATGGAATTAAGAAAGCTTTGGTAGCAGTAACTGGAGCTTTGTCCTATCCAGCCAAAGGCTTCCCTGCATAACCACATTGTCTGTAGATGTTTATTTATGTAGCATGCTCATAAACAGAATTCCTTCGCAATCCACGCCGATATTAAAAACTTACCTCTGTTTTCTTGGCAGGAAAAAATGACACAGACTCCAAGTCAGTCTTGCTGTTATGGATTTTCAAATGTCAGTCGGCAGATGAGCCAATGGCAGGCTTCCAGCTGGGCTGCAGCCTGTGGAAAGGTATTTAATAAATGATGTTTGGTAAATCAGATAAACCGGCTAACTCCCACGGACCATTACAGCAGTTGACTTTTTTTTAAATAATGCTTACCTACACAATCATCATCATCATCATCATCATCATCATCATCATCATCATCATCATCATCATCATCTATCACCCCATCGTCGTCATTCTTACCTGCCTTTGGGGGCATCCTATTTATAAAAACATACTTAAGATTCTGATTTTCAAAATAGGCTGTAAGTCTTTCGTGTGCTCCAAAGGACCATGACTTCTGATTTGAAAAGTCCTGCCTCTTCTTTTTTTAAAAAAAAACTAAATTTTATTAATTTTCTGTTAATTACATTTCTTGGTGCTTAATAAACATCGTGTTGTCTGGCTTTTTAATTTCCTTAACAATACAGATTCCATTCTTACTCTCCACCCCTTTTTTCCAACCACTGGTAAAATAAGCTCCATGTTTGATAATATTCTGTCTCTTCTTTCTGTCCGTTTTTCAATATAAGTCTGTCCATTTCTGCACAATCTAATATCTTCTTCATTATCTCTTCATCTTGCTGTGTTTCTTCATCTTTCCAATATTGTGCGAAGATAATCCTCACTGCTGTTAAGACATGTAATACTAAATACTTACTTTTCTTATCAAATTTTTCTGATATCATCCCTAATTTTTAAAAAAGTCCTGCCTCTTCCATCAGCAGTGAATTGTTGTTCATTGGCTGTTGGCAGGGGTGGGTTTCACTTACCTTCGCCACCGGTCCGGGTCGTGAAATCCCCTCACGCGATTTCACTTCCGCGCATGCTCAGAAGGTGGATTCAGCCCAAAGCACAGCTGAGGAGCTCATCAGCTGTGCTTCGGATGAATAAATAAAGGTCAGTATTAACCCGGGGGCAGGCGGGAGGGCTTTTTTCACAGCACAAAACGCTGTGAAGCCTTCCAAAGTCAGAAAAATCGGCCAAAAATTAAAAAAAAAAAGATGGCGGCAAGCACGGACTGGTACAGACAGAACCGGATCCGTGATGCCAAAATTATGTCACCAGCGGGTCGCTAACGGTTTGGGCGATCTGGTCCGAACCGGGAGGAACCCACCCCTGGCTGTTGGCTACCTTCCTCTTTAAATTTTCCCTCGCATTTAATTTTTGCTTGCTCCACGTTAATTCCTTCTTGCTTTCATTCTTTGCCTCATGCTTTTGCAGGAGACCAAAAGCAAAGCAAAAGCAAATTATTCAGGGGGAGAGGGGAATGCAAAGGAATCAAAATGCTTTCATATCCAAAGTACTTTGAAAAAAATAACATCAAAACAAAACCCTGAAGTGTTTAATTTATTTTAAGTAAATAGGAAAATGTTGCCAGTTTTTAAAAACCAATTAAATTAATGCAAGGGAATAATCTCCTGGATGAAGCATAATTACATGCTTTGCAATGGCTTAGAGGCTGTTTCTATTTTGTTTTGTTTTGTTTTGTTTTTAATCAAATTGCCTTAGGGTTTTTTTCCCCCTGCAGTATTTGGAATCAGCCTTTTTGTTGAGTCCTGGTACTGAAGAGGCTGGAGACAGTGGTTTAACTAACAGCTCTTTATTGTATAACAGTCAGATCCAGCAAAAGGAACCAAGCTGACAGCTCTCCCTTTTATACAGGGCTGTCAGTTGGTTCAACCAATCAGCGGTCTTCATTTTCCCGCTCAAAACAGTGGACCTTGGAGCAAACAGTTTAGTCTGAATACATAACACCTTTAATTCTAAATCAGTTACTAATAGTTGTTCTTTCACAGGCCTGTATGATACAGCAGTGATGTCCTCTGTCTATGGAAAAGTACTAAAGTATCTCATGTTATAAATAATTTGTTCTCATTTCACAATTTTGAAACAGATTTTCTCTAATCCCTTAATTAGAAAGATACACCTGGTGCTTAATAAGTTGTGCACATTGATAAATTATTTTTATTAAAAAATAAGATACAACAAAAGCATAAAGAATTAAAGAGATAATTAAAAATAAATAAATAAAAACAAAACAGAATTACAACTTCTGCTCTTCTTTCTATCAAGTGGTTCCATCTTATTTTTCTTTTCTTTTCTTTCTTTCTTTCTTTCTTTCTTTCTTTCTTTCTTTCTTTCTTTCTTTCTTTCTTTCTTCTTTGTTTCTTTGTTTCTTTGTTTCTTCATTCATTCATTCATTCATTCATTCATTCATTCATTCATTTATTTATTTATTTATTTATTTATTTATTTATTTATTTATTTATTTATTTATTTATTTATTTATTTATTTATTTATTTATTTATTTATGGTACTTCCTCTTCCCTCTAACCCTTTTTAGTCCCCAAATTCATAAATCATCAATTCAGTCTTTTCTTCTTTTAACAAAAAGTCCATATAAGGTTTCCAGTCTTTCCAGTCTTTCAAAAAAAAAAATCAATTTTCCCCTCACCAAAGTGGTCAGCTTTGCCATTTCTGCAAGTTTTATCAGTTTTATAATCCAATCTTCCACTGTGGGTGTTTCATTATTCTTCTACATTGCTAAATTCTTAATGGGTTGGACAGAAAATTCAGGGCTGATGATTCAAAACTCAGAAGCACAGAGCAAAAGTACTGTATTATCCTGTTAAAACTGTAAATTGGTTAACTTGGGAATGTGAGCATTGGCATCAAAAGTTTCTGTTAAAGTCCATGAATTGAAATTTAACATTAGCATGCAAATTTTGTTGTTTTAGTGAATTGTAAGGCTTGGAGAAGATTTAGTAAAATGGCAAGTTTATATTCTGAATTCTGTCATAAGTTATCAATAAAAATCAGCAGCCAAATGTTACTGCTATACACAGGACCCTAGACAGTAAAGTGGGCTCAGGCAATTGATCTGCAAATCATCCAGATATTTATTTCATATTACTGAAATTTTGCTCCCAGGGAGAGGCACTTGGAGGATTTTCTGCTTCAATTGCAAAAATAACTTGGCCTCTCTTGGATATTATGTATTTAGATGTGGGAAGGAACTTTCGGTGTTGGCTCAAAGAGTGAAAAGTGTTATATTTTGGGAATGTTAGAGTGGCAAGCTTTACTTTTATTAGTCATTATATTTTTACCCCAAGGAATGGGAAGAGTTGTTTGTGAGGATTTTTTTTCCCTTCTCAAGCTTGGTAACTTGAATCACACTGGAGTTGAAGTCCACACATATCCAAGCTGCCGAAGTTGAGAATAGAATAGAATAGAATAGAATAGAATAGAATAGAATAGAATAGAATAGAATAGAATAGAATAGCATTGCATTGCATTGCATTGCATTGCATTGCATTGCATTGCATTGCATTGCATTGCATTGCATTGAATCAATTCAATTCAATTCAATTCTTTATGGGCCAAGTGTGATTTGACACACAAGGAATTTGTCTTTGGTGTATATGCTCTCAGTGTACATAAGGAGAATAAAATACATTCATCAAGAATAAAAAGATGCATCACTTAGTGCAAAATGCAGCTGCGCGAGCTGTGGTGGGTGTACCTAGATACACCCACGTAACACCGATCCTCCGCCAGCTGCATTGGCTGCCCATTAGTCTCCGGATCCAATTTAAGGTGTTGGTTTTAACCTTTAAAGCCCTACATGGCTCAGGGCCTGCCGCATACCTCCCTACGACCGGTTAGGGCCCACAGAGTCGGCCTCCTCCAGGTCCCATCGACCAAACAATGTCGGTTGGCGGGGCCGAGGGGGAGGGCCTTCTCTGTGGAAGCTCCCTCCCTGTGGAACCAGCTTCCCCCGGAGATCAGGACCATCCCCACCCTGCTGGCCTTCCGGAAAGCAATAAAAACTTGACTCTTCCGGCAGGCGGGGTGAAAGTGAGACCAACGAGATTAGATATGAGTCTCCCCCCTTGATTGTGAATGCGAGATACTCTTTTTAACTTTTGTATTTTTTGTATTTTTTAATCACTGCATTTTATATTTTGTAATGCATTCTAATATGTTGTGAGCCACCCAGAGTCCCCCGGGAGTTGGGCGGCATAGAAATCCATTTAAATAAATAAATTAAATAAATAGTCAAGTTTACTAATAAGCTATCAAATCGTACTAGGAAACAAATAAAACCAATATAAATTGAAAGATACAAGCAACATGGTTATAGTCATAAGTGGGAAGAGATAGATACTGGTAAGGAAGAGAAGAAGAATAGTAATACAGTTTTAGTAAATTATTTGACAGTGTTGTGGGAATTAGTTGTTAAACAGAGTGATGGCATTCAGGGGGAAACTGTTCTTGTGCCCTATAGTGTCATTTTGAGGGTAGAAGTTGAAACAATTTATGTCCAGGATTTGAGGGGTCTGTAGATATTTTCACAGCCCTCTTGTTGACTCGTGCAGTATACAGATCCACAATGGAAGGCAGGTTGGTAGCAATTGTATATTTCTGCAGTTCTAATTATCCATTGAAGTCTGTGTTTGTCTTGTTTGGTTGCAGAGCCAAACCAGACAATTATGGAGGTGCAGATGACAGACTCAATAATTCCTCTGTAGAACTGTATCAGCAGCTCCTTGGTCAGTTTGAGCTTTCTGAGTTGGTGCAGAAAGAACATTCTTTGTTGTGCTTTTTTGATGACGTTTTTGATGTTAGATGACCATTTTAGATCTTGCGATATGATGGAACCTAGAAATTTGAAGGTCTCTACTGTTGATACTGTGTTGTCTAGTATTGTAAGAGGTGGTAGAATGGGAGGGTTTCTCCTAAAGTCTACCACCTAGATGTATGACTAGACTAGAATACTTCAAAATGTGGTTGGATTCATGTTCACCATTGAGTCAACTTTGGATATATGGATACTATTTTCTGTTCTTTCTCAAACAACAAAGACTTAGAGAAAGCACCATCTTCAACTGGGCACCACCAATTGTTGGATACTACCAAAATGCTAATTTTGTGGAAAGAATCTTGAGTTGTCAAATTGTGATGTTCAAGAGTAGATATCTGCCAAATATGAATTCACTCCAAGAGTGTTCAGTGTTTCTCAGACTTGACAACTTTAACATCTCTGGACTTCAAGTCCCAGAATAACAAAGCCAGCATGTTGGCTGGGGAATTCTGGGAGTTGAAATCCACAGATCTTAAAGTTGCTAAGGCTGAGAAGCACTGGTTTAGACCACTGATAGTAAATGCAAACTTCCATTGACCCTTTAGGGAAGATAAAGAGATAGATTTGTCATTGATGGTTAGTTAGATCATCTTTGATCAGGGACAAATTGTGTTATTTAGGCTGAGGGCCCCATTTATCTTTGGCTATCACACTGAAGGCTACATTCAGAGACAGAGGTAGGAGAAATTTTTAAAACAAAAGTAATGAAAATACAGGTATTATTATTATTTCATATCCATTCCCATGCAATTCTCCTTTTCTGTCACATTAATATTCTGTTTTGGAAAGGATAGTAGATCTCCAATACATAATGTATATGACAACAAACTGGCGTCTCATGATAGATGACTTTTAGGCAATGAATGATTTGGAAGCATGCTTCCAATATTTTATTTTAAGCAGCTTATCCAAGAAAAGAAATTGCTTTACATTCTTCGTTGAAGCCAATAATTATACCAGCAATTATGCTTCTCCACAACAAAGTTCGCCGTTACTCCTTCCATGTATTTTATGCAATCAATTTGCAGAACTGACTTAAGCTGATGCTGCAGTAACATTTCCAAAACACCATGATAGATCTGAAATCGCTTTGATCTCATATCAACAAATAGCAAGCATAATTATAGGCTCTGGGTTAATTATCCCTGATCCACCCACTCAGATGAATTCCGGCTATTTACTCCCAAAGTCAATACGGACATATGTTTTCATTGTACCTACCTTCCATGAACTCAGTTTTGGCTGGTATTTAAGTTTCGTAGCCTGAAGTGGGATGACGTTGGGGATGATGGCGATGATGAGGATGATAAAATTTGGGTACCGAACATTACAAGAAACCTGCTTGAACTAGAAAGCATTTACATATGTTACTGGGTAAATGTCACAAGCAACTTGAGCTGAAATTTTGGAAAAGTTCTAATTGTTGTTTCTTGCAACAACAAAAAAGCCCCTAACACAGGGGTGTCAAACTTGAGGCATTACGTTCTCGTCATGTGATGTATCACGACTTTTCTCCCTCCGCTAAACTGGGGGTGGGCATGGCCAACACGTGATGCATCTGGCCAGCGGGTTTAACACCCCTGCCCTAACATTTGAAGAATTTAAGCCAAACCCTGACAAGATAGTCCTGGATTTGGGGGCTTCTGGAGGCAAATTTATTATATTTGATGCTAGGTGGGATGGCACTATCCCAGCTAGATCCTATATGAAAACTGGGGATACTTCTAGACTCACAACTTCTGCTCAAGAATAGCAATAGCACTTAGACTTAGATACCGCTTCATAGTGCTTTTACAGCCCTCTCTGAGCAGTTTACAGAGTCAGCATATTGCCCCCAACAATCTGGGTCCTTATTTTACCCACCAGGAGCAAATGCAGACATGGCAGACGAGGGCCTTTGCACAACTTTGTGTTGCGCGCTAGTTGTGCCCTTTCTTGGACCATGCGGCTCTACTCAGTTACTTATGCCCTGGTCACCAGTAGAATGGATTATTGTAGCACACTATATATAGGGCTGCTCCTGAAGAGTATCTGGGACCTTCAGCTGGTGCAGAATGCAGCTACGCAGGCAGCTATGTGCAGCCGTGGGGTGGCTCATATTACACTCTGTTCCACAAGCTACATTGGCTGCCAGTTTGCTTCTGGGTGCAATTCTAAGATGCTGGTTTTGCCCTACATGGCATGGGACCATGTTGTCTGAGGAACTGTCTTTTCCTGATTAATCTACCCATCCTGTCAGGTCCAGGTGAAGAGGCATGCTGCGGATTCCATCTGTGAAAGAGTCCCATCTGGTGGGAACCAGATGTGTCCCTTTTCCTGCTATGACCTTTGCCCTCTGGAACATCATTCCTCTTGAGGTGAGATTGGTCCCATTCCTGCTTGCCTTCTGGAAGGCCCTCCAAATTTTTTTCCATCAACCCCGGGCATCCAAGGTGATTCTATAATGTCAACCAATGGTTGTTTTCTCACTATTTTGGATTTTTCTGTGGGTTTTTTTCTGTTTTTTATTTATGTTTGAGTGCTTTATGGTTTTAACTGTTTTTATATATTGCATGCCACCCAGAGTCACATTTTGTGGGATGAAGGTTATATAAATTTGCTAAATAAATAAATAAATGTCTGCACCAGTCAATGGTTTGTTCCAAGATAAATGTTACTCTCCCCATTCCACTTAGATGTTTTGCTCGCATTTTAAGCAAAATGAGGAATGAATAGTGATTATCAATGCAGGGTTACAAGCAGAGGAACCAAGAGTGATGTTGGTGTATAGCTGGGCTGGGACTGAACTCAGCATTTCTAGTTCATAGAAAGTGGTGGTAATGATTTAAATATACTTGGAACAATAATAAGAACAGAGAAAGTAGAAATTTGTTGTAGGCAAGCCACAAGATCCTACAGAACTATTAAAACAAAAAATCTATTTAATTGCTAAAGCGAGCATGCCGATTAGAGGTGTGTTTTATGCCTGTCCTCACTGTTCCTTTCTGCATTTGTTTATTTATTTATTTTGTGAGATTTATATACCGCCTCACAGTGCAAGCACTCTCTAAGCGGTTTACACCAGTAAGCAATGTATATTTATATTCCCCCAACAATCTGGGTCCTCATTTTACCTACCTCGGAAGGATGGAAGGCTGAGTCAACCTTGAGCCGGTGAGATTTGAACCGCTGACCTGCGGATCACAGTCAGCTAAAGTGACTTGCAGTACTGCCTCTAACCGCTGCGCCACCTCGGCTCTTGTCGATCAAAACAGCTTATAGAAACTGATCTATGCTTGGAAGGTTATAGCTACCCACCAGCAATGTATTCCGACTCATGAGGGTGGTCACACGCTCGACCTAGTGTTTCTCTCGGGGCAGTGGAGAGATGATCTGAAGATAAGGGATATAGTCATCACCCCACAGTCATGGTCAGATCATTTCCTACTGAGGCTAGATTTCGCAGCCCCATTCCTCCCCCGCAGGGAGGCGGGACCGACTAGGTGGTTCCGCCCCAGGCGCCTAATGGAGCCGGAAGGATTCCAGAGGGAACTTGGGGAAATACCTGAAACCCTGGTACACAATTCGGCTGAGTCCCTGGTGGCTGCCTGGAACACCGCAGCATCAGGGGCTTTAGACCGAATTGTGCCTAAGCGACCTCTCCGCGGCAGTGGATCCCGGAAAGCTCCCTGGTTTACCGAGGAGCTCCGGGAGATGAAACGCCAGAAGAGACGTCTGGAGCGCCGCTGGAGGTCCAGCAAGATCGAATCTGACCGAATACTATTAAGAATTTACATCAGATCTTATTTAGTGGCGATAAGGGCGGCAAAACGATCCCATTTTTCCGCTCTTATTGCGTCCGCAGATTCTCGCCCAGCCGCCTTGTTTAGGGTGACTCGCTCCCTCCTTGCCAAAGGGGGGAGCGAGGAACACTTGCAAGGTAGAGCTGAGGAATTCGCAGAGTTTCTGTCGGATAAAGTCGCTCAGATCCGGTCGAACCTGGACTCTGGCTGGGCAGAGTCCATGGAGTTGCCAGGGGCAAGTCTTAGTCCATCGTTGTGGGAGGAGTTTGGGCCTGTTTCTCCCGAGGATGTGGACAGAGCCGTGGGGGCGATGGGTGCCTCCACCTGTTTATTGGACCCGTGCCCCTCCTGGCTGGTCTCGGCCAGCAGGGAGGTGACACGTGGCTGGATCCGGGCGGTGGTCATCGCTTCTTTGGGGGAGGGATCCGTACCGCAGTCGTTAAAAGCTGCGGTGGTGAGACCCCTCCTGAAGAAGCCTTCCCTGGATCCAGCTGATTTGAAGAACTATCGTCCTGTCTCCAACTTACCTTTTCTAGGGAAAGTTGTGGAGAAGGTGGTGGCTACTCAGCTTCTACGACTTTTGGATGAAACAGATCATCTAGATGCCTATCAGTCGGGTTTCAGGCACGGCTACAGTACAGAAACTGCCTTGGTCGCTCTGATGGATGATCTCTGGCGGGCCCGGGACGGGGGAAATTCCTCCATCCTGGTGCTACTTGACCTCTCAGCGGCTTTCGATACCATCGACCATGGTATCCTTCTGCATCGTCTCGGCGAGTTGGGAGTGGGAGGCACCGTTTTATGGTGGTTCTCCTCGTATCTCGCCGATAGGATGCAGTCGGGGTTAGCAGGAGGGCAGAGATCGTCCCCTAGGCCCCTGTTATGCAGGGTGCCTCAGGGGTCGGTTCTCTCGCCCATCCTGTTTAACATTTACATGAAACCGCTGGGGGAGATCATCCGCAGACATGGGGTGTGTTTCCACCAGTATGCTGATGACACCCAGCTGTACATCACCACCCCGTCTGATTTCAGTGCGGCAGTAGATGTAATGTGCCGGTGCCTGGACGACGTTAGGATCTGGATGGGGAGGAACAGACTCAGACTCAACCCCGACAAGACTGAGTGGCTTTGGGTATTGCCTCCTAAGGACTATGTCAACTGTCCCTCCTTGGATCTCGAGGGAGCGAAACTGACTCCCTCGGACCGGGTCCGCAACTTGGGGGTCCTCCTAGATCCACAGCTGAAATTGGACCATCATCTTACGGCTGTGGCTAGGGGGGCCTTTGCACAGGTTCGCCTGCTGCACCAGTTGCGGCCATACTTGGAGAAGGAGGCTCTACTCACGGTCACTCATGCCCTTGTCACCTCCCGCCTGGACTACTGCAACGCGCTCTACATGGGGCTACCCTTGAAGAGTATCCGGAGACTTCAGTTGGTGCAAAATGCGGCTGCGCGTGTTGTGGTGGGTGTGCCTAGGTACACCCACGTGTCACCTATACTCCGCCAGCTGCATTGGCTGCCCATCGATCTCCGGGTCCAATTCAAGGTGTTGATCATCATCTTTAAAGCCCTTCATGGCTTAGGACCAGGTTATCTCCGGGACCGCATTCTGCCTCATACTTCCCTCCGACCAGTTAGGGCCCACAGAGTTGGCCTCCTCCGGGTCCCGTCGGCCAAGCAATGCCGGCTGGCGGGCCCTAGGGGGAGGGCCTTCTCTGTGGCGGGCCCGGCGCTCTGGAACCAACTGCCTCCAGAGACCCGAACTAGCCCCACCCTGCTGGCCTTCCGAAAAGCCGTTAAGACATGGCTCTTCCTGCAGGCTGGGGGAGGAGCCTAATCCATCTGTGCTCTCCCCCGGGTATGTCTGATTGCTGGACGTTTTTTTTTAATATGAATTTTAATTTCTATATTTGTTTTTAATCTAATTGTTTATTATTGGTGTTTCTTGTATCTTTTTGCTGTTGTACGCCGCCCTGAGTCCTTCGGGAGTTGGGCGGCATATAAGAAAACCGTAATAAACAAATAAATAAATAAATAAATAAATAAATAAATAAATAAATAAATAAATAAATAAATAAATAAATAAATAAATAAATGTATTCAGAACTGAGGCATTAATATGCAGAATGCATATTCAGACCACATTCTGTTCGGTCCAATATTTCAAAAAAGCTTTTTTTGAAAAAAAATGCATCCCCCAAATATGAACAGTTTTATAGATTTGGGGTGTCAATATATGTAGCTTTGTATGAATTGTGTGTTGCAAGGGATATAACTATCCATAGTTTTTCTAACTGTTCCCATTATATACATTAATTACCTCTATGCACATTTCCCTAATCTATACTTGTATTAATTGCGTTTTATTCTAACGTATTAAATTTCTTAAGTTGTACTCCCAAAATACTTATTGCTTATTTTCTTTCTTTCTTTTCTTTTCTTTTCTTGAGCAGGGGGTTGGACTAGATGACCTATAAGGTCCCTTCCAACTCTAATAATAAATCTAAAATCTAAATCTTACTATTAGCATTATTTCTTGTTTTTGGCAAAACTGGTCCAAATTTGTTTGCTTAACAACTGTAGTGTTTGTTTAATGACTGCTGCAAAGAAGATTGTTAAATTGAGTCATTCAGATAAGTGACCTGCTTTGCTTCATGACTTACAACCAGGATCTGTTATGATTGTAAAGTCGAGGACTACCTGTATCTCTCTGTTTGCTCCTTATCTAAGAGATTAGGAGCCGAGGTGGTGCAATGGTTAAATGCAGCTACTGCAGGCTACTCCAGCTGACTGCTAGTTCAGCAGTTCAGCAGTTCAAATCTCACCGGCTCAAGGTTGACTCAGCCTTCCATCCTTCCGAGGTGGGTAAAATGAGGACCCAGATTGTTGGGGGCAATATGCTGAACTCTGTAAACTGCTTAGAGAGGGCTGTAAAGCACTATGAAGCGGTATATAAGTCTAAGGGCTATTGCTATTGCTATGGATTGCTAATCAGAAGTCACTTCCTTCTGCCTTTCTTCCCAGGTACACAAAAACAGAGCACATGTTCTGAGACTCCTGGTAGGATGTAGCCAGATTCTTGAGTTCTCCTGAACTTCCAAATACGCATAACTTCCTTCAGGTCTGCAGTAAAGAATTAAATCTAACTAAGCTGTCTCCCAGAAACTTCTGCTGAAAGGTGCTCATAAAATACAGAAAATACAGGATGCAGTCTGAGCAGTATCCCCAAGGCAGCATACTAGGACCAACATTCTTTATACTTTATATAAATGACCTTTGTGATCACATTACAAGCGACTGCGTTCTCTTTGCCGATGATGTAAAACTCTTTAACACCACCGACAACACTGCTATCCTCCAAAAAGACCTACTTTGTGTCAGAATGGTCAAACATCTGGCAACTCCAAATCTCAACCAACAAATGCTCTGTCCTACACATTGGCAAAAAAAAATCAGAACACCAAATACAAGCTGAATAGACAAGACCTTGCAGACAACTCTCACCCTGTCAAAGACCTTGGAATACTCGTATCAAATGACCTAAGTGCCAAAGCCCACTGCAACAACATCGCAAAAAAGGCTTCAAGAACTGTTAACCTAATCTTACGTAGCTTCTTCTCCGGTAATATCACACTACTAACCAGAGCATACAAAACATTCGCCAGACCAATCCTTGAATACAGCTCATCTGTCTGGAACCCACACCGCATATCGGACATAAATACATTAGAAAGTGTCCAGAGATACTTTACAAGAAGAGCCCTCCACTCCTCTACTCGCAACAGAATACCTTATGCAACCAGACTTGAAATCCTGGGCTTAGAAAGCTTAGAACTACGTCGCCTTCTGCACGACCTAAGCATAACTCATAAAATTATCTGCTACAACGTCCTTCCTGTCAACGACTACTTCAGCTTCTACCACAACAATACATGAGCACACAACAGATACAAACTCAAAGTGAACCGCTCCAAACTTGACTGTATAAAATACGACTTTAGCAACAGAGTGGTAAATGCCAGGAACTCACTACCTGACTCTGTGGTTTCATCACCAAACCCCCAAAACTTTACCCTTAGACTGTCTACAGTCGACCTCACCCCATTCCTAAGAGGTCAGTAAGGGGTGTGCATAAGTGCACCAGCGTGCCTACCGTCCCTGACCTAATGTTCCTTCTTATCAGTACCCATCTTATGTATATAAACAATCTTATATCTATGTATATTACCAACACGTACTTGACAAAAATCAATCAATCAATCAATAAAACTCAAGGCCCGTGGGGTGGATCCAGCCCGCGGGGTGCTTAGATCTGGCCTACAGGGCTGCCCTGGAAACAGCAAAGGACCAGCACACGGTGCCTCTGCCAGTGAAAACAGAGGCTCCGATGCTCCTTTTTCAGCCACGACAGCTTCCTACAGCCCTCTGCCAGCAAAAATAGAGCTCTGGGAGGCCGCGCGTGGCACGCCCAGGCTCTGTTTTCGGCCGTGATGGCCTCCTGCAGTCCTCTGCCAGCAAAAATGGAACCCAGTGACCTGCGTGCAGCCTCCCCAAGCTCCATTTTTGCTGGCAGAAGGCTGCAGGAGGCCGTTGCTGCCGAAAATGGAGCCCAGGCGTGCCATGCGCAGCCTCCCTGAGCTGCATTTTTGCTGGCAGAGGGCTGCAGGAGGCTGTCAAGGCCGAAAAAGGAGCCTTGACGAGTCATGTCGGGCTGGCCATGCCCATCCTGGCCATTCCCCCTGGCCACACACACCCAGCCTCCTGAGGTCAAACACAACCCTGATGCAGCCCTCAATGAAATCAAGTTTGACACCCCTGGATTAAAGTAATGCCATACAGGTAGCCTTCACTTAAGAAGCGGTTGCTTACTGTCCAATAGACGTTACACAGGCCCCCACAAAAAGGCACTTATGACCCAGATTCAAAGTTTCAATGACTGCCAAATCTCCATGGTCATATGATCGCATTTTGGGTGCTT
The DNA here is from genome assembly GCA_023053685.1 of Diadophis punctatus similis. Lineage (NCBI taxonomy): Eukaryota > Metazoa > Chordata > Lepidosauria > Squamata > Dipsadidae > Diadophis > Diadophis punctatus. The sequence continues at coordinate 5,126,849 of JALIGW010000003.1, read as the reverse complement.
GGCAACCAGCACACATTTATGGCCATTTGCACCACCCTGCAGTCACATGACTGCAATTTACTTATTATTATTTTTTTGCCATAAACAAGTGTTTACTTCCAGTTTCCAGCAAAAAAAAAATCCATTGCAGACAATGGGTTCACTTAACAACTGTTAATGAATGCTGTGTTCGCTTAATGACCACCACAAAAGATGTCCTATAATTGGGTAGGTAAACAAGGGTGCCTCGACTTATAACCAGCATGACATATGATGGAAAGTTTGGGCTCCATTATGGTTGTAAGACAAGGACTACCTGTATGGTCACCCTGTAAGCTTTGCACATGCATGTAATGATACAACACATGAGGAAAAAGGCTTGTGTCACAACTTCAGGATAGCATTTTCTTCAGTTTGAACCCTCCAACTAGCCCCATCCCACAAATGCAGCTGCTTTGCAAAACGTGGAATGTTACTATGTTTTGAACTCTGTAAAATGCAACAATCTCTCTCTCTCTCTCTCTCTCTCTCTCTCTCTCTCTCTCTCTCTCTCTCTCTCTCTCTCTCTCTCTCTCTCTCTCTCGCTCTCGCTCTCGCTCTCGCTCTCTCGCTCTCGCTCTCACTCTCGCTATAAGTCTGCATTAGTCCCACACTGTACCAGTCCAGGCATGACTTCAGCACCCCAAAAATGCCTCTAAAAGGTTTCTAGATTCACATAGGAAGTGCTTCCGCAACAGATGGTAGGTATTGTGTAACAACCTCCCCGTGGATCCCTGTCTGTGTTTTGGGAGTTATGAAAACAAAGCTGAAAACTCCCCCTTACAATCTCGGTGGGAGCCTGACAGGTGCCATCCGCAATAAAGTCAGCCATGATCAAACCTGCAGGTGATAAATAATATTAAAAAGAACTGCCCAGGCTGAAGAGTCCATGACAAATACCAAGCATTTACATCCTGTGGGGGTTTATTAAAAAGGTTCCATTTAAAAACTGTACTAAAAATGTTGGGCAAAGTTGATGGTGAATTGCCAAGAATTGCCTTTTGTCATCTGCAGAGTTCAGAATCATAAATAAATTTGGGCTTTTGGTAGATTAAAAATCAACACCACCTTCCAATTCTCTAAATTTGTAAATTGTAAATACAACTCTATAATATTAAACATGATCTTTGTTTCGTATATAAAGTTTCAAGACACATAACAGTTGTCTTAAGGCTTTAAGAGGCCCAGGAGCAGAATATTAATGTGAAACTCACCAACCAGCTTAGAGTCCACCTTCTTTTTATTAATTCCATTTCATTTATTCATTGAATTTATATACCACCCATCTCGTTATTAAACAACTCTCGGTGGCATATAAATTTAACTTTTTATCACTGACATTATAGATCCAATAAATAGGAACTGGTAAGGGAACAGGACTGTCCATACATTGCGATCAAGAAACGCAAGATGGCAGCCAGAAAAGTGTGATTGAAGTGTGTATGTGTATTTTGATGCACACAAAAAAAGCCAGACAGTTTTAATCATATTATTGTGGTTGCCATCTGGACTTGATTCAGATTAACAGAGTTGGAAGGGACCTTGTAGGTCATGTAGTCCAACCCCCCACCCAAGCAGGAGACCCTACACCATTTCTGACAGATCGCTGTCCAGTCTCTTCTTCAAAGCTTCCAGTGATGAAGCTCCCACAACTTCTGAAGGCAACTTCTGTTCCATTGGTTGATTGTTCTCACTGTCAGAAAAATTTCTCCTTATTTCTAGGTTAAATCTCTCCTTGTTTATTTTCCATCCATTATTCCTTGCCTGGCCTTCGGGTGCTTTGGAAAATAGGTTTACCCCCTCCTCTTTGTGGCAGCCCCCCAGATATTGGAACACTGCTATCATGTCTTCCCTGGTCCTTCTCTTCACTAGACTATCCATGCCCAGTTCCTGCAACCGTTCATCATATGTTTTAGCCTCCAGTCCCCTAATCATCATGGTTGCTCTTCTCTGCACTTTTTCTAAAGTCTCAACATCTTTTTTATAGTGTGGTGACCAAAATTGGATTAGGTGTGTTCTTACTAAGGCTTTATAGAATGGTATTACTACCTCACTTGATCTTGACTGTATCCCTCTGTTAATGCAACTTATTATTGCATTTGGCTTTTTTGGTTGCCGCCACACACTGTTGGCTCATATTTATTTGGTTGTCCACTAAGACTCCAAGATCCCGCTCACACTTTTTTGACCATACCTCATGAACAGCCCTGAGAACCAAAAATACTGAAACAATTATTGTGATCCTCTTTAGTTTTACTGAGTGAAAAGTATTCATCTGTCTCATCAGCAAACCCCATTAAACCTCAGCTAGGAGAGGGATCCCCCAAATTTATGAGGCCAAGGGGAAATATGGTTTATTTAGGGAGGTGCTTTTGAGTCAGTGTGGATTCCTAGGGACTGCCTGGATGAGTGGTAAGGGCTATCACGCGCTATCTTAATAGGATGACAGCAATACGAGCCAGCTACATTGAAAAGAATTTCATTGATTGTAAGAAAGATGAGCTGAGTTAGAGACGAGATATTTTATTTGGGTTATCTAGTTTTAGAAATTTAGTTATTGAGTTTTGATATCGTTGAATGTTGACGTCATGTACCATATATATTTTTGTACGGTTGTTTCTGTATCTGTTTGTTCTGTTTTTCTTTTTTGAAAAGACCTTCGGGCTATTCAATAAATGTACTGTGCCTGGATGAGTCCTTGAAGTTTTCCTGGTAAGATTTCAGAAATGGGTTACCATTGATTGCTTCCTAGGGCTGAAAGTGAGTGACTGAACTCAGAGTCACCCATTTGGCTTAACGCCTCAGGCAGGACTACAGTGCAAACCCAGTATCTTGGTTTCTAGCTTGCTGCCTTAACTACGACACCAAGCGGACTCTCCTCTTTATTGCCCTACTTTTCTGGCATTAAAAAACAATGCCCAATTCCAACTGTAGTCAAGAAAATAATTTATCTTCTCCAACTCTTCTGTCTTTCCTAACATTATGAGGATTGAAGTCCAATGCTTCTGCATGCCATGGGACTAGGGAAAACTAGAGAATACAGTAGATTGCTAGACAGATCATGAGGCTGGTTGAGGCAGGCCGGTATGTTTTTATGGAAATTCAAGAGGGTGCAGGCAGGGTTGAGTCAACATCTTTGTGGCTGGGGTTGGGAATATGCCAGAGGCCAAACGATGGTGACTTCTTAAGTCCCCGCCACCCCCTCATGGCAAGACCAAGAGGAATGGCTTTTTACAGCTTCTAGGATGAGGGGAAACTCTGCAGGGTCACTCCATTACTTTGAAGCCAACAGCCCAGTAAATACCTGAGGAGAATAACCAGGAGCCAAGGAAACAAGGGAAACATTATACTTTAAGAAACTTGTGGAAGCTACAAGGTCACAATTTATGAACTGTGGAGTAAATAAATATTCGGCCCTCATTAATGCAGATGGGAGTTAAGTGGCTAATCCTCTGCACATTTCGGCAAAGGATTTACCTTCCTGCCTTTTATAGGACAGATTAATTTATGACTGCCTTGTGTAAGAGGCTGAGAAAGTGAGAAAGAGCTCAGAACAAGACTATTTACTGCTGCTGCTTCTCCTTTTTTTTTAAATGAGGCCTTCGGAACTAACACAAGAATTGGAGCCTGAAGAGAAGGAAATTTTGAATGAGCTGTCAATGGAACTGCTCTCTATGAATCAGTTATCAGTTACTATGAATTAGTTGCCAAGCATCTGAGTTTTGATCATGTGACCATAGGGATGCTGCAACAGTCATAAGTGTGAAAAAAATATCATAAATCATTTTTTTTCAGTGCCATTGTAACTTTGAACGGTCACTAAATGAAATGTTGTAAGTTGAGGACTACCCATACTGCGCACACAAAGCATTTTTTCAACGTATATATTTTTCTCTTATTTAGTTTCCTTGATATTGTTCCTTTCTGCAACTTTTAAAACAGAATAGAACACTTTTGCTAAATGTTCTTCTATTTCCCACATTTAACTTCAATGCGTAATTCTCTCAAGCTTGATTCAGCGGTGGGTTGCTCCCGGTTCAGCCCGGTTCTCCAAAGCGGGAGCGGGAGGCTCCGCCCACCCACCTGGGACGCTTCTGCACATGCGCAGAAGTGTTGCACACGTGAGCGAGCACACGCGTGAACCAGTAGCAAAAGCATTTAGAACCCACCACTGGCTTGATTCCAAAGCACAACTCAACTCACAATCTAGCATTTCATCCAAACATAAGTAAATGAGGAGGGAATCCAGTTGTAGTGATGAACATTAATTGAAAAGTTGGCATATTGACCAACTGACTTTTCTGTTTGAAACTAACATTCCTGACATATCTAATGAAGCTTTGCTAATTTTTCTCTTTATGGGATCAACCTGAGAAAAATGATATATGGTCCCCATAGGCTATTACATTTCTCAAATATATTTCCTTTCAAAATCTTGATTTTGATCTGAGTGACTCCTAGCAGATAATCCATCATTCCTTGCAGGAATTATCAAAGAGCCCATAGACTTCCCTTATTTTGATGGAGCACAAGAAAACTGGCCTTGTAAAGATATATATTGATCATTGAACTCCAAATAGTAATAGTACCTCAAATAGTTGATGTATTGCAGAGTTTGACAATATTTCTCAGAATGTAGTGCTCCAGACTGGATACAATTAAACCCCATGTTTCAGGCTATTTCATAAAGTCTCAACAAATACAATAAGGTTTTAGCACATTACAGTACAATTGTTAATTGATAAAATACTTGTAAACTTTCCCATATGCAGCCTGCATTTATATGTCCATTTTGTCTTTTGCCGCCTTCCCCACCATTTAAAATCCTAAATTAGGATTTAAATGTCTCCATGCATCATATGAAATAAGATATATCTCACCAAAATGTATGACTTTTCATACAATTTGTTATTCTGAAAATCTGCTACCAGTTTCTTTCTGGTCCATAGCAGGAGTTGTCGTGGGGGTGAGGGAAGCAATTTGCATTCATTTGACCTCTAGTGCTGTGTTTCTTAACCTTGACAGCTTGAAGATGTGAAGACTACAATTTCCAGAATTCCCCAGCCCACATCTGGAAGGCAAAATCCACATTTTCACAGTGGCCAAGGTTGAGAAACACACTATTAGCTCATTTCAAGAAAATTCCTCAAGGAAACACTGGCGCTCCAACCTCACATTCCAACATTTGTTGGAGAAGGTTGTCGGTGACACAAAGTACGAATTGTTGGTTTATCTTGATGATTTAACTGTGTTTGGAAATATATTAAAGGAACTTGAATGCAGATTTATGGAAGTCCTTGATAAAGTAGAAGCCTGTGGTTTAAAGTTGTCATTGGCTAAGTGTCACCTTTGTCACTGGAAATAACTTAAGTTGGTTATATAGGACTTAAAAAGGATAGTTCAATAAAACTGGCTAAGATGGAGAATGTAACTGTGGTATATGGAATCATCCATAAATTGTTTTACAGTCATTCTTGGGGTGTGGGTTTTTTCAGACTCTGTAGTTTTATAAGCAATTTGTAAAAAGAAACTATTCCTCTCTCATTCCACAATAACAAACAAACAAACAAACAAAAAAGATTTGGCATATCATCTGCCAGATAAAGAATTATCTGAATCTGAAAGAAGGTACCCTAGTCCTCACTTAGATCTCTTGCTCTCAAGTGGCCTCTGATGGACAAATTTCTTTATTATCTCTATTATCACGAGCTGATTATGTTAGCAAGTAATAATCCACTTCCTTAATTTTAAGCCCTCCAAAGTTAAACGCCATAGGACATACAGTAGATGGATTGTTGCTTTAACAGGCAAGAACAAGGTAGATGCTGATATCTCAGCAAACTCATAACATAGGCAGAGAGAGATAAAGGCCACAATGCCAAATGAAGCAATGAAAATATTTCTATTTCTAAATTCTGAAAAAGCTGTTAATCATCAAGGTCTAGGACAGAGATCCCCAATCCCTGAGTTGTGGTCCATTATTGGGTGGTGGCCTATTCACAATTGGCCACATAAGCGGCAGGCCGGCAGGCACATGTACACATGTGCATGCAGCTCAGCTTGCGCAAGTTGAGCTGCGCACGCGTGTGCGCGCTGGCTACCACTCGCACAAGTTGAACTGTGTGCACACATGTGGATGCCACTCGCACAGTCCAGTTCCCCTCTCCCCCGCTGTGCCGCCAAGCCAGAAAGGTTGGGGACCGCTGATCTAGGATGAAATCAGTGTAATTTATAGCTTTACTCTGGTTTTGTCCCACGTCAATTATTTCAGTCTTAGAGACAACAGCTACAGAAAGAGACAGCTTATAACTTAGAGACAGCTAATAAAACGTTCTGCTGAATTAAAATACCTTCTACAACACATTGTTGGATCATCCTTCCAAGAAAACCATCTGATCTTGCAGAATGTAAAACAGATATTAGTGTAGGTTTTCCAACATAAGGTTTTTTGGAGATGCATCTTAGAGATTGCAAGGAATCATTATCAATCTTATTCAATAGCCTTTGAGCTCTTTGAGAAGCATCCAAGCATTCAGGATTGATTTTTATGATGATAATATGGTCTTGCCATTTGCTTAAATATCTTAGTTAAATGCCCAAATTTGCACTGATCTCTCTTACAGCTAGTATACTATTGCTCTCACTTGGCTAGCCACATAAATGTGATTATGGATACTGCCTAATTCTAATTATTATCTATTCTATAGATAATATTTATGGATATATTTATCTATACAGAAAAATCCAGCATCACAATGCATAGTTTTTGTATGATTAACTTTGCTTGCGTAGTCAGCAAATAGCAAACCTTTTTACTAGTTAAAAGAACAAATATTGCAAATATTGTTCATACCTGTCACTGAAAATTATAGCAATGTATTGTCCAGCAAAAATTTTGCAGAACTGATTTGCAGTCTTCACAGTAATCACTATACTCCAATCCATGCCTTGGGAATATTGAAATCATTGGGAAATATTACCATTTGTTATTGAAGCTAAATATTTTTAAATATAAGGATATTTGTTAATGCTTGCCAACTGTATGTAACTCCTTGGTAAGAAACCTGATATTTGCTTAAGAGAATCTTGGGGTGAAAATGTGTTGGAAATTGAAATGTTTTGTATGCGCATGAGAGTCTTCTGGGCAATGAGAATCTGATCTGAGCAATGATTAGTGAAGCCGTTTTAAAGCTGTATGAGAAAAGAGATGACTCTATAGGGAATGCATTTTAGGGACAGCAAAGCTAAAGTGACCAGATATTTTTTTTTTAAGCGGGACATTGACGGGGGGCGGGGCCGCCTGGACGCCGTCATTTGAGGTTTGCCCTCTGCGCATGCGCAGAACGCTGCGCATCCGCAGAGGGCAAAAGGATGCAAATGTCGGCATCCAGGTGGGGGGGGGACGCGGGAGGCCACTGTACGTCCTACCTACCTGGGACTTTTCCCGGTAGCTTCAGTCGCGTTCCTTGCTAATAGCGCCCAGAGCAGAGCAGCCCCTCCCAGAAGATCGCGAGACGTTATCTTTTGGAAGAGGCTGCTCTGCTCTGGGCGCCAATTAGCAAGGAACGCGACTGAAGCTACCGGGAAAAGTCCCAGGTAGGACGCGCGTCTCGTGCTGGGGGTTGGGCGGGCGTGGCGGGGCGCGCGTCCTACCTGGGACTTTTCCCGGTAGCTTCAGTCGCGTTCCTTGCTAATTAGCGCCCAGAGCAGAGCAGCCCCTCCCAGAAGATAACGTCTCGCGATCTTCTGGGAGGGGCTGCTCTGCTCTGGACGCTATTAGCAAGGAACGCGACTGGAGCTGCTACCGGGAAAAGTCTCAGGTAGGACGCGCGCCCCGCCCTGCCCCGCCCCTTTTGCCGCGGCACACTTAGCATGGCCTCATGGGACAAGTGCAAAGTGGCGCTCCCCCCCCAAGGTTCGCTCTGCCCCGCCCCGCGCCACCCTGTGAATAGAGGGGACTGAATCGGAAGCCTGTCGCTCGGGCGCGCGTCTGGCTGGAGGAAGAAGCTGGGGCTCAAAAATCGGGACTTTTTAGAGGTCGGGCGGGACGCGGGACAAAGCATTAAAAAGCGGGTCTGTCCCGCCAAAATCGGGACGTCTGGTCATCTTAAGCAAAGCCCAAATCCTAGGTAGCTCCATCATACCAGGAGGCAGGAGCAGAATGCAATAGCATGTGTTCCATGTATTTATCCCTGGGATGAAGTGCCTTGAGTAACTGCAGAGACAAAGAAAGAGAAAGAAAATGACTAACAGGAGATAGAGTAAATCAGGGGTGGACAACTATGGCAATTTTATGTCTTCCACTCCCAGAATTCCAAGCCAGCATGGCTGTTGATTGAAGTTGACAGGTCATAAATTTGCCATAGTTCCCCAACCCTGGAGTAAATAATTTTCTATCTACACCCTACTGCCCTCTTGTGGCCAGGAGGAGTTGAAGAATCAATGTGATGGGATTGATGTTTCCTGCAACTTGCATCTGAGCAATAAAAATGAACTTTTACTACCTTGAATAGGATTAGTTGTGTGAATTTGTTTTCCTTGTAATTTTTTTTTTAAATAACTGTACTGTTATTGTAGATCTCTGACCTCAAGACCCAAATCCTAGCTTAGCCAGTTGACCTTATAATCTATCTGGCACTGAATGATCTGTGTTCAAATGAGCCAAAAAGCATTTGAACTGACTTAAAAGCAAAAGTCTTTGGCTAAAGAAGAACTTTGATATGAAAGAGTTGAGTTAATTTAAATTAAGCATGTTTAACCCCATGTTTTAACCAAACAAATGTTAAAAATAGAAATCTTGCAAGTTTCATTCCAGCCTATCCCCATTAGAACCATATTATGCAAAACTTTTGTGTAAAAAAAGAAGAAGAAGCTGACAAGTAGTAGGATACCATGGCCAGAATTTTAAAAATCAACCTTTATACAATAGCAGCCTTGATATTTCCAATATTATCTTTGAAATAGATACATATCTGGAGAAAGTATCATTTAAAAATGATACATGAAAAATAAGTGTTACTGTTTTACTAATCTTGTTTTTTAATTGCAAGGAGTTTGACACCCCTGCATTAGACCAACAATCAAGGAGGAAGGAACTACTGTACCAACTCAGACAGTAAACAGCCTAACTGTTGAATCCTCGACCTACGACCCCCCAAGTCCTCGACTTACGACCGCGTTCGTCCTCGACTCATGACTGCGCCGGCTGCAGCTTCAACCTGATTGGTTGAAGCGCAAGCAGCCGGAGCGTGGGAGAATGGACAGTTCCCATTGGTTCAGGGCTTGACAGCGTCCCTATAAAAGGGAGCTGTCAAGCCTCCTGTGTTGTTGTTGTTGTTGTCAGCTGTGTTGGTGCTGAATAAACATTCCTGCTTTGCCTGTCAGCCTGTCTGAGTCTTCCTTCAGTCAGCCACCGCTCGGCTATCTAACACTAACCAAGATCTCTCCTGCCAACACTGACAGGGCAAGTACTGTACCAGTATATAAAAGTAAAAGCAAACCCCACCCTCTTCTAGCACTGATGATGTTATGTAGTTTGGTAATGAAACATCAGCAAGAAATCAACCCAGCTCAGAGAGCACCATGGACCCCTCAGTTCAATTCTGAGCTATAAATATTCTCTTCCATAGGTCCTTAATTAAACCACAGGATCTCCAGAGGTAAAAGTTATTTTGCATCTTATGGATAAAGGGGATGCAGCTCGTGCACCAGACCTAGGTTAGAAAAGATGTTCATGGTCACTGCCACTACTTGAGACTCAAAAAGATTGAATAACATATATAGAGGTTATATGTCTTTTTTAAATCTCACATCAGTATGAATTATGCAGGAGTGTTATAAAAAGTGGATTACAGGTTCACCTTCAAAGTTCCTCTTCCTTGGAAATGCAAAACATTTAAGCTGTAGAGCAGTGATGGCGAACCATTTTCTGCTCGGGTGCCAAAAGGGCATGCATGCCCACACCCATAATGCAATGCCCTCCCCCCGCACATATGTGCACAACCCCTGCGCTGCCCCCCACACATGCATGCAGGCCTCACTGAAGCCTCCAGACTTCCAGTAGGCCCATTGGGCCGTTTTTCACCCTCCCCAGGCTTCAGGAAAGCCTCCAGAGGCTGTGGATGGTGAAAAACGGGCCCAATAGGCCTACCGGAAGTTCAAAAATGAACGTTGGGCCATTTTTTGCCTTCCCCAGGCTTCAGGAGGCTTTCCTGAAGCCAGTAGGCCCTTTTGGCCGTTTTTTGCCATTTACAGGCTCCGGAAGCTTTCCTAAAGCCTGGGTAGGGCGAAAATGGCCTCCCCTCCCTCGCCCTCCAGAAAGCCGAAAATCAGCTGGCCAGCGCGCACATGCCAATGCCTCACGGACCTTAAGATATGGCTCCACGTGTGGCACGCGTGCCATAGGTTCACCATCACAGGAACCGTGTACTTCACCTACAACCGTGTACTTCACCTACAACTGGTTAAGGTAGATAAAGCTTGTGTAGGGGGCCCATGGTGTTTACTTGAAGTGCAAGTACAAAGTGCTTTGTAGTTTTGCGGCAACGAGGCCACTTTTCATAACCAGAATTCTTGAGCGTGCTTCCAAATCCTATTTGAAACCTGCCATCAAAATGTAATCTCTTACCAGATAGAAAACAAGGGAAGGGATTATTAAAAGCACTGAATTAAGTTCATTTCAATAACTGAATGTCTGAATCAAGATTTTATCCTACCTCCAATTATGTTTGGTCTTTGGCGCCCAATGGGTCACTCAATGGCCAAATGCAGCCTCAAATCTATTCATTTGTTTGTTTGTTTATTAGGTTTATAGTCCACCTTTATTATTTATAAGTAATTCAAGGTAGTGGACATACCTAATACTTCTTCCTCCTCCTATTTTCCCCTTAACAAAAATCCTGTGAGGTAGATTGTGCTGAAAGGGCAACTGAGGCAAAGACACCCAGCTGGCTTTTATGCCCAAGGTGGGACTAGAATTCACAGTCTCCTGGTGATTGGTCCAGCAGGTTTTCATTTATTTATTTAACAAACTTACCATATTTTTCGGAGTATAAGACGCACCTTTTTCCCCCTAAAAGAGAGTGGAAATGTTGGTGCATCTTATACACCAAATAAAGCCATTTTTGGCCTCATGAAGCCCCGCCCCCATGTCCCATTTTTGCGAAAAATGGGCCCATTTTTCACAAAAACGGGGTACACAGAGGGTTTGGGAGGCCTGCAGAGTGCTTCTGGAGGCTGGGGGAAGGCAAAAAACAGGGATGTTTTTGCCTTCCCCCAGACCCCAGAAGCACTCTGCAGGCCTCCCAAACCCTCTGCGCGCCTGGTTTTTCGCAAAAATGGGTGAAAAATGGGCCTATTTTTTCAAAAAACAGGGTGCACAGAGGGTTTGGAAGGTCTGCAGAGTGCTTCTGGAGGCCGGGGAGGACAAAAACTTTTTTTTTCTTACTTACCTCTTTGAAATCTTGATGCGTCTTATACACTGGTGCATCTTATAGTCCAAAAAATACGGTATATATTGCCCATTTCCCTGAAGTGATTTTGCCTAAGGCAGGACTATAACGGTCTCCTCGTCTCCCAAAATCACCCAGTAGACTTTCATTCCTAAGGCCGGACTAGAATTCAACGGCTCCTGATTTCTAGGCCAGCAGCCTTGGCTCTAAGTATGCTATGCTTTCCAAAGATGTAAGTGTGATGGACAGGCGTGTCTTTCTCCTGTCTCTGAACTCCTAGTTGCAATGGACGCCGTCTGCCTTCCTCTCTTCCCAAAAAACCTGCAGGTTACTTTCACAGCCAAAGATGCAGTCCTGCTTAAGCTGTCCAGACGACACCAAACTCATGACATGTCGAGTTTTCCACTGATATAAAAATAATCTTTTTTTAAAAAAAAATTGTGAGAAAGAATAGAAAGAAAAGGCACATTTGAATATGCTTCCATTGAGAAGTTATTTACTGTCTAGTAAACCCATTTATAACCACTCCGCATTTCGCATCTGAATATTCTGAGGGACACACATGCTGTATATCAGTCATTATCAGGCGCTGGAAGCTTTTGCAATGGTTCCCAGGCGCCATTTCGAGACTGCCAAAGAATTCAGCACAACAGAGTTTGGAACGCTATGATTTTCCTCCACAACTCACACTGCCTGGGCTCAAAAAAAATGAAAAGAAAAGGAAGAATGCATTGAGTCTAGTGTGCCAAACTGATAGGCAATTCCTGGTCATAAAAAGAACAGATTTTATCCCTGTCTTTCTTCCACATTAGGGTTACCAGATGTCCGGTAAAAGGAGGGTATGTCTTCCTTTTTGTCCTAATTCCCAGGCTTAATCTAAAAGTCAAATACAGGTAGTCTTATGACCATCCTGAATTTCAACCACGATGGACAGGCTTCATTTAGGTCGTAACTCAAGGACTACCTGCATTGCCCAGCTTTTTGAGTGTTTTAGTTGTTGTTTTCCGGAGCATTTTTACTACAGTAATCATTCAAACTTTCCTGTATGGTGACCTTGTAAGTTGTCTTCAGACACAACAGCCTAGATTTATGTTATTTATTTCTTGATTCCAGCCATCCACTTCAATCCATCCCTTTCATATAGACCAGGGGTCAGCAACCCGCGGCTCTGGAGCCGCATGTGGCTCTTTCATCCCTCTGCTGCGGCTCCCTGTGGCTCAAAATATACGTCACAACTGCCAATGTGCAACGTCCACCGACATGCAATTTATTAAGCTTTTTACCCCCGGTAGGCCAACCATGGATAAATCCAAGAAAAGAAAAGTTTCAGAAGAAAACAGAATCTTTAATTCAACTATATATGCAAGTTTTTTGGCCGCTCAGGAAATAGTCAGGCACGGGAAGAGTTTTGTGGCTCCCGATGTTTTCTTTTCTGTGGAAAATGGGTCCAAATGGTTCTCTGAGTGCTTAAGGTTGCCGACCCCTGATATAGACGATCATTGTCATCTGTAGAACACAGGACCTGTCATACATATCGATTCTTTATTATCCCTTTAAGTTCTTGGAAAATAAAGATTGGTTGGAAAAATATTGCAGTTGAAAAACCACTCCTTCTGATGTTGGAAAAAGTAATTTCATATACATGTAAGCTTAAGTACAAGTTTTGCTGTTTTTCAATGTGACTTTCGTCATAGATGTCCAGAAAGTAAAACACTTTCATCCTTTGCCTGTTCAGATATCTGGGTAACTCTATAGACAAGCCTATGAACAGGACTCCACCTTTTGAAGATCCAAAGACTTTTCTCACAAAGTAGAGAAGTGCATACAAGAATAATTAAAAAGCAAACTTTTCCACAAGTTGAACTTCATGAACTCATCCATACTTCTACCAAACATGGAAGAGGATTGTTGCCTTTTTCCCCAGATGTTTTCCAAAATTCGTGGTCTGGTCTATAGCCTTGAAAGTGACCAGTACTTTCCTATCCCTCTACTTATCAGAATTTGTCCTATTTAATTTGAGGCCCTCCAACAAATTACCCAGATGCTGTCAAAACCATGGTAATGTACAAGATTTGCAGCCCATGCTAAGCTCTAAGATGTTTAACCCTGATTGTGGAATCCTTAGTGCTCACACTGATGATGTTACCAGGGGCGGGTTCCTAATTTTTTTAACTACCACTCTGTGGGCGTGGCTTACTTTGTGGGTGTGGCTTGTGAGCCATGTGACCGGGTGGGCGTGGGCCTTGGGAGCTTGGCAGCGGCTGGAGAAGAGGGGCATTGCCCACCCGCAACGCAGCCCTCCGCAGCGGGAGCAGCAAGACCGCAGCAGCAGTTCTTCTAGGAGGCTCCGTCCGGCCTGAATGCTTCTCCCCATTCGATGATCCTAGGCTCCTGCCACCTGTTCTTCCAGCATCTCAGCACTCACTCAGCCATCCTCCCCTGCTTGGACTCACTGTGGGGTAGGAAGGCAACGCATGCGCAGTGCCGGAAGCTCGGCTTCTGGGCATGCACAGAAGAAAATTTTAAAAAAAATTAAAAAAAAATTTTTTTAATGGCGGCGCCCAGGCACCGGCAACCGACCGCACCAGTACTGTGACATCATCAGTGGGCCACTACCGGTGCTATAGAGTGGACCGCACCAGTAGGAACCCACCACTGGATGTTACCTACTTGGTGCTTTTTCAAGAGGCAGCTGGACTTTCTGGTTTTTCTTTGAAGACATTTCGCTTCTCATCCAAGAAGCTTCTTCAGCTCTGAAGAGCTGAGCTCAGAGCTGAAGAAGCTTCTTGGATGATAAGTGAAACGTCTTCAAAGAAAAACCAGAAAGTCCAGTTGCCTCTTGAAAAAGCACCTTTGGGATAACCAGAACCTGGATGACTGAGAATCTCCATAGACGTTACCTACTTGGGTAATGAAATGTCTGCAAGCAACCAATCAACCAATCAGAAAGCACCAAGAATTCCCTGTTCAGCCCTCAGCTACAAATATTATCTTCTATATGCTATACAGTCTACGGTAAGGCTACAATTAATTGGATCCATGCAACATCCTAAACTATAAAGCATGATTTATGCATCACAAAGATTGGGTTCCAAAATCTAAATTGAAATCAAGCAAACCACATTTATAGCTTAACATAAGACATAATCCCAGCCAAAAGGTTCTTATTCTAAACAAGCACTTCAAAGGAGAAAAGTCTCCCTCGGCTGTTATCGATTTTGACTTTAGGCTGGAAAAATTAAGCATTAAATGTTCCCAGTTGGGCCTTTACATCCTTCCAAATCTTTGGCGATTTCCAAATGTGCCAAACTATCACTCCCATCATCCACAACTAGTGTCATACTGTCAAGGATGATGGGAATTGTAACCAATAATATGTAGACAGCAGCTGGTTGGGCCAGTCTCCCTTCAGATACAACACAAGAATATCTGGAAGAAGTTCTACCATGCTCTTAATACAGTATGCAGATGTTTTTCAACCTGGGTGACTTTAAGACACATGGACTTCAACTCCCAGAATTCCCCAGCCAGCAGAGTATAACTGGCTGGGAAATTCTGGGAGTTCAATCAATCAAAATAGAGTTGGAAGCGACTTGGAGGTCTTCTAGTCCAACCCCCTGCTCAAGCAGGAGATCCTATACCAGGGATGTCAAATTCACCACATCACGTTGCCGTCACGTGACATTTCTCCTTAATTCCAGGTTGCTTCTCTTCTTGATTAGTTTCCATCCATTGTTTCTTGTCCTGCCCTCTGGTGCTTTGGAGAATAAATTGACCCCCTCCTCTTTGTGGCAACCTCTCAAATACTGGAATACTGCTATCATACCTACCCTAGTCCTTCTTTTCTCTAGATTAGCCAAACCCAAATCCTGCAACTGTTCATATTCTTCATATGTTTTTGTCTCCAGGCCTTTAATCATCTTAGTTGCTCTTCTTTGCATTTTTTCCAAAGTCTCAACATCTTTTTTTGTTAAGTTGAAGTCCACGTGTTTTAAAGTCACCAAGGTTGAGAAACACCGCAGAATGCTAATCTTCTCTGGGTAAGGGAAGGGGGAAAGCAGTTAATCCTACATTCTTGGCTTGCTGTCTGAAACAGAACAGACCATGGACATTTTTATCATGTACAGTAATGAGCTACTGGACGAGGTGACTTTTGATTATATGGGAAGTTGATGTCTGGGGTTGAACTTAAGCTTCCTACATGTTCATGCTTATCTTGGACTAAACCCCACCTAACTCAATGAGATTAACTTCTGTGCAAGCATGGACAGAATTGTACTGCATATATGTATTTATTAAAAGGAGCAACCCCCTCCTCCATTAAATTCCAAGTCACTTTCAAGTAAATAGGCATAGCCCTGGGCTACAAGGCAGTTGTCAAAATGAGTGGCCAAGAGCATTGAGTGTCTACCACACCTCACTCCCTTTGAATGTTCTGACACACCCTAAGAGCGTGTTGTTGCAGATAGAGCCAACAGAGCAAGAAGGAGGAGGAGGAGGAGGAGGAGGAGGAGGAGGAGGAGGAGGAGGAGGAGGAGGAGGAGGAGGAGAAGGAGGAGGAGGAGGAGGAGGAGGAGAAGAAGAAGAAGAAGAAGAAGAAGAAGAAGAAGAAGAAGAAGAAGAAGAAGAAGAAGAAGAAGAAGAAGAAGAAGAAGAAGAAGAAGAAGAAGAAGAAGAGGAGGAGAAGGAAGAGGAGGAGGAGGAGGAGGAGGAGGAGGAGGAGGAGGAGAAGAAGAAGAAGAAGAAGAAGAAGAAGAAGAAGAAGAAGAAGAAGAAGAAGAAGAAGAAGAAGAAGAAGAAGAAGAAGAAGAAGAAGAAGAAGAAGAAGAAGAAATATTTAGTTGCTCTGTAAATGGGCCCAGTTCGTTCCAAGGCATATATGAGCATCCTGCTGAGATGATTGGCGGGTGACAAAAGGATTACTTAAAAGAATGGAATAACAGAGTTGGAAGGGACCTTGGAGGTCTTCTAGTCCAACCCCCTGCTCATGGTATAGGGTTTCAGACAAATGGTTGTCCAATCTCTTCTTTAAAACTTCCAGTGTTGGAGCATTTACAACTTCTGGAGGCAAGTCATTCCACTGATTAATTGATCTAGCTGTCAGGAAATTTCTTCTTAGTTTTAGGTTGGTTCCCTCCTTGATTAGTTTCCACCTATTGCTTCTAGTCCTGCCCTCAGGTGCTTTGGAGAGTAGCTTGACTACCTCTTCTTTGTGGCAGCCCCTGAGATATTAGAACACTGCTATCGTGTCACCCCTAGTCCAAAGAAATAACTGGAAGATGATGTGGTTGGTTTTCATTGGCCTCCATTGAGTTGGATTCTGCCTACAGAGATAACTTCTGTGCTCTCTTCTGCTTCCCCGGAGTATACTTTGTCTCTTTAATTCATTTAGTTTCGCTGATAAGTTTCTTTAAAAAGAAGAAAAGAAAAACAACACAAGGCTACCCGCCAAGCTAAATGTTCCTGTTGTTTTAAAAACTTAAAACATATCACTGTGGGAAATTTAAATTGTCCAGATTGCTTCAGAAAGTATGGTGGATGAGGGAACAAGAAAGCTACAATAATACACTTTGTTATTTTAATCTCTTTTGCTCCCCTTCCTCTCTGTCTAATGCTTAATTTTCTGTACATATTACGAGGTGCTTAAAAGCCTCTTTTCTTTAGTTCAGAATGGTAGTATTAATTGGCCCAGTCTGCACAGTATTTTGCCAAGTCAGATAGTTGCTGCATATCAAAGAAAATGCATATCAACTTTTATCTTTGTTGCTGGAAAAACAATGTTGGAAAAACACACAGAGCATTACAAACCTACAGCGCAATGCCTCTATATCAGTATTTTTTAACCCCAGCAGCTTTAAGATATGTGGACTTCAACTCCCAGGATTCCCCAGCCAGCATGCTGCCCTAAAGACAGGACTTCTTTGCTCCACAGGGGAACGAGTCATTTTGATGAAACCAAAGAGAATAGCACTCAGATGTGTACTATCAATGATTAATAAACTCCCTTAAAGAAGGAGCAGTTTTAATTATGTGCAAGCATGTGTAACTGAAGGGCTCACAGTTTGCCTGCCTCTTTTTCCTTCCTCTCTCTTTCTTGTTTTGCCCGTGTTGGAATTCTGGATTAAAAATGGAGAGATTTTCCTTTTATATCCCAAAAATCACCAGAACAGAAAAACAGGATGTCCCTGGAATTTTCCTTGATAAAATGAAGCCAAAATGGCTGAACAATTAAGATGCAAATTAGTGTGTTTCTGTACACACACACAGGCACACATAGTATTAAGTTGAATTTATCCTTAACCTTTCATTTTTTATTCTAACACTCAATGTGGCTTGCAACAGAAGATTTTGGACTGTGCTGAGATGAACAGATTGACAATGAAGATTAAAGATAAGGAAGATTCTGAATATTATAATGTTTGGATGAAGTTTTATAATTGGATAGAAAGTGAATATAGTTAGAAAATTGAACCAGAATGTTTATAAAATTAAAAGACTAGGAGTGATGAATAAATGGGGAAACGCAGATGACAAAATTAGAACTTTAAGGAGGTAGCATTAATGTTAAAGTGTATACCTATAGCAAAGGATAATGATAATAAATATGATATTAAAATATTAAAAAGCAGAAGGGACACAGATAGGTTATAAATATTTAGTAACATACTATCAGTCTGTTAAATATAAGAGATATTAGAATTGAAATCACTCAAGGGAAGGTTTAGAGGGAGAAAGAGGAAGTAGTAAGAGAGAGGAGAAGGGGTGGAGAGAGGAAAGGAGGGTGGAGAGAAGGGTAAGAAGGTTGACGGAAGAGATGGAGATAGTGGGAGGGGAGTGAAAAGGTAAAACAGAAATACAGACTGATGAACAGATAGCATGGTATAGGTGCAGAATATGATATTGAACTATAATTGATTAGATAGAATTGTGTAATTATATATGTTATTAATATTTTTTAGGTATATGCATTGATATGTGTATGGATAATGTGGAGAGAAAATAAAAAAAATCTTTAAAAAAAAAGAGTTGGGGGAAAAAACAATCCAGTGTCTGTTGACTCAAAAGTACAGAAGAAAAAGCTCCAGGATTTCAACACTGGGTCTGACATATAGATAAAGGGCTGCAACTCCCATAAATTATGTTTGGGGGCTATTCTGCAGTTAGGTCACCAAGGAGAAGCTGTTTGGAGTCAACAGGAGACTGGACAGTTGAAGTAAATGAAGAGAACATTTAGGGGGTGACATGATAGCAGTCTTCCAATATTTAAAAGAAGAGGGAGTCAACCTATTCTCCAAAGCACCTGAAGGCAGGACAAGAACCAATGAATGGAAACTTATCAAGGAGAGATCCAACCTAGAACTAAGGAGAAATTCCTGATCATGAGAACAATTAATAAGTGAAACAACTTGCCTCCAGAAGTTGTGGGTTTTCCATCACTGGAGGTTTTCAAGAAGAGACTGGACAGCCATTTGTCTGACATGGCATAGGGTCTCTGCTTGAGCAGGTGGTTGGACTAGAAAACCTCCAAGGTCCCTTCTAACTCTGTTATTCTGAAGAACAAAAATAGTAGAGCTATCTGCCTGCCACAATTGAGATTTGAAAAGGGCATTTCGGAATGCAAAAGCATTGATCCTTATACCAAGAAGGAATTGTTACAGGATTCAAGCTATATTTGAATCCTGACATGGTGGACGCTACTAAAAAATGGGGTTTGGCCAGGAATGTCTAGATGTGGATCAAAGAAGTCAAAATAAATGCTTTAGACAAAAATGTGGGGCAGGGGAGTGAGAGATAGGATCCCTCTCGACTGTCTCAGTGCTACTGATTGTGCAATTATTAATTATAATTGCACAATTGAGTATAGTATAAAAACCAAAATTTCCCAAGGGATAATAATATTCCCCACATCACCCCATAAATCCAGTGGAGCCCACCGAATACGCAGCCTGAAGTTACATTCTGCCTCCTAACTCAATGATCTTGATATTAAAAAAACTAAGAGACCACAGAAGATAGAGCTAGGACAATGAGTCTAGTAAATTTAAAAGCATTGGAAGAGAATGCTTGCATTAAATAAAAAAGCAAGAAGGTAAAGTAATGGGGTTTTGAGATCTACAACTCACGAAGCTTGAGAGAACAGGGTAAAGTTTGCTTGAGTCCTATTATATCTAGGGTAGTCATCTTTCTCACTTCTGAAGGCTCAGTTAAAGCCTCCAGAGATGTTCTCAGTTGATAGGCCAGTTCCAATGGGAGAATACATCCATGGAGAAAGTCCCTTTGAAAGACAAAAAAATGCAACTCACAGCACCCTTAATTCCTTCTCTGTTTCCATATCTACCACCCACGTTTTCTCTTGGTTTTCTGGTCCAAGAAATCCTACCCATGTCTGCTTTTTGGCAATAACCATTCAGCAGTTCTTGCCAAGCATACTACATAAACACCAGCCACTCCAAACTCTGAATAAAATAGCACTGGAGTATGTGCTTTTTTCACACAACCATTGCTTATTGTCTTACAAGGGTTGGCAAATGACGTCTATCTCTTGTGGTCATGCAGAGAAGACTGGCCTCTTTGCAGCTGCTCATGGGTAGGGAAATGTCATTTTCTCCCTTAAGTGAGCTAGGATGTGTTGGTGATGTAGTTTGTTTACATTTCTACAAGTTTAACCATATAAAATTAAACACTTGTTGGGAGACATTCCCTAAGCATCACGTAGTGAGGTTTTATATTACATTTATAATATAAATATAAAACTTATATTTATATCTTTAAAATGCCCACATCACAGGTCAGCAGCGGTGGGCAAACTGCTATGATTTTGGCTACAATACAGGGCAATGTTGTTTGTCTGATGTCTGACAGTTTTCAAAGGAGGTGAGTGGCTTAGATCAATGCTTTGTCAGCCATTTTAGAGGCAGATCAGTCATTATATTTGGAGTAATCTAAAATGGCAGACATGAGCTAAGTGTGACATCTGAATGACTTTTCTCAATCTTGAAAAGCTCAGTAGGTCTGGATCTGTTTAATGCTTAGATGGTGACAGGGGTGAAATTCAGCAGGTTCTGACAGGTTCTGCAGAACCGGTAGCGGAAATTTTGAGTAGTTTTGAGACGATTGCAACTGGGTCTCCCCCATGTATGTATGTTTTTGGAATTTTTTTAAATGTATTTTAATTATTATTAATTATTATTAAATTATATTGTTTAGCTGTTCTGCAAATGTTGTACGCCACCCTGAGTCCCCAGGGAGTAGGGCGGCATATAAGAGCACCAAATAAAATAAATAAATACATAGTTCAGAGAACCGGCAAATATCACCTCTGGCTGGCCCCAGAGTGGGGTGGGAATGGGGATTTTGCAATATCCTTCCCCCAGGAGTGGGGAGGGAATGGGGATTTTGCAGTATCCTTCCCCTGCCACGCCCACCAAGCCACGCCCACAGAACCGGTAGGGGAAAAAATTGAATTTCACCCCTGGACGGTGACCATCATAAAATCTCACGACCGTAGCCTAGACTGGGAAATAAAAACACAAGCATTCTAGAAGAAGAAAGTGACAATTCCTGTATTATAGGTAGTCCTCCACTACCATTTAATGACCATTCGAAGTTATAATGGCACTAAAAAAAAGTGTCCTATGACTGGTTTGCACAGTTAATGACTGTTGTAGCATACCCATGGTCACATGATCAAAACTCAAGCACTTGGGAGCTGGAACTTTCCCGGGGGTCATCTGATCACCATTTGTAACCTTCTCAGCCGGCTTCTAACAAACAAAGTCAATGGGAGAAGCCAGATTTGCTTAACAACCACATGATTTTCTTAACAATGATGGCAAAATAGGTCATAAAAAGAGCACAACTCACTCAACAATTTCCTTGGTTAGCTAGTCATAAGCCGAGGACCAAGCAAATTACTTTCATGTCCATGTATACCAGGTATACAATATTTGAGGGGCTCCTACAAAGATGAAGGAGTCAAACTATTTTCCAAAGCACCAGAAGGCAAGACAAGAAACAGTGGATGGAAACTAACCTAGAAGAGAAGCAACCTAGATCTAAGGAGAAATTTCCTAACGTGATAATAGCTTTCCTAACAAATGGAATAGCTTGCCTCCAGAAGTTATGGATGCAGAGCCGAGGTGGCGCAGCGGTTAGAGAGCAGTACTGCAGGCTACTGATCATTTGAGTTCAGCTGTTCAAATACCACCAGGCTCAAGGTTGACTCAGCCTTCCATCCTTCCGAGGTAGGTAAAATGAGGACCCAGATTATTGGGGGCAATGTAAATATATACATTGCTTACTGGTGTAAACTGCTTAGAGAGTGCTTGCACTATGAGGCGGTATATAAATATCACTAATAAATAAATAAATGCCCCATCACTGGAGCAAAGAGATTGGACAGCCCTTTGTCTGAAATGGTATTGGGTCTCCTGCTCAAGTAGGAGGGTTGGACTAGAAGACCTCCAGGGTCCCTTCCAACTCTATTATTCTATGTTTTATAGGGTTTGACTTGAAGTAGATTTTAAGATGTTAGACAGCTTAAGCTGAGTGTACTGGAACCATCACATCCCTCAACCACAATTCATTTTATCAGCTCTCTTTTAACTTATTTCCCCCAGCAGGTCCTACTGCTTTTGATGGGAACCAAAACTCCACTGCAGCTCCCCCCCCCAATAGAACACATCTGGGCGTTGAATTGTGCGAGTCAGTAGCAGATGTTTGGCATCGGGCAGAAGGAAGTCAATACAGAGCTTGACTGTGATGCATGCTATAAATAGTGCCATGCCTGAGGGGGTACTAAATTCTGGTGTTTCCTATGCTAAAATATATTTATAGCAACCTTCCCCAATGCCCATATGCAGTAAGACTTAGGCTGAAAAAAAAGGAGTGAATTATTCCATATGTAGACTAAGGCACGATTCATGTAATCAGAAAGCAGTGCTAGTTGCCATGTGGGCACACATTTTAAGCCTCACTTAAATGTCTCTCAAATGATGTCATTCTCCTTAAAAAAAGCCCACCTGTGCAGTGCAAATATCTAAAGCAGAACAATCTTTTTGTGTTAAACTGTTTTATAATCCATGCAAGGTGCTGATAGCATGAAAACCAACAATTGTGAAATCAACAAAATCACAATTGTGTGTGTAGGTGTGTAGTCCCTCTTATAAACATCCAAGGGCCAATTTCATCTAAGCAGAACTTATGGGAAATGTTCAGAGAGTAAATGATTTTTTTCTAAAATGCCTGATAGTCTCATTTTTCACAACACGATTCAATGTAACACATGGCTCAGGGCCAGGTTACCTTCGGGACCGCATTCTGCCGCATACCTCCCTACGACCGGTTAGGGCCCATAGAGTCGGTCTCCTCCAGGTCCCATCGACCAAGCAATGCCGGTTGGTGGGGCCGAGGGGGAGAACCTTCTCTGTGGGAGCTCCCTCCCTTTGGAACCAGCTTCCTCCAGAGATCAGGACTATCCCCACCCTGCTGGCCTTCCGTAAAGCAATAAAAACTTGGCTCTTCTGGCAGGCGGGGTGAAAGTGAGACCAACCAGACCAGATATGGGTCTCCCCCCCTTGGTTATGAATGTTAGATGTTCTTTTTAATTTTTGTAGCTTTTAAATTGTTGTGTCTTTTTATACTGGAAAATGGATTGACATGTTGTGAGCTGCCCAGAGTCCCCTGGGAGTTGGGCGGCATATAAATCCATTTAAATAAATAAATAAATAAATAAATAAATAAATAAATAAATAAATGGGTTTTTTGTGTGTGTGTGATTTAGTGATCAACTAGGTTGCCCTCTAGGTGTATGAGCTGCCAGATGTATTGGAACTGCTCTCAGCAACTGTTGGGAATTCCAATATTGGAGAAGACTATGGTACTCATTTGGGGGGAAGCAGCCATAATACCATTTATGAAATTCCACCAACTTATCTTTAATTATTCCATTCTCTTCTGATTTTCCATTTTTGGTCTTGCTGAAGACCAAAAGAAAAGGAAGAAACTATAGAAATATGAGAACCCAATGGGTAGGTAAGAAAGAAGTTGGGTGGATGCAGACGAAGACACTAATCCAACACAATAATTGCTTCAGAACTCATACTAGGGAAATATTCAAATTTGGCAAGTAGCCCTTTGTTTAGGACCCTCATCCAAGCTTGTTCTTCTACTCAGAATGCTCGTTGCCACTTTGGCAATGCCCTGTCTGTATTGTCTTGGTTTTTCAGTGGCTTTATAATTTTGAATGCGGCCCAGTTCTGAACTCTTCCTTCCCCCAAGGTACAAGTCGCAAGGGACATAGGAAGAGGCGGCCCACAGTTCAGTGAAACTCAAAGGAACTATTGGTGGCAGTTTAAAATGCCAATCAGTTGGAGAAACTGTGCATTCAAAACTGAAGCAGCAGCTACTCTTTAAAAAAAAACAATTAACTCAGTAAAACTGGCCTATTTAAACTGGCACGCTATATTCATACAGCAAGGTGCAAGTCTAAGGTGACCAGACGTCCCGCTTTTGGCAGGACAGACCCGATTTTAACCCAATTGTCCCGCGTCCCGCATCGTTTCAAAAAAGTCCCGCTTTTTTGAAACGACGCCTTCTGACCGGATGTCTCCCACACAGAAATCTGCGGCCGGTGTAAAAAAAAAATCAGAGCCGCCCGCACCTTTTTTTTCTCTCTTCCTCTCCCCAGGGTGATTCCCAGCAACGTCCAGGGACTCTTTCAGCAGCCGAGCCAGGCCCCGCCCAGCTTCCTCCCCGCCTCCCGCATGTCATTCACTCTTTGAATCTCGACCCCCCCCCCCGGCAGAGAGCAGAGACAGGCTGGCCTGGCTCTGGCTCCTTTCCTCCCCAGGAATCCTTTCCCGGGTCTGCCACACGGGGGGAAGGAGCGGAGGCGTGGGGCACCCGCCGGACGCCGCCCCGGAGAGAAGACCAGGCCCGGCTGGCAAGGGCCAGGAAGGATTTTTCCCGCGCCGTCAGCCAGCTTTTCCTCCAGGCCAGACGCAGCAGAGGCTGCAGCTTTGTGCACCACCACCCCTTCATCGCAGCCTTTACCAATGCCATGGCCGGGGCCGGGGCTCGTCTCTGCTGCGTCTGGGCTGGGTCTTCTCTCCGGGGCGGCGTCCGGTGGGTGCCCCACGCCTCCGCTCCTTCCCCCCGTGTGGCAGACCCGGGAAAGGATTCCTGGGGAGGAAAGGAGCCGGAGCCAGGCCAGCCTGTCTCTGCTCTTTGCGGGGGGGAGCCGCTTCTTGGGAGCGATCTTGCGTCGCTTGCCAGCCAGCCAGCCCAGGCTACTGCCGGCTCCCGAAGGGGAGGCGGGAGGCGAGGAAAAGCCTCCTGCCTCCCCCCCACCCACCTGGACGCCGACATTAGCATCTTTTGCCTTCTGCGCATGCGCAGAGGGCAAAACTCAAATGACAGCGTCCAGGCGGCCCCGCCCCCCGCCAATGTCCCGCTAAAAAAAAAAAATCTGGTCACTTTATGCAAGTCACATTTATGTGAGAGGAAATCTTGATGCATTCAATAAACCTATTTTAGAGAGAACCTGCATATACCTATGCTCCGGGGACAGGGACGGGTTGCTCTCTTACCTCTCTACCGGTGCACTGCACGCGCATCACCATGTTTTGTGCGTGCACGCGCTTGCTATGCACGCGCGTCCCCTCGCACAATTTTGCTTCCACACATGCGCATGAAGCAAAAAAACACCGAAATCTCGCACTCACGTGCGTCCCCTCACAACATTTTGCGCATGCGCATGCGCAGGAAGCAAAAAAGCCCCAAAATTCGGAAAAAAAGATGGCGATGCACGACAGAACGGTGAAGACAGCACCGGAGGTGTCGCGCGCAAATTGTGTAATCGGCCGGCCGCTACAGGTGCAGTAGAGTGGATCGCACCAGTAGGAACCCACCACTGTCCGGGGATACCTTACAGATATATTTGTGTGTACTCGTACATGCATTTACCTATAGTGCAGACCTCAAAACTGCTCCCTGGCTTTTATTTTGACAGCAATTTGTTACAACCATGGGAATTTCATTCAACCACTCTTGTTCTTTATTGATTAGAAGATGGTGAATGCTTCTTAATGGACTTTTTAATTATGTATTCTAAGGAACTCTGTGCCATTTTGCTATAAAATATGACCGGCTTCACACTTAGATTTATACCACAGATACCAAATGTGCTCCTGGAAGCTACTCAAATGCCTGCCAGCTTTCCTGCCCCCTGATTTTAAGGTTCTTTTAATTACAAAGATTTAATGGGAATCCAGCATGCTGCACATAGAGCACAAACATTAGAGGTAGCATTTTCTGTCATTCTGAGGATGCTTCCAAGCTCTCCAAACTGCACTGAAAATGAAAACAGTGAGTGGTTGCAGCCATTTTTGTTGTTGCTTTTTTGGAAGCAAGCAAAACTAAGATGGAGAGGATTCTGGGGACAAGGGATGCATAGACTATGGTAAAAAAAAGTCAAGATGGTTGTCCAAGAGTACAATGGAAGCTCCGTCTGGTTTAAATGCATATCATTGGTTTTGTTTATCACGCCCTGTCATGGAACCTCTGCCTGGGGAGACCAGAATAAGTGACAGGGACTGACCAGTTTGGCTATGCCTACATCAGCCATTTTGTGAACAGTAAATGGAATGCTCCAGTGTTTCTCAACTGGGATCATTTTAAAATGGGTGGACTGGGGAATTCTGGGAGTTGAAGTCCACCTATCTTAAAATGGCCCCGCTTGAGAAAAACACTGGAGTAGTCTATTAATCCTTCCTGTTCATTCTTTGAAAGACCTGAATGCTTCAAAGGAAATAAATGGAGCTGAAATACGATGTATTCTCCGATGGTAGCCAGGGTCTGGCTTATTTCTTCTTTGGCTGTGTGCATAATATTATGGGATGGCGTTCTCCATGGAACATTTTCTTATTTTATAAGGAT
The DNA here is from genome assembly GCA_023053685.1 of Diadophis punctatus similis. Lineage (NCBI taxonomy): Eukaryota > Metazoa > Chordata > Lepidosauria > Squamata > Dipsadidae > Diadophis > Diadophis punctatus. The sequence continues at coordinate 5,100,444 of JALIGW010000003.1, read as the reverse complement.
AACCAGCATCTCCTACTTCCTTGATTGGAAGCAACCCACTCAGATAATGAAGCAAAAATGTCTCGGGCTCGATCTTGGATGTTTATTTTATTTCATCATTAATCCCTCCTATAATGAACATTCCTTTTGGCAGCGAAGATATCTAATCTGTCCAAACCGCATAGAATTTGTCCACAGCCAGTCCTAGATCCCTGACTGCAGAGTTGTTTGCTCAGCTACACTTGCCAAGAAAGTCAAGCAGCTGAAACTGAAAATCGGAAAAGGGTTGCGGTTACTGTCTCAATGAACAGAGACGGCTCCCTCCTGTTTTAGATACCCCTAAAGTCCAGCGGATACTTGAAATTATGCTTTTATCTAGGGGTGGAGGACAAAAGAGTCTAGATACACTACCAAGAGACTTTGAGGGGGTCAAAAAAGGCAAAATGGGAGTGGCATTCAGAGCCCCACCTCCTTTTTATCTTTGTTGCACACAAAAAGCTTTCAAGGTAGACCAGACTAGGAAAGCAAAGTTATGAATACTAATGCTACTTCTACTATAATGTTATAGTAACAAAATCTTACAAGTCTGGATGTGTCCTTCCTTTCCTTTCCTTTCCTTTCCTTTCCTTTCCTTTCCTTTCCTTTCCTTTCCTTTCCTTTCTTCCTTTCCTTCCTTCCTTCCTTCCTTCCTTCCTTGCCATGGTGGTGCAGTGGTTAGAATACAGTATTGCGGGCTAATTCAGATCACTGCCAGGAGTTCGATCCCCACTGACTCAAGGTTGATTTAGCCTTCCAGCCTCTGAGGTCAGTAAAATGAGGGCCCAGATTGTTGGGGGCAATATGCTGACTCTGTAAACCGCTTAGAGGATGCTGTAAAGCACTATGAAGTAGTATATGTCTAAGTGCTATTGCTATTCCTTCCTTCCTTCCTTCCTTCCTTCCTTCCTTCCTTCCTTCCTTCCTTCCTTCCTTCCTTCCTTCCTTCTTTCTTTCTTTCTTTCTTCTTTCTTTCTTTCTCTCTCTCTCTCTCTCTCTCTTTCCTTCCTTGCTTCCTTGCTTCCTTGCTTCCTTGCTTCCTTCCTTCCTTCCTTCCTTCCTTCCTTCCTTCCTTCCTTCCTTCCTTCCTTCCTTCCTTCTTCCGTCTTTGTGAGAACAAGGAACAGTCTTGCCTGAGATGCTTCCACAGATTACAGTTCTGCCCTGGACTCAAATCTCTGTTATCTGACTGTTACCTTAGTTGTTGTTCTTCCTTCTGCTCCTTATGGTTATTCCTTCTTCCCATTTTCAAGAGGTGGGACTTCAGTTTCATAAATGCAGTTGCCATCTTGCCTTTTTGATCCCCCTCCCCACAGATACACCCGCACAGCATGTGCTCTTTGGCGTGTGAGTGGAGTCAGTTTGCAGGTAGAAGTGATATGTTTCTTATTCAGACTTTTGTAGAATAATTTGCTGGGGATTGCAATCGGTGCTAAGTGCTGCTTGCTGGAAATCAGCCTCTCTCGCTGGAAAGCAAGAGGCAGAATGTCTGTCTTTGAAGACACATTTTATTCAAAGGAGAATGCTGGCTTTAAAAGGAGTGCCAGGAAGTGATGCATTGAGAATGTTTCCCCAATCATCACCGCTTTGTCATCAGTTTTTATGTTTCAGGCTCATTCTTATATGCCGCCCTGAGTCCCTCGGGAGTTGGGCGGCATATAAGAAAACCAAAATAAATAAATAAATAAATTTCTCTGAATTGCCCGCTGCAGTTTGCCAATATAATATATAAGGCTATATTAAAAAGTCTGCCAAAAAAAGTGCATAGATTTATACAAATGAGGTGCAGGAATGCCTTTCTACTGGAGAAAAGGAAGCAAAAATGATTAGGAAAAACAGCAGACAGATATGTGGATGCTTGAAAAAAATGAGTCTATACACAGATTTTAGGGTGAACTTTCTTTAAAAAAAGTCTATCAGGTTAAATAGGAATTGCATCAGAGGTGGGTTCCTACCGGAGCTGCCCGGTGCACAGCTCCGGTAGGGAGTGGCCGATTGCGCAACTGCTCCGGAGCCCTCTCTGCCGGTTCATCGCGCGCATCGCCATTTTTCCCTGTGAATTTTTGGCCGATTTTGCTTCTGCGCATGCGCGGAAGCAAAATCGCGCCAAAATCTCGTGAGGGGACGCGCGCGTGAGAGAGATTTTGGCGAGATTTTGCTTCTGCGCATGCGCAGAAGCAAAATCACGCCGCAATTTCGCGCTCGTGCGTCTCCTTGTGAGATTTCGGCACGATTTTGCTTCCACACATGCACGGAAGCAAAATCTTGCGAGGGGGAGCGCGCGCATAGTGAGCATGCACACACCCAAAGTGAGCACGCGCACCCCCGAAGCATGGAAATGCGCATGCAGCGCACTGACACCGGTAAGGGAGCAACCCGCCACTGAATTGCATGTATTGAACTTAGCAAATAGCAATGGAGAAGTGGAATATAACCGGTAGTATTCAATACCAGATACATTATCAAAGATTCATAAGGGTGTTTTGAATGTTTGTTGGAAATGCAAGTGTAAGAAGGAAATTATATATACAATTTCAATTATATATATGAGTTACTGCTTAAGGGGAAAAGCACATCATGGGCCAGAAATGAGTTAAAGACAATGAACATACCTGTAGTACAAATGGGGGGGGGGACTTGCAAGGAACATTCGTACCATGATTAGAGGTAAGTAGAGAGGGACCCATGATAGAAGGTGGACTCAAGATGGATTGGGAAATTGTAATGTCCATTGTAATGCACACTGGTTTCATGTTAATTTTTAAGATTTTGGGAAATGAGGAATTGAGAGGAAACCAAATTGACATATTGTGTAGCCCACCTATGTCTTTTTATGATTCAAACTAAATGTAAACCGCTCCAAACTCGACTGCAGAAAATACGACTTCAGCAACAGAGTGATCAATGCCTGGAATGCACTACCTGACTCTGTGGTTTCTTCCCCAAACCCCACAAACTTTAACCTTAGAATGTCTACAGTCGACCTCTCCCTGTTTCTAAGAGGTCTATAAGAGGCCTGCATAAGTGCACCATTGTGCCTACCATCCCTGTCCTACTGTCCTATTGTCCTCTTTTATCATTACTTTTTACTTATGTTTATACAAACTACTAATTTCCTATACATGTTTGACAAATAAATAAATTAAATAAATAAATAAATAAAGTGCTGCCATGCCGGTATCTTTTTTTGCATCTGTCATCTGTTGCTGCTGATTTTTATTTATTTATTTATTTTATTTGTCAAAACGTGTACAAGATAACAGGTATGGTATAAACATAAACAAAAGCAAAGTAGGTATAGGTAAATTTGGACAATAGGACAGTAGGACAGGGACGGTAGGCACGCTGGTGCGCTTATGCACGCCCCTTACAGACCTCTTAGGAATGGGATGAGGTCGACTGTAGACAGTCTAAGGTTTAAGTTTTGGGGGTTTGGGGAAGAAACCACAGAGTCAGTTAGTGCATTCCAGGCATTGATCACTCTGTTGCTGAAGTCGTATTTTCTGCAGTCGAGTTTCGAGCGGTTTACATTGAGTTTGAATCTATTGTGTGCTTGTGTATTGTTGCAGTTGAAGCTGAAGTATTCATTGACAGGTAGGACATTGTGGCAGATGATTTTATGAACTACGTTTAGATCAGATCGAAGGCGACGTAGCTTCGATAAGTTTTCTAATCCCAAAATTTCAAGTCTGGTGGAATAAGGTATTCTGTTGCGAGCGGAGGAGTGGAGGACTCTTCTTGTGAAATATTTCTGGACTCTCTCAATCTTTGCAAACAGTTTAGGCTGAGAACAGGAAGGAACATCAATTTTGGAACTGATGACAAAAGAGAAAAGGGTCCAGCCTACAAGGATATACCATCCATTCTAAGCAATTAATTGTCATTTGAAATGAGGATTTCTAACCAGCCAGCTTTAAAAAAAGAAAAAGAAAAAAAAGCTAGTATGAAATGAACAGTGTGATTAATCTGCAAGCTGTACAACCAATATGTTTAAGCAAACTTTGAAAGAGTAATTTAAGTGGCCATTTAATTTACAGACACTAACATCTTCCTTAAATTATGCATTCAATTGCTTTATTAAAATGCACTCTTTTCACAGAACTTTTATTTGATTAACTAATAAAATCATAGACTCGTAGATCATTTGGAAGGAACTTTATAAATCATCTAATCTCAGCTCAGTGGAAAATCTCCAATATTACACAGGTCATTTTAATTATTATGCATCTCTAAAATAGATTCAAAGAAAACATTCACTATTAAAATGGAATATTATATTTAAATATAACTCTGATTATTTTAAAAGCCTGTGGGAAGCTAGATAACTACATTCTACACTGGAAAATGTAATGAAGTGCCATTGACGTGCAGTTCTAGCATTTCGTGTCCAAGTAGCAAATCTGATATATTAGCTCATGGAGTTGCAGAGTTGTTACCCAGATCTCAATTAATTCAATGTAAAATTCTACTGGTTGCAGTTGAGCACCTAGGGGCATAGCCAAGTTTCTTTGATGAGTCATGCGGTCTTCAATAGCCCAAGGGCAACAAACAAATGGAGAACCAGCTCTTTGTCTAAAACAAAACTGTGAAATGTTCTGAGGTTTCTCCACTGACTTGCTTATCACATGTGATTTTGCCTGGTCCTAACACAACTGTAGTATCAATCTCAGAAATGTGATTTTCATGTGACATAATTGTTGCCTTTCAGAATCGGAAGCTGTTCTTTATGGGAGGCCAATGTACTTCATGGTTTGGTCTATGTCCAACCCATTGGAAAATTTCTAATGGGATCTTATATGAATATCCCAAAGGTGCTTTTTCAGGAGGCAACTGGACTTGTTTTTATCTTTTGAAGACATTTCGCTTCTTATCCAAGAAGCTTATTTATTTATTTATTTATTTATTTTGTCAAGTACGTATTGGTAATATACATAGCTATAACATTGTTTATATACAGTACATAAGATGGGTACTGATAAGAGGGAACATTAGGACAGGGACGGTAGGCATGCTGGTGCACTTATGCACGCCCCTTACTGACCTCTTAGGAATCAGGTGAGGTCAACAGTGGACAGTCTAAGGGTAAAGTTAACAGTGAACAGTCTAAGGGTAAAGGTAAAGCTGAAGAAGCTTCTTGGATGAGAAGTGAAACATCTTCAAAAGAAAAAACAAGAAAGTCCAGTTGCCTCCTGAAAAAACACCTTTGGGACAACCATGACCTGGATGACTGAGAATCTCTACAGATTCTCTTGTGAATATACTTTTCCCTGAAGTGATTAAAGAGCTGGTATCACAGTCTATGAAAGTAGGGTTGTGGTCAAAGGCACCAGGTCAGAAATGAGAGCAACAGCATGCACTTCTTGAAGCAGTCACTAAGAGTTAAGACTGACTTGAGGACTATAGGTAGAGATATAGTCTTCTACATGGACAAGACTTTTGTCACAGTGGTAAAATATGCTGGAAGTGAAAAATACAAGATTAACTTCTGATGTTTCCAGCCGGGAAATACTAACAGCTAGTGTATTTATATTCTTGCTTTGTGGAATCTATTGGTTTGTACTCTTGGCTGAGATGCTACATCAACTTTATCACTATCTCTTATTCCTTTATTTCTTGGCTGATACTTGCCAGTGTCTGCTTTCTTTCTTTGGGGAAAATAGAACACAGCCCAGATAACTACATGCTGTCAATTTGTCCATTTTTAAAAAGCCATTGTCATTCAGGTTGGAAAAAAGAGACAGCTTTCGTGGTTATTTGAAGGAAATGAAAATTCTCATGACGAAGGTGAGAACTTGTAGCACAAGATGATTGAGAGATATGTGAGGTTGATCTCTCTTTCTACAAGTATTTCTCTGAGGCAGGGACATATCCAAAGAGGTATGAATAGTGGCCAAATATGCAGATTAAATGACCCCAACCATTATTACTTCTTCCTTGGTCTATGAATCTCCATTAGATGCTACTGCTACTGAGTTTGGCAATGTCCAGGCATTCCTCTGAGGAGCCTCTGGTCAGGGTCGAACTCCTGGCAGTGGGCAGAGTTAGCCTGCAATACTGCATTCTAACCACTGCACCATCACAGCACAAAGTGAAGAATTGGCTCTAACTTTCCAAGAAGCTAGAATGACATCATTACTGATGAAGGGAACCACTTGTGAGAATTAATTCTTAACATCATCATCAGAAGAAAACAACTCAATATCAGATTTGTCTGTTGCCAAAACAAGAGACAGATGGAAACCAGACCAGCTATCCAAAGCAGAAGGTCACCCGGTCTGTTGCATAACTTCAGCAGCAGATAGAGGTACAGGAATCCAAATATTAATTTCACTGTAAACAGGTTTCATATTTGATAAACAGCAATTGCTGGAATTCTTTTTTAACAGCCTCTTACCATGTTTTTTTTTACAATAGAATAAAAGAATTGGAAGGGACCTTGCAATTCTATTATTCTATTGTTTAAAAAAAAGGTAAGAGACTGTTATAAAAGAATAAAACTACTTAAAATATAAATAAATAAAATTGCTACCAGAAATTCTTGGATTCTTATGTCCTGCTTAGTTGGGTCTTCTCTAGCTTGCTGGGAAAAGCTTAACTTTATGCAGCTCTCAAGAATGTTCAAAATATTCAGGCCTCTTCCGCACACTGGTGCAGACACACACAAATGCCCATCATAAATATTTTTTTTCTTATTCTATATCTAAGTCTCATTAAAACGTGCTTTCCCTTCATTGAAATCAGATGTGGACATAATGCCAAATCTCTTCCATCCTTGAGAAAGAACAACAGTCCAATTGTCACTGTTTGACTCTCCTTCCTATCAGTGGTGGGTTGCTACCGGTTTGCCCTGGTTCGGGCGAACTGGTAGCGGCGGCGGGAGGCTCCGCCCACCCACCTGGACATCATCACAGACAATCTGCGCATGCACAGAAGGTTCTGCGCATGCGCAGAAGGTTCTGCACATGTGCAGAAGGTTCTGCGCATGTGCAGAAGGTTCTGCGCATGTGCAGAAGCACCACACACAAGCGAAGCAAGTGCGCGTGCATTCACAGTTCCGAACCGGTAGCGAAGGTAAGTGAAAGCCACAGCTGCCTCCTATGTCTTGTGTTAACAATGATAAGGAATCTCTGAGGTAGAAACCCAAACTCACATCTCAATTGCAACACTGGGTTCATTTCTGTGTTTTCAGTTAGGGGCCATTTCTTCCATCTCTTCTGATTACACTATCTCCCATGTCCCAGGTGCCCATTGGGACCTGTGGGTTAGGTAGGGTGGAAATCCTGCAAAGATGGTATTCTTTTGGGAACTGTTCCCAACATGTGGAGACTTAATTCATGCTACAAGCTAGGACAGTTTTTGGCGTGAATGGAAAATGTACTTCAACTCTCTGTGGTCTTCCTTTGGCTTCCTTCCTTTGCCATATTATTCTTGAACAGCATGCAAAAGGCTCTTGACTGCTAGCTCCATTTTGTCAATCCAATCCAACCTTTCCTGGCTTCTGGGTGGTCTCAGTGAAAGAGGAGAAAACCACACTGTGCTAGGGTGATATAATAAGCACAATAAACACTGATGTTGTTGTGTCAGGGGCAGGGGTGAAATCCTCCCGGTTCTCCCGGGCCAGTCCTTCGGCGTATAGCCGATGGAACTGGTGGTGTTCGCGGCGCAGAGCTTCTCCCGCCCGCTTTCCCGGCCCGGCTGAACGCCGCCATTCGGGTTATTTTTCCCTCTGTGCATGCGCACGCATGCACAGAGGGAAAAATAACCCGAATGATTGTGTTCAGCCGGGCCGGGAAAGCGGTGATTGTGTTCAGCCGGGCCGGGAAAGCGGGCGGGAGAAGCTCCGTGCCGCGACCGCCGCCAGTTCCATCGGCTATACGCCGAAGGACTGGCCCGGGCGAACCGGGAGGATTTCACCCCTGGTCAGGGGCCTTCCAAATCATTGTAACAATGGGATGTTTCCACCACCTAACCTTTCCTTTCCTTTCCTCTTCTCTCTCCTTCCTTCCTTCCTTCCTTCCTTCCTTCCTTCCTTCCTTCCTTGCTCCATCCCTCCCTCCCTCGCTCCCTTTCTTTTGTATATAAAGTCTGTATGAGAAAACGAGTATGTGCCCCTGAATGCTAGGTACAAAGCAGGGTAATTATGTTTTTAAAAGGTGAGGACTTGGAAAATATGATACAGTCACTACCACTCTGTGGGCGTGGCTTATTTTGTGAGTGTGGCTTGCCAGCCATGTGACCGGGTGGGCGTGGCTTCTCGGACTGCTGAAGGGAGGGGAACTGAGATAGGTCCTGCCGCCCATTCCCCCTCCCCTCAGCAGCTCGAGAAGCCTCGAATGTGCGAAAATGCCTAGGATCATCACTGCGCGTTCGTGGTTTCTCGGACTATTGAAGGGAGGAGAATGGAGATAGCTCCTGCCGCCCGTTCTTTCAGCGTCTCACGCGCTCCCTCAGCCATCCTCTCCTGCTTGGACTCACTGTGGGGTAGGAAGGCAGCGCATGCGCAGTGCCAGAAGCTCGGCTTCTGGGCATGCGCAGAAGAAAATTTAAAAAAAAAAATTAAAAAAAATGGCGGCGCCCCGGCACCGGCAACCGACCGCACTGGTACTGTGACGTCACCAGCGGGCCGCTACCGGTGCTATAGAGTGGACCGCACCGGTAGGAACACATCAGTGGATACAGTGGTTTAAAGCAATGGACCAGGACTAAGATCTGTATTAAAGTCCAACCCCAGCCACTGAAGGTCAATGGGTGATTTTGGGCTAGTCTTCTCTTTTTATTCCACTCAACCTGCCTCACAGAGTTGTTGTTGTGGGTATAAAATAAAGTCACTTTAAGCTCTTGAAGAAAAAGTGAGTTATAAACCTAACAAGTCTGCACTGGGAAAATTTCTTTTAAAAACAACAATGTGGAGTAAATTTACTCTAACTCGACACTGAATCCTATATGCTTGAAGACACTTTTTAAAAAAAACAGCTCTGATGTTAGGATGTAGTAGTTGGCAATTAAAATGAATTCAGATCTTTAGTTTAGTTTAGTTTTGTTTTTAAATAAAATCAGTGGAATGGAATACTAATTTCTAGCCAGTAAAAGAAATCAGATATTTTTTTCCTGACCAATAAAAGTTCTAAACTTCGTGGCATTTTTTGTAACACCAGGCATTTTTGCAAAATTAGGCGTTTTGTCACAATACTTTTCTGAAAACTAACAATGCTGCTTTTCATACAGATGAAAAGTTTTGAAATAAATTGGAATGTGCATGCCTGTAAATGCATAAAATATGACTTTCCTCAACAGATGGGGAAGAGTTTCTTTCTCTGTCTTTTTTAATTACCTCAGATCCTTATTTTCATATTAGATGTGCAGATTCCTGATGTGGATTGAATGTGAACCCAGTTTTTCTGGAAACCAGTGAAAAAAAAAGAAAAAGAAAATTTGTTCAACAACGCCGTTCCTTAAAACTGAGCTCAACTTAAGATGATTTGCTGCTCATAAATTTTCCATTGTTCTTAAGTTGCGTTGACTTGATTTTACATGAGTAATATTTTTATTCAGCGTCTTAAAATACTTGTGCCAATTTGTGAAGCTTTCCAGGAAAAGAAAGGGAGTAAGAAAATTATAGACTTTTTGTGGAAATTGGCTCTTCCAATACTTGGCAAATTCAGAACTTGGAAATCCAGTGTACTAATTTATCAGTAAATCAGATATGTACCACCACACAAATTTATTTTTAGGGTACCACCATTTTGATCTGTTGCAATGAAAAAACAATAGACTCCCACCACAGCACAATAGCTAACGTACTTTCTCCAACTTTTATAGGTATGAAAATACATTTTGTGTTGTTTACAGCAAATGCAGTGGGAGCTGTAATCCAATAATCGATTGCACAATTCAGTGGCTTGAAACCTGACTAAAAGAATACATTAAATCACCTTCATAATTAAACCATTCAAAAAATTAATTAAAGTAATTGTATCTTAACACCTTTAAACGTTTTAATACGTTTTTGAGATATGCAAGAATAAAAAAAACATATACAAAAGATGTAAATGCTCTTTTGCCCAATAGAATAAATATTAATGAGTTTAAGAGTGTTCCCTGTATTCCACTTAAACTCTTTAAACTCAAGATGGATCTACATTAATTATGACTCAAATGTTTCCAGAAAGAGATGGCTGGAATATTGGTGGTCCCTGTTCATTTATATTTATAGTAGTTGTCAAAATTCAATAAATATTTTGTAATTACTTATTGATTCACCTCTGTGCCCTGTATGTCTTTCAAAAGAGCAACAAAGGAGGGTGTCTGTAACCAACTTGAATAAATAGTTCTACTCCATTTTTTGATATTGTATTATGCTGTATATTAATGTTGATGTTAGCTCTTAGGATTATTTTTTGTAACAGGTTCTAAAAGAGATTATAAAGATAAAGACAGATTGGATGCAATTATGTAAGACTAGATTATGTTCTCCAATTATTTTTGATTTTAAAAAATGATTACTGCGGCATTGCCACCACTGTAGTTCTCAATTTATGACTGGGTGCTGAGTACCAATTTGCAGTTACAACTGACCCCAAAAATGGCATTTTAACATTTGAAGTTCTTGCATCCACCAACCTGCCCATAGTCATGTGATGACATTTTGGGCCCTTGGCAACAGGCCCAGATTTACAACTTTTTGCAGCATTCTGCTGTCACATGATCACAACGTATAATGTTTCCCCCCCCCCCGAAACTTGTGTTTACTTCCAGCAAAAAATGTCCCATAGCAAACAATGGGTTCACTTAATGACTGCCACATTCATTTTACCACTGCCACATTCACTTAATGATGGCTACGTCCACTTTGCAAAAAAGGTCATAAAATCAGGGACAGCCACATGATGATCCTCTTTTCAACAAAAATACCACTCAATTAAAATAATAAGTTAAGGACTTACCTGTGTGAAATGATGTATCAAGGACTATAGGTTTTCTGCATTTTGACACCTTTCTAAATGTGTAAAAACTCATCACAACATCACAGAGAATGTGGGATGTTTCCCTTCATTTGGGAATAACATAGGAGAAGAATATGTAGGAGATGACCAGGCTGAACCTGAGGGAGGGGTCAAACGCATCATCAGTCATGAGTCTGTTGGAAGTAATATTCTTCTGGGTTCAGTTCCAAGTGGGGAAAAAGAACACTGGATTCATGGAAGTTGCTTGGAAAGAAGGTTTTAATGGAGAACAAAGGAACAGGAGCACATAGCATGAGCTCCTGAACAGAAAAGGTGGATCACATGTTCAGATGTTGGGTCCAGAGAAAGGAAGACCAAAATGCTGGGAGTTCCTTGCTTTATACTCTCTCTTGGGCTCCACGTCTTAGTTTCCTGTTCCTGTGTATGTAATGCACTCCGATTGGTGGCCAGACCCCCAGGGGCATGCTGGGGAAACTCTTGTGGGCTGTCCTGAATCCCGGGGGCATGGTTGATGGAATTTTACCAGGTCCCATGTGGTCTAATGAAAGGGCTTTGGGATTCCTATTATGGTTCTTCCTGTAGGTGCTTGTTATGTAAAATACTGTTTCAGGCTAGGTGGGGGGAATGAGCTGGGCTAGGCCATTCCTTGATGGCCCATTGGCAAGGGTGGGAGGAATGGGTGAGCTGGCACATTGACAACGGTGGGGGCTGAGTGAGTCTTTTGTCTGCTTAAAAGCATGTTTCCAGGGATATTCTATAGAATAATAATATTCTGCCTTTTAATATTTCCTAGGATATTTCATTTTTCTAGGAGGGGGTGGGTGCTAACTTCCTACAAGTCCCTGCACGCCCACAAAAGATCCAAGTCCAGCGCACCTGCCTTTCTTATCTCCTGCGAATTTCCCTTGACTGTTAGTAGCTCAGATTCTTATAGAGAGCTTAAACTTCCAATAAATCTTTATACTCATTAGAATTGCCTGAGTCTCCCGATTTCCCTGACAGAATATCCTCTTTCATGTTGTTACCATGTTCCACTGCATATTAGGTAATTTAGCCCAGTAATTTAGAAGAGCCCTAAAAAAATTTGCAATCCTCCAACCCACATTTGCCCCATCATTTACATTCTCAACAAACAAGCAAGCAAGAAGTTTATTACATCCATGGCAAATCGAAACAAATGGTAATTGGTTTCAAAGACATGGTCATCTGCAATATCCGGTTCTGCAGTTTCCAACACATCATATCTTCTTTAAGAACCATCTGTTGAGAAAAAGGGAAAGCACTCCAGAAATAGAAAGAACTACCAATTGCAATAATAACCAATAATGCAGCAATAATTATTACGAACTTCATTATAGACGTAGTCCTCAACTTTCAATCGTTCATCTAATGACTGCTTGAAGTTACAATAGCACTGAGAAAAGAGCAATCCCTCACTCACTCCCCCACCCAGTAGCAAGAAATTGACTCATAAGACATAAACTGTTTTGACCTGGCTTCCTGATAACAAACCCCAACACAACACAGCATCCCTACAAACCTTGTTTAATAATAACAACTACTAATTGGCTTGTTTAACAGTCTTCTAAAGTCCAATAAATTATAAAGCAGTCTTTTCAGAACACCGGCTGTTAATTAAGCTCCTTAACAGTGGGCAATAGTTCAAACAAAATAACTTAAGTCAGATGAAGAGTCTTCCAGATAACAGCACACAAACCTGGCTGTTTGGCAAAATGCCCAGGAGGAATTTGCAGGCAACTTTGACGAGTTCAAACGGGACCAGACACAGAGGCTTGAATTTCAATGACCAGGACTTGGAATGAACTTAGTTGCTTCCTGCAAATTCCTTCCTCGATTTCATCACTTAAATAGGCTATGGGAGTGGCCAATTACCCCAAGCCTTACTCTCAAGTAGTCCTTCTTCTCAAGAGCCATTCCTGCCTTTTGGCAGCTCTGCGTGCATGTGCATTGAGAACAGGCTCCTCTTCTTCTTCGTCTTCACTTATGGCAGCCTCTGGAGGTTCTGAAGGCCCTGGCTGAATCTCTGCCTCTGGCACTGAGTCCTCTCCATCCTCCTCACTGTCCGACTCTGGTACCAGCTGCACAGGCCGCTGGCGGGCCACAACATAAACACAATCTCCATCTTCCCATATTTCTTCACAGCAGCCCTGCGAGGAAGGTTGGGCTGAAAGTCATCAAAGTCTCCCTCTGTGGCTACAGATATAGTAGAAACGGAATCTCTCTGGTATCGGTCAAATACATTAGAGTCTACACCTTAGTCCTTGCCTTTCCTATTTCATTTTTCAACTGCATCCTACTCTGATGGGGTGGAGCGGTAGCTCAGTGGTTAAGATGCTGGGCTTCTCAGCTGGAAAGCCAGCAGCCCAGCTTCAAGACCCAAGAGTCATGCAACAGGGTGAGCTCCCATCCTTGCCCCAATTCCTGCCAACCTAGCAGTTCGAAAGTATGCAAATGTGAGAGGATAAATGGGTACCATTTTAGTGGCCAGGTAACAGGACTCTGTGATGCCATGCCATAGAAATGTCTTCAGACAGCACTGGCTCAATGGCCTTGAAACGGAGATGAGCACCACTCCCTATGATCAAAAAAGATTAGTGGAGTAAAATCCGCAGGGAGTCCTTTGTCTTTTTTTTTTACCTACTCTGATGCTGAGTGTAGACTACCCTTTTCTTTGGTTGCTGGAGATCAGGGGTGGTCATACTCTACCCCTATGGATGTCCTGTGATCCTATTTTTAAGGCATCAATGTTGCTGAAAATACTAGGTGATGCCACAGGAATAGCAACATCTCCACCTCTCCTAACTTTAGCAAAGATCAAATTGGAAGCCACTCTGAAAGGATGACCCAACCGGTCACGAGTTGTCTAATATGCATTAAGAGGAGCAACCTGTGCCTTCTTCTCCTGCTGGCAGCTGATGCTTTGGTAGAAAAGTGTGGAATGAAGTTAAGGATTCAACCAATCAGTTTCCTTCACTTGTTCCACGTCAAAATTATAAGGCCAACATCATTTACCAGCCTTGACAGATGAGAGCTTTGCCGTTGGGGCAGCGTAATTTTTGTAGGCATTTTTCTCTACCAATTCGAGCATTAGAAGAATGGATTAGGATTCAAGGATTAGAAAAGATTAAGACAGGGGTGTCAAACTCAAGGTCTGGGGGCAGTAGTGGTATTCACTTACCTTTGCTACCGGTTCGGACATGGGAGCTCACGCGCGGCGCTTCTGCACATGTCCAGAACCTTCTGCACATGCACAGAGTGTCTGTGATGACGTCCGGGTGGAGCCTCCCTCTGCCGCTACCGGTTTGCCTGAACCGGTGTGAACCGGTAGAATACCACCACTGCCTGGGGGCCAGATCCGGCCCACAGAGTGCTTAGATCTGGCCCAAGGGGCTGCCCTGGAAACAGCGAAGGACTGGCCGGCAGTGCCTCTGCCAGCAAAAATGGTGCTGGCTCTGTTTTTCCTGGCAGAGGGTTGCAGGAGGCCGTTGTAGCCTAAAACAGAGCTTGGGAGCCCGGTTTCTTTGGCAGAGCACTCAGGCCACCACAGGCACTGACACAAGTGACGTCGAGCTGGCCACACCCCTGGCCACACCCACTCCACCACCACCCCGAGGTCAAACACAACCCTGATGCGGCCCTCAATGAAATTGAGTTTGAGACCCCTGTACTAAGATGATTGTTAAGGAAGAACCCTTCAATAGTGGCTATCCTCCACCATTAGCTTAGCTGGAGTTGCTTGGAGTTGGTTCTCCCATTCCTTACATCAGAAGAAGGTAGAGGCTTAGGAAGATTCTTGCTTTTGTCTGTTCCAGTAAACCCAGCAGGTGATTTCAACAACAACCTGACAAACCACACGGATTCTATCAATTTGCTATTTCTATACTATGAAGCACTGTGTACATGTGCAAACTTGGCCGAGCAAATTCTAAAACAACATGATTTTCCATGATAGAGTTTAAAATTTCCTTTGGCTAAAGACGGATGGAAAAACATGTCCCGCTATTTAGCCAAATCTTACTGCAAATCTACTCCCAGCCCACCTGATGTCAGAATAAGGCGGAGCAATTATATTGCAATAAGGATTTTCTCTTATCCATTTATCATGCTTATTGCATTCCCCCAAACCGCAGTGGCCGTTGCTTCTTTGAGTGCACTACAGAGGTTTGGCCCAAATCTCATTTTACTGATGTCACATTGGGAAGGATGAATGGAAACATAAGGGGACACGGGCTTGCATAGTTCGGGCTGATGAATCATCTCAGGCTTGCTTGGGCGGTTTGGAAATAGGCTGGGGATACTACTAGGCCACGGCTTACATCAACATGTAAACAGGCACTCTGAGTACAATGGACTTAAAGGGGGGTCTTCCTCCCTGTTTGTTTCTCTGAAAGGAGGTTGAAATTGGATGGGGGGGACTAAGGGGGAGCCCAGCACAAATTAGAGATGGCAAATGGCAGCTAAATCATAGGAAAGAAGAAACCAGGGAGGAGGTAGAGTGTTATAAGCTGTTCAAGCTGCTATCATTTCCCCTTGTGATGTCAACAGAAACCCTTTGCATGGCCGTAGCATTGTTATCAATCATCCGCCATCTGCTTTTCCTCCCTACTGTACGGTATAGTAGGAGGCATTGGGGTGAAAACAGTTTGCAAAGGCAGCTGGAATCTCTAAGCCTTGAATGAGCGCCAGTGGGTTTTGCAGATTGCTCCGAAAATCCAAGCAATTAATCTCCAAAATCTGAAGATAATGCAGCCCAACCGTTGTAGGTTGCGATTTCCAAACAACCCGATAACCCTCATTATTAAGTGAAAGTATAAATGCTATTAGGAGATGGGGGATGATTTAAGCCCATCAAGACATAGCTTCCAGGGCCATGAATAAATAAGTGGGGGGTTGTTGTTTTTTTAGCAAGATATGAGCAAGTAACACAATACAGAGCTTCATTCTTCAAAGGCTGGTGAGTCTGTTATCGTTTTATTTTTATTTTTTTTGCTCCCTATTTTTCTTTTTGTTGTGGTCACTAGCGAGGCATGCTATTGCAGTACAGGTAGGCCTCGACTTACTACCACAATTGAGCCCAAAACTTCTGTTGCTAAGTGAGACATTTGTTAAGTGAGCTTTGCCCCATTTTACGACCTTTCTTGCCACAACTGTTAAGTGGATCACTGCATTTGTTAAGTTAGTAAGGCGATTGTTAAGGGAATCGGGCTTCCCCATTAACTTGTCAGAAGGTTGCAATAGGTGAACACGTGACCACTGTTCCCTCTAAGGTGCGCGGCCGCGCGACCGCGCACGTGATGAGAGAACGCCGCATGGAAGTTTCTAACTTCTGCCCGGCATTTTCTAATGGGAGAGGCTGCGCGCCTGCGCGCCTGCGCAGATAAAAAGAGAACGCCGCGCGCCATTTTCTGCTATTACAGGGAACATTGCACGTGACCCCAGGATATTGCAACCGTCATAAATATGAGTCAAGTTTCCAAGAGTCTGAATTTTGATCACACAACCCTGGTGTCGGGCCGAAGCCATATTTTATTAGAGACTTTGGCCCGCCACATTTGATGCTTTAGAATGGTTCTTGCTGTGGGAATTTGGGAGGGGCTGTTGCATGAGGAATGTAGAGATGTAGTCATAACAAATTCCTTTTATGTTTTCAAGGTCATCCTTTGTTCAGCACCTGCCCAGAAGCTGATGGGAGTAACGGACACATTGGCAAAAGACGAATGGTCAACATGATGAACTTGTGGGTGTGGCGGCAAGGGAATGAACTTTAAACTGGGTAGAAAAACCCTCGTAGCTTTAGATTCGGGTTTCTCACAGATGTGCCAACATGGCTCTGTTAATAAATTGGGACTTTGAGGAATACTTTGCCTCAGACTCTGATTTAGTTTTGGATGCTATTTGGAACCCTGACACTTGGGGATGCTGCAATGGTCGTAAGTGTGAAAAACAGTCATAAGTCACTTTTTTCAGAGCTGTTGTAACTTCAAGTGGTCACTAAGCAAACTGTTGTAAGTCGAAGACTACCTGTACTACTGAAGGTAATGGCTGGTGATTTGGGTTTGGTCTTCAGAGGGACTCCATCTTCATTTTCCATTAATTTTAGTGCATTTTAGAAAGGCAAACTATCTTGGCTGCAAGGAGACTTTTCAAAAGCCAGAGTGGTTCTTCACATCCTACCACCAAGTAATTACCCTCTGTTTCTTGTTCTATTTACACTGCGCTTTTTTAAAGAAATATTTTAATTTTAATTTTAGGAATGAGCCAGGAAAGGCACCATCTGCTTCCTGATTTATGATAAAAACTATTTAAACATTCAAAAGGCTAAATCTGGCAAAATTTTATGTGGCTTTGGAGATTCCATTGTTGTTGTTAGTTGCGAAGTCATGTCCGACCCATCGCGACCCCATGGACAATGTTCCTCCAGGCCTTCCTGTTCTCTACCATCCTCTGGAGTCCATTTAAGCTCACACCAGTGGTAGAATTCAAATTTTTTATTACCGGTTCTGTAGAGTGGCTTGGTGGGCGTGGCTTGGTGGGCCTGGCAGGGGAAGGTTACTGCAAAATCCCCATTTCCTCCCGATCAGCTGGGACTCCGGAGGCAGAGAATAGATGGGGGCGGGGCCAGTCAGAGGTGGTATTTACCGGTTCTCCGAACTACTCAAACTTTCCGCTACCGGTTCTCCAGAACTGGTCAGAACCTGCTGAAACCCACCTCTGGCTCATGCCTATTGCTTCAGTGACTCCATCCAGCCACCTCATTCTCTGTCGTCCCCTTCTTCTTTTGCCCTCAATCGTTCCCAGCAATAGGCTCTTCTCCAGTGAGTCCTTCTTTCTCATCAGGTATTTGAGTTTCATCTTCAGGATCTGGCCTTCTAAAGAGCAGTCAGGGTTGATCTCCTCTAGGACTTACCGGTTTGATCGCCTTGCAGTCCAAGGGACTCGCAGGAGTCTTCTCCAGTACCATAGTTCAAAATTCTATGGAGATTCCATAGAATATGTTTTGAAGACTGACTTGATAATAGCGAACTCCTGGATATTTTAACCTTAGACTAAGATATTTTAACCTTAGACTGTCTACTGTTGAGCTCACCCATTCCTAAGAGGTCTGTAAGGGGCGTGCATAAGTGCACCTGCGTGCCTACCGTCCCTGTCCTAATGTTCCCTTTTACTTTTATTCATTGCATGTATTCAAATTATGTATATACCATATTTTTTGGAGTATAAGACGCACTGGAGTATAAGACGCACCTAGATTTTAGAGGAGGAAAACAAGGAAAAAAGTATTCTGAACCAAATGGTGCAGTAATATATTATTTAATAAAATACCAGTGTAGCAGAATACTTTTTACAACCATGTATACTTTTTACAACCATGTACACTTTTTACAACCATGTATACTTTTAAAAAACTTCAAACTTGACAGCTTTAAGACTAGTGGACTTCAACTCCCAGAATTCCTCCTCCAGTCATGCTAGATGGGGTAATTAGAAGGCAAAAACGCCCCAATTTTTGCAAAAAATGGCCCTTTTTTTGCTCCTTTTTTTTTTTGCAAAAACAGGGCATGCAAAGGATCTGGGAAGCCTGCAGAGCACTCCTAGGGGGTGGAGGAAGGCAACCCCCCCCCCATTTTTGCATAAAAGGGCCGGTTTTTTGCAAAAATTGGATGCGGGGCGGGGCTTCGAGAGGCTAAAAATTGCTGTATTCGGTGTATAAGACGCACCGACATTTCCACCCTCTTTGGGGGGGCAAAAATGTGCGTCTTATACTCCAAAAAATACGGTACTTATATGTATTAGCTAATACGAGATTAAATAAATAAATAAATAAATAAATAAATAAATAAATAAATAAATAAATAAATAAATAAATAAATAAATAAATAAATAAATAAATAACTATAATGTGGACGAGTACCACCATCTCATGCCCATATTATGAGATTTCAGGATTCTGCTGTGGGGGGGGGGGTTAGGAGGTCGGGAGTTTTGATAAGTGGTTAAATCTGCACGTTCTAAAGCATCCCTTGTACTCCTTAAACCCTCCAGTGCCCCAGGTTAAAAAAAAAAGTCAATATTTCTGGCACCCATCCTACCATCTGGAAAGGCTGAAAAAAAAATGGGGACAGACAGCAAGTTTTTTGCGCTTCTGTTCTGCACAATACAAAATGGCAGCAGCGAGCCAATTTTCATCAACTTCAGAAAGCCAAGTAGGTTAGTTCTTGGATGATTGGCACCCAAACATTCCCAGATGGTTGTAGACTAGACTGGGAAGTGGAAAGAAACATTCCAGCATGGCAAATCACCCCCATACAGTTGCCAACAAAGTTACATAGATAGGCCCAGGAGATCATCAAATGTCCAGCTCGGTTCAAATGAGATTTTATTTATAGGTACGATGATCCAGACTATTACATGTCCTAAGCTATTGATGAGACATCACTGGCCACTTCAATGCTGGCAGTTTGACTTACCACCTGCCACCCTTCCATTAAGTCCTTGCTTAAAGTAAAACTTGTGACTGTTTCTGTACTGCTTCAATTATCACACCTGGACCCACCCTCTGCTTCCTCTGCTCTCAATCTCTTCAAAGAGGTTTGGGAGATATTGAGGACTTTTTATCCTTGCAGCCACATGATATGGGATACCCACTTTTGATCACCACATTGCAAAAAAGATGTTGAGACTTTGGGGAAAAGTGCTAAGAAGAACAACTAAGATGATCAAAGGCCTGGATGAAGAACGGTTGCAGGATTTGGGTTTGGCTAGCTAGTCCAGAAAAAAAAAGGACTAGGGAGGACATAATAACGGTATTCCAGTATTTGAGGGGCTGTCACAAACAAGAGGGGGTCAATTTATTTTCCGAAGCACCAGAGGGAAGGACAAGAAACAATGGATGGAAACTAATCAAGGAGAGAAGCAGCCTGGAATTAAGGAGAAACTTCCTAACAGTGAGGACAATTAACCAGTGGAACAGCTTGCCTTCAGAAGTTGTAGGTCAGTGATGGCGAACCTATGGCACGTGTGCCACAGGTGGCACGCGGAGCCATATCTGAGGGCATGCGAGGTATTGCCCTATGTCAGTTCCAGCGCGCATGTGCATGCTGGCCAGCTGATTTTTGGCCTTCTTTTCAGCCGTTTTCGCTCTCCCCAGGCTTACAGTTGGGCCGTTGGGGCCGTTTTTCACCTTCCCCATGGTTCAGGAAAGCCTCCTGAAGCTGGAGATGGGGAAAAACATCCCAACAGGCCAACCGGAAGTTCGTTTCCGGACTTCCGGTTGGCCCGTTGTTCGCCGTCCCCAGGCTTCAGGAGGCTTTCCTGAGTCCCGGGAAGAGGGAAAAACAGCCCAACGGGGCCTACCGGATGTCCGCAGGCTTCAGTGAGGCCTGTGCGCATGTGCGGGGGGGGCAGCGCGGGGGGTTGTGCGCATGCATGGGGGGGGGAGAGTATTGCATTATGGGTGAGGGCACGCACCCATCGCACGTGGGCGCACCCTTTTGGCACCCGAGCCAAAAAAGGTTCGCCATCACTGTTGTAAGTGCTTCATCACTGGAGGTTTTTAAGAAGAGACTGGACAGTCACTTTTCTGAAATGGTATAGGATCTCCTGCTTGAGCAGAGGGTTGGACTAGAAGACCTCCAAGGACCCTTCCAGCTCTGTTCTGATTCTGATTCACTTTTGGCCCTTGCCATTATCATCACACTCGGCCACAGTTGCTTTCATCTTGCAAACTGTCATAAAGGAGATGAGTAACACTCTTTCATACACAGACACACAAACACACACACACACACACACACACAACCTTGGCCAGCTGCCGTCACAAACCAGCCAAGCCAGAGCATCCAACCGCTGCTCACTAGAGATGTAGGGAAACTTTATCACCCAGAAAGGACAAATGAGGTGTATTCGGCCAATATAGCCATTTCTCCTCATTGACTGATTGAAAACGTAATTGATGGCAATTTCCATAACAAAAATCCAGAATGTAGAGTCCAGTGAAAAGGTAAGCAAGCCAATGCTAATGGGAATGGAAAGATATTTTTATTTCTTGTAGGCTCTGTTAACTTGAGGGGGAGGGAGCCATTAGCAGATTTGAAATGATTTTTTTTTAAAGCAAATAAATCTGCCAAGGAAACGAAGACGTCTTTATTTTGGGCTGTTATTTTTTTTCCTAAGAAGTCAGAGGAAGACTGCATGCAGTCCTCGACTTACAACTATTCATTTGGTGACCGTTCAAAGTTACAACAGCCCTGCAAAAAGTGGACTTGTGACCATTTTTTACAGTTACAACCTTTGCAGCCACCCCATGATCATTTATTTATTTATTTATTTATTTTGTGAGATTTATATACCGCCTCACAGTGCAAGCACTCTCTAAGCGGTTTATACCAGTAAGCAATGTATATTTACATTGCCCCCAACAATCTGGGTCCTCATTTTACCTACCTCAGAAGGATGGAAGGCTGAGTCAACCTTGAGCCCGTGAGATTTGAACTGCTTACCTACAGATCACAGTCAGCTAAAGTGGCCTGCAGTACTGCCTCTAACTGCTGCGCCACCTCGGCTCTGATCATGTGATCAAAATTTAGATGCTTGGCAACTGGCTCATACTTATGACCATTGCTATGTCCCAAGATCATGTGATCCCCTTTTGTGACCTTTTGTGAGCATCCACAACTTCTGAATGCAAGCCATTCCACTGGTTAGCTGTTCTCGTTGTCATGAAATTTCTCCTTAGTTCTAGGTTGGTTCTGTCCTTGATTAGTTTCCATCCATTGCTTCTGGTTCTACCTTCAGGTGCTTTGGAGAATAGCTTGACTCCCTCTTCTTTATGGCAGCTCCTTAGATATTGGAACACTATCATGTCACCCTTCTGCAGTTTATAGTATAGAATTATGGTTATAAGGTGTTGGCCAAGTATTAGGGAGACCCAAGTTAAAAGCTCTACGGAATTTTTTGCGTGGTTGGGCTAATCACTATTTTCAGCCCAACCTATGTACAGTTTTTCAGAGGAACATGTCCTCTCCATCATCTTCTGTCTCATTTCATAGGATGAGGATGGAATGAATTTTGGGCTGCCTCAGCTTTGTTGAGGAAGTGTCCTCAAGACTTGTTGTAATTTCAGTTCCCAGAATCCCCAGCCAGCACACTTCTAGAAACCTGGAAGTTATAGTACCTCATCTAGGTAGCATCAGACTGAGGAATTATATAGCATGTATAATTAATCTCTCTTGTTGCGAAGTAGTTAATCCCTCCTATATCCCTGGGATGGAAGCTCTCATTGGTACCAGCAGTTCCCCATCTCTGTTAAGTAATGTTATCAGCAGGTAATTACAAAATTATATAAGCATGAATTTACTGTTGATATAAATTGCTGTATTATAACTCTAGAGGTTACGTAGTGTAGTTGTATGTATGTTATCTTATTGTTTTGTTGTGTCTATTTTTTGTATATACCGTATTTTTCGGAGTATAAGACACACCGGAGTATAAGACACACCTAGATTTTAGAGGAGGAAAACAAGGAAAAAAGTATTCTGAACCAAATGGTGTGGTAATATATTATTTAATAAAATACCAGTGTAGCAGAATACTTTTTACAACTATGTATACTTTTTACAACCATGTACATTTTTTACAACCATGTATACTTTTTACAAACTTCACACTTGACAGCTTGAAGACTAGTGGACTTCAACTCCCAGAATTCCTCCTCCAGTCATGCAAGATGGGGTAATTAGAAGGCAAAAACACCCCAATTTTTGCAAAAACCGGCTCATTTTTCGCTCTTTTTTTTGCAAAAACAGAGCATGCAGAGGGTTTGGGAAGCCTGCAGAGCACTCCTAGGGGGTGGGGGAAGGCAAAAACGTCCCCATTTTTGCAAAAACCGGCCCGTTTTTTCCAAAAATGGGATGCGGGAACGGGGCTTCGGGAGGCCAAAAATGGCTGTATTCGGTGTATAAGACGCACCGACATTTCCATCCTCTTTTGGGGGGCAAAAAGCTGCGTCTTATACTCCAAAAAATACGGTATATTTCTTTTTGTGTGTTGTTTTTAAATGTAAATAACCAAATAAAAATTATTTTTTTAAAAAAAAATGTTATTAGCAGATACATATTTCATTCTTCATATACCCAATGATAGGGCTGAGCCATTGCTAAGTCTCATTTATTTTTCAGGTTTGCCTACCACCATAATCAGGAGCCGAGGTGGCGCTGTGGTTAAAAGCAGCACTGCAACCTACTTCAGCTGACTGCTAGTTCAGCAGTTCAGCTGTTCAAATCTCACCGGCTCAAGGTTGACTCAGCCTTCCATCCTTCTGAGGTCGGTAAAATGAGGACCCAGATTGTTGGGGGCAATATGCTGAACTCTGTAAACCGCTTAGAGAGGGCTGTAAAGCACTATGAAGCGGTATATAAATCTAAGTGCTATTGCTGTTGCTATTGCTAAAAGAATCTTAACAGCTGTTATAATAAAAGCATAGAACATTTGGCAACTTAGCAGATTCTCACAAAATATAATAATAAAAAAATATTCATCTGGGCTAACAAGCCAAGATACTTCAAGCCCCATCATCCTCCAGGCATTCTTCATTCTGTTTTAGCCAACTTCCAAAGCCATCTGCTGCATACCAACCTGATTTCAACTCTTCAAAGGACCCAAAAATTAAATCCGAACTGCTTGAGAGCCACATAAGGAAAGCTGTGGAAGAGGTCAAAAAGTCAACAGTGAATGGAGCCATCTGGATCATGATGATGAAAGGCTGTTGGAGACTGAGCCAAGTGGAAGGGCTATTCCTTCTGCTCTAATGAAGAAGAGGCTTAGGAAGGCATGTTTTAATATTTTAACATTAATTGGGGAGAGACAAACAGAAAAGAGAGAGGTCAGAAAAGGAAGATCCCTACACATTTGGCTCAATATTTTCTTTTTCTTAAAATACATCTATGGAGATTCTCAGTCATCCAGGTCATAGTTGTCCCAAAGGTGCTTTTTCAAGAGGCAACTGGACTTTCTGGTTTTTCTTTGAAGACATTTCGCTTCTCATCCAAGAAGCTGCTTCAACTCTGGGTGGTGGAGAATGGAAGGATTTATACTGCTTGTAGACAATTGGTCATTTGCATTCTTCTCTTTTTTCTTAAAATAAAGCTCTGTACCCCTATGGGTGAGTAAGACTGTTCAGTTCTCCATTTATTTAATACAGGTAGGCCTTACCTAGTGACTATTTGTTCAATGACAATTCAAAGTTACATTGAAAAAAAAAAGACTTACAACTCGTCCTTGAAGTTATGACTGTGGCACCATCCTTGTGGTCATATGATTGAGATTTGCAGCTTCCAACAAGCAAAGTCAATAGCAGAAGTTGGATTCGTTTAATAAGCATGGTGATTTCATTAAAAACTGTGGTAAAAATGATTGTAAAACAGCGGAGAGTTCCGGTTATTTTCGCTACCGGTGCGCATCGCAAGCATGCGCAGAAGTGAACTCACGTTCCATCGTGCGATTTCACTTCCGCACATGCTTAGGACGACATTACAAGCCGAAACATAGTTGAGGCGCTTCTCAGCTGTGCTTTGGAGAAAGAATAAAGGTCAGTATTCACACAAGGGCGGGTGGGAGGGCTTTTTCCCCGACAGCTCAGGATGCGGAGAAGCGCCAGAAAATGACATCATCACCGGGCTCCTACCGGAGCTGTGCTCCACACCGCACCGGTAGAAACCCACCACTGTTTTTTTTTTTATTTTATTTTTTGCATTTGTGTTTATGCAGTTAGGAATCCATACACATTTTATTTATTTTAAAACTGTATTTCTGCAGTTGTGCAGTTGACACATACTGAATTAACATTATATATCATCATCATCATAATACAGGTAGTCCTTGACTTACGACCACAATTGAGCCCAAAATTTATGTTGCTAAGTGAAGCATTCATTAATTTTCGGCTTTTTTCTCTCTTTTTTTGCTCTCTCAACATCAATCCAGCTTTACCTCTTGGGAGGTGCATCATTTTACCACTGAAAATGAGAGGAACATTATCTCTCTGCTTTTGAAAGTAAAGTAGTCCTCAATTTATGACCATAATGGAGCCCATAATTTATATTGCTAAGCGAGAAATTTGTTAAGTGAGTTTTGCCCCATTTTATGACTTTTCTTGCGGCATTTGTTAAGTGAATCACTGCAATTGTTAAATTATGGTCATTAAGTGAATCTGGCTTCCCCATTGACTTTGCTTGTCAGAGGGTTTCGACAGGTGACCACATAACCCCGGGACATTACAACCATCATAAATGTGAGTCAGGTGTCAAACATCCGAATGTAAATCACCAGATCGTGGGGATTTTGCAACAATCACAAGTGTGAAAAATGGCCATAAGTCACTTTTTTCAGTGCTGTTGTAACTTTGAACGGTCACTAAGTGAACTGTGGTAAATCGAGGACTACCTGAACAATTTGTGATTTTAAGGGTTGCAAAAAAGGAAAGATTTGGGGGCTGAATCATGTAGGAATTTTTGGAGATGTCACATGCCTGCCAGAAACATCCAATTTTTTGTTTCTTGTCTTTGATTGTCAAAGAAAGAAGCAGCATTTTTATTTATTTTATTTTATTTATTTATTTGTCAAGTACATGTTGGTAATATACATAGATATAACATTGTTTATATACATAAGATGAGTACTGATAAGAGGGAACATTAGGACAGGGACCGTAGGCACGCTGGTGCGCTTATGCACACCCCTTACTGACCTCTTAGGAATCGGGTGAGGTCAGTTTTGGGGGTTTGGTGACGAAACCACAGAGTCAGGTAGTGAGTTCCAGGCATTTACCACTCTGTTGCTAAAGTCATATTTTCTACAGTCAAGTTTGGAGCGGTTCACTTTGAGTTTGTATCTGTTGTGTGCTCGTGTATTGTTGTGGTTGAATCTGAAGTAGTCATTGAGAGGAAGGACATTGTAGCAGATAATTTTATGAGTTATGCTTAGGTCGTGCCGAAGGCGACGTAATTCTAAGCTTTCTAAGCCCAGGATTTCAAGTCTGGTTGCGTAAGGTATTCTGTTGCGAGTAGAGGAGTGGAGGACTCTTCTTGTAAAGTATCTCTGGACACTTTCTAATGTATTTATGTCCGATATGCAGTGTGGGTTCCAGACAGATGAGCTGTATTCGAGGATTGGTCTGGCGAATGTTTTGTATGCTCTGGTTAGTAGTGTGATATTACCGGAGAAGAAGCTACGTAAGATTAGGTTAACAACTCTTGAAGCCTTTTTGGCGATGTTGTTGCAGTGGGCTTTGGCACTTAGGTTGTTTGATATGAGTATTCCAAGGTCTTTGACAGAGTGAGGGTCGTCTGTAAGGTCTTGACTTTTCAGCTTGTATTTAGTGTTCTGATTTTTTTGCCAATGTGTAGGACAGAGCATTTGTTGGTTGAGATTTGGAGTTGCCAGATATTTGACCATTGTGACACAAAGTCTAGGTTTGTTGTCCCCTGGCTCCTTGGTCCAAAATGTTCTGAGCTGAGCTGTGAGAACTTCAGGCAACAAAGAAGCTGCCCAATTCTTTGTAAGCAGGAATAAGTTATATTATCTTGCTGCTAATGACTTGGCTGGGAGCTTGAGAGAAGAGAAATGGTTGACTTTGGCCAGCCAAAATGGTCACTCTTGATTGCACTTTCTCCTGTCGTTTAACTTATGAGGTGAGGGGGGATGGAGGAGCATTAAAGCTTTGGCTGCTGTAGTGTGACATTATCTGCAATGTCAAAATGGGAAATATCATTTTTTTCCCCATCCCCTGGACGAGAGTAATAATTTATCGGTTGCTGGGAAATGGCGAGAAAAATCATTTTATTGTATGGCATAGGACAATGTGAGAACCCAGCCAAATGTAGCTCATTAGCAAGCAGTGATTTAAATGCTGCTGGTTGAGCCTGGTATATATGTTCCTGTCAGTATGTGAAATTAGGCATTTTATAGAATGCCAGGAAATGTATATAGAGTGCCAAAAAATGGGATTTCAAAAGTATGAAACGCTTAATGTTTCGCACATTTCCTGGGCATGCGATGCAATGCCAAAAGGCAAACTGGCAAAGCATAAAATACACCCGCTTAAATGCCATTCTAGGCATTATGCAGAATGGCATTGTTCAAACAAGTAGGTCAATACTGTTTTTTTCTTTCTTTTGTTTTTTCCAGTAAGCAAGTCCTGTACTTTTTTTTATATTGTTCTGTTTGTTTCCTAGTATGATTTGATTGCTTATTAGTAACCTATGACTATCACTAAGTGTTGTATCTTATGATTCTTGATGAATGTTTTTTTTCTTTCTTTTTTTCCTTTTATGTACACTGAGAGCATATGCACCAAAGACAAATTCCTTGTGTGTCCAGTCCCACTTGGCCAATAAAGAATTCTATTCTATTCTATTCTATTCTATTCTATTCTATTCTATTCTATTCTATTCTATTCTATTCTATTCTATTCTATTCTATTCCATCCTATCCTATCCTATCCTATCCTATCCCATCCTATCCTATCCTATCCTATCCTATCCTATCCTATCCCACTTTACTTTGCATTTCTTCTTTCATTTTCACATACGTCTTTTCAATAATGGTGCAATGGCTCAGTGGTTAAGATGCTGGGCTTTGTCAGAAAGCTGACAGCCCAGGTTCGAAACCCAAGTGTTGCGCAATGGGGTGAGCACCTGTCTTTGCCTAGCTCCTGCCTACCTAGCAATTCAAAAGCATGAAAGT
Organism: Diadophis punctatus similis; assembly: GCA_023053685.1. NCBI lineage: Eukaryota > Metazoa > Chordata > Lepidosauria > Squamata > Dipsadidae > Diadophis > Diadophis punctatus. Next base: position 5,072,704 of record JALIGW010000003.1, on the reverse strand, counting down.
GCAAGTAGATAAATGTAGAGTCGTGGTGGTGCAGTGGTTAGAATGCAGTACTGCAGGCTACTTCTGCTGACTGCCGATTGCCAGCAGTTTGGCAGTTCAAATTTCACCAGGTTCAAGGTTGACTCAGTTGACTCAGTCTTCCATCCTTCCGAGTTTGGTAAAATGAGGATCCAGCTTGTTGGGGGCAATATGCTGACTCTGTAAACCACTTAGAGAGGGCTGTAAAGCACTATGAAGTGGTATATAAGTCTAAGTGATAGTGCTATACTGCACCATACAGCCATTGCTCTTGCATCCGTTACGCAAAGATGGAGTCTTGCATTATTATTTCAAGACAGGGATATGCACAAATGTCATACAAAGTGTTAAAAAAAAATCAATCGTTAAAATGCCATGTAGAAAGACACTTCTGTTTTGGGGGCTCTGCATCTAATGTTCTTGGAAACAGCCCCCAATAGTGGCATGTTTAAATGCCTTAAATCACGGGTGTCAAACTCAAGGCCCATGGGCCTGATCCGGCCCGCGGGGTGTTTAGATCTGGCCCACAGGGCCTTCCTCGAAACAGTGAAGGACCTGCCCGCAGTGGCTCTGCCAGCGAAAATGTCACGAAGTGAATATTGTCAGTTGTGAGTCTATGCAGGGTGATGCACCCCTATCTAATATTATGGTATGTTCCAATACAAGCAGAACACGTGATATGATGTTCTACGCATGTCTACATTCCTAATCCACCATTAATCATTCTTCTGCCTTGCCTTCGACCAGAACGGTCATGTTACTCAGCAAAGATGTAGGTTTATTGTTTTATATTGTTTTTATACTGAAATAAATATTTTCTACTAGACATTTAATCTCGGTTTTATTTCTAACTATTGAATTCCAAGTAAAAGATCCAATATCGCCTCTACGGGGATATTCTTCCCTTAACATGGTAGCATTCGGACGGATCGAACTTTATCTCATTCTAACAGAAAATGGAGCTCCATTTTCGCTGGCAGAGGGCTGCAGGACGTTGAGCTGGCCGTGCCCACTCCGGCCACGCCCATTCAGCCCCTCGAGGTCAAACACAACCCTAATGCAGCCCTCATTGAAATTGAGTTTGACACCCCTGCCTTAAATCATGCATGGAGGGCTGTTCTTAAGGAAAAAGCCAAGTAAGTAGCATTCCTAATCAGCAACCACACCTCTGAGGAAGCCTCTCAAGTCGCAACTCTGCCAAAAAAAAACCCATCGCAACATTTCACTTCCCAGGTGCTAAGTAAATAAGACAAACTGGAGGAATCAGAATGCGTGGTCGCACAGCATTCCTGCGTGCACTGATCAAAAAGAGAGATTGCTTCTATTTATGTTGCACAGAGGCGTCACATAACAATTGTTGGCTGCGGAAGATCGAACGCTTAATCTCTAAAGTGCAATTAAAAGTTTTAGAGGAGAAAGGCGAGTGCAAACAGTTCCAGTATTGTTCTTCCTCAGGCGTGCTTGACAATGTAATTGTGAGGACATTGTGGTTTAAAAGGTGAAACGTCTCTTGAGTTCTCAGGAATCCATTGAAATGTCCAATGTTTCTTCTTTTTAGCAAAAATACAAAACTGTGGGGTTCTTTTTTCCTTTAGAATTGCCTTTTTCCAGAGTATTTTTTTCAGTTCTCCAATCTGGTCTTGCAAATCTGGCCTCTTTTATGCAGTGGCATGACTTGTTCTTAACAAATCCGTGTTGGCTGTTGGTTATTACTTGGTTTGTTTTTAGATGGGAGATCTGGTTTTTAATTATTTTTTCCAGTATTTTCCCAGGTATTGATGTTAGGCTGATTGGTCTGTAGTTTCCTGGGTCTGTTTTTTTACCTTTTTTGAAGATGGGGACCACGTCAGCTCTTTTCCAGTCCTCAGGGAATTCCCCTGAGTTCCAGGATTTGTGGAAGATGTGGTGCAGTGGTTCCGAAATGACTTCTGCTAGTTCTTTTAGGACTCTGGGATGTAATCCGTCTCTGGGACTCTGGGATGTAATTGATGGAGGAGTATATTTTGGTTACTGTTAGTTAAACTAACAGGGGTAGAGCTTAATCCACTCGAGCTCACCCCCAAGTATGTATGGTTGTTGAATGGTTGTTTGATGTTTTTTTATACTGTGTTTTTAAATTTTTTATATCTGTTTTTAATTAATATTTAATATTTGGTCATTCTTGTATTTTTCTCTGTTGTACGCCGCCCTGAGTCCTTCGGGAGTTGGGCGGCATATAAGAATACCAAAATAAATAAATAAATAAATAAACAAGTCTCTGTGTTTAAGGAACAAAGGAAATGGGTTTTTTTCTTTCTCTCGTATGATTCCCACCTTTTAAAATGTAGCTTGGATAGAAATGTGGCATTCTCTTTTGTGCATTTCTTAATAAATTTAACTTTTAACTCAAACATGTTGAATGTATGCTAGCATTGATTAATAGCTGGGATAGAGTATATTCTGCATCCATGAATGGTTATTTTATAAACGTTTTTCTTTTTAATGGGGTCTTCTGCTACTTAATTACTTGGTATTTTTTTAGCATTCTGCATATGGTCAGGAATCCATCCATTATAAGGGCTGCTGCTGCTGAATTCAAACCTCCAATAACAATACACACCTCCTTAATCATTTGAGATAAACTGGGACTTCATTTGCAGAGTGGTAACTTGGAAAAAGGGAAGAAATATTCATTAAGAACAAAATAACTTTCACAGCACTGTTTTTAAATAATTTCATTAAAGATAATTGCAATATTAAGCCCTTTGGTTTTGTAAAAAAAATGCAAAGGAAAAAAAGAGAGAGAGAGAGAGAGAGAGAGAGAGAGAGAGAGAGAGAGAGAGAAAGAGAGAGAGAGAGAGAGAGAGAGAGAGAGAATAACTTCCAATGTTCATCACAAGTGTAAACAATTTTAGTAACTTTCCGTCTCTTAATTTACACCAATGATCTCTTCATCAGATATCCCTTCTCTTATCCATAAAATATCATCATTTCAGTCTTGGTGTTAGCAAAAGTCCTTTAAGAGTCAGAAATAACAAAGTATCTATTTTAACCTTGATTAGATAAACCAATTTTATATCCCTTCTTTTACTTCTAACATTCTTTGGTTCATTCAAGAAATGCCAATATGATTTCTTTCCATATTTTTTTTTTGCCCCTTCTTGCAAGATTCATGATTTTAAACAAAATCATGTTTGTTTGTTTAAACAATTTTAAACAAAATTTCACCTCTTTTGCAAATCCAATATATAAGAATTATCCAAGTCACTCTGTTTTTTATTTGTAATTCCCTTTTAATTTTTAAAGCATCGACTGATTTCTTTTGTATGTCCAATGAGACATCTTTTTCTATGTCATTCCTGTAGTCTTCATTTGTAGATTCACTTTCATTTAAACTCTGGGTCTGTCCCGTCAGTTAAAACTTGTTCTTTTTCTACCAAAACATTAAAATTTGTTCCCTTTCTTCCAAAATATATTTTGGACACAGTCTACCCATAGAAGCAAACATCACTATTGATATTGTTGATATTAACTTGATTCCATTTTTTAAAAAGTGTCCTTCAGTATTTCCAATGTTATAATATTTTGTGTTATTTTATAGCTGTTAATTGGATTTATGTATTTTTCTCCTTTAATTAAAATCTTTAGTTTCCTCTAGTGTCCAATTTTTAAAATTAATTAGCTTTATTATATTTTTTAAAAAATTCAAACAAGTCCATTTTTCCGTAGGAAGATTTCTTCATAATTAATTCCAAAATCTTATTTTATACTATCTGGATCCTTAATCCATTTATAAGTTTCTAAAATATAAGTCTTAATCACCTTCTTGTTGTTTATATAAATTTTTGAAAAAATCTTAAGCGTGTAGTTAAATTTTTCTTTCATTAAGGATTGAAATCAGACCCAACAGCTTTTTTTCAGACTTGTTGATCCAAAGATCTCTAAAAGCTGAAAAGCAGTTAACGCACAATTTCCTAATGTGATTAGAAAAGGAAACATTTGAACGTAGGGTCCTTTTAAAGACTTGAGCAAGATAGCAATAGCACTTAGACTTATTTACTGCTTCACAGTGCTTTACAGCCCTCTCTAAGTGGTTTACAGAGACAGCATGTTGACCCCAACAATCTGGGTCCTCATTTTACCGACCTCGGAAGGGTGGAAGGCTGAGGCAACCTTGAGCCAATGGGAATCGAATTGCCAAACTGCAGCCACTAGAAGTAGCCTGCAGTACTGCATTCTAACCACTGTGCCACCACAGCTCATCCATTATCTCCCAATGCTCAAAATCCACTGGAAACTGTGTCTTGTGGTTTCCTTGTGAGAAGCAACTGTCTGGAGCACTTGTGGGTGATCTCCTGCCCTCTCTGTCTGGAGAAGTTTGAAGCACCAGTCTAGTCACCTATTCTTTGTTCTTTTCTGTGATTGTTGGCTCCACTTTTCACTGGAACCATCTTCACACTTTGCCATTTTTTCCCCTCTGGAAGTCCATAGCACTAAGGTGTTAAAACAACAAGAAGACATTAGTGACAATATGGGAAGCGTTATATTTTTATTTCTCTCTCCCCCTCAGAACACTATAACATAAATATCTGGTAAAAGTGTTTGGCATTGATTCTGCAAAAAAGGATTTTATTGCAGCAAACTCTAATGATTCATTATCGGTGCAAAGAAAAAAGAAAGAAAAAAAAAGAATTTTGACTGGAACCTGTGAGCAAGCATCTTCACACAGCAATCCCAAACTCCTAAATTGTGTAAGATAGAATGGAATTTCCCCCCCTCATCTTGAATTTTCTTAGCTAACATCTTACATCCAGTGAAGGAAGCTGTGGTCCAAATAAGCAAATTCCTGTCCATTAAGCTGTTACAACTGGTTTCCTGTTGGGACTGCAGAGCATTACTACAGCTGCTTCATACTTTCAGAATGAACCCCTTCCATTCCTACCATGGACGAATGGTTGCAGAAGTTGATGGAGTTGGCTGAAATGGCAAAATTGGCTATTTTTATTAAAGAAAAGAACATACCGTATTTTTCAGAGTATAAGACGCACCTATTTTTTGGGGGGGGGGACAAGAAAAAAAAATCTGCCTCTGCCTCCCAGCAATTTGGCTCCTTGCAGCGAATAGCTCGTTTCAGCGTCAGCGCAGCCTGATTAGCACAAGAAAAAAAATCTGCCTCTGCCTCCCAGCAATTTGCCTCCTTGCAGCAAATAACAAACAGCTTGATTAGCACAAACAGCTTCAGCACAGCCTCATTAGCACAAGCAGCTAATTGTCAGTTGGATTGGCCTCCCGACAATCAGCTATTTCAGGCTGCAAGGAATATCATAGCCAATTGCCGCCTCCATGCGCCCCATTTTTGACAGGTGGGCTACATTTGGTGTATAAGACGCACCAAAATTTTCACCCCCTTTTAGGGGGGGAGTGCGTCTTATACTCCAAAAAATATAGTAAGTACTTTTGTTTCCACGTAGAGGCCACTTCTGAACTTCATGCTTGATGTGGAAAAGAATGAAAATTTGATTTTGGGTTTTACCAATTAGACTGATAGATCTTTATAGAAATGGCTTGTTCATATTATTATGAAAAAGCAAAAGGTTGTGATTTGATGTTAATGCCTTATTTTACTGTAACAGAGAGTTGGAAGTCAATGCTCCTTTTTCTCTTTTTTTCCTTATCTTTCCCCACTTCTCCTTTCCTCCCCCCCCCCACTGCTTTTCTATTTACTTTGTATTTTTTAATATATTTTTATTAATTTTCAAATATTTACAAAATCACATTGTATCTTTGAGCAATTCTACATTGTCACAAGTGCATTGATACCTTATTATTACATTGATACATTACATATTTACATATTTACAATATTCTATGTTCTATTTAATTTTCCTTTTTTTGTTTTCTATGTTCTATCCACTGATACCATTTTTCCCATATGTTATCATAATTTGAATCTTTTTGGCCTCTTAACTCAATCGTAAGTTTGTCCATTTCAGCGCAGTCATAAGTTTTCTTGATTAGTAAACTTTCTGTAGGTGATTTGGGGTTTTTCCAACATTGTGCATAGGCGAGTCTTGCTGCAGTTGTAATATGTAGGATAAGATATTTAATGTTCTTATTGTATTGATTTTTAAATATTCTGAGTAGTAGAAGTTCCGATGTGAATTCTATTGTTATTTTTGTTATTTTTTTGTAACCAGTTATGTATTTTGGACCAGCATTTTCTCGCTTCGGGGCATAACCACCATTTTGTATTTTGTATTTTATAATGCTTTATAATTCAATTAAAAATGGTTGACCAGAACGAACCTCTGTAAAACTTGCTTTTGAATGAAGCAATGAGCAATAACCAGAGTAGCATCTGCATTCTTGCATTTCTCTTATTTACAGCAATAGAAAACCTTCTTCATTTGCAAAAAGCAGCAGGGCTTAATGGGCGTAAATATTCCTCATCCGCTATAATGCTGAAGAAAAGCAGGTGGTGATTTGAAGGCCCCATCCCTACTGTTGGACGGTCTTTGCAATCATTTCAGAAGTTGAAGCTTTCTTCATTTCCAAAGGCTTTAACGAGTCCACGTGCCCAAGTATTCAAGGAGTTCATCCAAAGTACAAAATGTACTAAATAAAAGGAAAATGAATCAGACTTGCTCTTGCCATCCTGTCCTCTTCTGATTCACTTTGGGAGGTGAGGTGTGCTCCCAAGTTCTTCAAAATCTTTTCCTCCAAAATGCAAACAGCTTTGAAAGGAAGATTCTCAGCACTTTGGTTTTCTTCAGACCGAATTCCTTTGTCATTCAGGCTTTATTCAGATTTAACAAGGGGCTCTTAAAAGAAAGGCACACAGAGACAATCTGGCTCCCCTTAACGCAGAAAATATTTGAGTCCTGTTGTAAGCGTCCTTCTTCTGTTTTAATAGTTTATTCTTGTGTAGACTGTCTAGAGTTGCTTCAATGAAAGACGAGGCATCTAATAAATTTGACAAACAAGGAAAAACAAACGCAATTCGCTTTTGAACTTTCTTTCCTTTCAGCTGTATGTTTGTGCAAAGCTGCATCCGGACACATGGAAATCTGCAGAGATGGGAATGAGGGATGAAGCCAATGCTGCATTCTGCCAATACATGTATCCTCTTCACTTGTTCTTTCACATATACAGAGAACACAAAGGTAAACAGGACCAAGATTATGTGCCTGGTGGCAGAATGGAACAATCTGTCATGGCCAACTTGCCATGGGACAATTCAACAATTCAATGTAATTATTTAAAATAATGTATTTATTTATTATTTTTATCGTTCATATTCCATTTTGTCCCTCCTTTGGCATCCATTTTTAATGATTCTATTCCACCATTTCTTTGATATAAGTGTAACTCTTGTCCTACAGCGAGCTGTCCAGCAGCAAGTTGGCCATGGTGAGTTGGCTGTGGCAAGTTGGCCATGGCGAGTTGGCTGTGGCAAGTTGGCCATGACAAGTTGGCTGTGGCAAGTTGGCCATGGCGAGTTGGCTGTGGCAAGTTGGCCGTGGCGAGTTGCTTGTGGCAAGTTGGCCGTGGCAAGTTGCTTGTGGCAAGTTGCTTGTGGCAAGTTGGCCGTGGCAAGTTGCTTGTGGCAAGTTGGCCGTGGCAAGTTGGCTGTGGCAAGTTGGTCGTGGTGAGTTGCCTGTGGCAAGTTGGCCGTGGCAAGCTGGTTGTGGCAAGTTGGCTGTGCCAAGTTAGCCATGGCGAATTGGCCGTGCCAAGTTGGCCATGGCGAGTTGCCTGTGGCAAGTTGGCCATGGCGAGTTGCCTGTGGCAAGTTGGCTGTGGTGAGTTGGCCATAGTGATTTGGCTGTAGAGAATTGGCCATGGCAAGTTGGCTGTAGTGAGTTGTCCTAGACCCCTTGGTGGACAGTTGCACTCATTGCCCAAGGAAGAGGTTCTCCATTATAGTTTTTGTAAGAGGAGAGTTGTGTTAGTCTATGGTGGCAAAAAGTCAGAAGTCCCACAGCAATCTTTCTGATAAACTTTATTAAAAAGGCATAAGCTTTTGTGACTTTGCATCTGATCAAGCAAGCTGCAGTTCATACAAGCTTATGCCTTTTAATAATATTTATTAGTTGAAAAAGCTGTTAGCAGATTCCTTTGATTTCTACAAAAGCCCAAATGTTGTCATTTACAAATGGTTAGTTTTTTGGTGAGAATTAGCTATGATGCCTTGGTAAAACCACACTTGAGATATTGCATCCATTTTTGGTTGCCATGATATAAAAATATGTTGAGATTCTAGAAAGAGTTCAAAGAAGAGCATAAAGATGATTAAGGGTCTGGAGGTTAAAACTTATAAAGAACAGTTGCAAAAACTGGGTAAGTCTAGCTTAACGAAAAGAAGGACTAGGGGGTGACATGATAGCAGTGTTCCAATATTTGAGGGGCTGCCACAAAGAAGAGGGAGTCAAGCTATTCTCCAAAGCACCTGAGGGCAGAACACGAAGCAATGGATGGAAACTAACCAAGCAGAGAAGCAACCTAGAAGTAAGGAGAAATTTCCCGACAGTGAGAACAATTAATCAGTGGAACAAATTGCATCTGGAAGCTGTGAATGCTCCAACACTGGAGTTTTTAAAGAAGAGACTGGACAACCATTAGTCCGAAATTGTAGAGAGTTTCCTGCTTGAGCAAGGGATTGGACTAGCAGACCTCCAAGGTCCCTTCCAACTCTGTTATTCTGATCCTCAGTGGAGAAAGCAGTCTATCTCCAAAGACTGGAAGTTGGTGGCTATTATTGAACTAGTATATGTTGAGTGAAGTTGGCTATGGTGGTCTTAATAGGGCAATTCTTCTTTTGTTTGTTTTCTGGCCCAATTTATTGTAAAAACCTTGCTTGTAATTCCAAGAAGGGCAAACTTACTAACATGTTCCATATTTGGAATTTTTTAAAAAAGAAAAGAAAATGATGAGTAAAGATATTGAGGAGAGGGAAGAAAATGGCCTAAAATATAAGAGACAATGAACATTTTTGGTAGTTAAGCCATAGTGACTGATTTGAAAGAAAGTGGAAAATTAGAGGTGGTTGACCCAGGCGACAAAAATAGGAGAGAGGAGGTAGCATTAGAATAACAGTAGATATACCTGGTAGAATGTATTAAATATATAAATATAGATAAAGGGAAAGATACAAGGTTAAGAAATAGCTCTGACGTTGGGATGAAGTTAGGGTTTTTGAATTCCTAGTCTGCTAACCATAGAATGGATTATGATTAGATGTGCTCAGGGAAGGATAAGAGGGAGAAAGAGGAAGTAGAAAGGAAGGGGAGAGGGAGAGGAGGAAAGAGGTAGAGAGGGAGGAAGAAGGTAGAGGGGAGAGAGGGAGATAGAGAGAGGGGAGTAGTATGAAATATAGAAGGGAAGCAGACTGGAGATAAAAGCATAAAAGGAGCAACTAAGGAGATATGTCTATGATATTATGGATAGAAACTTATTACTATGGATATTTTGATGACATGGTATATGTATGTATATTTGTGTATGTTTGGTGGAATTTTTTTTTAAAAAAAGATGTTCCATATTTGTTGTCTGGAATGTTACTTTCCGTGTCATACAACTATCTTCTTAGTCCTGTGGGACACTATTTGGGGTGGGAAAATTTGAAATTTAAATGTATATGCCACTCAACTCCCAGCAACACATATGTGCTTTACTTTCAAGTAAATTATCTCATAGTGTGTGTACATAAGTATAGGCACTCCTCGACATTCATTTAATAATGATTCAAAGTTATAACAGCCTTGGAAAAAGTGACTTACAACCAGTTGCAATGTCCTGTAATCAGGTGATCATGATTTCTCGTCTGTTTTGCTGATTTCCGGCAAAAAAAAAACCACCATTGAGAAACCTGGATTTGCTTAACGACTGCAGGATTCACTTAACATCCATGGTGATTTGCTTAACAACCGCCATAAAGATTATCGTAAAACTGGGTCCAATTTGACTTAGGACCACAATGATTTATGATGAAAATTTTGGACCCAGAGATGGTTGTAAATCAAGGACTACAGACATATAGTAGCAGAGCAGAACAGATATATAATTTGTGTCTGAGTGTTCTGTGTTTTCACCGTACATTAATGTTCTTAGGGCTTAGGCAAAGAATTCTGGTTAAGGCATATGGTTTTGCAATAAAACATCCACGTTATTCAACATTTTCCCCAATGCTCATTCACTCAACATACTTGATCTTCTCACCTTAGATCAGCCAAGTCATCTAAATCCTAAAACTCTGCAGCATCTCAGATAAGGGGGTGCATTTGGGGGGTCTTGTAGCTGTGATATATTTGGAAGTTGGAGAATATCTGGATAATCCCTCTGATTGTCATTTATTGAACTGCACAGACTTCCTTATTCTTTTATAAACAATTCAAATCTCTACAAATAGTGTCCACTATTTGCATCGGTGCAAATGAATTCTTACAGAAAATAAAATTGAAATGCAAGGCAGAGGTTAAGAAAATTTGTGCTGCGCCAGGCAAATGATACAATGGAGTACAGAATATATTGATCAAGGAATAGTCTAGCCCTCAAATGCCATTCTTGCGCACCCCCTGCTGCTCACAATGGGAAGTACCAAAAATTGGTAGCCCATTTTCCCAAATTCCACTCCTGAAAAAGGCTACTGGTGAAATAACATTTAATATAAAACAGAATCACATTGTTTTCACTACAGCTCCAAGAATAAAATAAACATTATGCAATCTTTCTGAATGTTATATTTTTATATTTATTATACCTTTAAATAGCTAATAATAAGTCATTACTTTAGAAATTTAATTTAATTTATTAAGCGTTCTTGTAAGCTGCCCAATCCCGTGGAACTCAGGGCGGCGTACAACATGGGTAAGAACAATGCAATAAAAACATAATAGTTTAAAAACAGAACATTATTTTTTAAAAAAATATTCATTCATGAGGGAAACACATCTTGTTTAAGCTGGTGATAGAAATCTGCCTTGAATTTTAATTATTATTCCTGGAATATTCTTATTAGCACAAGCACTTCTTTATCAATCAACTTGCTCCATTCTTCTAACAATGAGAAATATTCAGATGCAAGAATATTGGAAAAGGAGCTGGACATTATAATGAAAAAATATTACTGGATGAAAAGCTCCAAACACAAATAGAGAAAACACAGGAATCTAAAGTGATGTTTCTTACACGTACCCAAAAATGTGTTATCCACTGGCAAAGATATGAAAGATAGAGTACAACTCGGTGGAGGAAGATCACACTTTATTTATTTATTGTAGAGTTCTAACATGCAAAGGAAGAAGAATGGAGAACAATAAAAAAAGAATGATTATAAGAGTTTTGAATTGTGGGAAGGAAATTCTAGGGCTTTGATTTGCTCTCAGGATCTTCGGACCATTTAGGGAAAACTGAATGAGTCTGATTGTGTACTATAATGAGAGCTGTTTTGCTGTTAAGGGGAAAATGTTTTTTAGATGCAGCAGCTATGCTGGAAATAACCAATCTCTTGTTCATGAGCAATAGATGTGGATGGGATTTTGCCCCATCAGCAAATTAACTTTGTTACAATCTCCTTATGAAGTCTGCCTTAACTTAAAGTTAACTTAAAGTTAAAGGCAAGAAAAACCAAAAGCACAGGTATAGAATAGGTGGTAATAGCAATAGCAATAGCACTTACTTATATACCGCTTCATAGTGCTTTACAGCCCTCTCTAAGCGGTTTACAGAGTTCAGCATATTGCCCCCAACAATCTGGGTCCTCATTTTACACACCTCAGAAGGATGGAAGGCTGAGTCAACCTTGAGCCTGGTGAGATTTGAACAGCTGAACTGCTGAACTAGCAGTTCAGATTGCAGTGCTGCTTTTAACCACTGCGCCACCACAGGTACCTGGCTCAATAGTAGTAACTGTGAGAGAGAACTTGGAATCCTAGTGGACAACCATTTAAATATGAGCCATCAGTGTGCTGCAATTGCCAAAAAAGCCAACACAGTTCTAGGCTGCATAAACAGAGGGATAGAATCAAGATCATGTGAAGATTCCTAAGAGGTCATTAAGGGGCGTGCATAAGTGCACCAGCGTGCCTACCGTCCCTGTCCTAATGTTCCCTCTTATCAGTACCCATCTTATGTATATAAACAGTGTTATATCTATGTATATTACTAACACGTACTTGACAAAAATAAAAAATAAAAAAAATAAAGTGTTAATACCACTTTCTAATGCCTCGGTAAGACCACAGTTGGAATATTGCATCCAGTTTTGATTGCCACAATATTAAAAAAAAGTTGAGACTAGAAAGAGTATAGAGAAGAGCAACAAAGAATATTAGCGACTAGAGACTAAAACATATGAAGAACAATTGCAGGAATTGGGTTTGTCTAGTTTCATAAAAAGAAAGACTAGGGGTGACATAATAGCAGTGTTCCTATATTTGAGGGGCTGCCACAAAGAAGAGGGGGTCAACGTATTCTCTAAAGCAGGGGTCTCCAACCTTGGTCACTTTAAGACTTGTGGACTTCAACTCTCAGAGTTCCTCAGCCAGCAAAGCTGGCTGAGGAATTCTGGGAGTTGAAGTCCACAAGTCTTAAAGTGGCCAAGGCTGGAGACCCCTGCTCTAAAGCACCTGAAGACAGAGCAAAAGCAGCAATGGATGGAAACTAACTAAGGAGAGAACCAACTAAGAACTAAGTAAAAACCAACTAAGCAGAAATTTCCTGACAGTTAGAACAATTAATCAATGGAACAATTTGCTTCCAGAAGTTGTGGATGCTCCAACACTGGAGGTTTTTAAGAAGAGATTGGACAACCATTTGTCTGAAATGGTTGAGCAGGGTCTGGACCAGAAGGTCCCTCTCCAAGGTCCCTTCCAACTCTGTTATTCTATTTTTCTGTTATTCTGTTAAATGCAAGGACAATGGTAACTTGGCGGGGACTTCAAATCCTAGACGTCCCCCAGCCAGCATGATTTCTTTGGGCTTGACAGGGTTATGTAAAGTAGGGTTCTGAATCTTGTCCCTGGCACTATTTATTTATTTAATAGATTTATTTATTTAATAGATTTGTATGCCGCCCAACTCCCGAGGGACTCTGGGCGGCTCACAACATGTCCAAATCCATTACAGTAAAACATATAACAATTAAAAGATATATAAAAATTAAAAAGAAATCTCCAACATTCATAACTAAAGGGGGGAGACCCCGAGATACTCAACTCGGTCTCACTTTCACCCCGCCTGCCGGAAGAGCCAAGTTTTTATTGCTTTACGGAAGGCCAGCAGGGTGGGGATAGCTCTGATCTCCGGAGGGAGCTGGTTCCATAGGGAGGGAGCTCCCACAGAGAAGGCTCTCCCCCTAGGCCCCGCCAACCGACATTGTTTGGTCGATGGGACCTGGAGGAGACCAACTCTGTGGGACCTAACCGGTCGTAGGGAGGTATGCGGCAGGATGCGGTCCCGAAGGTAGCCTGGCCCTGAGCCATGTAGGGCTTTAAAGTAACGACCAACACCTTAAATTGGATCCGGAGACTAATGGGCAACCAATGCAGCTGGCGGAGGATAGATGTTACGTGGGTGTACCTGGGCACACCCACCACAGCACGCGTAGCTGCATTTTGCACCAATTGTAGTCTCCGGATACTCTTCAAGGGTAGCCCCATGTAGAGCGCATTGCAGTAATCCAGCCGGGAGGTGATAAGGGCGTGGGTGACTGTGAGTAGCGCCTCCCTCTCCAAGAAGGGTCGTAATTGGTGCACCAGGCGAACCTGTGCAAAGGTCCCCCTAGCCACAGCTGAAAGATGTTGCTCCAATTTTAGCTGTGGGTCTAGGAGGACACCCAAATTGCGAACCCGTTCTGAGGGAGTTAATTTCTCTCCCCCAAGAACCAAGGAGGGACAATTGACAGAATCCTTGGGAGGCAATATCCATAGCCACTCGGTCTTGTCAGGGTTGAGCTTTAGCCGGTTCTTCCCCATCCAGACCCTAACATCGTCCAGGCAGTGGCACATTACGTCGACGGCTTCCCTGAATTGAGACGGGGTGGAGATGTACAACTGGGTATCATCAGCATATTGCTGATACCTCACCCCGTGTCGTCGGATGATCTCACCCAGTGGTTTCATGTAGATGTTAAACAGGATGGGCGAGAGGACTGAGCCTTGCGGCACCCCACAAAGTAGCGGCCTAGGGCTCGACATCTGCCCCCCTGTCAACACCGACTGCGTCCCGTCAGAGAGGTAGGAGGAGAACCACTGTAGCACAGTGCCGCCCACTCCCACCTCGCCGAGACGACGCAGAAGGATACCATGGTCAATGGTATCGAAAGCCGCTGAGAGGTCACTATGCAAGGTCTGGGAGAAATGTCCTGGACCTAAACTCTTGTGTCATTTCAGCTACAAGAAAATTTCATATATATAAAATTTAAAAATCATCACTGCATTTAGCCCCAGATTCCAACTACTCTTGAGTTCCATCTTGGCCTGCCCTGAAATATTGCCTTCTGCAGAAACAGGCAAGAGGCAAGACAGGATGGAATTCTATTCTAAAAATCACAATAGTTTACGGTTGCACATTAACTGTGCATGTATCATATTACATGTGCTTGGGGTATATAATTTAGACATAGTTATATATTGGATTCGACTACAGATAGTCCTCAACTTATGACCAAAATTGAGCTTCGAATTAGTTATGACAGTGATTAAGGGGTCACAACATGACTGAGCCAATTTTACAATCTTTTTTACACAGTTGTTAGGCAAACACTGCAGTAGTTAAATGAACACCACCGTTGTTAATAGCAATATCACTTAGACTTATATAATGCTTCACAGTGCTTTACAACCCTTTCTAAATGGTTTACAGAGTCAAACATATTGCCCCCAACAATCTGGGTCCACATATTTACCGACCTCAGGATGGAAAGCTGAGTCAACCTTGAGCCGGTGAGACTCAAACTGCCAAACTGCTGTCAGCCAGCAGCCAGCAGAAGTAGCCTGCAGTACTGCATTTTAACCACTGCGCCACCATGGCTCATAATGAATGCAGTGTTATTAAGCAAACCCATTGTAAACATTGGGCGGTATTTGCCAGAAGCTGGAAATAAATGCCGGTTTCCAGCAACAACGTTGTAAATTGCAGTCACATGACTGCAAGATTCTGCAAGTGGCCTTGCCTTACGGGAGATAGTCGGCATAAAAATTTAATAAATAAATAAAGGGGGAAAAATAAAAATAAATAAATGCAAGCCAGCTGTCAAGTACCAAAAATGCAATCTCGTGATTGCCGAGAGAGGCAACCATCAGAATTTTGAAACCAGGTCATAGGTAGCTCTGGGAGATGTGTGTCATAAATTCAAACAGTTGCTAAGCGACCAGTCGTATGTTGAGAATTACCTCTGTTTGTTGGAACAACTAAGGAAAGGCCAAAACTTTGTTTTAAATGAACTTTGGGATGGAGGTAGCAAAACATGAAATAAATCCTCTATAAATCCTGTGAGTTTACACAGCCTTCTTCTAAGTACATCTACTTTTGGAAAAATATTAGAATCAAAATGGTAAATTCTATATTTTCATTATACATTAGCTCCATCTACTGTCTTTTCAAGCTGCATATAAAAACACAAAAAAAAATCAAATGTGCATTTATTTTGACAACTACCAGAGAAGAACAGAGGATATAACTTCCTAATGATGAACCAATACTGTAAAAGACTTGAATGGAATTGTACTCCAACACAATTGTATCAATGCCTCTCTGCCTGGTAAGTAATGGACACGAATAGATACAGAGGTACAGAAAAGAAGAGGGTAAATTCACTTCCACTCAGCAGCCAAATCCACACAACACACTAGGCCCCTGATAGCGAACGTATGGCACGCGTGCCACAGGTGGCACGCGGAGCCATATCTGAGGGCACGCGAGACGTTGCCCTGTGTCAGCTCTAGCGCACATGTGCGCACTGGCCAACTGATTTTCTGGTTCTGGAAGGTGGGGGGAGACCGTTTTCACCCTCCCCAGGCTTCAGGAAAGCCTCCGGAGCCTCTGGATGGCGAAAAACAGACCCAGTTCGGAAACGAACTTCCCGTTGGGCCGTTTTTCATCATCCACAGGCTCTGGAGGCTTTCCTGAATCCTGGGGAGGGCGAAAACAGCCTCCCCCCGCCCAACGGGCCTACCAGAAGTCCAGAGGCTTGAGTGAAGTCTGCGTGCATGCGCGTGAGGGTTGTGCGCGCATGTGCGTGGGAAGGGCATTGTATTATGGGTGTGGGCAGGCATGTGTGCGCGCCCTTTTGGCACCCGAGCAAAAAAAGGTTCGCCATCACTGCACTAGGCCCAGATTTACAAACTGCAGTTGCTGCGTTCACCTAAAGTGCTATGACAAATAAATTATGGATTAACAGGGTGGCCTGTCTCCTATGACATGCTAAGACCATGGCTGCATTCTCACATTTAAATTAATCAGAATAGAGCTAGAAGGGACCTTGGGAGGTCTTCTAGTCCAACCCCCTGCTCAAGCAGGAGACCTTATGCAATTTGGCTGTCCAGCTTCATCTTAAAGGCCTCCAGTTACCCCCCTCCCTTATTTCCTGCGATTTCTGCTAGGAGGATGGGCAGAATGCATGATTAATATTTACAGGGAGAAGGGTCAATTAATTTTATAAATGGGATATCTTATTTTTCAAGCCATTACTTTTAATCATTAGATTTAATTAGTTACTTAGGTAAATTAAAATCGATTCTACTTAACCTAGTCTAGCGTGTTGCGTGAATTCAGTGAGGCTTGCAAAACAGGCAGTTTTGAACCCGTGACTAATCTAACTGAAATCTCCCCATCTCAAAATTGCTGAGGTTGAGAAACGCCATCCTTAACCGGACTCTCCCCACTTTCTCCTCCTCTTTTAATTTCAGCCTCCTTCAGGCCACGCACGTGTACCGAATCTTTCGCGTCGAACGGGAGCCTGCGATAGAGGGTCAGTCCCAAAGCACCGCGCCTCTTTATCCCGCTGCTGCTCCTCCTCCTCCGGAACTTTTAGTATCACGCCTCTTTCGGGGCCAGTCGGGGAAGGATTTGAGCGCCGGACTAGGCGGAAGTGAGCCGAGCCGGGGCCGTGATTGCAGTCAGGGTGGGGGCGAACGAGACTAGGGCACGCCGGAGGGATTCGGGGCTGGTTCCCTTCCCTTTCGTGGCCGGCCAGCGGCGGGGAAGAGGAGGAGGAGGAAGAAGAGAGCAGCCGCAGTGCCGCCCGCGGGAAACCTTGCAGGGCTTGCCTTGGGGGTGGGGGTGGGAGGCTGCTTGCGGGGAGACTAACACGGGGAGGCTCCGCGGGCTACTGCCGGGGGCGTCTGGGTGGGGAGGGGATCAGTTTCCCTTAGGAGAAGGCTCTTCCTTGGAAGGAGCAGTCCGGTGGAGGGGCTGAAGAACCGCATGGGGAACCCTTGCAGGGAAAGACCCCGCGGGAACCCCTTTGCAGCGGCCGCTCCAGAACACCGGGTGCCGTTTTAAGAACCGGGTCCCGCCGGGAAGCTGCCCTGGTGGTGGTGGTGGGGATCCCTTGGGGTGAAGCCTGAGGGCGGGAGCTCCTGCAGGCTCTCAGCGAAGCGGGGGGGGGGGTCCTAGAAGGACCTCTAGGAAACTTTCAGGCATGGCCACCCGGCGTTTAACAGACGCGTACTTGTTGTTGCGGAACAACGCGATCCAAAGCCGGCAGCTGCTGGCCGAGCAAGTGAGTAGTTACAGCTCCTCCAGTCCTCTGACTTCACGTAGCATGGCTGCTGCGGTGAGTCTCCCTTCATCCTTCTGTATCCCACATGATGCTTGTTTGTGTGCCAACCGCTTAAGATAGCGAGCGTGTCTTTCGGGGTCCCCCCCCTCCGCCCCCTTTTCCCTGGTCTGTATCCTCTCCGCTTTTTCTCTATGAGATCTGGTTGACTTAACGGGTTTATCATTTTATGCTAGGCAGGTCTAGTAGCATCCGTACATGGTGACTTGCTACAAACGCACCTGGTTGGCTGCTGGGTGACACAGAATGCTGGATTAGATGAGCCTGATCCAGCAAAGCTCTTATTTTCATAGAGTGGACTACCAGTCTGGCTCAGTCTGGTCAAAGAAGGTTGGACTGATTCATGGATGTTACTGGGATCAATGGCTGTGTTATGCCAGCATATTGAAGGCCGTCTATTGAGAGACACGAGGGATTCCTTAGGTAGATGGTTGCCCCCCTGTTAAATTTACATGGGTCAGGGAGCCAATCCAGCAGGACACTAGTTAACTTTTTATGTTTTATTGTACTCCGCGATTCCATAATAAAGCTAATCCTAGGCTTTTTCTAAAAGAGGATCATTCTGTACATTTGTTGTGAAAAACGTGCTCTGTAAAGATGTGGTCAGTTTTGGTTTTTAACCAGCTAAAGATAATAACAAAGAGACCAGAAATAGAAGATGTCTTTATTGCCTGGGAAGTAATGTTTAATTCATTTTGTTGGGTTGGGTGTTGTTTTGGTTGTTGTTGTTATTTTGGATGAGGGAATATTTATTTTTTTCCCATTTTCTAATCAATAGTGCATGTATAATAATTATTTGATAATGCAAAATGATCCTTATTCATCCCATCAACTGAAACTGCTTATGACAGGTATTGGTATAGCTTAGAACAGGGGTCCCCAAACTTGGCAACTTTAAGACTTGTGGACTTCAACTCCCAGAATTCTCCAGCCAGCATAGCTGGCTGGAGAATTCTGGGAGTTGAAGTCCACAAGTCTTAAAGTTGCCAAGTTTGAAGACCTCTGGCTTAGAAACTGAGAGTTGAAATAGACTTGCCTGGCTGATTTCTTTTTCTTTTGATTTGCCAGTCTACCTGGCAAGGACACCTGATATTCATTTTTCTTTTCACTTGAACACACTCAGAATAACTCAGGTTTTATTTTAACAAGTATTTTTATGCCATAACCTCGGAGGTGCACTAAAAAATAAAACTAATGAATACTTGTCACTATGATTGGGAATATTTGTGTGGACCGACCTAGACTGTATTTAGTGGTGTTTGAAATTCCTTTTATAATTACAATGTAAATAAAGGGCAAGTTAAAATTAATGTAGCACTGTACTTTCTCATGCCATCTTTGACCAATTGAGTGCCCTTGAACAAGCCCCTTGGCAGTATGAAATGGCCTGTTTCAATATCAAAATAGAATGTGTTGAGGTCAGGATATTTCTTTTAAAGTTGGAATACCCTGTTTCAAACTCCTAACATTGCTGGGCACAACTATTTCTATAATGGGGAGTTTCAGGCTCAGAGTAGTATTAATACAATATCTTTTGAATACTTTCAGAAAACCTTTTATCTAGTATTAAACACAGAAAGTTGATGGTGCAAAAGTTAGCAATAGTTCATATAGTTCTATTGATAGTGTTGATAGAATCACATTTTTCTTGAGAGTGGATGTATGAAAGTAATTTATAGCTGAGGTACAGACTACTGATTGTTAGAAAATTGCCTAATTTATCTCAAATGTTTTTGAATTAGACTTAAAGAAGGAGTTCCCAAATTCTTCAGCTCATTGACCCCTCCATGAAGTTTCAGATTGTTTATTGACATCCCCCCCAGACATTTATATTTGAAAATTTAATAAATGCTTAATAAATTTTAACCTTTACCTCTTTTTACCTTTACTATGAATAACATCAGCCCCTTGAATAGTCCCATCAGCCTTTGGGGTTGATATTGACCACTTTGGGAAACCCTGAACTAGATGAATGTTTCTTCCTCATCCTTTATATGCAGTGGATCTGCTAATAGAGGCAGTATCCACTTACAACTCTAAATGGAGCCCAGAATTTCCATCATAAGTCACGACAGTCATAAGTTGAGGCACTCATGGGACCACGCCTGAGTTTACAACTGCAGTTTTAATAAAGTAATCCACCACTTTCCTCCCCAGCAGTTAACCGGCAGGATATATCAATTTTCCAATTGACTGTCTTTTAGCTGGCAGTATGAAAATCTGAGAGATTTAAGTAGATCCATTATCCAGCCCTCCCTCCTTAAGGGGCTGATTCCTGCAGTGTGCATTCAGAATTGTTGTTGCTATTTTTGTCTTGTAGTATTTCCAGAATTATTCCTCAAGATGATAAGAGTTGAAATGACTGAAAATGCTGTATAAAGTCACTATGGAGTTCACAGCAGTTTCGGAATGCTAGAGAAGAGTATAATCAGTTAAAGAAGACTATAAAACCATAATCAGCTTAATGTAAAAGGCACGCCACATTGCCTTTTGACGTGGACTGTGCTCTGTGGGTGTGATCAAAGGAGGCAGTTGAAGCCATCCACTTGCTAGAAGAAATAGCTGAATAATCCTGATAGATTACATTTATGGACCTTTACAGCACTGAAACAAAAGGACTTTAAACAAACAGGCATATTGGTGTTAAAGAAAGACAGACAGACGTATCTGTGCAGAATAGAGCAGCATTCTTGGCAGCAGAAATTATTGGAATGAACTAAATTGTTAATAGAAAGAAGGATGGACAACAATATAAACCGACAGGCTTTATATGTCAGCTATCATCATTGTTCCAGCACTAATGAAGAGCAGATTAAGTCTCCATAAGAAGCCCTTAGTATGGCATCCATTTCCATCTACATGAAGAAATCATATCTGTCATGTGCTTTTTTTTTACTTTTTAAACTGGCCTAGTCTCTTCCCCCAGTTATATCACCCCTACATGTTGTGCCTTATTTCTCATTTCCTTTTTTGACCAGCTAGAAAGGATAACTGGAGTTCTATTTGTTTAAACAGGCAAAAAAAATAAGACTAAATTAGGGATGGAAGTTACGACTAGACAGCAAAATTGTAGGATCGAAAGTATCCTCAAGAATTCATCCAGTCCTGCTAATTGGGAAATCCATTAATGCAATTCTCTGGGTAGAGAAGCCTTCTTCTTAAAAATAGGAGCAGCGTTGACTGTGATAATTCTTTTGGCTTCAACTTGGCCACAATTGATTCGAAGCTAATCCTATCTATCTATCTATCTATCTATCATCTATCTATCTATCTATCTATCTATCTATCTATCTATCTATCTATCTATCTATCTATCATCTATCTATCTATCTATCTATCTATCATCTATCATCTATCATCTATCATCTATCTATCTATCTATCTATCTATCTATCTATCTATCTATCTATCTATCTATCTATCTATCTATCTATCTATCTATCTATTTAATAGATTTGTATGCTGCCCAACTCCCAATGGGACTCTGGGCGGCTCACAGCATATTGAATACAAAATCTACAAAACTGTTAAAAGATTTAAGAGCAAAATTAAAACAATATAAACAATTAAAACGTTTAAAAGCATTTAAAAAAACCACAATTAGAGATAATGAATTTTGCCCATTCAGACTTTCTATAATGAATGATCTGCATGTAATCTTCGACTTTTTTTCCTGTTTCATTACATCATATGTAGATAAGCCAATGGATTCTTTTTAGACATCTCATGGCTACATAGTTTAAATCTTAAATGTAAGATCCCCTATTTATTGTTTTAATGTTTATAGTGCATTTTAATTGAATGTTTGTAAGCCACCCTAGAGTCCCTTTGCAAAATGGGCGGCATATCAATTTGGTAAATAAATAGTTGTGTTATTTCCAAGTGTCATGTAACTGAATTAAGTTGGAATCGGATCCTCTAAACTAGGATTCAATGAACAAGTTTGGATTGAATGATTTCTTTTAATGGCTAGGTTTAAGTAGAAAGTTCTGGATCTACTATATTAAGAATTAACAATTTATACTGTTTGTTAGAGTCTGCCTTGGTTTTCTTTTTATTTCCTTAATGAACTTTTAAAAAGTTTGTAATGTAAAGCTCCTAAAATGTGCATTTTTTTACAGATCAAGAACATGATTAGAAATATATTGAAAGGAAAAATACAGTGTGCAGCTATTCCCCAAGGCCGAATGCCAAATCCACTTGAAAATTGATACTGCTTTAAAAGACTGTTTTGTTTTCTCTGATAATCTGTCAATGTTGATCAATAAAATACTTGCATTCTTTCAACTGACTGTACCCTGTGCTCTGTCCTGTTCTTTTTGTTTCCCTCTCTTAAATTTTTTTGCTGTCTCTCTATGGCTGGGCTGATGTGATCAACAAACCATCTCAGGAGCTGGATGAGGTATAGTGCTGTTTATCTAATCTGTTCTTTCAAATAAAATGTCATTCAAAGTTGCCTTGTTCTGGCAAGGTAACTACTGCATTTCATTTAACTTAGGGTTATTCCTCCTGGGGGTTTCCCAAAGAGAAACCAGAAGACTGACTTGCAATAGTCATCTGGAATTTATCTCTGGTTTACTTCATTTCCTCACCGTAATATGCATGGATATTGAAGAGGCCAGGATTTAAAATATTTAAAATATTACTGTTTAAACCAGGTATATCCAATCCATGGCCCACGGATCACATGCAGACCTGACAGCTAGGAATGTGGGCCACACAAAATAATAATAATAATAATAATAATAATAATAATAATAATAATAATAATAATAATAATAATAATAATAATAATAATAATAATAATAGAAGATATATAATATCCAATAATACAATACAACTAGAAATAAATACAAAATAACTGGAATGTAGAATAACTGAGTTGGAAGGGACATTGGAGGTCTTCTAGTCCAACCCCCTGCTCAGGCAGGAAACCCTATACCAGTGATGGCGAACCTTTTTTGGTTCGCGTGCCCAAAAGGGGGGGGATGCGTGGGATCACGTGTGTGCGTGCCCACACCCATATTCCATACACACCCGCGCATGCGCGTATGACCCCCCCCCCACTCCCAGCATGCAATGGCACACCCATTTTTTGCTCTCTCCAGGCTTCTAGGAGCCTGGGGAGGGCGAAAACGGCCTTCCCCACCCCCTCTGGAGGCTGGAAACAGCCTGTTTCCTGACTCCTAGTGGGCCCAGAAGGCCCGAAAATCAGCCGGCCGGTGCGCACATGTGCGCCGGACCTGAGCTCGCGTGCCCACTGATATGGCTCCGCGTGCCACTTGTGGCACCCGTGCCATAGGTTCGCCATCACGGCCCTATACCATTTCAGACAAATGGCTGTCCAATCTCTTCTTAAAAACTTCCAATGTTGTAGCATTCACAACTTCTGGAGGCAAGCTGTTCCACTGATTATATTATATATGCGGCTCAGACAATTCCTCTTCACTCAATGTGGCCCAGTCAATTCAAACGGTTGGATAACCACTGTTTTTTATCACAACCACCTCCTCTGAAATACTATAGCTCAGAGTGATTAGTGATTAATGCCATAGAGTGGGCTTTTTGTAGTGAATCTTAATGTTATGCTTGCTAAACATATATAGCGGTCACAAATAAAAATGTCTAGTAGGGGAAAGTTCACTGGTTAGCGTGGCGCTGTGGTTAGAGTGCAGCACTGCAGGCTACTTCAGCTGACTGCTAGCTGCAGTTCAGCTGTTCAAATCTCACCGGCTCAAGGTTGACTCAGCCTTCCATCCTTCCGAGGTCGGTAAAATGACCCGGTAAAATGACCCAGATTGTTGGGGGCAATATGCTGAACTCTGTAAACCGCTTAGAGAGGGCTGTAAAGCACTATGAAGCGGTATATAAGTCTAAGTGCTATTGCTATTGCTATTGGTTTTCTAAGTTGATTTCCAAAATTCTACAGTGATAATCCTAAACGCCTATACTCTCTAGCGAATGTGCATTGCTTAACTAGCATGCTTGCTATTAACACAGTACATTTGTTATGTGCTTACTTGCCTTCTACTCAGGAGATAATATGATTTTGTTTTTCTCCTCATGAGAGTTGTGTGAAGCACTGTAGTCTGAGTATTTCTTAGAGCAGGGGTCTCCAACCTTGGCAACTTTAAGACTTGTGGACTTCAAGTCCCAGAATTCCTTCGCTGGCTGATGAATTCTGGGACTTGAAGTCCACAAGTCTTAAAGTTGCCAAGGTTGGAGACCCCTGTCTTAGAGTGTTTAGACTGAGGAGACTAGAAGCTGTTTGCCTGGTATATTAATAAATTTAAGTCTTCTGAGTGTACTATTCCACTCCAATGCCTTAATAGAAATCTTATCACAATAACAGTTCTGTGACTTTGCCCCAGGCGAAAAGAGAGCAAGGGATAGGAATAATACCTGCCCTCTGGGCAAGGCTCTACGCAAGGCCTGTGTCTGCTCCCTGTGGCTACACCAGGAAACCAGCACAACCTAGCTGGACCCTGCAACCCATATTTAAGAGTCCAGACAATTCTTCCCCTTGGGCAGAACTAGTTCAGTTGCTATCAATTTTGCTGCTTCCTTGCACTCGTGCCCCAACTATGTAAAATGCCATTGGCACAGGAGGATTGTGAACATTTGCTGTTTATCCAGGCACTTATACTTAGAAGAACAAAATCTGGAGCTAGTTGTTGCCCCAAACATTTCCCTTTTACATTAGCTTTTAAAGCTCTGGATGTATAGAAACACATTTTATTAGCTTAGCTTCAGCATAATTGCCATTTCCTTTTTCTAGAAAGGACTAAAGCCTAAGAATACCAAAATGTCTTAACTGGCATGTTTGCTTGGAAATGAAAAAAAACTAGAGTTTGACTTTGCAGGTAGGTTTTTAGATTTAAATATATCGCTAGGAAGACCTGAGGGCTACTTTTAAAAACGGCACTGCCACTGCAGATGATCCACCCTGTCTAATATGGTGGATTGCTTTAAGAGTTCCTTAAGCATAACATTTTCTCAAACCAGGAGCTAAAAAGGTCGGAACAAAAGAGGTTGTAAACTATAAATAATTTTAATATATCAAACCTAGCACTTCCTTTAATTATAAAGCCAACTCTAGATTTTTATATAGCTTCCTGAAGAAACAATACCCTTTCATGGGTTGTATTGTGAGAGGCGGCAAGCAGCTATTTGTCCTTAATAAGCAGACGTTGCCTGGATGTTAAGTGGAAGAACAGTGCCAATGTAGACCGGGATCCAGGGCTAGCTAAATTCTCAGACCTATAGATTAATTTGGAATGGATCCCCCAAACCAACTCCCTCTGTCCTGTTTTTTCCACTATGCTCTTTGGGTTTCAGTTTCATTCACTCTCTGTGGCTTACTGTGCACATCCAGCTAAGTTGTTATTTATTAAACCGTGAATTGTTAAATAAATTATATTAGGATGGTTTTGCCCAACGTGCTGAACCATAACAGTTTGCTAAATATACTGGCTGGATTCTTTCAACGTGCTATGCCAAACCACATTTTGGCTTAGTCCAATGTGTAAACCCTGTCTACCAGAACTGCGCTTTTTAAGACCCCATCATTCCAAAGGCTAAGAATGTTATATCAGATACTAAATTTGCTTCAGACTTAATCTTGGTTTAAGCCAGGATGGAGGTATTTATGCCTACCTTCAAAGATCTTTTTGATGTGTTGAAAATGGATAGACAGCTAAGCTGGGACATCAAATGTTATTTGGTCTTTGAAAAGAAAATAGTAAAATAAAGTTCTTTTAATAGTTACCACCTTGGCCCTAAATCATTTATCATGTATTAATACTCACTTCAATTGCATAAAAAGCACACGTATGTTTGGAAAGTAATATAGAAAATAACAAAAGCTGAAATAATTTCATACTACCTATTTTCTTTTCTTTATAACTTCTTGAAAGGGTTCAAAACTAATTTTTGCTTTATCAAATTGCAATGTGAGCCTTCTTTTCATTTGACCTAAATTCTTCAAGCCCTTCTTTTTCCTTGTGCATCTGCTTTTCTTGCCTAACTAGATTTACTTTTTCAAACTTGGCTTCTGTTTTAAGTAAAACTCTGCATTTATATACGGAGTGTTTAACATCAGTGTGAAATGTAGCTTGGCCTGGGAATTTGTTTGCCAAACGGTATGAATGAGTCATAAATTGAAATATTTTAGGTATTATGTACAGAACCACAGCCTTTCCCTTAAGCCAGAGGTCTTCAAACTTGGCAACTTTAAGACTTGTGGACTTCAACTCCCAGAATTCTCCAGCCAGCATAGCTTAAGCCAATGGTTTTCCTTTAAGCTTGAGAGAACTTTATACGCCAGCTTGTCTTGTGATTTTCTGTCATAGAACCTCTGCAAATTGCAGAGTTCTGAAGAGAGGAAGGACATTGGGTGCGTGTTTGTTTGCAAGTATGTTGGCCACGTTTGTGGGTTCTTATAATTGTCTTACATGACTTATCTCAAGAAATACATTCAGCGCTCCTTTGCAAATCTAAATTAAAATGGAGTAATCTAACAACGGTCAGACTTCACCACTTGTCTCTCATCACGGTTATAGAGTAAGTTTGGTCTAGTGGCTAAAGCACCAGACTAGAAACTGGGAGACTAATTCTAGTCCTTCCTTAGCCACCAAAGCTAGCTGGGTGACTTTGGGCCAGTCACACACACTCAGCCAAACCAGAGGTTGGATTGAGCAGGTTCTGGCCAGTTCTGGAGAACCGGTAGTGGAAATTTTGAGTAGTTCGGAGAACCGGTAAATACCAACTCTGACTGGCCCCGCCCCCATCTATTCTCTGCCTCCCGAGTCCCAGCTGATCGGGAGGAAATGGGGATTTTGCAATAACCTTCCCCTGGAGTGGGGAGGGAATGGAGATTTTACTGTATCCTTCCCCTGCCACGCCCACCAAGCCACACCCACCAAGCCACACCACGCCCACAGAACCAGTAGTAAAAAAAATTGAATCCCACCACTGAGCCAAACCCACCACATAGAGTTGTTGGGGGAGAAAATAGGTGGAGGAAGCTGCATTTGATACGTTTGTTGCCTTATTTGTCAAAATAAAAATATAAATAAATAAATAACCAGATTTCTCACCAGAGAACCTTGGTTAGTGTCCAAGAAATCTCAAAGAGTTGCAAAGAATCAGAAAACCATTAGCTTGAATCCTAAATGCTCAAGTTATTTTCCTCTGAATCTGGAAGCTGTGTCATTTTGATTCACAACAGTCTAAACACATTCTATTTTTCTCCAGCTTGCAGATGATCGCATGGCACTGGTATCAGGTATCAGTTTAGATCCTGAAGCAGCTATCTGTGTATCTAAGAGGTTGTCTCCGAAGTGGATTGATGGTATAGAAGAAGTAAGTATATAAAGAATGTGATCACATATGCATACATTCTGGAAAAGCAGTAGTAAAAACTGGCAATATTTTGTTTATTTTTATCTTCCGATGTTCAGGGCAGAATGTAAAATTAAAAAGTGGTGCTTAGAGTTACAGTTCTAAAAACATTCAATAGGAATACATACCTAACTAACTCCATGAAATAGACAAATGTAAATTTGCTTTTTACAATTTGTTCAATTCTTTACAATATATTACAATATTCAGGTTTTAAGAGAGGGGGGGATGGGGGCATAGTATGGGAATATATGGTATTTTATTCTCCCATTTATAAAGGAGGAGGATTTTGATAGGGGAATCCATTTGATTTGCAAAGGTTCAAGTTGCTAGCATTAGCTGGAAGAGGAAATTCATAGGGTTGAAGGCAATAAGATGCCTAAGGAAAAAGCTGGATTATACCTTGTTGGCATTATGTTTTTCCCCATTATATGACCTACCTTGGTAGAGTTGCTAAGTGAATCCCTGCAGTTGTTAAGTTAGTAACATGATTATTAAATGAATCTGGTTTCCTCATCGATTTTACTTGTGTCAGATGGTCGCAAAAGGTGATCACATGCTCCTGGGACACTGCAGCCATCATAAATAAATGCCAGTTGCCAAGCATCCGAATTTTGATCATGTGACCATGGGGATGCTGCAATGATCATTAGTGTGCAAAACTGTCACGTAGTGAATATTGTCAGTTGTATGCCTATGCAGGGTGATACACTCCTATTCTAATATTATGGTATATTCCAATACATGCAGAACACGTGATATGATCTTGTACGCATGTCCACATTCCTGATCCAACATTACTCACTTTTGACTTGGCTCTTGACCGGAACGGTCGCATTTTCTTAGCAAAGATGTAATTACTCAGGATTTATTGTTTTTGTACCGAAATAAATATTTCTATTAGACTTTTAATCTCGGCTTTATTTCTAACTGTCTGAATTCCAAGCAAAGATCCAAATCACCTCTATGAGATATCATTCTCACCCCAACAAAAACAGTCATAAGTAACTTTTTTCAGTGCCAATGTCAAGGTTCCAAGTAACATACCCATAGCAAACAAAACTCTGAGACAGGCAAGTTCCTCAAAGAATAGGTTTATTGGATATGTCATATTGGCACCAGCTGGTGAAAACCGACTCTGAATATTCCCGTGGTTTTCACCTGATTAAAAGTGAAAGTTTGTCACGTTCTCAAAACAATGAGTCACATGGTCCAATCAGGACGCTGTCCAGTTGCTAGGTGACTCTAGTCCCCTCCTTCCGAGCATCTGCAGGAATATCCTTGGTTTCCACGTGAAAGCATTTTGTTTTGGCTACAACACCCCAACCAGCTCTGTTCCCCCCTCCCTGTCCCTCTTCCCTGGTGTGTCAACTCTGAAGTCTCAAAATGGCCTCAATCAGGCCAGTTTCAGGGTTGACAGCCATTGTAACTTCAAATACCGTATTTTTCGGAGTATAAGACGCACCGGAATATAAGACGCACCTTAGTTTTTGGGGAGGAAAATAGGGGAAAACAATCTGCCTACCAGGTATTCACCTGGCTAGCATCCTTAGTCTGGTCAGCTTCAGCACATTATTTTATCCCCTGGTTAGGACTTAAAAAAACCTCCTTCTGAGAGAGTAACAATGAAAGAGCATGCAAGCCAGTAAGAGCTGGGAAGATCGTTAGCAACTAGTTAGGGCTAGAAAAAAACTTAGTCTGGTCAGCTTCAGCACATTATTTTATCTCCTGGTTAGGACTTAAAAAAAACCTTCTTCTGAGAGAGTAACAATGAAAGAGCCTGCAAGCCGGTAAGAGCTGGGAAGATAGTTAGCACCTGGTTAGGGCTAGAAAAAAACTTATTCGGAGCAAGTAGAGCAATGAAAAAAAATTCTGCAAAGACTTAGGGCTGGAAAAACAGTCTTTGGAGAGAGTAACAATGAAAAAGCCTGCAAGGTAAGAGCTGGGAAGATCTGTTAGCACCTAGTTAGGGCTGGAAAAAAAAGCTACATTCGAAGTATAAGACGCACCCCAATTTTCAGCCACTTTTAGGGAGGAAAAAGGTGCGTCTTATACTCCGAAAAATACGGTAGTCACTAAATGAATAGTTGTAAGTCGAGAACAACTTGTATTTCATCAGTCAAGTTTTGACGGAATTCAGTTTCTTGGTCAAGACGGTGAGAGATCAACCGTTTTGGAAGTGATCTGAACCCAAAATATGCTGGCTCCTCCCACCCCCGTGGATCCAACCCTAAGTCTGAAAAGGGTAAAAAGATTCCACTTCTGTGTATCTAGCCGAAATTGAATAGCATTTTCCTATAAAAAGCCAATGTGATCTTTTAAAAATATAACCAAGTGGTTTTTTTTTTTACTTTACTATTGTCTGGAATGTTGTCTTCACTTAAGTTTCTTTGTTTCTAATTTTGTCCTTAATTTTTTCAATTTTCGTTTTAAGATTCAATATGAGATATCCAGGATAAAACAGAAGATGAAAGAACTAGCCAGTTTGCATGACAAGCATTTAAACAGACCGACTTTGGATGATAGCAGCGAGGAAGAGCATGCAATAGAAATAACCACTCAAGAAATTACACAGGTGCCACCACGGTTCTCTTTTCAAAATAGAATTGGGTGTTGCCAAATGCAGATATGTGAGTAAGTTGCCCTAATGCCCCCTTGGATGAAGGGGAAAATCCAGCAGTCAAGAAGTCAATTTTGTTTCACTTCTTAAACAAAAAAAATTAAAAAATGGCAATATTGTACTGATATATGAATACATACGTAATTTTAAGAAGAAAAATGCAAAGATTTTAAACATCCGCAGTTAAGAATTCCAACCAAAACACATTTGTGTTGATTGATGGTAATGGAAAAAATGTTGTTATTACCATTTTAAACAATGATTTGACTAAAACAGTACTTAAGATTCTATGTTATAGATTTAATTGTTCGGCTGTTGCAACTACACATAATTTAAATACAAATAAAGATTTATTTCAATTTTAACAACGTTTTGCAACAATCTAACACTTGAAGAAGAAACTTTTGGGTTGCCTGGTTTATAAGACTTGGGAAAAGGTTGTTGAATACTTTCCCACTTTTCTTGAAAAAAAATTAAACGCGCTCTGCCAGCAAAGATAATAGAATTTGGTTAGAAACCCTGTGACACTAAATCTACCTGATTCTACCTGCTGGGCTGGTGTTGGAGATCCCATGGTTATTTGTCCTTGGGGATTTCAGTTTCCCACCATGTGAGAAGGGAGTCCGGGATTTCTCAAGCCATGAAGTTTGTCACTCCAGAGCAACCATGGACTAATTCCAGGTCATTGACAGTCCAGCACAAATTGGAGGTTGCACATTGCACCTGAATTTTTTACTTGGGGCAAATGTGGCACGATCTGATTTTAGAGGACATTACCATCCATCCATTGCCCTGGTCAAATCACTCTCTTGCTGCCTTTTGGCTTGCTGAGTTGATTCCCCCACCGGTTCAAGATGGCTCATGTTCTACTGGGAAGGAATAAGACCTAACAACTTCTATTGAACCCTTATGAGGATTAGTTTTGCTACAGTATCTTGCTGGCAGATAAAGTCACACGGATCTACTCCCAATTGAAATCCAGTGGGCAGGTCCTGTTGAGATGCCTGAAGTGGAGTCTTGCAGAGTTATCCAGGGCACGTTTGAGACTGTGACTCATGAGGAAGTGGACAGAATTCTCCAGCTACCTCTTTGCTAGATTCCAGGTCCCTCCTGATTGGTCAGATCTTCCTGGGAGTTGATCTTTGACTTTGAAGTTGTTTCCCGGGTTTTGAAAGAGGTAATGGTATACCAGCTCTTCAAGAGACCATTGGAGGACCCAGTGATTCTGGACAATCATCATCCAGTCTCCATGCTTCCCTTTGCGGGCAAGGTTGTTGAATGGAATCTGCTTCCTGCACTATTTTGAAACTTTCAAAAGAGCCTGACTAACTGTACGTGGGCTCCTTATTATACCTCAGTCTGGATTTTGTTTTTGTTCTTTTTTTTCCCATAAAGGTCAACAGCTCCTTTTGCTTTTTATTGAGGAAATAAATATTACCAATAGCTTCAGTTATTGCGATAAGCTATATGTATATTCTCAACTCTGAGGTGCATATATTCTTCTGTTGCCTTCAGTTATTCTCTGCACAGTGTAAATCACCAGAAACTCAGCACAAATAATTACTGTGAGATTCAATTAAATAAGCCTTTAAGACATAGTTGAATGTAGCTACAGCTCTAGAGCAGAGATCTTCAAACTTGGCAACTTTAAGACTTGTGGACTTCAACTCCCAGAATTCTCCAGTCACCAATTCTGGGAGTTGAAGTCCATAAGTCTTAAAGTTGACAAGTTTGGGGACCTCTGCTCTAGAGCAGTGGTTCCCAACCTGGGGGTCGGGACCCCTTTGGGGGTCGAATGACCATTTCCCAGGGGTTGCCCCGGCATCCTCAGCTCCCCCCCCCCACTGCCACAAGCCTGGCCATATCAACTCAACTCGCCCGAGCCCTCCGATTGGTCGGGAGAGGTGCCATTCGGTGAGATGCGTTTGTGACACCTGGCAGCCGAGC
Organism: Diadophis punctatus similis; assembly: GCA_023053685.1. NCBI lineage: Eukaryota > Metazoa > Chordata > Lepidosauria > Squamata > Dipsadidae > Diadophis > Diadophis punctatus. Next base: position 5,040,959 of record JALIGW010000003.1, on the reverse strand, counting down.
TTTGATGGCATCAGCTAAGGGGCCAGCTTTGCTCTCAATTCTGGGAGTTGAAGTCCAGGCACCTTAAAAGTTGCTGAGATTGAGAAATATTGCTGTACACTTGTTGGTTATCAAGTCTAAATACAGAAGTAGACTTGTTATGGAAGATGATATTCCTTGTGCTCTTGCAAAGACTGGCCCGAGAATTTCTGATCTGGCATAATTACATATTGTTTTTGTGATTAATCGCTATGCTTTAATTATGTTCAATTTGTAACAATGAAAATACATCCTGCATATTAGATATTTACATTATGATTCATAACAGTAGCAAAATTACAGTTATGAAGTAACAACGAAAATAATTTTATGGTTGGGGGTCACCACAACATGAGGAACTATATTAAGGGGTCGCAGCATTAGAAAGGTTGGGAACCACTGCTCTAGAGGATAACTTTACTTCAGTTTAAATAGTTTCTTAGGCATTTGTTGTTCTTGTTGTTAATTGAACCAGGAATGCTTGCTCCTGTTTCTCTCTAAAAACGTTTTGTCTTCTCTCTCTCTCTCTTCCTTAGCTATTTCACAGGTGTCAGAGAGCAGTCCAAGGTTTGCACAGCAAGTCTCGAAGCTGTACGGACCAAGAATGCCGGCTTCTGAAGAACGTTGTGTGTTCCTTAGCTCAGTCTCTGCAGGACCTCTCCACAAGCTTTAGGCACGGGCAGTCTGACTATCTCAAACGTAAGCCATGGACCATTTGCGGCCTTTTATAACAGGGCATCTTCCCTCTGTGGCTGAAAATTCTTAAGTGACAATAATCATCTTGTTCTTACAGGCATGAAACATCGAGAAGAAAGATCCAAACATTTCTTTGGCCCCTCGGTCTCTCTCATGGATGATGGGGAAGATACAACACTGTATGACAGGGTAGGTACCAAATTGTCAACTGGATTATTTTTATGTAAAAGTACAAAGCATCTGGTGTTCATTTGCCTGCTATGAAGAACTTGAAAGTAATGGTTGCATACATCAATTAAAGTTGAGCGAGTGTCAGCCTCCATACTGCCTGCTTGCTTCGGCTGCCATAGAAACGGGGGGTGGAGGGATAGTTAGGTATTTGGGAGTGCAGGGGGGAAGCTGCACTGGAGATGTCTCTTCTTGTGTTTGATTAGGGGCCTAGGGAGGAAAGTTTTCATCACGTACTGCTACATGGGCATGTTTACAGCCTGCTCAAGGTCAACGGCTTTGATGGACCAGATGTGGAAGCCCAAACGGCCGTGCACCCACCTGACATCTTGGGACATTGGGATTGGATAATTTACCCACGGGGGTTATGAGGGGAGGGTTTTGGGATTATTTGTATATTTATTTATTTTATTTTATTTTATTTTATTTTATTTTATTTTATTTTATTTTATTTTATTATTTTATTTATTTTATTTTATTATTTTATTTTATTATTTTATTTTATTATTATTTTATTTTATTTTATTTATTTTATTATTTTATTTTATTATTTTATTTTATTATTTATTTTATTTTATTTTATTTTTTATTTTATTTTATTATTATTATTTTATTTTATTTATTTTATTTTATTATTATTTTATTATTTTATTTTATTATTTTTTATTTTTTTATTTTATTTTTTATTTTATTTTATTTTATTTTTTATTTTATTATTTTTATTTTTTATTTTATTATTTTTATTTTATTTTATTTTATTTTATTATTATTTTATTATTTTATTTTTTTATTTTATTTTTATTTTTATTTTTATTATTTACATTTCTATGCCGCCCCATTCCCGAAGGACTCGGGTCGGCTCATATCAGAGAGAAACATAAATAACAAGATAAAAGATAAAATCACAGTTAAAAATACTTTATAAAACTAAAATCATCCTACCATTCATGGGCCAACCTCCTCTGTCTTCTCTTGAGGTCAATGGTCCCACACCTGTCAGAAGAGCCAGGTCTTTACGGCTTTGCGAAAGGCCAGAAGGGTGGGGGTAACCCGAATCTCGGGAGGCAGTTGATTCCAGAGAGTGGGAGCCGCTACAGAGAAGGCTCTCCCCCGAGGGCCCGCCAGCCGACACTGTTTAGCTGACGGGACCTGGAGGAGACCGACTATATGCATTTACGCACCTTTTGCCTCAGATCTTGCTTTCACTTTGTCGCTATCAGTTCTCGTCTAGTAAAAGTACTCTTCTCTATCAACATGGAGTTGGGGTCTTTCTTTCCTGGACTTTGAATGGAAGCACACCTGACATTGAGTCTCTTTTGTATTAAGGTGCAAATTTATCAGAAGAGAGAAACTTTTGGAAACTGCATGCTATTTGCTCACATGCCAAAGAATTCACCCCCTTCTCTCTCTCTCTCTCTCTCTCTCTCTCTCTCTCTCTCTCTCTCTCTCTCTCTCTCTCTCTCTCTCTCTCTCTCTCTCTCTCTCTCTCTCGTTCCCTTTCTGATATTTTTTCTCTATTTCTGATTGCCCAGCAGGCTGCAAGGGAAATGATAAATTACTCTTGCAGGAGGGCTTTAGAATTAAGCTGAGAGTCCCATATTATCCTCTGGCTTAAGGCTGACTACCTGCTGTTTAAAAAATTGGTCTCTAGGATATCTGCCAAAAATCATCCTCATAGTTGCTAGGAAAAATTGGGTTGCTGCAGGATTTTTAGACACTTGGTTATAAACTGATTCATTGGAACTCTCAAAGGGTGCAGCTGGGCTCAGAATTATGCCACAATTATAGTGCTTATCTTTTTAAAAGAGAACTTTTAAGAGAAAGATTAAAGAGATTGCAGAGGGGGAAAATACAGGAGGATATTATGTTTGAATGGGAAGCTATAAGTATCCTGTTTGGTTTGAAAACCTTTTGGGGTTTTTTTTAATGCATTTTGAATGGCACGATATTTAGCTATTTAGAGTCTGATATTTTTGTTTTTATTTTAATAAGGGTTTTACAGATGACCAGTTAGTATTAGTGGAACAAAACACTATATTGGTGGAAGAGCGGGAACGAGAAATTCGACAAATTATACAGTCCATTACTGAACTTAATGAAATTTTCAGGGATTTAGGAGCAATGGTAGTGGAACAGGTAAGTGGCTTCTTGATATCAATGCTATTTGCATCTTATAAGATCTTGATTTAGAACATTATATGTCTTCCTGGAGTTCACCTGAGGAAAAGCAGGATGTATACATAATAAAAAAATCAGGTGGATTGGACCTAACCATATTGAAGTAGCATCATTGAAAAAATGGTCTATTACAGTGTTTCCCAACCTTGGCAACTTGAAGATATCTGGACTTCAACTCCCAGAATTCCCCAGCCAGCGAATGCTGGCTGGGGAATTCTGGGAGTTGAAGTCCAGATATCTTCAAGTTGCCAAGGTTGGGAAACACTGGTCTATTAGATCTAATAATTTTACTTTTGCTTACCAACTGAGGGTAATTCTGAAACTTGTCCTAACCTAATTAAAATTAATAATTTTACTTTGTATTTCTGTTTGCTTGATTAGGAATGATTCAAACATTGTCAGAAATCCTGAGTTTTGCTAAGTATCTTCTCTGTACCTTTGTACCAACTCTGTGAATACACTTACAAAGCATACTAATGGAGTCCTATGCATTTGGAGGCTATAGCAGGTGCAGAGTGCAGCAGTGTGGACAGTTTTGGGAACCCCAAGATTGGCCCATGTAACACCATTGTTCCATGAGCTGCACTGGCTGCTGGTTTGCTTCCAGGTGCAATTCAAGGTGTTGGTAATCACCTTGAAAGCCCTTTATGACATGGGTCCAGGCTACTTGCAGGATCACTTCTTCCCACTGGGATTGGCCTGCCCCACCCGTGCCAGCAGAAGAGGCATCCTGCAGGCCCTATCGCCCAGGGTATTCTGGCTGCTGGTGGTCCAGGAGAAAAGCCTCCTCTGCCATTGCACCTGCCCCCTGGAACATTTTGCCCCCGGACTAAGGTCAGCTCCAACTCTCCTGACCTTCAGCAAGAACTTAAAGACCTGGCTTTGCCAGATGGCTTGGGGCTCCAATAGAAGGGCTTCACATTGGAGGTGGTTGACAGACTAATAACAGATCCCAACTGTCCCACACACACACACACCCTGCTGGTCCTATTCCCTCTCTCCCCATCTTTTAGGTAGGGTTGAGTATTTATCTTTTTATGTTATTTGGGTTTTGTAAAATTTTATCTTTTTAATATGGACAACTGCCCAGAGTTACCTTGTGATAAGATGGACGATCAATAAATTAGATATAGATAGATAGATAGATAGATAGATAGATAGATAGATAGATAGATAGATAGATAGATAGATAGATAGATAGATAGATAGATAGATAGATAGATAGATAGATGAGAGAGAGAGATAGACAGATAGGCAGGCAGGCAGACCGACAGACCAATCGATAGATCGGTTTGTCGATCGGTCGATCCTAGAGTGGGAGGGAGTCATTTGGATCATCAGAAAGGTTGTAACATGGGGCAAAACTCACTTAACAACTGTCTCACTTAGCAACAGAAATTTTGGGCTTAATTGTGATTGTTAGTCACAATTGTATGTGTACATACAAGAAGCAAGACAAGGATGAATTATCTGCCTTTAGTTCTTCAATCTATTTCTATACTGAAATATAGAATATTCAATATGTCTATATTGAAGTGTGTGTGTGTAAATATATATATACATGCACAGACACACATATTGTTAGAGGTGTAGAGGGAAGGTTCACCAAATATTCCACTTATTTTTGTACATGCTTTATTTTCATATGCTGGTTTACCATCATATGCTGGTTTTCTAGCATTCAGTAGCCAACCAATTTATATTAATAGAAAACATTCTATAATTTAAGCCTATCTTAATACATATTGCATTTCAACCAATCAACCTTTATTATGGTCACAGACCAGCATTTCAGCCTACAGAACTGATGCATATTTTTTCTTCAGGGTACCGTACTGGATAGGATTGACTACAATGTTGAACAATCATGCATAAAAACAGAAGAAGGATTTAAACAACTACATAAAGTAAGCAGAGAATGTTTTTTGGATGTCTTATTCTGAATGCCACTATTTCATACTGTTGAGGAGCTTGTTATTACAATCCCAGACATACGAGGCATAACATTTTCTGTTTCCATACCTATTATTTTGGAAGTTAAAAGGACAATAATGGCAGCTAGCTAAAATTAAGGAAATTAGACAAATGGCTCCTACCCTAGATATCTAAATATCTAGCATTTAATGATTGTATGTGATTATGTTTTCCTGATTACTCCTCTGTGCAGTTGGCAGATGGGTATTCTACCCATTTCTTTTTATCCACAGAACTGTAAAATAGTCTAGGTGTAAAGGTTGAGTTCAGCTTTGAGTTGAGTTCTATGAGTATTAAGATAATTCCTTATCTTATTTGTGGGATATAAATCAGTTATTATGCTACCTGTACTTGTGCCAGAAAGGGAAACATCATTGATGTATTTATAATCTGCTCTGCACCAAACTTCCTATGTCATTTTACATAATGAAAAATAAATGAAAATGAAAATCTAGTGTCCACAAAACAAAGTCCAGAAAACAACAAGCAGAACAAAAAAGGAAAAGTTCAGAAAACAAAGGAAACATTAGAAATAAACTCAAACTGGTTCTGTCCTTACTCCCTGGGATATAAGAGGAGTGAAGAGAAAATGCTATCAGGCTTTTTTAAAGACTTTCAGGTAGGCCATACCAGAAAACTGACTTCACCAGTTTGATTAGATAGAATATTTACTGATACTGACTGTAGTAGCATAACCTTGAAAGCCTAAAGCCTTTTTCGCTTCCCTCCCTCTTATATAGGGAATGAAGGCAAAGTCAGTCTGAGTCCATTCTTTATTTTTTTCTGTCTTTTCCAAGTTGTTGTTGTTGGTGGTGTTAGTTGCGAAGTCATGTCCGACCCATTGTGACCCCATGGACAATGTTCCTCCAGGCCTTCCTGTCCTCTACCATCCTCCGGAGTCCATTTAAGCTCACGCCGACTGCTTCAGTGACTCCATCCAGCCACCTCATTCTCTGCCGTCCCCTTCTTCTTTTGCCCTCAATCGTTCCCAGCATTAGGCTCTTCTCCAGTGAGTCCTTCCTTCTCATTAGGTGGCCAAAGTATTTGAGTTTCATCTTCAGGATCTGGCCTTCTAAAGAGCAGTCAGGGTTGATCTCCTCTAGGACTGACCGGTTGGATCGCCTTGCAGTCCAAGGGACTCGCAGGAGTCTTCTCCAGCACCATAGTTCAAAAGCCTCAATTCTTTGGCGCTCAACCTTTCTTATGGTCCAACGTTCACAGCCATACATTGCAACTGGGAAAACCATAGCCTTGACTATACACACTTTTGTTGGCAGGGTGATGTCTCTGCTTTTTACTATGCTGTCTAGATTTGCCATAGCTTTCCTCCCCAGGAGCAAGCGTCTTTTAATTTCTTGACTGCAGTCCCCATATGCAGTGATCTTGTAGCCCAGGAAAATAAAATATGTCAATACTTCCATTTTCCAAGTTAAAGCACATTTTTGTGCATACTGTAGTCATCATCTCTGCTTAGTTTCTCCAAGGTCATTTCTGTGGCTCTCTACAAATTATTCCTTATTTAGAGTAATTTATTTTCTGCTATCTACAGGAAAGAATCTGTGTTAAAGTCCTCTTTTCTGTATCTGCAGGCCGAGCATTATCAAAAGAAGAATCGGAAGATGCTCATCATTTTAATTTTGTTTGTCATAGTTATTATCCTTATCATTGTCCTTATTGCTGTAAAATTTCGCTAGGCGATGTGCCAGTGATGCTTTCCTTTCTCTCTGTGTTTGTCTGAGAGGTAGCAACAAATTTTTGTGTGTTGTGTTTCTCCCGTTTTTGTTCCTGACAGGAATGGTTGAGCCTCTGCTCTTGGAAGCTGCCTGTTGGATGAATGTATGGGATCTAATGGTGCAAAGTCTGTGCAATGTTCATACAGAAAGCCTCTGTTTTACATGTTCAGTGAATATGGAAGGCAGTGATTTGTAAAAATCAGAAATGTGAAGAAATGTCAGAATTCCTGAGAAAAGCTACCAAATCAGGCATTTCGTTTACCCAGGCCATTGAAATGCTAGAATGCGTTTTTTAAAAGTGATTTAAACATTTTGGAAAGTGCTTTTACTAAACGGGAATAATAATGTGCTTTCTACCATGAATTAGCCTACGGTTAATTTTAGGGTAAACTGTCCAAATTATGATGTGGACATCATTCCCAAAACTATTAAGTTGGAGATTTTTTTAAAAAATGCCTTAAAGATACAATATTTCCTCTTTACCGTCTTCCCCTCCAGAGTTAATATTAGTATGGGTTCACAGAAATAAAAAATGATTTCTAGTTTCATTCTATTATTCCAAAAGTGGTGGCTGGCATTATCAATAATACTCTAACCACAGAGAGTATTATTGTTTTAAGATTATTTTTTTTAAGTTTTAAATAATCAAGAATGTGTGTTGATTATTTCCACCTCTTCCCACTAGTGAAGTAAAAGGGGTTTCTCTGATCCATTACTGAACCTTCCTTCCCAAATTGAATCTGTTAATAATATACAGCAGCAGTTACATATTTCATCTTATTATTTTCAGAGCGCGAAAGGAAAAAGGCATGGTACAATTCACACACAGTTTAAATTGAACTAATGGCAGCTTCAGGAACTTACATTTAAATTTAAATGTGGGGTCTCCCTGCTTGAGCAGGGGGTTGGACTAGATGACCTACAAGGTCCCTTCTAACTCTGTTAATCTGTTTAAAAAAATAAAATAACTTTTGTTCTCAGCTGCGAGATCTCAGGAGAATTTGGAATCCTGTTCAGAGCAAATGTTGCTCTGCGTCGGTATTTCTTGTTTCTCTTAACATTGTAGGTGGATCTGCTGAAAAAGAAACAGTTTTCATGATTTAAAAAAATCTCATCTTTTAACTGTAACTTAACATTGCTATTTGGGGCCCTTGCTGTTCAATCCTTTAAAAAAAAACATTCTGTACTGAAGAATGTAAAGGTTGTACTTTGCATCTCTTTTTGCTGTGATATAGCAACACCAGCTGCCAACTTTTTTTAACTGCCTTAGATTCTTATCCATTTGATCATGGAATAATTGCAATGCTGCCTGTGTACTTGTTACACCTTGTTTTCTTCCTTTCATCCAACTCTTTGCATCATTCAGATTTCTTGTATCTGATGACAGGGAAACAGAAATCATAGTCCCACCTTGGGTCATTGGGAGATTCTGCTTGCTAGATAAAGGAAGAATCCAACATCCGTAGTTGAAACCTCTTTGACGTAAAAGAGGATTGCCACAAGAGAATTGTGTTTAGCTGCTGCTGTGATTCTGTCAGTGAGAAGGTGGAAGAAATGCTCTTGGTGAACTCTGCTCAGCTATTTTGATTCATCTCCTATTTACAGAACCTCTGCAGAAGGCTGCTTTATGCTTTCCGATAACAGTGGTCCATTGCTTCCTGGAAGAATGGAATTCAATCTCTTTATGTTATCATCTGCAGCAACTATCAGTTGTACAGGTAGATTTGTGATTTGAACAAGTTCTGGCCCAGCCAAAGAACAGCGAATAACGAGATACCAGACAGCATGAGAAATATGGAAAATAAACATACTATACTTTATGCACTTGCAAAAATCCATTCGCTGCTTATGCATGCATAAAATAGAGAAAAATGTGATGGTTGCCAGAGTCTGGTCTGTATTTTCCAACTGGCTAACACGGACCAATTATATTTCCTGAAAGTATTATTCTGTTACCTAAAGTAGAATACCAATTATACACTGGACTTCTTCCCTTTCAAAACAAGGAAAATCTGGGCATTGGTTGACTTAGGTTTCTCCATGATTTGCTCAGGATAATAAATTTCAGCAGGCCATGCTTAACTTCCTCCTGCCATTTATGCTGATTATTAACATCTTTAATCGGTTTTATTAGGTTAGTAACGAGAGAAAATATTTATAAACACGTACTGAAAACCAGTGGCATGATTTGGAAAAGGCCATCTTGGCTCCAGACTAAATTGATGCATGCCAATGTGTGTATGTCTTTGAAGTCAAGCTTGATCCTTGACTGCTCTTTGGATACTCTGCTGTCACTTCTCTTCAAAAGTATATGGAAATGGTTTATCATTGCCTTTTCTCTGGATGATTTCTAGACTTCCAAGTGTGGCCTACACCTTAGAGACACCCCCCCCCCCCGCTTAGCTCTGAAAATATGCACACATGTATAATTATTGCAATCTGTGTATCACTGGGGGTTTAGACTGGATTAATTGGATGCAGAAACAGACAGATTTTACTTCCTTCTCCCCCAGAAGAGGACCAGGAAATAGGGAATCATGGAAAAGGGTTGAGCCAAGAGAGAAATGTGTTCTTTAAAGAGAATGGTGGATAGAACAAGCTGGATGTTTGGAAGAAAAAGGTATTTTGCTGCTAAAAAAAAAATCACTGCTATTCTGCTTACAGGAAAAAATTGTCTCTTGCAAGAGGAAAAGTTGTTTGTTTTCATGCCACCTCCCTAACTGTATGTTGGTTAATACAATTTGGTGGCACGTTACTGCCACTAAGGCAGGGGTGGGTTCCACTTTCCTTCCCTATCGGTTTGCCTCGGGCTCGTCGCACAAATGACCCTCTGCACATGTGCAGAAGCCTCTGCGCATGCACAGTGAGTTCTTTGCACCACCATGGCGACCAGAGAACCGGTTCGGGGGCGTGGACAGCCGGCCATCGCTGCCGGTTCGGCGAGCAGGGGCAAATTCCCTCCCCCGGTCCAAAGCGGCAGCAACCCACCACTGCACTAAGGTTATTTGTGAATACTGTTTTGAAGTTTCATTTGTATTTCTGTCTACTGCAATATATTTTTGGAATTATCCCCAATCCACAGATTCTCTAAAGTCTTTTTAAAAAAAATCTTAAATCATGAGAATAAATCTATGTAAGATATGTACATTCCAAGGGGTGGGTTTTGCGGTTTGGAGATTCCTTGTGGTCATTGGACATGGTTTCATGTAGCATCACTGTACTTTGGGAAGGATTTTTTTTAAAGTTTATTTAAAATTATTTATTTAAAATGCAATAGTTAAATAGGTGGGGGGAGGGGTTTCTACGCTGAAGATTCTTTGTCCGGCCCACTGGTGAAAAACTAAACTGGCTTGTAGTTTAACTGGACGGAAAAAGGTCAGGCAAGAGATAAATTAGCAATTTATGAAAGAATGGCCAAAGATTTGATCATTGTAGTCTGCCTGATTTGGTGCTTTCTCTGTTTTGGTAGATTTGTTGCATAAAATTTACTGGGATGTTTTCTCTGTACCAACTCCCCCAACCAGCATTCCTCTAGCAGACTCGGTTTCCAGAAAAATTGCTGGATGCTTTATCTCTCAGCCAATATTATTCTTGGTGAACCTTTTTATTTCCTAAATAAATTGGCTCTGTATACAACCTGCCCTCTTTGCAAAACTGGAAAAACAAAGCTGAGAAGTAGTAGCACCCTTTTACCCAAAGAACCGGTTGTTACAGCCTGATATGAACTGAGACTATTAATTGGATGAAAAAGAGATGTAACTCGTGACTTTCTTGTGACCGTTTACTGTTGAATGATGCTTGTGGTGTGTTCCAGAAGATCTTCCCTTCAGCCTGCTTCAGGTTGAATGTATTTGGGATTAAACAGGGTTTAAAGCTACAAAGGAAATCTACAGCCTGCCACAGAGGTTCAGCCCCACCGCTTTGTGTATTGCTGCCAAACAGTCTTTCAGCAAAACTCCAAACCCTGGTTGGGCGCAGAATGAAGGCTCTTGATACACCCAATAAAGGAGAATCATCCTGAATGAGAAATCATCAGCTGGATACATCGCGTAGAGACTCAAGTAGGACCAACGGTGGTTTCAAGCAATGATGGATTTGCTTTCAAATCAAATGTATTTATGGTGTATGTAACGGAAGGGATCTCTGTTTTTACCCAACAATGTACAGTCTATTTTCATCCATTTCTGTGGACAATTTGTAATGTACAAATAAACTATTCAACTCTAACTAGAAGCTGATTTCTTCTCCCTTCTCCCCCTTTAAAACTCATTAGCGGACCACTTAGCCTTCCGGGAGCACCATTGGCCCATTAAAATCTAGTATTTTCTTCCATTAATTTGTTTAACAATAATCCAAGGGGTCTTTTATTAATTTGTTTAGCATAAAAATCCAGTGGAACGACTCGCCTCCAGAAGTTGTGGGCACTCCAACACTGGAAGAGACTGGACAACCATTTGTCTGAAATGGTATAGGGTTTCCTGCCTGAGCAGGAGGTTGGACTATAAGACCTCCAAGGTCCCTTCCAACTCTGGATCTACTACTGGGCTCATTCCTCCCCTTTCCTTATTTTAACAAATTAACAGAGTTGGAAGGGACCTTGTAGGTTATCTAGTCCAACCCTCTGCCCAAGCAGGAGACCCTACACCATTTCTGACAAATGGCAGTCCAGTCTCCTCTTGAAAGCTTCCAGTGATGACGCTCCCACAACTTCTGAAGGCAACTTCTGTTCCATTGGTTATTGCTCTCACTGTCAGAAAATTTGAAAGACTCCCATCAGTTCAGTTTTTATTTATTTTGTCAACACGTGTACAAGATAACAGGTATGACAAACATAAACAAAAGCAAAGTATGTATAGGTAAAAATTAGACAGAAGGACAGGGACGGTAGGCAGGATGGTGCACTTATGCATGCCCCTTACAGACCTCTTAGGAATGGGGTGAGGTCAACTGTAGACATTTTGTCTAAAAATGTAAAATGCCCTGTCATATGCCCTGTGAAAGATCGCTAGATTTCAATCTTGGAGCAGATTTTCCCGTGGGAGGGGGTGGGGTCACAGTGCTTCTGTTTCCGGCCCACGTGGTATAGGATCTGCTTGAGCAGGGGGCTGGACTAGAAGACCTCCAAGGTCCCTCCCAGCTCTATTCTGACACCTTCCTCTGAAGCTTGGCTGAGGCACCTTCCTCTCTGCCTGCCGCTTCTCCTACCTGTGAATTTTCTAGCTGGACCAGACTTCAGTTAAATCTAGCTGGGCCCCCAGGAAACAGCCTCCCTGACCCTGACAGCGACCCACTGCAAAGGCGGCAAACGGCAGCCGCCGCTGGCATATCGGGATGGCCTGTTTCGACTCGTGCAAACCGGGCCGGCCCTGCAGCGGCTCCTCCCGTCCTCCTCCTTCTCCTCCTTCCGCGCTGTCCTTCTTCTTGCGGCCGCGGGAGGCAGGCGCGGCACCTGCCTGGGAGGAGCCGCCGCGCCGCGGGCAGGAAGATGGCGAGCGTGCAGCTGGAGTTCCAGGCCAGCGCTGGCGAGGCGGACCCGCAAAGCCGCCCGGTGCTGGTGCTGGGCCAGCTGCAGAACCTCCACCGGCTGCCGTGGGCTCACGTGCGGGGCAAGCTGCAGCCCAGGGTCACCGAGGAGGTAACGCGGAGTCGGGCTGGCATCGGCTCGCCTCCTTGAGCGGGCTTGCCTGCCGAGCGCCCCTTCGCCCTTCGGAAGGGGCGCTGCCCCGGATTGGCAGCCGCGGCTTCCCCCCGCGCGTTGTCCTTGCAGCCGCGGCCCTGCTGGCCTCGAGCCGGCTCTCCCTCCCTCACCCTTTTATCTTGCCGGACAGGCCTAGGCTGAGCCGCGAACCGCTCCAGCCGCGGCGATCGGGTTGAATCCCTTCCCCTCTCCCGGCGCCCTGCTCGGGGCGGAGTTCCTTCGGTGGAGTTCTCGGCGCTGCCCAAGTTGGGTGGCTTGCTTGCAAGATGTTTCATTATCCGAACTAAACTAGAATAAGAGTAGAATAAATAAAGAGTTGGAAAAGGGACCTTGGAGGTCTTCTAGCCCAACCCCCTGCTCAGGCAGGAAAGCCTTTCAGACAAATGGTTCAATCTCTTCTTTAAAATTTCCAGTGTTGATGTCTAGTACGGATGTTGTTATCTAGTGGGGTAGAAATGTTTGCAAGCAAACCACCAAGCTCAGAGACCACCTAGGACTTCACAATTCAACCCTGAGCTACAGATATTCACTTCCATTGGTACAACAGCTTTCTGCCAGGGGGTTGCAGCCATCCGCCCCCATGGAGGGCTTTGCATGATGGAGAGGGGTGTGTGTGGGGAGCACCGGTGCTCAGACTCCGGTGCAGATCGGTGCAGATTCCGAATTAAGTGGATTTTGAAATTGCTAACCTTGTGGCAATCTGCTGCCTGCGCTTTATCCCCCCCATCCCGAGTTAATCACATAGGCTTCCAGCTGTTTGCCTGTCTCTTTTTCATATCTTCCTAAGAGAGAGAGATACAATGGCCTTCGGATAGACTGATGGCTTGGTAATGCTATGTGAAGTCACAGATTTAGGCTGGCCCAAAATGAGAGGCAGGAAAAAAGGTGCCTCTTTGTGGTGTTGGGTAAACCTAATCTTTGTGCCTAGTAAAGAGTTGTTTGTGGTTTAGGGTGTTTTGTGAGTTCAGCCAATTGTGTTTGGATCAATATGGTTAAGCAAAATAAATGTAATATAAGATGTTCTGTGAATGGAGCCTTAGACCATGCTGGCTGGGGAACTTTCTGAGTTGAAGTCTATCCATGTGAAAGTTCCTGACATTGAGAAACACTGCAGCCTAGATTTTATTCCATTTCCCCTAATGTTTTTATATGGACAAGGACATTGAATGGATTTCCTTACAAGTGATCCTCGACTTATAACCATTCATTTAGTGATCATTCAAAGTTACCAAAGCCATGAATAAAGTATGGGCATAGACATTTAATAAATAAATAAATGATGAAAAAAGTAATTTATGACCTGCCCTCGCATTTACAGCCATCATAGCACCCCCAAAGTCACATGAACAAAATTTGGGTGTTTGGCTACTACGGGTAGCATCTATTTACAACTGTTATAGCATCCTGGGGTCATGTGATCACCATTTGCAATCTTCCCAGCCGGCTTCTAACAAGCAAAGTCAGAGCGGGGAGTCGGATTTGCTTAACAGATGCATGATTCATTTTACAACGGTGGCAAAAAAAGGTCACAAAAAGAGGCATGACTTATTTAACAACCGCCCTGCATAGCAATGGACACTCTGGTCAACCGAGTTGTGGTTGTAAATTGAAGATTACCTGTACAGCGGGATTTTTCAGCCTCAACACTGTGAAGACACCTGGACTTCAGCTCTCAGAATTTCACAGCCAGCCATGCCATACAGCTACTGCGTATAAAAATGTGGAACTGTGATTTCTCTTTATTTTACAAATACAGCTGCTATTGTGGATACCCGAGTAAGAATTTCCAGCTCTTATAATTTACAATGGGAGTATGAAATTCAAGCTTTTAAGATTTAAGGTATTGAACTAGGGCTTAGGCCTACCCTCAGCCATGGGAACACATGGAGTATGTGCTCCCAGTTACTCTGGGCCTAATTTACAGGATTATTATTGAGAAGAATTGAAGAATGCTACAAATGCATGCTTGGCCTTATGGTGAGCTTTAAATCTAACAAATGTTAGATAGAGTTGAAATAGAACAGTATTTCTCAACCTTGGCAGCTTTAAGGCGTGTGGACTTCAACTCCCAGAATTCCCCAGCCAGCATCCGGAGAGGAAGAATGCTCACCGCCAGCAGACAGACACACACACACACCTTACCTCAGTGGTGGGTTGCTACCGGTTTGCACCAGTTCGGGTGAACCGGTAGCGGCGGCGGTGGGAGGCTCCACCTGGACATCATCAAAAACGCTCTGCGCATGCACAGAAGCATTGCGCCCACGCGCCCACGTGCTCCCGTTCCCAAACAGGTAGCAAAGTGAAACCCACTACTGCCTTACCTTGTCAGCAGGCATCTGAGACACTTCCTCATTTTTCCTTCAACAGCTATCACTGTTAAAATATTTCAGATGCCCAAAGCAGCCAACGGCCACTCGCCTATTGGGCCTTGCTGCCAGCCAGTTGAGTACAGGGGCCAGAGAAGCAGGAAAAAAGGTGGAAATACACCCCTCCCATCTTCCCTTGTGCTATGCAACCTATGGGCTTCTGGGAAGTGTAGTCAGAAAGCATGTTGGCACTGAAACTTTCCCAGTTTTCACCCCTACAGAAATCATGGATCCCAGCATTCTTTAAATTAGCCCATTTAAGTTATCCTAGTAGTTCAATCACTATTTCTTTCCAATTTTGTCTCCTGGAAGATTACAAGTTATCAGACACAAGAGTTTTAGCATTATATAGACAAGAGTGCTACATAAGCCGTAATATGCTCTGCTGAGCCAGGAGAGCTGTGCAGTTTCTGTTTTGATTAATCAGCATGTATTCTCCTAGTTGAGCAATACTGACACAGCATCAGGGCCAGCATATCACACACTTGAGAAGCATGTTGTGAAGGTGTGTGCCAACAGTTCCAATAAGGACACTACCCCTTTTATGGACTTTCACCAGCTATTTTTATTTACTTTTCGACAGCTGGACCTCCCCATCAGTAGTGGGTTCTAAATCCCGTCGCTACCGGTTCGTGCGCGCGTGCAAGGGGGGTGGGCGGAGCCTCCTGCCACCGCCGCTACCAGTTCGCTGAACCAGGCCGAACCGGGAGCAGCCCACCGCTGCTCCCCATGATTGGAGACTTGTTTTGAATCTGGACTGAAGCCTTTGGGATCCCGATGGTGTACAAATTTAATTTTAATAATAACAGCAACAGCAGCTTTCTATGGCTTTTTTTGAAACAACCCCCTTCTTGGGGATTCTTTAAATAGGCGCGCAGCTCTTCAGGAGAACTATTAACTCCGCTCCCCTATTAATAATAATCACTTTTTTACTGTTAATATTTACTTTATTTACTATTTCTAATAGTATTTACTTAATTTACCATTAATAGTATTTACCTTACTTTCTCTAATATTTGCTTCCCATTTCTCTGAAAAAGCTCATGCAGTTGGGAACTGCCATGAGAAACCCAACCTTGGTTCCATGTTTAAAATATTCTCTGTCTAATGCACCCAGTGCATTAAGACAGAGATAGGCTTGACTTAAAACCATGTCTAGTTTTGGCCATTGCAGTTTATGAATCATGGACTGTAGCTTAGCTTTCACCCAGCCAATTAGAGTCTAACCAGAAAAAGCTATACTTAGCACGATGGGCAAATGCAGCCACTTAAATGCAAAAGAATCTTCATATTGTCTAGAAAAAGATTACACATGCATGCATTTTTGAAGGACTGTAAGTTAGGACTGGCTGGTAAGTCCCCCAGCCATAGAGGAGAACTAATGAAGGATTCCTTTAAATTCCCACACTCCCATTGCACTGGGGGTAATGAGGGATTTCTGTTTCCCATATTAACTGCTATGGGGAAGCACCAGGAGCGGGTTCCTAATTTTTTTACTACCACTCTGTGGGCGTGGCTTTTTTTGTGGGTGTGGCTTGCCAGCCATGTGACCGGGTGGGCGTGGGCCTCGGGAGCTTGGCAGTGGCCGGAGAAGCGGGGGGGCATTGCCCACCCAAAACACAGTCCCCCGCAGCGGGAGCAGCAAGGCCGCGGCAGCGGTTCTAGGAGGCTCCGTCCGGCCTGAATGCTTCTCCCCATTCGATGATCCTAGGCTCCTGCCGCCCATTCCACCCCCCTCAGCAGCTCGAGAAGCCTCGAACGTGCGAAAATGCCCGGGATCATCACCATGCATTCGTGGCTTCTTGGACTGCTGAAGGGAGGGGAATGGAGATAGCTCCTGCCGCCCATTCTTTCAGCGTCTCACGCACTCCCTCAGCCATCCTCCCCTGCTTGGACTCACTGTGGGGTAGGAAGGCAGCGCATGCGCAGTGCCGGAAGCTCGGCTTCTGGGCATGCTCAGAAGAATTTTTTTTAAAAAATGTAAAAACTTTTTTTAAAAAAAATGGCGGCGCCCAGGCACCGGCAACCGACCGCACCGGTACTGTGATGTCACCAGCGGGCCGCTACCGGTGCTATAGAGTGGACCGCACTGTAGGAACCCACCACTGGGAAGCACTGATGTTGACAGGTGTGCCAAAATTTAGGGCTGCAAATATACAGGCAACTGCTAGATGGCGGGAAAGAGCTGAAATTTTCTATATCTCTCTGCTACCATCTTGTAGTCATCTGGACTGATGGAGCACAGATCTGACAGCTTTAAAAATTAGATTTTGGAGGCTCAGATCAGTAGGGATGACAGCCATATATGTAGGTTAACTCAGCTGACTTGATTGCCCCTGAATTGCCCTCTTTCTGTCCCCTCTTTCTGGCCAGTGGACCTATAAGAGCAGTTAATCACAGCTACACTTTTGTTGGACAGGTTGATTGGTATAATTTTGCTTGATAAAGCCACCTGAATTTGAAGGCAGCTCTGGGTAGCATACAATTAAAACAAGTGCACTCCTTAAAAATAGCAACAAAAACTCAGAACATTACATATGGCAATCAAAACCAGTGCTACCCATCAGATTGCCAACTTTTTTTGGGGGGGGGGTTCTTAAAAGATGTCTAAAGGCTTGCAGGATTAGAGTGGTCTGAACATTGGAAGGAGATATACCATTCTAGAGGAAAAGTCCACTTCCTAAGTCCTAGGACAACATTGCTGTTGATTGCATGCATGTTTTACATTGAGGAGCTTATAATCATGTGGTAATTAAGTGCCAAATTAAATTACATTATTGAGGAGCCTTCTTCAATCTAGATATCTCCCAGATGTTGCACATTAGTTTCCAGAATTCCCAGCCATTGCCAAGAATGCTGGGAGTTCAGGAAAACCCACTTGGCAGCCGTTCAGTCTAGAAAAAGAACATTGTTGGCTTTCCAGTATCCCATGATTTCTAATTTTTGGTACAGGGATGATAAAATAATCTCCCATGACAGTAGCAAATTGTCACTTGGTAAATGGTTGCATGAATGTTTACCCCATCATAAGAGTACACTTAAAGAAACACTTTGAGTTTTAAATGTTCCCATTATTCTTGCCAGTTTGCATCAGTCTTTCCCATGCAGGAAAAACTTCAGGCATCACAGAAAGAATAGTCCCAACACAGTACAGATCAGACAAGGGCATCCCATAAGAGCCCGGGTGGCACAGTGGTTAGAATGCAGTACTGCAGGCAAACTGCCCACAGCCTGGAGTTCAATCCTGATGGGGCTCAAGGTTGACTCTGCATTCCATCCAGTAGCGGGTTGTAAATCCCGTTGCTACCGGTTCGCTCATGTGTGCGCTCGTGTGTGTGCGTGTGATGCTTCTGCGCATGCACAGAAGCGTCTCGGGCGGGTGGGCAGAGCCTCCCGCCGCCGCCGCTACCAGTTTGCCGAACCGGGAGCAACCCACTGCTGCTTCCATCCTTCTGAGGTCAATAAAATGAAGGCCCAGATTGTTGGGGTCAATATGCAAAAAAATGCTTGTACATTGTAAACCACCTAGAGCCATGATGGTGAACCTATGGCACGCGTGCCACAGGTGGCACGTAGAGCCCTCTCTGCGGGCACGTGAGCTGCCGCCCCAGCTCAGCTCTACCACACATGCGTGTGTTCCTCCCGCCAGCCAGGTGGTTTTCAGGTCTCTGCCGTGCATGTGTGGGGAGGGGCGCATGCAGGAGATGCATGTGCATGTGGGGGTGCACACACGGGGGCATGTGAGGGGTTTGCACATGCATGCGCAGTGTGCACACGGTCATGAATGAATGCGCGGGGGCAGGGGAATCGCGCATGCATTGCATTATGGGTGTTTTTGGCACTCAGCGCCGAAAAGATTAGCCATCACTGACCTAGAGAGTGCTTCAAAGCGCTATGGGGCGGTATATAAGCCTAAAGGCTATTGCTGTCCTCAGGGTATGGTCCAAAAAGCACCATGATGGGCAACCACAATGGTGCAATTGAAGATCTGCCTGTTTTTTTATACACCACACACATAAAAAATGGGAATAGCACCATTGTGGTTGTCACCTCCACTTTTTGGACCACCCTTGAGGATCTCCCAGGGCTGAAGGTTCTGCTTGAAGAACAGTTGCCTGCAGAAGACCTGACCATTTCCCGTCTGTTCTCAGATATGGCAAGCGGCATTAAATACTTTGAACCCCAACCCCACCGACAGCTGTCCCCTCTACCTGAACCATGCCACAGTAGCTGCTTTACCTTCCCGTGTGAGTCGACATAACAGCCCATCTGCTGCCCAGTTCCTGACCCGGGTTATCCGAACGTGCTTGCCTGGAGGAACCAAGAGATGCATCCTTGTAAGTGAAGATGGGAGAGAGAGCATTGGAAGTGGAAAGGGGGTGGTTTTTCTTAAATGCCAACTTGCAATTTGGGGGCAGCCTCGTTTCGTGATTGTTCTCAGTTATGACGGTAATAAAAAAAATCACCTTGTGACCACTCATTGCATTGATAAATTTTGCAGATCTATAAAGTAAAGGAAAGCCGAAGGAAGATCATAACCACAGTTGCAGTTTCATTTAATGGCCACTTTGCTTAACAACCAAGTTGCTGGTCCCAATTGTGGTTGCTAAACAAGGACTAGCTGTAGTTAATTTCTAAAATGGAGGAGAATATCTCTTGAGGCTAAGTGTGCATGGCTATATCAGTTAAAGGCCTGGCAATTGTCTCTCTGTAGTGTGCAAAATATTAGTGAGATTTTTTTTATGGTGTGTTGTAGTAACCCAGACCAATTGGTTATCTTATCGAGAATATTCTGCCAATCCAGAAATGGATCAGATTAATTGGTAGTGTAAATGCAATTGCTGAGATCTGTGAATGTTTGCTGTAATTCTCTCTGCAGTCTAAATCAGTTTTCCTTCTCTCCAATGGACTGTACAAATTGTCACTATTCAAGCAAGGACTAGTGTGGGTGGACTGCATAACAACAAAACAATTATAATTCTTCCAGGAAATTAGCCATCCGTCATAATGCTTTGCTCATTTTAATCTTTTAACCGGCTTTCTGTGTCTAGAGACACAGAACAGAAATGGAACAAAATAATTGTCTTCAGCTTCATTGCAGCCCAAAAGCCATTGATGAAAATTACTCTGAAGGCTGTAATTTTCCAAATATAAGTGTGTAGGATGACAGAAGGGATTTTTTCAGGCTCCAGAACCCATTGAGTTTTTAATCCTCAGAATTGCTGACCAAAAGGCAAAACTCTAGCATAGTGTTTTTCTACCAGAGCAACTTCAAGATATGTGAACTTCAGCTCCCAGAATTCCCTACCCAGACATGTTGGCTGGAGAATTCTGGGAGTTGAAGTCCATACTTCTTAAATCTGCCCAGGTAAAAAAAAACATTGCTCTTGTGTTATAAAACTAATGTTTTGGTTTTACTTTGTCTCTCACAGAACATCACCGGGTTCTTGTGGGATTCAAGGGTTCCAGGGAAGAAGTTTGAAAAACATGGATTAAACTCCTTTTATCTCAGTAAAAACTTGTTCAACGTACTTTTTCTTTTTAAAAAAATCAGTGTTGGTTATCTATTTCAGATCGTGTGTGAGCGCTCAGAGGTCTTTGCTTCAGCTTGTGCCATAGCTCGGGCCTTCCCACTCTTCACCCTTCGCTCCAGTTCATCTAGACGTACGGAGAAGAAGACGGTGGTTGTGGAGTTTTTCTTAATTGGGCAGAACAACGGCCCAGTAGAGGTTGAGATGCTGAAAGTAAGTTGACATTTTCCAGAGAATGCTTCAGATTATAAACAAATTATTTACAGGTAATCCGCACTTAACTACAGTAATTGGAACCAGAATTTCCATCATTAAGCAGTGCAGTTGTAAAGCACAACATCAAGTGACTGCCACTTGGCAATTTTGGTAGTGCCCGGTTGCCATTATTAAGCAAATAACTGTGGGTGAAGTCACATGACTGCAACGTCCGACTTCCTACCAGCTTCCCCATTGACTTTGCTACAGGGAAACTGGCAGGAAAAATCTCAAATTGTGATCACATGACTGTAGGACATGGCAACGGTCAGAAATCCAAGCCAGATGCCAAGTGACCAGACTACAATCACATGATTAGGGAGGCTCTGCAACAGTTGGAACTTTGAGGTTCAGTCATGACTACTACTTGTTCAGCGCTGTCTCAAGTTCTGTCGCTGAACTAGTGACATTAAGTGAGGACCAACTGTGCTGATCTCTTCCACCAGGGCATGGTCCAACCCCGGGGGTGGGCTTCAAAAATTTTAGCAAGGGGTTCTCTGCCCGGTTGCTGGGTGGGCATGGCCATGGTGGGCGTGGCCTAGTCGGCCTCCTGCACCATGGCGGGGGGTGTTTTTGCCCTCCCCAGGCTCCGGAGGCTTTCTTCAAGCCTCCAGGAGGGCGAAAACAGCCTTCCCAAGCTACGGTAGGCCTGTTTTTTGCCATCCCGAGCCTCTGCACGCACCCTGCACTTACCTGCATCCAAAATGGCCCGCATGGGGACTCCTGGAAGGGGCGGTGTGGGCTGGGCTGGGCCAGCCAGGAGTGGGATTTGGGAGGTTCTCCGAACTGCATAGAATCTTAGCTAGAGGTTCTCCAGAACCCCTGCAAACCCCCAGCAGCCCACCCCCTGGTCCAACCTACCATTAAAATGAACAATGAAATTAAAATTTGCACAAAGACTATCAAACATATCAGTGGTTGCAAAGATGACCATCAACAAGATTTTTCGAATATAACATCCTACATCTAGAAGTTCACACTTCCTGAATAGATACCCTGCAGGCACGTTGGATGATAAGACCCATTATCCCCAACTTTTCCCCCTAATGAATGAGAACTGGATATTCTTGTTGATCACATCTTGAGAGGAGCTGGTTGGGAAAGGCTGTAATTGAGTTGGGCATCAATATATTTTCTGATTGGGGATAATTTGGAATGTTAACAGATTTCTTTGATGAGTTTCCATGAAGTTAGTATAACATAAGGCCAATGCCTTATTAAGAAATAAGGCATATTTTTCCACACCTTAACTGATTCTTGGTGTTGTTAACACAATTTAAGATTGTTTGGTAGCCAGAGTGGTGGGGAATACTGAGGGTTTTTTAATCATTCATTTTTAAGCATATATACAGGATGACACAGCTTGGCCAAATGTTGAATGTTCATGTCCCATTCATACAAGGATGGGAGACCACAAGGAAGACCCAAGCCTTTAGCTAGACCAGGAAGTCAGCACACACCCTGGAAGAAGGCAATGGTTGATTGTTTCTTTTTCTTTTTTCATGTTTTATTTGTTTTATTTATATAACATTCAATTTCCATCAAACAGTGTGTTGTCTGGGTACAGTTGTTTTTAAACAATCATAATCCACATATTTGTTTTAGTGTTTATCACAACCATAATAATAATATAATCATATAATAGCAATTGTACTTAACATTATCTTCTTTAATAACTCCATATTAACATTTCCTCTTTTTATGTCTCCTCCTTTCTAACTTCTGTTTGTATTGTCTAGCCAGTGATAAAATACATCCCATATCAAAAAATATTCAGTTTCTTCTTTATCCTTAATAGTGAGCGTTAATCTATCCATTTCTGCGCATTCTAATGTTTTCTTAATTACATTCTCATCCGACGGAATCTCGTCGTTTTTCCATTGCTGTGCAAATACAATTCTAGCAATGGCTGATTGTTTCTGTGCTGCTCCCAACAAAACTAAAGACTTGCTTTAGTTTATGGTTAGAGGCTTCATGCCGCCAGCCCCTCTCATGGATCTAATCCTTCATTAGTAAGTCTTATATCTACCATCCCTGCTGTGTTAAAATTTGCTGGCCCCAAATCCTTAATGCTTGGTCATTCATGATTCTTGAATAAACATAATACATTAAAAAGTCTATGGGCAATAAAAATGCACCGTTTGGATGAAACAAAATTCCGCCAACACAGACTCCCTTTATTTCTTTTATTCTTTTAGTGTCTAGAAAGTGCTACCGAAGGGGTTAGACTGGCAGCTCGAATTGTTGACACCCCTTGCAATGAAATGAACACTGACAAGTTCCTGGAGGTTGGTGATGCCTTTCAAACATTGGTATTTTTCCAGTGAATTTGAAAAATCCTATCTAGGATTCATTTTTGTTTCTAGCAAAACTCTTGGTTTTCCAAGGGTTGCTCAAAAGGGCGATGGTCTTTACTTATCATTTTATCCTGAAATAATTCACAGTTACAAGCAGAGTTTTATGAAGCTGAAAAATTAAATTAGTCTTTCTTGGCCTGATTGTTGGAGAAGAGCAGGCAGAGTTTAGGGGTGGAATTAAATGTGTCATCAGCTTAGAATCATTACATTCCCACAAATGGTCCATCCTCATCTGAATTTGGTTGATCCTTATCTGGTGCCAATTTAGTGTTGAACTTTAGTTGACCAGATTCCTGTGTATAGGCTTGACTAAATACAGTAAATATTCTTAGCTTACGAATGGTCCTGATTCTTTGCGCCTGACATTAATCCATTGGTGGGAATGCAAGGAGTCTAAATTTAACGCTTAACACAGTCCCCAAGCTCTATGTACTCTTCTACACTAATGTCTTCCAGTTGTGCTGGGGCCAGAGGTCCAAGAAGGCCCAGCTAGCATTGCAGATACCAGATTGGAGCCCCAAGAGTCATTTGAAAACATATCTCGTTCAGTGTATATTGAGGTGTGAATTGTTGAAATAGGTGGTGATACATTTTTGATTATAGGATTTGAATTATTATGACTGAATTCCATTATGATATTTTTATAACTTTGATATGTTTTATGAGGATTGTAATTATTAATATTGTATTTTGCTGCTTGTGAGAAGCTTAGAGATAAAACACTTGAAGCAGCAATAAAGCACTTTAATTAATAGTGAGGGACGCGGTGGCTCAGTGGCTAAGACACTGAGCTTGTCGATCAGAAGGTTGGCAGTTCAGCAGTTCGAATCCCTAGCACCACGTAACAGGGTGAACTCCCATTACATGTCCCAGCTTCTGCCAACCTAGCAGTTCGAAAGCATGTAAAAATGCAAGTAGAAAAATAGGGACCACATTTGGTGGGAAGGTAACAGCGTTCCGTGCACCTTTGGCGTTTTGTCATGGTGGCCACATGACCACGGAAACGTCTTTGGACAGCGCTGGCTCTTCAGCTTTGAAACGGAGATGAGCACCGCCCTCTAGAGTCAGGAACGACTAGCACATATGTGCGAGGGGAACCTTTACCTTAATGAATAGTGAATAACTGTCCAACCAACAGAATTGATTGAGATTGGGGGAGAGGTGTGCAGTGATAGAAAATTAACCAAAATATTCATTTACTTCCCCTTTTCTAATTTCTTAAACAAATCTCCTAGGGTGGCTGCCTCATTATTTCATAGTAAAACCTACTGTTGAAATTCTAAATTGTTTCTGGTTGATAGTTTATAATTCTGCCATTCCTAATCACTCAAGATCAGAGATTCTTTCATACTCCTTTCTCTTAAAATCAGAACAGAAATGATAGGCATTTTTCTTTTAGGTTTCCCATCAAAGGTTCTCCATAATAAGAGTCGGAAAAATACTGTGGAATCCCCCATGTAGAAATTATACTTTCATTGCACATGGGGACTCCTTGCTGTTATGACCTGTTATGGCCTCTAAAGTTTCTCATACGTACCTTCCACATTTTTAAAATGGAAAATATTGATCTGTAATGTTAGTAGAGATTATTTTATTTTATTTTATTCTAGACAGATTTGTGTGCTTCAGCACATTCTTTTTCCCATGGCAACTCAGCACTGCAAAGTAGAAATGATATTATTGGCCCTTAAAGTCCATCATTTTTAACTGGCCACGGTAGATAAGATCTTGCCCGTGTCGAAGTATCTCTCTTCATCTTTGTTTAATGCAGAGCCTTACCACATCTCACTCTGCTGGCTCAACCACACTTTTCCTGGATCAGGAGGAGTGCTGACATAGCTACACAGAAGGATTTAATCAAGTCGGAGAGAAATTTTAGTTTTTTGCTTTGGGGCTGCTGGTTTGAATTTGTGTCATGGCATTCTAGGAACCTGTGAGCCAACCGCTTAGAGAGTGCTTGCACTGTGAGGCGGTATATAAATCTCACAAATAAATTTGGTCTAATGGTTAAAGTGCTGGCCTAGAAACCAGGAGGCCATGAGTTCTAATCCCTTAGCTATGAAAGCTGGCTGAGTGATTTTGGGCCAGTCACTCACTCTCAGTCCAACAACCCCTCATAGGGTTGTTGTTATGGGGAAAATAGGAGGAGGAAGGGTTTGTTCGCTGCCTTGAGATAAGTATAAAATTAATGAAGGCGGGTTTAAAAAACTCTAATAAATAAAAACCACTGCTGATTGATTGATTGATTGATTTATCTTTATTTTATTCATTTATTTTTATCCCACTTTTATTATTTTTATAAATAATAAGGCCGGACTAGAACTTGCTGTCTCCCTGTTGCTAGCCTGGTGCCTTTATCACTACTCCAAAATGGCTGTCACCTGGCTTTGATTGGCTTGCTCACTTTTCCTCTTGGAAGTGTGAGAGAGTGGGGACTATAGTGGAGAGGCAGAAACAGTCCCCACCAGGTAAAATGGATCAGCAGCAACTCACAAGTTCTTGGCTTTGCAACAAAATGACATCTAAGAGTGAAATACAGGGAGTAGACGATAAATGAGGTAGAACAGGGGTCTCCAAACTTGGCGACTTTAAGACTTGTGGACTTCAACTCCCAGAATTCCTCAGCCAGCTTTGCTGGCTTAGGAATTCTGGGAGTTGAAGTCCACAAGTCTTAAAGTTGCCAAGTTTGGAGACCCCTGAGGTAGAAGCTTCTCTCAGGGGAGAAAACTCTGCCTTTCTTCCAAAGAAACCCTGTAATAAGGTCCATGGGGAAGTGGGTCTGTAAGGCCAAAGAGTTGCAATGACATAGCTTAAATGTTGGACTTTACAGTGTGGTTTTGTGTTTTCAACATTGTTGAAAGTGATTGGTCATTTGATGATGATCAAGTGATGCCTTCTTTCACTTCTTTTTTTGGGAAGGAAATCAGAAAAGTGGGAAAGGATTTGGGGATTGTGCCAACTATTTTTCAAAATGAAGAACTAAAGGAGAAAGGATTTGGAGGTCAGTTAAAGCAGTAAAATGTTTCTTTCTTTCTTTCTTTCTTTCTTTCTTTCTTTCTTTCTTTCTTTCTTTCTTTCTTTCTTTCTTTCTTCCTTTCTTCCTTTCTTCCTTTCTTCCTTTCTTCCTTTCTTTCTCCTCTCCTATGCCCTAGAGCAGGGGTCTCCAACCTTGGCAACTTTAAGACTTGTGGACCAACTCCCAGAATTCCTCAGCCAGCAAAACTGGCTGAGGAACTCTTGGAGTTGAAGTCCACAAATCTTAAAGTTGCCAAGGTTGGAGACCCCTGCCCTAGAGAACTGTTTCTTAACTCAGCCTTTCCCAGATGGCACTAAAGTTCTTAAGAGTTTGCTGTCCTGGATGAAAACTATAGTCTTAGCCTAGTTGGAGAACACCAGATTAGGGAAGACTGTCATCTATGATTTCAACCCCTTCCTTGTTCTGTTGATCAAAATCATTGATTGATTATGTAACATCAAGTCAGTCTATAGGTAGTCCTTGCTTAGTGACCGTTCAAAGTTACAATGGACCCCTTAAACAGCTACTTACAACTCGGTCCAGGAATTCCAGTGGATTGATTGGTTCAGTGATCCATTTGTTTCAGGGGCGAGTTCCTAATTTTTTTACTACCATTCTGTGGATGTGGCTTATTTTGTGGGTGTGACTTGCCAGCCATGTGACCGGGTGGGTGTGGGCCTCGGGAGCTTGGCAGCAGCCGGAGAAGCGGGGGGCATTGCCCACCCCCTGCAGCGGGAGCAGCAAGACCGCGGCAGCGGTTCCTCTAGGAGGCTCCATCCGGCCTGAATGCTTCTCCCCATTCGATGATCCTAGGCTCCTGCCGCCCGTTCCCCCTCCCCTCAGCAGCTCGAGAAGTCTCGAACGTGCGAAAATGCCTGGGATCATCACCGCGTGTTCGTGGCTTTTCGGACTGCTGAAGGGAGGGGAATGGAGATAGCGCCTGCTGCCCGTTCTTTCAGCGTCTCACACGCTCCCTCAGCCATCCTCCCCTGCTTGGACTCACTGTGGGGTAGGAAGGCAGCGCATGCGCAGTGCCGGAAGCTCGGCTTTTGGGCATGCACAGAAGAAAATTTTAATATATATATATATATATATTAAAAATGGTGGCGCCCAGGCTCCGGCAACTGACCGCACCAGTACTGTGACGTCACCAGCGGGCTGCTACCGGTGCTATAGAGTGGACCGCACCGGTAGGAACCCACCACTGATTTGTTTGTTTTCTTAACTACCATGGGATTTTCAAGAGTCTTCAGCACAAAATTTCAAAAGCATCAATGCTGTTTATCCTGCTTCTTCAAAATCCTCTAATGATTTGGATCTTGCAAAAAAAAAAAGACTTGATTGGTCATTGTTCTAGATATAATCCTTAAACTTTGTCAGATGCTGTTCAGAAAGTTAAGGCTTGCAGAACAAACTTTAGAAGTAGGAAAGTGAGGAGCATGGGAGGACCTCAAAGACGTGACAGACTTTGTGCAACTGTTTGAGCTCCTGCCATGTGTTTTAGAGGTTTCTCTACCCTTCTCTTATGTAGAACGACGATGTCGTGCTTAAAGTACAGATGGTCCTTGTGTAGTGACTGAAATTGCTTTCAGCAAAATGGTTGCAAAATGAACCACATGACTGATGGGGGAAAGAGAGAGAGAGAATAATTTCTTAGAGTCTTCCTTCTTCTCTAGGCATCTATGGGGTTGGGAAAGCAGCCGTTCACCCACCCGCTCTAGCTGTGCTCAGTCACACCCCAGAAGGAGCCACACAGACTATTGCCTGGGTTGGAAAGGGCATTGTCTATGACACTGGAGGACTCAGCATCAAAGGAAAGGTAAGTTCAGAGTCTGTTTCTGGGAGGACCTGGCAGGTTATTCTAATATCCATGAGTTAAATGGACTCCAAGAAATGTTCTCCTTTCCCTTATTCACATCTATGCCTCCACATCTAAACCGAAGGGATAACTGATGACTAACTGGCATTAGTTAATTAGTTGGTTAAATATGCATCATCATCACAAATTAGGTTTTATACATACCCTTACCATTTCAGACTAAATTTTGACAAGGAAGGAGAGGCAAAGATAAAAGCATGGAATGAAGAGATGGAAATGTTGTCTTTAGATCACATCTGCTACCTTGAGTTGGAGGAAGTTTCACTGAACTTGTTGCACTTTGCTTTTGAGAAGAAGGACATGCAGCTGTTAGCCAGGGATACTTTGCCCTCAGTGGCTTTGAGATAAATGCTTGCATTTCTGCTTTTATTTCACTAGACAACAATGCCTGGAATGAAACGAGATTGTGGTGGGGCTGCTGCTATTTTGGGTGCCTTCAAGGCCACTGTGAAACAAGTAAGTGAAATTCTGCAGATCACTGAAGATAGTTGGTATTAACTATCTATGGTTAAGCTATCTGGCAATAATGAGATTGATTTATTTATATTTCATGTTTCTTAATTGCCTATCTGCCTCAGAGAGGGGCTTTTTTACGTTATGAATATACTTTCTGTGAATCTTACCAGATTTTGGGATTCCATGGTTCCACTCTTACAGGTAGTTCTTAGCAGAGGTGGGATCCTGCCGGTGCGGTTAATAGCTGTTGTTCGGCGCAGAGCCGAAGACGCTGCTGCCGTTTGCGGAGCCGGAGCCTTTCCCGGGCGCTTTCCCCGCTCGCATGGATGCCGCCAATTGCGTTCTTTTGCCCTCTGCGCATGCGCAAAGCGTTCCGCATGCACAGAGGGCAAAAGAACGCAATTGGCGGCATCCATGCGAGCGGGGAAAGCGCCCGGGAAAGGCTCCGGCTCCGCGAACGGCAGCAGCGTCTTCGGCTCTGCGCCGAACAACAGCTATTAACCGCACCGGCAATCAGAGGCAGGAACCCACCTCTGGTTCTTAGTGACAATGGAACCCCCCCTCCCCAAAAGGTACTTACGATCTGATTCTGAAGTTGTAATGTGCCCTCCCACCACCACATAGTCACAAGACCACATTTCGGGCACTCAGCAGCTGGCCTGCATTTACAGCCATTTGCAGCATCCTATGATCATGTGATCACAGTTTACGACATTTTTGCCAAAAAGCAGCATTTACTTCCAGTTTTCGGCAAAAAAAAAACAACCCATAGCAAACAATGGGTTTTGCTTAATAACTGTGATGTTTGCTTAATGACCACCACAAAAAAGTTAAAGGGCAGGCTCCATTTTGGCTGTAAATTGACGACTGCCTATAATCCCCTTTCCTCAGATTGCAAAGAAACTGCTTTTGCTGGAGGTAACATGGGTACTCAAGTCCTGTGTACACGCATGCACACAATTCTCCAAATCACATTCAAGTCATGGAGCCATATATTCACAGTTCTAAATGAACTTCGCAAGTAGTGTTCCAATATAGGATATCTTCACGTAGAATAAAGTAGAGTAGAGTAGAGTAGAGTAGAGTAGAGTAGAGTAGAGTAGAGTAGAATAGAAATAGAATAGAATAGAATAGAATAGAATAGAATAGAATAGAATAGAATAGAATAGAATAGAATAGAATAGAATAGAATAGAATAGTTTATTGGCCAAGTGTGATTGAACACACAAGGAATTTGTCTTTGGTGCATATGCTCTCAGTGTACATAAAAGAAAAGATACATTTGTCAAGAATCATGAGGTAATTTTGATCATGACATTAACTTTGAAATGCTTGTGATAAAGTTGGGCCATCATTGGAGCAATCTACAGAATTTGAAAAGTTCTGCACTACAGTACACATTTTATTTTATTTTATTGTAATTGTAAATACTGTGTGTATAGTTATTTTCTTTTCATACAAGGCATCTGGAATGGCTTACAAAGAAAGTCAGGCTAAAAAATCAAGTGGAATGTAAATCAGTACAATACATATACATGTACAGTATATGCATATATTCAGTCAGGTGACAATAGCACATTAATAGCAATTAAAGTAATGTTATCGAACACATAGCATCCATCCAGTAACGTATGTGCATACTTGGCAATCAATAAGTCTATAAAAGAAGAAAAAGGAGATCTTCCAAAGTTCTACATTTCAAAACTTCAACCTTGCAACAGAGAAACCCTAATTTTCCCCCCCTCTAAAAAATGAAAACTTCCTTATCTTCAGCCTGACACTTATTTATGTATTTATTTATTTAGTGTTCTTCTATGCCGCCCTACTCCCTGAGGACTCAGGGCGGCGTACAACATTTTAAGGAACAACTGAATAAAATTATTAAAAACAATTTAAAAAGAGTTTTAAAAAGACATACAAAACCATGCATACATGGGGGATAGTTGTCTCAAAATCACTTCCGGTTAAGCTGTGAGAATGACCAGTCTTATGTGATGGAGTATAGAAGTATGAACTAAAAAGCATATTTGAAGGGCTGAGTAAGGAAGCCTAATCTGGTAGATATGCCAAATTATGATTTAGTCATTATTTTGGTCCTTCTATTAAGAAGAATCTTTGCTACCAGGCTCCATTTCCCCTAGAATTGAAACAGAGGCATGTTCAAGATTCACAATGGCTGTTTTCATCGTCCCTGTGCTCTCAGCTTGGCTCTGTGTTCTTCAATTGAAGTCAGATTCAACAAATCACTCTGTTGACTTCTGGCTCTGCTGGGAACCCCTGGGAACAACATACGAAGTTGGAAGGAAACCACCAGCTGCTCCCTTCTCTTGATCTCAATTTATCTTTAGGACCAAGCTTTTGAGTCCATCCAGCTTAATCTCGCCTGTCGGTTGGCAGGAGCCGTGGTATCAGATTTAGACAAGATTTTTTCCCCAGCCCTACATGGAAATACAAGGAATTGAACTTGGGATTTTAACAAGGCACATGCCTTTCTATTAAGCTCCTTTTCTTCCATGGAGCAGGGGTGTCAAACTCGATTTCGTTAAGGGCCTTCCAGATGCCTTGTATGAAAAAAAAATAACCATACACACAGTATTTACAATTACAATAAAATCAAATCATACGTGTACAGGGTTGTGTTTGACCTCGGGGGGGGGGGGGCAGGGGGACATGGCTGGGGTGTGTGGTCAGCTTGACGTCACTCGTGTTGGGGGTGCTGTAGTGGCCCGAGCGCTCCATTTTTGTCTGCGACGGCCTCCTGCAACCCTTTGCCAGTGAAAAAGAATATGTCACGTGTTCTGCTTGTAATGGAATGTACCATAATATTAGGATAGGGATGCATCACCCTGCATATACATACAACTGGCAATATTCACCACGTGACAAGCCCTCCCGAACTCTGTTTTCACTGGCAGAGGGTTGCAGGAGGCTGTCGCAGACAAAAACGGAGCTTGGGACCCCGTTTTCGCTGGCAGAGGCATTGCGGGCCAGTCCTTCGTTGTTTCCAGGGCGGCCCTGTAGGCCAAATCTAAGCATCCTATGAGCCAGATCTGGGCCCCGGGCCTTGAATTTGACACCCCTGCCATAGAGCATCATCTTCTATCTTCTTAATTCTGCCGCAGCTTGGGAATGTATGAAAGTCGGGTTATTATTTTTGCTAGATTTGACCTTCCTGGGATTTCTGTACAAATGTTAAAATTAAATTAAATCCCATGCATCTAAAACCAAACAAGTCACAAAGATGTAGGCCCAAATATTTTACACTTGATCAAGTTTGACAATTTCAAAGCTGTGTAACATTTTATTGCCAGTCGCTCTCATTACTTTTTCCCCAAATACTCCCCAGATAGGACAAGAATCAATATTTTTACATCAAACGATTCAATGGGGCAGACTGGATCCTGAGAAGAATATGCTAATTGAATCGGAAAATTGAATCAATTGAATACTCAATTGAATCGGGAAAAATCAGATTCAGAGTTTTCCAGTTTTCCTATTCGTTGCTGGTCATTGCATAAAATGGAATGTTATATGATTTTTACTTATCACCCAGATATGGAAGATAGAATACTCAGACAAAGTCTTATTGAAGACTTTTTCTTCCAAAAAGAAATACGGAAGACATTTCACTCCCACTGTAAATCCTATTGCTGTGAAACTTGCTAGCAATTCTGATGCACTTTGTCCCTTATTCCAATTGCCTGGGGATCCAGATCTGTAAACACATTCTTTGCAGTAATTTAATGAAGAGTAGGCCACCCAAGAAAATTGGTCAGCAGATAACTTAAATGTTAAATTAGCATTTCCCTGGGCAATTGCTTTAAACAGCAATTGTTAGAAAAAGGAGTTGTATCAAAAGCTTTGTTAGCCTCTAGTGAACCTCCTCAAGTGAAGGCTAATTATTTAGATCTCTCCGAATCAAGCCAAATGAAAACATAAGAGAGGTGCTTTCAGGTTTTTTAAACATTACATTTAAAAGGGGGGAAGATAAAGGGATGTGTTTCAAGTTAACCAAATTCAGTAGATTCAGCTCTTTTTTTTAAACAGACTTTTTGATAGCAATTCAGTTTTAACTTTTCTTATCTAAGCTCTTCTATATTTAAGTTTTGCTTATATTAATTTCTACTATTGTTTTGGTAGTATGTTAATTTTGCCTATAATTTTTAATCTTCACTTGTATGTTATGGAATGGAATGGAATTTAATTTAATTTAATTTAATTTAATTTAATTTAATTTAATGGATTTGTATGCCGCCCAACTCCCTAGGGACTCTGGGCAGCTCACAACATATTCAGATCCATTACAGCAATATAAAATACAATAAAATACAATAATTAAAAACATACAAAAGTTAAAAGAGTATCGTCTCGCTTTCACCCCGCCTGCCGGAAGAGCCAAGTTTTTATTGCTTTCCGGAAGGCCAGCAGGGTGGGGATGGTCCTGATCTCCGGGGGAAGCTGGTTCCACAGGGAGGGAGCTCCCACAGAGAAGGCCCTCCCCCTCGGCCCCGCCAACCGACATTGTTTGGTCGATGGGACCTGGAGGAGGCCAACTGGACTGGAATGGAGTGGAGT
Source organism: Diadophis punctatus similis (assembly GCA_023053685.1). NCBI lineage: Eukaryota > Metazoa > Chordata > Lepidosauria > Squamata > Dipsadidae > Diadophis > Diadophis punctatus. The sequence goes on along the minus strand of JALIGW010000003.1, from coordinate 5,007,999 downwards.
GGAGTGGAGTGGAGTGGAGAGAGGAGTGGAGAGTGGAGTGGAGTGGAGTGGAGTAGAGTAGAGTAGAGTAGAGTAGAGTAGAGTAGAGTAGAGTAGAGTAGAGTAGAGTAGAATAGAATAGAATAGAATAGAATAGAATAGAATAGAATAGAATAGAATAGAATAAATTTATTGTCACTTTAAATGTACACCAACCAGCATACATTAAAATGAGATTTAATTGCATACAGCTCTCAAAGGGTAACCACCTCTAATATATACTACATAAACATGACAAGAAATTATTCGCATACCCACATACACACACATATATGACCCAGAGAAACAACACAGTCTAGTTCGGATATATACATGTACATGGCGAGAAAAAACGAATCTTGCGAGTTTACCAGATGGATGGCATAGGGAACAAACCTGTTACAGAATCTGGCAGTACTGTTAGAAATACTTCGAAACCTCCTCCCAGAGGGGAGCAACAGAAACAGACTGTGAAGTGGGTGAAGGTTTTGAATGTGTAAGTTGGAGGGCAGTGTGTGTGTGTGCATGCATGTGACTATTTGTATAAGGTGTTATCTAGCATTTTTGCATGGCTTGAGCTAGCGATACTGTAAAATGCACAGGCTTATATCTATAGTTTAGTTGTGGTACATGGACATTTTACATTTCTTTATTTGTATGCTTTCCATTCCCAAGAGCTGTTGTGAAGTGGATAAGCAACACATTTTAAAAGCAGAAAAAATGAAGAACAAAGAAACCTAAGAGGGACCTGTGTCTCCTAGGGAGGTGCTGGTTGAACTCATTCATCCATCATTTGATGTCTCCTTTTTCTTCCTTGTAACAGGGCTTTAAAGACAATCTTCATGCTGTGTTTTGCTTGGCTGAGAATTCTGTTGGACCAAATGCCACAAGACCTGATGACATTCATGTTCTTTACTCGGGAAAGTAAGTTTAATCCGCTCACCATCTCAGCTGCTTCATTAAATAAATTTTCCATCTGCTTTCTATTTTTCATTTTGTGATGATTTAATTTTGTTAGGTTCCTTCAGAACTCACCAGGGTTGAAAAACAGGATAGAGGAAGGATTGGGAATTTTTTTTTTCCACATTAATCTTTAGATTTTACTTTTCTGGTTGTTCTACTTGGACAAATAATTGAAGGAGCCCATGTTCCTTTAATCAAACAATGCCGTCAATGCCTCTCTAATTTTGTTCTAGATCCTCTAGAACAAAATTACCATAGATCCATATAGTTGCCACCCTAATTTTTTTTGTCTTGTAAAGACCCCATAATCCCTTGGAGTCGGGTGGAGTCGGGGCAACTGAATGGAGCTGAGTGTTTACTGGCCGGATGCCCTTCCTTTCGCCAATGCGGAGTTCGCAGCAGATATTGTGTCCAGAGAGAGAAATATCTGCTTCTACCTAAGATCGAACTCACAGCCTTCTGATTGTGAGGCGAGAACTCCACCTTTAGGCCACCGCACCACTCTGTTGCCACCCTAATGATGTTCTGAAAATCTTTGACAACTTCATTGTTCTCCCAAGCTTGGGGTAGCCCTGTTGATGATGTATTTGTCTGAGGGAATGTCTTTGCCCAGGTGCATGGGATTTTCTTCTTTTTAATCTGTTTTCTATTTTTAATGTAAGCTGCCCAGAAGAATACTCGGGTCAAGTGACCTTTAAATCTCATAAATAAATATTCTGTCGCTACTATATTAGAAACACTGCTTATCACAAGAAAGGAAGCCTATTAAATTAGTGTAGGAAAGTTAACACTACATTGGGTGATGGTTGGGTATAAATGAATCGTTATCCCCCTTTTGCCTCTTTCCAAGAACTGTGGAAATCAACAATACTGATGCTGAGGGGCGTCTGGTACTTGCCGACGGCGTCTCCTACGCTTGCAAAGACCTTGGGGCTGACATCATTCTTGACATGGCCACTCTCACAGGTGCTCAGGTACAGTTGGTGAACACATAAATAGCATTGCTCGCCTCAATTCTGCTTTAAACTGGGGGGGGGGATCCTTCTGACACCCCACCCAGGGGAGATGGTGTGAAGCTCTTCTGAGGGGAAGAAGGATAAACCAACTTCCTGAGAGACTCACCAGAACTTGAAGCTAAGGTTCTTCCACGAATGCAAAAACTGAGATCTTATGCACCAAAGACAAATTCCTTGTGTGTCCAATCACACTTGGCCAATAAAGAATTGAATTCTATTCTATTCTATTCTATTCTATTCTATTCTATTCTATTCTATTCTATTCTATTCTATTCTATTCTATTCTATTCCAAAACATTGTTATTGATCTGGTTACCAAAAGTTAATATCAAGAGAATAATGGCAGGAGGAAGCAGGGGGGAATTGTTAGCTGTATATTTTGCACTGTAAGTAATAATTCATATTCTGTCATTCAGAATAACATCGTGTTCTTACTAGTAGTCCTCAATTTAGAACCACAATTGGGACTGGAAAATTCATCATGAAGCAGTGTGGTCATTAAGTGAGACACCATGTGACCACACTCCCAGTTTGATGAAATTTTTGTCTCATTCGTTAAGTGAATTCCCTGTAGGTTGTTCAACGAGACATCATGTGATCGTAATTTGCAATCTTCTCTGCTGGCTTCCCCATTGACTTTACTTGTTGGAAGCTGGCTGGGATAGTTGCAAATGACAATCATATGATCGCAGGCACTGCAGCAGTTATAAGTGCAAGGACTGGCCATAAATCACTTTCTTGAGCTCCATTCTAAACTTTGAATAGTCGCTAAATGAACAGTTGTAAGTTGAGGATTACCTGTACAGTAGCTTAGGAAGAAACAGGAGAGCATTTCTCAACATTAACATTAAGTAGTTTATCATATATATATATATGTGTGTGTGTGTGTGTGTGTGTGTGTGTGTGTGTGTGTGTGTGTGTGTGTGTGTGTGTATGTATATATATATATATATATATATACATACACACACACACATATATATGTGTGTGTATGTGTATGTATGTGTGTGTGTGTGTGTAGATATGTATGTATGTATGTATGTATGTATATGTATCTATGCATGTATCCACACACACATTTATATGCTGCTTATTTATTTTAGTTCTTTAACATAGGATATAAAAGCCATGGTAGCACAGTGGTTAGAATGCAGTATTGCATGAACTCAGTGCTCATTGTCAGGAATTCTCACCGCCTCAAGGTTGACTCAGCCTTCCGAGGTCGGTAAAATGAGGACCCAGATTGTTGGGGGCAATATGCTGACTCTATAAACTGCTTAGTGTTCTGCCCCAGCTACGGACCACAAAGAACGCAGCACACAAATCTTACTTTACTAATTAAGGACTACTAATGAGTTTTCTTAGTAGTCGTCAAACACAAATGCAGTTTAAAGCAGTCTTTTCTTAACACCGGCTGTTAATTCAACTTCACTAACAGCCAACACAAGTCCACGAAATAATAACTCAAGGATGAGTAAACAGACTTGTAGATATCAGCAGGCTTACAGTGGTTGGCAAAATGCCCAGAAGCACTTTGCAGGAAAAATATCAAGAGAGAGAACAAGAGCCGATCAGAGTCAAGTCACGAAGGAATATGAACAAACGTTGTTTCCTGCAAATTGCTTCCTTCATCGGCATCCCTTAAATAGGCTAGGGGAGTGGCCAATTAGCCCCAAGCCTTACTCCCGAGGAGACCTTCTCCTGAGGAGCCATTCCTGCCTTTTGGCAGCTCTGCGTGCCCGTGCATTGAGAATAGGCTCCTCTTCTTCCTCGTCACTGATGGGAGCTTCTGGAGGTTCTGAAGACCCTGGCTGAATCGCCGCCTCTGGCACCAAGTCCTCTACAGCCTCCTCACTGTCTGACTCGGGTGCCAGCTGCACAGGCTGCTGGCGCATCACCCACCCAGAATCAGCTACCAGCTGCACGGGCTGCTGGTGGGCCACAACACTTAGAGAGGGCTGTAAGCCACTGTGGAGCAGTATATAAGTCTAGGTGCTATTGCTATTGCTTGACTCCCAACAACTCCCAGGGAGCAAAGATCTGAACCCATGTTTCCTAGGTCCCCAATAGTTCAGGAACACCCTGATTTACCTACAGCACCCTTTCAGTGTAAGGGTCCCGAGTTCTTTACAGGTTGCAGAAGATTCAGAGATACATTCTCTGTCTCCGCATCACATTTTCAGCATCTGAAAAAGGAGGAACTCTTAACCCCAGTGCACGGGGGAGGAAGGGGGGGGCATCTTGCTGAAACACTTCTAAGTACACACTTGGATATCTTCTGCTTTTACATTTTGCCCTTATACCCCTTCTAGGGAATCGCCACGGGGAAGTACCATGCGGCTGTCCTCACCAATAACGAAGAGTGGGAACAGGCCTGTATCAAAGCAGGCAGAAAGTGTGGTGATCTGGTTCACCCCCTCGTCTATTGCCCAGAGCTCCATTTTAGTGAATTTACCTCAGCTGTAGCCGACATGAAGAACTCAGTGGCAGTAGGTTTGCTTGATTTATACTAATTTATAATTTATCAATTTATAATCCTTGCCTCATGTCAGCTGCCAGGCTGTTTTCTGCCCTCTGGTTTTTTACAGCATGGTTTGGTTTTTTTCAGATGGTTAGCTTTGAAAATGACTGTTAATCCATCCTCTGTTAGTGTGGGCTAACAGCTCCTCAAAATCAGATTATTTTATGTATAAGGTTAACCAGGAACAAGGCAGGGGAGGGGAAGGGGAGATTTGAAAAAAGATTCCAGATCTCCAACTACACTGCCGGGAGGATTTTGAAAGGAAACAGCCACTGAAAATGGGATTCTTTTGTGCACCTGCTCTAGAAACCATAGCAAACTCTAGCATTTTGCAGAGATGGCAGAATGATGTCATCATGCTGCAAATGCTGATATTGCACACTCCTGTTCTGTCAACCCAGTGTGCAAGTCACTGCCTTTGCCTGGTAACATCACCCAGCAGTATCATTTACTCTGCAATGTATCAGCAGTATCCAAATCCCAGGCCACAGCCCACTCCAGGACCATGGCCTATTTGTGACCAGACCACACAAGTGGCGGGCCGGTGTACATGCACGCAGCTCGACTCACGCAAGTAGCAGGCCTGCGCACATGCGTGCAGTTCGACTTGCCTGCCACACTCACATGGCCTGATTCCCCTGCCCCTCCCCAGCCATGCCACAAAGGTTGGGGACTGCTGTTCTAAAGCAGATTGAAATGAACTAAAGGCAACTCCCCTATATTGTGTTTTTCTTCAGGATCGAGATAACTCTCCCAGCTCCTGTGCTGGACTTTTTATTGCTTCACACATCGGGTTTGATTGGCCTGGTGTTTGGGTCCACATAGACATTGCAGCTCCCGTCCATGCGGTGAGTAAAGAGGATTTTTTTAATGCTCTGTGTGCTGCATGTTTTTCTCTCTGGAGTTTTGTCCCAGTTATTTATGTCCTTGAAAAAAAAATGTTTTCCTGCTACATAAATGTTTGTTGCTTTCAGTTATGATAAAACACAGGAGTTTTTTTCCCCTCTGACGTTATGCCCACTGTAACTGTTTTCCCATTTGTTTTTTCCATTCTTTTTATCTAACCAATACATGCAGTCTCGCTACGTGATTTCATGGTTCTGGGTTAGATTGCTGGAGTAGGTTGCATCTATGACTGTTCTTGACGGTTATCTGGAAACTAAAAGCCATACATTCAAATCATAACTTGCAAGAATTGTAGGCTTCTTACTTGAATCGAGTGTTGAGAATACTCCATTGCTTAAAGAAATGCACAGGCTTGAAAATGGCTTTTGGAATGTGATACAGATAGTCCTTGATGTACAACCCGCAATTGGGAACCAAATTTCCACTGCTAAGCCAAGGCGTTTGTTACGTGAGTTCTGCCCGTTTTGGGTTTTTTTGCCATGGTTGTTAAATGAGTCACTGAAGTTGTTAAACAAATCATGTCATTAAGCAAATCTGGCTTCCCCAATTGACTTTGCTTGTTAGAACCCGGCTGGGAAGGTTGCAAATGGTGATCACATGACCCTGGGAGACCACAACCATCGAAAATACATTCTGGTTGTCAGATGCCTGAATTATGATCATGTGACCGTGGGGATGTTGGTCGTAAGTGCAAAGTCTGATTGTAAATCACTTTTCAGTGCTGTTAATTTCAATTTCAAATGGTTGCTGAACAAATGCTTGTAAGACAAGGACTATCTATATCAGGGATCCCCAAACTTGGCAACTTTAAGACTTGTGGACTTCAACTTCCAGAATTCTCCAGCCAGGACAGTTGAGTCCACAAGTCTTAAAGTTGCCAAGTTTGAAGACCTCTGACCTATATCAATCTTTAAACCCTTCAAGATTTCTCTGGTGTTCGCATAAGTATCTTTTAAAGGTTCAGCAAACTCACTCATTCTGTATTCTTTCAAAATACTATAAAATATTCTTCCTGGGAGTTATGGGTAGGGTTTCTTTATATTAGTTTTAGGAAGAATTTAAACAATAGTTTGTTCTTCAGTGATAATTCTTAATAACAGTCCAAGTTACAATAAGAAAAAAACTACAGTGGAATATTGTGGATGTTACAGTTGCTTTCTGCATTTTAATTATTTTAATAAGCAGGTGGTTGATATTTACATCTTTCTTTGAAACCTTTTCTCTAAAGTTTCTTCTCCCTTTTTGTTTGTGATGCAAAACAAGCAAATTTATATAGGTTGAACTAGATAGAAAATTCTTCAACTGTTATCTGACTGGTTGATATAACCATATAACCATATCTTATTATGGTTGATTATATAGTCAGCCAGATGTTTAGACTGGATTTGGTATTTTTATCCCTCTTATCAAGTCCTTCCCAAGGACCTGGGATAGCAAATGTTCTTTCATGTTGTTAAAGGATATAATCTTTCAAGTAAAGCTGCCTTTTGCAATTGATGAAGCTGGTGGCGATTTTTGTCAATGCCAGTAGTATTCAAGTGGTGCTATAGATGTTTTGAGATTTTATTATTGTTGTTATTATTATTTTGGTTGTGGTAGTTAACTTCAAGTCAGCCTCAATCCCTATTGACTGCCTGAACAATTCCCTTCAATTTACTTCGCAATTTTCAAAAGTGGCACTTGCCATAGTTTCTTCCAATGGCTGAGAGAGAGTATCTGGCCCAAGATCACTCAGCTGGTGGTGTGTCTAAGGCGGGACTAGAACTTACCATTTCCTGGTTTGGTGCCTTAACACTATACCAAGTTGGCTCTCAACCATCTGATAGTATTAATTACACTTTTCCTCTTAAAAACGTAAAGGACAAAATCTACGTAGCCTGGATTTTCTGCTATTGCAAACCTAAATATGACATTTTAAAAAAAAAATACCTTGTGTTCAGTCACGAAAAGGATGCCTACAGATATGCTTTGTACATTTCATTGTATTTTCATTGTATTTTCTTTTTTTAAAAAAAATGTAACTGCAGATTCATGTGTGCAAACTTTATGCTACATTTGGATAACTAGAACTTACTGAATAAACCCAAGTGGTTTTGGTTCACACAATAACCTGAGCCAATCCCAAGCAAGCCACTTGTGTGAATGGACATTTGCCATCAGCTTTCAGAGCTTTCTCCTAGTGTTTGTGTGTGTGTTTGGGCTCAAAGGCTAGCCATCTGAGATGCCTTTTTGTTTGCCTCTAGGGAGAAAGAGCCACTGGCTACGGTGTGGCTTTGTTGCTGTCACTCTTTGGCCGTGCCTCTGAAGACCCTCTGCTGAATATGGTCTCACCATTGGGCTGCAGCGGAGACAACTTAGAAGACGACATGGGGAGAGATTGCAAGAGACGGCGCTTGGTTTAATTCCCCTCCTCTCCCTATTTTGGAGCTGGCATGCCAGAATTACCTCACTTTGCACTGATCAATTTCCTAAATCCTAAAATAGCATGTGTCAGAAATGGCCATTGCAAGTGTAAAAGAAAATAGACACAAAAGTCGTGGTTGCTTGTATTCTGGTTTTCCCTGATAATGAAAAGCCCAGTCCTACTGGTTTCTAAGAATGGTTTGCATTATTTTCTAGTTTTTTGCGAATGTGTAACAGCTTTGCAGCTCCCGGCCCTTGTTGAGGAGGGCCTAGAAATGTTTCTCATCTCTTCCCTTTCAAAAACTATCTGAGCCTATTAATTACAACTGCTTGACCTCTTACTTCCTATAGAGTTTTTTTTAGTTAGTTTCCTGGATTCTCACTCTTGTCAGGGCTTCCTTAGCCCTTGTCTTTCAAAATATATACAGTAGAGGGGGAAACACAACACAGTTGCCAACATACGGTCTAGACCAGAGTTTCTCAAACTGGGCACTTTTAAAATGTGTAGACTTCAACCTGGCTGGCTGGAGAATTCTAGGAGTTAAAAGTCCACACATCTTAAAGTTGTGACCAAGTGTATACTTCATGGTTAAAGGCACTCTGTTTCCAGCCATTCTGCCCCTGGACTCCAATTCCCTTCTGTCCTGCTTCTTGGACAACTCAACCTGCTTTTTTGTCACCTGCAGGTAGGTGAGCAGGAACTAGAGAGGGAAGATTTGGAAGGAACAATGACTCTCTTGCCCTGCATCACACTGGGAAATGTGAAGCCCAACATCTGCTTAAGTTGTAAGGTGGCAATCTTGGGATAAGAATCACTTTGGGCTCTGCTGTATCCCATGACATTAATGGAGGCCTTAATCTCTTTCTTTAAAAATAGGCTTTAAACAAAATTCTCCCCCACTTGCTTTTCTTGCATGATTATTTTATCAATGTGGCCCAGTGCGCATCTCCATGAGGTTCTTAACATGCTTGTGCTGATGAATTACATTAATGTTTAGAATTAAAGACCTTGTGGGAGGTAACCACGCCAGAATAAAGCTGCTCTTGTTTCAACGTTGTTTGGGTTTTTAAATCAGATTTACAATGCATTTTTTTCCTGCTAATCCCTGAAGGTGTTCCAAAGACGTTAGAGAAATTTATGGAAGATACACAGATTGCTATATTGATGGAAGGCAGCTAAATGCAGCTGGAGCAGTTAATGTCTCATGAGTAGGTCATGAGAGGGATTGGAACCATGGAGGTTCCAAGAAGAGCAATCTCTCTTGCTCTTCTTGGAATCTCCATTGGGCCTCTGGTTGGCCAATCCTCTGGTTGGAAACAATGGGCTGGATTGGCTGGACCTAATGCATTTTCATTATACCTTTTGGGTCAAAGGCCTAAAGTAGGACCATGCTAGGATGGTCGCTCTGTCTTTTAACCCATTACTAATATTAAACCTTAGTGTCAATGAGTTAGGACTACCAAGACCATGATATCCAATTACGCATCCACTTCAGGAATCATAGCACCTATGACAGATGTTCATTCTCTGCTTGAATATATCCAGCAAAAGGCAGTTACTATCTTTATAGAGAATTGGTTCTATTATTAAAGTGCTGTCACTATTTAGAAAACTTTTTAACCTTCAAGCAGAAGGTTAAAAAGGCTCTTGTTTTCCTAGGACAAAATCATTCTGTGTTCTACACACAAGATTGTGACCACTGTATGGGAATATCTACCACTAAACATGGACATGACCATCTGGGAATCTTAGTGGGCAAGAGAGAACACAGAAAGTCCCAGGATACAAAACTGTATTTTATTTGTATGCCTATGTAACATTTCATTTTGTTCATGCCACAATTGTTTGACAAATTAAAGACATAATTCCTGTTGAACTGAATTGGTAATTTGAAATCAGACTGCATACAATTTAAAGGTGTGGTGGGGAATGATAGGAACAGTTTCCACTTACTGAGGATTTCCCCTGGCCTAAATCACTGCTCAGCATAATAAATTCCAATCTCTGTGCAATATAAAACTGCATATCACACCCTGGATATTAAATCTCACATGTAGTTGCACACCTCCATAATGCAGATTAAATATCCAGACTTCCGGCGGTGACGTCAGTACGAGCGGGAGCAAAGAAACGGGCTCCGTTTTCCAAGCTCTGATTTTTCCAGCCTGGAAGCCTATCTGCCCCAGAGAGGCAGATAGAAAAAGGGGGAAATTCCAAGGACCTCGGGGAGAAAGGCAATCTCCCCAAAGGTTCAGGAATACTCCCTTGATTCCAGCTGGGAAGAAACCAGCCATTTTGGCAGGTTCAAAATGCTGACAGCCGAAGAGAAGGAAGCGAAGATTAAGAAACCAACATAAAAGCGTTGGTATGAGAAGAGATCCCCAAAAAGGAGGTACAAATATTGGATTGAATGGAGGAGCGGAAACATTGTAACTCGGGGATTTGAGGCGGAGTGATTGCCTGACATCAACGGCAATCGTGAGGAGGAAAGAGTGGAAAATTTGGTTGAAAAGTGACAGCGCAAAGAAGTAAAGTAGCGAACAAGAAGAGAAAAGAAACTTTGGTGACTATAAGCTTCATTTATTTCCTTAATGAAATTTATAAATCCCTCTAAAATTTCAGTGGAACTTAAGGGCTAATATTGTTGGATCAAACAAGTGAATTGATTGATTGTTGAACTGCGGTGCGGTGGATTTACAGGCTGACCTTACAGAGACAGAAATTAAGAGAAGTGACTACCAGAGATGTTACATTTGGACAATTTGGAGGCAACTTTTGAAATTGGAGACTATAAAAGGATTATTATAATTCCATAACTTTATAACTTTAGAAATCCAGAAACTGAAAAGTAGAAGAACTGTGGTGTTAAGTAAAAATGGTGCAAGACTGAAAGAAGATTGCATAGAGCTATGAAAATAATATAACATAAGTGATCCTACTAAAAGATAGTGGATAAAAACAGTTAATAGTTAATAGAAAGATAAGTAAATCAAGAGGAAGTGGTGGTTCATAAAGGCTGAAATAATTGTGTAATTTATAATATTTACAATATTTAATATTTAAGATAGAAAAATTAGATATTTATATTATAATCAAATACATAGAATTTATATATTTATGAAATTATAGTGATATAGTTGATTATTTATGGATTGAAATTTAAATTGGATGAAATATACTATTATTTTACGTGTTAATTATTATGTAACAAATGTATAAAAATCAAACAGATGGATAGATTCTGATCGCTACAAAATAAGGAGTTGAAATTGGAGATTATAAAAGGACAGTTATAATTCCATAACTCTATAACTTTAGAAGTCCAGAAATTGGAAAATTATAAAAATAAATAAATAAATAAATATCCAATACACCAAAACAACATTGCCTTGATGTCCTGTGGAGTGATGCCCAACTCCCAAGTGCAGGCCCTGTTTTTTGTAGAGTTCCTTAGTAGTAATCTCCCATCCATGCTGCTTTTTATTTTTCCTTGTGTTCTCTGGTCCATTTGATCATCGTTTCAGGTGATCTGTACAGAAAGATGAGTTTAGCAAAAAGCTGCTCTTCCAGCTCCAATTCTCCAGCCTCTCTGGCCAAGAAGATTTCTGTGCACAGTGCCAGGATGCGGTCCACATTGGGCAGCTCTTCGAACATGATGGAACGCGAGAGTCCATTGAAATACTCTCGGATGAATTTCCCAATAACCAAAACAAACGACATATAGAGACCGGCAACACTGATGTTTGGGGAAAAGAAGAGCCAGTTATTTTCAGAATGAGTACTGTAAGGTTTGAAATGCATTTTCCTGTTTCTGGCCCTCTGAACATATTTGGGAACATATAAGGAACAGTTTGGGCTATAGCGACCTGCCTGTCGCTATAGCCCAAACTGTTTCTTATATGTTCCCAAATTTGTATATTTGTATGTGTACCCTGCCTTTGAATTACTGAGCTTCCTGGGCAAGTGAAAACCTTAACCCTGGTCAAATATGCAAGAATTGAATCTGACAGTTAACCACACAAACCGTATCAAAATAATATATACAGTCCATCTTCCTTAAGCTCTCAAAGCAAAAAAACACGGATATTACATTAGGTCATGTTCTCATGTTTACATTATTTTAACTTCCCCTTGGAGAAATTTTCGTATTTTTACAAAATGTAGATACTATGGGATGCCAGGAGGCAATGTGTATTCATGCTGTATTGGAACTAATCAGACAGTCTTGTATGTAGAGACATGACATAATGTAACACCTATATCTGCACAGAAACTTAAGGGATCGTGGATTTTATATACCATTCTGACAGACTGCATCTCTTCCTGCAATGTTGGATGGTTGCTGTATAAAGTCTTAAAGTGGAACAGTCGATGAGTTCAATTCCTGGTAGAGTATTAAAACCTCACAGAATAAAATCTGGCTGTTTATGTCTGATGAGTTTCAGTATAGAATGAAACCAGTCATGTAGTGCTTCCTATTAGTGAATGTAAGTAAAAGCTATGTTCAGTAAATTGCTAAACAGGATTTTCCCAGAGTATTTTATTCTAGAGCAAAGCTATTCTAAGGCTTTCAGAGGCTAGATTTTTTATTTTTTAAAGTTAACCCTTGTTTTTTAATCACAGATTAGCTAGCAGTTTGGTGTAAAATACAATATAAAAATAACAATTCTAATTAAAAAGCCTGACCACTCCTGCCTCTTTTCTTGAAATTGTACATAGTGGGAAACGTAGAGCAGTTCTAAGGCTTGCGTGCTACAGCTTGTGAATAAATAAAACATTGGAGATAAGATTGGTGGCATAATGAGATTTCTTTTTGATGTTCTCATTAGTTTCTGAGAAAGTTGCCAACCCCTTTTGCATGTTTGCATCAACCACCGATAGGACTATCTCAAAAACATTGTAAAATGTGGGCTATAACAACTACCAAGGAAACTCTCTAAATCTCTAGAACTATGGCACGCAGAGCCATATCTGCCGGCACGCGAGCCATTGCCTGAGCTCAGCTCCAGCGCCAGCCAGCTGATTTTTGGCTCATGTGGAGGCTCTGGAAGCGCATCCAGGGGGGCAGGGGAGGCCGTTTTCATCCTCCCCAGGTTCCAGGAAAGCCTCTGGAGCCTGGGGAGGGCGAAAACGGGCCTACCGGGCCCACCAGAAGTTGGAAATGGGGGAGCGGGGGGGTTGTGCGCGCATGCACGGAGGCAGGGCAGTGGGAGGGTTGCATGTATATGTGCAGGGGCGGGGCACGTGGGGGGCATTGAATTATGGGTGTGGGCACACATGGGCACATGATAGCATGCGCATGCTTGATTTTGGCACCCAAGGAAAAAAAGGTTCGCCATCACTGCTCTAGGACAACTTCCTCAACTTGGTAGCCTTCAGGTGCATTTAACTCCAATTCTGTCAATGGTTGACTAGGGAGCCAGAGTGGGAAATTGTGCCTCTACCATCCTTACCCATATGCAGTGACGAATCCCAGGCCAGAAGGACTAACTTTATCATTACAAATTATAATCTCCATATTCTTGCTGCATCTGTTATCCAAACAGAGAGGTTTCTGCTCTTTAACAATCCACCATTCAGAAACATGACTTGAAGACTCCTTGTCTGGCAAGCGCTGCAGCTTTATGGTTATATTTCTGAAGAAGGCCATGGCATCAATGTCTTCTAACTTCTGGGAATGAACTGTTGAAAACAAGTTAGTCTCTGCTTCCCACACTTTCTTCCTCATAACAGAACACGTGCCTGTGCTGATCTCAATTCTATTTATGTCTTGTAATAAGACAGGAAGCAAAAACCTGGGTTCTGTCTGGGGAATTCTGGGAGTTAAAGTCAACATATCTTAGTTGCCAAATTTGAAAAACACTGATTTAGGCTGTGTATAATCCTAAACTATAATTGAGTCTATTTTGTTTTGTTTTCATATGAATATGTGGAACCATTTATTAGGGTTTTTAGGGCATTACAACTTATTCAATGGAAAATGATGATTTAATATTACGTATGAACAGTCAAAAGTAGTTTGCATACCCACATCTTCTATTTTCTGATTCTACAGTCAAAACTGTAGAGCATACTGGCATTCCCCTATTTGTGTGCAATTATTACCAAATGCTTCAAAACACAGGAAAAAATACAAATAAAACTAGTAGAACTAATCATAGTTATTACATTCAATCAACTTATATATTTCTAATAATAATACACATTTATATTAAGTTGCAATCTGTCATGGTTCAATTATTCCATGGTTTCTCTTGTTATTACTTTTATTTTATTATATAAAAGTGTATACACTAATATTCCCCCTTCTCATTCTAACTTTTAATCATGTCACCCTTTATTAAAAGACTTTTTGTTTCTATCCTACCTAACATCTAGTCATGTCACCTACCTAGTCTACTAGTTTTATTTGTATTAAACTGTATGACACTCAGGTGCCACACTGTTCACGCATTGAACAGGCTCATCCATCCTATTAAATTATAATTTGTTTTAACCATGGATTATTAATTAAGCCAGAGTTCACATGAGATGTTAAACATTGACTATGATTTTCATGCATTGCAATAACCTCTAACCAATCCAAGCAAACGATTATAGCTCATTGTGATGTGAAATAGCAGCAAAACAAGGTTAAAAATCCACTTTAATATGTATTTGATTTTAAATACAAAAAAGGCCTTGTATCTTCTCCCAGCTTCTACTAAGCCAAGCAATAGTCATAAAATTTGTCATAACAGCAGTTTAGAAATAGATGTCAGGCCGAAGCCATTTTACTTGGGTTCTTTGGCCTGTCACAGTTTATGCGATTTTAAAATGTATTCTTTGCTGTGGGAATTTGGGAGGGGTAATTGCACGAGGGATGTCTGCATGTAGCCATAACAAATTCCTTCTAGATTGTCAAGGTCATCCTTTGTCTTTGCACTCCTGCACCTGCGCAGAAGGAGATGGGAGTTTCTGCCAAGTTGTCAGATGAAGATTGGTCAATGTGATGGACTTAGGGGTGTGGGGACAAGGGCTTGAACTTTCAACTGGGTAGAGAAACCCCTGAGACTTCAGATTTGGGTTTCTCCCAGATGTGCCAACATGGCTCTGCTAATAAATTGGAACTTTGAGGAATACTTTGCCTCGATTTAGTTTTCAATGCTATTTGGAACCCTGACAATAGGATTATAGGCAATATCTCAAAGTAGACAGCACATTTTAATCTACCAATCATAGAACTTACCAACTTTCAAGCTATTTGCTATTTTTGCATCTGCCCCATTAGTTGCTCTGAGATATTTTGGTAGAACACCAGGAAGTACACTTGAGAGGAGGGGAAAAGAATAACACTGTTATTTTTGCAAACTTCTAAACCAATCGGGGGGGGGGGTGTTGCTTACTTACCGGTGCCGGTGTGCTGCATGCGCATCTCCACATATCAGGCGCACGCTCACTTGCTACGTGAGTGCCCCCTCGCGCAATTTTGTTTCTGTGCATGCGTGAAAGCAAAATCTTGCCGAAATCTCGCGCGCGCATCGCCTCGCGAGATTTCCACGAGATTTTGCTTCCGCGCAGAAGCAAAATCGCCCAAAAATTCACCAAAAAAGATGGCGACACGCGGGACCGACCGGTGGAGAGGGCTCCGGAGCGGTCGTGCGCAAATTGCGCAATCGGCCGCTCCCTACCGGAGCTATGTACCAGACAGCTCCGGCAGGAACCCACCTCTGAAACCAATGCTAATTTTTTAAACACACTCATCCAGCCTACATATTTTACTGTCTAAAATGGAGCAAAAATATCATATCTTCTCCATCCAGATTTTAATTTAATTTAATTTAATAGATTTGTATGCCGCCCAACTCCCGGGGGACTCTGGGTGGCTCACAGCATGTCAAATCCATTACAAGTAAAAACATATAACAGTTAAAAAGATATAAAAATTAAAAAATCTCCAACATTCATAACAAGGGGGGGAGACCCAAGTATAATCTGCTCGGTCTCACTTTCACCCCGCCTGCCGGAAGAGCCAAGTTTTTATTGCTTTACGGAAGGCCAGCAGGGTGGGGATGGCCCTGATCTCCGGAGGGAGTTGGTTCCACAGGGAGGGAGCTCCCACAGAGAAGGCTCTCCCCCTAGGCCCCACCAACTGGCATTGCTTGGTCGATGGGACCTGGAGGAGACCAACTCTGTGGGACCTAACCGGTCGTAGGGAGGTATGCGGCAGGATGCGGTCCCGAAGGTAGCCTGGTCCTGAGCCATGTAGGGCTTTAAAGGTCAAAACCAACATCTTAAATTGGATCCGGAGACTAACGGGCAACCAATGCAGCTGGCGGAAGATAGGTGTTACGTGGGTGTACCTAGGCACACCCACCACAGTTCGCGCAGCTGCATTTTGCACCAATTGCAGTCTCCAGATACTCTTCAAGGGTAGCCCCATGTAGAGCGCATTGCAGTAATCCAGCCAGGAGGTGATAAGGGCGTGGGTGACTGTGAGTAGAGCCTCCCTCTCCAAGAAGGGTCGCAATTGGTGCACTAGGCGAACCTGTGCAAAGGTCCCCCTAGCCACAGCTGAAAGATGTTGCTCCAATTTTAGCTGTGGGTCTAGGAGGACACCCAAATTGCGAACCCGTTCTGAGGGAGTTAATTTCTCTCCCCCAAGAACCAAGGAGGGACAATTGACAGAATCCTTGGGAGGCAATATCCATAGCCACTCGGTCTTGTCAGGGTTGAGCTTTAGCCGGTTCCTCCCCATCCAGACCCTAACAGATCAAGAAACATTGTGCCTAGAGCCAGAAAAACAATTGCAAACTTGAATCTGAAACCCCACAAGCATTTCTCCCTAGCCTTAGCAATGGAAATACAAAAATAGCCTTGCCCCAAAAGTCTAACAATGACATTGCATTATTTGATCATGCAATTGCATCACCACCTTGACTTGTTGCAGACATTCCTGGTTATTGGCCAGAGTAGACTTGTAAATAGAGACTAAAACAAAAAATACCACCTACATTGGTTCAGTCCGAGTCCCAGAGAGCATGTGAACGATTTGATCCCTTATTTCCTTCTCTCCATATCGCACAGTATGTACACCAGATGCTTCAGTATTCGTCACAAGAGAAGCATTCCTAATTTTATAAGGAAATAAGCAAAAATCTTAAATTGACATCACAGAAGCCACTTGGGGAAGGTCTGGTGCATCTTTGTGTTGTTTTCTGGACTACATATTTGTGAAAGCACAACAAATAGGGATTTAAGAAGGGTGCCTCTTTGTAAAGGAATATTTGCCTTAGAGGAGGGTTACAAGTCTGATTTACACCTAATGGTGCATCATAATATGATTGCTTTGGCCTCAATGGAATTTGGGAAACCACCTCAAGATGTTTGCAGCTAGGGTCAAGGGCAGACAAATGATGGAAGCAGCATTAAATGAATATAATGCAAGGCCCACCTCTTCTACATAGGTCAGCACATTGCACACACAATGTTCACAAAGAGGCAGGGCTTAAGTTGCAATGGCACAATGCTGGTTTCATCCTTTTTAGAAAAGTGCAGAGATGCTTCTGAATCTGCTTGACATTGTTTAGTGTTATGGAGGAACCAGGCCAGGGTGCTGTATGTATGGTTTTAAAAGGACCTAATATAACATGGGAACCAGGCCACAATGGAAGGAAATTAATGCAATAACTAGGGACTAGCTGGCTTCAATATGTGCATAAAATACATTTTTTTTGTTTTTCTTTTACCTGGTAAGAGTCCAGTGGAAGTTGATATAAACTGCAGAGGAATTGGAGAGCTCTGCGATCATAGCTTTCCGATTCCCTGGACTGATGCTCCAAAGCAGGCTGGCATTGCCTTTTATTTTAGCAATTACAATGTCCTCTGGGCTATAGCCATCAATAAAGTATGAGGCAGACTAGGGAAAATAAAATAAATTGGAAAACAGTTTTAAAAGCACAATATAGAAATCACACTTTACAATAAAGTCATTTCCAATCCAATATCTTCCAAAGATATTGGAATTGCAAAGCTTAGGGTTTCTAGCCAACATAAAATTTGCAACTCCAAAATGGTAGAGTACCAAATGTGCTTTAAAAGTCTCTCCCTCTCTCCCCCACCCTGTCTCAGTCTCTCTTCCTCCCTCCCTCCCTCCCTCTCTCCTATTTATCTTTGTTGCTGTTAGTTGCGAAGTCATGTTCGACCCATCGCAACCCCATGGACAACGTTCCTCCAGGCCTTCCTGTCCTCTACCATCCTCTGGAGTCCATTTAAGTTCACGCCTACTGCTTCAGTGACTCCAGCCAGCCAGCCACCTCATTCTCTGTCGTCCTCTTCTTCTTTTGCTCTCAATCTTTCCCAGCATTAGGCTCTTCTCCAGCGAGTTCTTCCTTCTCATTAGGTGGCCGAAGTATTTGAGTTTCATCTTCAGGATCTGGCCTTCTAAAGAGCAGTCAGGGTTGATCTCCTCTAGGACTGATCGGTTGGATTGCCTTGCAATCCAAGGGACTCGCAGGAGTTTTCTTCAGCACCATAGTTCAAAGGCCTCAATTCTTTGGCGCTCAGTCTTTCTTTTGGTCCATCTTTCACAGCCATACTTTGCAACTGGGAAAACCATAGCCTTGACTATACGCACTTTTGTTGGCAAGGTGATGTCTCTGCTTTTTAGCATGCTGTCTAGATTTGCCATAGCTTTCCTTCCCACTTGGCATTTTATCTACCTATTGAGTCCTTCCCAAGGACCCGAGATAGGCAAATGTTATTTGATGATATTTTAAAGTTATCATCACAGGATGTAAGCTGATTATTATTTATAAAACAATGTGAAATAACAGTTGCCGGTTTTTTAGCTGGTGATAGTCTTCATAAGCATCAAGTTCTTCCCAAGAACCTAAGATGTCATAGTGTATTGTTGTAGTATATATGCAGATCCAAGCAGTATTGCCTTTTGTAATTGTCAGATGGAAATTTCATCAATGTGTAGATTTTCAAAGTGCCATCCAAGATTTATTGGACTGGTGCCAGTGGGCCAATAACCACCAGTACAACTGGTATATGCCATAATCTTTCAATCCTGATGTTCAGATCTTACTATGATTATACCATTTCATTAGTGGTTTTAATTTTTTTTCCAGGCATCTGGTAACCAACAAATTTTACACTGAATCCAAAGGAGGGGAAAAGATCAACTTCCAGCCAACAGCTCCTGCTTTTCATTACAAAATCAGCTGGTAACTGAAAAAGGGAAGATAACCTAAGTTGGGAACTGTGTTCCCAGTAACTAATAATAACATTTACATTGTCTCTGCTTCTAAAGCAGTAATATGGACAAGACAGTCAACACTCCATAAGAGAGTTGATTTAGTTTGTTGAACTGATTTGCTTACATCTTCTTTTCCATAACTCTCTTGTTTTAGGGTTTGAACTGAATTTAAATCAGAACTCACTAATATCTTGGGCAAGAACTGGGATTAAAACCAGGGATAATACGAAATTAACAGTAAAATGGGATGCAGAATGTATTTTTCTCTGAAATGAAGTAACAAAGCCAAATTTGCGGATACATTGTAATATATGCTGTATATATTTAGTTTTGGATTGTTTCTATTGGTTTTAAATGCTTTATTGTTTTAGAACTGTAAGCTACCTAGAGTCACTTGGTTGAGATGGGTGACCATAGAAATTAGATAAATTTCCTTGAAACTTGCAATGTGTTTTTGTGGGGCAACTGGAAGAAAAATGCCGGGGAAACATGATCCCTGCAGTTCACATTGTGAGAGTATCCTTGTGTATGTATGTAGAAGTACATATATTGTTTATATACAAAGGTACATATATACTTACAGGATAGAGAGCATATTGAGCAGTGAATTGATTGTATGCTGCACGAGTGAAAGGAACCAGATTTTGTTGCTGAGCACTCATAGTGAACAAGGACTAAGAAAAAAGAAAAAAGAAAAACAAAGACTATATTACAAGCTTTTGCTGTGCTAGAAATGTAACTCATTGCATTAACTCTCATAGGTTGGCTTATATTAAGATAAAAGCTAAAGGTTCCCCCGCACATGCGTGCTAGTCATTTCCGGCTCTAGGGGTGGTGCTCATCTCCGTTTCTAAGCTGAAGAGCCAGCAGAAGAGCCAGAAGAGCCAGACGTCCAAAGATGTCTCCGTGGTCATGTGGCCGGCATTAATAAATGCCGAAGGCGCACAGAGCACTGTTACCTTCCCACCAAAGTGGTCCCTATTTTTCTACTTGCATTTTTTACATGCTTTCGAACTGCTAGGTTGGCAGAAGCTGGGACAAAGTAACGGGAGCTCACTCCATTACGCGACGCTAAGGATTTGAACCGCTGAACTGCCGACCTTCTGATCAACAAACTCAGTGTCTTACCCACTGAGCCACCGCCTCCCTTGGCTTATGTTAGCCCTGTGTTAATACAGCAATGCAGCTCTTTGGATTCATCTCCAAACAATGCATCAGAGGGGGGTGGATTTCACAGCATCATTTTCCAAATTATACAACATGTGTTATTTATGCAATGACATGACACCTGTGATGTCCTCATGGCTTCTATCAGACATCTAAAGTCTCCAGCTGACCATTATCTCATCCACCCATTCTTAACCTATACTTTTCAGATGTGCTGAATTACAATTTCCAGGATGGGCTCACAAATTTGGAGGGCAGCAAGTTGGGGAAAGATGATCTATTCTGATCAGGAAGAAAAACCTTCCACATTACCAACTGTGTAATTATTTCTGATAGAGATAACAAAGACTGAATGAGGCCTTATTAATTTAATAAATAAAAATCTTTTGCAGGCAAGGATCTGCTTAACCACAGACCCATAGCTCCCTTCTCCTTTTGATTTAAATTGAGCAATGGAAATGGAGCTACTTGTAAAAGGCTTAAATATTCTCTTCTCAACTGTCCTCTCTGTTACCTCATAACCACTGATGGTAATTTTGACAGAAACATCCAGGGGCTGGTTGGTGACACCTGCCACAGACTTCAATGACATAAGAACAAGTGGAAACCAGACAATGAAGACAAGTAAGAAGATAGTGAAGCCACCCATCCCATATTTCATAATTGGTTTCTTCTTCTGCCCGGGAGGTTGGGGATATTTCTGGAGGGGAAAGAGGAGTTAATTGACAAAAGAGTTTGGTTACTCCATATACATACTGAAATAATAGCAATAGCAATTAGACTTATATACCAGTTCATAGTGATTTACTGCACTCTCTAAGTCAGGGCTGTCAAAATCGCGGCCCGCGGGCCAGATGCGCAACGCACCCATGCCCGGTTTAGCAAAGGAGGAAAAAGTCCACGTGACGATGTTGTGACGATGCGAGTTTGACACTCCTGCTCTAAGTGGTTTACAGAGTCAGCACATTGCCCCCAACAATCATTTTACTGACCTTGGAAGGATGGAACACTGAGTCAACCTTGACCCAGTCAGGATCGAACTCCTGACAGTGGGCAGAATTAGTCTGCAAACTGCTTTCTAACCACTGCGCCACCATGGCTCAATAAGTAAATAGTACAACCAATCTATACAGTATAAGAGCCAGCTGAAGCCAGAACCAGGAGCAGCAACATTAAATTCTACACAAGTGCTTCAGCATTGCTAATTTTGATCGACACAGCAACAGAGCATGTTCTGAATTCTATTTCCTAAACTCTGGTCATCAAAGCTACACTGTTGGTGGTAGGTAATATTCCAAGGTAATGCATGACTGAATGTTTTTCTCCCTTCTCCCTTTCGCTTCTCCTTCTCAAATAACAAGGCAGGGAGATTCAGGATTCAATGGTACAGGACCTAAGTAAATTGTGGGAAGTGGCATATAATTTGAATAATTTTAAAAGGAGACTAGAGAGATTCGTGGAAGATGAGGATAACTGTGGTTACTGAGATTTCTGCCTTCTGAATTATGAGCAATGGGCCTTAGTACTGACTGCTAAGAAACTCCAGTAAAAGGGAGCTCTTGCTTTCTGGTCCAGGGTTGTGAGTTTCTCCAATTATCTAGTTGAACACTGGGGGGACACAGATTTATTAATTTATGTACTGCTCATAACAACACTGGGCTAGATGGGCCTAGGGTCTGATCCAGGAGGATTCTGATAAGATTTTTTAAGACAATCAAGTTGACTGTATTTTTTTTTCTTACACAGAAAAAACAGCATCCAGGACCTCTACCTAACTGAAAAATATATCCCTGCATCCATGTTCATGATATGCATCAAGCTGCAACCAAGGAAAGCATATTTTTGTAGGTATAATACAATTTTCCCAGTGCCAAATATTTCAAAATCCCTTTATGATTTATCGGACAAACGTACAATGATCTCAGTGTTTTCCTATCAGTGTTTCCAAAAACTACATGTTGTGGCCATATTTCCATTTGTGAATATTAAGCTATGAGCAAAAAGATGATCATCACAGAAATTGGAAATCTTAAATACAATGTTTATTGCAATATGGCTAATAAAAACCAACCATTTCAGAGGTCGACTAGACCATCCCAGACTCCCCCGCCGACTCAACCTGCCACATTGTAGAAGTTTTACACTACAATTTCCAGAGTTCCCAGCAAGTTTATCCTGTGTCACCTGCATTAAGAGAGTTAGCAAGATCCAGAAAAAATACCACTCACTTTTTCACTCTCTCTCTGACATTTTAGAATGAAAATATTTGCGTAAATATCCTCTAGGCAGATCCAACTGGACAGGCTGAGTGTAGAATCAGTCCAGACCCAGTCGATGGCAGCCTTCAGCTCAATCAAGAAAGGCATTATGCGGAATCTATCCATGAGAGAATAAAAAAGGCAAATTAATATTGGTGATTAGCATTTTGTAATAAACATTTCAAACATAAACATTTGATAAATTAATTTTTAGGAGTTTATTCAAAGGCTTTCCTCTAAAGAAAAATGTACAGAGAACTATCAATCTTTAATTTGGATACCAATAATATCCTGATACAGATATCTGTAATTCTTCTTTCAAAGTATTACAAATCAAAACATCTGCACTCATTTTAAATTTGCACTGCAGAAATGTTCTGCAACTAACCATACTAAGTCCCTTTAATTAATCTTCAGAGGATTTAGCCCTCAAGCCTCTTGCTATCTTTGTATTCTTCTCTGCACTCTTTCCAGATCTTCAGCATCTTTTTTCATATTGTGAACTCGATGCTCAAAGAGGCGTGCACACACACACACACACACACACACACACACACACACACACACACACACACATTCTAAATCTAGGAAGTAAAAGAAAGAGGTATCAACTTAAAGGCAACCAGTGCCTTCCTTAACTGAAGGTGAACTAGAACTTGGGTCTTCTAATTCCTCATTTAGTACTGTAACAACTACATTATACTGGTTGTTGGGCTGGAAAGAAAAAGTTACCTAGTTACCTAGTGAACTTCTGTGCCTGAGGGAGGACTAGTACTTGGTCTTCCAGCCTTAGTCCAACATTTTAACCATTAGGTCATATTGTTTAGAATATTGTTTAGAAATTTGTTTGGAGTTGTAGAATAGAGCTCACTTTCCCTTCCCACAATCTATATCAGTAGAATAGTTTGGGCCAAAGAAGAATCTTTTTGCTGATGAAGTTACTTTATTAATATGAGAGTCCAAAACCTACCAGTTAGTTCCAATCTCCCATCGGTCACCTTCCTCTAGGTGTGCACATGTTTATGTCTTGTCATGAAATTGCTACTTACCCTTGGAATAAGTAGAGGTTTATATAGTTGTAATTCTTGGTTAAAAAGTGGCCCATGGTCCGATTTGGATAGCCACATTTGATCTGATATGCGGACAAACCAAAATAAATGCACTTGACCAAATACCACAGCTGAGCCAATCTATTCCTGTTAAATCTCCTGCAAAGGAACAGAAAGATGATTCTGATCTCATCTCCCACTTTTTCTAACTACATATACCATAAAATTTTCTTAGTTCTTGGCTGTTATTCAATTTAGTGTCTATATACAGCCTTGTGAGGGGAACAGACAGAATTGTCATTAATTACACAAGAGTTGCATACTGTATTCACAGGGGAAGAGTTCAAAATCTGCAGGATGGCAGGCACAACATCACAATGAAGCTCTGCCACTTTTGTACATGTGAGTTAAATAGATGCATGGACCAAGAGGGCAGGGCTACTATTGCCACACTGTGCTTGCCATCTTGCAAATTTTGATAGATACATACGCTGCAGACCAGTTGTGGATGCACAGAAGAGAGAAAAGAGGAGAAGAATTAAATCCTCTTCTTTATTCCCTTAATAATAACCGAAGGTTATATAAAGTAAATGGTTACAGCTTTATTAGGGACATGAACTACATGCAGATAATTCTGTACCTTATGTTCACCAGTTAATGAATGAATTGAGGGCAGATTCTATGAAGCATTAGAATGGCTATGAATATAAGACTTTTTTTCTCCTGGAGAATTGTTCATGGATATACTAATGTAAGCATGCACAATAAACAAACAAATAAACAAACAAACATAACAATCCCCAAGTACAAATATTTAGTTCTACTGCTTGGATCTGGATATACTTCCTGCAGCAGAAGTAGCATAAACTCAAGTTCCATGTATACATGGCTATCAAAAACTTTAGGTGCATTCCCCAAAGGTCACAAACATTTTCACCAATTTGCATTATTTTAATGTGGCAGAAGAAGAAACTTATTAAATACACACTTGGAAAGTAATCTTACTAGTTACCTATATACTACTAAAACTCTCCTGTCTTTTTTTTCCCATTTCAAATGCAATACTATTTATACTTTATGCCTGAAAGGAACTAAACACACTAAACGGAATCATCAATATCTAAAATAGTATTTAACACTCTCACTCTAAAGAACAATACATACTTCAAACAATCTTTAAAATCATAATGAAAGCAATAAATTATGAAGAGCCCAATTATACTCAACAATGACTGAAGGAACATTCCCCAATGTGGGTGCAACCACCAACATGGTTCTAGAAAAGATCTAGGTAAACCATAGGCCATGTACAGTACCTAAATAATTTTGAGTAATCTCCAGAATTCCTTCTTTCATTGCTTCTGAAATTTGGTAGCACCTTTTTGGTATTTTTTTTTCATTTCTTAATAATTTGAAACCATTACATCTGTTAATTTAAGTGTTATGTTCCTATAAAGAACACTTTCATTAAAATTCAGCTTTGTAAAGGGTCTTTTTCCTGGACCTACCTGTTACTTTTTGTACAGCCCACCACATCAAATTAATACAAAATATGGTACTCAACCTGAGAAGACTTGGTTATCCTTGAAGACTTGAAGTAATACCTCGAAGCACATAGAAAAGACACATATAGAATAAAGGCCATTCCACCCACTGAATATATATCTCCCTTTTGAATTGAGCCCCAAAAGAACTTTTCAGGAAGCAACTCTCAGTTCCCTCCTGGATGTTGCCATACCTTTGCGTTACTTGTGGCAAAATGAAACATATCCAAATATGAACGCCAAAGACCAAGATCATTTGGAAAACACACTTCCCAAACGTATTCTTTCTTAGGTAGAGTGCCCTATCAATTATCATGGTGCCAAACTGTATCAAGAGTATCACAAGCCAAGGTCCAGGGACTTCATCTTCCGAAAGGGATTCCGCGATATCATCCTCTGAATGCCTCTGAAATATGTTAGAAAAAATTAATCACACCATGACAAAAGAAAGCAAAAGACAGTACCAACAGCAATAGATACAAGTTCAAATCCTAAAACAGAGGTATTCAAACTTGGCAACTTTAAGACTTGTGGACTTCAAGTCCCAGAATTCTCCAGCCAGCATAGCTGGCTGGAGAATTCTGGGACTTGAAGTCCACAAATCTTAAAGTTGCCAAGTTTGGGGACCCCTGTCACCTAAAACATGTGAAAGACCACTTGAATACCATCAGCACTGATAAAAACCCTTAACATCAATAACAACAATCTCTGCCTATCCCAGGCCCTTGGGAAGGACTCCGTTGGTGGATAAAAATACCAAATTGAGTCTAAGCATTTAGCTAAACATATATGACCAAACATCATAATAATAATTCCAAATAAACTACATTAAGTTAAATTTCCTCTTCTTTTTTCTGAACTCCGATTTCTTTTGCCTATAACTTTTTATACAGCATTTCCTCACTTTGCTTAGTGCTGTTTATTCCAAAGAAATAGTATGAGACATATGTATTAGTATCAATAACCATAACAATAATAGATCAATATTATAATGGTCCCACACTTTAGACTTACATTTAAAATCATTTAAAGTTTTAAATGCAAAGACTTGCATTTCATTTTCAAATCCAGCTTCATAAGTTTATTTAACCAGTATTTTCTCTAATTTCCATTGTATCATATAGAAGCCACATTGCTCCTATGTTCCATAGACTCAGTTCCAAATATGCCTCAACATCTTCAGGTTTACTTTTTGCTTTAAAGCATTTGAGTCCAATCCTCTTCAGACTGTAGTCTCTTCTAATATTGTCTTTCCCTTCCCTCCCCTCCCCTCCCCTCCCCTCCTCTCCTCTATTAGGGTCACAATGACTCCATGAGCTAACTAACAGATCTTAGCTCAAGGTCACCTAGTGAACTCCACAATTAAGTGGGGATTTAAATCTACTGTAGGTCCAATAATCGAAAACTCAAATTACTACCCCAACTTGGTTCTTGAACATTCATACATTCACAAGAATTTTTCTTGCAGCAAAAATATCTAAATATATTTTTTATTAGAGCATTGATTTCATTGAACTTGAAATTGTTCTGGGCTGAACAACTGGAAATTGAAATGCATTCGTGGATTTGGAACTTTTGAAGTAATAGCAAAATAGTAATAGCTTTTGAGCACATCATGAGCACGAGTATTTCTTCTTTATCACTGAGGGAAGCATTAGCAAATCTGTTTGAAATTCTGGGAAAAAAAATTCTTCCAGACCCACCAAAACATACTCTACAAACCCTTTCTGTTAAAATTTCAGCAACACACATTGCTACTTACCCCAAACGCCCCATAGCCAAAGATGGTAATAATAAAATTAATCACATCAGCAATGAAGATGAAAACATAGATATCACGGACTGGGCTGCTCTTGGGATAAATGATGTCATAGAAGAACTGCTTGATAGGCCGATAAATCCAAAGCACACTGGGGGTAAGAGTTTATCTAGATCCGTCAAAGTGCAAAGTCAGTCATATTTGTTAAGATAAAGTCCTTGCTTAAAGTTAAAGAAAAAAGTGATAGCATTATAGCAGACACTGCAGAAAACACACAAGCTAGCTAGTTGAGATGAGGTTGTAGACCCAAAGAGTGGTGTAAATGTGGACATCCTTTTCAGGACCTCCTATTTCTAGAGTTGGATACCCCCTTCTCTGTCTGTTCTTTCCCACATACAATATACCTTATTCCACCAGACTTGAAATACTGGGATTAGACAATTTACAACTACGTCACCTCCGATCTGATCTAAATGTAGTTCATAAAATCATATACCAAAATGTCCTTCCTGTTAATGACTACTTCAGCTTCAACCGCAGCAATACACGAGCACGTAATAGATTCAAACTAAATGTAAACTGCTCCAAACTCGACTGCAGAAAATACGACTTCAGCAACAGAGTGAGCAATGCCTGGAATGCACTACCTGACTCTGTGGTTTCTTCCCCAAACCCCAAAAACTTTAACTTTAGACTATCTACAGTCGACCTCTCCCCGTTTCTAAGAGGTCTATAAGGGGCGTGCATAAGTGCACCCCTGTGTCTACCGTCCCTGTCCTACTGTCCTATTGTCCTCTTTTATCGTTACTTTTTACTTATGTTTATACAAACTACTACTTTCCTATACATGTTTGACAAATAAATAAATAAAATAAATAAATAAATAGTCTGATGCACATTATTCTCTGGTTGAGTCAGATATCAAGCTGAAATATCTGATTTCATTCTAGGACTTCTCAACAGATAACCATGAAGAGACAGTTATTGTAATCATAAATGAAAGCAAACCACAGGATGTTATTCTATTTTACATCATCTATCTTTATGACAAAGATTTCATTCAGTCTAATTATGGCTAATTTGGAGGGCAGAGTGTGTGTGAGGGAGGTTGAGTCTGCTTCTCAGCAATTGACTCATACGTCTATTCATAAAGCCATGATCACAGAGGCATCTCCAGAAGTAGGTAAATGACAAAATGAGCATCACACCGTTGTGATTAAGCTCTGCCCCTTTTGTCCATGCATTGTATTGTGACACATACATACAAAACATGCAGAACTTAAGTACAACAGCGCAGTACTCCTTGCATCATTCTGACCCCGGATCTTCTCTCAGAGCTATGTTTTTTTGCATCATCAAGTCATCTAAACAAAATCTTGAAGATCTTGACCATTTTATAGTCAAAAGCAAATGTAGCATGTTTCTTCCTTGTAGAATTCTATGTAGCAGCATCATTTTTCAGGCATGATCATCAGGCAATGTAAGTTTTGTGTCTACTCTTCCTGCCATCCCCTGCCCTACTTGCAACTCAGCTCAGGTTGCAACACCTTACTTTCTTTAGGTCAGTGTTTCTCAATCTTGGCAACTTTAAGATGGGCGGATTTCAACCAGGGTGAAATTCAAATTTTTTCCCTACCGGTTCTGTGGGCATGGCTTGGTGGGCGTGGCAGGGGAAGGATACTGCAAAATCCCCATTCCCTCCCCACTCCAGGGGGAAGGATATTGCAAAATCTCCATTCCCACCCCACTCTGGGGCCAGCCAGAGATGGTATTTGCAGGTTCTCCGAACTACTCAAAATTTCCACTACCGGTTCTCCAGAACCTGTCAGAACCTGCTGAATTTCACCCCTGATTTCAACTCCTAGAATTTCCCAGCCGAGGGAAGTTGAAGTCTACCCATCTTAAAGTTGTGAAGGTCAGGAAATACTGTTTTAGAGGTTCTTAAAAAATAAAAGGAAACC
The DNA here is from genome assembly GCA_023053685.1 of Diadophis punctatus similis. Taxonomy (NCBI): domain Eukaryota; kingdom Metazoa; phylum Chordata; class Lepidosauria; order Squamata; family Dipsadidae; genus Diadophis; species Diadophis punctatus. The sequence goes on along the minus strand of JALIGW010000003.1, from coordinate 4,979,191 downwards.
CCCCATTTACATTTTAATCAGCAACTTTTTTGTCTTAAGTATCTTCTGGTTTATTGTTTCTTTAGAATGCCTCTTCTTGCCAGAGGGAGGTTTTCGGAAAAAGCTGCATGTCTTCTGGGCTTCTTTCAGAGATTTGTCTGTCAAAAGAAAAGGAAAACAGTCATTATGCTATCTGAGAAGCTTTCACATGACAGGAAATTTTTTTTTAATGCTCCCTGACTTCTGATCAGGTTCCATTCCCAAGCATGTAACAATTGATCTTCAGTTCAATCATGTTTTCTGAAACATTAAAAGAAAATGCCCCTGTGCAAATTCCTGTGTGGGAGAATCCCCCCCCCCCAAATGGCAACAAAAGAATCTATTGAACACAGAGGGATCAAGCTTTCACCTTTTGATTGCAAAAGAAGTTCAAAGAAATGTGAAACTTCTCAACATAAACCAAACCACAGCAATAACAGTGAAAGTGAGCAGGCTTTAGGACAGGGGGAGGCCATTTGGGGGAGTTTGAGGGACACAGTGGACAGAGTGATTAAAAAAGAGACAACCCTTAAATTTTCTATTTTTATTTCCATTTCTAAGATAGGGGCTACTTTTGTTTCTCAAATAGATTGAGTTTATTTTATAGTTTATGCTACATTTGTCATCTCAAAATGATGTGAAATCACATTGCCCATTTTCAGTAATGGCGCTGTAGTTTAGTTGGAGAAGTTTCTGGAACCATAGATGTAATGTATTGAAAGACTGGAGAAGTTCTCACTCCAGTCCGACCAGGGATTTGCATAGGCGTAGCCTGATTGGCTGCCTGCTCGCCAGGCTCCGATTGGCTGCCGGTTTTGCCGGCTCCCTATTTAAATCCCTGCCACAGACATTGCTTTGCTGAAGTATGTACTGAACGGAATGAAGAGCTGAAGTCACCGCCTCGCCTCTAGCCTCTTTTATGGGGACTCAACAATAAAAGGGGATTCCGAGCCTATGGTTACCAGGGGTGGGTTCTACTTACCTTCCCCACTGGTTCGCATCGCGACGGAAGTGCACGTCACTTCCCAGAAAGCTTATGCACATACACAGAAGCAAAAAACAAGATGGCGCCGCCTATGGCGCCGCCGAGAGAACCAGCTCAGGGGCATGACAGGCCTGAGTCACTGCCGGTTCCAGCGACCCAGGCCGCCAAGTTACTAATGGTTCTATAGAACCGGTCAGAACCGGTAGGAACCCACATCTGATGGTTACTAAGATAGCATAACAACAAATGCAAATGAAATTTGAAAAGATCATTTCAAATTATTTCTTCCCTCAATGCCAGAGAGCTTAAGACATTTCTTTAATGGGCCATCTTCCTTTGAGAGGCATGTTAGGATCATCAGTGGGTTTTATGATCCTCACAGAACAGAAGAGCAGAGATCACAGGCAGGAGGCTGCCGAGGGGAGTGCAGGCTATTACTTTATATTTCTGTCAGATCTTAGAGTGAATTTAAATCAAGGACATATATCAGGTGCTAAAATATAACTAGGCTGTTTTGATTATAGAATTATATTAATCTTGACTGAGTAGGAAGCTGCTGTTAGCTTCTCCCACTCCAGCAATAAAAAGTTCAATTCTCCAGCTCTTCTTTTATTAGTATATTTTTGACTTTTACTCTTCCTGCTGATCAGGAAGGACAGGATTACCTTTTTATCTTCCTCTCCTCATAGCAAGAATATTTTGTCCACATATTTGCATTTATTTACCTCTATTAGCCCTCTTAAAAATGTTCCTAGAGAGATGCCATCCTTCTGAGCTGGACTGATGTTCCTTCGAATGACCTTTGCAACCTTTCTTCTTAGATTTCTTGGCCATGTCCTTTTGTTTAGGATCTAGTATTTTAGAATCCCAGAGACCTTGACACTGTGGGACAAAGCAAAGTGAAAGTTATTGCATATGGGAATCTTAAACCACATTTAAAAGAAGTGAAAGAGAATGCGGGGTCTATACATGCATAATTCCCATACATGTCAGAGCACAGAGCAGGAAAAATAATTTGAGCTTTCATGAAGAAAGTTGGCTGTCAAGTAACCAGCCAAATTTCGGTATTTGAGGGAAGTCAGATTGATGCTTTAGGAGAGAAAAACATTTGAAGAGACGATCCTTCAAATATGATCATAACATTGACTGCTTCATTTGCTCTATGACAAGTCTATTGTAGAATTAGGGAAACTTCAGTCATATAGCTGGAGGAGTTTTGTATTAAAAATTACAGCTTGGGAGTTTTTAGTTGAAAAAAGAAAATAATTGGGAAAAGAAAGAAAGGTGTAAAGAATTATACACAGTATGAAGAATATCCAAAGCAAGGAACATCTCTCTTTCTCAATGATAGTACAAAACAACTACTCAGGACAGACCAAAAGAAATGTTTTGTTACAAAATGTTTGGCCAAACTATAGAATTATTTGTTTCCAGAAGCTGAGAAGTTAAAGAAATTAATGGAGCATAAGGCTGCCAATGGGTGTGATAGTTCTATATTAGCTGCAGTTTCAAAGGTAATATATTTGCAACGACATTTCCATCTGCTAGAAAACATGAGTGTCACTCTCTATTGCATCAATGTTCTTCTGGTGGGACATGGTTGATCACTACGGAAAAGTGACCGATCACCATAGGTCCGTGATGGTGAACCTATGGCACGCGTGCCCAAAGTGGCACATGGAGCCATGTCACCTGGCACACGCGGCATCACCCATTCCTCTTTCAGTTTTCTGGCACACATGCATGTGTGATGATCAGCTGGCCTTCATGCGTGCAGCAGTGCCGGAAACTGGAAAAGCTGGTCTTCCGTTTTCCGGCGTGAGCATGTGCGCTGGCCAGCTGATCGCCAGGCACGCATGCATGCCAGTAACCAGAAGATTAGGTGGCCAGCACACATGCATGCACCAGAAACTGGAAGTTCATCCGGGTTGAACTCTGGGTTGCGTCCCAGACAAGCGGCAAAGTGCCGATAAGGTTTGCCATCACTGCCATAGGTAATCAAAATCACCGTAGGGACAAGTTACTGAACTAGATAGGTTTTTGATTTACAGGACTCTTCTGATGTTATCACAGACATCCGCTATACAACATGTTAACAAATCCATGCTTGAAAAGGCGGATTAAAGTCTTCTTTCCTTATTAAGGATAGTTTGCAGTACCTTCAAGATGTACCTGTGCAAGAACAAGGCTAGGAGCTGCACCAGATCATACTGTGCATATCCATCTTTCTTCTCAATCCCAATTATATTTGGCAAGGCAAATGGTGCTTCTGCACTGATACTGCAATATATCTTAGAAGACCAAGGAAAGAATCCAAACTGGGAAATACATTTGATCACAATCATTATCTGGCAGAAGAAGGAAACATATGTAGATTTACTATTATTATAAAAAGATAATTCTTCAAGATTTCTAAAACAGTGAGCAGTGCTAAAGTGGGGGTAGTGGTCTGTTCTATGACACAGGCTTCGTAATTTTATCCTGTTTATTTAATGATCATCTTTTCAAAGGAGAAAGTCAATAGACAATATTAAAATTTATCTTCTACGATTCAGCTGAAATCAGTATTTTTCACTCTTATCCATGTGTTTTCCCAGGATAATTAGCAGGAGGACATATATTCCAGATACAAATCACCATTTATTCAAAGGCCTGTGTTGGAAGATGCTAACAAGAAGTCCTGTTTTCCTCCTTTTTGCCTGAGACCTTGTACCATGTTCTGTTCTAGTTTTCTTTCTTTCCAATGTGACCAGTAGTTACTTCCAAGTCAGAGACTAAGATTCCCAGGTAGGTTTGAGACCTCTTAGTACCTAGTCAGTTCTTTATTTCAGTGAAGCTCAAAGGGGAGTGAAAATGATATACAGAGAAAAATACAGCAACTAAATGCGGCAACTACTGAACACTTACCTCAGTGTAAATGATTGCTGTCATCCAGAAGAATTTGGTAGGCCTTGGAATGGACATCATAGGCCACAGGAATATCAAGATGGAGAGAACCAAAGTAAGAATGGAAGCAGAAACCATGTGGTTGACAATGATAACAAAATAACAAAGCATTTCTGATGTAGAGACCGTAACATGGTACAAAGCAACTCCCAGCTTCAAGGGCCAAGGAAGGCACTGGTAAAATTTATCTGACTGCTCCAGCTCAAGAATGCTAGACCATATTTAAGGAAAAAGCACAAAAGAAATGTCATTAACTACGGTAACTTATTTCCCCTTCTTAGCATTTTCCCTTAGGTGCAGGGTCCTATTTTTGGATCTGTTTTGGATTTATTAATCCATTGGTTGTGACAAGAATTAACCAACTACTTTTTTTGCATGAGGCTGACATTATGGGCTGAGAAAAAGTAATCCAGACAGCTTTCATGCCTAAGGCAGGATAACTCACAGTCTCCTGTTTCTAGCCTGGTTCCTTAACCACTAGACCAAACTAGCTCACAATTAATAATTGTAACTAAAATAATATATATCAGCATGAATATATTCTAGAATAAATGATATCCTGAATTTTAGATACAGTTCATTATGAACATCTCTTTCATTTTTCCCCCCACTGGGGATTGTTAAGGTACTAGGTCAGCCTTCCACAGCTGAAGTCATCTAAATGTGGGATTGTGAATCTCAGCATTTCACCCAGTGTATTGGAGAACACAAGGGAGATTTGAGATGTCTGCTCTGGGTTATGTCAGAACAGTGAACAAGAGGCACTCACTGAAATATTGTGGACCTAAGGATTCTGCAATCTTGAATTCATGCTCTTCGAAAGCAAAGTGAGATCAGAAGGCAGTTTTAATAAAAGCTTAATGGGATATGCCTTGCCTGTTAAGCACCAGTTCACTGGTTGTCATCATAGGAGATATTTCACCTAATGGCTTGATGGCTTTTGGACTTCTAGTGAACAAGGAATCTGCAGACTCTTGAATTTCTGATGGAGAGCTGGAAAGAATGGCAGGTTCTGCACAGGAAGTGATCAGAGTGAATCCTTGGGAGAGGGCTTCTTTTTCATTTCCCCCTTCTATCTTCTCAGTCCCCATTACATCTTTGTCAGTTTCACTGGATCTCCTGATTTCCAAAGACATAAAAAATTGCCCAGAAGTCTTTTAGTAACTCCAAGACTGAGAGGTATTTTCACAATGGCTCTTCTTCCAAAGAGCTGTTAAAAACAATTCATTATCCTTCACTTCTGAACCATTTTTACTATCAGGGATTTGTGCAAAACAAAAATCAATGGAAACAAGCTTCTTGATAACTATGGACATTTTGAGTCCTCTGTTAGAATGCTGGCATACAATACTTCTTTGCTCAGAAATTCCATATTTGGTCTCCAAAGTAAAGATCTCACCATCAAAAATTTGTGTTTTATCACCCAGTTTAGTTAGGCTGGGAGAGACCACACATTTGGTCCATGGATAACAGGTTACTTGATCTTGTTTTAAAAGATAAAAATCTAATGAATATCCTCTTTGTTCAAAGCCAAGTTGAAAAATCTAAAAAAGCAAAGCACCAGTAAACAGGAAAGTGGGTTTTGTGTTCCTTCTCGGAGTATACGGATGTATCTCTGTGGGAGTCACATCATAAAATCACAGCTTTGTAAGGGATATTTGAGATCATCTAGTCAACCTCACACTGTCCAGTGCTTTTGGAGATCATCTAGTTGTGACCTGCCCAGTGTAGAAATCCTTCTATTTATTTATTTATTTATTTATTTATTTATTTATTTATTTATTTATTTATTTATTTATTTATTTATTTATTTATTTATTTATTTATTTATTTATTTATTTATTTATTTATTTATTTATTTATTTATTTATTATTTCAAACTCTTGTGGCTGCCCATCCTGAAAGCACAGTTCTGAACAGTTTACAACCATTATATAAGAAAAATAAAAAAATAAAAGCAAAAACAAACAAACAGTAAAACTTGGCATCAAAACCACTCTTCTATTATTCAGCCAATTCTAGTACCTTCCAAATGTGACTTCTCCCTATCCTAGTGCTTGAGGGAAGAGCCAAGAAAAATGGCTGTGATGAAACATAGTGTCATGTAGCAAAACTCACAATGTTTCTGCTTGCATCAACATATACAAAGGATGTAAATATGCAATGGAGGAATGTGCACCATGACATCACAGTGTGCATTTCATCATTTTGATGTAATTTTGGTGCACCACAGCTGTCTGTGTCTGCATGCTCCTTTTCTGTCAAAAGGATTTTCTTGCATACACCCTTTATATGTTGGTAGAAGCAGTATCTGCCATCCAAGACCAAACTGATCTTAAACAGCCACGTTATCTGGAAAGTCAGCCACCTTTGAAGGTTTCCATTTATGAAGACCACTTCAGTTCTCCTTCCCCTGCACCTGCAGTGTGAAGACTGCCAGCACTCTTTGCTTTAAAGACAGCATTCTTCAACCTTGGCAACTTTAAGATGTGTGAATTTCAACTCCCAGAATTGTCAAGTAGCATGCTGTCTATGGAATTCTGGTAGTTGGAAGTCCACACATCTTAAAGTGGCTGAGGTTGACAAATACTGCTTTAAAGGCAGAGGTGGGTTCCTCCCGGTTCGCACCGGTTCTATAGAACCGGTAGTAAACTGGTGGTGATGTCACGGTTCTGTTGGTGCCAGTCCGTGGATGCTGCCATCTTTTTTGGGATTATTATTTTTTATTTTGGGGGGGAAATTTTTTGCTTGTTTTTGCTTCTGTGCTTGCGCATAAACCGAGTTTTTGGCACTACGCATGCGCCGCCATCTTGTTTTAGGCTCGATTTTTTGCTTGCTTTTGCTTCTGCGCATGCGCAGAAGCTAGGTTTTGGCACTGCGCATGTGTGCGCGCCCGCGCGGCACAGCCACACGGCACGGGGGGAAGCGAACCGGCGGCCAGGTAAGTTAGAACCCACCCCTGTTTAAAGGGTCAAAGATAAAAGCTGAGATAATGTCTTTGTGGTTATGTTCCATTGATTTTAATGGGCAAAAGAGATACTACAGATTCAAATATACATAAATCTACATTATCTGTTCCCCAACATCACAATATATTTCCTAACGTATAGGAACATTACAAGAACCTGAAGAAAAAATACTGGAGGTTTCCACCTTGTGGCAGGCAATTACTTCTTACCTGAGTTGCACAGATAAAGGCTCAGTATTCTCAGTCGGTGGAGATTCAGATACCTTGCCTTGGCTTTCCTCAGTTCCTGTTACTTTGGCTTTATATTCTCCATAAACTGGCTGATTATTCTCAAATCTGTAATGTTGTAGAACCATATCTGCTGAAACCTCATTTCCCTTTAGAAAATAATCCAGAGCACAGTTAATTGGGTGGAAAGAGAGCAGTAAAGGGGAATTAAATGGAATTGCTTTGGTCCATGAAAGGTCAAAAGAAAATAGTATTATCTGGAATTGACATGTTACATGAAATGCAGAAAGTTACAGGTGAAGAGAAAAGCTCCTCAACACATTCCACTGTCTTTAGTAGAAATTAGTAGTTAGTCAATGCTAACTAGCATTGCCTACAATATACATTGAGAAATGCATATGGCTGCCTATCTTATTCCTGATTATTCTAAGTAAAAACATAATAAATTAAACTGATTGCACAACACCATATATTCCAACCATAGTACCACAATGACCCATGAATTCTACATTTATACGTGTTGAATTCACCCTAGCAGTCTGAAAGCAGTCACTCCAGTAATGATTGGCCATCTTACTGGACACCAAATGCAATTCAGGACAACTATCTACAAAGTCACCATGAGTTGACATTAACCAGCAACAATACAACTAAGCCCAGTAAAAATAATAATAGTCAAATCCAGTTTCTTAAATTAAAATTGCAACTAAAACACAAAGCCTCTATAAACTGAATGTAAGCTAGAGTACTTCAAAATCCAGAAATCTTACCTTGTTCATCTGTTGCCAAAGAATATATTTTTCGATTCTCAATGCATCAGCAATGTCCAAATTATCTTTAACGAGGGAATTAAGGGCTTCTATAATACCATCCATCAATGCACGCATCAGGATGGAGATAAGCTTAATAATGTTGATTATTCTTTGCCCAATACTTTCTGTTGTGAAGAGAACAAGCATCTTACTATGAGAAAAACTGAGAGCCCAACATCATTCCAATTCTGAAGACCCTTTAGGAATCTGCAAGGCTTGGGGCGTAACCCTCATATTATAGTTATAGAAATTGCTTCACTAATCTTGCTCGCAGGAATATTCATACACATATAGAGAATGTTTCATTCTCTTTAACATTCAGATTTTCAAAATGCAAATAGTATTAATTAATCTGGTGGAGCTACAGAGAGAGAGAAATTTATCAGAGTATCTTATCCTGCTTCATTCCTTAATTACATTCCTTTCTCTGAAGTCGATACTTACTTTGGGGGAAAGTACTCTAAAACTGTCACTGTGATTTTCTCCCAATACTCCAGAAATTCTTCTTATACAAAGAGATTTTCCTGAGTTCACCAGGAGAGTTCACCAGGAGAAAAGTTAAATTCCTCCCTTGCTTATGATTTTAATAATTGCTATCAACTGTTGCAAAGTGCAAAATTGCATTTAATGTGATATCCATGGAGATATCTCCATATCTCTGGAAAATTTTATTACACCTGTTTGATCACAGTTAAAATCCCAAAACCATTATACCTGCAATATAATATTAACAATAAAGTTGGAGCCACATGGAATAATAATGAAATAGAAACTCTATCAGAAAGTCATGATTATTCTTGGTAGATATGGTAAGCTGGAGCTTATTGACTCAAAATTTAATGTAGAATCTGTCCCTTCAAAGCAGCATAAAAATGCCATCACCATCACCATCATGGAATTAAATCCATTAAAATTTAATTTGCAGGACATTTGTACACTGTAGCCCTCGGCTGCTTGCCTCCCATGCATAAACTGGAAATGAAAACATCTTAAGAAATCCCAAATTAGACAGAATAATGGCCAGGTGTCCTGTATTAACTGCAATTAGCACAGATCCTCATTGGTGGATTCCCCTGCTTCATGCCCCATCACCTTTGATGACATGGCCTTCTTGCCACCCTTCCAAGACTGGAAGGCTGAGTTAGAGCCCTGATGGTTACTCACCTGTGACCTACATGAGAGATAGATGATTGACTCATTAATTTGTATGCTATTGATTTCTGTACAATGGAATTAATTACCTGACTTATCCAAGTCCTCTTCAGAAGCTAGTATCTCTATATTTTCATCAGAGGATTCCAAACTGACATTAGCTAAACACAAAAAACAAAATAAAAACTAAAAAATCAGAACAGCATCCCAGAATTATGACTCAGGCCAATGCCCTGGATGAAGGGACCAAAGTTATATACCTAGATTTCCACCTTTCCATCAACAAGAATTTAAATTTATTTTTAAGTGAAAAAGTTTCCAAAATATATTAATAAGAGGTGGGGGATGATTTAAAATATAGTATTTTCCATTTCTAATTAATCATGGTATAACCTAGTGAAAATAACAGCATGTGTATAAGTACTCCTACCTCTTTCAACCCCTGGCAATTGCTCATTTTTCCTTTCCTCCACCTTTTTATTTCTTTGACTTCTAATTTCATCTTGCTGTCTCATATTTAGAGCTGATTTTGCATTGCTCATCCAGGCTTCATATGCAAGCTGCAAAGAGGACAGAATCTTATTGAGCAATGGCAAACCTGGGGTAGAATATGTTAAATTATCTCCTACTGAATTTCTACCTGCCTTTAAACAAAATGGTGGGTTTTGTAAAAACAGCCAAAACATAGAATAAAATTGAGGTACTGAAAGAAAGTAGAATCTAGTTCCTCTCCCCAGTTTAACCACTGCTGAAGCCATTAGGGGAGGTCAACCATTGGCAGTTGTTAAGTGAATCGCTGCAGTTGTTAAGCAAGATTCAGTTAAGTGAATCTGACTTCCCCATTGCTTGTCAGAAGTCAGCTGGAAAGTTTACAAATAGCCATCACATGACACTGGAATACTGTAATTTGGATTGCAGTGCACTCAAATTTTGATCACATGACTGTGGGAATGCTGCAATGGTTGTAAATGTGAGGACCAGGTGTAAGTCACTTTTTCAGTGCCATTGTAACTTTGAATGGTTGCTTAAATGAATGGTTGTAAGTCAAGGGTACAGAATTGTATTCCCACAAAACCTGAATGAATAGTTTTTGCCTACCATTTAAAAATAACTACATGCCTATGTGCCATTTCCATTAGCTCTCAGTCACTTCCCCAGGACAGTTTTTCCCCCTTCAGAAATTGGTCACACCTGCCATGCTGTTTTCTTTTTAAATAATTCTTTTTTGCTCTTTTCAGAGTGTTCATGTTCTTCTTCTTCTTCATCTTCACTATCTGTCTCAAAAAGGCAATAGCTCCCACTTCGAACCACTGAAATTGACAGGAAATCCAGATATTAAAAAGCTCTTATGGAATTATATGCCAGATGGATAAAACTCAGATTTTTCAGCCAAGTTTTCTGCTCCTCAAAGATTGCAGTTCTGTTGCCACATTACTTACTTACAAATACTAAAACCAATTAAAACAGCTTTTTATCTAACTTGGTGTCCTGCAGATGGAATGAACTTCAGCCCCCCTCTATTAAAGACAATTGTAGTTCAACCCATCAGAAGAAAATTAGGTAGAAAAGAGGGAAAACTCTAATTGTTTAGCCAAATATTTCACTGTTAAGCTAGTGTACTTGCATAAAAGACAGCTATATGCAGTCATCTTCAGGTATATTTTTTGTAAGTCCTTTGATTACAAATATCTTTTTTTAAGTTAGACTATTGAATCAAATACATCTGTGATTGCGAACCTATGGCACACATGCCACAGGTGGCACACGGAGCCATATCTGAGGGCACGCGAGGCGTTGTCCTATGTCAGCTCCAGCGTGCATGTGCGCTCTGGCCAGCTGATTTTCGGCATTCCAGAGGGCGGGGGAGGCCATTTTCGCCCTCCCCAGGCTTCAGGAAAGCCTCCTGAAGCCTGGGAAGGGTGAAAAATGGCCCAACCGGAAGTTCATTTCCGAACTTCCGGTAAGCCTGTTGGGTCCGCTTTTAGCCATCTACAGGCTCCGGAGGCTTTCCTGAAGCCTGGGGAGGGCGAAAACGGCCTCCCCCCTGCCCAACAGGACTACCAGAAGTTTGGAGGCTTCAGTGAGGTCTGCACGCATGCACGCGGGGGTAATGCAGGAGGGTTGTGCGTGCATGCACAGGGGGGAGGGCATTGCATTATGAGTATGGGCGCGCACGCATCCTTTTGGCACCCGAGCAAAAAAAAGGTTCTCCATCACTGAAATACATCTTTCTGATCCACCAAAATGTTTTTAACCAACTGATTTAACTCATTGTTCATGCTTTTCCAAGCCTAGCAATAATCATTTTACAGCATAAACATCAAACAGACCAAAAAGGATAAGTTGAAAAGAAGGAAGATTCTCTTCAAAGGGGACACCAAGTAAATAGACCTTTTCTTAATAAACACAGGTAATATACCTGAATTATGTGTCACCCATGGCTGCCACCAATTCTTTTTATTCTCTTTTTCTATCTTGCTGGTATTATCTCCTGCAGAAAAGACAAAAAGAATTACTCGGTAAAAAGTGCCTTAAGAAAAAATAGAGAAACTTTACCCAACCTGTCACTCTCCAGATATGTTGAAGTTGGAGTTCCCAGAATTTCCAGACTTCATGACCAAGCATGGGTATCCATAGGGTCAGGGGTAAGTGATGATGTGCAAATGACATTGTCACACAAACATTGTGACTAATACAGTCATAGCAGCAACAGCAGAATTCGGAAGTGCCATCATTACCAAAATATCCATGTAATTTTAGTATCATTTCTTTTCAAGATAAACAGAAATTTAGGAAAGAAAGACAAAATATCTATCCAATACTTCTGGTCACAAAGAACAATCTGATTGAAAGCTATCCAGCCTACATAGGTGACATTAAAGATATTGACATACTAAACTGAAACTTTTTGCCTTTAAGATGAAGATCCATCTTTACTGTCTTTCCCAACTGAGCACCTCAGAAGAAAATAGATTTGTCATATTTCCTAAGTATGTTTTTTGATGCTGCTGCAACTGAATGAAGAAATTTACTGCTTTTTCATGATTTCCATTGATTTTCTATTTTCTTTTATGTTGCTAAATGAGACATTTGTTAAGTGAGTTTTGCCTCATTTTATGACTTTTCTTGCCATGGTTGTTAAATGAATAATCACAGTTGTTAAGTTAATAACTCGGTTGTTAAGTGGATCTGATTTCCCCATTGACTTTACTTGTCAGAAGATTGCAAAAGGTCTTGGATATTGAAAATTTTCTAGGAAATAAGGCTTAGATGTTTTGTAGAAAAAAATGAGGGTTTTTACCTGGATCCTCTTCCAATTTCTGATCAGACTCTGTGTCTAGTACTTTGCAGGAGCTTTGGTTTTTAAATTTTGGTTTAATCAGGTCCATCCTAAAAAAATCATAAAAGAACAGATGATTTCCTGCCTCCAAAAAAAGTCAAGGATGCTTTTATACCAATATAACTGAGATTTTTAAAAAGACTACGCTAGTATTATGATTTCTCTCCTTTCTTTCTTTTGTGGCTTCTCTTGCTTACCAATGTAGAATTGAGCATATATTCTTCCAATGAAGCCTAAAGTACAAGATGTCTGAAATTTGAGCCTATTTCTTTTCCCAATAATATGGACCACACTTCCATATTTGCGGACGAGTGCTATCAAGGACCATAATTTCTATTTAGCAACTTTACATATATCAAGATCCTTTCACTGAGACGACTGGAGGGGTGGGCATTTTAACTCACATTAGTTGTAAGTATTTTTGTAGTTATGATATGGATTTAGACATGCAGGCTTCTTTGACCGAAGACAATAATAAATACTGCATGTATTTTTATTTGTAAATTGTCTCAAATTTCACAGACTTTATCTCATGAATATATTGTACGTGATAACTACAGTGTATGCCACAGCTGAAGAAAAAGCTGCCACAAAAACAAAATTTAGGAAAGAAAGACAAAATATCCATCCAATACTTCTGGTCACAAAGAATAATCTGATTGAAAGCTGTCCAGCCTACATGAGTGACATTAATGATATTGACATACTAAAACTGAAACTTTTTGCCTTTAAGCTGAAGATCCATCTTTACCGTCTTTCCCAACTACGCACCTCGGAAGAAAATAGATTTGTCATATTTCCTAGGTATTTTTTTTATGATGCTGCAACTGAATGAAGAAACTTACTGCTTTTTCATAATTTCCATTGATTTTCTATTTTCTTCCATCCGAGAAGTCACCTTCTTTTTCAGCTTCAACTCAAACATCTCCGCTGCCCTGTTTTGAAAAAAAAGTTGGACCAATCTTTCCAAAATTGTGCCTTGGTAAATCAAGGATTTAATTTATCCAGCCTTACTTTTTTTTCTGCATTAGAATGGTAGCCAGCAAACTGCCTTTGTAGGAAACCCATGAAGCTCACAGACTGCTGTATTGATAATATTCAGATGTGTACTGTCTCCAAACAGATGTATATGCAAAGCAACCATTTGATTAATATGGCTAACAGTAGAGGAATCTACAACAAAATTTTAGAGCATGGAATGCATCTATTCTTTTCTATTGTCTATACCACGTGGCTTTTTCTTCTCTTCCAACAATAATCAACAATAGCCAATAAACATGCTCAGTCTTTGCTGTATAGGAATCAATTCCCTTTAATTTTGGCAACTGAAGATCGGAACTATTATGTTCTTAGGCTGGATCCTTCAAATATGTGGGGTTGAATTTTCAAGCAGCATAAACTGAAATTCCCTACAATTAATTATTTGTATAATATTAAGATTTTTAAAGATGACATAAAAACTAACACAAACTATGAAAATCCCTGCAATTACTGAGAATTTTAGACATTAGCATTCCAATAAATGTAAAAATCATCAGGTTGAAAAAGCAATTTTAAAATTTAATTAAGTATACTTCAGACAGAAAAAAGTTATAAATCAAGCCATTTATGTATATATGTATGCCAACCAATTAAAAAAATCAGAATCCATTAATAATCAGCAATTTATTAGACAACTGTATTTATAAAAACTTAAATTTTCCAAAATGTCAGAATATTATTTTCTAAGGATCATAAAGGAGATAGTTCCCTTTAACCTAATTAAAAATGTGCAGTGAAATTCATTGTTGGATAATTATTTTGCCTTACATCACACCTGGAAATAGAACATATTAGCAACCAACAGTGTTGAAAAATATAAACAAATCAAACCTAATCAGGAAAGCTATAACTTGAAAAAAATGATATATTATGACTAGTCACACTTCTAAAAAAAGCTATTCCTTTTTTTAGAAATTGTGGGAATGATTCCATGATATTAGGAACCCACATTTGCCCAGGAAACTTGAATAGGTAATCCATAGTAATTGGATTATGTTGGGCTGAAAAATCACCACCATCCTTGCTCAATCCTGCAGAGGTTTTAAATGTGTCATGTGATTAGAATGACATAGTCACCAGTTTCTCTAGTAAGTTCAAGAAAAGCTTAAACTGGGAAATGGAGAATAACTCTAAGGCAATGTTAAAATTTTCAGGGCACTAGATGCTAATATCCCACTTTGTTCCATGTCAGTTATCTGCTTAGATGTTAGTTACATCAGTTACCCATTTTTAGTCTTGTTTCCATTTCCACTTACAATAACCAAATGCAATATTGTTGTAAATTCAAATATTGTTGATAAATACCTGGAGGCTAAGAAATCTGTAGCCTTGAGATCAGTCACAATATAGAGATAATAGTGGCTCATAAAAACTCTTCTCTGAATCAGTAAGAATGTGAAACATACTGCATCCCACAGGATTCCTGCTTCATCCTTGGGCAATTCACATATCTCATTATTAGGTGGATCTGTGCAGAAACAATATATACAAACTTGTTTTTCTAGGTGGTAAGTTGGAAATGTAGATCATCCAGTTTCCCTACAGCAGGAGTGTCAAACCCGCGTCATCACGGTAGAGTCACGTGACATATCAGGACTTTTTTTCCTCCTTCACTAAATGGGGCAGGGGTGTGGCCAGCACGTGACACATCCTGCCTGCGGGAGTTTGACAGCCCTGCCCTACAGGAAGAATCATGTTGTTGTTGTTGTTGTTGTTGTTGTTGTTGTTGTTGTTAAGATTTATACCATTTGCATTTTGTGCAATGTAATGTGACTATTGTGGAGACCATGAATGAAACTTTGTTTTTCAGAGATAGCAAGAATAAATGTAGCTCTCTAAAAGAAAACAAGTCACAAACTATGTTTACTCTTTTATTTATTTTTTTTATCCACAAAATAAAACAAATAAATACGTTACGGCTTCTCTATCACATTCTATGGATAAAATTCCACAAAACTTAAAATATGTCCTATTGTTAAATAACTCAAACCCTCAACAGAGAAGATTTTTTTGCACAGAAATAATCCAAGCTATCATCTTCCATACATTTGGTTGAAGGGACAGTGTCCTTTCAGTTAAGCTTTATTACCGGTGAACATAAAGTTGCTATTTTCGTGGTAATGATACAGAAAAGATTTACCTTTGTTTTCTTTCAGGATATATTTTTCAATTCTCAGTCTAGTCTAAAGTCTTGGGAGTTCTTGGGAGTCTCTTACTCATCCTTGGTATGCTTCCAGCATTCATTAGCTTTTCAAGATTAGCTACAGAACATTTTTGATCCATGGGTGGGTTCTACTTACCTTCCCTACCGGTTTGCATCACGTCGGAAGTGCGCGTTTTGTGCGTTTGCATCACATGAGGGAAATGACCCTCTGTGCATGTGCAGAAGCCTCTGTGCATACGCAGAGGGTTCTTTGGCAGCCGCTTTCAAGAAGCAGCGACCGGAGGACTGGTTTGGGGGTGTGGCCGGGCGGCCATCACTACTGGTTCGGTGAGCGGGGGCAAATTTCCACCACCGGTAGGGGCGAACCGGTCCGAACCGGCAGCAACCCATCACTGTTTTGATCTGAGTTCAAGAACTTGCTTTTCTGCTAAGGCAACATGAATCTCCTGAATCTATAGAACATATTTATAAAAATCAGTTGAATCGTGTATAGCAGATCTACATTACTATTTATGAAGGCTCTCATAATTTAATGTACCAGTGGAGAAGTTTCCAGCCATTTGTATCAATCTGCAACTCTTAAAAGAGCATAACAGATGAATGAGTACAGGCAACTACTTTCAGAATAATTATCTGTCTTATTCCTGATAAGAGTTCTTGTCTAGCTGCCCTCACATTAACTACTGTGACTGGCCACTGCTTTTTCAGGTTTTTCCAAGAACTCAGGAACAATTGAGTCTAAGATCTTTTGCATGGAAATCAACTATTCTACTATTAAGGTTCTTCCCCAGATGCAACATTCTATATTCTTTTCAGTTACTTGTGGTACTTATCCATATATACATGGATGCCTGTGGTGACGTATACAGTACACATACAAGTGGGAAGATTGGAGAAAGAAATAATAATTAAATACCTTTCTGCCAGTTTCAAACCTGAAATCTTCTATTTTTATGGCAAGAGTCATAATTATTATTCTACCAGTATTAAGTGTTCATGCTAAGGGAACCCAAAGGTGCTTTTTCAAAAGGCTACTGGGCTTTTGTTGTTTTTCCTTGAAGATGTTTCACTTCCCATCCAAGAAGCTTCTTTAGTTCTGACTGAATGGTGGAGAATGGAAGGATTTATATTCCTTGCAGTCACCTGGTCATTAGCACTCTCTCTGAGAGTCATTGAGGCCATTTGGAGTTTTATCTGTGCCCTCGGAGTCACCTGAACAGTGAAAATGGGTGTGGAACCTTCTTGAAACTGCTGAAAGGCCTGTGTTATAAACATGTGATAGGTGGTGTCGTATTCTTCCTTCTCTTTGAGAGAGGGCTGTCCAATTTTAATGTAGATGGCCTTTTTGACCCCTCTTTCAAACCAGTGGTCCTCTCTGTACAGAATGTAGACTTTGCTGTCTTCAAAAGAGTGGCCTTTGTCTTTCAAATGCAGATGGACTACTGAATTCTGTCCTGATGGGTTTTTTCTCCTAAGTTGTGCCATGCGTTTGTGAAGTGGTTGCTTTGTATCTCCAGTGTATTGTAGGATGAAGATCACTACATTGAAAGATCATAATCTACCATCCAGGTCCAGTGCAGTCAGTAGATAGATTATTTTGACTTTTTAGTCCCAGGCTGATGGAAATGCCCCAAAGTCATTCATTTGGCTTTTGTGCCCAAGGGAGGACTAGAACTTGAATCTCTCTGCTCCTAGTCTTGCAATTTAACACACACAAACTCAGGAAGTAAAGATCCATAATTTTCTTTAAGGAACATTTGGCATGTCTTATAATATAAAGACTCTCTTTCTATGGAATTGCTTCCCACTTACCTAATTCATATCCTGGTATTGTGCAATACATAGCAAAGGTCTGAATTAGCCAACAATAATTTATTTGTAATTTATTAAGGTATGCACATGCACCAATCTGTAGAAAAAGAGAAGGGGGGAAAAAGAATAATTTAGCAGGGATTAGGGCTCCAGATCTTTTATCAGTTATCAGAAATAACCACCTATCATGTATTTCTCTTTTAGATTTTGAAAAAGCATGTTTTTCACATGCTTTTCAAAAGCTGCACAATCTCAACCTCTGCAACCAGTTGTACTGCATCCCTTTAAGAATTATGAGCAGTGTCTGACATGTCTTATTTCCCAATGAAAATTACAATGTACTGCATTTAAATTGGAAGATTAGAAGATACAGAACAATTAAAACTCGGACCACACACTTTCTGAATAATTTTTTTCCTAGAGCTATAATTGCACTTAATAATGAATTGAAGGGTCACCATCAGTGAGCTGTTGGATAGTATTACTTAGTCTGTTGTATGGATGCTTGAGTGGTTCAGGGTGGGGAATTCGTGGCGGGTGGGGATTGCTATGTGTGTTGAGACTGGTCTTGAAGCGTTATGTGAATTTCGTTGTATGGGTGTACTGTGTATATACGTACAATGACAATAAATTATTATTATTAAATTGCCTCTGCATCAACAGTGCTTCCAAACTATACTTCTTAAGTCTAGGCCAAAATATTGACATTTCTCACACTACCCCTAAAATGAGACTTAAACTTCTCCTTTTCTACCTTATTCTTAGAATGCTTGAGAATTTCCTTTAAATTTCTCTTCTTGGTATTTTGGAGCCTAGTTAAGTTTGGAATTGCTATCTCTGTTGTTTTCTGCTGCATTACTTTCCACCATTCTCAAGCTTCCTTAGCCACCCTAACTTCTCAATTTCAAAGATGCCCAATGGGAGAAATTTCTTAAGAAAATGTCCTTGGGATCAAATCAAATTCCTTTAAGATTTAAATATAAGAAGCTAGGGAGGTTGCAGATCTCTAAAAATCAATTTATATGCCAAAAACAGGACCTCCATATCTACTTCATATCTAAAAAGAGCAAAACATGAGAAATTCACCAGCACTCTTTTTTTCTTTTGAAAGACCATTTCAAAACAAATAAAAAAATCATCTTCCATCCAATTAAAGAACTGTTAGAAATAAATGTAGAGTAGCTCTTTTTCTGAGGCAGTTTACAATAAATACTTTTGCCCAACCTCACCCAGCTGATCACAAACATTAACCTACTACATACAGCAAGAAGATTCTTTACTGTTATAACCAAAGTAGTGTAGGCAATCAAGTAGTCCCATGGTCTAAGAATGTCTCTGAGGGGCTTCAGATGAAGGCTTTGTCCAAAGTGCATAAAGTAGAAGCAGGCAACAAAGTAGCCCACACAGAAGATGTTGATCCTGGCTGTTGCAGTCACAAAAATTAGGCAAAGAGCAATCCAGAAGAGGTACTTGAATATAAGCACTTTCATCAGATCCAGATAAGATCTGTTCAGAAGAAAATCATGAGAATAGAATAACAGAAACTAGATTGTATAGTAACAAGGGAATCAAAGACAGAATTGGTTATAGGTTCTACAGAATGACAACCATTCTTGACAAATGTATCTTTTCTTTTATGTACACTGAGAGCATATGCACCAAAGACAAATTCCTTGTGTGTCCAATCACACTTGGCCAATAAAGAATTCTATTCTATTCTATTCTATTCTATTCTATTCTATTCTATTCTATTCTATTCTATTCTATTCTATTCTATTCTATTGAATTCACCCACTGTATAAAGCCATTTTGTTTATAACTATGGCCTTTTGGGTAGAGTCAGGTTAAGGCCAACTAGACATTGACATAAGGTCTCAAAATTTAGGAGCCACCAATGCTGCCACTTCTTCCAAATTATTCCAAAAATGAAAACCTGGGCATTAGCAGGTGGTGGCACCATCATTTAATGTGTGGCACCATATACTTTGAGCTGGCACTGCCGTGGGGGGGGGAGAATTTGGAAATCACAGCTGCTATCAGTACATGAAAAAATACCACATTATATTAAGAAGCAGTCCCAAATTTCAATAGTTGTACCAGCTAGGAATTATGAGGGCTTTAATCCTACATATCTAGAGGACAGTATATTGTGAAGTTGGTCTGCTTCCTGGAAAAAACTCAAACATAAACATGTTTTCCTTTACTTCTTACCTGCAATGGATAAAGTTTGGTACCCGACTAAATTCACTGAGACCTGCTGGGCCCAAATCTTGATTAATCTCTGAGTTATTTCCAGCTTGCAGCCTGACTACAGGCTGATCCTCATCTTCAAAAACTTGCCATTGGAAGGAAGCAAAAAGCAGAAGAAGGAAATCATCTGCCATAAGGAAGGAAAGATAATTTTTTTAAAATCTGGAAGATGGTTTCAACTTTGCCTTCTTACCATAACATGTTTCTCCAAGACGCCTTTTAGCATCTGTGTGTATAAATAAACAGTCATATAAAAATGTCATCTTGCTATCAATTACAGAAAGGGCCATGCTCCATAACACTAAAAAACAATGCAGCAATGCAGCAAAACTGCAACAATGAATCTTAGAGGCAGCTCTGCTGTTTTCACTGCTACCAGCTGCTTGAGTTGTACAAGTTAGCCAGAAGAAGCAAAACTCATTTTACAAAGATTCACTAGCTGAGAAGATATAAACAAACTGACGCACTAAAAACCTAGAAGATAAGTGTTCTGCATGGAATTCAATACACAGTGATATTTGTAGGGTAACTCATTATCAAATACCTTTTCCTATTTTTTGCCACAATACTGCACCTATATTTGGAATTTTTGTTAACATGAAATTTGTAGGGTGGGCAACCTTTTGGAAACAGGTTATTTTAAAAAATGAAAAGGGTTTAGCAAAGAATTGTAATTACAGAATAGGATCTCCAGAGTGGTCACATTCGGTTAGAAGTAGAAAAATTCCTTTAGCAGGGTGTTTGCTAAGTCTTAAAAAAATTAAATACTATTTTATTGCAAGATCAAATGGGATACATATATTTGATTTCATTTCTGACTATCTTTATTTTATTTTTAATAGTAAGAAATTGTGCTGCTGTTTCTCGGCAGATTGCAGTCAGGGGTAACCAGATAGAAATAAGATAAGAAGGCTTTACAGGAATCTGCATATCCACAGCCATATATGCAACCTAAATTAAAAGGACAAAAGTCATTGCTTGCTGGAAAATAGGATCTTCATACAGACTGGACAAGAAAAATCCCATGTCTGAAATCTTAAAGAATTATGGGCATATAAATCAGGAATAGACATTTAGTGCTCCACAAATCCTTTGGACTGAGATATCCATATTCCTTGGATTCTCAATATAGTAATCTTTCCGATATGAAGCGCACCTTACTGCCTATTCTACATATAGATAATTTGAGCTAGATAACATTGCCCATTTTGTCCACATTTTCCCCCAACTGCAATTTGTATAGCTGTAATTTATTTATTAATTTTCTATTGCCATCCATCTCATCAAGCAATTCTGGGAAGACCTTAGGTATGTCGTGTCATTATCACTGTTACCTGCAAGACAAAGTCCAGAATTATATTGGTCTAAAAATATAATTTTTAGCTGCTCATTAAGCAGCTATTACCCTTTCCAAATTATACTTACAGAGGAGAAAATTAGTATTGGGTCTTTCAGCAAAATCAGGCAGATAAAGCCACTTTATCAGATTTGAAGGGAACAACCAGTGGGAACTTCTCCATGGATAATCTGCCAGCAAAGAGATCAACTGCATTACACAAAACTTCTTAAACTAATTTACAAATTTGCTGTCCAGACAAGTTTGATGCAAAGGGAGCTGCTGAACACCAGTGGCAAAGCCAGCCCTCTGCTCAATTATTGCTATTACCCTCCACATGACATATCTCTACTTCCCCACACAGTGCTGCATTCACCTTGGCACAAAGCAGGTGGGAGACCAATACAAAGCAAATACTGAAAGGCCACAATGCTGGCAAGGAAGAAACAGTATTTGGGCCAGACTTGGGCTATTGCTTTCCTCTGACGGTAGCTCAACAGGTAAGTCAGCCAACTTGCATGGATAAGTGCATAGAGGTCCATGCGTTGCCCAATCAGATTAACTGCCGCCACAAAGCATATCTGAAAAAAGGAGAAGAGGCAGTTGAGCTAACATCACAATGGCTCCAGGCTGAAGGGACGCAACACTGAGCTCAAGAACTGAATCTGCAATCACATACATGTAATACTCAATTGCCCATTGTGATCATATATTGTGATGATTATATAATTGGTACGTCACAATGTTTCTTGTGATGGTTGTTAAGCAAACCCTGTGGTTGTTAAGCAAACCAATGGTTCACTATGGGCATTTATGGCTATTAATTTGTGTTTTGCCATTTATAGACAGACAAACCCACAGTACTTCATTAAATGTATATAATTATATACAAGCAGGGGAAAGTGCAGCTGTGATATACCAATGGCAGCAATTCGCCATCTGTACAATCCAATATAGATGAATCCAGTATTTCCCAATCCAGTAACTCTGAGGTCTGTTATGACTACAACTTCCAAGATTCCCCAATTAACATGCTCAGAGGAGAATTTTTTGTAATCTAATATGGCTGAAGAATTGTGGCTATCAGTCTCAAAACATTTGAAAACATTGGACAAAAAGAGTATCTTTCTCTTATCTACATGTTTGTAGGGAAGACAGATGGATTTCTCTCTGAATTCTCAAAACAATAAAGTGAGGTAGTCCATAATGTGAACCAGGTGTCAGAAAGCTTCACCTTGCCACAGCATTTGGCTCTCTAGTGCCACATCAGATTATTTCCTACTTGAAACCACATATTTTGTCTTCTAAGCTGCCTGTCTCATTCCCCAATACAAAGAAGTTATGGTCCTTTCTTGCCAACATTTTCTCACCTCCAGTCCAAATTTGTAAAAACTATAGTTGAGAAAGTATTTGATGCAGTTGAGTAGCCCTTCATCCAAGTTCTCCCGGGCAATATTATTAAAAAGGCTACCTGTGACAGGTGGTAATAGTTGATTCTGAGTCCAGTAAAAATATTGGTGGCGATACACTGTTGCTTCTAAAGCCATTAGAATCAAGATGGTAAGATGGTTCTAAGAAATATAGGAAAATAGATCCTTCATAAGAATGTTCAGTTTCCCAAGTACCCTACCTACCTAAAGCATCTATGTTTTTCCTCTTCAATAGCTCACCCTACTGAGACAACTACCGGTATATGCTTGTTTATGATGGCCATTATTCATGAATTATTCTCTTTTGATGGAAGATAAAACTATCTTTCCTATGATCCTCCTTAATGGTAAATGAATGGAAATAAAGTACTAGTGCTAAGGTATGATTTAGGTCTGCTTCTGAACATCTAACAGACCATCTGTTTTAAATAACAAAATGTCTTGAATCAGTCTTGTTCCTAATTTTAAAGTGATATCACAAAGTTTATTTGATAATATTATTAGATAAATATCAGTTTTCCCATTAGAATAACTAATCTCACAGTCTCTGTCTTATAAGCAAAAAGATACATTTTGTAATATTCTCTTGCTTACCATAATATTAGTGGCTAAATAGAGTCCTACCTTTAGAGAAAGAAGAATATTGTCACTGCACTTCATCAGTCCTCCAATCCAGAGTGCTGGGTCAATTGGTGCTACGTACAAAGATGATTTCTCCAAAAACTCATCAAAATTAATAGAATGGTAAGTCATATTCAAATACAGTTCCTGAAGAGATGGACACTTTATTCACTCATTCATTCTTCATTCATGCAATTTATATGGCATCCTATTAGCCAAACACTTCTGTTTTCAAAATTATATTACTTCATATTTAATTTATATGGTAGCTCATTGGTCAAATGTCTCTACAGTATACAATTGTACTTCTTGTTTTCATTTTTAAAGAAAAAGAACAGGCAAAAAAGCCCTCAAAGGAAAAAAAGGTGGGAATTTTATTTCAGAAAAATACACTCTCATTTATTTATTTTCTTCAAACCTCCCCACTTCTAATCCATACTATCTGTAAGTCATACCACTTGGAAATTTTGGGGTTGCAATTCCAAAATATCTTGAAGTTATTTTGTTGTAGAAGGTTAAGTTAATCATCAGGAATGTGCAAAACATTCTGTATCTGATTAAGGGAGCCTGAACGCCTTCAAAGAAGTACAAAAAACGGTTGAGGAATTTGGATCCTCAGCCCATTAGCACACTGACCTGAGTGCAGTTTGAGGAATAATTCCAGGGTTTGATAAATTTCAGCTGATATAACATTTTACAGATGATCATCACACAAGACCAAAATGTACAGATTCTTGAGGCATAGGGGCGAAATTTGGAATAAGGAATAGCAAATATCCACACAATAAAGAAAACGTAATTCATCAAACACACCTACAGAAAATTGGAGACAAGCAAAGAAAGTAAAAAGCAACAGGAATAATATTTGCAAACAAATTGTTTTCAGTCTTGTGCTTCTGTCTTGATCAAGTGAAGCAGATGATCTAATCCAGGTTGGAAAGTTTACCCTCAAACTTAGCCATACTTATAGTAGTTTGGTTTTTCATGCATCTATAATTAGGCACAATACACAATATAAAGATCAAGATGTTGATGAAGAAACACACTATATTTATAATGATAACTAAACTTTAGAGCCTTTGTAACTTGAAGAACCCATAACATACCTAAATAACATTCTGAATTATTAATTTATTAATAATACAATTCTGTATTAAATATTAACAAATCAACTTCATGAAGAAAAGGAGTGTTCTTGCTTCAATATTTATATCCAGATTTATTTTGTTCTGCTTTCTTGACTGAAGTCCTGCCTTAATTCCTGTTTTTTCCTTTGGACTATTTCCCAGATGAGATAGTTATTTACTAACCTCTTGAAGTGTGATCCAGATAGTGCAAGTGGACACAATCTTAAGGATGTGCAGCTCCAGAAATCTCCATGCAAACACCTGCATATCCTGAGCTATTGCTATGATCTTCAGAAGACAAGGTGCCAAATTGTCCACCTCTTCTGCCCATTTATTCCTCTTTACCGCTAAAAAGAAAAGTAATTGATTAAAAATAAATAAATAAGCAGAATAAAAAAGGACCTGGGATTTTCCCAAAGGTTTGTACTTTAAAAGTTTCTCAATGAACGGATAAACAAATAACAGAGAGAAATATGATAGAACTACTGCTGTGACCACCAAAAAAATATTAGTTTGGTGAAAATACTGGTAATTCTTTTTGAAAATTTGCAATTATTTGAATAGAAGTATGACTATTAAACTGGGTTGAATTTGCATATGAATTCATTCAACCTTGGCTTGTTAGGGAATTCTGGGAATTGAAATCCACATACCTTAAAGTTGCCGAGTTTGAGAAACGTTGATTCAAAGTGTGATGCTGTGATCTGCACCAACTACCAAGAATATCTGCCAGAAATTCATCAGTGGGGAAGTTCATCCCACTGATGAATTTTGTTCCTCAAACCTAAAAACAGCAACCCCCCTTGCCATGTTGTTTTTGCTCGGATTGGGAAATATTACATTTACAAAATGAATGCCAAATTTATTAGAATAAAACAAACCACTACTTTCTCTATTTTCAATAGAAGAGTTCACTTTTCCGCCTTACCATTTTCTGTAGTATTCTCAGACTTGTCCAATCCATCTGGAAAAGACTGTTGTAAAGGCTCAGGAGCCAGCCTGTTTAAAATACATTAGAATAGCTAACCAGTCTAGCCATTGCATGGCTAATGAAGCAAGATACATCTTAGGTCATTCAGGTAATTTTTAAAAGTTATTTTTCTGTATTTATTTATTTATTTACCAAATTTACATGCTGCTCATCTAGTGAAGTGTTATAGATAATGAGGGAGACAATAAATTCTGATATTTTCCAGGAATAGTTTAAGAAAATAAAAATAAAAGTAATGTTAGACTTGCATTCTACATGGCACTACCCTCAAAAACCATCCAGAATCTTCAACTATTGGTAGTTCAGAATGCAGCAGCAGCTGCAGCATAGGCAGTGATGGGCATGCTGGTCACTACCTATAAAGTCCTTCATTATATAGGCCAGGATGCTTCAGGAACCACCTGTCTCCCATTGTATCTGCCCAGCTAATCCAATCTGGCAGAGCTGGCATGCTCCAGAATCTACTGATTAAATAACGCAACATTCAGGACATTGGACTTCTCTGTTGCAGCCTCAGCCCTCTGTAATAAGGTTCCCCCTTAGATTCAAATGGCCTGGACTCTTCTGGTATTTAGAAAGGCCTTGAAGACATGGCTTTTCACTCAGCCCTCTGTGAATCCTTTTCTTTTTCTTGTTCCCATTTTTTTCTTGCAGTTTCTTATATTTTTGTCTATTTTAAAATATTTTTTTAAAATGTTAAAATACCCAGAGTTTCTGGGAGTCAGGTTGCATATCAGTTTTATAAACTCATTCTCCATAGAACTGTCTTAAAGACCAACCAAAAACTTAGTTGGTCTAAAGTGAAATGATCCATATGCTTCCTGGTCAGTCTTGATACTGTGTTACTCTTTTGCTACAGGTACTGCACTGATTAATTGTATACTTTCAAGTGCAATTCAAGGTGCTACTTTTATAGTATTGAATGGTTCAGAGTCTAGGTAACTTTTTTCTAATAAAATCTGCCCACCTGACCTGCATAGGCTTCAAAGGTTAGGTAGATTCAAACATTTAATATTCTATGCATTTCAGTCTCACCTACTTTGGAGTTTTTGGAGTGTTTCTTTAACCCTGAAAAGATTAAAAAAAAAAAACAAGTGACATTGCCAGTTCAGAAATTTCCCAAATTTGGATTCTAGACAAAGTTTTTCCCAACTGCTACCAGAAACATCTAACTGGAAATGCCAGTTAAAGTACATCAGTGACCTTTCAAGGAGCCACAATTCCTTTAGCAGGATCTTATAGTGCAAGTATTTACACATATACTTAGAAGTAAGGGTGTTTGAATTCAAGCTAACTTACTCCAAGGAAATCTATTTATGATTGCAACACTCAGCACCCTAACAATATTCAGAAATGCATCCCTTCCTGGAACAGGACATTTCCATGAGCAATAATTGCTGACTGTGATTTCATACTTTTAGCAATATTTCATTTTATCTGGGTTTTAAAGGTACTTATGGTTTAACTCTAGAAAGCAGGTTAATCATCTCTTAACTTTGGCTAGCTTTCTACTTGATCAATAACTGGCAAGGGTGTGCCAATCCTTCAACAAAAGTGTTTCACAGCACAAAGGAGTGTATGTATAAAGCACCTCTTCAAAGCATTAAAGTAGCTGCATCTTTTTTCAGTCTTACACAGCTGCCTCAAAGGCTGCTTCCTATATATGTATGCACATCCTTGTGGAATTTTTTTTTTTAAGATTTGCATAGGTAGTAACTGTTAAGCATGCATGGCTAAAGTAGAAGTCTGCCTATGGGGGATTAGAGACACAAATGACAGACAATGCAAACAAGAGTTAATATCACAAACTCAAATCTACCTGGGAACATTTATTTTCTTTTTTTATAATTATTTTTTTATTAAACATTTTTTACATTAAAAACAGACATGGAAATTTATACAATTCCCCTCTTTACAACAATTTCGCGTCCCTAAAAACATTTTAAATTTTACAGTATTTTCCTCTTTCACTTTTCATTTCTATCATATCTATTTTTCACAATTCTATTTATATACATCATATACATCATATATTAGTGTACTCTATTTCTATCATATTTTCTATTTCCTTTTTATTAGTTACATTTACCGTAATACATTCTAGTAACTCCTTTGTCCTCTTTCTTACATTGTTCTCTCATCCTTTGTCTCTCTTCTCTAACCATTCGTACCACTTTTCCCATACTTTATAGTATTCTGTTTCCTCCTTTTCTTATTTATTTTCTTATTTATTTATTAACCATGTTTTACACTGTCTTACTGAACACTTCAAAATAGTTTACAAGAAGTTGCTTATGGAACATAAAAACATGCTACAGGAAATTGTACTTTTTTTCTAGACAATGTCATTTGCAAGAGAAAATGACAATGTCATTTGCAAGATAAAGCCAACTCACTTATTAGCCAGAAGACACACAAGAATTTCCATTTGCTTATCACTGGGGAGAAACAGAACATAAATCTCAGCACCTATTCAATTCCAATTATTGAAAGCCAGTATCATAGTAGCAAAGATATTTGAGCCCTTAAAGAGAAAATCCTCCTGGTTTCACTTTCCATATTCTACAGCCCGCCCATATTTGATAATCTGCCTCAACAGACAGCAGCAACTGATAAACCTCGATTGGTCTAGGAAGTTAATTTGTGGATGGAAACACTCAAAATGGGAGACCTTCCAAGTCTGTGAGCCAGATCGCAAGTTTAAAAAAATCTAGAAGACACTGGTAAACCATTTCATTATCATACCAAGAATATTGCAGGCATATGTTCATATAAATCATGCAGACCAGCTAGGTTTGAAGGAGACCCAACTTGACTCTTAACTTCCCAGGGAGATCAACCAATAATTTGGCTAAAAACACTCATCATTCTGAAAATTGTAGGAAATAAAGCACAACAGGCCCAGAGAAAGAAACAAGCTGGAGAAAAGCTGATGTAATAAAAACCAATTACTTCACACAGGAGTTCTGACAACCAATTAGAAATGAAGAATAATAAAAGTTAAGATAGTTGCATTGCAGGTCCTGCTTGTCTTCACAGTCATCATGGACTCTAAGAAAGCCAGATTTGTGGTGGGACAGAAAATTGTGATAACTTTTTGCTGAATGTGAATTTTATATTCCAAAGAATGAATGATATGAGAAGACACCAAGGTTGGAGACAGCATGCATGGCCCCAACACCTTTCAGTTTCAAGCAATTACACATTTAAGCAAAACCCTAAATAGGATCAGAAGAATAAAAACCAGGTGAGGGAGTGTGTTGAAGCCAGATAAATAACCAAGGAGGATCCATATCAAAAAGAGGAAGGGATAGATGAAAATATTTAGTATTTTTATTTGACATGTACTTATTTTCCCATAACAACCACCGCCTATGAGTTAGGTTGGACTGAGATAAAACGAATGGCCTAAAGTTATGACCTGAATGTCCATGGGCAGGGGTGGCCAAACTATGGTTCTTTGA
The DNA here is from genome assembly GCA_023053685.1 of Diadophis punctatus similis. Classification (NCBI taxonomy): domain Eukaryota; kingdom Metazoa; phylum Chordata; class Lepidosauria; order Squamata; family Dipsadidae; genus Diadophis; species Diadophis punctatus. The sequence goes on along the minus strand of JALIGW010000003.1, from coordinate 4,950,506 downwards.
GGACCTGTGGACTTCAACTCCCAGAATTCCTGAGCTAGCCATTCTTGCATGGCTGGCTCAGGAATTCTGGGAGTTGAAGTCCACAGGTCCTCAAAGAACCATAGTTTGGCCACCCTGTCCATGGGGGTGGAGTAGAAGCTGGGTTTCCTTATTCCAAATTTAACACTTTAATCACTATACTGGATCTCAAATTTTGGGCTAACCCATATCAATGCCATTTTAACAACCCACTGACATATCTTAAAGAACTAAGGAGATCTACAAGCCGTGGTGGCACAGTGGTTAGAATGCAGTATTGCAAGCTAATTCAGCTCACTGCCAGGAGTTTGATCCTCACTGGCTCAAGGTTGACTCAGTCTTCCATCCTTCTGTGGTTGGTAAAATTAGGACCCTGACTGTCGAGGGCAATATGCTGACTCTGTAAACCACATTACAGAGTCAGCATATTACCCTCGACAGTCAGGGTGTGATATAAAGCACTATAAAACAGCATATAAGTCTAGGTGCTATTGCTATCTAATTAGCACTTGTCCTGAGGGCTAACTTTGGGACTATTTATTTGCAAGAAATTATATCCCTGAGCAATTAACTTTCCATATGAAATACAGGAAATATGAAGCCAAAATCATCTACCTTGCCATCTCTGCAGAGCAAAAGAATAGTTACTAGGTCCATGACCCAATAAGCCATTCAAAAGGGAAGATGTGTGTATACATACATTCATTATTAAGAACATATATACGTAAAACATATTTATTTCTAAAGAGGAGTTTCTCTCTCTCTCTCTCTCTCTCTCTCTCTCTCTCTCTCTCTCTCTCTCTCTCTCTCTCTCTCACACACACACACACACACACACACACACACACACTCACACACACACACACACACACACACACACACACACACACCTATCAATGTCTTTTCTATTATAGAGCGTACATTAAATACAGTAGCCTGAATATAATACCTGCCAGATGAAGAAGATGGATTCACAGAAATATTGGTCAGATCTGTGATATTCAGGAAATCTTTATGGAAATAATGCAGTTGAACGATACAAACCAGAAGAAAGGCACAGGGTAATATAATCTTTGTAAAAAGTTCCTTTGTGCTGAACTGCTCAAGGCCCAAATCTTTTAATCTTTTAAAATGAAAAGACAAAAATATATGCAGAGTCAGCTGATGAAAAGGAGGAAAAGAATTATTTCACATTACAGGTACTTAAACATAAGTCAATATATGTGCAATTATTAATTTAAAAGAATGATGAACTTAGTCAGTTATTTGGAGAAAAGGGGCATTCTCGACTCTTTTCCTCAGGTAAACATATTTCATCACAATAGGATGAAACCTGCACACCTGTGGCCACCTTGACTACACATCAGGCCTCAATCTAGCTCATTTTTAAATATTCCTGTCTACAACTCTGCACTTAGCAGGTAAATAGGGGGGACGTGGAAAGTTATTTCTGTAAATAATATTCTAAATGAGTAGATCATAGGTCTTTGCAGGGAAAAACTTTGACAGGACTTATATGTAATAATCTGATACAGCTCTCTAAAGAACACTTTTCGCTAAAGAAGAAAAAAGGTCATCTCATGGGACAATGTGTTGATGGGTTGAACCTAACAACTAGGCCAAGTAACTTGTCTAACTGTTTAACCCTATTATGAAAAGCTATCAAGACTGGCTTAGCCAGCTGGAGGCAGAATGTTTCCTATTACAGAAAGTTAAATTCCTTCGGATACCCTTCTCTGGGCAAAGAAGCTAAGCAGTGATGGACCTGGTTAGTCCTCCATTAAGAAATTCCAAGGAATACTAGAGGCATTTTTCAACCTTATTGATTTAAAAAGCAACAGATATTTTTACAAGATCTAAAAGCATGCCAACATTCCAAGAACAACTTTTGTATATACTGAGGTAAACAAAAAAGAGGAAATTGGCCCATTATACTTTGCCAAAAGGATTACTTTTCCTTACAAAGTTACAAAAGTAACTTTTCTGATACATTCCAACACCTCCCATCTTCTAAATGTCAGTTTTTCCATTACCAACATTTTCCCATAATTTTTCATACCAGATGTCTAGTAATGGAGCTTCTGGGTTTTTCCAATATTGTGATACAGCCAGCCTTGCTGTAACAATCATGAATTGAGCAGTTACTTTATTTTTAGCTCTTTGAATTGCCTCACTAAATAACAGCAAAAAACATCTTGGGTCTGTAGCTAAAATTTCCCATAGCCATATTATTAATCTTAGTAAGCAATTCTTACCTGACACTTTGTATAACCTAACAGGGCCCACCATACATGCATATATCTATGAAATCCAGTTTGGTGTAGTGGTTAAGGTGCTAACCTAGAAACCAGAAGACCATGAGTTCTGGTTTTGCCTTAGGCACAAAAGCCAGTTAAGTTATCTTGGGTCAGTCATTCTTTCTCTCTCAATTCACCTCACCTCATATTGTTGTGCGGAAAATAGGAGGAGAAAGGAGTATTAGATATGTTCACCAGCATGAGTATTTATAAAGTAATAAAGGTGGGATAAAAAACAATCTAATAATAAATATATCTGTGCTTTGCTTCGGTTCACTTCCATTGTTTATATGGCCTTTTCCCAGTAATTTATTACACCTTAAATCTAACTCCCACAAGGCATACCAGAGCTGCATATCAGACTGAGAAGTTGACAAAAAAAACCCTCCACTATAGGATGAGAATTAGGACTGGAATTTCGAATTCCAGCACTTCCAGTTCCTACACTTAAGCAAATCCCATGCCATTTTAAGCATGATGGCCATTGCCTTTGGTTGTGTAAGTCGCAAATGGCGAGGTGCTGCAACATTGTAATTGCAGGCTGGTTATTAAACACCTGTATCACATTCATGTACATTTCAATTACTGGAACTTTGAGGACTCATTGTAAGTCACCCTCATTCAGGGCCATTTGAATGATCACTTAACAAGTGCTTATTAAACAAAACAACTTTGAAGTGCTCACAGTTGAATTCAATTTGGAGAAGATTTGAGAGATGTAGTTGACTTCATCTATTATTGGCATCTATATTTTAATACCAGCAACACACATTCTTTATTTGCTTCTATACAACAGAATTTTTTAGGGGAAATCTCAAGATACAATAGCAATATAGAATCTTAAATTAAAGTTCTTACCTTTCCTCTGATATTTCCAAAGTTTTTAGGAAAAATGCAGAAACCATCTCAAACTGGTAAGTATATAAAGCAATGAGGACTATCATCGAATAGGAGACACTTATCAGCCAAAATCCCTTCAGGACTCGTCGCCATCCTTCATAATGAATCTAGAACCAACAAATTTAATTTTGTAGCCTTAGTATTGATTATAATCAAATAACCTACTGGAAGGCTTATAGTAGATAGAGTCACAACAAATCAAACTGAGCTACAGAGTTTTCAAAGTCCATTTGTCTTTATATTGATATCAAAATGTGTCTATAGCAGGGGTTATATTGAAAAATTTTCCCTACCAGTTCTGTTGGCGTGGCTTGGTGGGAGCGGCAGGGGAAGGGTATTACAAAATCTCCATTCCCACCCCACTCCAGGGGAAGGATACTGCAAAATCCCCATTCCCTCTCCACTCCTGGGGGAAGGGTATTACAAAATCTCCATTCCCACCTCACTCTGGGGCCAGCCAGAGGTGGTATTTGCCAGTTCTCCGAACTACTCAAAATTTCCACTACCGGTTCTCCAGAACCTGTCAGAACCTGCTGAATTTCACCCCTGGAATAAATGTTGTGTGTCTACAATTATTTTCTTTTTTGAGAAATTTCAACTTCTTGTGCAACCCTTAGAAATTTAAAAAAAGAAAACTCTCAGTAATCATAGCTGCTTTTAGAAGCATAGACAGTTTCCCTCATATGTGAATTAAAATAACATGACTAGGCTATAAGTAATAAGGGGATTTTTAAAATTGTAATTTAATGTGAATCTATCAGATGCATGCATTTCTGAAGCCAAGGAATGAACTAATTTGAAAATATCTTTAATGTTGGCACTTTGAAACTTCTAAGGCACTTTTGCAAACACAATAGCATCTGGAATGTGACATAAGATTATAGACAGTTATAAGCCTTTGGGAAAAATATACAAATACATGGAAATGTATTTTTCTGCAAACTTCTACACAAATTGCAAATTAATGTAGAAATAGAAAAAGATTAAAATTTCAAAGATAAAGCATCAAAAGAACTGCTAATTAACAGATTTGATTTGGCAGTGCTTTCTTTTCCCTTCAGAAGTTAAGAATCAAGCAGAAGTCTCAGATTCCAGATCTGCTTACCTGATATAAAGCCACACAGAACAGAAAAAGGATAATGTAAAGAATTTTATACAGGACCACTTTGCCATTGAAGCTGACAATAAAGAACATGATGGAACAGAAGTAAATCCAGTATTTTACTAGGATCCTCTTAAATATAGAACCGAGTATTTCCAAAAACAGATTTTGCGGTGTGTCCATTTCTGCAAAAGGAATGTACATTCAATCAGGAGCATCATCAATATTTAATGGACCAGAATGATTTTTTAGGATAAATGTTATTGCATTTGACTAACTATTAATGGTACAATATTATAATCCAGAGTATGCTTATTTAGCAGCAAGTCTCATTGGATTCCACAGGATTTCCTACTGAACAGCTCTAGATGAGACTGAGCTTGGAATAAGCACAGACTGCCCACTTTCCCTCTACCTCCATTTTAATGCTACCTATAAATGCATATATGTCCCCTCTTTTTCTTAAAAATGAAATATTCTACATCTAATGCCTTATTGAACATTTCTATGTATACAAAGCATAATGTATGTAGCATCCATCTCCTCCCCAGCAATGCATATTCTCGTCGTTCATTCTAATAGAATCATGCATTTTCAGACTGTACATTTTTCACTCCCTTTCCAACCAGTTTGAATATAGCATCAATCATTCCCATGCCTAGTGGTTCCAAACCACATGAGTCAACTTGTTTTCCCTCTCACTCACCAATAGAAGAGTACAAAAAATGAGACTGAAACACAGCCACCACCAGCCCTGAGTGTCCCTGGCTCCCAGAATAATAAAAATAATTTTGACCTCAGTCAATAGAAAGAAAAAAATGGCTAGCATGCATCCGTGGGCGCGCGCACACACATTTTCAGTGCTAGGAGATGGTGGAGAGAATAATGGATTTCTTGAACCCAGAAATTGGGAGCAGGTGTGGGGGGCAGAGTCCGGTGCTCAACTCACTGATTTTTAAACAGGGAAATCAATCTTTTTTTTTAAATGAAGGCTGTGAAATAGAGTAGAAAGATTAGGATTAAGTTCACTAGTAGTGTTGCCTGTATTTCTTTCCTGACATACTGAAGTTGCAGTGAAGTTGTAGTAGAGACTGAAGTACACTACCTGCCACGAGATGTGGTGAAACAAGACCAAAGCCAATAGAAAAACATAGTTTAGTTTAGTTTATTTATTTATTTATTTATATTTATTTTGTCAACACGTGTAGAAGATAACAGGTATGATATAAACATAAACAAAAGCAAACTATGTATAGGTAAATTTAGACAATAGGACAGGGACGGTAGGCACGATGGTGTGCTTATGCACGCCCCTTACAGACCTCTTAGGAATGGGGTGAGGTCGACTGTAGACAGTCTAAGGGTAAAGTTTTTGGGGCTTGGGGACGAAACCACAGAGTCAGGTAGTGAGTGGACGGACTCTCAGAATTCTACAGCCTGCAAGTTGTCAATGTTGACAAACACTTCTCTAGAGTTAGAAAAAAAATTCAGATTAAAGAATCCATATTCATGGCTACCCAGATTCAACCTGAACACATCTTAGAAAACCCCTAAATAGGTTCTACTCTCAAACAGCTCCTACAATGAAGTAGGTTTTTTCCCCTAACCATTAGATAGAATCTGTCTTTGTATAATTTAGGACTATTTCCTAAATTAGTTTCTCTGCCACCATTCCTGGACTGAATGAAGACTTTTAAAACCCATTTTAAAGAGAGGGGCAAAGGATCAGGGTAACTTTACCCAATATTAAATGTTCTTACCAGTTTGATGTACTATCACTTCTTTGAGAAATTCCTCCTCTTTTTGCTTCTGTCTTTGCATCACATACTGCTTCAACAATAACCAGAAAGTTAACTGATATAAAATCTGCAACAGAACCACATAGGTATTTTAATGAGGAATATGTATATGAGAACTAGCCAGCACTGGAAGTGTGGCTTCAATTTTACTGTCTCTTCAGCACCCTGAAACTCCTACTGATCACAAGGGCAGTTAACAATTTATTTATTGCTTATTTGTTTGTTTATAGCCTGTCTTTATTATTTTTTATGAAAAACTCAAGGTGGTGAAAATATATAATAGTCCTTCCATCTCCTATTTTCCCCACAGCAACAACCTGTGAGGTATGTTGGGCTGAGTGAAAGTTACTAGCTTTCACTTACAAGATCACCCAACTGGTTTTCATGCCTAAGGCGGGACTGGAACCCACAGTCTCCCAGCTTCTAGCTTCATGCTTTAACCACTAGACCAAAGTAGCTGTTCATTTTAGCAAGTATATGCTTACCTTGGCTCCCAGATGCACACAGGGAAGAGAATAAGGTTTCAAATCTAAGTCAATGAGTAATGAAGTTGCAACTCCTGGAAATAATTCCTCTTGTGAAAGATTCAGTCCCACAATAAAATTAAGAATCACCAGTACATTTCCATAGGTGACAAGAAAGGGTAAACTGCGCAAGGCATAGAGATGACGGTCATGTACCATCCAAATTATACAGGACCAAATTAGCAGAACAAAAGTTAGCCAGCTATTGTAGGTGATACTCCAAACCTATGAATGAATGAATATAGCATTTATGTTTTTTAAAGCAGACAGATTTTGATAAGGTTGCAGCTTCATAGACCAATATGGATAATAGGACTGTAAAAATAACAAGCCAGCATATAACAAGACACATTTCTTATATTCATTTCATTCTGCAACATTCAGTCGTGTCTGACTTCTGGCAACTTATAGGCAAATGTTCTCCATGTTACCCTATCAAGCACAGCTTCTTTTAGTTTTTGATTGTTCATCTTTGTATCAGTTTTGATGATATCAAGCCATCGAGTTTTTTGATTGCCTCTTCTTTTTAATCTACTAACCATTTCCTAGTATCATTGACTTCTCCAATGAATTTGCAAACATGATTTGGCCAAAATAAATCAGGCATAGTCTTGTGATTTTGGCTTCTAGTGATGTTTCTAATTTTATACAATTCATCACCTCTCTATTGGTTGTCCCATCTGTCCATGGTATATGCAAATATTATTCTGTCTTAATTGACTATATTCACATAACACTCTTAACCACTCCTGTAAAGATCTACCAGATGCACTTGTAGAATGTACTTCTCTAATGTTCACCATTTGTAATTTAACATGTGCAAACATACCACGTTTGGTTAGTTTATGTTTAGTATATTGCGCAAGTCTTGAATGTGGATGAATTCAATAGTTAGATTAACCCTATTTTATGAATGAAGCCATAATTTTAATTTTAACAACTTTATACAAAAATATACCTAAATATAACTTCAGAATAATCACATAAATATCATTATGGGTATAATTTTGATTTAAGACATGAGCCTTAAAATGGAGAAGTGGAAACCATAAGATCGTAAGACTGTGAACAGGATGAGCAGAATCAAGTTCAAAATAGATAATTTCAAAATGCTTCCCCAACTTGGTGCCATCCTGATATGCAAATTTATAATTCCCCAAATCTCTGTTCAGATGACTTTGAAAATTTGATTTATTAGGAAGGCACACAGCAAACTTGGAAATGCTCCTGGTCATTTGGAAGGCAATAGGTTCTATAAAACAGCAGTGCAGGGATGCCTGGTTTTGATGCTGAACAGCTATTATTTTATTTATTTATTACTTACCATCATAGTAATCAATGCAATGACATAGCTCTGATTTGTAATGAATTGTGCCAAAGCTAAGGATGTACTAGATTTTTTTCCCATGTTACATTTTTCATTAACTTCTGGGGAGGTTTCAGAATATATTGTGTGCTCTGCAAAAAATATTAAATTTGAAAAAATGACAAATTACAATTAATGTCTAGGTTCCCTGAAGTCCGTTTTCAATTTATTTTATTTGGTGAAAACAATCCAGTGTCCTTGAAACCCACTTTAAAAAATTCAAAAAAGGGGGGGGGAGGGAGGGAAGGAGGGAGGGAGGGAGGGAGGGATTAAATGAGCAACAAGCATTAATTATATATGAGCATTTTCTTATTCAGTGTTTTACTTCTGTGCTATACCAGAGGTGGGTTCCTCCCTGTTCGGACCAGTTCACCCGAACTGGTAGCGACCCACTGGTGATGTCACGTTGACATCATGGAACCAGTTTGGTCGGTGCCAGTCTGTGGGCGCTGCCATTTTTTTTTATTTTTTTTTATTTTTTTGAATTTCATTTTTGGGAATTTCTTTTTATTTATTTATTCTTCTGAGCATGCACAAAACCCGAGTTTCCAGCACTGCGCATGCATCACCATCTTGTTTTTGGCTTTTTGGGGGGGGACTTTTTTGGAATTTTTTGGCACTGCGCATGCGCATGGCCACGAGGCGTGGCCATGCGGCGCAGAAGGAAGCGAACCAGCAACAAGGTAAGTTAGAACCCACCCCTGTCATATACATACTCATTCCTCCAATTCTGTCTTCTATTTCCAGCAAATCATTGTTACATTGAAACTGGATAAACTAATACTTAAAAGGAGTCTTAGTAGTAGGTATTTGAAAGGTAAAATCAACTGACTTGCAAGGGTCAAGGCCCTCTTACTCATTCCCATATAAATCTCCCTTATAAATGACTTATATTGATCACTGTGAGTGATTTGATGAATCATGACATGCTGAGTTTGATTGAAATTATGGTCCAACACTCCTGCAGGGCATAAACTTGAATAACAATATGTGGTAAATGTCTACATTTTCTGATAATAACAAAGAGCTATAGGCTTCTTCAAGAATAATAGATTTAATGTAATTTACTCTCAGGAGATTAAGAGGGTGTTTTATGTTGAATCATACCATATAATTCAGGATTAAAGACCCTGATTAGAAGCAGCTTGTAGGTTAGACGGACTTTCTTATAGATTTATTTATTATAGATTTATTTATTATTTATTTATGATGACCATCATGTATACTACTGCGGGCAAGAATCCCTCAGAAGAAATAGAGTAGCCTTCATAGTCAATAAAAGAGTAGGAAAAGCAATACTGGGATACAATCCCCAAAATGACAGAATGATCTCAGTTCAAATCCAAGGCAAACCATTCAATATCACAATAGTCCAAGTCTATGCCCCAACCACTGGTGCTGAAGAGGATGAAATTGACTGGTTCTATGAAACACTACAGCACCTTATAGAATTAACACCAAAAAATGATGTCCTTATCATCATGGGGTATTGGAATGCTAAAGTAGGAAGCCAAAAGATAACCAGAATAACAGACAAGTTTGGCCTTGGAGTACAAAATGAAGCAAGGCACAGGCTGATAGAATTTTGTCAAGAGAATATGATGGTCATAGCAAACACTCTTTTTCAACAACCCAAGAGACAACTCCACACATGGACATCACCAGACGGTCAACACAGAAATCAGATTGACTATGTGCTCTGCAGCCGAAGATGGAGAAGCGCTATACAGTCAGTAAAAACAAGACCAGGAGCTGACTGTAGCTCAGATAATGAGCTTCTTGTTGCAAAATTTAGGCTTAAATTGAAGAAAGTAAGGAAAAGCACTAGGCCATTCAGGTATGAATTAAATTATATCCCTGATGAATATACAATAGAGGTGACAAATAGATTTAAGGAATTAGATCTGATAGATCTGATAGACAGAGTGCCTGAAGAACTATGGACGGAGGTTCACAACATTGTACAAGAGGTAGCAACTAAAACCATCCCAAAGAAAAAGAAATGCAAGAAAACAAAATGGCTGTCTGAGGAAGCTTTGCAAATAGCTGAGAAAGAAGGGAAGCGAAAGGCAAGGGAGAAAGAGACACCCAATTAAATGCAGAATTCTAGAGAATAGCTAGAAGAGATAAGAATGCCTTCTTAAATGAACAGTGCAAAGAAATAGAAGAAAACAATAGAATAGGGAGGACCAGAGATCTCTTCAAGAAAATTGGAGATATGAAGGGAACGTTTCATGCAAAGATGGGCATGATGAAGGACCAAAATGGCAGGGACCTAACTGTTACGTACTGACGTAAGGAGTACGAATTTGCATAGTCGCCGCTGATTGTCTAATCTAGCGGCGGGAGAAATAAACTACTATCAGTGGCTAGCAAGTTTCAGGGAAGCCCTTAAAAGCGGCTTCCCTGCAACCTGCCAGCAGTCTGTATTAGTTCTAGCTAATAGACAATAAAGGTACTGAACAACCAACCACTTGTCTGGAATGGTATAGGGCAGGGGTGGGCAAACTATGGTTCTTTGAGGACCTGTGGACTTCAACTCCCAGAATTGCTGGCTCAGGAATTCATGGCTGGCTCAGGAATTCTGGGAGTTGAAGTCCACAGGTCCTCAAAGAACCATAATTTGCCCACCCCTGGATAGGGTCTCCTGCTTGAGCAGGATGTTGGACTAGAAGATCTCCAAGGTTCCTTCCAACTCTGTTATTCTGCTATTCTGTTAAAATGATATAGGATATTTCTCTGTTGTTAGTGTAGATGCTCTATGCATCAGTATAGTAACAATTTCTCTATACAGTATTCCTTAGGGCAAACAGATTGATCTGGCACTCAATATGCAACATGCAATATACTATATACAGTATACCTGATAGAGAAATACTGTGTCCTTGATTTATATAGCCATCCATACTGCAATTGCTATGATTCTGATATTGCAAAAGGAGGAATTCCTGTGGAATTTCACTTGAAAGAGAAACCACCTAGACAAACAATAGAAGTGTTTTTATTTTATACAAAGAAGGAGAGTTTACAGAGGGTTTTACTCAAGGTAAAAACACTGCTACACCTTTTCTTTTATCCAAGTACACTATTCATTTTGATTTTTTTCCCCACTTTTGTTAGGTCCCAAAAGTTTCATAGGCTCTTAGCACTATGCCTCTTATGCCTAATCTGTGATACAGGCATGCTACAGTAAGAACTTTTATGGGCTATCTTGGGAAGATAAACTAGAGATTTGGGGTTATTGAAAAGAATAAGATATATGTACAACTTGAGCATAACTGGAAACAAATAGCAAACCACCCATACAAACACTATTCCCAATACCTAATAACAAATCAAAATCCAGTGGACCCCTTTTTTCATTTTGTCAGTCTTCACTTCATATTGTATTTTTTTTCTTATGCATACCTGAAGGTTTATCTTTAGAAGGCAGCAATAAAGGGACATAGAGTGTTTTTTTTTCTAATTATCTCTCACACTCCAAGGATTCCAAAATAGTCCTTATATCAAGAAATCATTTGCCTGAACATCCTGGGTTATTGTTAAGTGATTTCATTGACAAGAATTATGATCACTCCAGAATTTTTAATACCAGTACCATTTTACCTTGTCATTGGCATCCATGCTCACCTGAAGCGTAGAATGCATCTTAATTTCTACATAGTCTTCAGAATGAAATTGAATAACTTCTTCTTTGGGTCCCTAAATGATGTATTGATTTAAATGGAGGAAAGCCATCATGAAAACAGTAAAACATGCTGTTTTTATGTTCATGGTTTATACCCAACCTGAGCCATATGTTTAAACCTGGATCTATAACTATTTTATAGCAGGTGTTCCTCTTTAAGGAACAGAAAGTACGAAAGTAAAGAATGTAGAATCTTCTCAGTAGCTAGGACTATCTTCTCACAGCCCTTTATTTCAGCCATTTTTCTCTCAGCTAAAAGCCTGATAGTTGATATTAGCCAAATAACCCAGTTCCCCTTTCTTGTGTGCATCCTTTGCTCCTTAAATGAGATCTCATACAGTTAGAATAGATCTTGTTTTAAAGGTTGATTATAGAATTTAGGATCATTGCAGGCATTGTAATTGTAATCTGATTTACTAGCAAGATCTAATACATGTATCTTCTTAGCAGAACTAACACAAGACTGCAACAGAGTTGGGGAGGTTTTCCCTGGGGCACTAGAAACAATATGGGAAAAAACTGAAACCTACATTGCGCTTAATACAACATGCAGTTTATTCACCTGACTAATGTCATAATAAATTAATTTAATTTAATTTAATTTAAATTTCTTATAGGCCGCCCAATCCCGTAGGACTCAGGGCGGCGTACAATAGGTATAAGAACAGTACAATGATACAAAACAATTTAAAAACATGACATAATATTAAAAACCATTCATTCATGGGGGAAATCTGATCTTCTTCTTCTTCTTCACCCCGCCTGCCGGAAGAGCCATGTTTTCATGGCTTTGCGAAAGGCCAGCAGAGTGGGGATGGTCCAGATCTCTGGTGGGAGTTGGTTCCAGAGAGATGGGGCTCCCACAGATGGGGCTCTCCTTCTCTGTGGGAGCCCCATCTATAATTATTTAGTTTATCCATGGTTATTAAATATAACTGCTGTAACTAATAGGGATTATATTTTACTTCTATCTTGCATCATCTCATTTGTAAGTTGAGCAGAAGACTGAGTTAAATATGCTTGTACTGTAGTAGCTATGTACATGAGTGTACATATGTGCATGAGTGCATATCAAATATTTTTTTAAAAAACTTATGACTGAAACAGAAGAAATATCTTCCCAACAGAAGAGAACATCTTTAGCTCAAAGTTAAAATATAAAGTCCTTAGTGAGCTGTTTGCTTGCAAATGTCTCCTTGCCCAACTAGTGTGAATGAGTGTGGGGCTTGCTATCTGTTTATAGATAATAGCTTGCCTGGTAGGAGTGTGGTTTTCTCCTTTGTGGTTCCTTGACTGGAATATTGTTTCTGCCAGATTGTTAGTCTGGCACTGATCCTTGCACCCACCAGTGCCACCCTCCCTACCACTACCTGCCATCCACAATTATCCCCATCACCTGCTGCCCACTGCCAACAGCAAGTGCAGCAATGGGTGGGAGTGGCTGATAATGGAGGCAGCAGCAACCATGGCAGCCATGGAAGTGGGAAAGATTGTGTTGTTTTGTAGCAGCAGTACCAGTAGCAGCAGCAGCAGCAGATACAGTGGCCTGCAGGGGCTGTGGCACTGTAGCTGGCAATGGTGGCAGTAGTAACAGCAGTGTAGGCGAGTGGCCAAAAGACAAATGGGGGAAGAAAACTGAAGTAGAGGCAGTCTCTGCCTTGCAAGAAGAATGGTTTGGATTGGGGTGGGTCCTCATCTAATGACCATGTGGGATTCGATTAACAACAGCAACAGGGTCTGTTAAAGCTGGCATCATTTAAAAAATTGCCTGCTAAGACTCAGATTCTTAATTTTTGAGGCACAGCTCATGATAGTTCATCCTGTCTTGAGATCAACCCAGAAAAATCTGGAATGTTGACAAAATTCCATTAATAATACATTCCAGGAGTGGGTTCTACTTACCTTCCCTACTGGTTCGCATCGCATCGGAAGTGCGCATTTTGCGCATGCACACTAGCTTCGCTCACGCGCGCACCTGCATCACAACACAGAAATGACCCTCTGCACATGCGCAGAAGCCTCTGGTGGCGCAGTGGTTAGAGAGCAGCACTTCAGGCTACTTCAGCTAACCGCTAGTTCAGCAGTTCAGCTGTTCAAATCTCACCGGCTCAAGGTTGACTCAGCCTTCCATCCTTCTGAGGTCGGTAAAATGAGGACCCAGATTGTTGGGGGCAATATGCTGAACTCTGTAAACCACTTAGAGAGGACTGTAAAGCACTATGAAGTGGTATATAAGTCTAAGTGCTATTGCTATTCTTTGCCAGCTGCTTTCAAGGAGCAGCAACTGGAGGACCGGTTCAGGGGTGTGGCCAGCCGGCCATTGCTACCGGTTCGGCGAGCGGGGGCAAATTTCCGCCACTGGTACGGGCGAACCGGTCCGAACCAGCAGCAACCCACTACTGATACATTCCTTAGAACAACCCTATAGTATTTATAGGATGAAGTTACATCTCTTTCAAATCAGTTCAGCAGAGACATTAACAGTTAACCCTATTTCGTTGTACGAGATGCAATGACAATAAAGTAAATTAAAAACTATTTAAAGGGTCTCATCAAAATCTCATGAAATACAAGCATACACACATACATAGTGGCTAGTTGGACTTTTTCTCAAATGGTACACAGGTAATGGAGGGTTTAATACTATTGAAAAGGAGACTTATAAAAATAGAAGGATCAGTTAAATGCAAGTAGAATAGGAATATAAGCCAAATTAGATCATTCTGTGTCCCTGAGAGGAAATCTCAAAGGTCTCGCTTATTCATACTCAATTGTAATATATACCATACCTTAGCAAGCAATGCCCACTGCTGCAACATTCTGACCAATAAATAATATAGAGCAAGAAGGAAAAAAGGATTCAAAGCCGCTGGCCAGTTTAGGTGAGGATGAATGTGTAGTTTCCAAGGTGCTGTAATGTTTGTCTTAATAAGTGGCACTATGCCCAAGACCCTAGAGAAAAAGACAGTAGAAGAAAATCTGCAGAGATTTTTTTTATAAAAACGAAAAAGAATAGTGCCACAATATATTAGTCCACTAACATATAATATATAACATATAATAAATAAACTAACAAACAAACACACAAATAAATAGTGCCACAATATATTAGTCCACTAACATATAATATATAACATATAATAGTAGCAGCAGCAATTCAGCTTTCTCAATAGGTCAATGCAATAGTGCAACAATACGTCATAACACAGAATTTTTTACTACCATTTCATACAAGCCAAACTATATGGCTTGTTTACTTCCAAAATGATTAAAACATATTGGCTTTGTTATATGCAAAATGCACAGATTAAAAGATTACAGTTCTGGACAGTGCCACCTCTAGCGAAAGGAGAAAGTCACAAAATGTTCTTCAGAACTATGCAATATATTATCTTTTTTTTCTTTTTGATGCTCCAGTTTATTTTTGCAAAGATTTAAAATAAAACAGAATAAAAAACTCAGATTCATACATGTTGGAGGAGTGGATCCAAGGGAACTAATTCCTCAACACCTAATTTAATTCTAACCAGCTGGTCACATGTGTCATGTTGATAGGGGGTTAAGGATTTTTTCCCTGTCTTCTTTGCTCATCATTCTATATGGTCTTTTTCTCAGAGATTGTTAATCTGGCTCAAATTGTTCTATCTTCCCAGGCATACAAAAATAGAACACAAGTCCTTGGACTCTCTTCCTGGTAGGTTATAGCAATGTAGATGTTAGGCTTTGCCCCATGCATATGCAGATAAAGAACAGAGATGTCCTTGAACAAGTGATTGAAAAAGGAGTTGCATAAACAAGACTTTGCCTGAGAAGGGAAGAGGGAGTCAGAAGTAACTCAAAATTGCCTAGCCTTGATTCTCAAATAAAAGAGGGAGTGTAAAGGAAACAGTGTCAGGATGCCAGATTTCTCTTATTATCGTGCCTACCGTTCCTGTCCTAATGTACCCATATATTCATACCTCTTTTACTCTTATTCATGCTTGTACTATTACATATATATTCAATCATGTTTTACTGTTTATACTTTGCTTATAATCATATATGCTTGACAAATAAACAAATACAAATACAAATACAAATATATCTTGTAATAAAAAAATAGAGTTCTGATAGACTTTTTCCTGATTTGGACTGCTTGAAAAGAATAGCTTTAATCTTGAAAACCTGGCAGATTATCTCCCACTCCCACTCTTCAAAGAGATGCCCAAGAAAATAAAAACAGGGAAAATCTTGAGTTTCTTTCTCACTTCCTCCTCCCTACCCAGGCTAAGCTGGTGTTACCATAATGGTTGCCAAATACTATTTTCAGAGCCATCTTCAAACTTTAACATTCTACTGTATTTTCTGTTATAATTATAGAACTAAACAACTTTCTATTATAATTACTACACCTGCCTAGCAGCCTAGCTAATCATTGCTCAGATTACGGTAGATTCCTGCTCTCAGGAATACATGTATACATCAACCTCAAATAAAACACAATTTTTAAAAGGAAACTTCCCTGAATCTGCTAATTCTACTGCCTCAGTCTATTTCAGGCTTCTGCTTTTGGAGGCATCTGGTGGACTTGATTTTCCAAAATTCCCTGTCAAGTATAGCAAAACTTCAGAATTTTGAACACATCTGAAGAGTGCAAGCAAGTTGGTAACATCTGTTCTTTCATAATTCAGTGAAATCTGTATAATATTTTCCTCTGAGTAGAACCATTTCAAATAATAATTTGCAAGTACATAAAGCTATAATCTTAACTATTACAGTACTTAGAATGATTCTGCAAGTAATTTAGATGCACATGTACATAGGAAGCACTTAGAACTGGTAGCTTTTCCTAGGATAAGGATCTCAAAGCACTTGGCTTTATTTTTCTTCTCACTTTAATTTTCCTAAATCTAAAAATAAACAGAAATAATGATAAAATAAATAAAATAAAATTTTCAGAATTTTTTTGTATGCTATGTGCTCTGTACTTCTTCAACTCAAGTCATTTTTTTCCAGTGGCAAACTACAGCCAGGACTTGAAGTGAGTGATATGGTGAATACAAGGTATTATTACCTTCTACCAAAAGTAATACCCAAAATGACTGAGATAATCAAATGTAAATAAAATAACCAGAGTCGATTGTGGTTTCACCTTCATGTTTTCTCATCTGTGAGATTTATTTTTACCTGACATAAATGACTTCTGAAGGAATAAGGTCTTGGAAGTATGGCAGTTGGTACAAGTAAAGCACAATGATGTGTCCCACGGAAAATATTGCAAAAAACACACACAAACTATTGAAGAGAACTGGGCTGATTGGACAATTCCAGGACCACCAGGTGCACAAAGCCAGGAAGGTAAAGAAATAAACTGCTGAGCATGCAGAAGGTAGAATTATACCTAGGGATAAGGAAATATGATTTTCTTGGTTATAAGGTTCAGTTTATACCACTGGAGAACCATCACAAAATTAAGAACACCTCTATAGAAATAAAAGCTCTCTAAATGTAATAAGTAAAATAAAATAATAAAATAAAATAAAATAAAATAAAATAAAATAAAATAAAATAAAATAAAATAAAATAAAATAAAATAAAATAAATAAAATAAAATAAAATAAAATAATAAAATAAAATAAAATAATAAAATAAAATAAAATAAATAAAATAAAATAAAATAATAAAATAAAATAAAATAAAATAAAATAATAAAATAAAATAATAAAATAAAATAAAATAAAATAAAAAAATAAAATAAAATAAAATAAAATAATAAAATAAAATAAATAATAAAATAATAAAATAAAATAAAATAAAATAAAATAATAAAGTAAAGTAAAATAAAATAAAATAAAATAATAAAATAAAATAATAAATAAATAAAATAAAATAAAATGGAATACAGGTAATCCTCATATACCAATAGTCTCATTTAATGACCATTCAAAGTTACAATGGTGTTAAAAAAACATAACTTTATGATCAATTCTCACATTTACATCCATTGTCAATGGAGATTCTCAATCAGGTCATGGTTGGCCCAGTGTTTTCCAAAAGGCAATTGGAATTTCTTGGTTTTTTTCTTTGAAAACATTTTGCTTCTCATCCAAGAAATACAGTATCTGAAGAACTGAAAAAGCTTCTTGGATGAGAAGCTAAATGTTGTTTTTTTTTTTACAAACAAACAAACAAAAACCAGGAAAGGCTAGTTGCCTTAGAAAAGCACCTTAGGATATACATCTATTGCAGCATCCTATAGACTTAAAGTAATTTTAGACTTAGAATAACTTTATTGTCACTTTGAATGTACACTAATCGGCATACATTAAAAATTTCATTGAAATTTCATTGCATATAGCTCTCAAAGGGTCACCACTATACACAACATAAACATGACAAAATAAATAAACAAACAGATACAAAATTATGCATATACCCACATATATGACACAGAGGAACAACACAGTCTGCTTCAGATGATCATGGGATTGCCATTTATGTGCTTCACAACCAGTTTCTGATAAGCAGAATTAATGGAGAATTTGGGAAGTCAAACTGCAAATCATGGTCACATAAAGTCTCGTTTAACAATTCATGATACAGGAATTAACGTCATATGCCTATCACGTTCATGTGATTTTCCACTTATCAACCAGGGCACTTAGCAATGGATCGGTAGTCCCAGTTAAGGTTGTTAAGCAAGGACTTTCTGTAAGAGCAGGGCTAGGCAATTACCGTAATTTTCCTCAGAGGCCACATGAGAAATTGGGGCTGTTATGGAGAGCTGCTGCCCCACTCTCCTAATCAGAATGGAGAAGTCTGCAACAATGTGGTAGATGTGGGTAAGACACAGGTGAAAAGTAAAAGCTAGTCTAGCTAACACTTCCAAGGTACTACTACTATGGGGCCAAGCTTGCCATTTATGACTTCTTCATGTGAAAAAAGAGGGATCATTACTAACTGAAACAAACCAGGAGATACCTGTTCTCCATTTGATATAATCTGTAGTGTCTTGTCATACAAATACCCCAATGCTGTATCCAGATTTAAAAATGCCAGAGATCACCTTCCTTTTTCTTTCCTCTTGTGGGGGCACTAAGCTGTGTCTAACCTAACCCACTGTCCCACAAATATGTGAAGTAACTTGTACCTGTTGAGCCTAACAGAAGCATAATGAAGACTTTGCCAGCAGTTTTAAGTGTGTCTTCACAAAGAATCTCCAAGCCTGTTAGGAACAATGTGAATTTCAGAAGGAAACCTGAATGGCTGCATCTTAAATAATCCTTGTCAAACAGACAACCAATATCTGTGTCCTCAGTATCTTCAGTTTCTGCTTCAGATTCCTGCGGACATGGAATACAGTATATTGATCAAGAATCAGTACTCAACACAAGCAGCAAAACCATCAGACAACAGGAAGGCCAGAGATTCTGTTACAATTCTGTATAAGGAATTGTTGTTTCTCCAAATAAAGCACTTAAACTGTGGTGGCGCAATAGTTAGAGTGCAGTACTGCAGGGTACTTCTGCTGACTGCTGGTTGCCTGCAATTTGGCAGTTCAAATCTCACCAGGCTCAAGGTTGACTCAGCCTTCCATCCTTCCGAGGTGGGTAAAATGGGGACCCAGATTGTTGGGGGTAATATGCTGACTCTGTAAACCGCTTAGAGAGGGCTGTAAAGCACTGTAAAGTGGTATATACCATAAGTCCAAGTGCTATTGCTATTGCTAAACAAATCCAATTTGGGGGGAGGATGTTGATGAATTATTTCATCTTCTTAAAGCCTGATACCCTATCAATAAATGATTATGGTTTTGTTGATATGCCAATGTACTCAATATATCTGTGTTGTCATATTTTTTAAAAATAGGCAAAACAAAAACTATTTTCTCATCTGATAAATGTGGGAAAGTCTATCTACTTTTGGAAGGAATATGAGAAATTAGATACATCTAGCATAGATATTTCTTTCTGTGCTCTTCAATGAGTACATGTTTACCTGAGATCTACCTAGGAGATGCAAGTTTCTTTTTTTTTTTAATGTGGACTTTTTAAAAAGTATTTTTAGGCTGTAGTTATGTTTATACTTTGCTTCAGCTCCTCTGGATTTAGTCAGATTAATTTCTGAATAGATATGTATCAAATAAGGCTAATGAGCCCAAATCAAATATTTGCACACAATTATTGCTATTTAATTATTACACACAGATTATTAGGTAGTTTAAAGTTGAAGTTCAAGCCAAATAACTCATTTGATGAATTATTTCCATTTCCAATTAATTAACTGATTATGTCCTATTTCTCAGACTTTGAAGTATGGTAAGCCTCGATTTCTGTCATCATGGTTCAGTGAATAAACCAAAATTGATTGAGCCATAAACTACTATGGTTGGGTTGAATGCAAAAGTCTGAGCTAAAAACTAATCAACCATACTACACTTGAGTAGATTGAGATTTTGATTCATGTTATTTATACTTGACAGTTATATTTGCATAAACATTTTATGAAACTAACTTAGTTCTCTGAATTTGCATGACATATTTGTGTATACATGTAATGCATATAAGAAGGGGGAAGGGTCACAATTGTGACCAGGCATTTTGACAACATCTGACAAACAGACATTGAAATAAAAACAAATAACATAGTTTAAAATAAAACAAGTACAAGGCTAAAAAGTGGTTGCTAGTTTGATGTTCAGAATATTATGAAAATTACCGTATTTTTGGAGTATAAGACGCACCCTTTTACCCCCAAAAAGAGCACCCTCTTGGGTGCGTCTTATACACCGAATGTAGCCCCACGCACCCAGCCTCCCCCACCCTTTGGCCTCTGCTTTCCAGCAATTTGCCTCCTTGCAGCAAGCAGGGAAGAGCCTGTTAAGCCAAGTAAGTCATTATCAGCTTCCCGACCCCCAGCTGATTTGTCACGTGCAAAACTGAAACTAGCTGCAAAGAGGCAAATAGCTGGGAGAGACACAGCAGATTTTTATTTTCTGCTGAACTGGATGCAAGGGGGTAAGTGCATAACTATAAATGTCTGTAGAATGTTCAAATTATTAGACTTATTTTTTAAAGACTGCTTTATTATTGTTCTAGACAACTTAACAAAATGAAGCTTTTTAAAATAAATGCTTGATCTGAAGAGGCCCAGTACTATTGTATCTTCTTTTAAATAATAGAGAATAATGTATACTTCCAGAAATTTTAATTAATTTTAACAGCTCTGTACAAATATAGTCTGAAATGTAACAGTGTCCTGTTTAGTATTAAGATAAAGCAGCTGAGTTAAATTCTGACTTAGTCATGTTTGGAGTAGATCTATTTAAATAATTGGGAGGAGTTAGTGTGATTACATTTAAGAAAACTTTCTGGCATAACTGCCATAATGTACATTTCTCCAATTCTTTGCTATTTCTATGGGTCAGGCACACATGCACAGAAATACACAGCAAACAGTGTATCATCTGTACTGTTTGCTGTTTGCCAAATTGCTGGGAGGCAGAGGCCTTTTTTCCTTGTTTTCCTCCCCCAAAACTAAGGTGCGTCTTATACTCCGGTGCATCTTATACTCCGAAAAATACGGTAAGTCACTGAGTGCTTCTATTATAAAGAATAAAAGAAGACCCTCTCCTTTTCCTTTTCTAATCTTCACTCTGTTTCTGTTACATCAAGAAATGCAACACATGCAGCATCTCTACCGTCTCTTTCATGTCTTCTTCCTCATCCGAAGAGAACTGATCTTGGTCTCCAGATGGAGGCTCACTTTCCCAGTTGTTGAGTTTCACTGTCTTACGGCAAAGCAGCATGAAAGTCAGACCAAAAAGAAATATTCCAATGTCAGGAGCCAAAAGATGTATGATGTTTCCAGCATCAAGCCTGCTAAACCTACAGGGTACATGGAATGTTAGTATTTTATAAAGCTAAGATTTTCACAGTCTAGTAGGAGAAACTTTTTTATTTTTGCTCCATTTGCAATGGATCAGATTCTGATTTAGGCAAAGCAATACAAGCTTTTCCTTAATTTTTGGAGCTCAGAAAGCTAGAGAATATCTAACACCCTCCAATTGCATTTTAAATTCACATGGCTGGAAATACATTCTACTCATATCAGTAGGATTTAGGTCCAGGTTATTCACTGAGAAAAGATATACATGCACCAGCTGCTTGCTTTGTATCACAGCTGAAGTTGTCATTCCTGTATTCATTTACCCGCTTAACCTGTACCTCAGGAGTGAAATTTAGCAGGTTCTGACAGGTTCTGGAGTACCGGTAGCAGAAATTTTCAGAAGTTCGGAGAACCGGCAAATACCACCTCTGGCTGGCCCCAGAGTGAGGTGGGAATGGAGATTTTGCAGTATCCTTCCCCTGCCACACCCACCAAGCCAGGGCCACAGAACTGGTAGGGAAAATTTTTGAATTTCACCCCTGCTGCACCTTATAGATAAATCTTCTTCAGCCAGGTGAATTATTATGTATTAAACTTTAATTCCCATAATTAAGGCTATCCAATATATTTTAAACTTTATTTCCCATAATTAATGCTACCAATACAGAAATCTAGATAACCATTGGATGACAGCATAGAGATACAGAAAACAAATTATTTGCTGCCATCTACAAGTCTGCTGAAAATTTGAAAACCAAATCTAGTAGGCAGAGTTATAATAAAATGGTGCTTGCACTACTGACAGGTAACTTCACCATACTGGAGGATACCAAATGATAATGGGTTTGAGAAATAAGAGCATACCACCAATGTTTTATCCTCCCAAACATTCACAGCATAGTTTACAAGCATCCTCTTAATTTCTGTTGGTTTTTTTGCTGATTTCTTATCCTTCAGTTTCCAAGAGGGAAGTGCAAAGAACATCATAAAATTAATCTCCTGCCCTATCCACCATATAACAAAAGTCCTCTCTATTTTCATGCTACACACAAAGAAAATAAAACTGTGAGCACATATCTTCCCTTCCTTCCTTTTCAATACTTGTATTTGCAACTGGGTGCATATTCCCAAAGCTGTGACCATTATTGCAAATTGCTCTGGTGGATGGATTAGGGAAAAGGAGATATTTTCTGGTAAGAAATTGAATGTTGAATCTCTGATGGAGGAAGGATAAAGAGAGGAATTGTTGGCTTGAACCTGGGAGCCAAGATATGAGGTGAGGCGAGAGTTCCTATTATGAGGATAACAGACTTCCCGCCAGGTCTGCAATCAAGAGATTCAAAGGAAAATACTACCTACAAAATACCGGAGAAGAGTCATTAATGTATTGATTCATTTTCTCCAAAACAGACAGCATCATGAGATCAATTAGGGCTGGAGCCAATCCCAGAGTGGTGCAAAGTGGACGTGTCTTTTAGAGCTTTCCAATTTTAACTTTAGTCAACCTCTCCCCATTTCTAAGAGGTCTGTAAGGGGCGTGCATAAGCGCACCACTGTGCCTACCACCCCTGTCCTACTGTCCTATTGTCCTCTTTTATTGTTACTTTTTTACTTATGTTATGTTTATACAAACAACTACTATCCTATACATGTTTGACAAATAAAATAAATAAATAAAATAAATAAATAAATAAAGATGGAATAACCTAAGATGGGTCACTAAAAAAACAACCTGCACCAGTGAAGCTGCTACAAGGAGACCCCAATGCATAGGCTGAGGGTCCCAGTGCAGGAATGTTACAAGCTACGCCAGAGAGGTAAAAACAATTGGTGTCTCAAAAATGCCAGTGACTCAAAATGGAAGCAGATGCAGCATACATTTAAGAAAGTTTTCCCAAGGTGTGAGGAACAAAGCTGCCTGATCCATCAAATCTGGCTGTCAAAAAGACAGCAGCATTGAGCTTCCCTTAATGACATTCTAGATCTAGAACCTTTGGAAATTGGTTAGCAATGGGACAGGAAGGCTTGTCTGCCAATACTGGTATTTATTTATACTTATCAAAATATTAAATTATTTATAAATATATAGAAAAAATAAAATATTTATTCAAAGTCTCCAGTTATTGCCCCGGATGGTGTAATCAAAGCTCTGTGCACACATAAAAAATGGGAAGCGTTTCAATTGTACTATCATAGCTGCTATTTTGACTTTTTTCAACTATGCCTTGTGGACACCCCTACCTTCTCCCACCTCAACAATAAAATCAGGCAATTGAATTAAAATCTTACCGTACAATACCAAAATGTGACAGCACTTCCTCCCAAAAAAAATCTGTGAAAAGAAAAACCATTGGTTTGGAAACAGCCATTATATTCCATTCCTCAATATTTTAATGTATTGTTTGTACTAAAAATGTATATCTTGGTGGAACTGGGGGGGTGTTTGTGTGTGTGGGGGTGTCTAACACATGGATTTCATTATTGACCAAAACTTTTAAAATGAAACATTTGCAGTCCTTCATATGAATGTCTTAGAATTTATAAGTGCAAAACAAATGTAAAAACAATGTCATTCTAATTCAAATTAAAATAAATTTATATAAACATGAGGGACATGTCACTACCTAAGTCATGCTTGGCTTGAACCCTATAAGTGATGATAAATATTTCTAATAAGTTATTTCTGGTAAGTTTCAAATGGCCTCATATCACCAAAATCAGAAAATAATTGTATCCCCAAATGACACTTTTAAAAATATTTGTGTCTGCTTTTGAACAAAGTAAATGAGCATTTTTAAAGATTTTTTTGGAAGATTCCAAAAAAGGGAAAAAAATTCTAAACATAAATAATTTCCATGTAATTCAGGTTTAAAGATAAATTTACATGAAACTAGACATTGTTATTTTGTAACTATAAGTACCTTCTAGATTCACTACCCTTTCTTCAAAGAACATAACACTATAGCTTACTAAACCACACATAAACCAAGTCTTTGCATACTAAAATATAATGTATAGCCTATTTCTTTTTCTATAGAGACACTGTACAGCAATAATGTAGAAGGCATTTTGAATTTCTCAAATTTCAAACAACCTCAGAACAAACCATTCTGAGGCAATGTTTAAAACTTGAGAAATTCAAAATGGCCACCCAGAATTCTACTATGATTGCTGGAAAGAAGATAGAAATCTACTTCTTTGTATCTTTTTTCTTTTTCTTTTCTTTTTCTTTCTTTTCTGGAATTTTTAACTTTTTCTTTGACTTCTTTCTTTTTCTTTTCTGTTTCTTACTTTACATTAGTTAGAATTAGTTTTTAATCTTTTATTTGAGTTTTCATTTTACAAATATTTTAGTCGGCTCTAATTGATGGTGTTTTCAAAGAACACAAACTCCTGGTTAAGTAACCAGTTAATTATGTTGGGCAAAAATATCATTGATAAGTTATTCCAAGTTTGATCTCTAATTGTAATGTTTTTTTACCCCTAGAATAAATTATTGCCATGAAATTTTGAACTGATCTGTACCATTAGGTGGTAAGTAGTAGAAAGCAATTTGAAAAGACACTTGTAACATAAGGAAAATGAAGCTGGTATAGCTGATGGTTCTAAGCAAGTGCCCGGTGCACCCTGAAAAACAAAACATAAACATTATTAAAACATTTCTATTCCATCACATAATCCCACTATTTAAAAAAAATGCAACAAAGGAGCAAAATCCTAAAATTTAAAAAGTTGCCTTTTAAATCATGATGCTGCTATTTATGAGAGAATAAATATCTGCCTTCCAGAATGGAATTAATCATAAAGGGATATCTAGCCAATTAAAGTCAAGTATATATAGATACCGTATGTTCTGGCGTATAAGACGACTTTTTAACCCAGGAAAATCTTCTCAAAAGTTGGGGGTCGTCTTATACGCCGGGTATTGTCTTAACATCAGGCGGCCTCCCACTGGGAGCCGGGCTGCACCAAATGTTGGGCTTCGGGGTGGGAAGGGGGGCTCGTAGGGAGGATTTTAAGGGATTTTAAAGATCAGAGAGCTGTTATCAGATGCAGCAACTGAGGAGAAGCGGCGGCGCAGCAGTTCCCACGGAGCAGAAAACCTTGCAAGGAAAGGCGGAGACTCGGAAGGGGAGGGGGCGCAACTGGGGAAACTTCACCTCGCTCTCCTTCCCTCCTGCACCTGGGGATTCCCCCTCCTCCTCCTTGCCCCCCCCTGGTCCCTTCCCCCACTCGCAGCGTCCACAGCACTTGGTGTAAAAGACGTCGGGAGACCACTAAGGGGGACAGGAGGGAAAGGAAACTTGGTTCCCAACCATCTCTTTCCCCTTTCCTACCTCCCCTCTAGGCATAAAAGCTCTCTGCCCTTAACCTCTTCGTTGAAGCCACTGCGGGGAGGGGGCTGAAGCGCTGCTGAGCAATGCAGAAATCAGGATTTCTGTTGACAGCTTGCTCGTAATTTAGGAACTCTACTGCTGCAAAACATGCCTTTAAAGCAGAGGTCTTCAAACTTGGCAACTCTAAGACTTGTGGACTTCAGCTCTCAGAATGCTCCAGCCAGCATAGCTGGCTGGAGAATTCTGGGAATTGAAGTCCACAAGTCTTAAAGTTGCCAAGTTCGGGGACCCCTGCTTTAAAGCAAAAATAACAAGAGGAAAAAGTGGAATGGCTCCTTTACAAAGAAATCCAAAAGGCCTATTAAATAAGCCTTTTGCTTGTTTATTCACAAGAAAGGAACCCATTCCCTTCCCATTCAAGCACTTTCCAGGAGGAATGGCATGATGAATTAAAACCTATCTGTACTTTTCAGCATTCATGATCCCATCAATATTGCCAACACCACTGGCAGAAATGCAGCCCCAAACATGTTCCCTTGAAGGCGACAAACACTCATTTGTCCATCTCTCTCCAACTCTTCTCACATAGGGTTTCAACAAATTGGATCCAAAAATTTGAAACTTGGGTTCATCATTCCATAATACTCTTTTCCACTGATCATTAGTCCAATTTTTTTGAGCCTCAGCATATCTTAGCCTATTCACTGTGTTATCCTTTTGCAAGTGTGGTGCCTTGGCTGCTACCCATCCACAAAGACCATTCCTGATTGTGCTTCTTCAGACAGAAGAAAGAAAGAAGAAAGAAAGAAAGAAAGAAAGAAAGAAAGAAAGAAAGAAAGAAAGAAAGAAAGAAAGAAAGAAAGAAAGGAGGGAGGGAGGGAGGGAGGGAGGGAGGGAGGGAGGGAGAGAGAGAAAGAAAGAGAGAAAGAAAGAGAGAAAGAAAGAGAGAAAGAAAGAAAGAAGGGAGGGAGGGAGGGAGAGAGAGAGAGAAAGAAAGAAAGAAAGAAAGAAAGAAAGAAAGAAAGAAAGAAAGAAAGAAAGAAAGAAAGAAAGAAAGAAAGAAAGAAGGATGTTAGGAAGGAAGGAAGACAGAAAGAAAAAGAAAGATGGTAGTAGGGGTAGTCTTATACGGCGAATATATCCCAAACTCTATATTTTAACTGGAAAAGTTGGGGGTCGTCTTATACGCCCAGTCGTCTTATACGCCGGAACATACGGTAAATGAAATTAGTCAAAGATTTTCAGACCAACATTGAAATAGTGCTGTGGTTCTTAAATATGATCCAAAGAATATTGTGATTTAGAAGGTTTTGTTGAAAATGTTCTGAGGCAAGAGCAATATGTGCAGATCGGAGACCATAAAAGAGGTACAATCTAGTAGTTTATTTCACTTTATTCAATCTTTTATTTATTTATTTATTTTCATACCATCTTTATTATTTTTATAAATAACTCAAGGCAATGAACGTTAAATTCCTTCCTCCTCCAGCCCATTGTCAGGTAACTTGGGCTAAGAAAAAGTGACTGGCCCAAAGTCACCCAGCTGGCTTTCATGGCTAAAGTGGGGCTAGAACTCACAGCTTCCTGTTTCTACCACAAGACTAAACTGACTAAATTATATATGGTATAATTTAGTCTAGTGGTTAAAGTACTAAAGTACTACTGGTTTACTAACTTATACACTATAAGTAACCTATGTGTAGTTCAACATGCTATAGTCAACATGGCACCCTCAATGGGTTGAGGCTGATTCCCAGAATTCTGTAGGCATTTGGCTTTGTCAATATTGACTGTAAAACATGGAGACTGTAATCCATACCTACCTGGAGGTCATCAAAAGGTGAATTAGGATTTGGTGGATGTTTGCCTACCTTGCATTGTAATATCATTTGGTCTGGGACACAGTGGGAGAATTAACAGGAAGATGAGGTAGACCACAGATAGCCCATTGTATCTGAAACCTATAGCTGTGAAAATAGCCAAATATTATTCTAAATTTGTGTAATTTTACTATAATACTAGTAATTTATCACTTAGTGAATACAAAGTATAGGTAGTTAAGGTACATAGTAGAATATTTGTCTTTTTAGCATATGTTTGCTTGCTCCAAAATACTTTACATTATTAGCTAACTGTTCATTTTCTCTGAAATGCAAATGATTTCACCAAGATTTCTCTCTGCTGACTTAGCCAATTCAGTGATAAATGTCTCTGAAACCATCTCTGGTTATCTAACAATAGCAGGAAAGTTTTTAAAAGTGCATATCCAGTGTAAATATATTGATTTTACATATACGGTAATTAAAATTTAAGTTATATAAAATATACATGAAAGTGTACTTTGTCTAATAATGCTTACAAACACATCTTCCACTTCTGAAGATTAATTATTTTATTTATTCATGGTTTTAATTGAATTTTAATGTATGCCTTTATTTTGTTCCCTGCCATCCTCTGTTCCATCTTTCTCTTTTTATATTGCTCACTTTTTAGTGTGACTCTCAACATACTGTAGGAAGTTAGCACCTATACCCCCCCAGAGGAATGAAATATTTTAGGAAATATTAAAAGGCAGAATATTATATTTCCCTAGATGAGAAAATAAACATGTTTTTGGGCAGGAAAAAGACTCACTCCTAGTAGCCCCCACCTTTGTCAATGGGCCATTAAGGAATGGGCCCAGATCACTCATTCCCCCCACCTTTGTCAGTGGGCAGTCTATTCTACATAACAAGAATCTACAGGAAGAACCATAATAGGAATCCCAAAGCCATCTCACCTGAGAAGATTACATCAGCCAAGCCTGGTGGGACACAGACAAAAGCCTACAAAGTTAGCTAAGACCCCCTCCCCCTGGGAGTCTGACAGCCAATGGGATACATTTCTTACACAGGAACAGCAAACTCTTAAGGTAGGGCTCAACAGAGGGTATAAAACTCAGGCACTCTCAGCATCTCACCCCTTCTCTTCTTCTTCAACATCTTCAAGGCATGTGATTCCCTTTTTCCCCAGGACCTCAAACCATGTGGTCCTGCTGTCCACCATTAAACCATCTTTCAAAACAGCCTCCATGCTTCCAGTGTCTTTTTCCCCACTTGGAACTGAACCCAGGATATTTCTTACAACAATACCACATAATTTGTTCTTTGACACACATACACACCCAGTTTATCTACCTATTTTGTGAGACTTTTTTTAATGTAAAACATGGCTTTCACCATGCTGTAGTTCTTCTTCTAAACTTTTTGCTTTAAACCTAGACTTGTGACTAAGCCCGTTGTACTTTTAAATGCTGACTGCATTTTTTTTCCTTTTTGCATAAAAAGATGGGATATTCCACTGAATTTATTTGGACTTCCTCACAAATAAACATGCATGCAATTGCACTCAGGCAAATCGCTATTTCCCAGCAATCTTGAAAGCCTGCCAATTTGGTTATAAAAGGTACAATTTTCTCCAAGTTGAGGTTGATTCTAATGATTGCACACCATGTAGATTTCTTGGCAAGAATATAGAAGTGATTTGCTATTGTCTCTTCCTAGAAAGGTTTAAGCTTTAAGTCTTGCAATTCCTAACTAGCACTAACCAGATTAAATTTTATTTATTTATTTATTTCTTGGTTCTTATATGCCGCCCTACTCCCGAGGGACTCAGTAAGTGTAAATAAGTAAGTGTAAATAGCTTACACTTACTAGTTTAGCCAAACAAACTCAACTAAAAGCTGTATCCACCCTTCTTTAAATGAATTTCTTGATTCAAGGAACATTTTGTACCTGTTTCTTCTTATCAAAACAAGACAGCAATTGTATATTTTAATGGAAATATAGAAAAGTTTGTAAATTTTAAAACTGAAAAAATATATAGCATTCCCAGCCAGCTTTTCTTTTGGGGCAAGCATTCCAGTAGCACCATCAATTTTGTTTTCTTCTTTCCCTGATACCAGGGGGAAGTCCAACTAAATATTTCACGGCTACAGAGCATGGTTTGTGAGATATCTGCTTTGTTGGTGCATGCTGTATTTCCTTTCTATTTTATATTGCAGTTAATATGATGTGCCTTCAAAATCACCCCCAGGGTTGCTTTACATGATAGATAGCATATTTTTATATAAATAAATAATTTAAGCCTAAGCAAGCAAGCAAGCAATTCTTATCCATTCTGCTATGATTAGGTCTAATTCCCTTCTTCTATCATTTTCTCCATTTCATCTACATATTCTAGAACATTTAATGCTTTCAATAAAATTGAATTCTTGTTTCAGCTATGATAAAAGAATCTTGAAACTATTAGAAGCCAGTCTTTATTTCCTTGATCTATATTCATTCTAATAAATATGAAATATAAAATTGTAAGAAATAATTTTAAACCAGGTCAATCATAACTATAGTTTCATATTGAATCAAGAAACACAATTTGTACAATCTAGAAGGATTTAAGGCAGTTTTGTTGATTCCTACAGAACAAATGTAAACCTGTGCATTAGCATTAGAGAATACTACAAGAAAACCTGTTCTGTGTGACCGTATTTGAAAGTGAAGCTGTTTTATTATTTTCCTAACTCCATGCTAATATTCACAAATTTATTTTCCCTATGACCTTAATACAACAGAAATGGAAATGGAAATGTCTTACCTGCTATTAAGAATAGTGGTAGTCCTATTTTGAAAACTAATCCACAGATTAAACAATTTTCCATGATCTTGTTCGTTTAGCATAAAGTTGCAGATCAGGAGATATCAACAAAAGCAGCGTATAGCATGAATGGCTTGTCTTATGCAACTTGGCTAGAATAAATAACTTCAGACAACCCAACCTCTTTCCACTGTACATTTCATTGTAAATATGAATTCCCCACACCTTTTAAAACCTCACTCCAAATAGCCTGTTTACTGATCAATTGCTCTGTATTAATTTTTTACAAAATGTAAAATGAAAACAGGTCAATCTACATTAATCTTCATGTTATATAAAATGGGAAGTATTGATCCATTTGGCTCCCCTTCTCTGACTCTGCACTTTAATCCTATTTCTTCTTTGCTGTCAAACAAGTACTCAGAAACCTGGCTGTTGGATCATTATTGATCTATTTCCTTTTCCCAAGTTCTCTTTATTTGGTTCCTTTTCAGATTCAAGTAATCCACTACATTATTACCAAATGGCTGTGGAATTATTTCAGTAGTTACATATACTGTACTTTATATTTTCTTCCTTTACTAAAATTTCAGTATGAACTACCTTTAGATATTAAAAATCTCATTTACCTGTCTAATCGTAATACAATTAAGAACATCCAATTCCAAATCACGTTTGTTCACATCCCGAGTCATAAACTGAGACTCCTCAGTTTTACTTCATTCTTACAGAAACTCTAAATAAAATATTTATTTGTCATAATTCATTATATATATATATATAATGGCTATCTGACGAGAGCAAAATAAGCTCGAAATAGATCTATAATAGTCTCCCTTTATTTTCATTTATCAGCAAAAAATCCTACATACATACATACATACATACATACATACATACATACATACATACATACATACATACATACATACATATAATTTGGAATTGTATTGAACCCTATAAAGAGATTCCATTAACATCAATATTACTGAACATATGATTTAAGCAAAATAGATTTGAATTAAGTGTTTACTGAATATATGAAGCACACTGGATTTTCTTTGGTAATTGATCTCTTTACTACAGTTTATAAACCATCTTATTCTCAGGTTTCCAGGCAGCAATTTATTAGCAAAATGTTTGGCAAACTTATCATAGCAGCTCACATGGAGATCTTTTGATCTGACCATAATTCAAGAGAAAATTGATGTCAGAAATACTGTGAAAATGTTTTTTAAAAAGGGAATTAAGTGTATCAGGTTTGTCAGAATTCTAACTGAAAGGGTATTAAGGTAGCATTAGTAAAATTCAGAAAGACTGGTGCACACCAAATTTTTATTTTTCTGAAATCATAGATGAATACATATCAGAAAGAAAGTTAATGATTGAAGAAATATACGTTATTGCAAAAAAAGCATTTGATAAAATGAAAAGGGTTGAATTATAAAAAGTTTTGTACAAAGATTGTGTTGTTGAATGCAAAAAGGGCAATATACAATGGGGGAAAAGGATATATGAATGGAAATAAGGCAAAGATTTGTGGTAGATCGTTGATTGTTTAATGTATTAATATATTTTAGACAAATATATAAGGAAAGCATGAGGTCATGTCAGAGATGTATTAATTGCAGAGAACCGAAATGATTTGCAGAAAATTTATGATATAAGAAATAGTATGAAATTGAAAAGAACATATCCAAGACCAAATGAAAATGAATTATTTCAGCATTTGCATAAATGGATTTAGGAAACCAGAACAAATCAATTAATTGGTACAACTTGATAGAATGTTTAAAGAAGATAGGAAAAGAATTGGAGAAATTTAAGATGTACAAATATTGATAGAAATTTAGTAATATTTATAGTTGGTAACGGAATTTATTTATTTATTTCAATTTTGAGGCTGCCTGATTCCACAGCAACCCTGAGTGGCTCACAATTAAAAATTGAAAGAAAATAATATAGATTTCCAGTGCAATCATGGGGATAAAAAAACTTCCTGCTCTGACCCCAATACTTCGAAGTATTACAATAAACACCAACAGAATCCAAATTCTATACAAAAATTTCAGCTTTACCTATTGGCTGTGGAGCTTGCAGACTGCTGAACAGAGAACCTGAAAAGCAAAAACCAACTCTGGGTTCTTGCCATACCAAAACTGGATACCAATTGGCAAGGTATCATTCTCTCAAGTCAGATTCTGGGTAATCAGAATTTTCTCCATAACTGATGTGACATTCTGTAAAGACTCAGTGAGTTTCTGGTATGGCTACCAAAGGCCCAAAAAAGAAACAAGACATTTTGATTGCCCTTTCTTGGCCTGCCTGACCTCCAAGGCCATACCTATCATTTGCTCAATAATGGAAGATTGCTCTCTGCTCCAACCCCATTCTGAAGGCTCTGTCACTTTAAAAGTGATTTTACGAATAAATAAAATATAACCACGCAGCAAATTTCTCCAACACATTCTTCCAGATAATGCACGGAACACAATACATAACATTAAATAAAATAGGATAAAAGCTTCCATGCTGAATAGTGTAGCGGCAATTAACCTGCACTGTAAAATAGAAGGAGCAGTTAATAGCCACAGCATTGGTACTACATTGTAAACTGCAAAGTAAATGCAATTCTGAACAATTTATCATCTGGACAAGGCAAGGCAAGCTTCATAGATGGCTTAGGCAAGAAACCTTCATCTGAACAGATTGATTTGTCTCAGATCCTCCCATTTAAAAAAAAAACCCACAATTTTGGTTAAATAGAAAGGAAATCCCAAGCTTCTTAAGAGGAACTTAAGCATCATAAAATTCTTCCTCGGGAAAAAATTATTCAAAATAGTACCTGCACTGTACTCCTAAACAAGGCTGCATCTTAGACATTAATTCCTACAGTAGGCAGAAAAGTCCCCAGAGGTCTTTTACAGGCTGCATGGTAGATAAATATGGGCTAAACACCAAGGCGAGATCAGTGTTTCTCAACTTTGGGAACTTTAAGATATGTTAACTTCAACTCCCAGAATTCCCCAGCTAGCTCCACTGGGCTAGATGGATTTGTTAGACACCACTGTCTAAAGCTGAGCCCTAGAAAATGCACACCATGTCAACTTGTCACTGGTAAGGCTCCCTGGTTCTTTCAAGGACATTCCTTGTAATCTCTTTGATCCCACCTAGCCATCTTGTTACTTCCCTCAGTTCTGCCAAGCCTATTCATTTTTCCTAAAATGAAGACAGCAGTTTCAATGGCAGCCAAATTTGCAAAAGATGCAGCAGTTAAAATATTTTTCGAGATATTTTGTCTGCTTGCACCTCTTTCAAAGGTGGCGCATAGCCCTAACAATCCTTTCATCTCATTTCACCAGATCTCATTTCCAGCAAGTTGTTCATCTTCCTTATTATTTATATTTCCAGTCTGTTTAACCAATGGAACCCATTAGATCATCTAATTCCCAGAATTCTTCAAGGACCTGATTTGAAATTATTCATTTTATTTACTAAAGAGTCAATCTCATTTTCTCTTATCTCACAAGACGGCTCCAAATAGTACTCTGTGTCCTGTCAGGAAGATGGCTAACATGGAAATATCTGCCTTGGCAGCAATGTTTTGGTAGAAAGCATTTTTGATAATGGAAACTTGTCAGATTGAGAAGTAAGCACTTAGGATGTAATTGCTATAGATTGAAAGGTATCATTTTAAAATGGAACAGAAAATAAAGGTGCTGACAAAAAGATAGTAAGGCACATGAGATGAAGTACGGTACCTCCCTTTATGGAGAACAATAGATGAGACACTCTTTTGTTAACTATTCTGTCCTTCCTGAGGAATCACCACCTTGATGTTAGCATGTATGTGTATGGCTTCATAGTTCCAGTGATCCAAAGTACAATGATGGCAACAACACAAATCCTTGGTATATAACCTTGCTCATAACGTTGAAAGGATAAGGGTGACAATAAGAGTACTTCATAATGTAGTGGAAAAAGTTACACCTGTGTAAACAGCAATAGCAACAGCACTTAGACTTATATACCGCTTCATAGTGCTTTACAGCCCTCTCTAAGCGGTTTACAGAGTTCAGCATATTGCCCCCAACAATCTGGGTCCTCATTTTACTCACCTCGGAAGGATGGAAGGCTGAGTCAATCTTGAGCCTGGTGAGATTTGAACAGCTGAACTGCTGAACTAGCAATCAGCTGAAGGTTGCAGTGCTGCTTTTAACCACTGCGCCACCTCGGCTCAGGATCTCCAAGACCAATCTCAGTAGAAGACCATTGCAAACAACTTCAAAATTGTTACTAAGAATGTAGCTGGACATTTTTGGACACTTGGCAACCACCTCACCTTTACTCCTGTTTGCAGTATCCTATGATTACATGACCATGATTCAAAATGGTTTTTTGCCAGATTTAATGTTCTTTCACAGTTCTTAGTAAGTCACATCCTGTAATGAGCATCACATTCCCTTGGGAATAAGCTAAATTGAGTTAAGTATATCTGAAATTGTGCTTCCATCCAACCCATGCTTATCCTGCACAAATTGTACAACACATTCTTATATATATAGCCGCCCTGTGGAGTGGGTGGCATACAAATGCAACTAATAAATAAATAAATATATGCCTAAACAAGTAACACTTCCCTGGTGATGCTATGCCTCCATGTTTTCTCTAGGCACAATATGGAGGCAATTCACCAATTCCATCTTGGGATTTATATCAACTACAATTATATTCAACTGAGGGATGTAATACCAAATAAATGCTTTTGGAATTATAGCCCAAGCCATAATACTGCACAAATTTACCCAGTAAAGGAGTCTGTTAACAGAATGCTTTTGGATTTATACTGATAGAAAGTAGTTTCTCTATCTTTCTGGCTTCCTGCTTTAAATTATTAAAAGTTCTTTTTTCTTTACATTCTGAACAATGTATTGCATTGTTCCTGTTGCATCATTTCTTGGTAAATTGTCTGATCACAAATTACAAGGCCATTCTTCTTGTTGTACTTTCTAAAACTCAAAAAAGAGGAAAGAAAAATGTGCTATTAATAAGCTTCTGTAAAATCATTTGCTTGCGCTCTGTAGTTTATTTTGTCAGAATGTCACTTTTATGTCTCTGTAATCAAAGTACCGTATTTTTCGGAGTATAGGACGCACCGGAATATAGGACGCACCTAGATTTTAGAGGAGGAAAAAAAGGAAAAAAGTATTCTGAACGAAATGGTGTAGCAATATATTATTTAATAAAATACCAGTGTAGCAGAATACTTTTTACAACTATGTACACTTTTTACAACCATGTACACTTTTTACAACCATATACACTTTTTACAAACTTCAAACTTGACAGCTTTAAGACTTGTGGACTTCAACTCCCAGAATTCCTCCTCCAGTCATGCTAGCTCAGGAATGGGAGTTAAAGTCCACAAGTCTTAAAGCTGTCAAGTTTGAAGAGCCCTGGGTTAGGGGTGGCAAGGGTCTTCAAACTTGACAGCTTTAAGACTTGTGGACTTCAACTCCCAGAATTCCTCCTCCAGTCATTCCTGAGCTAGCATGACTGGAGGAAGAATTCTGGGAGTTGAAGTCCACAAGCCCCACAGCAAACCTGGAAGTTGGTCTTCAAAGCTGTCAGGTGGCTCGCTTTGGGCAGCAGCAGCGAAGGCGGCTCCGTAGCTGCCTCGGGAACAGGCTTCGGCCAGCAGGTCTTCAAAGCTGTCAGGTGGCTCGCTTTGGGCAGCAGCAGCGGCAGCGGCTCCGTAGCTGCCTCGGGAACAGGCTTCGGCCAGCAACGGCGGCAGTGGCTTTCCCGTGGTCTGGCGGTGGCGGCGGTGACGGCCAGCAGCAGCGACTTTGTTTGGGGCGATTTTGGCGGCTAGCAGCAGCGGAAGCGGCTTTGTTTGGGGCAGCCGCGGCGGCTTTTTTATGGATGCCGCCGCCGGCTTTCCCGTAGTCCGGCGGTAATGGCGACTAGCAGTAGCGGAAGCGGCTTTGTTTGGGGCGGCAGACCATAACAAAGCCGCTTCCGCTGCTGCTAGCCGCCAAAATCGCCGGACTATGGGAAAGCCGCCGGCGGCAGACCATAAAAAAGCCGCCGCGGCTGCCCCAAACAAAGCCGCTTCCGCTGCTGCTGCTAGCCGCCAAAATCGCCCCAAACAAAGTCGCTGCTGCTGGCCGTCACCGCCGCCACTGCCAGGGCGGCCGCGGCGGTTTTTCTATGGTCCGCCGCCGCCGGCTTTCCCGTGGTCCAGTGGTGACGGCCGCGGCCATGGCCAGCGGCTTTGTTGTGGTCCGGCGGAGGCAGCGGCGGCGGCTTTCCCGTGGTCCGGCAGTGGCCTAATGCAACATCCGGAGTATAGGACGCACCCAGTTTTTGACCCTCTTTTTTGGGGTAAAAAGGTGCGTCCTATACTCCGAAAAATACGGTATATGATACACATATGATACAACCAGAGGGGACTACCCATTAAGCTTTTTCTATGGAACTGATATTGTCAAGTCCTCAAGTTACGACCGGCAAAGTCCTCAACTTACGACCCAACCCTGCTGGCCCAGACTGGAACCTGATTGGTTGAAGCCTGGGCCAGCAGGAGCGCGGGAGAAACAAACAGCTCCCATTGGACCCTGACTTTGACAGCCCCATATAAATAGGAGCTGTCATTCCCTCAGTTCGAGTTCGTTCGATTCAGTTGTTTGGTGCTGAATAAACAGTTCCTTAAAGAAAAAAGCCTCCGTCTTTTTTTCTTCTAAGCCGAAGCTGCCGGCTATCTAACACTGGCGACGGGGAGAAGAGGATCCGAAGCCACCCTGTTCCTGTTTCCTCCAGCTGGCGCCAATCAGGACAGCAATTTCCCTCCTGCCGGCACGGCTTCCTAAAGCACTTTCCCTCCTGCGGCTCCGAGCTGACAGTTTGTTACAGCCTGAGGGAACTTTCGCTTCCCGCTCTTTTCTCCTCAGCCGGGAAGCCAGAGCTAGTCACTCTAAGCTGAAGCACCTCCAAGTCCGTGCTGCTCTCACTCCTCATCCTTTTAAGGATGATTGCCTTGCCAACTGTCTAGGCCTCTACCACCTGCTGCTCCAGTTTTAGACTGGGAATCAGCTAAAGCTCCTTGGTCTCGCCTGCATGTAGACCTGGCTGGGCCCTTTCAGGGACGCACATTCCTAGTTGTGGTAGATTCCTACTCCAAATGGGTTGAGCTGGCTACTATGCCCTCTACCTCCTCAGAATCGATTAAACAGACCCTGGAAGCCATTTTTGGGACCCATGGTCTCCTTGACACATTGGTCACAGATAATGGCCCCCAGTTCACGTCCTCTCACTTCCAGGACTACCTAGCCCGGATGGGGGTGCGCCACGCCAAAACAGCCCCTGCTCACACTGCAGCAAATGGCTTAGCTGAAAGGGCTGTTAGGTCAGCTAAGGAGGCCCTCAGCCGTCTGGGCACTACTAACTGGCAGGCTAGTCTAAATACTTATCTATTCGCCCAGCATACCACTCCATGCCAGGCTACAGGGCAAAGCCCAGCAGAGCTCCTAATGGGAAGACGTTTAAGAACCCTGTTAGATCGACTCCACCCAGGCTACGTGGAGCTACAACAACCCTGCAGGCCGGCCATAGCTAGACAATTAACACCTGGGGACCCCGTTTTTGCCCTAAACCTAGGGGCTGGACCTAAGTGGGTCCCTGGACACATCTCCCAGCTAACAGGCCCCTGTTCCTATAGGGTCCTATTAGAGGATGGCCGGTCCTGGCGGCGGCACATAAACCAGCTGCGCCGCCGTTTTCCTGCTGCTTCCCAGCCCGTTGCTTCCCAGTTGCCACCAGAGCCTCCCTGCCTTCCCTCCACGCTTTCGACTCCGGCACCGTTGCCACCAACCTCGCCAGTTCACAGGCCGCCTCCAGCGCCGGGGTCTTCCTCGACGATGACACCGGCCACCGTTCCTGCAGGAGTTAGCTGCAGCCCACCTCGGCCTGTTCCTCCGATGCCTACCGAGCACAGACTGCGAAGATCCGAACGCGCTCGACGACGGCCCGCCTACCTCGAGGACTACGCATGCGCTATCCAAGGGGGAAGGAGTGTCAAGTCCTCAAGTTACGACCGGCAAAGTCCTCAACTTACGACCCAACCCTGCTGGCCCAGACTGGAACCTGATTGGTTGAAGCCTGGGCCAGCAGGAGCGCGGGAGAAACAAACAGCTCCTATTGGACCCTGACTTTGACAGCCCCATATAAATAGGAGCTGTCATTCCCTCAGTTCGAGTTCGTTTGATTCAGTTGTTTGGTGCTGAATAAACAGTTCCTTAAAGAAAAAAGCCTCCGTCTTTTTTTCTTCTAAGCCGAAGCTGCCGGCCATCTAACAGATATCATTTTCTGTGGTATCAGATATTGCGATACAAAGTACTGTACTATATTATGTTTACTGCAGGGGTGTAATTTATTAGGTTCTGACAGGTTCTGGAGAACCAGTAGCGGAAATTTTGAGTAGTTCGGAGAACCGGCAAATACCACCTCTGGCTGGCCCCAAAGTGGGGTGGGAATAGAGATTTTGCAGTATCCTTCCCCTGCCACGCTCTCTTCTCCCTTTCCAAAATGCAACAACGAAGTCTGTGGAGTAGATCGGAAACAAAAAGGCGAGAAAGTACGAAGCAGCAGCGCTTAAGCATGTAAAATAAACCTAAAGGAAGGAAGCAAAGGCAGCGTCGCGGTAGGAAGTAGTTTTTCGCTCTTCGATTTCTGGAGAATACGGTAAATTCGGCTGTCACGTGTTTTGCGGTCGGACAACCGCACACACCCAAATACACAAACACAAAACACACACGCAGACTGAAAGAGAAAAACAGACAGAAACACACATGCATA
The DNA here is from genome assembly GCA_023053685.1 of Diadophis punctatus similis. NCBI lineage: Eukaryota > Metazoa > Chordata > Lepidosauria > Squamata > Dipsadidae > Diadophis > Diadophis punctatus. Next base: position 4,911,120 of record JALIGW010000003.1, on the reverse strand, counting down.
CATAAAGCAAAAGAGGGAGACTAATTTGAAAAAGGGAAAATAGGAGCCAAAGAGGACCAAGGCAAAACGCGTCGCTGAGTTCTGAGGAAAAGTTTCCACCACTCTGAAAGTCTATGGAGGCTCTCAGGGGCCGCCACTTTGAAAGTCGCCCAAGGCAGAACCGGCAGAGACTCCCGAAGTCCGCCTGGCACCTGCGGAGCGAATAACAAACACGTGTAGCAAAGTGAGCGTGCCTTTCTACACGCTCCCCCTTCTCCGCAGCATGGGGATGTGCTATAGCCTCCGCTCCGGGGGAGACCACCTGCCCACCTCTGCCTATCCCGCAAGCGGAGACGCGGCGGAGCTGCAAGCCGCCAAGAAGAGCAGCAGCAAAATCAAAGAAAAAGCGGATCGGAAGCGTAGCCAAAGCATCGACAAGTCCCTAAAAGCCGAGAAGAGGGAGTACAAGCAGACACACAGGCTGCTTTTGCTAGGTGAGAGGGAGCGAGCCGTGCGGGGAGGCGCCGTTGGGAGTGTGTGGCTGCGGCAGCTGGGCGCGGGAGCCGTCGAAGGGGGGGCGGCTTGCTTCTGCCTGGTATTCCATCTCTTTCTCCGTCTCTCTCATCATGCCACCCCACTCTATCCTGGCGCCCTCTTGGCCTGCTGGTTTGGGACGCCTATCTCCCTCAGCCATTCTAGTAGGGGCGACAACGGGCGCAGCCTTGTCTTTTTCCCCCGCCTTTGCTTTGTAATTCAGTTCGCTCCTCCTCCCTTCCCTCCTTTTTACGGTGCCACATAAAACAGGACTGTCACTGTGGAAAGGGGAGTTTTCCAGGGTTTGCCTTTTGTGGGATCGATATTTATATTACCAGCGTTATTTGCTCTCCGCTCTACAGTAACTAACCTATCCCTCCGCGCACACCAAGACGTTTTGCAAAAACGTTGCAGAAAGAAAAGGGAGGGTTCTGTTTATGTCCGAAAGTTTGGGAGCCATAAATTATGCTGTTGTTGCAACACGACTTTCTCCCGTCACACCCACTTAATCACCCAGATTAAGGGTTTGAAAAAGCCTAGGATGATGATGACCTTTGACTCCAAACTTGACTGTAGAAAATATGACTTTAGCAACAGAGTGGTAAATGCCTGGAACTCACTACCTGACTCTGTGGTTTCGTCACCAAACCCCCAAAACTTTACCCTTAGACTTTTACCCACTGTCGACCTCACCAGATTCCTAAAAGGTCAGTAAGGGGCGTGCATAAGTGCACCAGTGTGCCGCCTATCGTCCCTGTCCTAATGTTCCCGCTTATCAGTACCCATCTTATGTATATAAACAATGTTTTATCTATGTATATTACCAACATGTACTTGACAAATAAAATAAAATAAAAATAAATAAATAAAATGAGCTGCCAACCCACCTTGAGGGCCAAGTAGCCGAGAAGAGAGGAATTACTCTGGGACGCTTCTGTGGGGCGCAGGGTTGGGGAAGGTACAATTTAACTATTGTGAAAAGAGTATGGAAAGGGGTGATTTGTTAGGGATCCTTTGGAGAGCGGTTCAAGTCTAGAGCCAGGAAGAGCTTTCCATCTGCAGCCGGCATGGGGATGAGTGCGGCTTGAACCAAGTGGGATCTGAGTCGCTCGAGGTCATTGGGCGGCGCACAAATTTAATAAATTAAATCAAAATCTCGGAGAGAGAAAAGCTTTCTCCTCTTGAAATCCACGGAGAGCTCCGATGTGTGTTGGCAGTGGCTTCTTCCAGATGGTTAAATTGCTTCTTAATGAAAATCTTTTAATTAATTTAAAGCTTTAATTAATGTAAAGTTTATCTTAAATTAAAATGTAAATTAAATCAAGGAGAGGAATTTTTCACCCTCTTCTCTGCCTGGCTCTGAACACTTCCTGTAAGGGAGAATAGAATAGAATAGAATAGAATAGAATAGAATAGAATAGAATAGAATAGAATAGAATAGAATAGAATAGAATTCTTTATTGGCCAAGTGTGATTGAACACACAAGGAATTTGTCTTTGGTGCATATGCTCTCAATGTACATAAAAGAAAAGATACATTTGTCAAGAGTCATGAGGTACAACACTTTATTTATTTATTTATTTATTTATTTATTTATTTATTTATTTATTTATTTATTTATTTATTTATTTATTTATTTATTTATTTATTTATTTATTTATCGTTCTTATAGGCCGCCCAACTCCCGCGAGACTTAATGATTGTCATAGGGTACAAATAAGCAATCAGGAAACAATCAATATTAATATAAAACGTAAGGATACAAGCAACAAGTTACAGTCATACAGTTATAAGTGGGAGGAGATAGGTGATAGGAATGATGAGAAGACTAATAGTAATAGTAATGCAACCTTAGTGAATAGTTTGACAGTGGTGAGGCGATTATTGGTTTAGCAGAGTGATGGTGTTCGGGGAAAAACTGTTCTCGTGTCTAGTTGTCTTGGTGTGCAGTGCTCTATAGCGTTGTTTTGAGGGTAGGAGTTGAAACAATTTATGTCCAGGATGCGAGGGGTCAGTAAATACTTTCACGGCCCTCTTTTTGACTCGTGCAGTATACAGGTCCTCAATGGAAGGCAGGTTGGCAGTAATTGTTTTTTCTGCAGTTCTGATTATCCTCTGAAGTCTGTGTCTGTCTTGGGTTGTAGAACCAAACCAGACAGTTATGGAGGTGCAGATGACAGACTCAATAATTCCTCTGTAGAACTGTATCAGCAGCTCCTTGGGCAGTTTGAGCTTCCTGACTTGGTGCACAAAGAACATTCTTTGTTGTGCTTTTTTGATGACGTTTTTGATATTAGGTGACCATTTTAGGTCTTGAGATATGGTAGAACCTAGAAATTTGAAGGTCTCTACTGTTGATACTGTGTTGTCTAGTATTGTAAGAGGTGGCAGAATGGGAGGGTTTCTCCTAAAGTCTACCACCATTTCTACGGTTTTGAGTGTGTTCAGTTCCAGATTGTTCCGGTCGCACCACGAGGTTAGTTGTTCAACCTCCCGTCTGTGTGCGGATTCATCATTGTCTCGAATGAGTCCGATCACTGTTGTATCATCTGCAAACTTCAGTACTTTAACAGATGGATTGTTTGAGATGCAGTCATTGGTATATAGAGAGAAGAGAAGTGGTGAGAGTACACAGTCTTGGGTGGGCCCTTTGCTAATTGTACAGGTATCTGATGTGATTTTGCCTAGCTTCACCTGCTGCTTCCTCAGCTATGAGGAGCTAAGCTATGGTTCCTCTTCCTCCTTACTAATCAGGAGGATCTGGCTGAGAAGTGATTACAGTAATTATGGAAGGCCTATTCAGGGCAGCCTTGCATTCTTCTAATCTTTGCTGAAAATACTTGATTTATTCAACAGAAGTCAGTATGCGTAGGGTTGAACTGTGGTGTCCTTGGTGCTTTCTGAGCTTGGTTGTGTGCTTCCAGATATTTCAGTACCCAACTGGGTATACAGTAGTAGCTTCAGTGTAAGTCGTCCCAGACTTACTCCCAAGTAAGTCTGGGACGACTCCACAGTTCAACCCTCAGCTACATAAATATTCATATCTATTGGTACTTGTGGTAGTACATAAAATTGAACAGTGATGTTCATAGGGAGAAGATAGATCAAAAAAGGCAAAATGGTGGAAGCAGTGTCGTGATGCCAGTCCCACTTGTAGCCACTGCAGCTTTCTACCCTAAGCTCCACTTCTGCTAAGCATAGATGTGATCTGGCAGACCAAAAAGGGGCAGCGCTTGCATTATGATGCCACTTCCACCATATTGACTTTTTTGATCCACCCACATCCCTGACACTGCTGAAAAAAATGCTTCCTACACACACATGTGTGCGCACACATACACACACACTCTTTACGTTTGTGTGGTGAGAGAGAGAGAGAGAGAATGCTTTATTGCAGTCATAGACAGCCCAAGAAAAACATCATTCCACAGTACAAACAAGCTAATGTAAAATCAATAAAACTGCATAGAAATATAATGCATAAATATAAACAATCTACTGAATAAACAAATACGGCTAAAATAGGTGATGATCAACACAGTCAGACAATAAATATCCAAGAGCTGCTTAAAGGCTGTGGTGTGTTGTATAGAGATGGAACAATATTTAGGGATGTTCAGCAAAATAGATTCAAGATAAATCTGATGATAACAACTAAGAGATAAAAAGAGCCAGAACAACCAGGACATTTGACTAAAAATGGAGGGATGTCTCCTCTGATATAGATAATATTGATCTATATACACCTCAATGTTCCTTCTGGTAATTTCCTGCGTTCCTAAAGGTAACTGGGCAGATACACTTCATTCACTATCCAAAGTTTCTAGTAGCTCATATCTCAGTCAGAAGTGAAATACATTTTAAGCCCATTTATTTATTTATTTTATTTGGCAATTCTTATATGCCGCCCTACTCCCTAAGGACTCAGGGCGGCGTACAACATATATAAGAACAGCTATAATACAGTATAAAAACAACAATAAAATAACAAAAGAATAAAAAAACCACACATGCAACCCACTCAATCACCCCGCCTGCAGGAAGAGCCATGTCTTAATGGCTTTCCGGAAGGCCAGCAAGGTGGGAATGATTCGGATCTCTGGGGGGAGTTGGTTCCAGAGAGCCGGAGGTCCCACAGAGAAGGCTCTCCCCCTAGGTCCCGCCAACCGACATTGTTTGGTTGAAGCGACCTGGAGGAGACCGACTCTGTGGGACCTAACTGGTCGTAGGGATGTATGAGGTAGGATGCGGTCCCCATGCAATACACACAAAAGATTCCATGTTCAGCTTCTGGCATGTCCAAGAAAGATTAAGTAGTTTTGTAGAATTGTGGCCAATCGTTATAGACAATACTTCTGGGCAGCACTTGGGTTTCTGTAAAAAACATGGGGGCACAAATGTAGCATCCATCTATGACTCTTTAAAACAGCCATTTTCCCTCCCAGCGTTGTGTAGTTATGTATTTTCCTGAGATAATGTGGCAGGTGTAGAAGACTTTACCTTTTGGAATCAAACTCAAAGCCCTAGTAGACAATAGTGGCCTATATGAGCTTTTCCTATGACTTAGGAAGTCAGGAGCCGAGGTGGCGCAGTGGTTAAATGCAGCTACTGCAGGCTACTCCAGCTGACTGCTAGTTTAGCAGTTCAGCTGTTCAAATCTCACCAGGCTCAAGGTTGACTCAGCCTTCCATCCTTCTGAGGTTGGTAAAATGAGGACCCAGATTGTTGGGGGCAATATGCTGAACTCTGTAAACCGCTTAGAGAGGGCTGTAAAGCACTATGAAGCGGTATATAAGTCTAAGTGCTATTGCTATTGCTATTATGTCACCAGGTGTACTAATCCAAACATAAAACATACAATTCCTCTGATGTATATCCTAATACAGCATCGTCTTCCCTTTCATTCATATTCATACAGCTGCATTATGGATATAGAACTGAATCTAGTCTGAATGCCAGGTTGGGACTCCACCTAAGCAGAGGGGGAGTGGGCTGATGATCTCCAGGCATGGAGCTTTTGAGGGAGAAGTCCTACCCTCTAACATCATCTCATTATTTCATGCGGAAGAACTAGGAAGTGATGCTGTTTGTCTCCTGCTGCATGCAGAAACCTTATTCTTCACCAATATCTTTTTTTTTCCTTCAAAGGGAAAGAACTTTATTTTAGCTAAATGTTGACATGTTAGCTTCCACGATGGACAAAGGTGATGAACGTGACAGCTTTGATGTAGGCTTCTCATGTGATCATGGAACATTTCTTGTTTATTTTCAGTTGGGGCATGTTTTGCAATCTGCTGGACCAGTTCCTCTCCTGTGGTTTGGCACCAAGCCTTTCACACAAGGCTGCTGAAGGTTGGAAAAACCAACCATTTCCAAGTAAATATTGTTTGTGTTCCCACCTATCCTGAATACTTAATGACCCCCTCCATAAAGTTCCAAGCAAGAGGCCCTAGGGAAATGGAAGGGCCTAATTTTTTTCAATTTGTTTAATTCTTCTTTTTGTCTTCATTGATTAAAAAAAGTGGAGAATATATGTCACTTATTTAGTTACGTTGTTTGTATCATCTCTGTTTTGCCATTCTGCTAGTAGCTTAGAAGAACAACTGCATAAGATTTTTGTTGTGTTATCTCAAAAGGTTGCTAACTCTGCAATGGCTTTAGAGGATGACTGTGGTTTTCAGGATAATCAAATGGCTAAATTGAGTTGGACTGTAGAGGTTTTAAAGACCAGCGACCGTATCTAATAGGCCTTCCTCCTCCTATTTTCTCCAGAACAACAACCCTGTGAGGTGAGTTGAACTGACAGAGTGACTGGCCCAAGGTACCCAGCTGGCTTTCATGCTAAGGCAGGACTAGAACTCGCCATCTCATACTTTAGCATTCATCCTTCATGACCTGTTCCTAAACTGTTTGTAAGGACAGATTAGCTTTTTTCTGTTGTTTTTCATTATCTTCCTCATTAGAATTGTTTAGAAATATACCTTTATTTATTTATTATTAAACAAATGTATAGTTGACTCTGGTCTGGGCAGCAAACAACAATCAATAAAACAATGTACCTGTACCATATTTTTAAAAACGTATTAATAGGTTAATAACAATGTAACTGTTTGTTTAGAATTCTTTTTATAATGATTACTACCCTTCTAAAGCTTTTTTCCAAAAGCAGAAGATTCAATCACTTTTGTCAATGTAAACAATTCTCTTAACTTACTCTACACTTTAGAACATAGAATAATAGGGTTGGAAGGACTTTGGAGGTCTTCTAGTCGAACCTCCTGCTACAGGATAATCCTGTACCATTCTGGACAAATGGCTGCCCAGTTTCTTCTTGAAAACTTCCAGTGATGGAGCACCCACAACTTCCAGAGGTAAGCCTTTCCACTGATTAATTGTTCTCACTATCAGGAAACTTCTCCTTATTTCTAGTTTGAATCTCTCTCCTCAGGTACTTTGGAGAATAGGTTGACCCCATCTTCTCTGTGACAGTCACTCAAGTACTGGAAGACTGCTGTCATATGACCCCTAGTCTTTCTCTTTATTAGACTAGATATACCTAGTTCCCACAATTGTTCATCATATGGTTTAGCCTCCAGGTCCCTTATCATCTTTGTTGTTGATGAGCTTATATCCCTTTTGGGTATGTTTGTTGAGATAATGGTCAGATTGCAGCTTTAGATGGTCTTGAATGCAGGGGAATATTTAGGCCTGTTTCACCGCAATTTACTCTCTTAGTAAACTTTAATATTTAATATTTTTAGCTAGTTCTTGACTGTTGCCACTGCATCCAATGTATTTCTGCTCAGAAATAAGTACAGTGGACCTGATTCTTCTAAGTGGGTACAAGATTGCTGCCTTAGTAGTAACACATTAATGCATTAATTCATTGGAGATTTTACATCCCTTTGTTGGAATTATTTCCAGAAAAATAATATTGATATGTAAGAGCATGAAAATGGACACAAATTAGATTAACCATTGTAATGAAAATTTAAAGACAACTTGAAAGAGCGCTTCCCTAACACATGATGTTCAGTGTTTGCCTTTCGAGCATTCTGATTGGTAAAAACTGGGACTATTGGTTCGTTCAAGAGTTTGGGGTCAAGAAGGGCAGCCTACCAATGGCTTAATGTACTTCTCCATATGTAGAGTGTTACTATGGTAGAGGAACGGGCGGGTTCCTAATTTTTTTACTGCCACTCTGTGGGCGTGGCTTATTTTGTGGGTGTGGCTTGCCAGCCATGTGACTGGGTGGGCATGGCTTGCCGGGCGTGTGACTGGGTGGGCGTGGCTTCTCAGACTGCTGAAAGGAGGAGAACTGAAGTAGGTCCTGCTGCCCATTCCCCCTCCCCTCAGCAGCTCGAGAAGCCTCAAACGTGCGAAAATGCCTAGGATCATCACTGCGCGTTCGTGGCTTCTCGGACTGCTGAAGGGAGGGGAATGGAGATAGCTCCTGCCACCCGTTCTTTCAGCGTCTCACGCTCTCCCTCAGCCATCCTCCCCTGCTTGGACTCACTGTGGGGTAGGAAGGCAGTGCATGCGCAGTGCTGGAAGCTCGGCTTCTGGGCATGCGCAGAAGAAAATTTTAAAAAATATTTAAAAAATTTTTTTTTAAAAATGGCGGCGCCCAGGCACCGGCAACCGACCGCACCGGTACTGTGACGTCACCAGTGGGCCGCTACCGGTGCTATAGAGTGGACCGCACCGGTAGGAACCCACCACTGTAGAGGAAGGCAATGTAACTTGTTATGTATTCAGCCATATGTAGTTAGAAATATTATGTAAACTTCCTTGTCTGAAGAATAACCTTTTTCACCTAGTTGAATTTCACAAAAGGCACTTCTCTTCCATTGCCCCCTGAACACACTTTAGCACTGATTCTCCTGGAAATTATATAGGGCACATGTCTTAAATGTTGACTTGCTTGATAATGCCTTTTCAAAGAACTATTATATTCTAGAAAGGCTCTCAGCAAGAAGCCAAATCTTACTGGCTTTAATTTTAAGAAAAGAAAGAGGAAGGGGGGGATATAACTCAGAAGATTGGATATTGGAAATGAAGGCTTCCCTTTTGAATGCATTGTAGCCTTTATGCAAGATTTTTTTAAAAAACATTCTAAATAATAAGTGGTGAATCTCTCTGTTGTAAGGAGACTGAGGATGGGTTAACTGTGGCTCCAAACGAAAGAAAGGACTGGGAGATGGGGGGGAAAGGGATTTATTTGTGCAAACACAGACAAAAATCCTTCCATTCAATCCAAAAAGACAACTATTAACAGAATAACTGAATAACATAGTTGGAAGGACCTTGGAGGTCTTCTAGTCCAATCTCCTGCTCAAACAGGAGACCCTGGCCTATACAATTTCAGATAAATGGTTGTCCAATCTCTTCTTAAAAACCTCCACTGATAGACACTTGTGAAGGCAAGCCATTTCACTGATTAATTGTTCTGTCAGGAAATTTCTCCTTAGCTCTAGGTTGGTTCTCCCCTTGATTAGTTTCCATCCATTGCTTCTTGTCCTGTCTTCAGGTTCTTTGGAGAATACATTGACCCCTGGTCTTCTTTGTGGCAGCCCCTTAGATATTGGAACACTGCTATCATGTCACCCCTAGTCCTTTTTTTCATTAAACTAGCCAATTCCAGCAACCATTCTTCCTATGTTTTAGCCTCCAGTCCCCTAAATATCTTCGTTGTTCTTCTCTGCACTCTTTCTAGAGTCTCAACTTCTTTTTTATATCATGGTGACCAAAACTGGATGCAATATTCCAAGTGTGGTCACTTGGAATTCCATATTTCAAGTGACCACACTTGGAATATTGCATCCAGTTTTGATTGCCACAATATAAAAAAGATGTTGAGACTCTTAAGTGGTCACTTAAAAGGGAGGCAGAGTTGTGGCACTTTCCAATTGGTAATTGTGTGGGCCTCCTCCTAATGCTCATGAATTCATAAAGCAATTGATTCTCTGTGTTAGAATAAGGGAAGGAGTTAATGGACCTCTCCTTTGGTAGTCCCTGAGTTTGGTACCCCAAATGACTGTCAATGCAAGCATTGCTTGTAAGCAGAGGTGGGATTCTACCGGTTCTCACCAGTCCCCTAGAACCGGTTGTTAACTTTCTTAGCAGTTTGGAGAACCGGTTGTTAGAAGAAATCTCCTTTTGGTTTTTTCCACTTTACAGGGTTAATCCTGTAAGGAATTACAACATTCTGGTGTTGTTTCTATAGCCTGATCTTTATTTCCCTGCTTACAGCAACTGCCTCTCTGTTAACCCTTATTACATTCTTGGCAGTACACCTAGACTTAATGTCTCTGGAGGTTTTTTTTTCTTTGCTTCACTTTCTTAAAGGGGAAGGATTGTTTTAAGCTTTTTACACTGCTGTTGAGAGGAAATACTCCCCTGTTGGAGTTTTTCCAGCACAGAGCTGCAGGAAAGAAACTTTTAATTACAAGGAACCAAGCTGAGTGATATTCAGCAAGGCTTATTGGCTAACTAGAAAGATTGACATTTGGACGTGAGTTTACATACCCTTTCTGACTTTTGGTCTAAAACTGGTTTTTGGTGAAGTTTAATTCTGTGCTTGGTGATGTTTAATCCTGTGTTTATTGATGAGATAATTTTCCCTATTCAGCTTTGTTTGGAAGGAAAAATGTTAATCTCTGTTCCTGAAAAGAAGCAGCTTCAGAAATCTGGCTAGTTCCTGTGTCTGGTAATTGGTTTAACAAGCAAGAGCTACTGTGTTTGCTCCTTTGCTTCATTCTAGGTTAGGCTTATCTCAAGTGCTTTTTCTATCTGGGGAGGGGGTCTTCCTTCACTGCTTTAGTGGTTCTTGGCACTGTCCTTTTGGGGTGTAGTTCCAAGAGGCAGGATGCAAGCTTGGCACTGATTTTTTTACTGCCTTTCTGGGGAACATGTGATCTTTCCTTAAATGTGGATGATTTCCTTAGGATATCTTATGAGGTGAGTGAGACCAGCTGGTATCTTTAAATGGTGCAAATGGATCTAAGGATTGCTCCTCCTGGGTGTGCTCTTTCTGGAGAGCTTAAATGACCTCTCTGCTAAAGGGTTTCACTTCATGAGCAAGAGTTGGCTGCTGATAGTTATCATTGCATTTTAACTATTTTAATTCCTCAAGGTGCTCTGGCACCCTGCCTGATTTGTAACGCCAGCTTGCAGGTATTTCTAATCTAATGATTGGTGTTTAGGGCAGCTTTTTGCAAGCAAAGAAGCTTTTTGTATTTTTGTACAGGTAATCCTTGAGTTACAACAGTTCATTCAGTGACCATTCAATTACAATGGCACTGAAAAAAGTGACTTATGACCATTTTTCACACTTACGACCGTTGCAGCATCCCCACGGTCACAAGAGGCCAGGTGAGAAGCGCCCCTCGATGTGAGTGACGTCGAGTTGGCCATGCCCACCCAGTCACATGACCACCTGGCTACACCGGGTGCACATAGGGACTACTCAGAGGGCTGAAAAAGTTATTTTGACCGGTCCTCGCACTTACGACTGTCCTCACATTTTACGTTTTGCGCCCTATCTTGTCAACTGTGGTGAAGAGAAGCACCACAGTTGTGAAATGAGTGATACGGTTGTTAAGAACGCTGCAACGAGCATAAATGTGAGGGTGGTCATAAGTGCAAGGACCAGTCATAATCACGTTTTTCAGCCCTCTGAGTAATCCCTATGCACGTAGCCATGCCCACCCGGTCACATGACCAGCTAGCCACGCCCACCCGTTCACATGACCAGCTAGCCACACCCACCCGGTCACATGGCCATCACACCACGCCCCCAAATAAGCCATGCCCACAGAACTGGTTGATAAAAATTTTGAATTCTACCACTGCTTGTAAGGTTACTTTTTCATCACCATCATAACCACAAACAGTCACTAAATAAGGCAGTTGCTAAGTGAGGACTACCTGTATATGAAAAGGAGGCTTGGGAGAGAAGAGAGGAATATATAGTGGCCAGTTCTGCTAGCTGAACTATGAATTTCCAGCAGTCACCAAAGGTGTACACATAGCTAATGCATGTGAAGACTCTTGGAACAATATACAAGTACTCCTCAACTTATGACAACAACAGCTCAACATTTCTGTTGCTGAGCGAGACAGTTGTTAAGTGAGTTTTGCTCAATTGTATGACCTTTCTGGCCACAATTATTAAGTGAATCCCTGCAGGGGTTAAATCTGTAAGATGATGGTTAAGTGAATCTAGCTTCCTCATTGACTTTGCTTGTCAGAAGGTTACAAAAAAGATGACATGACCCTGGGACACTGCAACTGTCATAAACATGAGTCAGTTGGTAAGTACTCAAATTTTGATCACATGACCGTGGGGAATGCTGCAATGGTCCTATCACTTTTTTCCCAGTGTTATTGTAACTTTGAACGGTCACTAAATGAACTGTTGTAATTCAAGGACTGTCTATAAAAGTCTTCTTTCCAAATTTATCACTGTCTGGATTAAATTGCCATTTATGGGACTCAACCATTGTCCATTTATCATTTAAGTCTATTCTCCTGCTTCCCATTCTCTTCTCATATTCCTCAGTCCCTCATAAGCTCTCTTATTTTTTGTCCTTGATGGGCAACCCATGCTTCTTGGAACCCATGTCTAGGCAGTGCATTACTGGAATGGAGGAACTATGTTTGTTTTTTAGTACACACCCTCCCCTCCATTTCAAGAAACACATTAGTAAAATATATTAAAGTATATACTAACATAACAATTTGAATGCCCCATGAATAAAGAGTAAGTTCACTTTCTTCTTTTCTCTATAATATGTAGTATTTATCAAGAACTTAGTGAGGAAAATGAGATGTCTGTACAGGCTACGCTAGCATCCTAAAATAATTAAATTATGTCATTTAATCTTGTGCAGACATCCATGCCAGGAACTAAACTTCCCTTCCTTCCCTTCAGAATTAGGAATGATCCATTTATTTATCTGTACCATTATATCACACCTTTCTTCTGTGAAGATCTCCAGACATTTTTCAGGCAATAGAGCCCAGGTGGCGCAGTGGTTAAAATGCAGCACTGCAGTTCAGCTGTTCAAATCTCACCGGCTCAAGGTTGACTCAGCCTTCCATCCTTCTGAGGTCGGTAAAATGAGGACCCAGATTGTTGGGGGCAAGATGCTGAACTCTGTAAACTGCTTAGAGAGGGCTGTAAAGCACTATGAAGCGGTATATAAGTCTAAGTGCTATTGCTATTGCTATAGCAGTGCTTCTCAAATAGTGGGGCGGGCCCCCCTGGGGGGGCGCGGAGCAATGCCAGGGGGGCGCATGACCCCAGGGAACGTGCTTTTTTTTGCCGCAGGGAGTAGGGGTTTTTTGCACCGAACAATAGCAGACAGCACAGAGCAGGAGATATGAAGTGCAGATAACAAACCCTTAAGAGACACCATGGAAGAATATTTAACAGGGATGAAAAGAAAGGAGGAGAGAAGGAGATAATGAGACAAACGTAAGTCTCCTGAAAGTTAAGACGAGGAAATATGATGAAGCGTATGTAGCGCTTGGCTTCACTGTGACAACGGTGGGAGACGAGGAAAGACCGGTATGTTTACTGTGTCTAAAAATGTTGGCAGCGGACAGCATGAAGCCAAATAAATTAAGGCATCACTTAAACACATTGCACCCCAATCACGCCAATAAGCCGCTTGAGTTTTTTCAGCGAAAATGTGCCAAATATTGCAAACAATCGTCCCGGCGGAGAGTTGGGGCGCGCGAAATGTTTACTTCTTCCTGGGGGGGGGGGCGTAACAGAAAATAATTGAGAAGCACTGTGCTATAGGAACATACATCTGCTTCCTTGTCTCAGCACAAGGATTGCCGACTGTTTCCAGAGCACCTGTCTTCGGGCCTCCACCTGTATCTCAGCATCTTAGTGCAGCAGTGACCGCCCAAAAACAACTTAAGGCATTGTGGCTCCATTTGGTTCTACTGGTTTTCTGTTGGATCTTTTCTTGAATCTAGTCCCTGACCCCTTCCATTCAATAGTCCCCTTCTGGCTATAAAGACGACTGGAACTCTGGCTTTTTGCAGCTGCTGCCACCTAGTGGTCAAAATGCTGAACAAGCTGAGAGCACCAAGGACCTCTCATTTTCCGGTTCTTTTGGCAGGAGTAATCACGTTTGTTTGTTTGTTTATTTATTTTGTCAAGTACGTATTGGTAATATACATAGATATAACATTGTTTATATACATAAGATGGGTACTGATAAGAGGGAACATTAGGACAGGGACAGTAGGCACGCTGGTGCACTTATGCACGCCCCTTACTGACCTCTTAGGAATCGGGTGAGGTCAACAGTGGACAGTCTAAGGGTAAAGTTTTGGGGGTTTGGTCCATCTTCCATCTGCCTGGATACTGAGATTGTATCAAATTTGCCTGGCCACTTCCCTTCGCTCGCCTGAGTTGTTCAGTTTTTACAACTCAGTCAGCCAAGGAGACGTTTTTCTAATCAGCTCCAAGCAGATTGAAGTTTTTTTTTACTTTCTCGATGGTATGTTAGTGCTCAGAGAGAGATGGATTGTCCCAAAGTCACTCATGAAGTTTCCATGGCTGGAGTGGGCTTGAATCTGGGCCTCCCATGATTTCAGTGTTTTCAACTTTGGCTTCCTTTTCTGTTTCGCCACATCTGATTTCCTTTTAAAATTAAAATGGGGCCATCTCCTTGAAGCTGATGACACTGGGTTGAGAGAAATTGTAATCCAAAACATTTAGTAAGGCACCAGCTTGGAAACAGCTAAAGCAGAACCTAAGCAATTCCAAAGAGATTGTGCAATTGCTCACAATCATAAGGATTCTTGTGGCACGTTTATTAACACATTTATGATGACATTTAGTGCATTAAAGCCCATTGTGCCAGATACAAATTCACAAATGTTTATGTCACAATAATTTATTTATTGGGTACCATTAGTATTTATTATCATTTATTCATTAATTCTTGTTAATGCTTTGGGGCTGTTTTCAATAGAACTCATCCCGGCTGTGCCCAAACCACAAAACATAACCCTAGTAGCATCAGAAAGTCATTAATTCAGTAACGGCACCATAATAACCTAATAGAAACAACAGAAAGCCGCACACAAAAAAATATAGTTTACTGAAGTGGGGTTTTGGTTGTAAGTCTGACAGGAATCTGTTTAATTTGGAACTAAGAGCCTTTAAGGCAGGAATGAGTATAGGATGTCCACAGGATGCGGTCCCAAAAAATGAAGATGGCTGCCACAATGAAGTTTGATATTCACATAAACAATAGATAGAGCTTCAGTTGTGCCATTGTGGCTGCCATCTTCATTTTTTAGACTATAACTTCTGGACCAGGGGCGGGTTCCTCTTACCTGCCTACTGGTGCGCTGCACACGCATCATCTCGTTTTGCGCGCGCGCACGTCCCCTCGTGAGATTTTGCTTCTGTGCATGCGGAAGAAGCAAAAAAGCCCAAAAATTCCAGAAAAAAGATGCCGCCGCGCGACAGACCAGCGAAGACAGCACCGGAGTCGTTGCGCGCAAATTGAGCAATCGGCTGGCTGCTACTGGTGCAACAGAGTGGACCGCACCAGTAGGAACCCACCACTGTTCTGGACACCCTGAGTAAGCAACATGGTGTCTATAGGTAGTTTTCAACTTACGACCTGTTTGAAGTTACAATAGTCTTGAAATGGGGGACTTATGACCCAGATCCAAAATTCTGACAGTCCCGCTTGCCCGTGGTCATGTGACCATACTTTGAGCCCTTGGCAACATGGCCACATTTACAGCTGTTAGTCGTGCCCTGTGGTCACATGACTGCGTTTTACAATGGTTTTGCTGAAAACTAGTACGTACTTCTGGTTCTCAGCAAAATCACATAGCGAACAATGCAGATTCACTTAACAACCACCACAAAAAACAGGTTGTAAAATCAGGTTGGTTGCATAACTGACCTGTTTTACAACTTATGACCTATGATTATAATAGTAGAAGAGAATATAGCTCAGGGTTGTATTATAGGGTCCTTGGTGCTCTCTAAGCTTGCTTATTTTCTTGCAGATGTTTCATTATCAACTAGGCAACATGTTGGACCCCATAGTTGTAGGCAGAATTCATTTAACAACTTTCTTGCTTAGCAGTAGAAAATTTGGGCTCAATTGTGGTCATAAGTTAAGAATTAGCTGTTGTGCACATGAAGTCCCTAGGGCGCAGCTATGTCTGGTGGCCAAAAATGGACCAGGGGATTGAGGACTGGGTAGCTAGGTGTAATGTGTGCCAATAGTCCAGGCCAGCTCCACCTGCAGCCCCGGTTCAGGAGTGGGACATACCCAGATCACCTTGGTCATGTCTCCACCTCGACCTGGCCGGCCCCTTCCATGGGCAGACCTTCCTGGTACTCTTGGATGCCTACTCCAAGTGGGTAGAGCTAGGGTTAATGAAGTACACTTTGTCTGAAGCAATCATCACCAAGCTAGAGAAACTGTTTGCCACTCACGGGCTCCCTGACACCCTAGTGACAGATAATGGCCCCCAATTTACTTCTGCCACATTCCACTCATTTCTAGCCAGCCAGGGAATCAGTCATGCCACCACGGTGCCAGCTTACCCGGCTGCCAGTGGACTGGTAGAGAGGGCCGTTAGGTCTGCAAAAGAGGCTTTGGGCCCCCTGGGGCACAGAAATTGGCACGCTAGTATTTATAAATAGTGGCACAGCACACCACCCCGTGCCAGACCACAGGTGTAAGTCTGGCCGAATTACTCATGGGTCGCCGTCTCCGGACCCGACTCGACCGTCTGCACCCCGGCTATGACAACTGACAACAACCCCACAATGTAAGCCAGCCCAGAGAGTTCAAAGTAGGAGACCCTGTATTTGCCCTAAACTTCGGGACCGGCCAAAAATGGCTACTGGGACACGTGACACACCTAATGGGACCCTGCTCTTATAGGGTCCAACTGGCCGATGGTCAACTTTGGAAACAACATGTAAATCAACTGCGGCGGTGAGTTCCAGACACGCCCTCTCCGGAACAGGCCCAAACCTTTCCGGGAGTTTCAACTCATCCCAGGGACCTACCAACTCTCCTGGAGCCAGCCAACCCACAACCCGCAGAAACACCAGCGACGCCCAACGTACCAGATCTTACGGTTCCTACAGCACTGACCAGGCCTCCTGTCATGGCTGCTGCCCAGTTGCCAAGAGTCCCAGAGCGCGTTCCAGCAGATCCTCCTTCGGCCTCTAGCCCAGAACTGAGGTGTTCTGGGCAGAGCCGATGTCGCCCAGCGTATCTCTTCGACTACGCATGTGCCATCCGGGAGGTGAGGGGTGTTAAGTCCTCACAGTTACGCCGCCGCCAAAACCTTGCCGGCTGCTTAGTTGAACCTGATTGGCTAAGATGCGAGCAGCCGGTAAGTGGGAAATAAGAGCATCGCTATTGGTTCAAAGTTTGACAGCTCGACTATAAAAGGAGCTGTCAAACCTGCTATTCCCCTGTTCAGTTTCTGAGTTGCTGTTAAGGTGCTGAAGTTAATAAACACGTTCCTGTTCAACTTCTGGTCTCGCCTCCGTTCCTGGCAGCCCCGGTTTCGCGAATGAAACAGATTTATTCATGTTTTTTCCCATATGGATTGTGAAACTTCCATTTATAGGGAGCTATTGCTGTTTCAGAAATCTCTGAAGATCCAGTTTATTCTTCTATCAGAAGGGATAGTTTAGCTCTGTCCTTGAAATCCTGGTGTTATGATGAGCTGAAATACTAATATATCACCATGATGGGCACTGGAGGGGAACATAATCTCTTTCCTTTTTTTGTGAAAAGATGGGTCTGAGCTGTGAGACTAAATTATGTGTCAGTGCTTAGTCACTACTGTCAGAAGAAGAATAATTTGGGGTTCCAACTTGAGTAGAGGCTGCGCAAGAATAAATGAAAATGAGATCCAGACAGCTGTGAGGAAAGGAGAAATATTTATTCCTAAAAGCAAAACATTTTTGGGGGAGCTTGTCCAGGGTGAAGTGTCTGTGTGCTGATTCTAGGATGACACTTTGTGTGTGTGTGTGTGTATAGATACGTTTATTCTTGTCAACATGCAGTTCCACTGGGCGACCTAATTTAATTGACTCTGTTTGTTTGCAGACTGACGGAATAAGAATTATTCCTATCGAGGCGATATAGGATCTTGCTTCCTTGAAGTCATCCTTACTTAGAAAATAAAACCGAGATTCAATTCTAATTAACAAAATATTTATTTCAGTACAAAAACAATAAAATCTCATTTGTTTACATCTCTGCTATAAAATGCGACTTCCTCAGTCGGAAGCCAGAAGAAGAAGGAAGGAGGAGACTTCTGGAATGCACACATGCGCAGTAATACATGTCACATGTCTGCTGATTAGAAAAATACAGTAAACCTAGAAATATGGCAGAGGTGCTCAACTGGCAATGTTCATATCGTGACACAGATCTTATCCTTTGATATATGGGGTTAGGTCTGGGTAACTTATTGGGGGGATTGAGGAAGTTTGAGGAAGGGATTTCCCCATTTGCTATTTTTATTGATTAATTTAGTTTCAGCTTGATCATCAATTATCTAGCGGAGACACTGATTCGCAGACCCTTGTGGATTCTGTTAATATTTTAAGGGAAGATGGAAACAGTATAAAGAGTAAAACATATTTTGATATAAAACTTCTCACACTGCTGATTTGCTTTCAATTCTCTATCTTAAGTTATTGTTCAGAAAGGATAAATTATAGGCTCTGTACTAGTTCTACATTCAAACACGAAAGCATAGCCATTTTTATAGCCTCCAGATGTCAAAAATAATAAAGATAGTCTGAATCAATCCGGACAATTTTTAATCTAAAATCAAGGAATTGACTTGGTTCCCATGAATGACCATCACAGACAAAGTATCCTAACTACATGGTTGGCTTAGATGAAATATCTTGCTCAGAGGCAACCTAATCTGATTGTGGTTTTGCGGTAGTATCTTTCCAGTAGTATATGATCCACCCATCTTTTTTTGAGTTTTCATGGAGATTTCTGAGCGTTCCCTCTACATGAAAAGCTGAACATTGAAATTATATTGCCTAAAAATGGTGGCTTTTTCTATCTTACAAAGAATTCTGGGAATTGTAGATTGATGAGATACCGAGCGTTTTCAGTTAATTAGGATAGTTTATTTAGTGTTTGTATGTTAGTTTTAATGTTTGTTTAATGTTTATTTTGAATTGGCTTATTTATGTTATTTATTATTGATTACGGGTATATTGTTTATTTAGTTTTCATATGCTTTGTAAAACTTTTATTTAAAAAATTAGGATAGTTTATGGGAGGATGAGAAAGACTGTTTAAATAAGCTACAGCTAGAATGCAATGTTTTCACTCTGGGGTTTTTCTGCATATCAGAGATGTAAAATGTCTTGGAGTCTGTCATGGATAATGCATTTATACAAACCTTTGGAGACATTTGCCAAGTGCAAATGAGCAATCTGGCTGAGGTTTTACATTTATAAAGCAATTAAAATAAGAACCTTTTAAAGTTGCTTGGGTAGAAACCACTCCAGATGATATGCAATCTATTGCCATTCAAGAATTATGACCTAAAATTGTTTGCAGCTTTGACAAATCAATAACTTGTGCCTCTTAAATTGTGGATTGTATTGGCTTCTCTGGATAGGATTATTCAGCTCCATACTAGGAATGAGGAAAATAATACGTGGAAAACAAAGCATTGTATTAACATGAGGTTCTTCACACATCTGAAGTTTCCCAAAGGTGAATTGAGAAATCTGTTTTCCTCTTGCAAATTCCAAGATTTCCCCCAGTGGAAATAATGACCTGGTATGTTTATTTATTTATTTGGTAGCTTTTCTATGCCGCCCTACTCCCTCAGGACTCAGGGCGGCGTACAACATTTTATAAAAGAAACTCCAAACAAATTATTAAAAGCACTTAAAAACAGTTAAAATATATATATATACACACCATACATATCTGGGGGAGACATCAGATATAAAATTGTCTCAACTCACTCCCACCTGCAGGAAGAGCCATGTCTTAATGGCTTTTCGGAAGGTCAGCAGGGTGGGGATAATTCAACCAAAGCATCAATCAGATTTAATGTGGACATCTGTACCTAGAAGATAGGTTAATTCTAGTAAGAAATGTCTTAATCATAATTTGTACTTTTAGTTTGTGGTAGTTTTTCTTTCTTTGGTTCTGGCTCTAAAGTCATCCCATGGTTAATTTCTCTGTCTGGAAGAAAAAAAATGTAGATTTTTCCAGTCAGCTTAAGAAAGAATTTGCCTTCTCTTTTGCACTTTCATATATTGTTGAAAAGTAGGGAACATCTGCCTTCTTATGGACACCAGAAATTATAAGGACCTACAAGAGATGGAATAAAACCTTGTGCACGGTGGATTCAAGCTTGTGCACCAAGCCTGTGATTCATGCTTTTGCTTGTGCACCAATCACAAGCATCACAAGCTTTGCTCGTTCTCTTTTTGAAAGTTTCTCCCCTTTTTTTCTTTTCTTTTTTTTGAGATAGGTGGCACTTGGATGAATCTTCTCCATAGTAGCCATATATGCCATATATGCATAGTAGGCATATATGCAGTTCCCTCCATATCACGATTCTGTAAATAACTTAAAATTGTTTTGTTTCAGCAAGTTTTCATCCCACGTGTGACCACAGGCATATATTGTGGGTTTTTCATTTCAGAACAGAACAGAACAGAACAGCTTTATTGTGACTTTGAATGTACACTAATCCACAGGTCTCCAACCTTGGCAACTTTATGAGGTGTGGACTTCAAATCCCAGAATTCCTCAGCCAGCCATGCTGGCTGAGGAATTCTGGGAATTGAAGTCCACACCTCATAAAGTTGCCAAGGTTGGAGACTTCTGCAATCGGTATACATTAAAATGAAATTACATTGCATACAGCTCTCAAAGGGTCTCCGCCTCTAATATAAATATAAACATGACAAGATAAATAATAAATAAATAAATAAATAAATAAATAAATAAATAAATAAATAAATAAATAAATAAATAAATAAGCATGCATGTATCCACATATATTATATTATTTTGAGCTGGATTTCCAATATTGATTTGAGTTTTCATTATCGTAGTTTTTATTTTGTGTTGATGTTGTAGGGTTGGGGCACATTATAAGTAATCTTTGGTTAAGAATGGTAATTGTGACCGGCAACTCCATTGCTAAACAATGTGGTTGTAAAATGCAATATCATATGACTAGGCCAACTTATGACAGCAGATCCATGCTCATTAATCACAATGTCACATGATCATCATTTGTGATTTCCTGCTGGCTTCCCCATTGATTTTGCTTGTTAGAAGGTGGCAGTAAAGGTCACAGGAGGCAATCATGTGACCATGAGACAATATGACCATTGCAATTGTGAGCCGGTTGCCAAGTGCCCAAAGGTGATGATTCAACAGCCACAACTACAAGAAGCTGTTGTAAGTTCCACTTGTTCAGCACTGTCATAACTTTGAATACTTACTGAACAAGTGGCTGTTAACCGAGGACTACTTATACTAAAGAGATAAACAATCTCCCAGGAAGCAAGATCTGGTCAACCAAGGTAACTGTGATAACAGATAGAACAGATAACATGGCAGATGATTGGCAAAGTGTATCTAGTGGCAACTTGCTGCATCATCTGGTGTGGCATCCATAAGTACTCTTGTCTCCCATTAGCACCAAAGCTGGCTTAATGTCTTATGTGAACATTTTCAAGGATTGTGGTCACCAGAGGTAAACTGACTTCTGCCCATTTTGCAATCTCCAGTGCAAATGAATGGCAGGATTTGCACCACACACCAGGTTAAAACGAATTTGTCATGGAAGCTCAGTCTTTGTGGTTAGTTTGTAACTCAGTGCAGTGAAGCCCAGCAATTTGTTAAAGTTCACACTCAGAACTGGATGAATGTGAATAAACTATAGGTTAGCATATCAGGTGAATAGACCTAATCAATTAGGAAAAACTTATCCAGAATCCCCATTTAACATCTGAATTTGAATTCACTTCAGTGTTGGAGAAAAGAAAACCAGGTATTTCTATTTCTAAATAGAAAATCATCCTCTAATCATGCCACATCACTATCAGTATTTTCAAGAATCCCTCCCCAATCTTTATATCCTGGTTTTTACACATATTTCAGACATAAGAGAAAACAGGGAAGTTGAAAAGTTTAATTTTACAAAAGCAGTTTTCTGTAAAATGTTCTTTTTTCATTTCCTTCAATTTGCCATCATTTTTCCTTGCAAGTATTTTAGATTATAATGTGGAGTTAAACCATGGTGGGTTTTTTTTGTTTTCAGTTCTGTTTTTTGTTTAGAATCAGGGATGCTATATAAGAAAGCCAATAGCTTGCAAGATTGAGTTACTGATTTTTTTCCTCAAAACCCAGATTTGGATTCTTTGGAAGGAATGAAAAGTGACTCAACAGCGGCCTCATGTGTTGGATTGGCAGAATAGTCCTACCTTAAATCTGTTTGTTTAAGAAATCCTTGGGGGCATTTCACACTGTAGAAATTCTTACACAATTTTTGTGGTCAGTTATGAGAGTGCAAGAGAAACACTGTCTTTGCACTTCTGAACACTGATTTTAATATAATTGTGTACAGGGGACCAATCTGCATCTGTATTTACACGAATACATATGCATATGTACCAAAGACAAATTCCTTGTGTGTCCAATCACACTTGGCCAATAAAGAATTCTATTCTATTCTAAAAAGAATACGAGAGGACAAAGATGTGTATAAGCAGTCCTCATCTTACAACAGTTCGCTTAGTGACCATTCAAAGTTGTAACGGCACTGAAAAAAGTGGCTTATGACTATTTTCCACACTTATGACCATTGCAGCATCCCCGTGGTCACATGGTTTATATTTGTATGCTTGACAACTGACTCACATTTATGACGGTTGCAGTGTCCTGGGGGTCATGTGATTCCCCCTTTTGCAACTTTCTGACAAGAAAAATGAATGGGGGAACCAGATTCACTTAACAACCATGTTACTAATTTAACAACTGCAGTGATTCACTTAGCAAATGTGGCAAGAAAAGTTGTAAAATGGGGCAAAGCTCATTTTACATATTAACAAATATCTCACTTAGCAGCAATAATTTTGGGCTCAGGCTCAATTGTGGTTGTACGTTGAGGACTACCTATGTCTATTTTCAAGAGAAGGATTTGCAGTTCTCCTTAAATGCTTCCTCCTGCATAAATACTCCATAACATAACAAAGGAGAAGAATCTAATAAGTAAATATATATCGCACTGAGAGCAATAGATTGTGAGGTTTCTGCAATGATTTGCCACTTTACCATGTGTCACTGGGAGGAGGCATTGCACAACGGCAGCAAGAACAGGAGAGCAGTGAGTGAAGACCTGGACCTAAGTGCCACTCTTCCTGGTCTTCTGCCTAAAGAGGCTGCTTTTCTGTTTTTTTTTTTCTGGAAGATTCTACTCTTGGAGAGAAGGATTCAGCAGAACTGATATGAAGCTGCTGCCGATAAATCCATGGATGGTCCATGGCTGTGCAGATGTTCCTTAATAATCTCATCGGAGGTGGATGTAGAGCAGAGGTCTTCAAACTTGGCAACTTTAAGACTTGTGGACTTCAACTCCCAGAATTCTCCAGCCAGCATAGCTGGCTGGAGAATTCTGGGACTTGAAGTCCACAAGTCTTAAAGTTGCCAAGTTTGGGGACCCCTGATGTAGAGACTTGGCCTGGTGTACCTGGGGCTTGGCAGGAAAGAATGATCCTGGCTACAACATATTCTGGACTGCACCAATCGGGACTCGAGGAGTGGAATAGAAAGAGAAGAAAGCTCTGCAGCCAACTGGAATACAGGGTTTGCACCTGATTTTCAGCAGAATTAGGATTTAAGAGAATCTAAACATCTAGCGCCTGTGACTTTATTTTCTTCTTCTTCTTCTTCTTCTTCTTCTTCTTCTTCTTCTTCTTCTTCTTCTTCTTATTATTATTATTATTATTATTATTATTATTATTATTATTCTTATTCTTATTCTTATTCTTATTCTTATTATTATTATTATTATTATTATTATTATTATTATTATTACTTTATTTTCACTAGACATCATAATATGACCTGAGAAGCTCTGAGTTTTTTTGCTGCTCACTGATCTTTATAATAATAATAATAACAGAGTTGGAAGGGACCTTGGAGGTCTTCTAGTCCAACTCCCTGCTTAGGCAGGAAACCATACACTACTTCAGACAAATGGTTATCCAACATTTTCTTAAAAACTTCCAGTGATGGAGAATTCACAACTTCTGGAGGCAAGCTGTTCCACGGATTATTTGTTCTAACTGTCAGGAAATTTCTCCTTAGTTCTAAGTTACTTCTCTCCTTGATTAGTTTCCACCCATTGCTTCTTGTTCTACCCTCAGGTGCTTTGGAGAATAGTTTGACTCCCTCTTCTCTGTGGCAACCCCTGAGATATTGGAACACTGCTATCATGTCTCCCCTAGTCCTTCTTTTCATCAGGCTAGACATACCCAGTTCCTGCAACCATTCTTCATATGTTTTAGCCTCCAGTCCCCTAATCATCTTTGTTGCTCTTCTCTGCACTCTTTCCAGAGTCTCAACATCCTTTTTACATCCTTTTTACACATTTGATCTGGGCTTCTGGCTAGAGAAATCCCAAGTTTGAGCGTGTGTCCAGGACAAGACTATTTCATCAGGTTTAGAAAATATTTATGAACACGTTGGTCATTTGATCGTGTATTTTGTGGGCTGTGGAGACCCTCCACTCTTAAAGGATATTGGGAAGCCCTGTTGATTTCAAAATGCTGGTGTATTGCACCGTAACAGTGAGCTCGGCATTCAGGTTTGCTCTGGAATCTTGCAAGGGAATTATACCCACCTCTCAGCTTTGTATCAGGCACCTAGAGGAGTGTCAGGAGGCATAAGGAGCTTCCAAAGAGCCCTGGTGGCACAGTGGTTAAAAGTGCAGTATTGCGGGCAAACTCTGCCCACAGCCTGGAGTTCGATCCTGATGGAACTCGAGATTGACTCAGCCTTCCACCCTTCTGAGGTCGGTAAAATGAGGCCCCAGATTGCTGGGGGAAATATGCAAATAATTCTTACATTATAAACAGCCCAGATAGTGCTATAAAGAGCCATGGAGCGGTGTATATAGGCCTAAATGCTATTGCTGCTGCTATAAGCCATGTTTGCATTGATGTTGCATTTGTCACAAAGCCCCTTGAACATGCTATGTTCACCCTTGGTTTTCTGGTTTGTTTACTCTCCGTGATCATAGCATTATTTTGTGAGCATATAAATGTAATGCCTCTGCCAAGAGCCATAGAAATCCAGTGCTTTAAAGATGGAATAAATAAATCGATACCCCCCCCCACAAGGGAATTCTTATTTCACCCACTTTCAACATGAATAAGATGATGAGAAAAGTCCCGTAAATCTGTCTGTTTTGGACCAATGCCTAGATTAGTGGTTCTTTGTCCAAATGAGAAGTCTGAGATCAGAGTTTGTAGCTCTGTCAGAGCCCATAGATCAGCCAGAATCCCAGTAAAGTTTAATAATAAAGCCTATTTTCATGCAGAAATGCTGCCAGGGGTATTAACATGAGACCTTGTGCAAACAAGAGCTCTTTTCTGTAGAGAAGAGGTTCCCTTGGCCTCGATTCTGGAGTTGCATAGCTTGGATAGACCTATAACTCTGCAGCTCAGTTCACAAATCCTGTAATGCCGTAATGTCCTTGGTCTCACTCCGCTTGAGGCGCTGGATTCTGGATGAAGCTGTTACGGTTTGTAGAAGCAAGATTTAGAATTTCATGTTATCCAAATCTAGCCAATCGTGGTTTATTTATGAAACACTGGCTTGGCTTGATAAGTCCGACCTGTAACTAGGGGACAGGGAAGGGAAGTATAGCATTTATTCATTCGTTCATTCACTCCATTCTGTTGTAATTCTTGGGACTTACATGTTCCTCCAATCAGTCCAACTCACAAACTTCCCAATGCAGTAACTGCATTAAACATAAGATAAATATAAATGTAAGAACTAAATTATCAAGCAGGCTGGTTACTTCATGAGTTTGAGGAGTTTGGGATGTAATGATACATACATTTCTTCTTCGAGCGTGGATTGGAGTAGATAGAGAGTAGGGAACTACTGAAAGCAAAGTATGTTTTCCAATGTATTTGAGATTCTGATATACTGTAGACTAAAAAAGAAACTTGGGGCCCTTTAAAGACCAGCACACCTATTCAATTTGCTCTTCTAAAGTGCACACAATTCTGTGTGCACTTTAGGGCTACCCATCTGGAGACACTGTGATGCACAATCCAGGAAAGAGCTGTGAATTTTACCTAGTTTAAAATCCAGTCCAATGGAAGAGAAGTTGCAGAAGGAAGTTTAGATCCAGACCGAGTTAATAAAAGATGGCTCCTTTAAATTCATATGAGCTCAGGTAGAAGGACCACAAACCACGCCTCTTCTTCCCCAGCAGATCCAGGGCACGTCTGGCCAGTTATAAATGGATCACGCGTTGCTATTTTTAGCTTAAGAGAGGCTTGTAAATATAAAAGGGTATAAAGTGCAAACGTAGCAACGGCAGGGTTTGTTTGCTTTACTCCCTCTCTTCCCCCCCCCCCCTCTTTCTTCTTCTTGGCAGGAGGGCGTTTCGGAGGGGAGAATGAAAGCTGGAGTTAAAAGAGGCTTGTTGGGTGATCAGATGGGGACTTTGCACTCTGCACTACTTCCCCATCTCAAAGGCAGCATGGATTATGCAGGGAGGAAAGGAGTGTGTGTGTGTGTGTGTGTGTGTGTGTGTGTGTGTGTGTGTGTGTGTATGTGTTTTCATGGACTCTTTTGAGAAAGTAGTCTTGCCAAATTCCTTGTGCTGGGGAAGGGAGAGCCCTGTGCGAAGAGTGTAGAAGGAGTGGGAGAGAAAAGGAAGGAAAGGCTATGATAGAAACTACAAGGAAGCATTTGTGAAGGAAGAACAAAGGGTGGAGGAGCAGAAAAGAAGCATCAGCTTGGAACTAGCTATCACAATAACATTAGGCACGCATGGTTAGGCCCTTGTGTTCTGTGGAGGCATGGATCTTTTTTTAAATAGTTATTTTATCATAAAAAGTAAAACAGAAACAAACAAACAAAACAAAACAAAAACATGCATTCAACACTAACAACAAAAAAGGGGGGAGAAGTCTGTTCATTTGTATGGGGTGCTCAGGGAGGGGTAGCACCTCTGGTGTAGGGGCATGTCGTGTCCTTTTACGGCAGCTCATTTTAGGGCAGCTTTTAGGGCAGCTCATTCACCTTTGGTCCCCACCTGTCACTCATCTCTCACCTGTGGCTCCTAGCAGCTGTAGCATGTGCAGCGGCCACACCCCGGGCAACAGCTTCGACAGGCTGGCCAAACCAGGTTGAGAGTAGCCGTTGGGTCATTGACCTTCGGTGAGATAGGGACTTGTCTATCCCGAGCATGTGAAGTCAGATTCCGGCAGACTGAGCGGATGAAACCTACTAGAATAGGACAACGGTCATGAAAGCAGTCTCTGCAAGTGATGTGGTACGCTAAGAGCACGGCAAGACACGAAAGACGCCCTGGTCAACCACTGCGCCCAGCCCATCTCCAACTGTCTCGACTCTTGTCCTGCTATTTGGAGCAAGATGGAATCTGGGAAGAGAGAGTGAGGCTGACTATGCGCACCTCTCTCTCTCACTTTAATCCAATTCACTCGCAAGTCTTGACACCCCCCCAATTGATAGATGTCAAGGTCCTCTTCGAATACGATGGACGAACATCAATCAATCAATCAAGGGGAAGTATTTTTCCCTTTTTTTCTTTTTTGCTGTAGGTATTAATTCTGATCGTAAGTCAAATCTCTTTATTAAGTCAAACCTGATTTAGTGGGACATTTTGTGACCATTTGAAATAACTTGGCCATTCCCTTCTTCTGACTCTTACTTCCTGGTCTAGGCTACAGCCCTGGGATCTCTTGATAATTTTCTTTCAGGTTCAAAGACTAACCGCATTTGATCTTTCTTAGGAGCACCAGCGAAGAGTGCCACCTAATCAGTTGTGCCAAAGCTGCCGTTATTGTACAATTACTTCCCCTTAAGAGTGTGCAAATGAACAAACTTTTGCTTTTGCATTTTTGTTCAAACCAGCTTTCTGTACTTAGTGAAGGTGTAATCCCCCAAAAAACTGGAGGCTCTGGCTTTAGAATAGAATAGAATAACAGAGTTGGAAGGGACCTTGGAGGTCTTCTAGTCCAAATCCCTGCTTAGGCAGGAAACCCTACACCACTTCAGACAAATGGTTATCCAACATCTTCTTAAAAACTTCCATTGTTGGAGCATTCACAATTTCTGGAGGCAAGTCATTCTACTGATTAATTGTTCTAACTGTCAGGAAATTTCTCCTTAGTTCTAAGTTGCTTCTCTCCTTGATTAGTTTCCACCCATTGCTTCTTGTCCTGCCCTCAGGTGCTTTGGAGAATAGCTTGACTCCCTCTTCTTTGTGGCAACCCCTGAGATATTGGAACACTGCTATCATGTCTTTTCATTAAACTAGACATACCCAGTTCCTGCAACCGTTCTTCATATGTCTTAGCCTCCAGTCCCCTAATCATCTTTGTTGCTCTTCTCTGCACTCTTTCTAGAGTCTCAACATCCTTTTTACATCGTGGCGACCAAAACTGGATGCAGTATTCCAAGTGTAGCCTTACCAAGGCATTATAAAGTGGCATTAACACTTCACGTGATCTTGATTCTATCTCTCTGTTAATGCAGCCTAGAACTGTGTTGGCTTTTTTGGCAACTGCTGCACACTGCTGGCTCATATTTAAATGGTTGTCCACTAGGACTCCAAGATCCAAGATTCTCAGCTAGAAGGCCTGAATGCTAAATTGGGATGAATACAGCACTAACATGAGAGCTAAAACTATAAAATTCGAATTATAAAAGCAGCATTCATCAAACTAGTTTAAAGCATATCATGAAGCTACGAGCTATTTTTGAATAGCATGTACGAATTCTTTGTGTGCGGCTGCTGAACAGAAGCGTGCTGGCTGGAGAATTGTGAGAGTTGAAGTCCATGCACCTTAAAGTTCCTAAGGTTGAGAAACACTGCTATAACTGGGAATTTCAAGCATTACAGACCCTCCCCAAAAGGGCCTGGAATAGGTTTATTATCCCAGATCGCCTATGGTCCCTTGAGACCTTGTTTCTGGCCAACTTATAATTTATGATGTGGCAAAAAAAGGAAACAATATATAAATTACACCACAAGAAGATTATATTGTCATTAAATACAAACCTTGATCCCCTTCCCACCCACTAATTTGGGGTGGTGGAACTTTTAGCATGCTGTTCAAATGTCAGATTTGCCTTTTAGCCTGAAAAATAGTTTTTGAAGGGGGAAGGGAAAGGAAAGGAAAGGAAAGAAGGAAAGGAAAGGGGAGGGAAGGGAAAGGAAAGGAAAGGAAAGGAAAAAAGGAAAGGGAAGGGAAGGTAAGGGAAAGGAAAGGAAGGAAGGAAAGGAAAAAATGAAAGGAAAGGAAAGGAAAGAAGGAAAGGGAAGGGAAGGGGAAAGGAAAGGAAAGGAAAGAAGGGAAGGGAAGGGAAAGGAAAAGAAAGGAAAGGAAAGAAGGGAAGGAAAGGAAAATTTAGCCTATGACTGATTGTGAGTGTGTCTGTGCACACAGGCTTGTGTGTGTAAAGAAAAAGTAAGCTGGGTGGGGCTGGAACAGGAGAAGCTGCCATGTGAAAAATGAGGTGTGTTTGGAGCCAAGAGAAACATGGAGGGGGGTGAAGGGGGAGAAGGAGGAGGCAAGGGCTGCCTGGGGCAACTGTGGGGAGAAATTACTTGTTGCCAGGATGAGGTGAAGGTTCAGCAGCCTTGTCTAAAAATAGCAGCAGCTGTGTTAAAAATAGAAGTTGTTGAAAATGTGTGGTGGAACTTTGTAGGAACTTCTTTCCTTTCCTTTCCTTTCCTTTCCTTTCCTTTCCTTTCCTTTCCTTTCCTTTCCTTTCCTCTCCTCCTTTCTTTCTTCTCTCTTCCTCCCTCCCTCTTGGAATATTATTTTCCTCCTCCAATTTGTAAAGTGTTGAGGGAAATTGGAAACACCAGCAATACAACCAAATACTTGGCATTGTTACATTATGCAGGGGGTTTCTGGTCAATTTTGAAGGTGTACAAATAGAGCACCGGGGTGGGTAAGGGAGTTTTAAATTGATAATTTTTAAAAAGTTACGTATGTGGGGGAAACATGGTACGAAAAGTATGAAGGAAAAAAGGGGTTATCAAGAAATTTGAGTAAAAAATTCTGTCATTAATTTAGGAAGGGCCATTTGCAAAGATTTGGGGAGATATGACTGATCCTCCCCCTGCCTTCCAATTTTCCCCTTTGTCCAGTTTAAGAGAAAATAAGGGTTATTTTGACTTAGATAAGTGAGGCAACAGGGTGCAGAAATCAGGCAGGCAGGCAGACCAGAATATCAATTCTGCACTGGCTCTTTAAGGGTTTAAGAATAGGAAAGTTGTTAAAATTAGGGGGCTCCCCCCCAATCTCTTAGAAATGTACTAAAAGAACATCTTGAGCTTATGCTCAACTTTCAAACATCCCTATTCTGAAAGCATATGAACAAATTTGATACTGTTATAGCAAATTTGGTGAATTTTCATGCTAGTTGTTTAGGATAAAATTACGGGGAACATCAAGAGTGCCAAACCTCTCCTGTCTCTTCTCTCTCCTAATTTACAACAATTAATATTAATTTTACATAAATCATTTGTGGGATGTTTCAGTTACTTTATATCTAAGCCTTCCATGTTATTTTCCCCCCTAGTCTAAGGTGACCAGACGTCCCGATTTTGGCGGGACAGACCCGCTTTTTCATCATTTGTCCCGCGTCCCGCCCGTCCTCTAAAAAGTCCCGATTTTTTGAAAGAATGCACGACTAGGGCATTCTTTCAAAAAATCGGCCTGAAAGGCAGCAGGCCTCTCAGCTCGGGCCGGCCGTGGGCGGCATTGGCGGCGGGCGGGCGTCCCGCGTTGTTGACTCCTCCGGCGGCGGCTGGAAGCTGGGGGGAGGGGGAAGGGAGGCTGCTCCTCCACTCCTTCCCCCGCCCCATCCCTAGCCCCGCCCTCGGAGGCGCCACTGCTGTGAGCTTACGAACGGCGCAAACAGCCCTTCCTCGTCCCCCTCCCCTTTAGTCTACCGCAACTCACAAGATTGTTGCGAGGGGAGGAAGCCAGGCGTCCCACTGCCAACGCTCGCGACAAATAGCCTAACAATGCGAGCAGCAGCGTCCTGTTCCCGCTCGAGGCTTTACGTTGCGCGCGCGGCCTCTGGTTTTTCCCCACTTCCCTCTGGGAACTTGGTTTGTTTTAAAAAAACAAAGCCTTCGCTAATAATCCCCCCTCCCTTCATTGCCGTAGAAACCGATCTTGGCGGAAAATAAACAATAAGAAGCGTAACTGAACAGCATTAACCCATCCGGAACTAGGCGAGGGAGGGGGAAAGGGAGTAAAGCCAAAAGGAAGTTCTGCCTTTTCCGCTTCTGGCTGACCAATCATCATGCAGAAGTTCGGAGAGCGGTGCAGGATTTAAATTGCCGAAGCTTTGGCGTCCTGCGTTTCGGCTGCTGGGCGCGGTTTCTACGTGAAAGGTTGCAGAATGGCTTCTGCTGCGGAAAGAGGTGGGTGGGATTGGGGAGTGGGATTCAGTCTCCCCAAAAGGAGAGACTTGATGGTTCTTATGCTTTCCTGTTGCCATCCCCCTTGCACAAATGGTGCTGTTCAGTGAAAACAGCCTTTAAAAAAAATTTCAATTCCTCAAGACCTTGTTCTTCCCCCCGTCGCCTCGCTGCCGCCGTTGCCCTGGGGCCGGGCGGGCGACCGGGAGACCGCGGCGCTTGGTTGCTTGGAGCAGGTAAGCTGCCGGCTGCCTCCTTTCCCCGTCTCCCGCCTCCCCTTCGGTCGGGCTGCCAAGCAACGAACGGGAGGTGGGAGACGGGGAAAGGAGGCAGCCGGCAGCTTACCTGTCGCGAGCTCCAGGCATCCAAGCGCCCTCCCACCTCCCCCCCACCCCACCTGGACGCCGACATTTGCTGTTTTGCCCTCTGCGCATGCGCAGCGTTCTGCGCATGCGCAGAGGGCAAAACAAATGGCGGCGCCCAGGCGGCCCCCCCCGTCCCGCTTAAAAATAAAAAAATCTGGTCACTTTGCCCTAGTCTGATGTAATAGTCAACAAAATGGGAGTGCTGATAATTTCCAGACGCAAGACGCAACATATTCCAAGGAATCTTCTACTGTTTTTATAGTTCTGTGGTTTGGGTGGATTGGAATGAAATAAATTGATTAATTAAAAGTGATTTATCATTTCCTCTTTCCTCTCTAAAATATTCCCAGTACAAAGATATCACATTGATAGCTTAAAAGCTGTGTCGTATTTCTAAAATCTGATCTTAAACCACCTTCCTTCCAAGTTTCTCTGCCCAGTTGTGCAGTTTGAGATAGAAGGATGAAACAGAAAGTGTCACTATTTAAAGAGCTTAAAGGAGGGATAGGTTCTAACCTCACCACCCGTTCGCTTCCTCCCGTGCTGCGTGGGGGGGCGCATTGTGCGCCCCATGCGCATGCACAGTGCCGTAAACCAAGCTTCTGCGCATGTGCAGAAGCAAAAAGCAAGATAGGTGCCACCAAACGAGCCGGTTCGGGGACGTGGCCAACCGGCGATCGCTCCCAGTTCGATGAGCGGGAGGAAATTCCCGCTACCGGTTCTATAGAACCGGTCCGAACTGGGAGCTATCCACCTCTGGCTTAAAGCTTTTGGTTAGTAGCATCATTTTTTATTTTTACTTTTTAAGATAAATTGTACATTCCCACACTTTTTTCCATAGATCTTTTTAAAAAAATTATATGTTATACAAGTAAAGCCTATAATCATTTAATTGCATAGAAAATAGAAAACATTCCTGTCTGCAGGAGGAGGGAAGTATTCTAACAGAATGCAGAAATGTGTTTTGTTGAATCTGAGCTATACATTTTGAGGGGAAGAAAGAAGACAATAGTGTTGGTATTATAGAAACATATAAGTCTCTAGACTTTGGCGCTATAGGACAAAGAAATAATAGATTTGCTTTTCTTATTCCCAGTCTATAAATCCAGGAAACACCTAAAATCTGATTATTTAACAATGAATTCAAATATAATGTACGTACTTGACTATTTGCTGGACTACTGAAAAACATTCTGTGCATTTAATCACTATTAAAATGATAATATGAACTCAATAGTATCAGGTCTGTCCTAGGAACACTTCTTGTATTTTCAAAATACAACTTGCTCTGAATTTTTTTCTCCTTTACTCCAGATGCTGATAAAGTAATGGAAAGTGAAGTAAAGTAATATTCTAAATATACTTCAGGCATATACTACCCTTCTTTAGGTTTACTTGGCAATATGTTTTACTTGGTTCACTGGGTTTTCCAGTGAATTTTCAAAAGAAAAGTTCAAAGAATTCAATTCTGTCCTTTCCCATGTAGGGTTCTAGGTAAGATATCTGATTATATTACGGATATCCTGCTCCATGACTCACAGATTAGTGAATTTATGTCTGACCTACAATTGATGTTGAAAAAGAAACTCTCTAATGAGCAAATGGCCCAAATAACATAAACTCTGTTTAGTTTTTGATTTTTCTCTTTCTCTAGCTAGCAGCTATATATGAAAACTCAATTTCTGACAGAGCTATCAAAATCGGAGAATCTATTAACTCCATTTTTGTTTCAATATTTCTTTAGTATTTAATAATATGAATAACTGTTTTAGTAACAGGAAGTTGGAATAAAAATACTCCTGTATTGATAAATTGAATTCTCAACTAGGTGTTTATAACAAACACATTGCATGCATATTGCATATGTTGCCTATAGTTTCCATTTATGGATTTTTTTAGACTTAACTCCTTTATGGACAGTTTTCACCAATATAGTAGCAATATTCACTAAGGTTTCATAGAATCTTAATTTTCCTGCCTTTATTAGGAAATTTGACCAATGAAAAATATTTCAGTTTGTATAAGAAAGAGAGAGAAAACATGCAATTCTTGTAAAATGCTGCTTCCAAATAAAAACATAACAAATAATGATGAGGTTAGTACGTAATATGTGGGCTGACAGGAATGGTCATTAAGACAGCATTTGTAACATACTTATTGTTGAATAAATTTTGATGAACTGCATGAGGCTTACTTTTGAGAAACACACAAAGGATTCTTTTGCACATTGTAAAGAACAAAAAAAAGTTGTTAGGAAAAATTATTCGCTGCTTTGTAGTTTTGAGACAAATAATTCAGATGCTTAAAGGAAGGAATGAAAAAGAGAAAAAAGTATTCTAATTATGAGTGATAACTTGGTTTATGAAATTAGAACATATGCTAAAATATTTCATATTCTCTCTCTTTTTTTTATAAGTGTTGGTATTACATTTCTCAATATCTGTACATAACCATTCATTTAGTAAAATTTAAGATGTTTGTTTTATAAACTCGGCTGCTGAGTTCTGCCAGTAATATGTAAATTTGATGAATAAAGATCATTACTCAAAATGTTCCTGCATTTTAGAATACATTATTTAGTAATCTAAATTAGATTTCATGTAAAACAATTTACTAAATTGCTATGTTATAGGAAGAAAAGAAGGACATTACTAAGCCATTCATCTTCAAATTAGCAGAAGCTTCTCACATCGCTGAAAGAAAGTAGGTAGGGGCCTCTCAGCAACTAGATGGGAAACCTGATAGAGGTTGCATCTATACTTCCATGATGTGTTCATTTATTTAATTTGTATGGCTACCTGTCTCACCATAGCAACTCTGGGTGGCTAACCGCAGGTCACTACTACCGGTTCGCCCGAACCGGCAGAATACCACCTCTGGTCATGTGATAACCTTTTCTGATTTTTTGACAAGCAAAGTCAATGGAGAAGCCAGATTCACTTAACAACCGTGTTGCTAACAACTGCGGTGACTCACTTAACAACTGTGGCAAGAGAGGTCATAAAATAAAACTCACTTAACAGATGTCTCACTTAGCAATGGAAATTTTGGGCACAGTTGTGGTCGTAAGTCAAGGACTACCTGTATTTCCCCCAATAATCTGGATCCTCATTTTATCAACCTCAGAAGGATGGAAGGCTGAGTCAATTTCGAGTGGGTGAGAATCGAACTGCTGGCAGTCAGTAGAGTTAGCCTGCAGTACTGCACTATAACCACTGCACTACCATGGCTCTCCAATGCTAACAATAAAAACCACAACGTCGCATACACTCAAGCTAACCTCCTGGCCCCCACACCTGGAAGTACAGCCAAGTCTTTGAAGCTTTCTGAAAAGCTGGCAAGATTAGGGCATGTCAAAACTCATGACAAAAGGCATGTCAAAACATGGACAAAAATTTATGAGCCGAGGTGGCGCAGCGGTTAGAGTGCAGTACTGGAGGCCAATTTAGCTGACTGTGATCAGCAGGTCAGCAGTTCAAATCTCACCGGCTCAAGGTTGACTCAGCCTTTCATCCTTCCGAGGTAGGTAAAATGAGGATCCAGATTGTTGGGGGCAATATAAATATACATTGCTTACTGGTGTAAACCGCTTAGAGAGTGCTTGCACTTTGAGGCGATATATAAATCTCACAAATAAATAAATAAATAAACTCAAGGGCACCGTGTTATAAAAGGTTGGTTCTGCAACCGAAAATGGCTGCTTTCTTGGTCCTGCTAGTCAACAACCATTAGTTGTTGGGGCCCAGGGCATGCCTCTCCTGTGGTACCTGGTGTGGTGGGTACAAACATTTAGAGAGAGATAGTCCTACAAATGGAGGCACTTATGATGGTGTTTGTGATAGAGGCAAATTGTGCTCTTAAGTGTAATAAATGGTAATAAATAAAGAACTAGGAGCTCATATTAAGCCACAATATAATTCATTTGTTGGAGCACACTTAGTAAATACACAAATAGCATTTTGTTAATTCTGGTTAATTCTAGTTCACATCTTGTGTGAACTAGACGTGTTAGGAAAGCCCTGTTTGTAGCCACAAGTGAGTGACGATTGAGTACATAAGACATAGGGAATTCCATTCCTAATCTTAATTCTTACCATCAACAGTAAAAGAACAAGCAGTCAAGAAACATGCTGCAGACTAGCACTCAGCAGAGCAGACACAAGAGCCTTGAAAATGCTGTTCAAATGCTGTAATGCAGGGCTGTCAAACTCGCGGCCCGGATGCATCATGCGCTGGCCACACCTACGCCCGGGTTAGCGAAGGGAAAAAAAGTCCCGATACATCACGTGATGCTGCCGCGACGAAGTGAGTTTGACACCTGTGCTGTAATGTATCTATACCTACACAGATCAGATTCAGGCAAGCCATGGTATTCCTTACACCAGTGATGGCGAACCTTTTTTTCCTCGGGTGCCGAAAGTGCATGCATGTGCACTATCGCACATGCGCGAGTGCCCACACCCATAATTCAATGCCTGGGGAGGGAGAAAACGGCCTCCCCTGACCCCCCAGAGGCCCTCTGGAGGCCAGAAATGGCCCATTTCCCAACTTCTGGTGGACCCGGTAGGCCCATTTTTCGCCCTCCCCAGGCTCCAGAGGCTTCCCTGGAGCATGGGGAGGGCAAAAACGCCCTCTCCCATCCCCCGGAAGCTGAAAACGCCCTCCCAGAGCATCTGTGCAAGACAAAAATCAGCTGGCCGGCGTGCACATGCGCGCTGGAGCTGAGCTAGGCAATGGCTCGCGTGCCGGCAGATATGGCTCCGCGTGCCACCTGTGGCACGCGTGCCATAGGTTCGCCATCACTGCCTTACACTATGGAAGTGAAAGTTAGTCTCTTAAATGCCAAGATGTGAAATGTTTTGTCCCTTTTGAACGTTGCTGCTGGAGAAAACACCTGAGAATACTGTGAAAAGCCAAGGAAATCATTGAACAAATGAACCCAGAATTCTGACTAACACAAACTGACCAGACTCAGATTATCCTACTTTATACACATTACGTGAAGATCTGGTTCTCTGGAGAAGGCTCTAATGCTGGGAAATGTTGCAAGGAAAGAGAAGATGATGACCAGCAGGAAGGTGGATGGACACAGTTTATAGTAATGATGAGTGTACGGGCAACAGCTGAAGGAGCAGGTTAGGGACACATTGTCATGGAGAAAATCTATCTTAATTACTAACAGCTGACAATGATTTGATGGCATATAATTAATAATCAAAGAAAATGAAAATGTAAGGCAGACCTATGGGGAAGTGAACTCTCAAGGCAGAGATATGGATAGGTAACTTAAGACTAGGTTAAATGTTCCTACCGAGGCTCCTTCTTGAAAAAGCAATGGATTGGATAAAGATGTAGATATATTTAGAAAAGATCCATTGAAGTTGGTGAGAGCTTTATTAGTTGGAAGAAGCATTTCCCAGGCAGAGGTGGGTTCCTGCCGGTTCGGGCTGGTTCTATAGAACCAGTAGTAAAAATAGGGACTGGTTCTCAAACTGGCAGTACCGGCAACCTGGCCATGCCCCCGAACCGGTCCCCCGGTCACTGCTTGCTCACCCACCAGACACATCCGTCGGACGGCAAGCTGATCGGAGCTGGGAAGCGGTTGGCTGGCAAAGAAGCCTCTGAACTGCCTGACCACAGGGTGCTGAAAAGTCAGCCAGTGAAAAGAAAGCTGCGCATATGCGAAGATGGCAGTAGCAACCAGAGGTCTTTTCGGTGCCCTGCGCCAGTGGCTGGGTGAAAAAGAAGCCTCTCGGCTTCCAGGTTCAGCAGCAAGCTCGGTCCCTTCACAGGGTTGCTTTTCTCCACGCCCGAGAAAGATCAAAAGGCACGGAGCAGCCTTTAAGGATAAAGTCGGCGTAGCCACCTAGAGTTAAGAAAATGAACCACTGAGGGAAGGAGCCCCCTGAAGCTGCCGGTGTTGCAGCTGCCCCCCCTCCCCGCAGCTTGGAGCTCCAAGCGGAAGAGGTCCTCGGCTGTTGTGAAGAAGAAGCAGCTCTGGGTGCGCCATGCCCGCTTCATTCTCTTTGAGAGCTGTTTTGCAAACAAGGTGCAAAGTGGCTCTCAAAGAGAAGGAAGTGGGCGTGGTGCAACCAGAGCTGCTGCTTCTTCACAACAGCCGAAGAGGAAGAGTTCGCTCAGGAGCGACGCTGGCGAGGAAGGCAGCCAAGTCGGAGGGAGGTGTAGCCCGAGCTCTCTGGGACGGGTAAACAAGTGTGGGGAGACAAAGGGGAGAGAGAAGAGAGAGCACTGGACAGAAGCCACAGGAGGAGGGTGGCGGCTCTTCTTCTATGCCCCTGCCCAGAGAAGGATGCTCTCAAGGCAGCTCTCCACCCTAATCCAGAGGCGGCTGGGAGTTGCTCTCACCCTTGGGCAACAGCTCTGCTTGCTCCCCTCCTCAAGCCTGGCAAGGAAGCCCACTTCTCCCGCTAGATCCACCCAAGGAAGGAGAGAGAGAGAGAGAGAGCCAGGCGGCTCGGCTAAGCTGCCTGTCCCCGAGATAGAAGAAGCAGCAAGCAGCAGGCCGCCACCTCTTCCAGGTTAGCCTTAAACTCCACCCCACACCGCCTGAGAAAAGGAGCTTTATTTTCTCGCTCGTGCCGGGGAGCGTAGTGGTCTCTGCCCTTAACTGCTTCTTCTGGCTCGGGGAAATGGCAAGGGCTCCATTTCCAGTGTCTGGTGCAGAGGCCAGCGTGCTCCGATCAGCCTCTCATGACAGCAACACGGAAGAGCAGTCGGGAGGGGGGAAAAGCACCCCCAAGGTGGAGAAGGAAACCAGGCCAGCCTCAAAAGCCAAACAATTAGCTGTACTGAAAGGCTTTGTGGGGGGGAGCAGCCCATCAGCAGAGGCGCTCTCTGAGAAGGACGGGAGAGGCTGGCTGCTGGTCTGCTGCCCCATGGAGCAGCGGCTCCACATGGCCTGAGTGCCGGTCTCTGCCATGTGTGTGTGTGTGTGTGTGTGTGTGTGTGTGTGTGTGTGTGTGTGTGTGAGAGAGAGAGAGAGAGAGAGAGAGAGAGAGAGAGAGAGAGAGAGTGAGAGAGGTGTGTGTGTGTGAGAGAGAGAGAGAGAGAGAGAGAAGGAAAAAAAGAAAGAGAAAGAAAAAGAGACTGAGAAAGAGAAAGAAAGGAAGGAAGAAAGGAAGAGGAAGGAAGGGAGAGAGATTTGTAACAGTATGCGAAATTGCTCCGTGCTTCTGAGCAGCCTCCTTCTAGCTAGCGGAAATTTCCAGTGCTTCCCTCTTTCTTTCTATCACTGACTAGTGTCCCTCACCCAGGTCTCTGGCTGCCCAAGGCAGAATGAAAAGAGAGACACAACACGTGCACAGAAACCTCACCTCCCTCTCCAGTTATCACACTGAAAGAAACCCAAGTTCAATGCGCTTTCTTCCACTAATCTCTCTGGTATTAAAGTGACCGGGACTCCCGTCTCTCTTTCACAGCATCAGATCGCACTAAAGCAACCCCCAGTCTTGCCCTGACTACAGAAGGAGATACTTTTCACTTCCTGTTAGCTCCCAGATTTTCAATCTTTTCCTTTTCTGCAAGGAGAGAGAGAGAGAAGAAAGAAAGAAAGAAAGAGACAGAGAAAGAAAGAGAAAAAAAGAAAGGAAGAGAAGTGTGTATGTATGTGTGTGTGAGAGAGAGAAAAGAGAGAGAGACAAAGAGAAAGAAAGGAAAGAAAGAAGGAAGGAAGGAAAAAGAAAGAAAGAAAGAGGGAGGGAGGGAGATATAGAGACAAGAAAGAGAAAGAAAAAGAAAAAGAAAAAGAAAGAGGGAGAGAGAGAAAACTCTATTATTTTTAATTGTTCTATTATTTGTCATGTGTGGATATTTTACACTGTCCCTACACCTAGAGTGATTTTACTGCCTTTCTTTTGCCCAGGGCTACCACATATTTTTCAGGCATATACATGCATTCAATGTCTATAGTCCAAAGCATAAATATGTGTGTGTTTATTTTGTACATCAGGTTGCATAAGTCCAGCTTAATATGCTATCCCTGGTATGTGATGTTTTGTATACACACAGAGAAAGAAGCACTCCTGTGATCTTTGACTTTTAGGCTTGCTGTCAAACATCAGCCATAATACTAATTACTGTTTTGAACAATATGCAGGTTGTATTACACAAATGGCTATTTTATATGTGAAATTATTATGACTGAAATATTTCTGCACCTATATTGGTTCTCACTGTCAGAAAGTTTATCCTTAGTTTTAGGTTGCTTCTCTGTTCAGTTTCCATCCATTGCTTCTTGTTTTGCCTTCTGGTGCTTTGGAAAATACATTGCCCCCCTTCTTTCTGGCAGCCCCTTAAAAGCCTGTTGCCTATCACACTCTTGGGCAAAGCGTGTGAGCCCTTTCCTCCTTTCAGTGGTCCATGAAAGTACATCTATAGTATGTAGATAATAAAGTTGAAAAAGGTGAACAACATTTTTACAGAACTATAGATACATTGGGGCTGGGTATGACAAGAAATGGCTGGGAGGGGAGGGGCCAGGTGAGGCGCCCCTTGACGTGAGTGACATTGAGTTGGCCATGCCCACCCAGTCACATGACCATGAAACCACACCCACCATCACATGACCATCAAGCCATGCCCACAAAATAAGCCACGCCCACAGAACCGGTAGTTTAAAAATTTTTAGAACCCACCCCTGTTCCCAGGGATTTAAATGGATCCAGCCCAATGCCTTAAGCTCTGCTGCGTTTGAGGATGTTTCCTTATTCCAATATGGAGAACCCTGGACTTCTGCCCCAAAATCCTGGTTCACCATGACTGTGAATTCAAACTTGCTATGCTGTTGCAGGAGGCAGATTGGTATTGCCTTTGTTGAAGATTGGAAACCAGTCTTTGGCATGGCATGATAAGCTATCAATTGTTTAACAAGAGCGTAGCTAATAAACCACAGTGATGTAAATTCTGCATGACCATTTACAAACTGTAACTGACTGAATTCACACAAAACAAACACCTTATGGCTTAGTGTGAGGTATGAATCCATACTGAGTGAGGCAAGACATTCCTTCTACAAAGCCTCAGAGCTGTTTCTTTTTCTAAATATTCCACTATTGAAAATAGATTCTTGGGTTGCATCCTGAATTTGTTGTAAATGTTTACTTTTTGAAAGTTTGAAAACAAAACAAAAGCCATGGTAGCAGAAAGAACATACTGAGATTGTCCTTAGCAAGACTGTTACTAACAATGTTCTTTCCTTTGGTTAGCTGTAACAGCAGTGAGACATAGACAGCAAAATGCGAGAATTAGGATCAGGAAGAGGCCAGCTTTCATTGCAGACATTTATTAAATTCTTAGCCTTTTTATGTTTGCAGAGATTAGTTGGAAAACATAATGGAACAAAATGTTAAAAAACACTGAAAGTAAGCCTGGTTGTAAAGCAAAACCCAGACTTGTTTTTTAGTACTTCGAAGTCAATATTTTATTATCTTTCTCCAAAAGTCTCTGGAGTTCATGTATTTTTTTCCTCAACTCTCCACTGCATCTTTCCATATATTACGTCGTTTTTCATTTTCTTAACTGTAGAGAGAAAAGTAAAAATGTCTATCTAGTGTTTGCATTTTTAATACTTTGATCATATAAATTAGAATATTAAATTATTCTGCCAATCCTTACTGATCTATAATGTCCTTGGAAACGCTGTTCCACCTGGAGATTCAAATAGCCCTAATCCTGTTAGTCTTTTGTGACACGCTGCAGATCAGGATGTTTCTCCAGGGATTTGGGTCAGGAAGTTAGATGAGTGGGGTGTTTTATTCATGGTCAATGTACGTTGTGATTTTCCTGCTTCTGTTTCTTGTATGCCAACCAGAGTTATTTGAGTTACCTGGTAACTCTGGTCATAAAAATAATATACAAAAAAACCCCCAATAAATGAGTAAGCTCAATTCGGGGTTTCTAAATATGTCGGACTTCAATACCCAGAATTCTGGAGAATTTGGGAACTTGAATACATCTGGAGAGTATCCGATTGGGGAAGACTTATTTGCAAACAAGTACAGTGAACCCTCGTTTTTCGCGGGGGTTACGTTCCAAAAAGAACCCGTGATAGGCGAAATCCGTGAAGTAGTAACCTTAATTTTTTTTACAATTATTATACAATGAAATACTCCATAATACATTGAAACCAAAGAACAAAACCTTTTTACAGGCCCAAGCATTTGTTTAACAAATAAATACACGTGAGTGAACCAGGGGTGAAATCCTCCCGGTTCGCTCTTACCTGTTGGTCGCCGCACAGCCCAACAACCTGGTGGCGTTCGCGGCGCGGGGCTTCCCCCGCCCGCTTCCCCCGCTCGCCTGTACGCCGGCATCTGTGTTCTTTTGCCCTCTGCGCAAGCAGAACGCTTTGCGCATGCGCAAAGGGCAAAAGAACGCAGATGCCGACATCCAGGAGAGACTGTTTAGCCAATCAGAATGCAGAACACAATGCACGATGCAAATCCGTGAAGCAGGGAGACTGTGAAAGGTGAACCGCGATATAGCGAGGGATCACTGTAATGCAAAAATTCTGTCACTAAATAAAAGGTTGCACCTGAATGCAGGCAGTCCTCGACTTGGGACCACAATTTCGATTGCTAAGCAAGGCAGTTATTAAGTAAGTCACTCCTGATTTTATGAAATTTTTGCCAAGATGGTTAAGCGAATCGCTGCAGTTATGAAGTGAATCACATGGTGATTAAGCAAATCTGATTTGTCCCATTGACTCTGCTTATTAGAAACCAGCTGGGAAGATCACAAAGAGCAATCACATGACTCCTGCAATGCTGTAATCCTTGTAAATAGATGCTGGTTGCCAAGCAACCAAATTTTGATCACGTGACCATGGGGTTGTAAGTGTGAGAATTGGTTGTAACTCACTTTCTTCGGTGCCCTTGAAACTTTGAACAGTTGCTAATCAAATGGTTGTAAGTCAGGGACTACATCACAGGCACCAGTTTCACTCCTAGTCCAATCGTCTGATTCAACCTTTAGCGGAAGTTTAATGTGGTAATTGACCCAGAAAATCATACAATAAAAGGCATGATTATTTCTCATCCGGCATCTAGGGTGGGTGCTGGAAGAATAAACTTATTCATTAAAACTTCCCTGTAAGTAAAAGGCAAAAGATTTATGTGATCTGAAGAGAAATTAGAGTATCTTTTTTCAGATAACAAACTGTAGAAGCTGTAATTATTTTATTTTACCTTCTCCCTCTCCATTTTCTGTTTTTCTTTTCCAACTGAAACTCAAGTGGCCCTCACTAATAATCACATTTAATTGGCTAGTAGATTAGTTACACAGATTCTCATACGATTTTATATCTTTTGCAAATTTGACTTTACTGAAAATGGAGCTTTTCTCCCACATATTAATTTTATGAGTCATGTTGCACAGAATAGGGATAACCTGTCCCGTTATGTAGGTCACCCAAAAATTGTTGGATTTTAACTTCCAGCAGCTTCAGACAGTTGGATAAGTGGTGATGAATGATGGAAACTGTAATTCAGCAACAACTTCTGAATTACATTGGATGTCTTAGTTTGTGGGTTTTATTAATAAGATTTACTGTAATAAAAGCAGTAATAGAAGCCGCACTAGATGGAATTCAGTAGCGTTGTTGCCAGGATAGAAATCCTAAATACGATTGTGCAATGCTTTGAAAATAATTTTTAAAAGATACTTTGCAGCACATGAAACATAGTCCCAGGGAATGACACAGCTGCTTTAAAGAACGGCAAATACCGGTAGGTGCTGTGTTTGCATTCCATTCCCTTTGGGAATC
The DNA here is from genome assembly GCA_023053685.1 of Diadophis punctatus similis. Classification (NCBI taxonomy): domain Eukaryota; kingdom Metazoa; phylum Chordata; class Lepidosauria; order Squamata; family Dipsadidae; genus Diadophis; species Diadophis punctatus. The sequence goes on along the minus strand of JALIGW010000003.1, from coordinate 4,867,712 downwards.
AAATTTGTACAGCCTTAATTATTTCTAAGCAAGAGTTCTTTATGACCTATAGTTGATCCATACTTCTTTGATGCCCAAGTATGAGGATGCAAAATAGAATGCAGAATACAGAACAACAGTGTTGGAAGGGACCTTGGAGGTCTTCTGCTCCAACCCTCTGATCAAGCAGGAGACCCTATATCAGTGATGGCGAACCTTTTTTTCCTCGGGTGCCGAAAGCGTGTGTGTGTGCACTATCGCACACGCGAGAGTGCCCACACCCATAATTCATTTCCTGGGTTGGGTGAAAACAGCCTCCCCCGTCCCCCCGGAAGCCCTCTGGAGGCCGGAAATGGCCCATTTCCCAACTTCCAGTGGACCCAGTAGGCTTCCCTGGAGCCTGGGGAGGGCGAAAATGACCTCTCCCGCCCCCCCCAGAGGCCCTCCAGAAGCCGAAAACGCCCTCCCAGAGCCTCCGCGCGAGCTGAAAATCAGCTGGCCGGCATGCACATGCACGTTGGAGCTAAGCTAGGGCAATGGCTCGCGTGCCGGTAGATATGGCTCCGCGTGCCACCTGTGGCATGCGTGCCATAGGTTCGCCATCACTGCCCTATATGATTCCGGACAAATGTTCAATTTATTCTTAAAAATATCTAGTGATGGAGCACCCACGACTTCTGGAGACAAGCCATTCCATTAATTGTTCTCACTGTCAGGAAATTTCTCCATAATTCTAGGTTGGATCTCTCTTTGATTAGTTTCCATCCATTGCTTCTTGTCTTTCAAGTACTTTGGAAAATAGATTGACCCCCACTCTTCTCTGCAACAGCCCGAAATATTGGAATACTGCTATCATGTCACTCCTAGTCCTTATCTTTGTTAGACTAGACATACCCAATTCCTGCAACCTTATTATTGTATGTTTTAACCTCCAGTCCCCTAATCATCTTTGTTGCTCTTCTCTGCACTCTTTCTAGAGTCTCAACATCTTTTTTGTATCAAGGTGACCAAAATTGGATGCAGTATTCCAAGTGTGGATGTTCTAGTGCAGTATGTTAAGATATTTAATTTAATAGCTGGAACAGAAAATTATATAATGGACCAGAACACACAGTTGTAGTTGATTGGTTGGAGAGTGCAGGTTCCTGCATGAGGCAATCTACATTATGATTGGTTGCTGGGTATAAAGACGAGTTTCGTTTTTTGACCCGTCTTTTACTTCTTTGTGCTCTGTATGCTCTTCTGTGATTTACCTAACGATTTACCTCATGATGTAGTGACATGCCTGACTATCTTGTTTGCTGTAAATATAAAATATATTTATTTATATAAATATAAATATAAGAGCCACGGTGGCACAGTGGTTAGAATCCGGTATTGCAGGATACTTCTGCTGACTGCGGGCTGCCAGCAGTTTGGCAATTTGATTCTCACCGGCTCAAGGTTGACTCGGTCTACCATCCTTCTGAGGTTGGTAAAATGAGGACCAAGATTGTTGGGGACAAAATGCTGACTATGTAAACCACTTAGAGATGGCTGTAAAAGCGCTGTGAAGCAGTATATAAGTCTAAGTGCTATTGCTATTGCTATATAAAACTACAAGTTCGTGTCAGCGTCTCTGACTCCATTTGGACACCGGCTGCGCGATTTCCTGACATTGGTGACCAAAATTGGGCGCAGTATTCCAAGTGTGGTCTTTCTAGTGCAGTACAAAGCACTACTAATACTTCTTGTGACTTTGATGCTATGCAGCCCAGGACTGCGTTGGCTTTTTTGGCAGCTGCGGAACACTGCTGGCGCATGTTTAATTGATTATCCACTAGGACTCCAAGATCCCACTCTTAGTTGCTGCTGTTGAGCCAGATACTATCTATTCTATACCTGTGCGTTTTGTTATTCTTGCCTATCGTTTCAAGAGGGCAAGAACAGATTTTAGATTTATTATTAGAGTTGGAAGGGACCTTATAGGTCATCTAGTCCAACCCCCGGCTCGAGCAGGAGTTCCAACATCCTTTGAGACAGATGGCAGTCCAGTCTCTCCTTGAAGGTCACAAGTGTTGGGGCTCTCACAACCTCTGCTGGCAAGCTGTTCCACTGGTTGATGGCTCTCACCATTAGAAAGTTTCTTCTCACTTCCAGGTTGAATCTCTCCTTGGTCAGCTTCCATCCATTATTCCTTGTTTGGCTTTCTGGTGCCATAGAGAACAGCCTGACCCCCTCCTCTCTGTGGCATCCCCTCAAGTATTGGAATATTGCTATCATATCTCTTCGCCAGACTGTCCAAGCTCAGTTCCTGCAACTGCTCTTTGTATGTTTTATTTTCCAGACCCTTTATCATCCTGGTTGCTCTCTTCTGCACTTTCTCTAAGGTTTCAATGTCTTTTTTGTAGTGTGGTGACCAAAACTGGATGCAGTACTCTAGGTGTGGTCTGACCAAGGCTTTATAGAGTGGTACTAGTACCTCTCTGGTCCTTGATTGTATCCCTCTATTTATGCAGCTCAGGACTGCGTTGGCCTTTTTGGCTGCTGCTGCACACTGCTGGCTCATATTTAGTTGGCTGTCTATCAGGACTCCGAGATCCCTTTCGCAATCGCTGCTATTGAGTGTGGTTTCGCCTAAGGATGATGCCATCCTTAGCCTGCCTCTAGGAAGGTGGGATGGTGAGCTTCATCCATATTTTTTGCTCAGTATCAAAAGGATTGTTTTCCTTTTTCCATTGGTGAGAGCAGGGCAGTTTGACTCATCTATTGCACTTCCTCCCATCTTATGCAAATGCCTCTGTTCCCATTGGCTATGTGTGTTCTGGCACGCCCATCACCCCCAGGTTTTCTCTTTGATAGCTATTTTGTACTGGGCTGCTGATGAAAGGCTAGATCTTTGAAGGGGTTTTATTTTTAAAAGCTTCAGTAACAGAAGGGTGAAATGCTGCATCTTTCTCCTTACCTGGGAGGAGGTCTGCCAAGCTTTCCCTTCTAGCCCAAATGACTAAAAGAACTGTAAAACCTGTCCTTTTCCCCACCAGCCTCCCTTGGTTGACACTTGGTTTCTGGCATGGATAGCAGGGTAAAAGAAGTGGAGAATCTGCCAATCGGGGTCACCTTTAACTGCATTTTGGACAGAATGCTTGGCCATTCCCATGGCCAGCATGGAGGAGGAGGCTGACATCTGGAAGGGGGTGTCTTAAGTGGCTTTATCACCAGCCAGTTATTGCACAGGAGACAAGCAACCGAAGGTTACAGTGAAGGCTACAGTGTGGAAAATTCCTGAGAAAAAAGAATGGGAGAAAATAGTTACATTTGCTTTATAAACTGGCTGAGGATGTTGGAGGCTGAGTTATTTGAGAAGGAAAATTTGGAGATAGCTCAGAGGGTCAGGGCTGATTTTCTTGATTTGGTGTCCTCCCGTCCAGAGTCTCGAGAACGGAGAATTATGAACATTTTAGTCCAGTGCACCTAGAGGAAACCTGTTAGTGAAAAAAATCCTCTAAATACATCTCAGATTACCTGCATACTAGGATTGTGGTGTTCATGAATACCTGGTGCCAAATTAATTTTCATATTGACTTGTTGAAAACTGTTAATAACCTTGGAGTTTTTATTTAAGTTTCCCCTTTGGGATCCAATACTAGCCTTTTCATCCCTTCGCTTTCTCCACATGATGAAAAATATTGGAGTTCCCTTAGCTCAGAGGTCTTCAAACTTGGCAACTTTAAGACTTGTGGACTTCAATTCCCAGAATTCTCCAGCCAGCATAACTGGCTGGATAATTCTGGGAATTGAAGTCCACAAGTCTTAAAGTTGCCAAGTTTGGGGACCCCTGCCTTAGCTCGTAAGTGCACAGTGATGTGTTTTGGGGGTGGTGAAGTAAAAGTTGTGGGAAGGAGGAGCTCCTACATAATTGGCAATTTTAGAATTGAGTAGATTCCTGCCCTCTTTTCCAACAGAGAGAAGTTCACAAATAACTAGAACATAGACCTATATTCTCAACTTTCTGCCAAAGACAGCAAGAAGCCAACAATAGTTAATAGGGTTGTTGGGGAGGAATTAAGTTTTCATCTTTTAACAACCTTGCCCCCAAACTGTGATTTCTCACACTGGAAACCAGCAGTCTACAAGCAAGATTATTGAGGCTGCAGAAAACCCATGTTGCTTTCCTATTCCTATCAGACAATCTGCTCAGCTAACCTTGTTTGGGAAAGATTTGAGAATATAGTCTCAAAATTGGCTTAAATCAAGACCTGACATGCTTTGGCAAGCTGTAAAGACAAAAACACTTCACATTTTGCTCGCTAAACCTTCTGATTCAGTGGAAATTAAAACAAACCAAAAAAAAGGTACAGGCAATTTTGTCATTTGGTACGGACCATTCTTTTATTCTATGAGTAATGTTGAGCTGAAACCAGTAGAATTAGAAGTCTGGCACGGCGTGGCAGGTTCAGACCGAGCCATGAACATCTTGGTTTTCATTTGTTCCGAATGTCGTTTTCATGAGCTGCTTTGAACACAAACTTAATAAATTTTAATCATTCGGTTTGTATATAAAGGGTCACAGAGCTATCCAGAGAATTTCATGAGGTAAAGGTGACAGTTAAGAAAAAAGAAGGAAAGTCTTGAAACAAATCCTACAACGCAAGACCTTAACAGATATATCTAAAAGCTTTTTTTAAAATGAATGGGTGGGGTTTTCATGGTTTTTATGAGCAAGTGAACTGAATTGCTTGAATTGAATTGAAATACCATTGTTTGTTTACTAAATAAGAGGGAAGTTCTAATCTCCTGATGAAAATGGCTGGAGGAGCTTAGTCTAAACATCTGGCTGATTGTGCAACCAACCATAACAATAATAACCCATTTAATATGGCAAAAAAAACCACAGAAAAAAGAATCCTATACCAGTCCAGTCTTTGCCCAGGTCAACAGGGAGCATATCAAATGTTTCCTGGGCATCTGTTGACAAATGGACATGGGGATTCAGAAGCTATGGCTGAGCAATCAGGGTTTAGCCTTGTAGAAGAACTACAACCACAGACGCGACAACAGTATACTCTATTTGAAAATTGCACCATTATGCCCTGCTATCATGAATCAGAACCCAACACAGCGGAGCTACTTAAAGTGAATGTTTAAACTGCAGATTTTTTAAAAATCCAGATTCAAATATCATTGAGCCACAATTAGCTGATCAAAAGAAGTTCATTACCAGAAATAAAGTATTCAGGAATATAGAACTGGAAGAGAGTCAGAAAAATTGTGAAAATGGAAGAGCCCAAAACAATAGAAGAATAGAGCAGTAGAAGAAACTCGGATAAAAAACAATTGCAAATATAATGGAAAAAGCCGATATGAACTACAGAAATGACAACTTAAAAGAAGTAATAACAACAGAGCCAGTATAGGCCAAATATATATTTGCAAATGTTATTTGCCAGTACTGAAACAACCCATGAACTGATCCCTGACAAGAATTAAAAAAGAAAATTATGGCATGGGAAGAATTACCTGCAGAAAAACAAAGATTGCCAATATTGAAAGTAGTGCCCAAAAAAGACCTGGCTTCTCTAATAAAGGGTGTAAATAAGGTGCTTGCAAGGATTAAAATAACATTTATCAAACAGACCGATCAATTTGCCTATAATACGATCAGCTTGCCTACAGTGTGATCGGCTTGACTACAGTGATTGCACAAGAACTGAGTATCAAAATTAGAAAACCAAAAGTAAAATCATATTCAATCCCAAAGTGGAAGATCAGATTGGAGGCCAAGATAAAGAAATTAAGATCAGATGTGAGTAATTTAAAGAACATAAAAGAGCAAAAATGGAAAAATGTAAGGATCAAGACAAGTCTAATAAAAAAAATACTGGCTTAGTACCAGAAAAATTGAAGAAGCTTTGGAAATCATAAAGCAACAAATAATAGCAATAGCAGGGAAAATTGAATGCCTGTGAGGCACGAATCTCCAAGTTAAGCAAAATCAGCTATTTCAATCAGGCCAGAGGCAATTTTACCAAAGTATACATGGCAATAGGAATTCTGAAAATGGAAAACCAAACAAAAAGGAAACCATCTACTTTTGGAAAGATGTATGGGAAACTCAAAAAGGCTGTAATAAAAATGCTGGATGGATAAAAAAATTTGAAGATGAATTTAGTAAAAAATCTAATTGAAGAAATAATAATAACCGTAGAAATTGTTAAAAAAATTGAAAAGGATTAGAAAGTGGACATCTCCTGGAAATGATTAATTGCATGGGTTTTGGCTCAAATATCTGACTAACTTACATCCAATTATAGCTAAACAGCTTAATGAAGTATTGCATAAAAGAAACATCAGTGACTAGTTAATAACTGGCAAACATTAATAACTGGGAATATCTGATTCAAAAAGACCCAGCAAAAAAGAACACCCGGAAACTATAGATCAATAACATGGTTGCCTATAATGTTTAAATTACTCACAGACATAATAGCAGGCAACATCCAAGATTATTTAGAAGAAAATAACATCCTTTCAGTAGAACAGAAAAATAAATAAAAGGAAAAGCAGAGGTACATAATATCAACTTCAAATTGATAAAATAATTTTGAAGAATTGCCAAATGTGACAACCAATTTACCTATGGTCTGGATTGTTTAGAAAAAGATGTTTGATTTGTTATCACATAGTTCGACCATAAAATATTTAGAAACAACTGGTGTCAGTAAAAACATTACAATGTTTATAGAAAAAATAATGAAGCAGTGGAGGACACAGAATTGGTGGTTGGAAATGAAAACTATGGGCTTGTCAACTTTAAGAGAAGCATCTTCTAGGCCAGTGATGGCGAACCTTTTTGGCACCTAGTGCCCAAAACGGAACACGCGCCCATGTGCGCACACATGCACGCTGGCCAACTGGTCTTCGGTTTCCGGTGCTTCGGCGTGCGTGAAGACCAGATGGCCGACGGATGCCCACAAAGAGAGCTCTGCGTGCCACCTCTGACACACATGCCATAGGTTCACCATCACGGTTCTAGGCTGACTCATTATCACCCTTATTATGGCTGGCAATAAGGGAAGCCATTCTCCTCTGATCATCAGTACATGTAATCCATGACTACTGAGCCTGGAATTATGGTAATAAGTCATTATGGTCATAAGTCGAGGCATCACATGGTTGGACCCAAGTTTTCAACATGTTTTGCAGCAGTCATTAAACAAACAGTGCAGTCGAGCAAATACAGCAGTCATTACCGGTAAGCAAATCATTTTTTTTTTTTGCCAATGGGTGTTTTTTTGCTGAAACCAGAAGTAAACAATGGAAACAATGGCAAAAAGAAGGTCACAAATCATGGTCATGTGACCACAAGATTCTGCAAATGGCCATAAAGCTGGGCCTGTTGCCAAGTGTCGAAAATGTGATCATTGAGGGTGGGGGCCGCCATCATAACTTCAAAATGGATCGTAAGTACCTCTGGGATACTTGTTGTAACTTTGAAAGGTTGTTAAGCGACCGGTCAAGGACTACCTGTAATCTTCTTGGACCATCATAGCTCCCATAAAATAAATCACCAATTACCCCAACCAGAAGATATGTTTGGGATGCTTTAATTTGAAGTCCGTATAGATTTAGCTTAAATGGCTACTTCAAGCTCTATGGTTCTTTATTACCAAATACTATGCGTTTGTCAACTCCTTTCAAGTCTGAGACATTGGTCAGGCTAATCAGCACTGATAACTCTGCTTTTAAAAAAATGATTATTGTTATGGAATCACAGGTCAGTATTTTTACTGAGGTTTTTCTTCCTTTAGTTTTTTTTCCCCTTCCTCTTTATTTTGCTTTGATACTTCCAGGTACTTTGTGGAATTGGATGTGTGTATGAATAATGGAGCTAATATTTTTGTTCCTATAGAAGATTTCCATCCTGTGATCTTTCTAAGCTGGCTTTTACTCCTCCATGATTTCTGCTACTCCTGCCAGGGACAACAGGAGAATCTTGGCAGAGTCCTCTCTCAGAAAGGCGAAGGGGTATCAAGCAAGTCCTACAAGAACCTACTATTGCCGCTTTTTTAAAAAGAGTTTAATATACTCGGTTTGCTGTCGTTGGCCTGCAGGCGCCTGCGTGGCCTCTGAGCCAGAAGTGTTGAGAAGTACCTTGTGGTGCTCTTAGTGGCTTATCCTGGTGTTTACGCATTGATTTGGGGCTACAGCAAAAACAGTCCTTTGATGGGAAGTTGGCTGAATAGCTCAGCAGCAAATGTAATGCAGGAACAGAAGAGAGTTCTTTGCTTTACAAATCATACAACTTGGTTCTCCAGCTGGCATTCCCAGAAGAATGCATCTGCCTCATAGGGATTCCACCACCAGAGAAAGAGGAGCTGTTCAGTCGGAGCACCATTTGGCTCAACCGAATCGTGCCACAACTCAGAAATGCACATTTTTGGAACGGAACAGAACAGAACAACAGAACAGAACAAACTTTATTGTCATTTTTCTGTATACACAATGGTACACATTAAACTGAATTTCCGATAAACCACTTAAAAAAAAAACAATAATAAAGTACCGGTAACAGTAGGAGCAGCTAAAAATGCCAAATTGTCCAAATAAACACACACACACACACACACACACCTCACAGTCCATTTTGAATATATAGCCGAAAAAAGTTTACAAAGTTCGTAGGGTTGATACTATATGATACAAAGCTATTACAGAATCTAGTTGTTCTGCTTCGAATACCACAAAGTATTCTCCCAGAAGGTAACAAAGAAAACTGGTCATAGAGAGGATGGGTAGAATCCCTAACAATACTGCGGACAGTGGTCAAGCAATGCTTATATGCCATGTCCAATAATACTTTCAGCCATCCTCGCCACTCTCTGCATAGCCTGATTTAGTTCCTTATTTATTGTGAGCATTGACTTCTCAGTTGTTTGCTGGCCTATATTAAAGATTCTCAGGGTTACCTGAGGTAGAGTTTTCTTCCAGATATTTCTACCTATCTAGCCAGGATCAGCATGTTCTAGGTCCGTGATGGCGAACCTATGACACGCGTGCCAGAGGTGGCATGCAGCACCCACTCTGATGGCACGTGAGCCATTGCCCCAGTTCAGCTCTGTCGCGCATGTGCGCATGCCTCCCGCCAGCCAGCTAGCCTTCGGGTCTCTGCTGCGCATGCGCAGGGGATCTGGGCGTGTGCAGGGGGGTCCGTGCATGTGCGGGAAGCGGGTCATATGCAGGGTGGGTTGCGCGTGCATGCATGGGGGTGGGGGGATGGGGCGCAAGTACATGCATGGAGGGTCCGGGTGCGTGCGGGGGGTTGTATGTGCATGCAGGGGTGGGGCACATGCGCAGGGGGGCATGCATTGCATTTTAGGAGTTCGGGCGTGCACACGCACATTTGCGCGCGCTTTGGACACTCGCTCCTGAAAAGGTTAGCCATCACTGTTCTAGGTTCTGTCAGCTGGCGGAGACCAGGAGGTATGTCTTTTTTGCTGTAGCACCTGCTCTCTGGAATACCTTCCTTCCTGAGATTAGGATGGTCCCAGTCTTGGCTACATGCCCAGTCCTGGGGTCTCAAGTGTGTGAAGGACTCCATTTCTTGGTTATGCTGACACCAACAGATCATAATATCTCTGGCTGCAATTTGTACTTATTTTTTTAAATCATGTTTTAATTGTTTTATGACTGTTCACCATTATGGTTGGCTATGAAAATCGAATAAATAAATACCATAGTTCCTATTTGGATCTCCCAGCTCTCCTATCAATAGCCCAGAATGGCATAAATTGGATTTTAAAAAAATATTACTTTACAGTTATGTTGTGTAATAGAAAGTATTAAATTGAAACTCGTTGAAACATACACAATTCTTCCATTCATACAACATGCTCTGCTTATTTTTATCTTCACAACAACCCTGTGATGAAAGTTTAGCTGAGAATCCTGACTAAATCCACATATTGTAATGCATTTATGCTTAAACAAAGCTTTTCAAAAAGCAGTTATGCTAAGCAGATTAATAAAGGAAAAATAAAGATATATACTACAATATTGGGAAAAGAAGGTAGCTTCCAAATGAATCATTATGGCAATAATAAAAAGGTAAAATGGCCTGCTTGTGCTATAAACAGAAATTGAGAAAAATGATCATATTGCTCAAAAATCATCTTCCTTGTCTCTGTTGAAAACAATAATCTAATTCAAATGTTGATAAATGACAGATTTCTATTGCTGCAAATCAGATGTATCTCCTTCTAGTATTATATAATAATTATTTTGGCCGGTCTCCATGTCTAAAAATTAACCATATATTTTTTTAAAACCATAGTTGGGTGGATTCACATGACACAGTAAGACATAAAGCAGCTTTTTTTGTTCGTTTGTTTTGCACTTGGCAAGTTTAAGGTGCATGGACTTTATTTCCCAGAATGCTGGCCCCATGCTGGCTGAGGAATTCTGGGAGTTAAAGTCCATACATCTTAAAATAGCCAAGTTTAAAAAACACTGCCATTTTGACCCCCTAATGCAGTGGTTCCCAACCTTTTTGTGATCGAGTACCACTTGGAGGTCCTGTACAGTCGCCGCGTACCACCTGGTTCCAGAGAAACTAAATTCGATCAGATATCACTTTATTTCCATAATTGTACCGTTCCTTTTTTGGCCCCACGCATCCAGCAACTGGATTCTCGGGCCGCTGGGACCAGGTGGGTGGCGTGTGGCAACAGTTGCAAATCGTTGCCAGATTATCTTGTGTTAGGCAGTAAACATTTTTGTGAAGTAAAAAATAACTAACTAAAAATCGTTCATGACCCCGAAAGTGTTCGCGTACCACCTGGAAGGCCCTCGCGTACCACTAGTGGTACACGTACCACAGGTTGGGAACCACTGCCCTAATGGCTGGATCTATACAAATCAGTCATTGCAGCTCAGTGTAACACAGTGTGAGAATTCCCTTAGTGTTGGAAACATAACCTGTTGTTTGTTTGTTTGTTTGTTTGTTTGTTTGTTAGTTAGTTAGTTAGTTAGTTAGTTGGTTCAGGAAAGCTTGGTCTTTGAGATTCCATTAAGGAAACCTAGAGAAGCTCGGGAGCTCCCCTGCAGGGGGCTTTTCATCAATCTCTCCCATTTTTGATAGGAGTTCTCAACCCAAGGCTGCTGAATTTAGAAGAACTTTTTAATTTCCTGCCAAGTTGTGGAGAGATACCACATTGGTCCCTGGATGAAATTCAAATGGCAATTCCCGCAGCCAGTTGCCCTTGGTTGATAGTGAAATAAAAGAGTAAAAGGGAAGAGGGAGCAAACACATCCCCTGATGTTTAGCAAGGTTTTTTTGCTGCACAGCTGGACTATTGAAATTCCCTGTTATGCTGGTTTTGAGATATATTGAAAGTAAACCTAAGAGAACCCGGTTCTTTCAGAGTCCTGTCCCCCTTTATCTCCCCCCAAGATCCATTTTTGTCCCTGGAGTCTGTCTCCTTGGACACCAAGCCCTTGTGCTCTACAAAGTTCATCTAGATCAGTGTTTCCCAACCTTGGCAAGTTGAAGATGTCTGGACTTCAACTCCCAGAATTACCCAGCCAGCATTCGCTGGCTGGGGAATTCTGGGAGTTGAAGTCCAGACATCTTCAACTTGCCAAGGTTGGGAAACACTGATCTAGAGGTCTTGTGGAGAGGAATGCATTGTACCCAGTGGTGAAATCTACTTACCTTCCCTACCAGTTCGGAGGTGCATGCTTTTTCACCCTCTGCGCATGCGCAAAAGGCTTTGCGCATGCGCAGAGCGTTAAAAAAAGAAAATGGCAACGTCCGGGCGGGTGGGTGGAGCCTCGCGCTGCTGCTGCTACCGGTTCTCTGAACCACAGGCGGCCCCCGCCACTACCAGTATGCCCGAACCGGGTAGCATTTCACCCCTGATTGTACCTATGTGTGCCTTTCTTGTAAGTGGAGGAGAGAACTAAAGGGATTCCTCAATTTACAATAATTCATTTAGTGACCGTTCAAAGTTACAACGGCTCTGAGAAAAGTGACTTATTACCATTTTTCACACTTAAAACCGTTGCAGCATCCCTATGGTCACATGATCAAAATTCAGATGCTTGGCAACTGGTTCATATTTATGACGGCTACAGTGTCCTGGGGTCCTGTGATCAGCTTTTGCGACCTGACAAGCAAAGTAAATGGGGAATCCATATTCACTTAACAACCGTGTTACTAACTTAACAAATGCAATGATTCACTTAACAACTGTGGCAAGAAAAGTCGTAAAATAGGGCAAACTCACTGAACAAATGTTTCACTTAGCAACATAAATGTTGGGCTCAATTGTGGCCGTAACTCGAGGATTACCAGTATTAGTAGAGGATGAGAAAGCCAGTGCCTTCATTAGGGCATGGGTGGAGGGAATGGCTTCAAACAGTGAGTAATTGAAACTACAGAAGTAGTTACTCATTTATGCCAAGAGCTACTGAAGCCAATGCAAGAGCTGGAGGGAAATTCATAAGAAAATTAGCTGTACAGTGAAGGAGAGAGAAGGAAATGTCAGGGCTGATTACTTAACAATCTCATATTTTGCAAAATATTAACTCTCCTATGGCAGGAAAGCTATGAATTTTGCCAGTGTTGTAATGATACAGTCTGTTGTTTTTTTTCTTCCTCTTCCTTTTCCTCATTCCTTCTCTCCAGTTTTGAGTTTAAGCAGAACTAAACTACAACTACAATTGGCCTTTAAAATAACCACATGAAATGTCAAGCTCATAGACAGAATCCTGTTTGAGGAACTTCAAAGGTGCTTTTCCAAAAGGCAACTGGACTTCCTTGATTTTTTTTCTTTTCCTTGAAAACATTTTACTTCTCATCCGGGAAGCTTCTTCAGTTCTGACTGAATGGTGGGGAATGGAAGGATTTATATTCTTTGCAATCATCTGGTCATTAGCACTCTGAGGGGCAGCCATTTGCTCTCTGAGAGTCATTGAGGCCACTTGGGAATTTATCTGTATCCTGAGAGTCACCTGAATAATAGGATACAGATAAACCCCCAAGATTACATATTGTAACTGTCCTGGGGTATCAGAACTGAACAGAAATATTTAAGTTGTGAACAAAACTCAGACATTCTGCTTTTGGGATGAAGTTTTCCTGCTCTTCATCAAAGAATTTTAGCAGGGGTGAAATTCAAAAATTTTCCCTACCGGTTCTGTGGGTGTGGCTTGGTGGGCGTGGCAGGGGAAGGATACTGCAAAATCTCCATTCCCACCTCACTCGGGGGCCAGCCAGAGGTGGTATTTGCCAGTTCTCCGAACTACTCAAAATTTCCACTACCGGTTCTCCAGAACCTGTCAGAACCTGCTGGATTTCACCCCTGATTTTAGGTATAATATGAGTTTGTGAGGTAAACAGGTTTACATTCCCAATATAGAGGTATCCCTTTCTATCACGGATATCAATATCTATAAATGGATATCTATGCAAATGGGTTGGGTGGGGGATAATGGCCCTTTCCTCTAAAACAATGATAGATCTGCCTTTGGGCATTCTGATTCCTGCTTTCATTTAGAAAAGATCATATTAATTCAGTAGAGATCTGCAAGGTGTGTGTGTGTGTGTGTGTGTGTGTGTGTGTGTGTGTGTGTGTGTGTGTGTACACGCACACATGCACGTGTACACACACACAGAGGTATACTGTATGCCAAAAATTTACTTTTGCCCTTTCATCAGAGGTGGGTTCCTACCGGTTTGGACCGGTTTAGCCAAACCGGTAGTGGTATGCTGGCCTGGGTCACAGAACTGGTAGTGACTGCATGCCCCCGAACCAGTCTGCCCGCTCGGACGCTCGCCCTGCCTCACCTTCGCCACGTGCATCCACTGCCTCCTCTTGCCTTCACACAGGTAAGCATTGCAGCAGGGACCAGGGCAGCGGCAGAAGAAGAGGGCGGCGGCAGAAGAGGGCAGTGATGGCAGCAGACTGAGGCCATAGCTGCCACCTGCTTCCTTTGTCTGCCCAACCGGCGGGAGTGGCATCGGTGCCGGTCACGGCTGAGAGCTTTCTTTGCCAGCCAGCCCCCCAAAAGTTCTTCTTTTTAAAAGCCTCCAGTGATGGAGCATTAGGATCCAACCTGCACTTTAACCAACCAACCGGGCAGGCTCTGAGGGTTGCAGGTGCCTGGGGCGGGGGGGGGAATGCTGCCTGACTGCCCCCTCCCAAAGGAACCTTGGAAGGTTTTAAGCTCTTCTGGAGAGGTGTTTTTTTAAGAAAACCCCCCAAAAGCCACAAGATCCAGAACTGCCAGTCTCCGGTAAGATGCGCATCTCGTGGCCCACCCCGCCCCATCCCCTGCCCCACCTGCCACTCCAAATTGCACCCCACTGCGAACATCTCTCAGCCGTTGTGTGCTGGGAAAAACCTTGCACAGTAAAGAAAAACTTCTCATGAGTGTGAGGCAATTAACAACTTCTTGCACTCGTGAGAAGTTTTTCTTTACTGTGCAAGGGCCAGGAGTTGCTCCAAGGCTCCCAGGCTCGGAGGAGCAAAACTCCCCCTCCCCGAATCCCAGGCCCAGGAAACCGTTGCTTCGGTTGCCCGTGGCTCTGGCTATGCCTCCTGCGGCATTGCCCGCCATTCGATTTGCCTGTTCCTGGGGTTGGGCAGCCCAGTATGGTTAGCTCGGCTCTGTTTGGCTTGGGCTACTCCTGTGCCGGGGCCAGAGGGGGCTTGTGGGCTGGACCCTGCTGGTCCGCCAGTTTTAGCTTACTGGGGAGGAGAAAAGGTGAAGCCTCTCCATGTTTCGGAAACAACTTCCAGGCTGGGCAAAACATCATCCTCCGAGATAGCCGCCGCTTGGGGAGCAGCGGAGCCTCCCGGTTGGGGAAGATGGATCAGGTGTTTTTCCCCCACCCGGGCACGGGAAGTGGCGAAGGGGCACTGGCAGACCAAGAAAGATGTCCCCGGCAAAGGTTGGGGGGTGTCTCCAGAGAAAGCCTGGAGTGCGTGCAACCCAAGAGCAGAGTCTTCCTGCAACGCAGATTCAAGCCCCGCCGGAGCTCTGCTTGAACACGGCAGGAGACCGAGCTGTTGACGTGATCACCTCCTCCCAGCCTTGTTCCCTCTGCCAGTCAGGAAGCTGGGTTCAGTCCGAGCCGGCCACCGCCCGGCCCGATGCCAGCCCTCCCTTGCCCACCATTTAATTTGCCTGTTCCTGGGGTCGGGCAGCCCAGCTACGGTCGGCTCGGCTCTTGGCGGGTAAAGAATTTGCGGGTGAAGTGAGCCCCTTCGGGGAGGTCAGTGGGGAGCAGTTGCCTGGGAGGACCTGGCCGCCTCTCTCACTCTCCCTCCATCGCGTGGCCGGGCTTGCTGGAGGATTAGATGCCCCGAAACGTGCCTGTGTTGCCGGGTCAACCTCAGACCCCACAGGGCAGCGGAAGTTGGAATGCCGCCACAATCTGAGCTTCCTTTGGAATGGGTTGCAAACAAGGTGCAAAGTGGCTCTCAAAGAGAATGAAGCGGGCGTGGCGCACCCAGAGCTGCCACTTCTTCGCAACAGCCGAGGATGGAAGAGTTGCCTCTTCCATCCTCGGCTGTTGCGAATGAGCGGCGGATTTGGCTGCCGCCGTGCCCGCTTCATTCTCCAGTCTCTCTCCTTCCCTCGCTCGGCTGCTACTGCCGGGTGTTGCCAGGGCAAGCACAGGTGTGTGCGTTTGTAGGGGGGGCATGGACCATTTGGCGCTGAGGTAAAAGCAGCCACAGCGGCGGGGCAAGCGAGGCTTCTTTGCCAGCCTCCCAGCTGGCAAAACAGAAATTTCCGCCGGGTCTGTGGGTGTGGCTAGGTGGGGGGCATGTGACTGAGTGGGCGTGAGTGACATCAAGTTGGCCATGCCCACTCAGTCACATGACCATCAAACTATACCCACAAAATAAGCCACGCCCACAGAACCGGTAGCAAAAAATATTAGAACCCACCCCTGCCTTTCATGGTGGAAAAGTAGCATAGACTATATGCACGGGGGAGGGGGGAATGCAAGCAGAAAGCATGCATATACTTCTTCCAAAGGCAGTTTGGCAGTTGTCAGAACGTGTTATCCTGCCCAAGACTGTGTTTTCCCATGACTGTACTACAATACCAAAATTTACATTGAAGGTTATTCTGACACATTCAAATCCCCTTAAGGACAAAGATAAACTAATTTTTGTGGTTTAAGCCAGAGCTAGTTCTATTGCTTGGGAGGAGAATATCTTTAACTTGAATCCTGTGTTCTCATTAAATGAGATGCTGTATATATTTTAATGTGTTAGAAACACTGCTATTGTGTTTCTACATTTGGTGTTAAAATAATTAGCAATTAAAAACAAATGCCAGAAAAAAAGAAATGCATTCAATAAAGACCTTCAGTTCGTTAGGTATGCCAAACTCTGTTAGATTTTCAGCTCTCTGGCTTTTTCTACATTCTAAATCCGAGTACCCTTGTCATCAGTTTGGAATAGGAGAAGGCAGCACCATTGAAATGTGTGACATATTGGCCAAGCAGTTCTATCTTTTTTTTGAAAATACCTTCAATTTGCTCTGTGTCTCTACAGTTGGTTCTTGACTTACATTCATTTAGTAACCGTTCAAAGCAAAGGTCTTCAAACTTGGCAACTTTAAGACTTGTGGACTTCAACTCCCAGAATTCTCCAGCCACCAATTCTGGGAGTTGAAGTCCATAAGTCTTAAAGTTGGCAAGTTTGAAGACCTCTGGTTCAAAAGTTACAATGCCACTGAAAAAAAGTGACCTACAACTGGTCCTCACACGTGTAACCATTGCAGCATCCTCACGGTCATGTGAACAAAACTTAATGATTGAGTAGTTTACTTGTCTGAAGTGGTGTAGGGTTTCCTGCCTAAACAGGGGGTTGGACTAGAAGACCTCCAAGGTACCTTCCAACTATGTACCGTATTTTTTGGAGTATAGGACGCACCGGAATATAGGACGCACCTAGATTTTAGAGGAGGAAAATAAGGAAAAAAGTATTCTGAACCAAATGGTGTAGTAATATATTATTTAATAAAATACCAGTGTAGCAGAATACTTTTTACAACCATGTACACTTTTTACAACCATGTACACTTTTTACAAACTTCAAACTTGACAGCTTTAAGACTTGTGGACTTCAACTCCCAGAATTCCTCCTCCAGTCATGCTAGCTCAGGAATGGGAGTTGAAGTCCACAAGTCTTAAAGCTGTCAAGTTTGAAGTTTGTAAAAAGTGTACATGGTTGTAAAAAGTCTTGCCAAGTTTGAAGACCCTTGCACCCCTAACCCCTAACCCAGGGGTCTTCAAACTTGACAGCTTTAAGACTTGTGGACTTCAACTCCAAATCCTGAGCTAGCATGACTGGAGGAGGAATTCTGGGAGTTGAAGTCCACAAGTTTGAAGACCCTTGCACCCCCTTGGCAAGTTTAAGCCTTGTGGACTTCAACTCCCAGAATTCCTCCTCCAGTCATGCTAGCTCAGGAATGGGAGTTGAAGTCCACAAGTCTTAAAGCTGTCAAGTTTGAAGTTTGTAAAAAGTGTACATGGTTGTAAAAAGTCTTGCCAAGTTTGAAGACCCTTGCACCCCTAACCCCTAACCCAGGGGTCTTCAAACTTGACAGCTTTAAGACTTGTGGACTTCAACTCCAAATCCTGAGCTAGCATGACTGGAGGAGGAATTCTGGGAGTTGAAGTCCACAAGTTTGAAGACCCTTGCACCCCCTTGGCAAGTTTAAGCCTTGTGGACTTCAACTCCCAGAATTCCTCCTCCAGTCATACTAGCTCAGGAACGGGAGTTGAAGTCACAAGTCTTAAACTTGCCAAGGGGGTGCAAGGGTCTTCAAACTTGTGGACTTCAACTCCCAGAATTTCTCCTCCACTTGGCAACCTTAAAAAAAACCCTTAAAAAACCCCTTTTAAAAAGTTCTAGCCTGTCAGCTCTCTTCGGACGGCAGCAGCGGCTCCTCAGGTACCTCGGGAGCAGGTTTCAGGCGGTGGGGGGGGGGTTTGGGCAGTAGCGGAGGTGGCGGCTCGCTTCGGGTAGCGGCAGGGACGCCGGCTGGGGCAGCGGAGACAGCGATGGGGGCGGGGACAGCGGCGGCAGGCACGGCGGCGGCTGGGATAGCGGCTGGGACAGCTGTGGGGGCGGGGACAGCGGCGGCAGGCACGGTGGCGGCTGGGATAGCGGCTGGGACAGCGGTGGGGGCGGGGACAGCAGCGGCAGGCACGGCGGTGGCTGGGATAGCGGCTGGGACAGCGGTGGGGGTGGGGACAGCGGCAGCGGCTCCGGCCGAAAACCTCCGATGTGTGGGGGCTGGTGGGTGGGTAGGGCTACATTCATGTATAAGACGCACCCAAATTTTTACCCTCTTTAGTCTTATACTCCGAAAAATATGGTATTCTATTCTATTCTTTTAAGAACTGCAGTGGTTTGCTTAACAACTATGGCAAAAAAAGGTCTTAAAGTGGATATGACTCATTTGACAACCATCTTGCTTAGCAACAGAAATTCTGGTTCCAATCGTGGTCATAATTCAAGGACTAACTCTACTGGGGATGATGGCAATAAAAATGTAATCGTCCAGGTTTTCATCACTGGATTCAGGAAAGTATTGCCCCACCTTCTTGTAAAAATGTTTTTCACCTATGAAATGAACTCTCTGAGGAAGACAGATTCTTTGGTAGTCTATCAAGGCTCAGTCACTTGGTTGCAGGGCATCTGATTGTTTGTTTCCAGTAGAGGTTGCAAAAATCTTCCAAATTTATCTGTGCCTGCTGGGGAACAAATTGAGCCCTGTCTCAATAGTCCTCTGATGTAGCTTGGAGAAGAAATGTTGCTTGGCTTTCTATGCCGAAGTTTCCAAGGTTAGTCCCAGGGAGGGATGAGAACAGCTCCTTCAATTTCAGGACATTTTTGTTGTTCAACCCCACATTGGAATCCAAGCCATCACAATGTGCTTTTGATATGCTGCATTTCCCCCCTTTTTTGCTTGCTTATAAACTCCACTGCCAAGTTGCCCAAGAAGCTGTTTTTGTTACATTCTATACCTATGACGTTAAGCATTTTTAAAGCTAAAACACTGATATAATTCATTTTCTTCAGCATAACATCATAGTAGGGCATCAGTTGTCTGGCCTATAATTAATAGCAATAGCACTTAGATTTATATACCTCTTCACAGTGCTTTACAGCCTTCTCTAAACCAGGGGTCTCCAACCTTGGCAACTTTAAGACTTGTGGACTTCAACTCCCAGAGTTCCTCAGCCAGCAAAGCTGGCTGAGGAATTCTGGGAGTTGAAGTCCACAAGTCTTAAAGTTGCCAAGGTTGGAGACCCCTGCTCTAAACGGTTTATAGAGTCAGCGTATTGCCCCCAACAATCTGGGTCCTCATGTTACCGACCTCGGAAGGATGGAAGGCTGAATCAACCTTGTATATTTGTATTTAATAATAATATAATAATAATAACAACAACAACAACAATAATAATAATGTAAACTGATCAGCTGCAGAGCACTTTAATCACCAAGGAGCTTCCCCAGACATGTAGTACTAAAACTTAGGATTACTGAACCAAAATAAGGCTTGGCTTGTTTTGCCAACCCAACCATTGTGGTTGGTAAATCATGGCTTGTGAGTCAGTGTGTTGTGTGAACCCATCAGCTGTGACTTATTCAATATACTGTGCTTAAAGAAGTCATGGCAAAATGGAGTTTGTGAACTCTAATCAGTGTTTTTTTCGGCAATTAAACTTATAACTCTGCTATTTTAAAATTAAGCAATGATCCTGCTTTTGTTGTCAATTTAATGGGAATCCCAGAACATAAATTTCCTATTCCCATCTTGTGCAAGGGGGTGAATGAAAAGCATGGGTGGGGGAGGTCTAGGACAATTCGCTGTGGCCAACTAGCCACAAAACAACCCACCATGGTCAATTCATTGAGGGACAACTTGCCACAAGACAAGAGTTACACTAATATCTAAGAAATGGTAGAATAGAATCATTAAAGAAAGAATGCGAAAGGAGAGACAAAATGAAACATGAATGACAAAAATAAATAATTAAATTGAATTATTTATTTATTTATTTATTAGTGAGACTTATATACCGCCTCATAGTGCAAGCATTCTCTAAGCAGTTTACACCAGTAAGCAATATATATGTATATTGCCCCCAACAATCTGGGTCCTCATTTTACCTACCTCGGAAGGATGGAAGGCTGAGTCAACCCTGAGCCGGTGAGATTTGAATAGCTGAACTGCTGATCACAGTCAGCTAAAGTAGCCTGCAGTACTGCACTCTAACTGCTGCGCCACCCTGAATTGTCCTATGGGCAAGTTACAGTATCCCACAGCGAGTTAGCGGGATAACTTGCCCACATGGTGAGTTGGCTGTAGCAAGTTGGCCATGGTGAGTTGGCCATGGCGAGTGGCCCATTCCAGGGGTAGGTTCCACTTACCTTCACCGCCGGTTCGCATCGCAACGTTTCACGCGCGTCCCCTCGTGCGATTTGGCTTCCGCGCATGCTCAGAAGCAGGAATTAGCCCGAACACAGCTGAGGAGCTCATCAGCTGTGCTTCAGGCGAAGAAATAAAGGTCAGAATTCATCCGCGGGCGGGCGGGAGGACCCTTTTTCAAGCTGCGGAAGGGGAAAAATTCGCACAAAATAAAAAAATAAGATGGCGGTGCGCACGGAACGGCACCGACAGTGACGTCACCAGCGGGTCGCTACCGGTTCAGGTGATCCGGTCCGAACCGGGAGGAACCCACCCCTGGCCATAGGAAAATGTCCTTTCCAAAGCCTTGCACAGCCTTGGGAAGGCCTTGCAATATTTCAGGAATGCTATGTGTGGCCAGCAGCTACCTCACAAAGAGGCAAGACAGGTGCATCTCAGCAACAGCTGTAGGAAGAAGGTCAGCTGGGGGCAGCAGGGGTGGCAGCTTGCAGGATGATAGAGGTCCAGGAGGCAGGGGTGGCAGAGTGCAGGGCAATGAAAAAGGCAGAGACAGAAGAATGAGAGGAGTTGAAGCACAGCCTGCAGTTGTAAATGTGGGCAGGCTGAATTTTGATCACATGACTGTGGGGCACTCAGCAGCTGTAAGTTTGAGAACTGGATATAACTACAATATCTTCAGTGCTGTCATAACTTTGAACAGTCACTGAATGAATGTTCATTAAGCAAGGACTGCCTATAAATAAAAATAGATCTATCTGGTATTGGTTTCTTTGTCTGTTCTACATTGTTATGCTGACCCAAACTCACTTGTAAAATCCATCTTTATTGTTTTGTCTCTTTACCTTTTCTTATACTATCCCTTCTTTTTCTTCCTGTCCACCCTGATTCCAGCAAACTTTGTCCAACTATTCCAGTTTTGTCTTTTCAAAGCATGCACTTCTTACACAACAGTAAAATTGCTTTGTCTATAAAGATGGATAAAATACAATACATCTGATATCCCACCTGACCTGTAGTAGCTGGGACTTCAACAGGATGCCATAAATACAATATAGTACATTCACTTTAAAAATCTATTATCAAATTTCTGCCAATCATAATTTCCAAATAGGAGATGCTCATGTTATTATTTTTCTAGTGGTTAGTGGTTTAACCATGGTTTACCAATAATGCTATCCAGGTTTAATATTAACAAAAATTTAGAAGCCCACTTTGAGTTACTTATAGTCATTCCTCCTAATATCATGTAATATTTTATCAACTGCTTGCACTTACTTTTTCCCTAGAATTGTCATTTAATATCTTGCCAACAAAGATATATAACAATGAAAAAAGAATACTTTCATAGACTAATTGCATATTCATGTGCTAAATTTTCAAGCTACAAGAATGTTTAAAAACAATGAATACAGTTTTTCTCCTCTGAAGGGAAGCAAATTAATTTCCCATTTAAATCATTCCAAATAAGTTCTCAAATTAATTCATATCCATCTCAAATCCCCTTAAGTATTCTTTGTTCTAAATCAACCTCCCCTACAATAAATTCAAAATAAATAGAATATATAAACTCTGGATAGGTGGGTTCTCGAATTATAGCTGCACTTCGAAGAACAGCTATGCAGGCCTAGAGATAATTCTTCCCCAATTATCTAGAGTGCACAAAGAGATGGTTGCAATACTAAAAAAAATCTCTACTTACACCTTCACTAATATCACTATTATAGTATTTTCAAATACTTCCTTTTCCAGCTATTCATTTTGTACGGAAGAGGTAGGCAACGTTATGTGCTCTGTGTTTCTCCCATCAGCAACAGTTAGCACCACTGGTGGCAAGGACCATATTGGTGGGAATTTTTATTATTTATTTATTTCATTGGGTAAGCTCAATACCATGCAAATAACCAATATATTACTCAATCAGTCAATACAGGACATATATAAAAAGTCATCCATCAAGGAGGCCCTATCTACCCCAACTCAAGGCCTGGGAGAACAGCCAGATCTTCAAGGCCTTCCAGAAAATGATCAGGGCGTGAGCCAAATAAATTTCAGGGGGAATAGTAGTCTAAAAATTTCAGGTTGTACTAGGATGTCTGTTTTTAGTATTAACTGAAGGTATCTTTCTTCTCCAGGCTGCATCTGTATCTTTTCCAATCAAAAAATGAATTGAAATATAAAAATGACAAATATCAGTTGCTTCAAACTAAAGACTGTCCCCAAAGCTCTGGCTATAATAGTATTGTCAGCCTCATGAGAGAGTCCAGAAAAGTCCACAAAAAACCTAGATAGCCTATAATGGTACAATTTTGCAAATCTGGATTGTGCATTTCCTTCTTTTCTTCTTATATCCCAGTGAATAGCCAGCCTGGGTCTCTTCTTGATATAGGGAGTCCTCAACATACAACACTTTGTTTAGTTTGCAGTGGTTGCAAATATCATTTAGCTTGTTTAGTGACCATTGAAAGTTACAACGGCACTGGAAAAAGCGACTTATGACAGTTTTCACAGTTATGACCTTTACAGCATACACCCCATGCTCATGTCAAAATTCAGAAGCTTGGCAACTGACTCATATTTATGACAGTTGCTGTGTCCTGGGGTCATACGATGACCTTTTTTACGACCTTCTGACAAGCAAAGTCAACGGAGAACCCCGATTCACTTAACAACTGTGTTACTAACTGAAGAGCTGCAATGATTCACTTAACAACTGTGGCAAGAAAGTTCGTAAAATGGGGCAAATTAACACTTAACAAATGTCTCACTTAACAACAGAAATTTTGGGCGCAATTGTGGTTACAAATTGAGGATTACTTGTACTATCTCTGTTCCCAGGACTTAAGAAATGCTTCTGTCCTTTTTGCTTAGGCTAGACTTTCTGAATATTTGCTTCAAGTCCACCTTCCTGCCTTTCTATAGGTGTAAATCTAATGAGGGCTATTGCTTTTTTAAAAAACAACAACCTCTGTTTCCATTTTAGCCCACACAAATTTTCATAACTCAATCATAACAGTGCCAGTTGTTTCACCACTAGTGATTTATAGGTTCATCAAATCATCACTATGACAAAACCGCCATAATGTGTACAGGTTTTATCCTTGTTAAAGAGATGGCTGGATGATATTGTACTATAAAGATGCTAGAGGTTAGTAGTGAAGAAATGGCTTCTGGAGCAGTTCTTTGTGTCTTTCTCAAGCAAGGTTTACTGCTTAGAATTAATATTGATATGCAAGCCACAGTTTGCATAACCATGGCATGTCAACCGATCCGCCAATGGCTATTAAGCCAAAGTTTTTTGATGTAAAGTTTGGCATGATTGAGTTCACTAGCACTCCAAGCTAAAAATCGAACAAGACTATGGTTTGCTGTGTTGTATGGACCCTACAGTAGTGATTTCTAAATTTAGCATAACATCTGAGCCCAGCCAATTATAATAGATTAAGCATTGGTTTAGTTCATGTCAAACTCACATTGTCATGGCGTCATCACGTGATGTATTGGGACTTTTTTCCCCATCGCTAAACTGGGCGTGGACATGGCCAGCGCATGACGCATCCGGCCCACGGGCCGGGAGTTTGATAGCCCTGGCTTAGTACAATGCAAGAACCAGGTTGAAGAGGCAATTCTGGACATTAAAAAGTCAATGTGGAAAAGGAAATGTTTTAAGAGATCCACACACCCACAACTCATCAGTGTTAGGAAAAACTAAGGGATTTCTACTGTGCAAAAAGAAATTCTGAAAGGCCCATGCGTGTCTTGTGCACTGTTTTCTCATTGTCCTTCCACTTTATGCCCAAACAGTACCACTTCCCAATGAAGGGGAATGGAATAAGAGCAAGCCCCTGGAACGTTAACTTTCCTTGTTCCTCCAGAACTAATTTGCTTTAATTGAGAACCAGAGATGGCAAAGTGACATGGGGTAAGTGACATGAGCTTTGCTGACTTTGTCACACTCTTTGATGCCATCTCCACCCACCTAAAGATGAAAAATCATGCATAAATAAAAGCTTATCTTTTCTTCAATATGCTACTTTGCAATTTCAAAAAAAAACAAAAAACAATTCTAAGGCTCTGAATTTTAGTAGATGCAACTTATCATATTAAGCAACTGACGTTTCATTTGTGAGGCCCATCTTGAATGTGCAGCATAACCAAATTTATACTGCTCAGGCTGCATGTTATAAATTCACTTTTGCCTTTGCAAGAAAAGCACAATTGGTTAATACTCAATACTTAAAACACAAGGTCACTGGGCCAAAAATTAATCAGTTGTTAATCCTAATTACAGTGTTTCATTTCAAAATTTTCTCCATCTGATTTAAAGGATCTGAGGTAGGGAATATTGGTGGATAAAGTGGACATATTATTCTATATATCACACAGCACAATCAGCGACTTTGTTAC
This sequence comes from Diadophis punctatus similis, assembly GCA_023053685.1. Taxonomy (NCBI): domain Eukaryota; kingdom Metazoa; phylum Chordata; class Lepidosauria; order Squamata; family Dipsadidae; genus Diadophis; species Diadophis punctatus. The sequence continues at coordinate 4,842,884 of JALIGW010000003.1, read as the reverse complement.
TGCCGCAAATGCCTTTGTGATAAATCCTGTTCATTTGGAAGAGGAAAACATAATTCATGCCATCTGCATTATTAACTTAGAGAAAAGAATATTTCAGTGGCAGGAAAACAAACCTTTTTTTTCCTTGGGAGCTGTAATAGAATTTAAAGGGGATTTATTAATTGAAATAAAGCAGACTGGAATGAAACTCGGACACTGCAAGTACGCTTAAGTCTGTGGTGACAGGAATGAACATATGGTGATAAATGGCTCATAAAAATACTGAAATACTGTAATAGGAAAGGTTATTATGATGCCTAAAACAACAATGGGGTAATAATTATTTCAAAAACATGGGCAACAGTTGTTCCCAGCTAACATTTCTTCTTTTGATATCAGCCTGTTTATCAAGGGCTATCCAAGCTTTAGATTGAACTTTTCTTACAAACATCTTGAGGAAAAAATATCACCCTCCCCCACTTAAAAAAAAATCCTCCTGTCCGAACCACAGCGTGCCTCAAAACATCTACAAATGTGCAGTTTATGGAATGCAAATATTATACAGTCACAATCACACTGGGATTTGATGGGGGGGAGGGGGGGAGAGTATTTGGTTTCTTCTTGCATTATCTGAATTCCCTGGAAACTATATTGTAGAGTTTCTGGTACAAAATGAAACTTAATGTTACTAAATTCTGCTATGGACAAACACTCTTTATTCCATGAGGTTGGTTGTCATTCATCCCACACCGCCCTTAAAAAAGAAGTTTTGAGAGGCCGGTGTTTGTTACAACATTTGGAAACAAACAGCAGTTCCCACTGAAATCAGAAACGCATTGAAAAAATAAATAGGCATCAAGAACTAGTGGCAAGAAATAAGGCCTAAATTATTTTTTTGTTTGTCCTAATGTTGAATTTTTTTGCAATTGTATACGGTCAAAAATGATTTAATGACATAATTTAATAACACTAGATTGATTTTCAGGTTTCTGAATATTTGAAATATCATTATCAATATGTGCCATACAATTGATATAAAATAAGCAGAATTTCATTCTGAGGGACAATGTCGTGGCTAAGATAAGTGAAATGTGGATTAATGATATGTCTCCCTTCCACAAGACTGGAAAAGCATTAAGCACAGATAAATAATTATCTCAGGAGGCAAACAACAGTGACACTAATTTGTTTTCACAATAGCCCTAACTAGCCTTTTACTTTCAAGAGTAAAAGAAAATTTTATTTATTTATTATTTAATTTCTATCCATAGTGTCTCAAGGAATCAACCCCTGATGGTATATATCACTGATTTAAATAGTAAAGCCAACAATTGAAAAGAAGAAAAACAAATAGTAAATATTGAGAAAACTATAAGCAAAATCATTTTATTTACACACAATAGTTATCCTAATAGAGTCCATTAAGAAGGGTTCAAGAACGATCTTGAGTTTCTTTGGTAAGCCCAAAAGCACTCCAGAAGGGAAGAAATTCCACAAATGCTGGTGCCACCCCTGAAAAGGCTGTGACCTTGGTTTGTTTTCAATTTAATTTTTAATAATTTTAATTATGCTTGAGCAACCTGAAGGAATTGTTCCGTTAGACCGCCAAGACTTAAACCATAACACAACTCTTGAAACCGGCTAGGGAAACAATGGGGACCCAGTGCAGCTGAGCCAAGATCAGGTATCCTGTGCTCCCAATGAGAAACACATACGAGAAACTTGACTGCCTCGATTCTATTACTGATCCATTTTTAGGATTGAAATAAAATAATTTTGCTAATTCAATTTTGTTTTTGAACCCAGGAGGGAGAAACAGCATCTTCTCTGCCACTTCTGACAGCAGAACAACCTAAACCAGTGATGGCAAACCTTTTTTTCCTCGGGTGCCAAAAGCACGCACGTGCACGCTATTGCGCACGTGCGAGTGCCCACACCCATAATTCAATGGCCCCCTGCGCATGCGTGTGTGATCCCCCCGTGCTGCCCCGCCCCTGTGCATGCATGCACGATCCCCCCGCTCCCCCGTTTCCCGACTTCGGGTAGGCCCGGTAGGCCCATTTTTCGCCCTCCCCAGGCTCCAGAGGTTTTCTTGTAGCGTGGGGAGGGCAAAAATGGCTCCCCCTGCCCCCCGGAGGCCCTCCGGAGGCCGAAAACACCCTCCCAGAGCCTCCGTAAAAGCCAAAAATCAGCTGGCCGGCGCGCACATGCGCACTGGAGCGGAGTTAGGGCAACAGCTCGCGTGCCGGCAGATATGGCTCCGCGTGCCACCTGTGGCACCCGTGCCATAGGTTCGCCATCACTGACCTAAACCCTCCTGCCTATGCAGTTTACTGTAATATAAATTATTAGACTCTGTCCTGTCTGGGTTTTGTGCATCCATTTTAACCCAAAATGTGATCTGCTTCATTTTGGGCTAGTGCAACAGTTTAGTCAAACTACTGCAGCTGCTGTAGAAATGATGATGAAAAGCAATAATAGCTTGGTGTGTGGTGAACTCAACTCTTTTATCCAATCTGGCTATCATATCTGGTAAACAAAGATTCATCAAAATGTGGAAATTAAAAGAATAGCATGTAATACTGAGAAAATTAGGTATTCTTTGTTAACTTCAATGCGACATGCAGGACATTGTGAAACTTTCTGAAAACTGTATTTTATAGGTTTAGGTCAGAATTTGGTGGTAGATAAGCTAGTTCACCTTGGACTAAATTTATGCACTGGCAAACTAGACCCATTAAAAATACGTAATTGAGAGAATCTTTATTGGTATCAAAATCTAATCCTGTTAGGCCTTGGGAATGTCAGGGCCAAACAATGAAGTTAGCATCCCTCTCTGCCTGCAATACATTTTTACAGAGTTAAATTTTCCCTTGTGGGCTAAGTCCAAATGACTCCACATTGCACCTTATCTATGATTTAAGGCAAAATATATTTGTAATTATTGTGCTAAAAGCAGAATAGGAAGCATCTGCCTATTGATGAATTAAGAAGATGAACACTCTTAACATTTTCTCCTGTCTTCTTTCTGAGTTCTTTTTATTGACTGCAAAAGTAAAAGGTTATTAAGGTTTAAGCTTGAAAAATATTTTGCAGATAAAGTTATTGTTTATCAAACAACCATATGAGAAACCAAAAACCCTGCCTCCCATTTTACCACAGCCCTCACAAAGCTTATCTTGTTCCTGTTTTAATATCTGTAGACCAAAAGGTGCCCTGATAGAATTGCATTGATACAGAGAGGTAGATCAAAGAGCTTTCATCACCAGAGTTTTTGTTTAGACATAAAGAGGACTTTACATTTAAAATAAAAATTAATTAAAAATAAAATAAAAAATAATTAAAAATAAAATAAAAATTAATTAAAAATATTTTAAATTTGCTTGGTAAGCTGTTAAACTTCTAGTTCTAAAAGTTGTTAGAAATAATGTTAAAAGTATAATCCAGAATACTGTACTTCCTGGGTTTTATGCATAGCTTTCTTTCTGCTTTCCCTACAAACAGCACAACAGCATAACACAGAGCAGGAAAAAGAATGCATCACAACTTCTCTTTTGTGAGGGTACACCAAAGCAAATGGTTATTTTACAAAATGAATGCCCCCACCAGAAAGCGGTTTAAATAAACTGCATTGTGCCTTATAATAACCCACACCTAAATCATTTTTACCTGCTCTGTTAGGAAAAGGGAGCAGCGCTATTGTATCAGCTTCAGGAACCTTGCTGTACAAATTGACCATCTGCAATTAATTCGCGCACTGTATAAATAGTTTTGAAGACTGAATAGTTTGCATTCCGAATGGAACAGTCTATTTTTAGCTTTCGAAGCTGGCGTGTTTTGTGTTCTCTGCAGAGGCAGGAACATAGTTGTTGTTTTTTTTAAAAAATGCATGGAGGAGATGGTTTAATTACTTGAAAAGAAAATAATCAGAAAGGACATCAGGAAAAGAAATTTCTGAATAATCTTAAAATTCTATAAAGGTGGTTGCTCCTCAATGAAAAAACTGCAGAGAGAACAGATGTTTTATATAGGTTTTTTTCCTCCTTTTTCCTTATGCTTTTGTAATACCTATTGGTTACTGAACAAGCTTGCTTGAAAGGGGTGAAAGAACATAAAATTGTTATATTGCAGCCAAGATTGTTCAAGGGAGAGTTATATCTGGAAAACTTCGCAATGGCACTAAAGTGTTAGAAAATGCAAGATTAGAAAAGATCCAGAAAAATACTTTACAACATTCATTTCTTGTCAAAGTGTTTTGCGATGTTTTGGTCTGTAAGGGGCGTGCATAAGCGCACCAACGTGCCTACCATCCTTTATTCGTATCCATTTCATGTATTAATAACCATGTTTATACCTATATCTGTTATCTAATACATGCTTGACAAAATAAAATAAATAAAATGTTGGAGAAAGGGGTAATCTCATGCTTTCATCCCCTGTGGGTTTTTTTTAACTTAGTAAAAAGTCTTTTTAGAAGTCCTTAAGTCCTTTCTATTGAGGGAAGTCTACCCATACAATGATTAAGTTTTGTAACAAGTGAAATTTTGTTTAAAATGTAAAAAAAACATGGTCACTGCTTACATGACTTGGTTCAGGATGTACAACTTCTTCTTAGCCAAGTCCATATTTTGCCTGTGAAGATCATGATGAGGATGCACAGTCCAAAAAGGTAACTGGATCAGGAAAGGCATTTTATTTAATCTGCATTTACATTCAGTTTATAATGAACTGAGCATCTTCAATCATGTGTATTTATCAATGGTTATCTTCTGTCACGTTTGAGGGCTCTGGAAATCAAATGCAGCTCTCAGTTCTCAACTTCTATGGCCTTCTTGTCGTCATCATCATGCATTATAAAAAGATAAAAAGTAGCATTAATAGGTACTCTTAAACAATGTGAGAAGAGAGTTGTGTAGGTCCAAAGTAGTTAAAAATCAGGAGGAGGAGGTGGTAGTATCTTTTGAGAACAACACATTTTATTATTAAAAGAATAAGCTTTTATAAACTGGAACTTACCAAATGCACGGAAGTGACTAGACTGATGTAGGGATTCTTTTTTTCTCTATTTTACACTCATGTACACGTATTTAAAGTCTACAATTTGTCTCTGACTCTAGCTGTGAAGTTTTTATTTTTTTATGTTTGTACTAGTTGCTGAAATATGAATATGAAAGGCTTCTGCTTTATGTTTGTAACATTGTCTTAAAAAGTCTGTTTTTATATCCCCAAGTAGCTGAAAAGTATATCATTGCACAAGTGCTTTTAGGTTTCTATTACACTCTGTGTTGGATGGGGTGAAAACTATGTAGTTTTATAGAAACTCATCCTTAATTAGCAAATACGTGTGAGACTTCTCAGAAGAAAATCCTCTCAAGATGAAAGGGTTATTGCCAGCTAAAATGTTATAGGATTGGTTGCAGAATTAACATTGTTCAATTCTTGATCTTTTATTATAATTTTCTCTTTTTTCCTTTTTTTTAAAAAGAACATTGTTTTTTCATATAAATCATTGTTGTGAGAATATGGATAATCAAATACCACATACATTTTCCACATCTCTGCAAGCTCAAGATCAATTAAAACTGTCCTTCAATAAGCATTATATATAAATGATGTAATTTTAAAATTCTAAATATTATTCTGCCCTATCCTAGTGGCTTGGAAAAAGGAACAAAAACAAATTCATGGAAAAACAGAATTTAACCAATTTCCATCCTTTTCCAGCTTAATCTGAATCCAAAAAGTGACCCACAGAAGTAAATTAACAAAATTACCACATGTTTGTTTGCTTGTTTGTTTGATTTATATACCACCTCACAGTACAAGCACTCTCTAAGCTGTTTACACCAGTAAGCAATCTATATTTATATTGCCCCCAACAATCTGGGTCCTCATTTTACCTACCTCGGAAGGATGGAAGGCTGAGTCAACCTTGAGCCGGTGAGATTTGAACCGCTGACCTGCGGATCACAGTCAGCGAAAGTGGCCTGCAGTATCCCACTCTAACCGCTGCATCATCTCGGCTCATTATATGTTACTCAGACTAGGATTTCAGCAAATCCCATCCTTAGAAAAAAGGTTTCCTATTGTTGCTTGGTATTTTGGGCTAATCTAGAAATTATATTAAACGTAATATGTAATTGTTGAAGGAAATATGCCAACCCGGGGGGGAAAATCCAGTGGGTTCTTAAAAAATAGAATGGGGAAGTCACTGGGTTGGCAGCTAGGAACTGGGTTCAAATCTTGACTTAGCTGCATTTACATAAGCCATGGCTTAATAAAGCCACAATTAGCTGGGTTCACACAAAACAAAAACCCCACGTATTTGTTGAGTGGGTTACATGAATGCAGACAGAATTTCATTGAACATTGAGTCCAAGATGCTAATCACTTCTTGGAATGAAACCTAGAATGCAAATATGATGCAGTCAGTTACAAGGGAGGAATTCAGCATTTAACTCATCTATATTATTTGGAGAAAATCTGCCCCTTCCTCTGAAATAGGTATGTTTAAGCTGGGTTCACACATAGGTGGTTGTTCAGCATGCTTCCTTCACCTTAAAGTAGGACTGGTGAGTTAATTGTGTGGTCTTTTAGCTCACTTAATTGACAGTTCAGTGACATGTGTATGCTTTAAAAAAATTGTGCTAAACTGCAGTCCATACTTATTGGGAACAAAATGAATTAAGGTCTGCCCTGCCAGTTTAGGTATAATTGGACGTGGCCTAAAATAGCTCATGTATTTTCTCTTATTTTGAAAACAGCACCTAATTCTAAATGGTAGAACAGATGTAAAACTAGCCTAAAATTTAAACAAATTAAATTGCAAATTATACTAATACTAATACTTATAGCTAGCTGGGTTCCTACATTGAATTAAGACATGATCTACCAAATGGCTGGAGCAAAATGTATTAAGCCTAAATAAAATCAAATTGTATCTCAGCTTGATGTTGGCTAGAATTAAGGAGGGTTGTGCTCTTAAATATCAGAAAGGCTCCAAGTTACCTATTGCTTCTCCCATATTATCACTGTTAGATATATCAGGAATAGTCAGTTGGATTGGGGTCATATAAGCTATTGTAAATAATTTGGAAAATTAAGAATTTGATTAGTAGTTGGAACTTGGGTTCTGTGCCTGCAAATTTTAGAGCTGAATTTTGCTATTTGCAGAGAAGAACCTTTGGCCAACACTGGTTTCAACTGGCAGAAAGTTGAAGTCTCCTTGGGAGACTAGCATCTGTGCGGAATGAAGTAATGAAAACAGTGCTTCAAAAACACAAGGTAAGCATTATCAAGCATAGTAATCCACAAAGGGATTAAAAAGTGCAGTCCTCTCTAACCAGCCCAGCAGTAGTTAGTGGAAAGTTCATAATAAGCTTTAGTTTGAAATAGCCAACAGATTAAACAAAAATAATAATGATACTGAAAGGCAAATTAAAAAAGATCTAACTAGTGAGCACACTGGAATATGATATATGCGTATACTTGTGCACATATTCCTATTAAATCTTCTCTCTGTGTGCATGTGTATGCTGTATTTGCCAGGAAAGTTACATGCTACATGTTTTGAGCTTCTTTTTCATAAAGGCTTTATGGAATTTATATATTTTCATTAGCTATTTTCAGGCAGATTTTTTTTAAAAAGTAAATAAATAAGAACCGTGGGATTTTCAAGTTGGTAGAAATCACAGCACCTCTACTGCACCGTCTCTTTGTGGGTTTTTTTTAAATCACTGGGAAAATTTACTTTTATTCTCTGTATATGTCAAAATATAGTAATAAAAATTGACCTTGTCCCCAATCTACCCTACAAGGTTGTTGTGGGTAAAAACGCAATAGGTGTTGTTACGTACATCCAGGAGGAAATAAAAATTCTTGCCCTGTTTGATATCTCTTTAATTACAGGGACTAAAGCAGACTAAATCTTGGTAATGTTTAAGACCTGTGACTAGGGAATTCTGGGAGTTGAAGTCCACTGATCTTAAAGTTGCCAAGGTTGGACACCCCTGGACTAAAGAATAATATTGAAGGTCAAGACAAAAGAGTCCTTATTTATTTGCTTATTTATGCTATAATTAGCTTGCCCCAATCCCAATGACCATATATGGAACCTAGTTTGGCGTAAGAAAGACATTCTTCCAGTTAGTTTTTTCGGTTTGATTTTTATTGAAACTTTTAAACAAGAGGATAAAGACTGATACAAGCTAATATAAGAAAAAAGTGAAAGGAAAAAAGTTGAAGAAAAATACAAGAAAGAAAATAAGATAGAGAAGGGGCTTCCAATATTTTTCACAAGAGTTATGAGTACAGTACAGGTAAAACTTATTTCTCTAAATTGATACCATAAAACTCTTCTATAATCTATCCTGACTAATCATCAAAATTATAAATCATGTTCATTTTTTTTCATTTTTATGCAAAAACTCCATAGGTGTTCAGTCATCAATAAATGTAGACCTGTTTTTAGGTTTATTTATATGTCTACCAAGCATGATAAAATGTGCCTTCATGTTTTTCACATTTGCAACATATATTTGAAGTTCCTTTATACATACTAGATAATTTCTCTGGGATCATATATCAGTGAAGCTTTTTATAACAATTCTCAACACAAGATAAAATTCAAAGTTTTTCACTACATATTTTCCCATTGAGCCATCTTTATATTATAACCAAAATTCTTAACCCACTTTATTCAGTTTTTATTCAAAGTTTATCATACATTGTTTAATCTGTTGTTCCTCTATTTGTGATTTCAAGAAAAGTTTATACATTTCAGTGATTACATGTTTAGTATCAATGATGAACTATACTTCTAATTCTGTCTTAACTTTGCTACATGTCATATTTGAACTGAAAATGGGAAAACCATTGACAAAGATAAACTTCTGCTATTGTCTCTTGGTTTAATTTTAAATTCCCCTGGATGGTTTTCCAATAATTCCTGATACATCAACCATTTGTCCTTATCTGTAGGTTTTGCTTCCATGATATGCTTCTTGAGCCGAGATCCACAAAGGTGTTTTCAGCACAGCCTGGGTTTATTTCTACAGGTAATCCTTGACTACCTGAACTCTGGCAGCGCAGTGGTCAGAATGCAGTATTGCAGACTAACTCTGCCTTCCACTGCCTGGAGTTCGATTCTGACTGGCTCAAGGTTGGCTCAGCCCTCCATTCTTCTTGGTAAAATGAGGACCCAGATTGTTAGGGGCAATATGCTGACTCTGTAAACCGTTTAGGGAGGGCTATAAAGCACTGTCAAGCGGTATATGAGTCTTAAGTGCTATGGCTATTGGCTTATGACCACACTGGTATTCAGAACTTCGGTCATAAGTTGCAGTTGTGAGTTGAGACGCCACATGACCAAAGTCAATCTTACAACCACCATAAAGTGAATCACTATGGTTGTTAAGTGAATTACATAGTTGTTAAATGAACCATGTGGTTGTTAATAAAATTCAGCATATCTAAAGGGCACTTTTTGTCTCTTTCTGCTGGAAAGCAGCAAAAAAGTAATCACAAATCATGGTCATGTGATCATAGAACACTATAACCCAGTGATGGCTAACCTTTTCCGGACTGAGTGCCAAAAGCACATGCGTGTGCGCACGTATGCATGCCCGAACCCCCAAAATGCAATCCGCGCACGGTGCCCGTGCTCTGCCACTGCACGTCTGCCCGCGCATACGGCCGTTTGCCCCTGCGCCCTTGTGTCTCACCCCGCGCATGCGCATGCTGTGTGCACCCCCTGCGCATATGGGCCCCCCACATGCCCCTTGCGCATGCATGGCAGAGACCCAAAGACCAGCTGGCCGGTAGGAGGCATGCACGCATGCGCAGAATTGAGCTGGGCCGATGGCTCATGTGCCCACAGAGAAGGTGCCACGTGCCACCTCTGGCACGCGTGCCACAGGTTCGCCATCACAGCTATAACCCATTTGTAAAAGTGAGCCAGATATCAAGCACCTGAAATGTGATCATGTGACTGGGGGGTTGCAACTTCAAGAATAAGTTATAAGGTTTAAATCTGTTGTAACTTCAAGTGGTCATTAAATTACAAATCATAAGTTGAGGACTACCTATATTCCGTATTATTAATATGACATGTCTAATACATTTTTTGAAAATCCACTTTAAGTTTAGTTTTATCGTACCATAAATATCCATGCCATCAAAACTTCAGGCTGTGATCCTCTAACTCTAAAAGTCTCTTGTCAAAATAGGTATTGTCAGGAACAAAAACATGATTCTTGGGTGGGGGGATCATTTTATTACAGATGTTGATTGCCCAGGAATGACCATTTTAATTTCTCCCATCTAAATTTCATTCCATGTCTCAACGTATTTTGAAAGAATATGCAATTCATATTTGTCATAGTAATTCCCAAGTGTTTTACTTTTTTCTCAATCTTAAAACCAGTTTTCTTCATAAGTTCTATTTAATTTTCCAGTTTAATATTTTTTGTTAGCATCTTTGTTTTCTGATTAGTCTTAAAACTATGAAGCGGTATATAAGTCTAAGTGCTATTGCTATTAATGCCTCTAATGGATTTCTAAAGCTAACACCAATCATTCACAAATGCTCTCAAGTTTCTTTTTTATTTTTAACTCCCATAATTCTCTCATCTTTTCTCTATTCTGTACTTTAAGAATTAAAATGAACCAAATTGGAGATAGCAGAGAACCTTGTCTTGCCCTTTTGGAATCTCACAAAGAGCTGCTACCCTGGGATAACAGGTTCTCTGATTATGTTGAACATCATGGGTTTTTATTCTTCCTCGTATACCTCTGGGTCAAGACCAGACTGACGTTTGGCTAGGAGGTTGGAACACCACAGATAGGATCATTTTCTTCTTTGGAATATTGTGTCCTCCACCCATCCACATCCCCATGGTCTGTGGCTTGCATCTGACACATTATGGTGGCAGCTTTGGTAAAACTGTGGCTAAAGAATGTTGCTCAGCTACTAATTATCCTGCCTACTTTTATTATACCTGCAAAGTAATATATCTGGTTATATACTATGGAGTAATACATTTTTTCCTTGAAAGATTTGCATCTTTACTCTTTCAATATTGACACAAAATAGATTATATTGCTGTCAGGGCCCCAAATTTGATGGGCATTGAATGGCCCAGATTAATTCCGTCTCTCTTATTTTCAGAAGCACCTCATGTACTGCGCCTCATTTAAATGGCTGTCAAATTTCACTTGTGCATCTCTTCACTTTTTAGAAACGGGCAAAATTAATCTTGGCTCATTGAGCATTCACATACGGATGCCAGCATACATATACATAATCTAATATGAGCTCTGTCAAATTCTGGCACACACATATATTCTAGTTAATGTTATCCTAAAAAGAGATGAGGGAGAGCTGTTCCTAAAATAACATTTTAGCATCTATTTTGCTAACTCCAAAGCTAGACATAGTGACAGGTCCTCATCTGGGATATATCACCGTAACTCCCTGGGCCTGTTTTATTTTGACAAAAAGAATTTCAAATGTAAAAATAGTTGCATTGTTTTTCTCTAATGCTCCTCTATTTACATGGAGTAAATTTTAACATGTGTATTTTAACAAGCTAGATGTCTGATTTCTTAGCTGTCTTTGAGCAAATGAGGTTGGGGAAGGAAAAAAATATTATTATACAGGAGACTAAAAACGACGATCGAGGTATCGCCCTGTAGGGTTCTACTGGAGCCATTTTTTAAAAAAATTCATGCTTGTCAAAAGTCAGAATAATTCTTTAAATTGAGATAATCCAGAAAGATTTAACCCAAGTTTCAGCCTCTTTCTACCCACATCCTTACAAGATGGATTTACTTTTAAGAAACTGCACCCATACATTGATGCTTAAAATCAGAAAATAATCAAAATGTCTTGATCCTTTGGGGTTAAAATATTATTTTATTGTTCATGAGCATAAACTGATACTTTTTTCATTTTCATTAAATGGTGGATTAGCTTACAACCATTCAAAGTTACAGTGATACTGTAAACATGACTTACAACTGGTCCTCGCACTTATAACCATTGCAGCATCTCCATGGTCACATGATCAAAATTCAACCGCTTGGCAAGTGGCAGGTATTTACAACCATTGCAGCATCCGGGGGCCACATGATTGCCGTTCCAACCTTTACACTGGCTTCCAGCAAGCAAAATGAATGGGGGAAGCTGGTTTTGCTTAATGACCGCAGGATTCACTTAACAACTACAGTGATTAGCTAAAAAGGTGTAAATTCACTTAACTGCCTTGCTTTGCAAAAGAGTCCTAATTGTGGTTATAAGTCAAGGACTTACCTGTATTCGGATACAACGTGTAATTTGGTATTGCTGAATAAGTCCTTTTTTAGACTGTCATTGGATATGCTTCTAAGAGAGGTTGCTTTTTTTCATGGAACGTTTAATGCGTCCAGATCTGTTTTTCTTCCAAAAATATGTCAGCTTTTCTCTGATCTTGTGGTTTTTTTTATTCCCCCCATCCCTGACAACTTCATGCCCCCCTGGCAACTAAGAATAATAAGGCCATCCAACCGGGAGCCCAATTTAAAACATTAAAAATACAAACACTAACTCGTGCAGTTTCAAAATGGCAACACCATCAGAATCTATCTGGTATAGTCAGCAAATCTATTGAGTTGTGGGAAATTGGCATGGTGAAATTGAGAATGAGAGATGGAAAGTGATTGGAAGGAATTAAGATGGCCCTCAAATATTGGCTGGTGACATTGATTAAAAAATGGATAATTCTGCAAAGGGAGAACAGTAGAGACAGAACTATCCAAAACTTTATTTTTCCAAATTGATTTTAAAAAGACCAGATCAAATGGCAGAAACAAGCCTCTCCACTCTATGCTCATCCGTAGACAAAAAAAAATAAAAAATAATAATACATGGATCTTCTGGCACCATTTATTTCTTCTGTTTACAAGGTATATATTAGGCTGATGGTGTAAACACAGCAGGTACAGGTAGTCCTCGACTTACGACCACAATTCAGTCCAAAATTTCTGTTGCTAAGTGATACATTTGTTGAGTTTTGCCCCATTTTACCATCTTCCTTGCCACAGTTGTTAAGTGAATCACTGCAGTTGTTAAGTTAGTAACACAGTGGTTAAGTGAATCTGGCTTCCCTGTTGATAACAACAACAACAGAGTTGGAAGGGACCTTGGAGGTCTTCTAGTCCAACCCCCTGCTTAGGCAGGAAACCCTACACCACTTCAGACAAATGGTAATCCAACATCTTCTTAAAAACTTCCAGTGTTGGAGCATTCACAACTTCTGGAGGCAAGCTGTTCCACGGATTAATTGTTCTAACTGTCAGGAAATTTCTCCTTAGTTCTAAGTTACTTCTCTCCTTGTTTAGTTTCCACCCATTACTTCTTGTTCTACCCTCAGGTGCTTTGGAGAATAGGTTGACCCCTTCTTCTTTGTGGCAACCCCTGAGAACACTGCTTTGCTTGTCAGAAGGTCGTAAAAGGTGATCACATGATCCCGGGATACTGCAACCATCATAAATACGAGTCAGTTGCCAAACTTCTGAATTTTGATCACATCACCAAGGGGATCCTGCAACAGTTGTAAGTGTGAAAAATGGTCACAAGGAACTTTTTTCAGTGCCATTATAACTCTGAACGGTCACTAAATGAACTGTTGAGGACTACCTGTATGGCCTTGCAGTTTTCTGAGTATCAATTACATTTCAGAAAAATATCACCATGATTGTACCTCATGTACAAAGGGTGTACCCACATCCGTGTTATCTTGTTACATAATCGTGTTATAAAATCTTCTGAAATTTTGCTCTGTTTAATTACGCGCCTTTATTCAACATCAGAAAATTCAAGCATAGAGAATTACTGGAACAGTTTTGTTCTGCACCTGGGGCAGGTGCAAAATCTGTCATGATAATTTCAACACAAAGTTAATTCAGATCTGACAGCTAGCCCAGTATTCAATGCCATCACATGTTACAGCAGCCATTTTCCTAACAATGAATCAGTTGTCAGTATATATTTCAAAGTCTACCTTGCCAAGTTTCCTTTTCTGCAAATACATCTCATACAAGTATTCAGACTAGTTCCCTGCATTTAAGTCTTAAGGAGCTTTAACATTTATAGGATATAACATTTATTCTACAGCAACACAATTCCCCTAAATATATGTGACTTAACTTGCTGTGTTTTATAGAAAACAATGGTTTCTATCTCGGCATTATATCTGACACGGTACATTGTAAAGTATGGTTTACAATTATTTGTTTCAGTAATATGATGTGATCAATAAATTGGGCTATCATATATTTTATTTAATTTAATTAGGAGCTGAGATAGCGCAGTGGTTAAAAGCAGCATTGCGACCTTCAGCTGATTGCTAGTTCAACAGTTCAGCTGTTCAAATCTCACTAGGCTCAAGGTTGACTCAGCCTTCCATCCTTCCGAGGTGGGTAAAATGAGGACCCAGATTGTTGGGGGCAATATGCTGAACTCTGTAAACCGCTTAGAGAGTGCTGTAAAGCACTATGAAACGGTATAAGTAAAGTGCTATTATTGCTATAATTCCAACTCTAGCACTGCTCCCAAAACATGTCCTGAAAAGATGGAGGCCCCTCTATTAATATCCCTATTTCCATTCTTTGCTTGCTAGTCTTTAATCAGTTCTACCAATCTATAATGTGCATTCCTTTCTCATTTCATGATTGCTAAAAGTTTGTTTTTAGTGTGACTCAAAACAAAACATACCTGCCATTTCATCTTTATCCACTGGTATATAGACATTCTAAATATATCATGTATATATCATCAATGAAAGAAGATGTCACTTGGAGGAAGCCACACTAATTCTTCTTCAGCAAGAATGTTTATTTTATCTTCAATAATTGCTCAGAACAGGTTTTAAGCTAGCCAGGGCAGTTTCCTAGAACCACCAGATTCCTTTCTAGTCCTCTAATACAGAGGCCGATCTTGAAGAAGTATTTCTGCTAACAATTCTTGGATGGCTACTATCTGGACTCCGATTTACTTTCAGTTTTCCAAGAAGTTCTAAAACTTTATCACTTTTCACCATGATTTGCTTTGGTTCCTCAAGCTCTATTTTTCAAAATACTACTCCAGGCACAAAAAAGTCATTCTACATTCTCCGAAAAGTGACATAAATAACTTAAGATTTTTTGTATATTTTTTACTCTTCAAACTTATTCTTTGTGGTTTCCAGTTCTGATTGACAGAGTATTTATTTTAATGTCATTAACAATTTCCCCCCTCTATCGTGTACTATGTGTACTTTTTAATGCAACTTTATGCTTCCCCCCTCATCTCATTTATAAATAGAAAATAAGGTCCATTCCTTTATCATCTAAGACATAGGTCTTCAAACTCCAGCCAGCATAGCTGGCTGGAGAATTCTGGGAGTTGAAGTCCACAAGTCTTAAAGTTGCCAAGTTTGGGGACCCCTGATCTAAGAGTCTAGCTAGTATATCCAAATTTCGTTACATTTTAGGTCAAATGTGATTATATTGGACTTTCTTGGTCATTCATTTATATTTAGATGTAGTAATCATGGACACGTAGACATGATTACATTTAGATTTAATCACTATGGCTACTGTTTCCAATGAATTCAACAATATCTTTCTTGCTAGGGTTCTATAGGGAACTATATATATATATATGTAATTCTGAAAGGGTTCAATTATTTGCTTGGTAACCAAAATAAATTATTTTAAAAAAGCAAAAAGTTTACACCATAATATTCTAAAGCTCTTTACTATCAAGTCATATATTTCATTATTCTAAATCTGACATTTTGCACTCCTCACAACAGCCATTTTTTAATGGACATTTCCTTTCCACGAGAGCCATTTTGTGGCAGCGTTTCTAACATTTTTCGCAAAATTCGAAATCTGACCATTGCTGCTAAAATACAGGATATTTTTTTCTTACATCACAGAATAAAAGCTATTATCACTCTCTTCTCTGGTTTTATTTTTCCTACATTTTTCCTTCAATTAATTTTGGCTGCCCTTTTTATCACCTTTGCAGCCTGGGATATATGTACAGGTAGTCCTCGACTTACAACAGTTCGTTTAGTGACCAAAGTTACAATGGCACTGAAAAAAGTGACATGACCGTTTTTCACACTTTACCATCATTGTAGCATCCCCATGATCATGTGATTAAGATTCAGACACTTGTCAACTGACTCATATTTATGACTGCTGCAGTCTCCCAGGGTCATATGATCCTGACAAGCAAAGTCAATGGGGAAGCCAGATTCACTTTACAACCGTGTTACTAACTTAAGAACTGCAGTGATTCACTTAACGACTGTGGCAAGAAGTCACGAAATGGGGTAAAATTCACTTGACAAATGTCTCACTTAGCAACATAAATTTTGGGCTCCATTGTGGTCAAGGATTACCTGTAGTTGCTTTTGAAATAATCTCATAAACAGAGAACAATTTGGGTTCGTGATCATCTGACTTTATAAGTCTTGTCTAATATAATTCATTATCCACTACTTGAACTGAGTTTGAGAACTAGTTCTAATTGTTGACCTAACTTTTTTTTAATGTAATTATTCATTCACCTGGGATTAGATTTTTTAGATTTATTATTAGAGTTGGAAGGGACCTTGTAGGTCATCTAGTCCAACCCCCTGCTCAAGCAGGAGTTCCTACACCATTTGAGACAGATGGCAGTCCAGTCTCCCCTTGAAGGTCGCAAGTGTTGGGGCTCTCACAACCTCCGCTGGCAAGCTGTTCCACTGGTTGATCGCTCTCACCATCAGAAAGTTTCTCCTCACTTCCTGGTTGAATCTCTCCTTGGTCAGCTTCCATCCATTATTCCTTGTTTGGCTTTCTGGTGCCATAGAGAACAGCCTGACCCCCTCCTCTCTGTGGCATCCTCTCAAGTATTGGAACACTGCTATCATGTCACCCCTGGTCCTTCTCTTCGCCAGACTGGCCAAGCTCAGTTCCTGCAACCGCTCTTCGTATGTTTTATTTTCCAGACCCTTTATCATCCTGGTTGCTCTCTTCTGCACTTTCTCTAAGGTTTCAATGTCTTTTTTGTAGTGTGGTAACCAAAACTGGATGCAGTACTCTAGGTGTGGTCTGACCAAGGCTTTATAGAGTGGTAGTAGTACCTCTCTGGTCCTTGATTGTATCCCTCTGTTAATGCAGCTCAGGACTGCGTTAAGCTCAATTGTACTCGGCCTTAACTTGGTATTGAATGGGTCTGGATATGAGACAAAGAATATGGGAAGAAAGAAGGGCTTTGAATTGAGGTAAAGGTTATATAAGCTATAAAATAGTATCAGAAGAGGCCCTAATCTGCTTGAAGCAAAGCATGGACAGCAAATCAGTTTTGATTCTACTGAGAAATTTCCAAGTCTAATTGATCACCAAGGATTTTCTGTTCCCAGTGGTTTAACAATATGAGGAAAACAGCTTTTTAAAATATGAAATATTTTTTAACAAAACGCAGCATGACTGATTTTAGTATAACTAGGATCATCCATGAATTAAATTCTAAAGTAGTTTGTTCAGTTGGGTTTAATAGGCTGTGTTAACTAGTGTCTCATTCAACAAACCATAACTTAACCATTACCTGTTTTCAAATATCTTGAAGATTTGGCTTTTTTTGGTGCACCCAGAAACAGGACGGTTTGTGATCCGACTTTCCATTTACACTTTTGTAGCAATTTTTTTTTAAATTCCTGCATTATGGGTTCTAGCTATTTTATTTTTCTGACTGGTCTTGCCTTAATCCTAATTATCTATATTCCTTAAACGCATAGTATTGCAGTTGTGACTGAAGCCACCTAGAAGTTGATTAGTTTAAAAAAATCATAAAACCTTGCCTTGAATTGTTGGACGGGCAGAATATAAATCTAACACAATACTTGCAAACGCAGGGAAGAGCCTGTGTATCCAACACGAAGGTACGTAATTAAATTAACAAGATTCAGACGCTGCTTAGTCTCGAAGGACGCAAAGGAACGTGTTTATTCCTCCGGGCCAAGGGCTTAATGTAGACAGAATCGTAATTTATATGGTTGGAATAACAGTTATACTGGATCGATTCAGACACGATCGCAACGTAATAAGCCTAAAATGGAGCCTATCTTCGCTCTTCCCCCAGAATTAGTGCATTTTCTCCCCACCCACCCCGGGTCACCTCCGGGGTGGGTGGGGAGAAGGCTTTTGGCTCTCCATGCCACCCCCTCTCCAGTCAGGTTACAGGACGGGCAAGTCTCCCCTTCCCAGCCAGGATCCCCAAAAACCCCCTTTCCCCTTTAAGGACTGCTCCTCATCTGCTTTAATTGCCAGGATCGGCGGCGTTTGCTCCAAGCCTCTCCCATTTCTCCGCCTTCTCCTTCATTCCCATAAAGATTTTCCAACAACAAGCACCAGGATTTCTCCTTTGGGTGGGATCCATCTGCGCCCCTCCATTTTTGGGGGGGGCGGCGGCGGGGGGAGAGGAACGAGAACGCGGTTTTGCGCCCAAAGGAGCCCATCTTCCCCAAATCGGTCCGAGGAAAGTTACGCTCGGAAGCGAAACCGCAAGCGTTTTCCAAATGAAAAAGTGATCCCCGCATTCCTGTCTTAATAGGAATCCCCCCCCTAAACAGACACACACCTGGGCGGGTGAAGCTAGGAGGGAGCGGGCAAAGCAACACGTGCAGCCACCGCCCGTCCCCCCTCCGTCTCTCCCTGCGGGCGTTTGAAGAGGGCGCCTCTAGTCAGTTAACTCCTGACGTTTGGGTATCATGTGAATGATTGAGTTCCCATGGTTCACTCGGAGCCGAGGTTGCCCCACCCCATCGCTGCCTGCCTCGCGCTCCCCTGCCTCGCTCGGTTTTAATATTAAAATCGCCCCCCCCTCGCCCTCCTTCGCGGGGAAATGCAGGGAAGAGGAAGGGAAATTAAATAGGGAGTGGGGAGGGGGAGCGCGGAAGGAAAGCTCCCCATAGGAGAGTTATTTTTGTTTTGGGGGAGGAGATCCACACTGCGTTTTCCTCTCTGCTGCCTCTTTCCTCCTCCTCCTCCTCCTCCCCCCCTCCCGTCCCCTTTACCCCTCGTCTCCCCGCATTTGCCGGAGAGGCGAGAGCCGATCGAGCCGCCTGGAAGCCGAATGTGAATAAGCAAAAGGGCGAGAAGGAGGAGAGCGAGCGGGCCTTGGATTTGTACAAACCACCATTAAGGGCAGGAAGACGGCGCAGCCGCCGCCGCACCGCAGGCTGGAGAGAAGGAGGAAAATCTACCCAGCCCAGCCCGGAACGCAGAAGGGACTCGCCTTCTTTGCCTGCCCGACGCCGACGCCGCGGAAAGGTTAGCGGTGACCCTTTCGGGCGCTTCACCCACTTTGCGAGAGGCGCCTTGGAAGGGGAAGCCGCGAGGCGGAGGAGGAGACGACGGAGAGAAAACGGGCAATTTTTAGCCAAAAGAAAAAAGAAAAAAAAGACCAGCCAAAAGAAGAGAGACGTTGCTAGAGCTTCGGTGCCCGGAGTTGGGAGGGTCTCTTTCCCCCCTCCCCGCCCTCCCCCGGCTTTCTGGAGCTTGCTGCTGCTGCTGTCGCCGCGATCCTGAAGGATTATATGTAAAGTGAAGAAGAAAAAGACAATTTTGCTTTGATTCTGTTCCCCACCACCACCACCGGCGGAGGTGGCGTGGAAGCTGGAGATATTTAAAGAAAAACCCACCCAGATTTGGTGGTGGCTCTCCCTGCGAGGTTTGAGGGGGGGGAGAAGGAGGAAAAGGGAAGCCAATTTTTAACCCGTGATCCTTCCCCCTTCGGGTGGCTGCCGACCTCCCTACGTTCCCTGCCCCCCCCCCAATTGCCTTCCCCCCCTTTTGTGTTTGTGTGCGCGCTTTTTTTAATTGGGGGGCAAAAATCTGCATTGCGAGCGGATCTGGCGGCGGTGTTAGGGGAGAAGGAGGTGAAGGCCCGGCTTGAGCAGTAGCAAAGTCATCGCTCACACCCCCCCCCTTTCCCCGGCCCCCACCCCGTTGTAGGCTCCGGGTTCTCCATGTCTTTGGGTAGCGACAGCTGTGCGTGAAAGAATAAATATTGAACGGGGGCAAGGAGACTCGCCGCCGCCTCGCCCGCCACCCCCGAGCGCTTCCTGCTTCCCCTCCTTTTCCCCTTTCCCCCCCTCCCCCTCCATTGCACCCCCCAAGATGGGCTGTTTAGGGAACAGCAAGACTGAGGATCAGCGCAACGAGGAGAAGGCGCAGCGAGAGGCCAACAAGAAGATCGAGAAACAGCTGCAGAAGGACAAACAGGTCTATAGGGCCACGCACAGGCTCCTCTTGTTGGGTAAGGCGCGCGGGCGTCGGGGGCGGGAAGAGAGGGGAGGGCCCCCCCTTCTCCTAGGGGCCCCGGGGGGACGGGTGGGCTGGGTGGCGGGGACTGGGCAGGAGAGGTGGGGCCCTGCTGGCTGGCTCGCCCGCCGCCTCCAATGAAGCGGGCCCTGTGCCAGGAAGAGGACAGGGCGGCGGAGGGGTTTTGCTTTCTGCCTTTTTCCCAGGCTGACGGCCCCGGCTTGACATCTCCGGGTGTAAGGAAGCGGCCGAGGGGAGGGGGAAATGCTAAGGGACTTTGGAGGGGTGTCGGAAAGAAGTAGGCCTCGGCCATCCCTGCAGGTCTCCCCATCCTGCAGCACCCCCCCCCCCCCAGCCTTAGGGGGTGACCCTTGGGGGAACAGAAGTGTTGGGGAAAGGACTAGGAAGATCTCCAGGCGAGTTCAGGAGGGGGTCTTCCTCCCCTCCCCTCTTAAAATTATCCTTTTTGTGGGCTTAAGGTGGAAGGGGGTGGCCTGGTCATTTCCTTGCCAGAAAATTCCACAGATGACACATGATGATGATGATGATAATGTAATTATTTTAATAACACTCCTTTTTCTTCTCCCCCCCCCAAGACCCCATCCTTCTCCTTTGGAAGCCCTTGGCCTTTTTGGTTTGGGACTTTTTTGCCCCCACAGTGGGTTAATAAATAAAAATTGCTTCATATACTACCTCTGCCCTTCTGCTTCCATCGCTTGTCATTCGCTTGTGCGGGGGTGATAAGGGTGGGCGAAGCGGTTGCCCCTCTTTTCAAGTCATGATTTGGGCAGCTGTTAACTGTCCGTGTGAACTTGTTGAAGGGAAAAGTCACTTTCATATAAAGGAAATATTCTGATTGATATTGATGTGGTTGGGCTTTGGGGATGCAACAGAATATTCGGCACTTCCGTTAAAGTACTCGATGCCACAGGCCGTTGGTGGGAACTGAAGTAAATCTAGTAGATGGAAACACAGGATATAAGGAGAATCAGGACTCACTCTGCTTTTCTGCTGAAGATGGCAAATTGAATCCTTGCAGGAAGTCTCTTGAATTTTTTGCAGTATATTGGTGAGGTGGAGAGAGAAAAATACCGGTATTTCTTTGGAGATATAAGGGAAAGGGAGTGGGCTAAAAAAAACCTAACACTTGATTAAATTTTAAATACTGGGATTGGGTTGCATTCTTCTCTTCGATACTTCTGTTGAAAATGGGACTGGGAATAAGTCTTTTTGTGCAAAGAGCTGGAGTTTTAGCATATGTCGGTCTCGATATCACAGACTGGCCTATTTGGATATATTTTCCCACAGGCCTTTCCTTTCTACAGTTTTATCTGAAGATCCCGAGTAAAAATAAAGTGAATAGTACTGTTTTCTAACATGTATTTATCTAAATATTATAGTGCTTGCTAGTAGAGTATTCCTTCTGAATAAAACTGATTTTAGGGAGGAAGAAAATAAGAAAAGTGAGGTGTGTGAGTTTTACATTGTTGATTTGGAGGACTAAAGATCAAAGAATAGCAGAATGTTTCCTATGATAAATGATTTGTCGAGATCCTGTTTAACTTAAGTTGGAATGAAATAGTTGACCTTACACATACATATTACAGACAACCCTTATTGCTAGGGTTACAATGTTAAGAATACATATAATACTAGATATTAAAATCTTTTTAAATCATTGGATT
Organism: Diadophis punctatus similis; assembly: GCA_023053685.1. Classification (NCBI taxonomy): domain Eukaryota; kingdom Metazoa; phylum Chordata; class Lepidosauria; order Squamata; family Dipsadidae; genus Diadophis; species Diadophis punctatus. Next base: position 4,820,883 of record JALIGW010000003.1, on the reverse strand, counting down.
TACTTCCATGTATGTATTTTTTAGGCTGAGATAGCAGTCAATTTAATATGTTTTTGAAATTTTGATGATCAGAAAAGTGCTGAGAGAAAATGTCAGATTCTTCATAGTTAGAACATGTCTTCCTTTTATGTTTGGCTGGGCCTAAATGTATCATCATACATACAGTAGTAGTTTTATGTTTGCACAAAACAGTTAACAGCAAGAAACCTTTGCTGTTGTAAATGCTATAAAACAGCATAATGCAGGGCATTTCAAGTATTTCAGCATATTATGAACATATTAAGAATAATTAAATGGGCCTGGAATCCAATCTTTGTCCAATCTTATTTATAAGGCTTCATATACTTTAGGATATGTAATGTAGTGTCTCAACTGAAGAAACATTTAATTGACATATTAGTGACAAATGTTTTGTGGCTTCTATTTATATAAGAAAAATTAACACCTTTCAATTTGGTCTTTTACAGATCAATATTAACAATGTTGGAGTTAATGTTTTCATTTCAATGTGTCATTGCTTCAATATTGGTTGGTTTTAATTTTTAAGTCTCTGGTCTTACACACACACACATATATATTTAGGTGGAAGGTGTGGGAAATACCCTTGCTTTTGATCAGCTCTCTTACTGATTGGTAGGAAAGACATATTACAGTTCTGTGACTGCCAAGGACTTGAATGCAATTATTTGTCTGGCTGTGAGAAATGGGGAATTTGATTTTCACCAATATTGGTGAGGAATGAAAGGGAAAGGGAAATATTGGTGAGGAATGAAAGGGAAAATTTAATATTTTTGTCTCACCGCGTTTAATGGTTGGATTTGAAGAAGGCTGAAAACATTAGCAGTATGCTATGGTAATCGGGCCAGAATGGCAGGGCAGATAAAGACAGAGAAAGAGAAGGACAAAATTGGGAGCCTCCTGCAGCCAAATAGCCTTTGATATATAGCTGCTAAAATTTAGTTTTGTGTATGAGACTCAAAATGGAGGATTGTGCTGTAGTGAGTGCTAAGAGAAAGCTTGGCACCACAGATACTACAGTGCTTTCGTGAGCAATGCCCTTTTTAAGCAGTGTATCCTTTATTCCCCCTCAGGCTGGTGGGAAGCTACCTTAGAAGATGAATTGGGGTATCTGTGGGTCTGCGTTAGTAAAGCAAGTCTTGTGCTCCTGTGGGAGAAAAGGGTGCTTCTGTGTAAAAACAGTGCAAACTAATGGCTGTCAGATTTTGTGGCTGAAACCATCCCCTGGGCTGGCTGAGTGGGGGCAGATTTGGAGAAAGCTTGTTTCAAGAGAAGGAGAAAGGGGGAGCAGAACCAAGGATGTAGGGTAATCGGCTGGCTAGGCAGTTTAAGGTCATGCAGAATATGTGAAGTTGATGGGGAGACCGTTTTTTTTGAGGGCAGATGGGAGATACAGCACAAAAGGAAACTTTTAGGCGACAATGGAGTGAAGGGAAAGGCAGGGAAATGTGTGTCTTCGATGTTCGGTGCATTTGACTGTCTGCCATAGGTGGAAGGCATGAAGGATCTCCAGACCAAACTGGCAAGTATTTTGCTCGGTATGGACTGCAGCAATTTGGTCTTGCTTGATTGGAAATGGTAATAGCATTAGGTGGCTTACCTTTTTCCTCTTAAGGTATTGGAGTTCTTCTACATTGTGCCTGTTTCAATTAAAGACCCTGGGAAAAAATGGGTAGTGAAACATTCCGAGCTTCCACTCTCACACATAACTTTAACTTGGCATTTATTTTTAGTTGCAGTTTCCAGTGGCAATTACTTTTTTTGTTTTCCCTTTTAGTTTTCAAGTTTGGATTGCATTGTTCAGGTTTGGGGAATATTGCTTGTTGAACAGGATCAGCCGCACACATCCTCCTGGGTTTCTTCTATTATTTTCTGAAACGGATTTTGTTTTTGCTTTCTAGGTGCTGGTGAATCTGGTAAAAGCACAATTGTCAAGCAAATGCGGATCTTGCACGTCAATGGATTTAATGCAGAGTAAGTATCTCAATTCTGGTTACATTCCTTGAAGACGCACGTGTCATTTCATTTTGGGAATTGTTTTGTAGATTCCTCATCCCTCTTCCCCGTGTTTCATTTAATCCATGACATGGAGATTGGATTTCAGAAATACGTTTAAGGAAACTGTCGTTAGCTAACTTCATCAAAGGTTTGCTTGTCAGGTTTTATGAAGGCAAGGTTTTGGCTGTCATTTCTTCCTCATGGTGGCTGACATGCCAGCTTTTTCTGTCGCTCATTATTTTGTGCTGTTCTCAGTGCTTTCTTGCGAAGAGTAAACATGAAGTAAGCGCCTCATACTTGATTATACAACATTAAGATTTACTGTACTTCAGGAAATTTTTCTTGTGATGGTGTGCTGTTTTAGATTGTTGACACATGCAAACCGTAGTTGCATTTTGTTTTCCATAGATGGATAAAACACTTTGATATTGTCTATTGGTCTGATGGGCCACATGCTATGACGTGTAAAGATATATTCAAAATTTAATTGTCAGGCTTAAAAAAAAGCATGTAAATGTTACATTGCAACCAAGCCATTAACGTTAGATACTTTGAAACATTTCATTGGGCATTTATGCAGAAATGGGACTAGAAACAAACTTTGTATGAGAGGATCTACACAAATTATTGGTCTTTTAATTAGTATTCTGAGTTGGAAGTACATGTTTTATAGAAAAATCGATGCTTCTAAGTCATTTCTTCAAAGTATCTGTTCAAAGATCATTTTTTTCCCTTCAGATTATGCCTTCATCATTTCTTTTCCCTAGGCTGTCCCCCCCAAAAAAAACTTTATTGGTAACATGCAGCAAAATCCAGCTATCTGCTCCAGTAATTTTGAACACCCGAAGTTCTTTTCTGGTTTTTTTCTTATGGGGGTGAATGCAGAGAACTTTACAATTTAAAATAGCGAAGAGGAAGGAGACAAACAAAAGCAGTTTTTTACAATGGCATGTAGCAGGTAAAGGGTTCATGCCGGAAACCAGGAAATCTTGAGTTCTAGTTCAGCCTTAGGCAGGTAGCCTGCTGGGTTGCTTTGCGCCATTCATTTTCTCTCTCAGCTCTGGGAAGGAGGCAATGGCAAACCAATCCCAAAAATGTTGCCAAGGAAATTGTGTGGCTTATCCAGGCAGTTGCCAGGAGTTAAGGCTGATTCAAAGGCACTGGGGAGGGGAACAGTAGAAGAAGAAGCTCCACCATTGGGGATCAGATGTCAGAAATCCTACAAATACAGTAGCTAAATAAAATGAGGCAATTTAAGATCCCAGTTGCTCCTCGTTAAGATCCCAGTATTCCTCGTTAACTTCACATCTGTTACATCATAGGAAGTTCCCCGCTTCCCAGGCCAGAAGGACTATGTTTTGATTCTGTCTGTCTCAGCAAGATACTTCCAGGAGATGCAGACTTTCTTGGAATTTTCTCCTCACCTTCCTCTCAAGTGTGTTCAGCAATATGTTGCTTCTGACCATGGTAGTTCTGTTTACATAAGCGGGGCTAATTATTGCAAAGGACTTACCTTTGAATTCATTCAGTTTCTCCTGAAAACGTTACAAGCTTAGCATGTTGTGTTGAGAGATACTAATTGTTGCTCAAAACAAGAACTTTTTAATTAAACAAATTTATTGCAATTTTGAGTCACGAAGAAGTGTTCTCCCGCCCCCCTGGATATTTTATAAAACCTCTTGGATTCTACAAACCAACAAGTAATAACGATTCTGTTTTGTTTTTCCCCTGGGGAGAACTTTCATGATCAGGTTTTTTACATTTTGCCCTTCTGTCTCTTTCAAAGAAGCAGTGACCTGTATTCATACTTTAGTATCCTAACTGAGCCTTATCATGCTTAATCTTTGCTAGTTTGGAAACTGTTGTTTTTGTTGCTCCTAACAAACTATGGATGGTTTGGCTCATCTCAACCCTTTGAAACGGGAGGCCCTCACTTCTCTCTCGCGCTTGCTATCTTTTATCTTTATTGGGTTTTTTTAAATAATTTCTTTGATTGTGTACAGATTTCATAAATTATTATTATAAACACGACAATGTGAAATCACAGCTGCAAGGTTTTTAACTAGTGTTGGCCTTCGTAGGCCCTGAGTTCTTGCCAAGAAGCCAAGATGTTGTAATATATTGACATAGTATTTATTTATTAAATTTGCTTGCCATCCGTTTCGTATATGTGTGGATCAAGCAGGTGGCCTTTTGTAATTGACAGATGGAAATTTTCTCAATGTGTAGGTTGTCTAACTGACATCCAAGATATTTTTGTTATGGCACTAAGTGTGCCGATAACTATTGGAATCTCCATGACTGGTTTATGCTATAATCTTTCAATTTTTGGGATCTCGATATTTTGTGGTGTTCTCCAATTTGTTGTCTTTTATTCTTCTCTCCTCTGGTATGGCCACATTGATTATCCACACTTTATTTTTTTTATTTTCTATAATTTTATTTTATCTTTTTATTATCCATATTATTATGGTTCGTCGCACAATCAGCCGGATGTTTAAAGTTTGGATGATTAGATTTGACATTATTATTGATAAGTCATCTGTGTAAAGCAGTGGTTCTCAATGCCGCGACCCTTTAATACAGTTCCTCATGTTGTGGTGACCCCCAACCATGAAATAATAAAATTATTAGGAAACTCAGGGGTGGGTACCACGCTGCCGGTTCGCTTCCTCCTGTGCTGCGTGGGTGGGTGTGCGCTTTGCACGCGCACGTATGCGCAGTGCCGAAATTTTTTTTAAAAAAATTCAAAAAAACCCCAAGAACAAGATGGCGACGCATGCGCAGTGCCTGAAATTTGGCTTCTGCGCATGCTCAGAAGTTCCCATGGTACAGATTTTTTTTTTTGCAGTAGTCTATTTGCATGTGGGTGGACCCGCCTGGAGATGGATAGAGGAGCGGTGTCTCGGTTCCTAAGACCATCGGAAATATGTGTTTTCCGATGGTCTTAGGCGACCCCTGTGAAAGGGTCGTTCAACCCCCAAAGGGGCCGCGACCCACAGGTTGAGAACTGCTGGTGTAAAGGCTACATAGGTCTCAGTGATCCATATGATGGTTCAGTTAAGACAGTAGCAATAGCACTTAGACATATACTGCTTACAGTGCTTTACAGCCCTCTCTAAGCGGTTTACAGAGTCAGCATATGGCCCCCAACAATCTTGGTCCAGCCTCAGAAGGATGGAAGGCTGAGTCAACCTTGAGCCTGGTGAGATTTGAACTACCAAATTGCAGGCAGCTGGCAGGCAGCAGAAGTAGCCTGCAGTACTGCATTCTAATCACTGTGCCAACAAGGCTCATTAGCTATAGTTTGGCTGATATTCTGTCATAGTGTTACATCATTTCAAAAAGATTACCTTGAATTAATGTAGCTTTCCCTTTAGAAAAAAGATATGAATCTAGTATGTGGTTTTAGTTTTTATTTGCTGTGGTGGCTCAGTGGTTAGAATGCAGTATAGCAGGCTAATTCTGCTGACTGCCAGGAGTTCGATTCTGACTCGCTCAAGGTTGACTCAGCCTTCCATCCTTCCGAGGTCAGTAAAATGAGGGCCCAGATTGTTGGGGGCAATATGCTGACTCCTAGTTTATGTGTTATGTTCCAAAAAGATATCTGCTTTTTCCAGTGCATTTAAAGGTTACGCATTTTAGCATTATTTTTCCTTGTTTTCCAAATAATTAGTTATTAAGCAAGTTTAATATTTGCTACTAGACTTTGACTAGATAATGTACATAAAACCCTCCTTATTTCATAGTGTTTTGCACTTTTTTCAAACAATTAGTGTTCTATCTTCCTTTTTTTCCCACAACAACTCTATAAGGTAGATTGCAGTAAGTGAGATGTGGACATGGCCAAAATCACCCAGGAAAAGTTCTGAGCCTGAGGCTGAATTTGAACCTTGGTCTCTCTGGTGCTAGTTCACCACTCTGCCAAACCAGGTCTCCAGGGTTAAGAGCAAGGCACCTCAAAGAGCTTGACCTCAGAATAACATGCACTACATAAATCTAAGTACTAGTGTGATTTTAGCGTTTGGAGTTTTAAGAACTGTGAATCTTTGCTTGTTGCATACTGTATGTGCTGGTTATGATTTCACCAGCTCTTATCATTTCTTATGTCGCTAAAGTTGAATATGTTAATTTGAAAACTCCAAGCCTCTTCACTGTTGCTAGGTTGCCATTTTATTCACAAAATGGTCATCATTCAAATGGATATTTGTGCAGGTCTAGTAGGGTGTGTACAATGCAAGGAACCCAGGAAAATGTGTTTGGTGTTTTTAATCTCTCAGTTTTCCCGGTCATGCTAAAATTCAGTATCAGTATCAGTTGAAAGTAGGAAACTGACTTCTAGTTTACACCAATTAATTTTTATGGACCTTACTACAATAGAAATTGTCCAAATGTTAATTTGGTCGTTTTCTGCTTTAGTAAAGGCCTTTTCAGCAGTGGCTCTCATAAAAGTATTGTAGATTCTACGTTTTGTAGCTATTATGAAGATCCCATAGACAATTTGATTTTATCAAGAGTTGTATTAATTTTATTTCTGGCCTATTTCTGTTTATGTAATGGTGTTTTTATTCTCGCTTGTCCACGCCATTATGATACTGGCTTTGATATTTGTATACTAAGATGTTCCGTGAAGACTGGCCCTATAGCAGGGATGGCTAACCTTTTTCTCGTTGCGTGCCGGCACCCATAATGCAATGTACGTGCGACATGCCCCCGTGTGCCCCCCCGTGCGCGGCTCCCCAGCGTATGCCCGTGCGACCCCCCCTGCCCCGTTTTGGGCCTAGCAGGCCTCCCTGCAGTTTCCTGGGAGCAAAAACAGGCCACGGGAGGGCGCCGCACCCCCGTGCTTCCCCCGCGCATGTACAGCTGACCAGCGGGAGGCGCACGCACATGCGCGGTAGAGCTGGGCGACGGCTCGTGCCATAGGTTCGCCATCACAGCCCCATAGGGTAGAAATAAATAAAATAATGCTTAATACAAATAAGTTTAACATATTTTATATTTTATAAAAAGTAGTAATAATTGCCCAAAATCTTGTATGTTTAATCCTTTATGAAGCATCTGGAAACACTGTTAATATAGTATGGTTTTAAAGTAAAAGGTAAACATGATTTTAAAAAGCCCCATAAACAAATTCTCTTCCTATGCTGTTGTCTAAAGCTTCCCATACTTCCAAAAATTCTGGGGCACATTTTGTAAAGAGCTCCAAGGAAGTGAAAAAAATGGTTTATTTTGCTGTTGTACAAGCTTTTATAAAGAGATGCCCGTTTTTTGGCCTCCTGGGGCGTCTTTGCCTGCAGTTTTTGGCCTGCAGTGTATATAAAGCATGGGTTCTCAAATTATGGCCTGCAGGCCGGATACGGCCCGCCGAAGCCATTAATCCAGCCCGCACAGAACCATGAGGCTGCACCGCCCACATCACCCCACCCACAGATGCCCCAGGAGGGTGAATACGGCTCGGGTTTTGGTAAAAAATGGGCCATTTTTTGCCTTCTGGGGCATCTGTGCGCCCCATTTTTCACCTCCCCCGCCTCCAGAACGTCTCTGAAGGCCAAAATTGTTGGCCTTATCTTTCAGTTCCAGCCCGCGGGGCTCGTGAAGTTAAGTCCTGCGCTCGGCCGAAGGGTGGGTGGGGCGATGTGGGCGGGGCAGCCTCATGGTTCTGCACGGGCTGGATTAATGGCTTCGGCAGGCCATATCCGGCCCACAGGCCGTAGTTTGAGGACCCATGCTTTATACACACCAATTTGGCTGTTGAGGGAAGAACATGGCAGGAAGTAACGGTAAAAGTTTCCCTGTCCAGTCGTGTCTGACTCTAAGGCGTGGTGCTCGTGTCTATTTCTTGGTGGAGGCAGCCAAGATTGTCCAAAGTCATTTTCTGTGGTCATGTGGCCAGCATGCCGATATGCCAAAGGCTCATGGAACGTTGTTACCTTCACTAAAGTGGTACCTGTTAATCTATTTGCATTTGCATGTTTTCAAAGTAGAAGACCCCAAATTGGTTCCGGTAAGAAGCTTTGGCCTAACCCTGTTCTGTGGTTAAATCAACCTAGGACAGGGGTAAGCAAAGTTGGCTCTTCTATGACTCTTGGACTTCAACTCCCAGAATTTCTGAGCCAGTCAGGTTAGCTTAGGAATTTTGGGAGTTGAAGTCCACGAGTCATAGAAGAGCCAACTTTGCCTACCCCTGACCTAGGAGATCTGTATCCAATCCTGAACCTCTGACCTCAGTTCATTGTCTGACTTCCATTTTTGATGGAGCTTGTGGGTGGTTGTACTTCAAAACATTTAAAAGGAAGCAAGTTGCTCCTTCAGCTGCCTGGCTTTAAATCTTCAATCAGGAAGTAGGTTAAAGAATTGTTCTAGCAATTTAGGAAATGTTTTTTCTTGGATAGGGTTAAATCTCGGGGAAGTGGCTTCTCTATGCTTGTGTATTCTTCTCAATTCATAGCATTATTTATGCTGTTCTTATGTATTTGCTCTTCATATTTGGTCATTAAGGCAATATAAGACAGCATAGTTTCATTTTAAGCTTTAGCTTTGCAAGATAAAACCAGGGATCTTACTCGATTTATTAAAATCCCCAAATTTATTGGGAAAGATAGAATTTCATCTTACTGTATTTTTCGGAGTATAAGATGCACCTTTTTGCCCCCCAAAAGAGGGTGGAAATGTCGGTGCGTCTTATACATCGAATACAGCAATTTTTAGCCTCCCGAAGCCCCGCCCCCGCATCCAATTTTTGCCAAAAACTGGCTGTTTTTTTGCAAAAATGGGGGGTTTTGCCTCCCCCCACCCCCTAAGAGTGCTCTGCAGGCTTCCCAGATCCTTTGCATGCCCTGTTTTTGCAAAAAAAAAAAAAAAAGAGTGAAAAACGGGCCATTTTTTGCAAAAATTGGGGCTTTTTGCCTTCTAATTACCCCATCTAGCACGACTGGAGGAGGAATTCTGGGAGTTGAAGTCCACTAGTCTTAAAGCTGTCAAGTTTGAAGACCCCTGGGTTAGGGGTTAGGGGTGCAAGGGTCTTCAAACTTGGCAAGTTTAAGACTTGTGGACTTCAACTCCCATTCCTGAGCTAGCATGACTGGAGGAGGAATTCTGGGAGTTGAAGTCCACTAGTCTTAAAGCTGTCAAGTTTGAAGTTTGTAAAAAGTATACATGGTTGTAAAAAGTGTACATGGTTGTAAAAAGTATACATGATTGTAAAAAGTATTCTGCTACACTGGTATTTTATTAAATTAAATATTACCGCACCATTTGGTTTAGAATACTTTTTTCCTTGTTTTCCTCCTCTAAAATCTAGGTGCGTCTTATACTCTGAAAAATACGGTAATTCTTTTGCTTCAAGTCAAGCAGTAATAGAAAACCTGAGACCTCAGTACGGGTAACAACAGTAAAATAAACAGTAAAGGCATCTGTTCCTGGGCCAGATATTTTGAAGGCCTAAATTAATGGCATTTCATATCTCATTTAGTAGGTACTTTCATTTTTAAGTCTTCCATGAAATTGCTGTTCCAACATGGTTTGTGCTGCACGTGTATAAGTAGCACCTAAAAACCCTTTTCTATAATAATTCCAAGGGCATCCTATATTTGTAGCAGTTATGGTCATTATTTAACTAGATTTACAATCTAATTAGATTTGTATCCTTCTTTTCCTGCAGGAGCTCAGGGCACTGTATATCCCCATCCATCCCTATCTATCCTGTATTTTCTTACATATGTGTTATATATTATGTCAAGATAGAAGAAATGATCTGTTTTAGCCTACAAATACGACCCTTGTCGCTGGTTTGGCTATTTATGGAAATTCTCTTTGCTGTCTAGTCCACCAAGAAGATGGAAAAAAATCTTTATAAAAAAAGGGGTAAATGCTGAGTTTCTGATCTTATTTAAGGAAACCATCATTTGGACTATTACTCCAGAAAAGAGCATGGACTGTTTTAAGGATGCAGGTGTATCCGCGTTTTTCCACTCCCCCTAGGACTGTAGATTTCATTTATGTATTCTAAAATATCAGTTTGAACTTGGGACAGTTGAATAATTCCTCCCTTTTATAGTTTACTTGTCCTGTAGTTTGCATGGGCTTGAATTGAGCAAAATGCATGGATTTGAGGGTTACATTTTAATTGCTTGCAGCTGCTTTTTTAAAAGAAAACTTGGCATTTCACACCCAACTGCAACTTATGTTGGCAGGGTGAATGGAGAGATATTTGCTAAGTTTAGCATCTTGCGTGATCGGTGGGCTGGCCAGTAGATTCCTCCCCTCCATACACACACACCCAAAAAAAGGTGTAAATACATGTAAATATAGGCCTAGCAGGTCAGTTTCTTTGCTTTCCCAGTTCTCATATGACCCAGCCATTATTTGTTTGTAAACTTGTTAGATGATGATTCTCCTTCAAGAAACTTACAGGCAAGATGCTGGCATTCAGGGAGTATATTTGCTGAAGCAACATGGAAATAAATTTATTATCACAGTTGCACATTTTCTTTTGCCATCTTCAGTAGACATTCAGTATCATTGAATGCAGAATTTATCAGACCTAACTGTCGTTGTCAGTATGGAAGGAAAAATTCATAGATACTTGAATTACATAGGCCAGTAATGGTTAGAGATGTGAAGGCCCGGGAAAAAACCTGAAAAATTCGGGGGGGGGGGGGCGGTTTTTTTCTGGTTTTTTCCTGAAGGCTTTTTTGTTTTTTTCCAAAAAATTGGAAACATTGAAAAATGTTGGGGAAAAAAACATTGTGGAATATTTTATTTTATCATGATGAATAAAATATTTTAAGACAGGGTTATCAAATATTTTCCAAATCATTTCTAAAAAAAGTATGATATCAGATTATTCTAATTTCTGTGCACTGAGTGAGGACAAGCAAGTAACAAACTGAACCCTCCAATGCAAGAACAGTATGCATTTCTTCCTTTAGGAGGTGCTGCTATTGTAACAAGAAAAAGGTTTCAGTTTTGCTTTTGCATGTTAGTGGGTGTGTTTGGTTTGTTCTGTCCTCTTCACTAGGCCTCAAAAGCATTGGAAGAAAATACAGAGCAACAAAAAGGACCTGTGCTGAATGAAGGGACTTATGAGAATGGGGTTTTTGTTTTTATTTTTATTTAATACTGTGGAGAGGAAATATGAAAAATTATTACTTTTGGTTTTGAAAATTGTTTTGTGGAGGCTTTTTGGCTGTTCCACATAAACTAGTAAGCAGTTCAGGAGATTGTTGCTCCCTTTGTTACAAATAAATATTATAAAAAAGTAAATTCTGTTTGTGATAATTGTTTGGCTACACTATATTTTTAATATGCTAGTTGTGATAATTTTATGCCAAGTCAAATTGTCCATAGTCATATTTTATGTTCCTAAAGTAACAGAATGACTTTCAATCTTAAAAAGACAAAAAAGTGCTAATGTAGCATTTTTTTCAATTTTTCCGAAAATTTCCTTCCCCCCCCCAAAAAACGGGTTTTTTTCCGAGCTTCAAAATTTCCGGAAATTTTACATCTCTAGTAATGGTTAACGTTTTTGGTGCCGAGTGCCCATAGTGTGCGCACAAATACCCCAATCCCCAAAATGCAATACAAGTACCCCCCGCGAATGCGCCCCGGGGCCCCCATGCATGTGCCCCCCGCACCCTGTTTTAGCTTCCAGGTTGGTGCAGGAGGCTTTCCTGGCCCAAAATGGGGTGTGGGGGGCATCACGCAGCACCCCCCCCCACTCTACTCCATTTCTGTTTTGGCAGAAATGGAGTAGAAAGGTAGGGCGCACGGGGGAATCTGCAGAGATCGGGGAAGGCACGGGCGGAAGAAATGGAGTAGAAAGATAGGGCGCGCTAGGAGGAATCTGGAGATCGGGGAAGGCACGGGCAGCAGAAATGGAGGAGAAAGGTAGGGCACGCTGGGGGGAATCTGAGGAGATTGGGGAAGGCCCCGCCTCCTGTGCATGCACGGCAGAGACCAAAAAACCAGCTTGTCGGCGGCATGCACATGCGCGATGGGGCTGGGCTGGGGCGATGGCTGGCATGCCCACAGACATGGGTCTGCGTGCTATCTGTGGCACGCGTGCCATAGGTTCACCATCATGGACATGGGCAATAGAGACAGGTAGTAGGACTTGAGAAATGCGGAATAAATAGTTTTATTTTAAAAATTCCGTGCTTAATCAATATAGAACTTGCAGATGAAGAAAAACCTATCTAACATTTCAGCTTGGTAACATTTGAAAGGTAAAATGGGTTGCATGCAACCAAACCAATTGGTTATTTATGTGATGATTTTTAAATGATACAATTCAACTCAAAACATGAGAACAAATCTGAAGGCAGAACATAGAGTTTTTATTTTTATTATTTTTTCTTCCATTCAGTTGTGTCTTCTCAGAGACTCTGCAGATTTCCTGGTAAGATTTTTTAGAAGTGGCTTGCCATTGCTTCCTTCTTAGGGCTGTGAGAAAGTGACTGGCCAAGATCACCCAGCTGGCTTTGTGCCTAAGTCAGGACTAGAACTTTGGGTCTGAGATTTAGATTTTACTAAAGTTTGCCATAGTCTCATTTAAAACAATAATCCTATCTCTTAAGATTTATTGAAATAGCTATTATAGGTAGTCCTAGATTTATGACCATTCATTTAGTGACCATTTGAAGTTGTGGCAGTGTTGAAAAAAAATATAGTTGGTTCTTGCACTTACAACCATTGTGGTCAGGTGATTAAAATTTGGGTGCTTGGCAATCAACATGTATTTACGATGTTTGCAGCATCCCAGGGTCATGGGATTGAAATATATGACCTTCCCAGCCTGTTTCCAACAAGTTGGATTTGCTTAACAACCACATGATTCACTTAACCACGGTGATTTGCTTATCAACCATGACAAAAAGGTGGTAAAATTGGATGCTTAATGCTTAGCAAGAGAAGTTCTGGTCCCGGTAATAGTTGTAAGTTGAGGACTACCTGTTTAATTGCAAGTACCAGCAGCACCACTGTGGAAATGAAAAGTATACAGAAATAGCCTTTGGAAGCTGTTTTCTTCCAGTAGAATTGGAATTGTAGAATTTTTGGAATTTCGGCTGGAAAAAGGAATGGCTGATCCAAGGATGTTTTAGGAAGTGGTGATGGACATGAATTAGATTTTACTACAATTGGCTTCTGAGATTACTTGGAGGAACTGTGCTTGGACTTTGAGCTTTACAAAAGAGTCCTCCACTCCTCTGTTCGCAACAGAATAACTTATGCCACCAGACTTGAAATTCTGGGCTTAGACAATTTAGAACTATGCCGCCTTAGGTCTGACCTAAGTGTAGCACATAAAATTATCTGCTACAATGTCATACCAATCAATGACTGCTTCCGCTTCAACCGCAACAATACACGAGCACACAATAGATACAAACTTAATGTAAACCGCTCCAAACTCGATTACAGAAAATACGACTTCAGCAACAGAGTGTTCAATGCCTGGAATGCACTACCTGACTCTGTGGTTTCTTCCCCAAACCCCCAAAACTTTAACCTTAGACTGTCTACTGTTGACCTCACCCCATTCCTAAGAGGTCTGTAAGGGGTGTGCGTAAGTGCACCAGCGTGCCTACTGTCCCTGTCCTAATGTTCCCATGTACTCAAAGCTGTCTCATGTATACATGTTTATACTTTTCCTGTAATCTTATATATGCTTGACAAAATAAAATAATAATAATAAAATGACATTGTTTTATGAAACTGGTGTTAAAGCTGTAATGCTGAGAAATTCACATAAGGCATCTAACTAATTAACAAGCTATCTACCTATAAGTTGCAATGCCCTAACTTCCCCCCCCCCATGTTGCTGTACTTTTAGCCTTCTGAATTTTTTTTAACATTGATAGTCACTTTTCAGAAGAGACTGGAGAACCATTTGCCTGAAATGGTACAAGTAGTCCTCGACTTGCAACAGTTCACTTGGTGAACATTCAAAGTTACAATGTTACAAGTGAAAAAAGTGACTAATGACTATTTTTCAAACTTATGACCATTGCAGCATCCCCATGGTCACCTGATTTACATTCAGATGCTTGACAAGTGACCCACATTAATGACCATTGCAGTATCCCAGGGTCATATGATCCCCTTTTGCGACCTTCTGACAAGCAAAGTCAATGGGGAAACCAGATTCACTTAACACCATGATACTAATTTAACAACTTCAGTGATTCACTTAACAAATGTAGCAAAAAAAGTCGTAAGGTGGGGCAAAACTCACTTAACTAATTTCTCACTTAGCAACAGAAATTTTGGGCTCAATTGTGGTCGTAAGTTGAGGACTACCTGTATAAAGTTTCCTGCTTGAGCAAGGGGTTGTACTGGAAGACATCTAAGGTCCCTTCCGTTATTCTATTATTTTAAATTGTAACTTTTTTTGTTTTTAAATTCTGTTTTTAACTGTTTTATCATGTTTTGTGTTGTTGGCTCAGTGGCTAAGACGCTGAGCTTGTCGATCGAAAGGTCGGCGGTTCGAATCCCTAATGCCACGTAACGGGGTGAGCTCCCGTTACTTGTCCCATAACTGCCAACCTAGCAGTTTGAAAGCACGTAAAAAATGCAAGTAGAAAAATAGGGACCACCTTTGGTGGGAAGGTAACAGCGTTCCGTGCGCCTTTGGCGTTTATTCATGCCGGCCATATGACCACGGAGACATCTTTGGACAGCGCTGGCTCTTCGGCTTTGAAACGGAGATGAGCACCGCCCCCTAGAGTTGGGAACGACTAGCACATATATGCAAGGGGAACCTTTACCTTTATGTTGTTTGTAAACCACTCAGAGTCACTTAAATGGGATGGGTGGTGTAGAAATTTAATAAATAAATAAATTTGAACCAGAGTTGAAAAGTTTGACTCACAGAATAATGATTGTTCTCTTTTCTTTTGGTTTAAACCAACCTTCTTAAAGTAAATCCTGAATTTTTGAAAACAAATCTACATCACTTCCACTGTGATGTCTCTCATTCAGTCTTTCATCAGTTCTAAGTGAACACATGTTTTAAATTACTATGGGTGTATATATACACTCAGTGCTGTCCAAGGGTGCTGCTTTAAATATATTGCTTAGTTGATTATTTTAGTGTTTACGATGTTGCTGTTAAATTCCGAGCTAATTTTACTGAATTGATTTGGAAGGGCTGTATTTTGGTCTTGCTTTAAACCTTGTATTAGTAGAGGAATGTCATAACACAAGTGGTCCTAAACATACAACCACAATTGAGTCCACGATTTAAGTTGCTGAGTGGGACATAATTAAGTGAGTTTTGCTCCATTTTGCGACCGTTATTAAGTGAATCACTGCAGCTGTTAAGTCAGAAACCCGGTTGTTAAGTGAATCTGGTTTCCCCATTGACTTTGATTGTTAAAAGGGGATTACATGACCTTGGGACACAGCAACAGTCATATAGTAAGTATGAACCACTTGCCAGGCATCCAAATTTTGATCATGTGACCATGGGGATGCTGCAACGATTGTAAATGTGAAAAAGGGTCATAAGTCACTTTTTCAGGGAAGTTATAACTTCGACTTCACTGTATAAATCGGAGGACTGCCTGTAATAAAGACTAAATCTCAAAGTCTAATCAAGGAGTGACTGTGTTGGGTGAACATAATCTTTGAGGAGCACAGGATCTCACTGTGTTGTATAATTAAAACACTCCTTCCACCTCTTAACTCCTTTGCTAAGGTACTCATAGGACATAAATCAGGAGTCTGGTAATGCTTTTTCAGACTAATAAATTTTATGAAAAGGGATATGTTTTTATAGTTACAGCTCGTCTCATCAGTTGCAATAAGACACAGATTCCTGATCAGTTTTCAGTGGCTAATTCTGGTTTGGCATTCTATTTTAAAGCCATCTAAACATTTTTGAATGTTTTTTTTTTGTCCAAGTATATTTAGTTATTTTGCTGACCACATTTTCATGCTAGACTGTTAAACATAGCCCATGCTTTTCATGCAGGTATATATGGAAGATTTCAACCTGGATTCTCCTGAGACCAGGTTAAGAATTATTAATCCCATAAATGGTGCAGTTCTACCTATAATACACAGCAACAAAGATCTTGCACACTCTGTTGTAGGATTGGGGGCACAACATTATTGTCACGGTCTAATTCAGTGTTTCCCAACCTTGAGAACTGTAAGATGAGTGGACTAATTGATCTAATGGTGCTCATTGACCAACCACAGGAAGAATACTCAACCACAGTAAGTCTCCACAAGAGCTTATGAGAGCAAAAAAAAAAGAGATGGATGCCTAATTATCTCTGTAATTTTATATTGGTGCAAAAGTAAAAGGCTGCTTCATATACATAGCCCCCAAAGTACGTCTAGTATCTTGCTTGCACTTGTTTTCTTTTTACAGCAGATGTTTATTATAAATGCATACAGCTTTTCCCATAATAATGATACAGAGTTAGTTCCTGTTTCTTTTCTCTAATGTCTGTTTGCTGTTTCCTGTATTAAAAAGTCCTTTAATTTTCAAGAAATTTAAAAAAAATGGTCCAGACCTTTGAGTCATTTTCTTTTTAAACTTGGAAATAATTCTCTTGGCATGTTTGTTTAGCAGATATACTCAGACTTGATACTTTAAATTTGCTAACCTGGCTTCATAAGAGTGGTTGCAATTAAGTTAATAGTCTTCCCTTTTGGATCATCATTGGCATGCTTCAGTCTCGAAAGACTATGGCAGTGGTTCTCAACCTTCCTAATGCTGCGACCCGCGCCCTGCCCCCACGCCCCCACTGTGACCCACCCCACCGTAACGCCCGCCGCCGCGCCCCCTGCCCCGCCACCGCCATTTGGGTTCTTTTACCTCTGCGCATGCACAGAGAGTAAAAGAACCCAAATGGCGGTGTCCGGGCGAAGTCTCCCGACCCCTGTGAAAGGGTCGTTCGACCCCCAGGTTGAGAACCACTGGACTATGGTATTGTGCTCTGGAAAGAGTTCTTAAAACGCTGTAAGTAAAGCTGGAGTATCCTCTCCAGAGCACGAGGCCTGGGTAGGTTAGTATGGAGGATAGACTGTTACCCAAGCAGGAGATCCCCCCTCTCCACATCTCTGAAATAATCCAATGGAATGGCAAAGCCAATACAATTGGTTCCAGCTGCGTCGCAGGAGTTATCAGAACGTGGCTGTACACAGTCATGAACTGCTTCCGGGACTCCGCCTCCGGATTTTGCCTCAAGGTTTACTCCTGAAGCCTTTTCCAATAGTGGATATAGCCACAAGGCAGTGGAGGTTTGGAGTCAGAGTTTCCCTTCTCCTAGAAGATGGTTTTGCCGCTTTATCTACTGTTGGGGCGTAGAGCCCTCTTCCGCCTTCAAAACTGTTGACCATCTTCTCCTGTAACCCTGGAAAGGGGCCCTTACAAGGTGCTACTGGCCAGCTGGACCAAGGTTTTTGAATGAGGTATTACTCCTCCAACAAGATGGTGTAACGGACGATCTTCCAATTATCCATGTAAATTTGGACTTCTCCTCCCACAATCAGGATCAGGAATGAGGGGGAGGAAAGCAGCCTACCTGCCTGTTGGTGGCAAAAGTCTTCGCTTTTGGATATTAGATTTGATTTTGTTTGATACTGAATGTAGATAAGTCTGTGTTGGTGAAGATGGAAATATGTGCGACTAAGAGTAGTGCAAATCGTTTTTGCTGAGATGCCTACTAAGATCATTTGAGATTAATTGCTTTGGCAAAACCTGTGTATGCCAAAAAAATCTAACTTATTAAAGTATTACTTAAAAGAGGTCTGGAAATGATTAAAGCACCTTCAATTTGTCTGGATTGTATCCCTTCTATAGTAATTAAGAAATTTTGTAACTAAGAAATTTTGTAACTTGTTTCTCTATGAAGGTAGGCTATCGGGAGAACTTAGTTCTAAGATTTTCTATTACATTTTTTTTAATGGAGCCAGAAAGGATACTACAGGGTTTTTTTTTCCCGTCCATGGACAAATTTTACTGAAGTTACAGAAGGAAAAATGCCAACTGTCTGCTTTAAGAATAAATGGTAAGATTGGCTACACCTTACAACTGTGCAAAGAGGGAATTAAACACTTCTAAGACTTTTTAGAAATGTCTTTTTTTTAAACCAAGTATGGCCTATCCTTAAAAGGGGTATACTAATTTTTTTCCTTCCTGCTAGCTGTCTTAATTGGTATGTTCTAACACAGCGGTTCCCAACCTTCCAAATGCCGCGACCCACGCCCCGCCCCTGCGCCCCCACCGTGACCCACCCCGCCGCCGCCAATTGGGTTCTTTTACCCTCTGTGCATGCGCAAAGCATTCTGCGCATAGCATTCTGCGCATGTGCAGAGGGTAAAAGAACCCAAATGGCGGCGTCCGGGCGAAGTCTCCAGATCTGGGCGAGGTCTCCGCTCGCTTCGCGTGTTGCCTCTGGGAGCTTTTCGAGCCCCGTCGTGAAAGGCGTGCACAACTTCAGCAGGGCTGGGACAGGCGGCTGCCCAGAGAGAGCCACCTCCTTCGCAGAGTCTCTCCCGTCTACCTGTAGCGTTCGGGGCGAAGGGTATGGCTCTCTCCGGGCAGCCGCCTGTCCCGGCCCTGCCGAAGTCGCGCACGCGTTCGCAGGAGTGAAATGCTCCCGGTTTGTTCTTGCCTGTCGGTCGTCGCAGAGCTGATGGAGCCGTTGGCGGTCGCGGTGTGGGGCTTCCCCCGCCCGTTTCCCCCGCCCGCTGGGATGCCACCATTTGAGTTCTTTTGCCCCTGCGCATGCATAACGCTTTGCGCATGCGCAGAGGGTAAAAGAACCCAGGGTGGGTCGCGGAGGGGGCACGTGTTGTGGGGCCCGATATGGCCAGGCTTGTGGCAGTGGGGGGGGGAGCTGAGGATGCCGGGCCGACTCCTGGGAAATGGTCGTTCGACCCCCAAAGGGGTCCCGACCCCCAGGTTTGGAACCGATGTTCTAACACAAGATCACATTTGCTAGCAAAGCAGAACTGGACTAAGGAAGATACTCTGTCCAAAAAATGCCGAATTTCTTAATAAACATTTAGTTGATCTCAATGGTTTTGTATTATACTGTAGGAAATGCATTTTCAGAAATAATTAAATATTTCATGTTCATTCAAAAAGTGTAAGATTTCCTATGAGATAGCAGAATAACATATTTGGGTTTAAGTGTAACTGAGAATATAATGACATTTCAAGGACACTCTTGTATGTCACAAGTCCCATTGAAAACCCCTATTTTCAGTTGGAATGTTTGATACATAAGAATTTTGAGTGACCTTTTCATGACTAAGTAAAAAAGAAGCATACCTAGATTGTGATGCTTTCTCACTATTAATCCTAATACCTTTTTAAACTTTCTCTCTTCATTTTATTACTGATTATTCTTTCTCTTTTTCTGTCTCCAGCCACCTGATTATAAAATGTAAGGTCCTCAGGAGAAATACCGCTCTGTCGCCTATGTTATTCTATAACATGCAGTACCCACAGATGTTCTGCATAATTAACAATATTACCTGCAGTAATTAAAAAAAAGAACATCGCTTTTGGAACGGGCTATAAATACATCTTCTCTCACCTCATGTTGCCATTCAAACAGCAGCCACTAAGGACTGGTTGGAAAGGACTGGACTTTTTTGGCTTTATTGTTTAGGTTTATGATCTCCCAGAATTTACTGCTATTAAATAGAGGGATTTTGGCTGTTTCTCATGGTTGCCTGGTAGAATTTAATGTGCACTTTTTTAAAAAAAAGTAAGCGATGTTGATTCATCCAGCAAAAATAGTAAAGCTAATATGGCGTTATTTTCATGGAATAAGACCCATTTTGAGATGATATGGGAATACGATTCCCAGTTGACAAATCTACATAGAGATAAGAGCTTGTAGGCTGGAGCAGTGGGTCTAGATCAGGGGTGGCCAAACTATGGTTCTTTGAGGACCTGTGGACTTCAACTCCCAGAATTCCTGAGCTAGCCATGCATGCATGGCTGGCTCAGGAATTCTGGGAGTTGAAGTCCACAGGTCCTCAAAGAACCATAGTTTGGCCACCCCTGGTCTAGATCATGGGTGTTAAACTCGTGGTGTCACGTTGCCGTCATGTGACGTTTTTCCCATTCACAGGGCTGGGGTGGGCATGGCCTGCGCGTGATGCATCCGGCCCACAGGCCGCCAGTTTGACACCCATGGTCTAGATCAGTGATGGCGAACCTATGGCACGGGTGCCACAGGTGGCACGCGGAGCCATATCTGCTGGCACACGAGCCATTGCGTAGCTCAGCTCCAGCGTGCATGTGTGCGCCGGCCAGCTGATTTTTGGCTCGCACAGAGGCTCTGGGAGGGCGTTTTTGGGCTTCCGGAGGGCCTCCGGGGGGACTGGGAAGCGTGTTTTTGCTCTCCCCAGGCTCCAGGGAAGCCTCTGGAGCCTGGGGAGGATGAAAAATGGGCCTACCAGGCCCACCAGAAGTTGGGAAATGGACCATTTCCGGCCTCCAGAGGGCCTCCAGGGGAGCGGTGGAGGCCATTTTCACCCTCCCCAGGCATTGAGTTATGGGTGTGGGCACTCGCGCATGCGTGATAACACGTGTGCATGCACTTTTGGCACCCGAGGGAAAAAAGGTTCGCCATCACTGGTCTAGATTAACCAAATACAAAAGGTCATAAGTCCAGTTCCTGTCATCTCAGATACACCTCTCAAAAACTACAAAAGAATGCTCTGGGTTGAAAAAAAACTGAACTCAAAACTAAGCTAATGGATCAAGATAATCACCATGGCTTCTCTTTGTGAAACCAAATTTTTGCAAAATAAGAACACGAAATCATGGTTATAATGTTGGACTGAAACTGGACAGTGTTGGGTTCAGCACTCCACCTGACTGTGGAGTTAGGGGGGGAGGGGTGCTATGGACAAATCATTCTTTCAGTCTAATTTATCCCAAAGGGGGGGAGACAGAATAAAATGAGGAAAGCCATGTATGTACCTCAATGTGAATTGCTAGTGAAGGATATTATTTAAATTATTAGCATCTTATCTGTGCAGGTGGTTTACCCTAGTACCAGGACACTGGAACGATGTGTGCTCTTCAAGCCTGTTTTCTATCTGTATTCCATTTTTGTTGAAAGACTACTTTAAAAAATCAGTCCGGTTTCTTTGCGTTATTATTTGCAATGTAAATGAGGTAAACTTCTCATTGGAAGGAGGGATTTGAAAGCTGTAGAACCACAGTTTCCTAATTGTGTGCCATGGTAGCCCAGAGTGCCACAGCAAACTCACGAGAACACCATGGGAAATTTTACCATTTAATAAACGGTTGTCCCCAGGGCACCACAGCTCACCGTTTGGGAACTGTAAGTGATACCTTGAAAAAAAAATTTCGGAGACACCAGGAGTACCATGAAAGGCGAATGCCTGGGAACTTTTGCTATAAATCTTGCATTGTAGGGCTCTTCCCATCTTCTTCGACCTTGTTGTGACAGGATGGGGTAAAATCCATGGTGGCTTCCATCTTTTTTGGAAAATAATTTTCACTGTGTCCACATAAAGGTAGTCCTTGACCAAATTGAACCCAAAATTTCTGTTGTTAAATGAGACATTAGTTTAAGTGAGTTTTACCCCATTTTACGATCTTTCTTGCCACAGTTGTTAAGTGAATCACTGCAGTTGTTAAATTAGTAACCCGGTTGTTAAATGAATCTGGCTTCCCCATTGATTTTGCTTGTCAGAAAGTCACCAAAAAAAGTGATCACATGACCCTGGGAAATAGCAACCGTCATAAATATGAGTCAGTTGCCAGGCATCTGAATTTTGAGCATGTGACCATGGGAGTGCTGCAACGGTCATAAGTATGAAAAATGATCGTAAGTGCCTTTTTTCAGTGCCATTGTAACTTCGAATGGTCACTGAACGAACTGTTGTAAGTTGAGCACTACCTCTACTTCTTTCACCATGAACAAAAAACAAACCTTTATTTTTAAATTTGTGTTAATCTGCATTTCCTTACTAGACTTTTTTACAAGCCGTCTGAAATAGCAGTGTGAATGGAAACTAAAACTAGGGATTCGGTGGGGGTTTTTTTCCTATGGAGAAGAAGCTAAACTTGTATTTCTTTGACTTGAGTGGAGTTCAATGTTCCCTCTAAGCTGCGCGGCTGCGCAGCCGCGCACGTGATAAGAAAATGCCGCACAGCAGTTTCCAACTGCCGCGCGGCATTTTCTAATGTCAGAGGGAACATTGAAGCGCGGCCGCGCACATGATAAGAAAACGCCGCGCGGCAGTTTCTAATTTCAGAGGAAACATTGGTGGAGTTGAGCTGTATGTTTGGATTCCTGTCCAGCTAATCTGGACTCCTGTCCAGCTAATATGTGCATGCAACTTATTGGAGTCAGAAAGAAAAAAGAAAGTATTTTAGGCCTTTGCAACTCTACCTGCTTCTTCTATAATTCGTATGTGGCATTGGTTTGTGACAGATACCCTGGTGCAATTCTTATTGTCTGTCCAACAAGCAATTGCATTTGGGGTGGGGGGGGAGAAGATGTAATAATTCTTTAGAAGCAAAAGGGATTCCTAAGCAGTCCCTACTAAGATATTCAAGTTTTGAAATTTGCAATGAGATCATAAGCAGATAGATTAACCACCTTTTGATAAAATTAACTATCTCTCACTTGCTGTATTCTCCGGTGTCCTATTATGTAGGCCGTTTTACTTGCTCCTGTCTGTTGTCAAGGCTCCAGAAAACAATTACCTATCTCTGATGCATCCTTTCAGACTCCCAAGACATACAAATAATGATACAGTCACTTGTGAAGACAGTGAATAGTCTCTTTAGTCACGTCTCTAAAATACTGTAAGTTTTTCCTTTCCAGACCAAATTTTTTTTCCAAATTAAAAGGTTATATTTTAAATTAAGAGCCTTTTGTCTGAAGTGTTGTTTTGTGATGGCTGTAGAAAGAGAAGTCTTCCTGTCAAAGGAACAAGGAAGTGAAAATTATAATCAAAAATAAGATTAAGCAATAAAAGTATCTAAAAGTAAGAGCTGAGCTTCCAGACCAAGGCCACAAATTAAGCCTATACCAACTTTTCCTGTAAATAATGCGAGTAAAAATAATACTACAGTTTGCTCTGTTTGTAGTTTTGATTCTTGTAATTTTTGCAATTCTGAAGAATATTGTTCCTGATGCCCTTTCCTGATACTCTTTTTTTAACCTTTGTTACCACTCTTCAGGTTCTCATTACCATTTCAAATTTGTCTTCTTATAAGCAAGTATAAAGGACTTCATATTTTTAATCCCATTTCTCTTACTTAATAATGACATGTTCATCAAAATACTTCTTTTTAATCTTGTCCTCTAAACTTTTGAGCCGTGTTTTTTCAAAACACAGATGTTTTAATCCCACTTTAATATCATTTTAATGAGTCAAAGTGTTTTTGCTGCTTTAATGTTGTTGTTGCTGCATACTGTGTTGGTACCATTTGTTGAAAGGTAATAAATTTTCAATCCTTTTTTTATTCTCCAATTCTGGGAGGTTGTCCCACTCAGTTATGATAAATATTTACTTTTTTCTATAATTTTCTTTCCTCAATGAGAATTAGTTCGTTTTCAGACTTCCATAAAAGAGCTTTTTACTTTTACTGCTAAAGATCTGTTGGTTTAGATTTCCTTCTCCTTGACTTACCGCTGTTTTTAAATGCAAAGGATAATATTAAAATCACTTTTTTCCTGCTGACTAGTTTTACAGCTGACTAGTTTTATTGATTTTTCCCCTCCCCATTTCTGCTACTTGCCTTCATTTCTTTGGTTGGTCATTCCTATCTTGTTTTAGGCTCCATGCTTATAATCTTTCAGTTTTTTTAGTTATGTATGGTAAAACTTTGTCATTTCCGTTGTTCTTGTCTCCTACATCAGGAGTCCCCAATCCCTGGGCCATGGACCAGTACTGGTCTGTGGCCTGTTAGGAACTGTGTTGCACAGCTGGGGGTGAGTAGCGGGTGAGCGAACCCTACTGAAAATTGCGCAGGCGTGGGATCTAGGTTGTACACTTCTCTCAGCCCAGTGATGGAATTAATTTGTTTTTCCTCTTACTGATCTTAACTTTTGTTTCTGCAGTGTGTTTATTCCGTATCACTTTTATTTGTCTAAGTAGGTTAGACATAAATCTAAATCAATGATTAATGGTTTTCTGCATATTGATGAAAGAACCCTCTTGGTACTTGAGCTTTGGCTATCTAATACTTTTATTCCAGCCATCCACCAACCTTGAATGTGCCTTCCTAATTATGACATCTTGGTCAGAACCTGCATTTTATGTTAAATGTGTATGAAACCTTCATGTATTTGTGCTGCTACTACAGCAGCACCAGCAGTAATTGGGCTTCAGTCCTGGCCATATGAATGAAACTACCGTTAAGTTTAAATTACAATATCAAAAATTCAGTCTGATTGAATTTGTCATTGTTGAAGGACATGTTATTTATTTATTTATTTATTTATTTATTTATTTATTTATTTATTTATTTATTTATTATATTTATATGCCGCCCAACTCCCAAAGGACTCTGGGTGGCTTAACAAGAGCAGATGTCCCATTAAGTTCATTTATTTCTATTTCATTGAAATCTGCATGCACAACAGATTTCAAAATCACATCAACTCAAATCTCTATCTAATGGAAATTAACATTTTACTCATTTAATCTCTTTCTTAGTGTGAAATAACTATTTCTAGGGAGTCAAGACTGTATCATCATCATCATCATCATCATCTAGCATTTTTCCCACAGGTTCGCTTTTCGGATCAACAAGCGCCCTCTTGTGCGATCAAACACAGCATCTGAGTTTAACTGGCCATTTTTCATGTCCGCATTTATTGTATCTTGTCATCTTTGCTTTGGCCTTCTTTGTTTTGCTTTCGACACAACCAATGAAGTAAAGACTATAAATATGAGGGAAATCTATCATTTTGAAGAGACTTGCTATAGAAAAATGCTTATATTTATGTTAGTAGTTTATTTATTTATTTATTGTATTATATTTCTATGCCGCCCAACTCCCAGAAGACTCTGGGCGGCTCACAACATGTAGAAACATAAATAAAACATCGATATAAAAAGATTAAAATTTAAAATCATAGATTAAAACATATTAAAAAATTTCAATCATGCCACAGTCATGGGCCGACCTCAACTGTTGGCATTGGAGATCAATGGTCCCAAGCCTGTCGGAACAGCCAGGTCTTGGTAGCTTTCCGGAAGGCCAGCAAGGTGGGGGTAGTATGGATCTCGGGAGGTAGTTGATTCCAGAGAGCCGGGGCTGCTACAGAGAAGGCCCTCCCTCGCGGGCCCACCAGCCTACATTGTTTAGCTGACGGGACCTGGAGGAGCCCAACTCTGTGGGCTCTTACTGGTCGTTGGGAGGTATGTGGTAGCAGGCGGTCTCGCAAATAACCTGGCCCTGACCCACGTAGGGCTTTAAAGGTCATAACGAACACCTTGAATTGTGTCCGGAGACCAATGGGGAGCCAGTGCAGTTTAGTTACAGTATATCATACTTTTTTTTAATAGAGAAAGACAAAAAGTGGTCATATGATTGTTAAATAGGTTATTTATTTTTTTAAAAAAAGCAAAGAACAGTATTATTTTCTGTTATGATCTATATAATCAACTTTGCCAGAAGAAATAGGAATGTGGTTATGTGGTTTGTGTATTTCTTTATATCTGAGGGACTTCCCTCTTTACTAACTGAACTTAAACTAAAATAATGGGAAACTTTGGATACACATGCTCATGTTTCTTTGATGATTTTACATTGGTCAGAATGTCATTTAATATAATTATGACCTTTTTAATGATTTCGTGGAGCTTGAAGATTTAAGGCGAAGTGCCATCAATTTGTTGATGATACCAAAAATGTTTCTCTTTTTCGTCTAATGCTGCCGAGATGCGAAATAATCCCAAAGAGATGCCTGCCATCAGTTATGGCACCGGATGTAAGATAATTAACTGATCCACAGATCAAACAGAGGGTTGGGAAGTGGGTAAGTCACTTGATCCCAGAGTAGGGTAGTCAGCCTGTTCTTGCTAGAATTTTATTCTCTCGGAGGATGAAGTTTACAGCTTGGCTTTGTGATGAGCTTTTCTTTTCAAAGAGAAAGGAGGAGAAGGAGAAGAGCCTTGTCTGCCATGGCTCCTGCCCTTTGATACATCTTGCCCCCATCCTTCTGACTTGCCGGAAGACCCTTAAGACCTGGCTCTACCAGAAGACTTGAGGCCAAATGAGGGAGGTTTAAAGTGGAGCTGGTTAATTAAGTAAGAGCTACCGTATTTTTTGGAGTATAAGACGCACCTTTTTCCTCCCTAAAAGTGGCTGAAAATTTGGGTGCGTCTTATACTTCGAATGTAGCTTTTTTCCCCAGCCCTAACTAGGTGCTAACAGATCTTCCCAGCTCTTACCTTGCAGGCTTTTTCATTGTTACTCTCTCCAAAGAATGTTTTTCCAGCCCTAAGTCTTTGCAGGGTTTTTTTTCATTGCTCTACTTGCTCCAAAGAAGTTTTTTTTCTAGCCCTAACCAGGTACTAACGATCTTCCCAGCTCTTACTGGCTTGCAGGCTCTTTCATTGTTACTCTTTCAGAAGAAGGTTTTTTTAAGTCCTAACCAGGAGATAAAATAATGTGCTGAAGCTGCTCCGAATAAGTTTTTTTTTTAGCCCTAACCAGGTGCTAACGATCTTCCCAGCTCTTACTGGCTTGCATACTCTTTCATTGTTACTCTTTCAGAAGAAGGTTTTTTTAAGTCCTAACCAGGGGATAAAATAATGTGCTGAAGCTGACCAGACTAAGGATGCTAGCCAGATGAATACCTGGTAGGCAGATTGTTTTCCCCTATTTTCCTCCCCCAAAACTAAGGTGCGTCTTATACTCCGGTGCGTCTTATACTCCGAAAAATACGGTAACTCCCCCTCCCCCCTCTTGCACCTGGCTGCCCCCTTCCCCATCTTGTGCCCATGATTTTATTCTGTTTGTATTTTGATTTTATTGATTATTTTTATATTTGACAGTTTTAATGTTTTTATGTTGTAAGCTGCCTGGAGTCATTTTGAAACAAGATGGATGCAAACGCTTAATAACACCCACTGTTTTTGTTTATTCTCGGATAGGTTTGGTGTAATAATTTTTAAAAGAACCCTAACAAAAATGTCCATTTAAAAATCAGTAGGTTATTGAGGCATTATGAGTTTCGCAATGAGTTTTAGCAATTTTCTTAATATTAATGACCAGCTATTAAGATGGATGGCCTGGGGTTAAATGTTTTAGCCTGCTGGGTTTTTTTCCCCCCTTTTCTGATAGTGAGCATTCAGTAATAAATATGAAGTTAAGTCAAACAGTTACCTTGAACATTGCTCAAGAGGCATAACCTTGCTAGCAGAATGCTTCAGGCAACTTTTCATACGTCATACTGTAACCATCATATCTTAACTGGAAAATTAAGTGGAAATATTATATAGTGACCTCGAATTTCTGCAGGAATCAAGGTAGAACAATTAGTTGTCACAGCTGGGTTACTGTCAACCCCTTTTTTTTTTTAAAAAAATCATCTTTTCTGATGAGGAGGAGCTGTGAAGGAGAAGCAGTGGGTTTGCATATTGAGAACAGGTAGTCCTCAACTTACGACAGTTTGCTTAGTGACCATTCAAAGTTACAATGGCACTGAAAAAAAGTGACTTAACAAGCGTTTTTCTCACAACCGCTGCAGCATTCCCCATGGTCACATGATCAAAATTCAACTGCTTGGTAACTGACTCATATTTATGACGGTTGCATTTTCCCGGGGTCGTGTGATCACCTTTTGCAATCTTCTGACAAGCAAAGTCAATGGGGAAGCCAGATTCACTTAGTAACCATGTTATTAACTTAACAACTGCAGTGATTCACTTGAAAACTGTGTCAAGAAAGTTCGTAAAATGGGAGAACATTCACTTAACAACTATCTCACTTAGCAACATAAATTTTGGTCTGAATGATGGTCGTAAATCGAGGATTACCTGTATATACCGTATTTTTTGGAGTAAAAGATGCACCTTAGTTTTTGGGGAGGAAAATAGGGGGGGAAATCTGCCTACCAGGTATTCATCTGGCTAGCGTCCTTAGTCTGTTCAGCTTCAGCACATTATTTTATCCCCAGGTTAGGGCTGAAAAAAAACATTCTTCGGAGGGAGAAGCAATGAAAAAAAGTCTGCAAAGACTTAGGGCTGGAAAAAACAGTCTTCGGAGGGAGTAGCAATGAAAAAGCCTGCAAGCTGGGAAGACCCATGAAGATCGTTAGCACCTCGTTAGGGCTGGAAAAAAAGCTTCTAAAAAGCTACATTCCGAGTATAAGACGCACCCAAATTTTCTGCCTCTTTTAGGGAAGAAAAGGTGTGTCTTATACTCCGAAAAATACAGTAGCTTGAACCATTTGAAATTAGGAAGATTGAATGGTGCTTTGCAAGATATTTTATAGCAATAGCAATAGCTTTTAGTCTGATATACCGCCCCATAATCTGGGCAGTTTACAGTGTCAACATATTGCCCCCAACAATCTGGGTCCTCATTTTACCAATCGTGGAAGGCTGAGTCAACTTTGAGCCCCATCAGGATCGAACTCCATGCTGTGGGCAGAGTTGCCAACAGTACTATAGTTTAACTACTGCGCCACCAGTGCTGTTATAGTATTGTTCTTCAAAATGTCAGTAATGATTCCAATAAAATGCTTCCGTAGTTTGTTTAGACGTACACAGATATGTCCAGATACTATTTCATTAGAAACCTCATGGTTTATGGTTTGTTTACTGAATTTTGTTCAGAACGTTTTCTGAACAGGGATGTGATGAACTTTTCTTTAGAAAGTTATAGTGAAGATTGAAATTGGTCACTGTTGACAATACTTTTTGTGCTTCTGTTGGCACAAGCAGTGAATATTATAGTTTTAGAAATGGAATCGAATTGTCATGCTTTTTATACGATGCGGCCTCTGAAGGCATTTCGGGAAAATAATACAATTTGGAACAGAACAGCTAGTCTACTAAGAGCAACTGGGCATAAAGAACACATTTCAGTACTTCATGAACAGTTATTCTGGCTCCCTTTATGGTAAGAGGCCAAAGGCATGAGGTTCTTTTATTAGAGGTGAAGCATCTGGCAACTTGGACGGAGGCCTTTTCCATTGGACTGCCTTGGCTTTCACTGTTTTTCCAGATTTGCCCTCAAATAATTTTCTAGTGATAAATGAGGAACTTTTTTTTCTATCTCTCTTGGATATTACTTTGGTAGAACTGATGTCTTCAGCTTATTTTAATGTACGTTTATTTTGTTTGGAGTATTATATTTTAAGTCCGCTGAGGATGTATTTGATATAGGGAATATAAATCTTGAAACAATTGCAACAGCAACAAAAGAAAGGGATTTCTCCCCCCCCCCCAGTCTATTTGCAATTTTGGCGGTGTTGCTGTTTCATAAAAGTGTCG
The DNA here is from genome assembly GCA_023053685.1 of Diadophis punctatus similis. Lineage (NCBI taxonomy): Eukaryota > Metazoa > Chordata > Lepidosauria > Squamata > Dipsadidae > Diadophis > Diadophis punctatus. Next base: position 4,791,387 of record JALIGW010000003.1, on the reverse strand, counting down.
TGTTAGGAGCAAGCATGCTATTGTGATTAAATAATATTGAAATGATCTTAGGAGTCTAACCACAAAAGGTTTGGGTTCTAAAGGAAGGAGCTCCACATGTAAGTCACCTTAAGTTCCCTGGGAAGGCCAGGATAAACATATCAAATTACAGTGTTGCAATGTGTGTGTGTGTGTGTGTGTGTGTGTGTGCAAACACATGTCTGTGTATCTACACCTAATCAGTCATATCTGGGCTGAGTAGCTAAGCTGGTAGGGGCCACAGTAGCTTAATGATCTGGAACTGCTCACCATAAATGGTCTGCATTCCAGCGAATCGAGCCTGGGAGACAGAGTGAGCTCCCAGTGCTCAGTCGCTAGCTCCTGCCCATCCAGCAGTTTGAAAGCATGCAATATTGCGAGTAGATAAATGGGTACCACTTTGGTGGAAAAAACCTAGTTGCATTTGTGTGTGCAAAGAGTGGAAGCCGGGGCTGGACCCGGCTGGAAGTGAGGCAACGCAACATGAGGCTAGGCGAAGTTGGTTGAGTAGCCCTGAAGAACCAGTAACCCAAGTGTCGCTAGTCAGCTGGTGCAAGCTGATTTGCCACCTGCGGTGCATCAAGGATAGGCATGCAAGTGCTGAACAGAACGAACTAGCAATTTAGGCTGTCAGGATTGCATTGTGTCTAGCATGTGTAGATTTCCCTGACATTGCATGCCATTCACTAAATAAATAAATCTAAGCTGGTTAGTATTTGGATGAAAGATCACCAAAGAACTCCAGAACTCTTGGCTAGATTGAGAAACGGATAAATATCTGAAAACTAGGCATAGACATTGACAAACCATAACCATACTAGAGCCAAAAAATGCAATGTAATTGCATCCATGAAGCCACCCCAATAATTTATAGAGACTTTAATGCAGTTGATGTGTGGGGTTTGAATTTTAGGTAAGAAACTGAATGGGAGGGAAGTGGATGAGAAGCTTTCAATCCTTTCATTTATACTTTTTCCCATTGAATTGAGCCCTATGGGAATTAACCCTAGTAGATTCCCTAGTAGTGTGCTACAAAGGATTGGAAGCAATTATCATTATCTAAATACTCAAATGCTATTTCTCTCAAATAATAGTTAATCCCTGTGAGGGTGACTTTAGATACTCATTCCTATCCCTTTTCCAGTCCTTTTCTTTTTTCTTGAATGCTGCACATGTTTAGCATACATGTGAGGTAGATTATGTTTAAAAGGCACATCTCCTGAAGATTGAAAGTTGTTTGCATTCAGACAAAGAAGTTGCTGTTCTCCCATCCTTCTCTGCAAATGTCCATAAACTCAGATTATGAAATATCCCATACAATGTCCTATTGTGTCCATTTGCCTGCTTATATCATAAACTTCCATGATGTTGTGAAGATTAGGATTTGAATTTCCATAGATGAACTTCTAGGTGACGGATTAGGAACACTTTTGATAGTAACCCATTCATTACTTTAGGGAAATGAGGTGGCAGTTTTGCAATTACAAACTAAAGAATAGTGTTATAAATAAAAGGATGTTTGGAAATTTAGGAGTGAAAGTTCAACAAATGAATCAAGCTAAATCTCTTGTTTCCTGATTGGATCAGGCAATGAATGGGAAGTGATGGAATCTCCCCCGGGAAGATCTGTCTGTCTTCGTTCCCTCAGCTTGCTTTTCAGCCTTGGAGATCTCTTTCTCCAGAGTTTTTGGTGTCTCTGGTCATCTCTTTCCTCAGTCTTTTCTGGGATGCAAGGCTTTTGCCCTTATTTGGGCAGCCACTCTTCTACTGCCCGCTCTTGATGCTGAGGGACCTTTCTGTTTAATATGGGGCTGTACTGCCCCCCCTCTCTTCCCCACTCACGTGAGCCTCCTCATGGTTCTCTGGGGCAGCAGTATCCTCCATCCTTTGTTTCTCCTGCTGTATTGGAGGCTTTCTGGTTCCCTGCTGTGGAGGCGCCAGGGCGTCTGCCGCTGAAAAGGGCACCAAACGTCGGCTCTGTTTGAATGAACCGGAAGATGGAGGAGGCGCTGGGTGGAACAAAGACCCCAGTAACGTTGCTCTACGGCTATGCCGGTTGGAACTTAGTCATTGCGGCGGCTGTGCCGATCAAACTGGAAGCCAGCCGGACCGTTGCAGTAGTTGTGCCAATCAAACGGGGTAGCCAGTTGAGTCGTTGAGACGGCTCGTTTTCTCAAAAACAGCTGATTGCTGCAGTGGCAGTATTGCTCGCTTGAAAGCTGCTCCGTTCGCTGAAAAACAGCTGACGGGAGCTGCTCCGTTCTCCCGCCGACCAGCTGATTGCTTAAGCGGCTGTAACACTTGCCCGAAAATCGTGCTGTATTGCTCACCCGAAAAACACACTGTTCTCCGAAAGGCAGCTGATTTGTTGCTAAATCTGTGCCGCTCTCGCGCCAAACAGCTGATGGCTGCGGCGGCTGTATTGCTCGCCCGAAAACCTCGTCACTGCCAAAAAACTGCTGAGAATCCAAAGAATTTAACTCTGCCTTTTTGCTCTGAAGAGCTCTTCTTAAATGCGTCTCTCTTGGACTAAGACTGAGTCTCTGACCATCACGTTCTCATTCTGATGGACAACGTAGCTGCCAAGGCCCACATCAATCGTCAAGGGGCACCCACTCCAGACCCCTCATGCGAGAGGCAGAGAAATTGGGTCGGAACACATCTTGTGGACAACGAATGTACTGGCGGATTGGCTCAGCAGGACCACAGTCAACCACTAGGAGTGGTGCCTGCATCCAGACCTGTTCAGGGAGCTGTCAGAACAGTTCGGGACTCCGGTCCCGGACCTGTTTGCTACCCCATTAAACAGTCACTTGCTGAGGTTTTACTCCAGGTTCGCAACACCGGGGGCAGAGGGGATCAATGCACTCCACACTCCGTGGCCTCAAGGTCTCTTTTTCGCCTTTCCCCCTCTTCCCCTGATCCCAGGGGTAATCAGAAAGGTGTTGGCGGAGAAGGCAGAGGTATTGCTCCTGGCCCCACACTGGCCCAGACAACCGTGGTTTGCAGATCTGGTCAGTCTGTCCATATCCAGGCCATGGAGGATTCCTCAGGACAGAATATCCCTCAGTCAGGGGGCTCTAGTCCACCCAGAACCACAGTGGCTTCAACTGACCATATGGCATTTGAGCGGAGGGTTCTGAGACAAGGCAAGTTCTCTACCAGGGTGATCAGGACAATCAAGGCCTGTAGGAGGCCATCAACCAACAGAATCTATGACTCGACTTGGAAAACCTTCTATAGTTGGTGTTCCAAGGACAACATTAATCCCACCTCTGTATCCGTTGCCCAGATCCTGGAATTTCTTCAAGACGGGCTGGACAGGGGCCTATCCCCCAACACCATACGCAGACAGGTGGCAGTTCTGTCGTCAGTGTTGCCAAGTGGGGATTTGGACTCCCTCACACATCATGCTATCATACACAGCTTCATTAAGGGAGCAACCAACTTAAAGCCTCCGGTAGTACACAGGTATCTCACCTGGGACTTGCCCAAGGTCCTGCAGGCACTCTCTTGGCTCCCTTCAAGCCATTACGGATGGCCAGCCTGCATTTTCTCACCTGCAAGGTAGCCTTCTTTGTGGCTATTACCTTGGCTAGATGAATTTCGGAGCTGGCGGCTCTCTCCATAAGGGGGGACCTGTGTGTATTCCATTCAAACAGGGTGGTTCTGTGGCTGGATCCCTCCTTTCCCCCCAAGGTTAAGTCTTTGTTCCACAGGGCACAGGAAATTGTTTTGCCAGACTTCTGCCCTGGAAAAGAAGTGGCATACCTTGGACGTCAGGAGGGCCCTGAACAGCTCCTTTCAGAAAAACAGTCTCTATTTGTGTCATTCCAGCCTTCTACGCTGGGTAACAAGGTCACAGCATCAACAGTGGGTCTGTGGATAAGGGCATGCATCGCCAAAGCATATGAGCTTCATGGTCTTCCGTTGCCCTGGCGAGTGATGGCCCACTCTACCAGGAGCGCAGCCATTACGGCAGCATGGGTGACACAGGCCTCTCTCCAGGAAGTCTGTAGGGCAGCGACTTGGTCCTCACCGTCCCCGTTCATCAGACACTACAGATTGGACATTTTCGCTTTGGCTGAAGCGGCCTTTGGCAGACGGGTTCTCCAAAAGGTACACTCAGACCTGGGGACTCAGGACCAGACCGCGGCCCACCCTTAGGACAAGCCGGCTTTGGTATGTCCCATTCTTTGGATTCTCTGCTCAGCACACTGGAGAAGGGGTGTTGGTCTTACCTGATACACTCCTTCTCAGTGTGCTGAGAGAGAATCCAACCCCACCCTGACGACTGTCTGGTCCAGAGTCCAGGAGTGGATAACAGGATCAGTAATGCATCAAGTCAACCGCTATGACTTCATCAAAACTGGGACACAGTCAAGAGAGGCGTGGCTGCAAAGTTTAAAAGGACTCAGTCTCTGGATAGAAAGGCGGAGTTAACCCATTCTTTGGATTCTCTCTCAGCACACAGAGAAGGAGCATATCAGGTAAGACCAACGCCCCATCACCCTTAAAATTTCAGTTTTGGACTTGAGTGGGTTTAATATGAGTAGATTAGAATGGATTGATGTTAAATCAAGGCAAGTCAAATAATTGAAAAGATAGAAAATGTGATTAGTCAACACTAGTAATTTATAGTTAAGTAGAACATAATTCAGTCTATGCAGGTTCATTTCTTAATTAGTCATGTTTGACACATTTACTTGATTTTCCCTTTTTTAGCTATATACTGTAGTTGGCTTTGATTTTAAGAATCAGAATATTGCACAGATTAATAATGCATCACTTGCATTACCATGTGATCATTCAAATAGTACTCAGACTTCTTCAAAACTTATTTAAAATTACTTAATGACCAAAATTGCATGTAATCTAATTCAGATCTTGAAAAAAATACCAACCTCTGGATTACAAAGAAGCTTTGTATAAGATAATCTACTCTTCCCTCTTTTTCAATTCTTTCTTTACTTTGTAAAAAAAAAAGCGCTTTTCATTCAGATGCCTGGTTCATAAATTGCACTATAAACCATGGTTGATTTAACCATGATCTTTGAGTAAACTGGAAATAGCTGGGTTTCTATGATATGCTATATCAAAATTAAACCACATTGTGCCATTAATTAGGAATCCTGTCAATATTCCTAGCTTTAGAATAATCCTGACATTATTCCTAGCTCTGAATTGTACTTAACTCTCCAATTCAGAGCTAGGACTAATGAAAGGGTTATTCTGAAGTTAGGAATATTGACAGGATTCTATATTAAGATAACTTTAATACAAATTGTTTAAAATCTAACATTTAATTCTAGTGTAAATGTTTAATTCTGTGCTTATTTATTTTTCTTTCATAGATTCCTCTCCTGGTATATTACTGATAAATTAAAAATATTAACTCCTCAGCCTTTGGAAGTACTGTACATTTATATATCTTTACATGTAAACATACAATACATTCAGTTCTTTAAAGTGATGTCCACAGTAGAATCTTGTTTTTAGATGTGAACACACATTCATGATGAACTGAATAATTATGATATCTCAGGGGGCTTTATGTCTTTAGATAACTTGGTCATTAAAGGTGAGACTACTATTTAGTTTAGCGCTTTTTCAATTTGAGAGCTAATAGGTGTTAATTACTGCTGGTTTCCTAGGTTATCATCTTAATCAAATGCCTGATCAATTGTTAATTGGTTTAGAAACTCATTTCAAAGTTATTGGGAAAAACTGGGAAAATATTAAGGGCAAATGATATCTATCAGAGGGTTTATTATAGTAGTCCAATATTGTATATCAAAATCTTTAATGTAAGATATCAGAGAATTTTGAAATTTCTCTGGGTGGAAAGCTCTGAAAATAAACTGTCATATTAATTCCAGTTGTTGAATTTTAGGGCAACATTACTACCATAATGTTTTACATGTTTTTTTTTAAATTAAAATCTGTAAACAGTAATAGGTTTTTTTTCTCCTTTGGTGTCTCAAATGGGCTTCAGTGACCTTCCCAAAAAAGCTCCTCTGAAAGTCAAAATAAGAATTTGATCACTGTTGGGATAACTTACCTGGTCATAAATAGCTTCTAAGAATTTTTAGTCTAGAACTTGATTGGGTTGAAGTATGATATAAGTAGGACTTAATTTTATAGCATCATCAAAATAAAATCATTCATTTGCATTTAAACTTTTGTTTAGACATAATTTTGTATAGAAATAATTGGAATTAGCTTCTCTTCTCTTTTTTCTTTTTTTGCTAATGTTGCTTCATTCCCTTTCAAGAAAAAGGGAAGAAGAACTTTCTGTATCGTTGTTCTAAAACAGGGCTGTCAAACTCATGGCTTGGGGGCCGGATCCATCCCGCGGGGTGCTTAGATCTGGCCTGCAGGGCCGCCCTGGAAACAGCGAAGGGCCGGACCACAGTGCCTCTGCCAGCAAAAACTGAGTTCGGGTGGGCTGCGTGTGGCCCTCCCAAGCTCCGTTTTCGCAGGCAGAGGGTTGCAGGAGGGCATCGCAGCTGAAAATGGAGCTCGCAAGGGCTGTGAGTGGCACTCCCAAGCTCTGTTTTCACTGGCAGAGGGTTGCAGGAGGCCATCCCAGCAGAAAATGAAGCTCAGGAGCCCGTTTTCACTGGCAGAGCGCTCAGGCCACCACAAGCGCCCCTGACACGAGTGACGTCGAGGTGGCCATGCCCACCCCGGCCACACCCACCCCAGCCCCCAGAGGTCAAACACAACCCTGATGTGGTCCTCAGTGAAATCCGGTTTGACACCCCTGTTCTAAAAGAACCCTTATATTTATCTGATAAAAGGACTTTTTTTTAAATTAACTTATTCAAAAAACCTGTTAGCAAATGGGTAAGTTTTGGAATTCTAGTACTGACAAAGCTTCTTTTTCACAAGCAGGCAAATATCTAATATTAATCAGTATCTGAAATATCTTTATAATAGCTCATAAAATAATGCAGAAGAGGAATGCTGTGCTTTGTTGGTGGCTTTTAAAAATATACTGTTCTGGCCTTGTGGCTTCTGTAATAGCTCTTTTTTATTATTGAGAAAAATGTTTTAAAATATAGCAATCTTTAGGAATAGAATTTTCTTTTTGCATATTGCTGAAGTCAGCAAATGGTTTTAATGCTGAGAACTTCAGTCAAGCAAGGCATTTATTGTATTTTGTAAGTCCTTGAACCGTTAGTAAATTGCACTTGAAAGTAAGTTATTAGTCAGAGTCATGACGTACCTCACTCTGTAGGAGATGTAGCATGCAATTGTCATGGAAAAAGTACTCTTAGGGAATATTACAAAATGCAAATTAAGATTATACAGTATATTCATTGCTATAAAAAGAGTGTGTTTACTGAACTTACCATAGGCCTACCATGGTAACCAGGTGAAAATAGGGACATAAGTATTCTTGTGGCATCTTTATTTTTATGACTGCCATCACTTAAATATCTTGTTCAAAATCCATTAAAAGTACTTGATGGGAAAGGAATCTAGTGTATCAGCTTTTGTTTTCAATTTTATTTATATATTTTTATACCACTTTACTGAGTGTGAAAACAGAAGTGGAGGGGTCCTGGAGCCTGATCCCCGTTTTAGAGTGAGTGGTATGGATGGTTTGCCGGAAGAGAGGGAGACCAGTGGGGGCGGGGAGGGGATCTCTGGTACAAGGGGGAGCGGGAGTATTATGGTCATAACAGGGAGAGGTAGGTATGGCGGGAGCAGAGGGGTAGGCCGCTCTCGGGGAACGAGAACTCGCTGTCTCCAAGCGATTCCTTGTTCTGGCCCCTCAGGTTTGGTTCCATCTTGCTCAACCCGAGGTCCTGGTAACCAGGGATGTCAGGGCCCTGGGCTCAAGCTGCTGCTGTTGAATGCCAGGTCAATTACCAACAAGGCCCCCCTTGTACGGGATTTAATCCTGGAAGAGGGGGCGGACCTGGCATGTATCACTGAGACCTGGCTAGGCCAGGAGGGGGGGGTTCCCCTCTCCGAGATGTGCCCGGACGGGTTCTTAGTACAGCATCAGCCGCGACCCCAGGGAAGGGGTGGAGGAGTGGCGATTATAGCTCGCCAGAACCTTAATCCTCGAAGGAGCCCTGCCCCGGAGATTGTTGGGTGTGAGACGCTCCTTCTGAAGTTGGACTTAGGGGTCCAGGTGGGCCTTTTGTTAGCGTACCTGCCTCCTAGCTACGTTACAAAGGCCCTGCCTGTTCTGCTCGAGGCGGTAGCAGGGCTGGCGATTGAGTTCCCCAGGTTGATGGTGCTGGGGGACTTTAATTTGCCATCGCCCGGTGAAACCTCGGAGGCAGTCCAGGAGTTCATGGCTTCCATGACAACCATGAACCTGACCCAAGTAGTTCAGGGTCCGACTCATGAGGGAGGTCACACGCTTGACCTTGTGTTTCTCTCGGGGCAGTGGAGAGAGGATCTGAGGCTGAGGGGTTTAGTCACAACACCCTTGTCGTGGTCAGATCATTTCCTTCTGAGGTTGGATTTCATGGCACCACTCCTCCACCGCAAGGAGGCGGGACCGACTAAGTGGTTCCGCCCCAGGCGCCTAATGGAATCTGAAGGATTTCAGAGGGAACTTGGGGAAATACCTGACTCCCTGGTACACGATTCATCTGAGGCTCTAGTTGCTGCTTGGAACCAGGCGGCAATGGGGGCCTTAGACCGGATTGCGCCTTTGCGGCCTCTCCGTGGCAGCGGATCCCGGAGGGCCCCTTGGTTTACTGAGGAGCTCCGGGAGATGAAGCGCCTAAAGAGACGCCTAGAGCGACGATGGAGAGCCAGTAAAGCTGAGTCTGACCGGACACTTTTAAGAACTTACATTAAGTCTTACTTAGTGGCGATAAGGGCGGCAAAATGCGCGTATTTTTCCGCTCTTATTGCGTCCGCCGACTCCCGCCCAGCCGCTCTGTTTAGGGTGACTCGCTCCCTCCTAGCCAAGGAGGGGGCTGAAGATCCCTTGCAGGGCAGAGCTGAGGAATTTTCCCAGTTTCTGGCGGATAAAGTCGTTCAGATTCGGACAGACCTGGACTCCATTTGGACAGGGCAAGCCGAGATGACAGGGGTGAGTCTTAGTCCTGTTATATGGGACGAGTTTGAGCCTGTCACTCCTGAGGATGTGGACAAGGCCATAGGAGCGATGAGCGCCTCCACCTGTTTATTGGACCCGTGCCCCTCCTGGCTGGTTTCTGCCAGCAGGGAGGTGACACGCGGCTGGCTCCAGGCGGTTGTGATCGCTTCTTTGAGAGAGGGATCCATCCCACAGCCTTTAAAAGCTGCGGTGGTGAGGCCCCTCCTCAAGAAGCCTTCCCTGGACCCAGCGGATTTAAAGAACTTCCGTCCAGTCTCCAACTTACCCTTCTTGGGTAAGGTTGTTGAGAAGGTGGTGTCGCTCCAACTCCTGCGGCTATTGGAGGATACTGATTATCTGGATCCCTTTCAATCGGGTTTCAGGCGCGGCTACAGTACGGAGACTGCTTTGGTCGCGCTGATGGATGATCTCTGGCGAGCCCGGGATGGGGGTCATTCCTCCATCCTGGTGCTACTTGACCTCTCAGCGGCTTTCGATACCATTGACCATGGTATCCTTCTGCGTCGTCTTGGGGAGATGGGAGTGGGAGGCACTGTTTTACAGTGGTTCTCCTCCTATCTCTCTGACAGGACGCAGTCGGTGTTGACAGGAGGACAGAGGTCGGCCCCTAGGCCCCTGGTTTGCGGGGTGCCACAGGGCTCGGTCCTCTCGCCCATCCTGTTTAACATTTACATGAAACCGCTGGGTGAGATCATCCGACGACATGGGGTGAGGTATCAACAGTATGCTGACGATACCCAGTTATACATCTCCACCCCGTGTCAGTTCAGTGAAGCAGTTGATGTGATGTGCCGCTGCCTGGACGATGTGAGGGTCTGGATGGGAGCGAACAGACTCAGGCTCAACCCAGACAAGACTGAGTGGCTCTGGATATTGCCTCCCAAGGACTATGTCGACTGTCCCTCCTTGGTTCTTGGGGGAGAAAAATTGACTCCCTCAGAACAGGTTCGCAATTTGGGTGTCCTCCTAGATCCACAGCTAAAATTGGAGCAACATCTTTCAGCTGTGGCTAGGGGGACCTTTGCACAAATCCATCTTGTGCACCAATTGCGACCTTACTTGGAGAGGGAGGCCTTGCTCACAGTCACTCATGCCCTTGTCACCTCACGGCTAGACTACTGTAACGCGCTCTACATGGGGCTATCCTCAAAGAGCATCCGGAGACTCCAGCTTTTACAGAATGCAGCTGCGCGTGCAGTAGTGGGTGTACCGAGATACACCCACGTAACACCTATCCTTCGCCAGCTGCATTGGCTACCAGTCAGCCTCCGGGTGCAATTTAAGGTGTTGGTCGCTACCTTTAAAGCCCTACATGGCTCAGGGCCAGGCTACCTGCGGGACCGCATCCTACCACATACCTCCCTAAGACCGGTTAGGTCCCACAGAGAGGGCCTCCTCCGGGTCCCGTCGGCCAAACAATGTCGGTTGGCGGGACCGCGGGGGAGGGCCTTCTCTGTGGGAGCCCCGTCCCTCTGGAACCAACTGCCACCAGAGATCCGGACCATCCCCACCCTACTGGCCTTCCGTAAAGCCTTAAAAACATGGCTCTTCCGGCAGATGGGGTGAATAGGACAATCAGATTCCCCCTGAATGTTGTGTTTATAATGTCTTCTTTTTAATTATATTTTTAATTTAAATTAATGACGACTGTTTTTAAATGTACTCCTCTTATTCATGTTGTACGCCGCCCTGAGTCCCACGGGATTGGGCGGCCTATAAGAGCGTTTAAATAAATAAATAAAATAACTTTTATTATTTTTATAAATAACTCAGGGTGGGTGAACAAACAATACTTCCTTCTCCTATTTTTCCACAAAAACAAGCCAGAGAGAGAGTGACTGGCCCAAAGTCACCCAGCCAGCTTTCATGCTTAAAATGGGACTAGAACTCACCATCTCCTAGTGATTGGCTCAAAGTCACCCAGTCGACTTTCCAGCCTAAGGTGAGACTAGAATTCAGAGTCTCCTAGTTTATAGCCTGGTGCCCTAACCACTAGACCAAACTGGCTCTCAGTAATACCACTTGGCCTTGTAAACATTGATTAAATAATAGAAATAGTGGTTATTTTCCTTTCCCTTTTTTTAAAGTGGGCATTCTGTGACTGGATATTTCATGATGTGCTAAACCCAGCAGATTTCTCTCTTATTTTAAACGTTGATTTCAAATAAAAAGCAGATGGAAGGGAAGGAGACTTTCCCAGGCCAAACTGAACAAAAGAACATGCTTATATGTTTAATTTTTTTTGTTTTTTGATTACAGGGAGAAAAAAATGAAAATTCAAGATATTAAAAATAATATTAAAGAAGCTATAGAGGTAAGTCTACCAGCTGTTCCTTGTTTTGACTAAATTGTTTTCACCTGTAGCATTCTGGTAACATGCTCGAAATCATTTTCTCCACAGACAATAGTAACAGCGATGGGAAACCTGGCACCACCAGTTGAACTAGCTAAGGCAGAGAATCAGTTTCGAATTGATTATGTATTAAACTTAGCAAATCAGATAGATTTTGACTTCCCACCAGTAAGTACGCATTTTTATTGAAATGATATTCGAATAATATTTAAGCTTTTGTCTCTTTATCCCTGTGGGTATTTTGAAAAAACAGAAAGTAATTTGTTGGATTTTCTGATGTTTCCAACTTGCATGCATTGATTGGTATCCAAGTATTGATTTACAAATGTGAATCTAGAACCTGACTTTTGATTCTTCTTTGGACTTTTCTGCATGAACTATGGGTTGAATGATACAGATGTATAAACTCTGCAGTGGATGTGCATGTTTTCCAAAGAAATTGAAGCACTCCAGATTTGAAGTATATTGAGAGTAAAGTGATGAAAATGGAGGAGGTATTTTCATGTTTACCATTAGTCTTTCTGTGACCCTTAGATATCTGTGCATTTGTGTGCATACACAAGCATGTGAACAAGCCATCTGTGCAATGTAAATTAAAAATGCTCACAAGAAAAGCTCCAGTCTTCATTTCAGGCAAAATTTAGTTACCCATCCATCAGAATTCTGTTACTATGGACTTTGAGTTGAACATGTAAGTTGCGTGTGGTTGAATGCTAAAATTTATATGGATCTTCTCAGCGAGGCTTTAGGTCCATGGAGCTGTCCACCCTAAATAAACATTATCAGTATAATGTAATTCAATTTAAAGTGAGGCATTCCTCCCTTCGACCAGTGAGGTCCCACAGAGAGGGCCTCCTCCGGGTCCCGTCTGCCAAACAATGCCGGCTGGCGGGCCCACGGGGGAGGGCCTTCTCTGCGGGAGCCCCATCTCTCTGGAACCAACTCCCACCAGAGATCTGGACTATCCCCACCCTACTGGCCTTCCGCAAGGCAGTAAAAACATGGCTCTTCCGGCAGGCAGGGTGAAGAGACGATTCCCCCAAGGATGAATGGCTTTTTTATATTGTAATATGATGTTTTTAGATGTTATTTTAATGTGTAGTTCTAATCTCTGCTGTAAGCCGCCCTGAGTCCCATGGGATTGGGCGGCCTATAAGAACTCTTATAAATAAAATAAATAAAATAAATAAAGCTGGAGCAGCAGAGCTAAGATTGGTTTTCATTGATAACATAACCTCCTCCTATTCAGTTTGTCCTTGCGCCCATAATTTTGGGCCCAATACTAAATTTGGAGGGGGGGGGGGTTAGGATCCAAGACAGATTTTAGTTAGTATTGTTTCTATCGCTTTCTAAATGCATCCAGGGCCTGTGTCAAATAAACCAAAATTCTCAACAGTGAGCCATGTGTCAGTTCCCTGCCTGCTATTTTTTTACTTTTGTTAAACCTGCTGAGTCACTATAAAAAGCGTTTCCTGATTCTTGTAGCTCTGAAAGATAATTTTGTTGATGTTGGTTTCACTGATAGAAATGACTTTATGAATGGGCTCCCTTATTTCACACCTGTCGCCAGTGGCAGCTCCTGGTTATCAGAGAGTTTTTGGCCTGTATTTGTTTCTGGTTAGCAGCCAGTATAATTTATTTGACAAGAGAATTTTCTTACACATCTAGGTGGGGAAAATGTGCAAAGATTAGTCATTTTGGGCCATCTCGAAGCATTTCTGGCTTAGAAATGGCCATTGTCTTACTTGCTAACAAGTGTCTATGGGAGAGGGAGGGAGAGAGAAAGGGAGGGAGGGAGAGGCTAGAAGTTTCCAGCTAGGCTTCAGAGGAAGTTATGGTTAATAATCTTCCAGTAGTTGAGGATTAATGAGTAGGTTCTTTGGCACTACAGATTTCTAAGTTACAATGAATTCACCCCCTCCCTCTGTACATTGGATATAGGCATGCACACACAATACCAGGTGCATTGATTGTCAGCAATTTGCATACTATGAATAAATCTTATCAGGAAATACAACCAAGACTCATGTGAGTGCTGAAAGCTGTTCTGTTACTGAATTGTGGATTCCCGTCTCTGTCGGCTATCAACAGGAAATGCTATGCATTTATATTTCACTGTAGAGCTTTTTTTTAAAAAAGAAAACTTTTAAGTAACTCTCTGTGCACACACAGGCCTGGGGAGAAGGGGGTGCAGCCGTTACATTGTTCAGGGGCCCATGGAGCTCAAAGGGGGCCCATGAAGGGAATTTTTTTTTAAAAAAAATTACAAAACCAAATTTTTAAAAAGAAAAACAATATTGGTGACGCAGTGGTTAGAGTGCAGCACTGCAGGCTACTTCAGCTGACTGCTAGCTACAGTTCAGCTGTTCAAATCTCACCGGCTCAGGTTGACTCAGCCTTCCATCCTTCTGAGGTGGGTAAAATGAGGACCCAGATTGTTGGGGGCAATAGGCTGAACTCTGTAAACCGCTTAGAGAGGGCTGTAAAGCACTATGAAGCGGCATATAAGTCTAAGTGCTATTGCTATTGCTATTTATACTCTATACCAATGGTGGCGAACCTATGGCACGGGTGCCACAGGTGGCACGTGGAGCCATATCTGCCGGCACATGAGTCATTGCCTAGCTCAGCTCCAGCGCGCATGTGCATGCTGGCCAGCTGATTTTTGGCTCACACGGAGGCTCTGGGAGGGCGTTTTCGGCTTCCAGAGGGCCTCCGGGGGGACTGGGGAGAGGGTGTTTTTGCCCTCCCCAGGCTCCAGGGAAGCCTCTGGAGCCTGGGGAGGATGAAAAATGGGCCCACCAGAAGTTGGGAAATGGGCCATTTCCGGCCTCCAGAGGGCCTCCAGGGGAGCGGGGGAGCCGTTTTCGCCCTCCCCAGGCATTGAATTATGGGCGTGGGCACTCACGCATGCGCGATAGCACGCGCGCATGCACTTTCGGCACCTGAGGGAAAAAAGGTTCGCCATCACTGCTCTATACTTTGTATAGCAAACTGCCTTGCAGCCTTGTTTGACATAACTTTTATTAATCTGAAACTCAGTGAACAGTTATTTATGTAATTTATTGAATTTTAATTTCATTATTTATTTAAGTTTGCAAGTTTAGTTTCATTTTGTTTATAAATATATTTTATATTTCATTTCAGTTTATGAATAGTTATGAAATGTCACCTCAAAAATCTGGAGCTCAAAAACACAAGGAAAAACAGAAACGTGATGAGATTAATAAAAAGGGGCGACAAACGCTTTTTCAATTTGGCGTTAAATGCAAAACAAGTGAAACTAACCAAAATGAAACTTTAAATTCAGAACAATGTGAGACAAGTGCGGAACTGAAACAAAGATCGGAATCTCATGAGGCCAGTTTGGATTTTCAAGAAACATTAGATCAAGTAAATTCTCAATTTAAAGATTTAGAGAAACAATTAAATGTTAGTGATGAGAGTACTTCACTGTATACAGAATCTGCCAATAGGAATTATGGCCGCTTATTTTAATAAAAGCTTTGTGGGTCCAACACCTCCAGCCCCTTTGCTCCTGATTGGGTAAGAGCCGCCGTAGGCATGAGAGGCACCCCTGAGCAAAGATGGTCATGGTGGTGGCCGCTCTTGTCTGGTCTGAGGCAACGCGGGTGGGCAACGGGGCTGCAGCACCAGCTGCCGGTGGTGGAAGTGGGGCGGTGCCTG
This sequence comes from Diadophis punctatus similis, assembly GCA_023053685.1. Lineage (NCBI taxonomy): Eukaryota > Metazoa > Chordata > Lepidosauria > Squamata > Dipsadidae > Diadophis > Diadophis punctatus. Next base: position 4,776,235 of record JALIGW010000003.1, on the reverse strand, counting down.
GGCGCTGGCGGGTCGGACGTGGAGCTCGGGGGCTCCGCCGGAGGTCCCTCCTCAGACGCAGGCAGCAGGGCTGGTGCTGACCGGAGCCATCCTGAGGGAGGTGGCCCAGCAGCAGCAGCAGAAGAAGGTGAGGGCCGGCCAGGCCGTTGGGGGCCACAGCGACCCTCCCGTGAGTGGGGGCATGTGCACACATAATAGAGAAGTATTTTGCCGAAATCTCTGTGAAGTCAGGTCAGATCAGGTGCTTCTACTCCCCCGTCCTTTTGATTGCCAAGCAAAACTGTCTGCTACATTAGGTTGTTTACTGCAGCATAGGAGTTGGGAGAGAAAACTATGTCAGGAATATTTGGGGCATCAAATGTCATTTCTATAGTGCCGTTGCTGGGCTCTGCAGAAGATTATACGGCTATAGATGCAGCCTGCTCATAGCATCAGGTTTTCTCCTCTGAGATGTGTCTTCCTGGTGCATAGAGTCTCACCTGAGCTCATTTAAATGTTGTATTCCTTTGGTACTGGAAGAAAAAAAACCTTGGGTATTAATTATATGTAAAGCAATGCCATACCCTGGAATATCTCTATACTCCTAACCTCCTGGGCACAATCATTGAAATGAAGAGTCCTCAGAGAAAATTGGAGACTTTATAACCTTAGTTTATACAAATTTCCCCTCCTGAATACTGTAAACAATGGAGAGCAGCTTTCTCTAGTGCATTGTGAAGTATACACAAGCAGCTGGACATGTCCAATTTTGTGGTGAAGTTGAAAATTTACAATACTCCATTTTCTTAAAAATAGCATGTATCACAAGTTTTCTGTAAAGTATTCAACTCAGTTGATTTATTGCAAGCTATTGTTTCCTAGGGCATCTGTGGACGTGTTTTTGTGTTAATTGCTGATTCAAGTTCCTATTTGTATACTTCTCTTTGATCTCAAAGAGCATTTTTGTAAACCTGTTTGTTTGGTACTTGTGCCTAATTTTTCTTCTTTTTTAGAGCACATGACTAGGGAAATAAGTTACTGTGGCCTCAGTATCTCAGCCTAAGAAATACAGATGCAATTTAACATTGATGTTTTTTTCATTAGTGTTAACATTTGGCTCACACAAAGCCACCAAGCATATCTGATCTATCTGTGGGCCACCTAGACATTCTCTCCATTTCAGTAATCTGTAGACCTGTTTTATGATGCCCTTTTGCTTTCTTATGTGATATACCTGTGAGATTGTGGAGCGAAGGAGTAATACGCAGTTATGACTTGAACTGATCATAGTTCCTTCAGCCTGTAGAACTGGCTTGGCAACTTTACACCTTTCACCTCATGCATGAGGGAAATGAACAGTGGGCAGGAAACTGGAGTCTGGGTGCTGCTTGTTTGAAAAAGGCTCAATGGTAGCTGTGGTGTTTTTTATTTTGTTTATTTGATTATGAAGATGTAAATATCAGGTAACCATTCATTTTAATAAAACTATTATCTGCAAAAAGTAAAAGCTACTAACCATACCTGTGAGATTGGCTTTGGGCAACAATGATCCATTTTTTCTAGTCTTGGGTGTCATGTGATCTCAGCAATTGGATAGAGGCCAAATTTATTTGTTTATTTCATTGTATTCGATTTGTATCCCTCCTTTATCATTTTTACAAATAAGTCAAGGCAGCAAATGTATCCAACACAGCTTCTGTCTCTTAATTTTCCCACAACAACAACTTTGTGAGGTAGGTTGGGCTGAGAAAGAGTGACTGATCCGAAATCACCCATGGCTAAAGTGGGATTTGAACTCACGGTCTCTTTGGTGGGTTGACAAGTGACTGTGGGCATTGAATTGTTGACTTTCATTTAATGAGATAAATTATGCAGAAAGTTTACCACATTGACATACTAATTTCAAAGTAATTGTAGTTTGGAATGACTGTTTCATGCTTTTGGGGTTGTTCTCTCATTCCCCTCTGAAAGGTACTAGGAAGCTGAAGGCAAAATCATAAATTTCTGTCTGTTTAGAAGTTAAGATACCTTATGTGGGCTATATTGTTTTCCTTTTTCCTTTAACAAAGGCAGGTCGGAGAAGTGGAGGGAAGGGTTTTGTGGGGGTGATTAGCAGTGTAGTATTTTTATTTGAAATTTCAGTTTGTTTGTTTTTTCACAACAAAAAAAACCAAAATGGTGAGGTAAGTTGGGCTGAGAAAGAATAGCTGGCCAAAAGTCACTCTATGGACATTTGGAGTGAGGGCGATTTGATCCTGTGTGTCTGAATGTTCCTAGCATAGGTCTTTAACCACTATACCACTCTAACTCAAGGAGCATTAGGTGAACTTTAGGGAAAGAAAAATATATGTGATTAAAAACCGAGGAATAAATCTAGTTCCTCCTAGCTTGGAGAGATCATCTCCTTTGTTAAATAATAAATGCTCCAAGTCTGAACAAGGAAATTCATAGACTGAGACATGATTGCAGTCTTAGTGAAGTAACCAAATGGGCATGATTCTTTAGGGAACTGTTGCCATAGATTAGCTCCTATCTTTCTTCCCTCCCTTCCCAGGGTGTTGAAGCAGACTTTTGGCACAGTTTCTTTCATGTATTAGATAGGTTAAAAAGACACAGGCCTTTTCTCTCACTGTTAATGGTGGCTCTGAAGAAGCAAGTTGGTGGGTGTTTCCCATATCTCAATGCATATTAAAGGAGAACAGATCACTGAATGCATTGGCAGAAACATCAGGTGTTTCTTTGAAAGACAGGGGAAAAAAACATGCTTCCAGAAGTTTGTGGCATAAAAATCACCTCTCTCTCTCTAAAGTTAACCTTTTGACTAGTTAAATTAATTGATGCAGTACTGTAAAACACACACAGCAGCCTCTTACTAATTATGTGTGCCGGTGCTATTTAAGAAAAATGCCAACAGCACTACACAGGCACAAAATTATCATTAGATACCTCTGTTGAAGTCATCTTAGTTTAATTTGTAGCTTTACAGTACTAAAGTTATGAATTAAATAAAACATTTATTTATTTCGGTCATTGGCCGGTATAACACATAAGGATCATGCAATATTATCAAAGAGTAAAGCCAAAATAGGGAGATTTGCAACGTTGACATCTCAGAAAAGAAAGCTAAGCGTTAAATTGTGTGTCAGGGTTCCAAGTAACACCCCCAACGAAAGAAAACTCCCAAGGCTCTGCATTCCTCAAAGTTCCATTCTATTAGAGATGTCATATTGGCACATCTGGGGAAACCCGAATCTGAAAGCTTCCGGGTTTTCCCCACCCAAAAGAAAGTCCAAGTCTCTGTCCCTGAAACCACATGTCCATCACATGGTCCAACTGGAGATGCTTCCCAGTCACACCCCTCCAGGTGCAGGGCGGAGTGGCCTTGACTCTCAGAGAAAGGAATGTTATTTTGACTATATATCTCCCCAGCTCCATACAATCCCCCCCTCCCAGTTTCCCACAGCCCTAAATGTGGCAGGCCTGAAGATCCAATGCTCAAAATGGATTCCAGGCATGACATTGTGTGTGTGTGTCCGCTGTGATGCAGGAGTTCAAGTGAGGATGTCGCTTATATTGCTTAGCAGAGCTTAAAAGGATGAGCTGACCATATTTGTACCCACCATGGGTACAGTGTTTAACGTGACCTTCTGTTTGAAGGAATGGTGTTTGTTAATGCGAGATAGTTAAAGATTGAGCACATTTGGTAATGGTTTACTACACTTCCTAAGTTGAATGGGTTAGATTTTGTATTAGCTGTACCTTGCCAAGTAACAATAAGGAATTTAGGTCCTTAATAGATGACAGTAACATCCCTTTTTGTAATCATTGCTTCCTGTTCAAGTTTTTTTTTTTAACCACCAGTAGCCATTTGTGTCTAAAGAAACTCAGCAAAACCAAATTTGCTATAAAAAGACAGAGGGGAAAACACAAATTAAAAAAAAAAAACTTTCTCAGGAAATGGGCACTGCTTTATATGTTTTCCCCAAATGAAAAATGTGCTGAAAATGCATAGCTTTTAAAGAATAATGAAGAAAAAAGATCAAATATTGATGAATCATTGCTAGGAAGGGAAGATAAAAAAATTGTTATTATAAAATCAGTGCCAAGGATCATTGAGGACTACCTTCACTTTTTCCAAGGAAAAAAGCAAAGGAAGATATGGGAATAGGGAAGGGAATGTGTCCATTTCACTAGTGAATAATACTGGTATTGCCTATGGAGATTCCCAGTCATCCGGGTCATGGTTGTCCCAAAGGTGCTTTTCCAAGAGGCAACTGAGCCGAGGTGGCACAGCGGTTAGAGGCAGTATTGCAGGCCACTTTAGCTGACTGTGATCCGCAGGTCAGCGGTTCAAATCTCACCGGCTCAAGGTTGACTCAGCCTTCCATCCTTCCAAGGTAGGTAAAATGAGGACCCAGATTGTTGGGGGCAATGTAAATATACATTGCTTACTGGTGTAAACCGCTTAGAGAGTGCAAGCACTGTGAGGCGGTATATAAATCTCACAAATAAATAAAATAAATAAATAAATAAATAAATAAACTGGACTTTCTTTGTTTTTCCTTGAACACATTTCGCTTCTCATCCAAGAAGCTTCTTCGGTTCTGAAGAAGCTGCTTCAATGAGTACTGAAGAAGCTGCTTCAATGAGAAATGAAATGTTTCCAAGGAAAAATAAAGTCCAGTTGCCTCTTGAAAAAGGCATAGTGGTTAATGTATCAGACCACAAACCAGGAGATAATGAGTTCTAGTTCACCTTAGGCACAAAGCCAGCTGGGAGTCCTTGGGCCAGTCCTTCTCTCACTTCCCTAGGAAGAAGAAGGCAAGAGAAAACATTAAAATGTTGCAAGAAAACTGCAGGGACTTGTCCAATGGTTGCCAGGAGCCAAACCTGACTACAATGGACTAAAAAGCAGGAAAAGCATTATAAAGTTGTGGGGGGGCTTCTTAGATTATAGAGTATTGATCTATGAATCAGAAAGAAGCAGTTTGAGAGCGGAGCATAAAATCAACCAAGAAGTCATAGAGAACCCCAGAAACATATCAAGAACGTGCAGATCTCTCTCGCCTTAGCTAAGATTAATATTCCTGCTCTGTCAGTAGAAAAGTACTGAATACAAATATTATTCTTGAGAGAATAGCAGAGATAAAATCTATTGCTCCCTACGTAATGCATTAATGCTCATCTCAAGTCTAGACTCCCTCCTATAGATAGAGGAATAAAACGCCTTTATCTATAGCAGAGGTGGGGAACTATGGCCCCTTTATGACTTGTGAACTCCAACTCCCAGAATTCCTGAGCCAGCATGGAATGGCTCAGAAATTCTGGGAGTTGAAGTCCAAAAGTCATTAAAGGATCATAGTTCCCCACCCTTGATCAATAAAGAATATGTCTAGTCTAATGAAAAGAAGGACTAGGGGAGACATGATAGCAGTGTTCCAATATTTGAGGGACTGCCACAAAGAGGGAGTCAACTTATTTAACAAAGCAACTGAAGGCACGACAAGAAGCAATGGATGGAAACTAATCAAGGAGAGAAGCAACCTAGAACTAAGGAGGAATTTCTGGACAGTGAAAACAATAAACCAGTGGAACGGTTTGCCTTCAAAGGTTGTGGGTGCTCCATCACTGGAGGCTTAAAAAAATAATTGGACAGCCATTTGTCTGAAATAGTATAGGGTCTCCTACTTGAACAGGGGGTTGGACTAGAAGACCTCCAAGGTCTTTTCAAACTCTGTTATTCTGTTATGGACAATTTCAGGCTACATGGATGTTGTTACATCTAGCAGAAATCAAACATTTCATAATGAAATAAAAAACTAGCTGTCAAGCATGGAGATTGTGTTGTTGGAGATAGTCTGGAGATACTTTTCTGCCTTAGGATGTGCTTGACTTGCCATCATTGAAGTAAGCATGACTACAGGCCATCTGTCCATCAGCAGATAGACACCACAAAAGGGTCCACTGTCCATCAGGACAGTGATTCCAAACATTCAAACAAGAGGAAAAGTCCAATGTTTTGTAATTATAAAGTGAAACTTCAGTCCTAAACCCAATTAAAATGTTGTGATAGTACCAGAAATAAGTTAAAAAAACCCTAAAATTTTATTAAGTTAAAAGCTCCATAAAGGTTTTGCCACGAAAGAATAAGCCAAAATTCCTACACAGCATTATGAAAGATTGATTACAAATTGCAAGAAGGGTTGGTTGATACAACCCTTGGTGTATTGGTACAATGCATTATTGAATTTCAGGGGAACCTTTTTTTTTAACATGAGCACATGTTGGATGATCTTGTATACATGTAGCAACACAAAATTTAGGTGTTATTTGTTTATTCAGACTCTTTTTATAGATGTGTAGGACTCATGAAGTTTGGGTAACATTATCCAAAGCTCAGGAAAATTAAATAAATACTTTTTAACAGAAGTGTAGGTAATTTTCTTGTACTGAAAGTTTAATTTTGTAAGCTGTATACATTGTCTTTTGAATAGAAATTATGGCATATTAAGTTTGTAAAATAAAAATAAAGTGACGTAATTTTTTTTATCACAACATACAAGTTAAGCCTGGGAACAAAGGATTAGACCAATGGTGGGTTCCTACCAGTGCGGTCCACTCTATAGCACCGGTAGCGGCCCGCTGGTGATGTCACAGTACCGGTGCGGTCGGTTGCCAGTGCTTGGGCACCACCATTTTTTTTAAAAAAAATTATTTATTTATTTTTTAATTTTCTTCTGCGCATGCCCAGAAGCCGAGCTTCCGGCACTGCGCATGCGCTGCCTTCCTACCCCACAGTGAGTCCAAGCAGGGGAGGATGGCTGAGGGAGCGTGTGAGACGCTGCAAGAACAGGCGGCAGGATCTATCTCAGTTCCCCTCCCTTCAGCAGTCCGAGAAGCCACAAACGTGCGGTGATGATCCCAGGCATTTTCGCACGTTCGAGGCTTCTCGAGCTGTTGAGGGGAGGGGGAACGGGCGGCAGGAGCCTAGGATCATCGAATGGGGAGAAGCATTCAGGCTGGACGGAGCCTCCTAGAAGAACCGCTGCCGCGGTCTTGCTGCTCCCGCTGCGGGGGGCTGCGTTGCGGGTGGACAATGTCCCCCTGCTTCTCTGGCCGCTGCCAAGCTCCCAAGGCCCACGCCCACCCGGTCACATGGCTGGCAAGCCACACCCACAAAATAAGCCACGCCCACAGAGTGGTAGTAAAAAAATTAGGAACCCGCCTCTGGATTAGACGAATAATATTGAAACATCTTTCCATCCCTTATATCCTCATGCTTAATTATCTTTAAACTTTAACAATTTAAGTCTCAAGAGGGATAAACCAAAGATTAAATGAGAGCAGAATCAGTATATTCCCAATTCTTGGATTACTTCTGAGCCTTTTTATGACAGAAAAAATACATTTGATTGGCAAATTTATTGTGCATGTTTACAGTGATATTATTAGTATAACACTATGTGGGATTCTGCAGGAATTGTGTATGCTTCCATGAAGCTGCTTCTTAAAGGAATACAGAAAATCAGTTTTGGAGGATTTTCCCTCAAAGTCAGCTTTAAAAACTTTTAAATAAATAAAAAGCTTGGTTCTTCTCAGAAAATAAATTTTGGCACATTTTAAACTTTTGTAAAATGCGTTTAATGGTTTTAATACAGACCCAAAGAATAAATAATGAGTCTTCTTTTATTACTATGGCTCTGAAATACTGTAAGTGCTGTTAATATTCAGTATTCAATTCTGAAACAAGTATGAAACATTAATGAACTTCTTAGTAAAGTAACTTTATTGTACATTAATTTCTGTAGAAAACGGTAGTGTTTTATTGTTTCTTAGCTAGAATATATATTTGCTATATAACTGCTGAATGAGTATCAGAAGTTTTTTTAAATGCTAGCACTGTTTAAAATGAAATGCCAAAGCTTGTGGGTGGATGGAGGATGAAGGAAGAAAAAAAAAACTTTGAACTGAGCTTTCTTTCAATGCTACTACATAGCCGCTATTTGCTCGACCGGTAAAGGATTCTGTATGTCCCAAACCCAGTTTGTGAACTGAAACAATTGGCTCACTTTATACAATTAAATTTTCAATGGAAATTTCCTTTGACTGTCATATAAATTTAGTGGTTTGTGTTATTTATGAATACCAATTTAAGAAAGGAACATTAATGAGATCATTTTGATGTAGAATATTGGATTTTTTAAAAAATGAACCTACTTGATATGTAATACCTTGACTAAAGAATTATGGGACTTGATTGACTTTATGGAAAACTTGGATGTGATAAGAATATGAATGAAGGAATCCAACACTTGTTATTTCAGAAATCAAGTAAAAATAAAATTGCTTTAATGTTGAGCTCAGCTCCTGGCAACTTACATTGATATAATCATGAAGTTTCCACTGTATGTCACCATAGTGTTATAAAGCTTTCCAGCCCTTTTCCAATATGTTTTAAAAACTTTCTAATCTAATGAAGAGCACCGATCTTTGAGGGTTGTCGAACCAACCTTGATTAAACTTAAGTCAGTACATTGGTCATATTCTACAATCTATTGAAGCTCAACTGAGAAGTATTTCACATCAAAAGAAACTTGCTATTCAATTAGTGGGTGTAGGTTGGCAGTATTTGTGATGAATAAGCATATATAGAATTATTCTATAATTAGGTTCCCTGTCAAACATACCAAGTGCTTAAAATCTTCCATGGTGTTCATTTTCTGCAAATGTGCAATCATAGGTATAAAAAAAGTATAGGTGGTCCTCGACATATGACCACAATTGAGCCCAAATTTTTTGTTGTTAAATGAGACATTTGTTAAGTGAGTTTTGCCCCATTTTACGATCTTTCTTGTTGTTAAGTGAATCACTGCAGTTGATAAGTTAGTAACACGGTTGTTAAGTGAATCTGGCTTCCCCGTTGATTTTGCTTGCCAGAAGGTCTCAAAAGGAAATCACATGACCTTGGGACACAGCAACGGTCATAAGTATGGGTCAGTTGCCAAGCGTATAAATTTTGATCCCATGGCATGCTACAAAGGTCATAAGTGTGAAAAATGGTCATGTCACTTTTTTCAGTGCTGTTGTAACTTCGAACAGTAATTAAATGAACTGTTGTAAGTCGAGGACTACCTGTATAAAATAGAAAAAATCCTTAGGAAAGATAACTTGGTGAATTTGCTTTCATGCTTTATATCTGCTTTTGTTATCAACATGTTTAGCAATATGTTAAAATTTAAATGAAAATGGAAAGATGTTTTCCGGGTTCCTTGAACATAATTTTTTCCTAAATGTACATATTCTGATTGGTCGTCATAGTTTATTTAAGGCTTAACACAGTGGTTCTCAACCTTCCTAATGCTGCGCCCTCGCACCACGCGACCACACCCGCCACCGCAACCCCCGCCACCGCCATTTGGGTTCTTTTACCCTCTGCGCATGCACAAAGCGTTCTGTGCATGCGCAGAGGGTAAAAGAACCCAAATGGCAGCGTCCGGGCGAAGTCTCCTAACCCCTGTGAAAGGGTCGTTCGACCCCCAAAGGGGTCGCTACCCCCAGGTTGAGAACCGCTGGCTTAACATAAGATGAAAATTTCATTAATGTCTTATCCAAACCATTTTAAACCAAATAATGGCTCATTGTGATCCATGTATCAAGTCTCAATAAATGTATCTTCTTCCTTTGATGGAGTAATTTCTATCAAATTGAACTTCAAATTGAAATAGCATAGTTGCCCGCCAGAAACTATATTGTGTTTTGTGGTCCATGTTTCTTCCTTTCATCAGTAGGACACAACTGTCATTTAGATGTATAGTTTAACCACGCACATGGGCTACAAAACAACTATCCCACTGTGATTATTAGTCAGCTTTTATGGCGACTTTTGCTGCTGCAGAGAATGACACACAGTGGGGAAAATGTACACATGAGACTTTCTTCGTCAATCAGAAAGTTAAAGAATCCATTTCTGTTTAATAAATTGTTTCTCAGATTTAAAATGAGAAAATGTACAACTTGGAAGTTCAAGTTGCCTATGAACTCATGGAATGTATTAAAGACTGTGTGTTTACCCTTCTCAGTTAAAATATACTGATTTCACCAGGTAGAAGTTGACAGTCACAACCTCTCAAGCTACCACAGAACATCAAAAGATATAGATAAAATGAGAAAACTTTGGAAAGAAAGATGGAATTTTATATGTTCTTGATAAGAGAAGAGGATCCATTCTTTTCATCCTTAGTATATATTTTTAAGAGTTAGGGTTATTCCTGGCATGAACTATAAATGAGAAATGATTTTCTTCATTAATTAGAAAAGTTTAACTTTTTTTACTTCTACTTTTGCATTTACTTTATATTTATTTTTGCACGTATGTCTATTTCTATAGATGTAGATAATAATAATAAGAACAAATGATAAAATAAATCAAAAACGATAAAAAAAGGAATGCTTTGAAGAATTTCACATTTGCTTTTCAATTTCTGCTACTATTTCTAATAACTAAATTCTTTGCATGGAAATATAAATAGTAACTGAATAACCAAACTGCTTCTGAAAAGTGAATGTGCTATGTATATTGCGGTGATATCCTTTTGAATTTCAACAGCAGAACTGGTGCGAAGGAATTTATTCCACAGGTTCAGATAGATGCTTGTCTAAACTTTCCTTGTATCCCAAAGAATAAAATTCCCCGATCTTGTAAGCAGATTATTCCATTATTAGCGTACAGGTAGTCCTTGACTAATGATCACAATTGAGCCCCAAATTTCTGTTGCTAAGCAAAACAGTTGTTAAGTGAATCACTATAAGTTAGTAGCACAATTGTTAAGTAAGCCTGGCTTCCCCATTGACTTTGCTTTTCAGAAAGTTGGCAAAGGTAAATCACATGACCCCAGGACACTGAAACCATTATAAATACATGCCAGTTGCCAAGTGTCTAAATTTTGATCACATGACCATTGGTCACTAGACAAATGATTATAAGTTGAGGACTATATGTAAATATCTACGACACTCTGATTTTGGTACTTGGAACAGGTGACGAGAGTTCAGTTTCTGCGTAGTATGGTCTTTGGCCATCACTACTACTACTTCTCCTGGGACAACTTGATACTCTCAGAGTCACAGAGTTGGAAGATTTTATTTTTTTTAGGCAAAGATCAAATAAAAGTCTTCACAATACTAATCTCTGCTTGAATATACGTAGTTGAAAGGGAGCTTGCAGTATCTCTGGTTAACAAGATACTCTGCTGGCCAGGAAGTTTTTATTAATCTTCAATTGGAATCTGCCTTTCTATAACATAACTTCATTAATCTGCACTTTGGAAGGAAAGGAAATAAATCTTGACCTTCTTCTGTCTTTTAGGAATTGGGGAGAGTACTGTCACATCATCCCTTATTGTTCTCGTATCTAAACATATCTGCTTCTTCAGTTTCTTGCCATCAGACAGTATCTTGCCTTCCTCCAAATCTGTTCACTTGAAATGAATGTTTCTTAAGGTGTGATGTCCAGTCTTGTAACCTATAGTTGAAGTGACATCTCACCACAACAGAATAAAATTGAATTATTACTTCCATTCTGAATTTATAGGGAAAAAGGAACATTGTATACAGTAAATCTGAGAAATATTAAATAAATCTAAACCCATAACAGTCAAACTGCATTCCCAGTAACAGAGTTACGTGAGGATCATCCAGGGGCTCAACATGACAATTTACTCTCAGGATTACAGTGAAATTATAAGATCTTTATTTCTTTGTTTTGTTTAAAAGATAAAAGTCTGTGACAAGGCATTACATGAAACATTTACTTCAGAGTTCTGCACTGATTTTTCATATTGAGAAATATTCTTCAGGTATCTCCAGTTTCAAGACTGCTGGTCTAAAATTTTACAGTTTCTCCCCATTTTCATTTTACCTAATCTTTCCTTTGTATAATTTAGTTTCACTACTTTTTGCTCCTGTCAATATGCTCTGAAATGTTTCAAACCTATTACCCATGTTCTAGTCCAGGGGTCTACAAACTTTAAGACTTGTGGACTTCAACTCCCAGAATTCATGTTGGTTGGAGAATTGAAGTCCACAAATCTTAAAAATTGCCAAGTTTGGAGACCCCTGTTCTAGCCCAAGATTAAACAGATTTTATCTTTAATTTGAATAAATGCGATAGCAATAGAATCCTGCAGCTAATGGATGCTCTGTTGTGAAAGTGATATCTAAGCATCTCCCATATTTTTATATGCAAACTTCTTTTTCTGTTAAATATTAGCTTCATAATCCACGGTGCTTAGTATTTCTCTCTCTTTGTTTGTGTATGGTTACTTATTTTACGTGATTCAAAATGTTGCAAGTCACATTTCTGACTACTTTCTCTTCTCGTCTGCTAAATTATTGAACCATTTGAGAATGGAATAAGATGACCACAGCAATCAATTATGGTCTGCATGTGTGCCCTTACAGCTTGCCTTCTATATCATCTTATATGCGTGTTGTGACCCTCTTTTTAAAAACATATTTTTAAAAGGGGTTGGGAGTAAAGACCAAAAATAAACAAAAAAGGAAATTTATATTCCTTAAAAAGAAGTTCACAGGAAGTACTGGTTCTTGAAATTGAGGTACTCGGCTGTTTTTTTGTTTTGTTTTTTGTTTTGATGAGAGAGGTGACAAGGCCATCACATTCAGCAGAATATGGAAATACTGCTTAATTAGAAAATGTTTTGTTAGAATTTACAATACTAAAAAAAACCTCATAAATCTTCCCTGAAATTTTTTTTTAAATACTGTATATCAGAGAGACCAGTTCTAGTCTGGCCTTTTGATTGTTATACTGGCTTTATGAACATTTATAATCTGGAAAGACTTTACAAAATCCGGTCTGTATTTCATAATTGTTTCTACTAATTTTATCTAAATAGATTACTGCTGCATATGTTAAGTCTCACTAAATGTTACCTCCCTCCAAGACTTAACATGTTTATTTTCTGTTCCCATAATCAGTTTTGCTTTTGCTTCTAGCTGGTTCCTGTGACTTTCACTTCCTTAAGGAATGAACTCAAATACTCCTTGAGAGATCTTTGGGTTTCATGGCATTATCTGCTGATTGAAAATGTTGATAGATAATGTGTTATGTGAGAACTACTTTTATCTACTAATTTCTATGTGTTTTTTTGTTTTTGTTTTTTTTGTATTTTGCCTTTTACTAGTTTTAATTTTAATACTTAGAGGAAAAAATGGCCCAGGATAAATGAGGACTTTCTTTCTTTCTTTCTTTCTTTCTTTCTTTCTTTCTTTCTTTCTTTCTTTCTTTCTTTCTTTCTTTCTTTCTTTCTTTCTTTCTTTCTTTTTTCCTTTCCTTTCCTTTCCTTTCACCTCCCCTCTTTTTCTCTGTTGAGAATATTGCAACATTATTAAAATAATTTAATTGGCTGCCAATTAAATGCTTTATAAAATTTGTAGGCTGGATACTGTTTATTGAAAGGAATTTGTATCCCATATCAAAGGTTTAAAATCTTTTAAATCATAATTCTTTAGGGATTGTCTTTTTTGTTTTAATGCATCCAAAGTTGGCTTTATGATTCTTTTCAGCTGAAGAGTCAGGTATAAATGTTTTAAATACATACATTTGCCATCGTTCCTTAGCTTCCTCCTGCCGTTAAATATTAAGACAGCGATAACAAGGGAAATTGTTTTTGGTTGTGATCTCTTGCTTGTGAAACACCCCCCCCCCCTTTCTATGTTGTTTTTCAGCATCTGGTAAACTACTTTTGATTCTCTTAGGTTAGGCCATCTAAAGAATTTTTTTAATCTTTGTTGACTGTTTTTAATGGGTATTTTGTTCTGTTTGTTTTGTGTTAACCCTGTCTTATGTTTTATTACAAGCTTTAGATACAGAACCTGAAATTTTTTTTAATGGAAGGTTTTTATAATTTGAGTATTTGATTGGGTGGTTTACATTGCAGTAGAAGAGAATATATGTAGCTCAAGTTCCACGGTTTATATTGCATTGCAAACATTAATAAAAATTAATCCTTTTTAACTTGGAAAAAAACACTAAGAAATTGCTTTACATTCGTTGAAATCAAGAATATTTAAGGAAGCTTACATTGTTTTATTTTTCACTTGTTTTGTACAGATGTTTGCTGCTTTTGAACTGTAGTCTATATTTAATTAATCTGAACCTATTAATATGCAATGTGCAACAACTGTAATACAGTTTGTGCTGTATTATTACAACACAAGTTTGTGCTTTGTAGAATAGATTTGCTTTGACTGTTCTTTGATTATAACACACAGAGGGAGAACTAGACTTAAGGAAATGCTGCCTTGTCTTTTCCTGTAGAAATGAAATGCCAGCCTTCTTGAAATTTAGAGAGCCTGTGTAAATCTGTCGCTTTTTTATGCAGTCGTGGGTTGGCTGTCTCACTGAATATACTTCCTGTTTCTAAAAAAAGCCTCTCGTTTAGCTGCTTAAATAAATATGACAGCACCTGCAAAACTGGATGTGTAGCCTCACCATTTGTGTTGAATCATCCAGATTGTTTGGCTAGTAACAGCAATCTCTAGAGTTAAGAGACCAGGGCATCAGTTATATTTAAAGGCTTCAGATAAGTGTTCAGAGGGTGGAGAAAGTGCGGATGCCATTAACATCACAACTCCATTAAACACTTCTCTCAGCATTGTTAGACCCATTATGCTGTTTAAAAAGAGAGAGAAAATGCATGCAAAATCTTAATCCCCAAACAGTGCAATCTATTTTGCTGAATATGACGGGAATTTTTTGGCTGTAATGGGGATTAAATGGAGAAAGGGAATTTAAAAAAACAAACAACCCTGATTTTTTGTGATTTTTATGCATACCCCACTTTTATATTTGCATAAACACACAAGGCATATAGGTCTGAATCTTAAATATGGCTTCACCGCTGAAATGAGGCGAAATTAAAATTGTACTTTCTCTCATGTTCCTTAATCCCCTTATTTATTCTGTCGTTTTCCTTGACTCTCTTTATTGTTGCCTCTAAACAAATCTTGATTTTAAGTACTGTTTGCCTGAGTGCTGTTACTTTTATTTATTTATTAAACATTTTCCCAACACAGTCTGGCAACTCTCAGTTGCTGACAAAAGTATATTATATAGTCAATGTTAAAAGATCCACAGTTCAATTAAAAACAGCAGTAACATCATAAAACTCTTTACACAAACAAAACAGAAAAATGAAGGAATAAAAAAAGCAAGAATAAAGAAATAAAGATGTCCCAGTGCTTAAGTTAAAAGAACATCCTGTAGAACACAGTTCCCCAACCTTTCTGGCTTTGCGGCCCGATGGGGGGGTGGGGATGGTTCTGTGTGAGCAGCAGGCTAGCACACATGCACGCACAGCTCCATTTGCCCGAGACCTGCGCGCATGCTTGAGCTCACCCGCCACTTCCATGGCCCGGTTCCAAACAGCTCAAGGCCCGGTGGTGAGCCACAGCTCAGGGTTGGGGACCCCTGCTGTAGAGTGACTACATGTTCAGCATTTTCTTAAGGCCAGTAGGGAAGTGGCAAACCTGATCTCCATTGGCATCCATTGCAAAACATAAGCACTGCCAAATATGTGGCATTTTCTAATCTCGGTCCCCCTTATGTGTGAGATTGTTAGCAACTTCTTCCTGCAAGATCAAGTGGGTTGGGCCAATTCTGCTTGGAGCAGGCAGTCCTGTAGGTATCACCTGGGTGCTCAGAGCTATTGACTTCTACCTCCCAATTGGACAAAATAGTGTTAGATTTCCCCAGTCCCTTTTCACTCTCCACTGGTGAAGTATAGCACTCTTGCACCCGCTAACCAGAAACCTATCAACAATTCAGGTGGAAATCCCAATCTCACAGTCCAGTTTGAATAAGAGTCCAATTGTGCTTTACCCTAAGCCAGTGATGGCGAACCTTTTTTTGCTCGGGTGCCAAAAGGGCGTGCACACGTGCGATGGCGTGATGGAGCGTGCCCACACCCATAATGCAATGGCCTCCTTCGTGCATACGCACACAACCCCTCATCCGCACTGCCCCCACATTTCTGAACTTCCGGTTGGGCTGTTTTATGCCATCCACAGGCTCCATAGGCTTTCCTGAAGCCTGGGGAGGGCGAAAAACAGCCCAATGGGTGAAAATGGCCTCCCCCCGCCCTCCAGAAGGCAGAAACTCAGCTGGCCAGCATGCACATGCGCACTGGAGTTGACATAGGGCAAAGCCTCGCGTGCTCTCGGATATGGCTCCGCGTGCCACCTGTGGCACCCGTGTCATAGGTTCGCCATCACTGCCCTAAGCCAAGGGTCTCCAAGCTTGGCAACTTTTAAGATTTGTGGACTTCCAACACCCAGAATTTCCCAAAACTTGTAAAATTTCAGGATGTTTTTAACTAGAACATTCCATGAGATTCTGTTGTTATAAGGTGAACTAATAGTTTGATGTGAGGCCACCTGTTTCACTGCTAAGATGAACTTTGAATTGTGATTTCCGATTCACAGCTCATAACCTTAATTGCTCCTCAGTAAATTTACCAGTAAATCTAGTGTCATTTAATGTGCTTTTCCTGGAACAGAAACTGACCCTAGAAACAAGTCGTTTACAATATTAATTAAAGTTCCAACTTCCAGTGTTGAAAGTTGAAATGTGTGCATAATTATGGGAGTCCCATGGCTTGTCATACACTCTGAAAACCCTGCTAGTTATATGAAAGGGAAAAATCAATTGCTCTTCTTTGCACAACAGTGTTCAAATTGATGAATTTGTGATTGAGAAAGAAAAATCTAAGCGATAGCTGTGGATAATACAGATTTTTGTGCATACTACAGAAAACACATTTTCTCAGCCAGTCTCAAAAAAAAAAGATGGTAGCTAGTCTTGAGATTTAAAAAACTTAACACTTTGTTTTCCGTTTTGTTACTATTTCTTCATCCCCCGCATTTGTCTTGCTAAGAACTTCACAGTCAAACCTCACAGAAGTTTAAGTTCCAAATTGTATATGACATATATGTAATCCTCAACTTACGACCACAGTCAGGATAAAAATTTCCATTACTAAACAAGGCAGTTGTTAAATGAGTTGCACCTAATTTTATGGGGGAGGGGGGGTGTTGCCATGATTGTTAAATGAATCACTGCAGTTAAGTGAAATGCGCAACTGTTAACCAATTCCTGCCTCCCTGTCACGATGTGAATAATTGCCAGTTGTGCATCTCTACTGTTTCCTAAGGTTTATTGTATTTATAATCAAGCAGACATGTGATATGTTTTACTACGCATGCGTGCATTCCAGGAGTTTTGTCAACTCCCACTTTCCTTTTCTTCTTCCATGCCTGCCGAAGGCAGACGTGAATCCATTAGCTGAGAAGATGTAGTTTATTAAGGGTTTATTTTTGTTACTTTTGTACTGAAATAAATATTTTGTTAATTAGATTTGAATCTCGGTTTTATTTTCTAAATACGAATGACTTCGAGGAAGCAAGATCCAAAAATCGCCTCTGGTAGGAAAATTCCTATCTGACACTCCCCCATTAACTCTGCTTGTCAGAAGCCTCCTTGGGAAAGTTATATAATGACCATCACATGACCCCGGGATGCTACAGCTGACATAAATACATGCTGGATGCCAAGCACCCAAATTTTGTTCATGTGACGGGATGCTACGATGTAGGTGCAAGGGCTGGTCATAAGTCACTTTTTTCAGTGCTATAGTAAATTTGAATGGTCACTAAACAAATGAATGTAAGTCGAGGACCGCGTGTATATTGGCGTTTGATTGGGTGAAATTCAGATTAACCTTTTTTTTGCATCAATTACATAGTCTCATGCTTCATAGGGTCCCTTAATTTCCAGAACAACTTGAGGAGAGGGACACTAGTAGAAAGCAGACTGTTCCTTGCTATAGAGGTCCATTAAAGCAGAGTTGCGCCCCATGTCCAGTTGTAGTCCCAATTCTCCTTTTTGAAGCACTGAGAGGAATAGAAATGGTTAGATTGTCAAGCTGCATTAACCTATTTTATCGATCACATTTATACTGCTATTCATTTGGGGACATTGCACCACCACGTCAAAAACCATTTGAAAGAGCGTCATAATCTATAAAATGCATCTTAAGTATATGTGAAACATGGAGTTGTAAGAAGAGTAATACAATGGCTATTTGTAAAAAACAATTGAAACTGTGTAATGAAAGAAAGGTGGTTGCTAGTTGTATTTATGTTATGATTAGATACTAGTCAACTGAGGGCACATGAAAATACACACCAATAAGCTTGGCTTCATTTTCATTCTGGAAAAAACAAATCTATGATGAACTTAAGAAATTAAGAACTTTTCAAATAGAAGCAAATTTAGAACTGAAATCCTAGGCTGCATTAACACCGTAAGATCGTAAGAAGTGATACTACCGGTGTATAATTCTTTGGTTAGACCACATTTGGAATACTGCATCCAATTTTGGTCGTCACAATATAAAAAAGATGTCGAGACTCTGGAAAGAGTGCAGAGAAGAGTGACAAAGATGATTGGGGGGAGGGGCTGAAGGCTAAAACATGAACGGTTGCAGGAATTGGGTGTCTAGTCTAGAGAAGAATAGAATAGAATAGAATAGAATAGAATAGAATAGAATAGAATAGAATAGAAAAACAGAGTTGGAAGGGACCTTGGAGGTCTTCTAGTCCAACCCCCTGCTTAGGCAGGAAACTCTACACCACTTCAGACAAATGGTTATCCAACATCATCTTAAAAACTTCCAGTGTTGGAGCATTCACAACTTCTGGAGGCAAGCTAAAAGGAGGACTACAGGTGACATGATAGCAGTGTTCCAATATCTCAGGGGCTGCCACAAAGAAGAGAGAGTCAAGCTATTCTCCAAAGCACCTGAAGACAGAACAAGAAGCAATGGATGGAAACTGAACAAAGCAACCTAGAACTAAGGAGAAATTTCCTGACAGTTAGAACAATCCACCAGTGTGGAAGAGTTTGCCTCCAAAACTTATGGGTACTCCAACACTGGAGGTTTTTAAGAAGAAACTCTACAGCCACTTGTCTGGAATGGTATAGCGACTCCTGCTTAAACAGCAGGTTGAACTAGAAGACCTTCAAAGTCCCTTCCAATTCTGTTAAATCTGGATAACTAAATTATTACTTATTGTAAGTCCTCATTAAATAGAAATCGGGGTATGACATACAGTACTTTTTTTCATTTTATGCTCATTGAACAAGTGAGGGTCAAAATCTCATCAAGAAATAGAGAGCACATGAGACCCTGCCCCCTCTTATCTATCGCCTTGCTTCTCCTCTGTTCCCCCCCAATTCCTGCCTCCTAAATTGCATATGCACTTTGTCCTCTTTATACAAACTGTTCTGTGAGCATTGCATGCTTAGAATAGTTCTCGAGAAACAAATGCAAGTAGGCGAGTTTGGAGAAACCTTCAGGATTTCTAAAAATTTGAAAGTGACATGAGCTGAACCTTTTTTCTAATTCTGTTTCACTCGTCGCATTAATAGAATTTATTGCAACCACACTGCTTTTTGTTCTTAACTTCATGCCTGTGAGTTGGTTCCAAGCTTCTTCGCTCACTTTTTCACCTCCCATTTAAGATTTAAAGTCATTTAAATACATGATATCTAATTAAAAATTGATTTATCTAGATTTAGAGCAGGAGCATACAAAAATACCTGTTTTTCTCGTATGGCTTGAGTGTAATCTGCATCTCCAGAATCTATTTCCCCCCCTCTTAATGTTATCTAAGGAGAAGTAAGATAATTTTTACTTAAGGAGCTACAATAGTGTTAAATACATTCATTTTTCTACCTAATGGATTTATTGCAGGGTCCCGTCTGTGAGGACTTTCTGTAATTCCTGACAACCCTGTCTATACCTAGAATGCTTTGGTTCACTCAAGACACTTCCGTGTGCTTTATGCGCACTTCTTTTGAAGACCACTTGGAAAGTACAGCTGGCCCAAAATGTAGGTGGGTAGGGGCTCGTTGCAAGCACAGAACTCCTGTGTTGCAGACTCTATGGTAGCTTCCAGTAGGTTACCAGGTGAATTTAGAACACTGGTTTCCACCTAGACAGCCTGTGTGGTTTGCTCCTAAGCACATGGCAGCAGGCTCCCAAAACTCTGCTGCATTTGCATTGTGACCCTTCCACCATTCACACAGGTCCTCCCACCCAGTAGCAGCGACCACAAATCTCACTGCTTGCCGGCCTGCTTGTTAACCACCTGGAACTTGCGATTTCCTGCTGGCTTCCCCACTGACCTCAGTTGTTGGGAACCGACAAGAAGTCACGAGGAGGTACTCCCTTAACAATCCATGACCCTCGCTTAAGTACAGGTAGTCCTCGCCTTACAACAGTTCATTTATCGACCTTTCAAAGTTACAATGGCAATGAAAAAAGTGACTTATGACCATTTTTTGCAGCATCCCCATGATCATGTGATCAAATGCTTGACAAATATTTCATACTTATGACCGTTGCTGTGTCCCAAGGTCACATGATCAACTTTTGCTGACTTCTGACAAGCAAAGTCCATGAGGAAGCCAGATTCACTTAAGAACCAGCTTACTAACTTATCAACTGCAGCGATTCACTTAACAACTGTGGCAAAAAAGGTTGTAAAATGAGGCAAAACTCACTTAACAAATGTCTCGCTTAACAACAGAAATTTTGGGCTCAATTGTAGTCGTAAGTCGAGGACTACCTGTACTGTATAGCAGTGGGGACTTCAGGGATTGTTGTTACTAGGTGATGTGATCACTTGAAATCACGTTTTATGACCACATTACTTAGCAACAGAAATTCTGGTGCCAATTTCTGTTGTAACTTGAGGATTACTTGTACACATTCTGGACAAACATAGTATTTATTAGAAAGTATATAGTATAAAATAGTAGTCACTGAAGTTATGTTGAATGTGTATGGTGCCAATAAATGAAAAACAGGGTTTGGATCTTGACATTCAAGAGTCTTTATAAGAATATTTCTAGTCTGATTCTGAAAAATGGTAACAGGTCCTTTGACTTGTCACAAGTGCCTTGTTTTCCAGCCTGGCTATGTACAGATAAAATGTATTTGTTCTGAGAAATGTTTATTTCCTTTATGATAACATCAGGCCTGCAAGTTTTCAGTCATAATTAATATGTGGTACCATAGTTACATGCAGCAATACTGAAATGTGAATATAGAAGGGTCACTTCCTTGTACCACATTTCAGATAGATGAATTCCTTCCCCTTCTCCTTACACAGGTCAAAATCACGCAAAAAAAGATTGAAAGAAAGAGAGATGAAGATGATGACCTGCATCCAACAGAGGTCGGTGACTTCGGAGTCTCCACCATCATAGATGTGAATTCTCTAGTGCCAGGGGTCTCCAACCATGGCAACTTTAAGCCTGGCGGACTTCAACTCCCAGAATTCCCCAGCCTGGCTGGGGAATTCTGGGAGTTGAAGTCCGTCAGGCTTAAAGTTGCCATGGTTGGAGACCCCTGATCTAGTGCAAGCCTGTCTAACCTGCCACCCACAGGGCTGCAAGTGACCCTAGACAGCTAGTAGTGTGACTCCCACAAGATGATAAAAAAATATTTAAAAAATAAAGGGAGTTTGTTATTTATATAAATTAGCTATATTATACATTTTATATGAGGCCCAATACAATTCCTCTTCACTCAGAGGGGCCCAGGCAAGCAAAAAGGATGGACAACCAGGTTCTAATTGCACAGATAAGCTCCTTCCTATTGATATATACCGTATTTTTTGGAGTATAAGACGCACCGAAGTATAAGACGCACCTTAGTTTTGGGGGAGGAAAACAAGGAAAAAAGGCCTCTGCCTCCAAGCAATTTGCCAAACAGCACACAGCACAGATGATATACACTGTTTGCTGTGTATTTCTGTGCATGTGTGCCTGACCCATAGAAATAGCAAAGAATTGGAGAAATGTACATTATGCCAGAAAGTTTTCTTAAATGTAGTCACACTAACTCCTCCCAATTATTTAAATAGATCTAGTCCAAGGTAACTAAACTCTAATACTAAACAGGACATTGTTAAATTTCATACTATACTTATACAGAGCTGTTAAAATTAATTAAAATTTCTGGAAATATACATTATTCTCTATTATTTAAAAGAAGATACAATAGCATTGGGCCTCTTCAGAGCAAGCATTTATTTTTAAAAGCTTCTTTATTTTGTTAAGTTGTCTAGATTTACAAGGATCTCCAACCTTGGCAACTTTAAGACTTGTGGACTTCAACTCCCAGAATTCCACAGCCAGCAAAGCTAACAAAGCTGGCTGTTGAATTCTGGGAGTTGAAGTCCACAAGTCTTAAAGTTGCCAAGGTTGGAGACCCCTGGCTCTAGAACAATAATAAAGCAGTCTTTTAAAAATAATTCTAATAATTTGAACATTCTACAGACATTTATAGTTATTCACTTACCCCTTTGCAGCCAGTTCAGCAAAAATAAAAACCTGCGTGTCTAATCTCTCCCAGCTATTTGCCTCTGCAGTTAGTTTCACTTTCATTTTTCCACATGGCAAACCTAATCAGCTGTTCGTTGGGAAACTGCTATTGACTTACTTGGCTTTAAAGGCTCTTCCCTCTTTCCTGCAAGCAGGTAAATTGCTGGAAGACAGAGGCCAAAGGGTGGGGGTGGGTGGGTGGGTGGGGCTACATTCGGTGTATAAGCCACACCCAAGTTTTCACCCTCTTTTTGGGGGTAAAAAGGTGCGTCTTATACTCCGAAAAATACGGTACTTCTTAGGACAGCAGTTCTCAACCTGGGGGTCGTGACCCCTTTGGGGGTCGAATGACATTTCACAGCGGTGGGGAGACTTCGCCCGGATGCCGCCATTTTGGTTCTTTTACCCACTGCGCATATGCAGAATGCTTTGCGCATGCACAGAGGGTAAAAAAACCCAAATGGCGGCGGGGGGCGCGGCATAAGGAAGGTTGAGAACCACTGTCTTAGGAGGAGCTTCAGCAGCTTAGAGAGATGGGCAAGGAGTAGAATGCAGCAGGAAGCATAAACATTTCTTTTTGTCTTGTGTGAATTGAAGTTCCTCTCTCATCCCTTTACAGTTCCATTAGACAGAAATTTTGGGCTAGAAATTAAGCTTACAGGGATTGTGTTTATCCATTGTGCTAAACCAGGGGTGTCAAACTCAGGAGCCGGATGCAGCCCGCGGGGAGCTTAGATGTGGCTCGTGGGGCCACCCTGGAAACAGCGAAGGACCGGCCCGCAGTGCCTCTGCCAGCGAAAACTGAGCTCGAGAGGATTGCGTAAAACCCTCCTGAGCTCCGTTTTCGCTGGCAGAGGGTTGCAGGAGGCCGTCGCCGAAACGGAGCTCAGGAGCCCGTTTTCGCTGGCAGAGCACTCGGGCCACCACAGGTGCCCCCGACATGAATGACGTTGAGCTGGCTATGCCCACCCTGGCCACGCCCACCCCAGCCCCCCGAGGTCAAACACAACCCTGATGCGGCCCCCAATGAAATCGAGTTTAATACCCCTGGCTAAACCATGATGTGGTTTGTTTGGTTTTACCTTAGTGCAGTCTATACACCCAGCCAAAGGTGGCTTGTTCAACAAACCATAAAAATCATAAACATAAGTAAAACTGTGTCTTAGAGCAGGGGTGCCCATAGCTGCAAGGTGCAGTCAGTACTCAAAACCTCCAATCCTCTCCGGAAGTTGCCATAATGTTGAAAATGTGACAAAATTAACTACCAGCAGCAGAATTGTATTGAGCTGAATTATCGTTTGGTTTTAAATTAAATCGAGCCCTTTTTGTTCTGACGGACCCACATTTTTGTATTTCCCTCATTAATTCTAAATTTCACTCTGCAGTACATACTCAGAAGCGAAGCATACCCCCCCCCCCTTTGCCTTAAAAAAAAGCTTGCAAATTCTGCCTTAAAAAATACAGTTTGGTTGACGTGTTCTCACTGCAAGAAAATTACAGCATTTGGAAAAGCCCAGAAAGTGTAGAGAATTATATTCCTTCCGGTTTAAAAAAAATAGAATTAAGAGTTCCAAACATGGCCAAAGAAAGCAATAGTTCCAACTAGCCATGCTAGAAAAAATTGCTCTACAGTATTTATTATTTATTTGTTAGTGATACTTCTGTGCCATTCTACTCTAAACATTATTCAGCTGGTAGGAAGTAATAAAAGGTTTTTGAGGAGAAAAAGAAGTACAGAGTGACAGGTGGTGGTTTTCCAGCCATTAGCTGGCCAACCAATAATAAAAATGTTGGGCATTGGTGTTCTTTGAGCTTAGTTGTTTTCTTGCAGACATTTCATTAACCAACTAGGTAACTTCTTCAATGCGCTGATCGTCATTGGCACCAATAATGTTATCTAGTTGGGTCGGGTGGGCTTCAAAAATTTTAGCAAGGGGTTCTCTGCCCGGTTGCTGGGTGGGCATGGCCTAGCCGGCCTCCTGCACCATGGTGGGGGTGACACGTTTTTGCCCTCTCCGGGCTCCGGAGGCTTTCCTTGAGTCTCCGGGAGGGCGAAAACAGCCTCCCCAGGCTCCGGAGTCCGGCCTTCCTGAACTTCTGGTAGGCCCGTTTTTTGCTCTCCCCGAGCCTCCGCATGCGCCCTGCATTTACCTGCATCCAAAACAGGCTGCGTGGGGTCTCCGGGGCAGGGTGGTCAGGACCAGTCAGGAGTGGGATTTGGGGGTTCTTTGAACTGCTCAGAATCTTAGCTAGAGGTTCTCCCTAACCCCTGCGAACCCCCAGCAGCACACCCCTGATTGGGTAATGAAGCATCTGCAAGAAAACAACCAAGCTCAGAGACCCCACAGTTCAACCCTGAGCTACAAATATTATACTCTGTTGATACTAAAAGCATCTTTCCAAGATGTTGCTGTGTTGTGGCTGTGACCTCAGCAGGTATATCTTGCGCTCCAAGTGAAATACAATTGAATTGCTGACCTCAGTAGAGAATAAATGTAACATAGCTACATTTATTTAAGAAGGTTTGCAACTGAGGTTTAGCAGTCATATTTGGCTTTAGGAAAAAATGAAGAGGCGTATGTGAGAAAGACAGAGGCCTTTTCAGAATATAGCCTAATTCTGACCTTCATTTGTAAGGTTTACTAGACAATGACCTATTTAAAATTACTGTTGTAAAAAACAGTTTCATGGGGCACTGAACTTTGTCCTAACGAAATTGGATCTCTTGTTTAACAGCAGTGTTGTGTAACTTCTGTGCACACACCTTTCAGTATGGTGTGTGTGTATGTGTGCGCGCGCATGCTTAAAAAAACCACCATTGCTGTCTTAAACTGCCACTGGTAAACAACAAGCTCTCAAAATGCCAAGCCTGCTTTCTGTTTTTATTTCACAGTGTTGCCTATGTCTATTCCGAGTGCCTCTTTTCTGTAGTCCGTTTATAGAATAATAAATGCAGAGCCATTGCTTTGCATCAGGAGACCTTTTTTCAGAGAAATGCTGTTGGAAATACACTGCATTTTTCCTAGCACTGAAACAGCATTATTTTGTAATTGAGAGCTCCTGCAGGTGTTGTCCACAATACGGCCAGCAGCTCCTACTGCAGTACACCCACAACATTGGCTGGCCTCGCTGCCAGAACGTATCAGGGGTCATTGCACATTTTTATTCTAGAAGAGAAAAATGAATTTACTGATTCCCAGGCAAAAAAGATATTTTCCTCCTTCATCTCCACAAGATAATTCTTGCTTAGCATCAGTAGCCACTAGGTGAATGGCTATTTTATGGCTAAGTCCGAATGACTCCATCACGCCTGTGGCTTGACATGTACAGGTTGTCTTTATTCTTTGTGGCTTTTGGAAAATCTAAAAGATCCTGCGGTGTGACTGCTGTTTCAACAGAAGCAGGACTATTTTCCTCCCTGCATTTCTGTAACACCTCTGTTGTCTTCATGCTGGTATTAATATGATCCCATTCCAAACATGGACATTATCTTTCAGCTTTCTTTCTTTCTTTCTTTTGGTTTCTTTTTTCTTTTTTTCCTTCAGGAGTTTTCCAATTGATTTATTTTGTCCTATTTCCTGCTTGCAGTTATTACACAAATGACTTGCTGAACTTAAGGGTTTTTCCCCCTTGATTTTCATTTAGCATTATTTTAACTTAATATTTAACAATATTTAATTTAACACTGCTTAGAGCAGTGATGGCAAACCTTGCATGCACACATCCCCGCGCATGCGCCCCCCCCCCGTTGGGCCGTTTTTCACCCTCAAGCTTCCCTGAAGCCTTGGGAGTGTGAAAAACGGCCGAACGTGCAAACCAGAAGTTCAGAAAAACGGACTTCTGGTTTGCCCGTTCGGCCGTTTTTCGCACTCTGGGGTTTTCAGGAGGTTTCCCTGAAGCCTCAGGAGTGTGAAAAATGACCCAACGAGCAAACCGGAAGTTTCTTTTTCCGAACTTCCAGTTTGCCTGTTGGGCCGTTTTTCGCACTCCCGAGGCTTCAGGGAAGCCTCCTGAAGCCTGGGGAGGGCGAAAATGGCTTTTCCCAAGGCCGAAAATCAGCTGGCCAGTGCGCACATGCGTACTGGAGCTGACATAGGACAACGCCTCACGTGCCCTCAGATATGGCTCCACGTGCCATCTGTTCGTCATCATGGGCTTAGAGTCTCTGAGAGAAATGGTTAGGAAATATTAATTACAAACAAACAAGCAAATAAACAAATAAATGAATATCTTCTACTCCCATACTCGCCAGAAAGTAGAGATTATCTATTCTCACCAGCAGAACACATAAATCAATATGAAAGGTAGAAAGTTCTCCAAGTAGAGTATTCGTATCTGCAGTAATGTGCTTAGAGTTGTGTGAAATTTAAATACTGAGGGATTGTATGGTGGATAAAGAGACGTTGTTTTGTGATAGGATGCTTTTTGGTAAGTATCAATTGAGAATGGTGTTATCTCCATTCTGTTTGTTCTGCCTAGTTCTGCCTAGTCAACATTCTGTATGGTTTGAATCAGGAGCTAGACTGGATGGTAGATTGTATCTACTTCCATCAGTTTGAATACCCGGAAGACTATAAAGACTACAGATACTGCAAAGTCATTCCAATTTCTGAACTGTTGAGCTATGGAAACCTCACTGGAATGTGGCAAAGTAAAACATCTCCCCAAATTTGATTTTAACTTCAATATTGATCTTCCTAAGCCTGGAGAACCCTAAGTAAGAGTATGTACAATGACACTTGACAACTGTTAACCAAAGAAATCCTTAAGCTGTCCAGTTACTTTCTATAGCAAGTGTTCATCATTTCTTCTTTATTCATTGAATATTATGTTGAGTTGTTTCGATCAATGTGAGGTTTAGAACTATAACCTAATACTAAGATCTGCTGTTATAGTTCAGTTTTCCTTTGCTTAGCTAAAAGTCGGTAGAGATTCTCAGTCATCCAGGTCATGGCTGTCCCAAAAGTGCTTTTTCAGGAGGCAACTGGACTTTCTTGTTTTTTCTTTTTTCTTTTGAAGACGTTTCGCTTTCCATCCAAGAAGCTTCTTCAGCTCTGACAGGATAGTGGGGAATTCCATCACAGTTGAAGAAGCTTCTTGGATGAGAAGTGAAACATCTTCAAAGAAAAAACAGAAAGTTCAGTTGCCTCTTGAAAAAGCACCTTTGGGTAGTACCAGAAGAATTAATTAAAACATTTTAAATCATTTTGATACCATCTCTACAAGAAAGGAACAGTAACAAAGGAGATGTGTTGTCCAATAGATCAATAATTCTAACTTGGGGAAGGATTGGGTTGTCACTTAAAACATGAGCCGAGGTGGCGCAGCGGTTAGAGGCAGTACTGCAGGCCACTTTAGCTGACTGTGATCCGCAGGTCAGCGGTTCAAATCTCAACGGCTCAAGGTTGACTCAGCCTTCCATCCTTCCGAGGTAGGTAAAATGAGGACCCAGATTGTTGGAGGCAATATAAATATACATTGCTTACTGGTGTATTTATTTATTTATTTATTTTATTTATTTTGTTATTCTTATATGCCGCCCAACTCCCGAAGGACTCTGGGAGGCTTACAACAAGAAAAAATACAAGAATAAACAAAATTATATGGAATTTAAAAACACATACAAAATTTAAAACAATTATTTAAAAACAACAACATCCATTCAACACATACATACTTGGGGGGTAGGCTCAGATGGAATTAAGCTGTCCCCCCCACCTGCAGGAAGAGCCATGTCTTGATGGCTTTTCGGAAGGCCAGCAGAGTGGGGATAGTCCGGGTCTCTGGGGGTAGTTGGTTCCAGAGCACAGGGCCAGCCACAGAGAAGGCTCTCCCCCTAGGGCCCGCCAGTCGGCATTGCTTGGCCGACGGGACCTGGAGGAGGCCAACTCTGTGGGCCCTAACCGGTCGGAGGGAAGTATGAGGCAGAATGCGGTCCCGAAGATATCCTGGTCCTAAGCCATGAAGGGCTTTAAAGATGGTGATCAACACCTTGAATTGGACCCGGAGACCGATGGGCAACCAATGCAGCTGGCGGAGTATCGGTGTCACGTGGGTGTACCTTGGCACACCCACCACAGCACGCGCAGCCGCATTTTGCACCAACTGAAGTCTCCGGATACTCTTCAAGGGTAGCCCCATGTAGAGCGCATTGCAGTAGTCCAAGCGCGAGGTGACAAGGGCATGAGTGACCGTGAGTAGAGCCTCCCTCTCCAAATATGGCCGCAACTGGTGCACCAGGCGAACCTGTGCAAAGGCCCCCCTAGCCACAGCAGAAAGATGGTGATCCAATTTTAGCTGTGGGTCTAGGAGGACCCCCAAGTTGCGGACCTGGTCTGAGGGGGTCAGTTTTGCACCCTCAAAGACCAAGGAGGGGTAGTTGTCGTGAACCTTAGGAGGCAATATCCACAGCCACTCAGTCTTATCGGGATTTAGTCTGAGTCTGTTCCTCCCCATCCAGATCTTAACGTCGTCCAGGCATCGGCACATCACATCCACTGCCTCCCTGAAGTCAGACGGAGTGGTGATGTACAGCTGGGTGTCATCAGCGTACTGATGGAAACACACCCCATGTCTGCGGATGATCTCACCCAACGGTTTCATGTAGATGTTAAACAGGATGGGCGAGAGAACCGACCCCTGGGGCACCCCACATGATAGGGGCCTAGGGGACGATCTCTGCCCTCCTGCCAACACCGACTGCATCCGATCGGCGAGATAAGAGGAGAACCACCGTAAAACGGTGCCTCCCACTCCCAACTCGCCGAGCCGATGCAGAAGGATACCATGGTCGATGGTATCGAAAGCCGCTGAGAGGTCAAGTAGCACCAGGATGGAGGAATACCCCCCATCCCGGGCCCGCCAAAGATCATCCATCAGGGCGACCAAGGCAGTTTCTGTACTGTAGCCGCGCCTGAAACCCGACTGATAAGGATCTAGATGATTTGTTTCATCCAGGAGCTGCAGAAGCTGAGTCACCACCACCTTCTCCACAACTTTCCCTAAAAAGGGTAAGTTGGAGACTGGACGATAGTTCTTCAAATCAGCTGGATCCAGGGAAGGCTTCTTCAGGAGGGGTCGCACCACCGCAGTTTTTAACGACTGCGGTACGGATCCCTCCCTCAAAGAAGCGATGATCACCGCCCGGATCCAGCCGCATGCCACCGCCCTGCTGGCCGAAACCAGCCAGGAGGGGCACGGGTCCAATAAACAGGTGGAGGTACCCATCGCTCCCATAGCCCTGTCCACATCCTCGGGAGAAACAGGCCCGAACTCATCCCACAAAGATGGACTAAGACTGGCCCCTGTCAACTCTATGGACTCTGCCCTGCCAGAGTCCAAGTCCAACCGAATCTGAGCGACTTTATCCGACAGAAACTCAGCAAATTCCTCAGCTCTGCCTTGCAAGTATTCCTTTCTCCCCCCCTTTCCAAGGAGGGAGCGAGTCACCCTAAACAAGGCGGCTGGACGAGAATCTGCGGACGCAATAAGAGCGGAAAGATAGGATCGTCTTGCCGCCCTTATCGCCACTAAATAAGATCTGATGTAAATTCTTAATAGTGTTCGGTCAGACTCGGCTTTCTTGGTCCTCCAGCGGTGCTCCAGACGTCTCTTCTGGCGTTTCATCTCCCGGAGCTCCTCGGTAAACCAGGGAGCTTTCCGGGATCCACTGCCACGGAGAGGTCGCTTAGGCGCAATTCGGTCTAGAGCCCCTGATGCTGCGGTGTTCCAAGCAGCCACCAGGGAGTCAGCCGAGTTGTGTACCAGGGTTTCAGGTATTTCCCCAAGTTCCCTCTGGAATCCTTCCGGCTCCATTAGGCGCCTGGGGCGGAACCACCTAGTCGGTCCCGCCTCCCTGCGGGGGAGGAATGGGGTCGAGAAATCCAGCCTCAGTAGGAAATGATCTGACCATGACAGAGGGGTGATGACTATGTCCCTTATCTTCAGATCATCTCTCCACTGCCCCGAGAGAAATACTAAGTCAAGCATGTGACCACCTTCATGAGTCGGACCCTGGATTACTTGGGTCAGGTCCATGGTTGTCATGGAATCCATGAACTCCTGAGCTATCCCAGAGGTTTCGCCAGCAGATGGCAAGTTGAAGTCCCCCAGCACCATAAGCCTAGGGAACTCAACCGCCAAGCTGGCTACTGCCTCGAGCAGCTCAGGCAGGGCCTTACCCACGCAGCTGGGAGGCAGGTACGTTAAGAAAAGGCCCACCTGAACCCCTAAGTCCAACTTCAGAAGGAGCGCCTCACACCCAACAATCTCCGGGGCAGGGATCCTACGAGGATGCAGATTTCCACGCATTATAAACTGCTTAGAGAGTGTTTGCACTGTGAGGTGGTATATAAATCTCACAAATAAATAAATAAATAAATCTTTTTTCTTTTTCCCAAACCAAATAATTTAAAATACGCCTATATATGAATAAGATTTTCTCAGTTGCAATCCTGTGCAGAATTATTTGCCGGAATAATAGAAGTATACTGGGGTAATGCCCTTAAAAGTTATTTAGAGTCAAGTTTGAAATGTTGCAAGCATCACAGATTCCCAGAAAATGTTATCTTTGGGTTACTATAAACCTACACCTGCTAGGCTAGAAAGATTATTGAATCAAGGCAATTTGAAGTCTATTAAATTTTGAATGTACAAGAAAAATGTTCGGGGCATGTTCTTAAAGTAGATGAAATAACAACATTGCTGAAATGAAGCTGTTCTAAATTATGGTTTAAATCCTAAACCAAAATAAATATTAAGGCCCTTGGGGTTTTAACTTTCTTCTTCATATATTCAGTACTCAAACCTGAACTAGGTACCCAATTGCCTAAATTGGGACTCTAGTCATGTAAGATGTGTTAGTGTATATTCTCCATTGGGTTGATGGGAGAATCCAGGTTGGGTTTCGCTAGCCTCGTTGCTTTATTGACTGAGTTGAAATTCTGAGGACACACCTCCCTGGTAACGGTCCCCAGTTTTCAACTCAGTCTCAGCTCTTTCAGACGCTTATTTAAGCTCTGAGAGCTTCTGAGGGTAATTTTTTGTTAAAACTCCCTGGATTCTTCACGCTGACGAGAACGGAGCAGTTTAAAAGTTTTTCCAGCAGTTCCGTGCACCCAGTTCCTTCGTGCTTCACAGCTGATCGTGGAGTTGCAGAGAGACGAATGCAGTCTTAACAGGCCAGTAACATCGACGAGGGCCCCTGGATTATCCGTGGCTGCGGAAAGGGGCCTGGAGTTCCTGACTGCTCCAGCATTCCTCCACGTAGCTATTTGTCCAAGCCACAGACAATTCCTGAGGTTTTGTTACGCTGGATGCCATTTCCAGTATGCGGCCCTCCCATTCGGCCTCTCATTGGCCCCAAGGGCATTTACCAAGATCATGGCGGCTCTGGCAGCATACCTCAGAGCGTTCCCCATTTGGATCCAGTGTTACTTGGATGACTTGCTGATCCAGGCCTCCTCCCGCCCGCAGGTGGAGAAAGATCTACACACGACAATCCGGATCCTTCAGTATCATGGGTTCTCAGTCAACTTGGACAAATGTCATTTGCTACCCATGACAAGGCTTTTGCACTCATAGACACTCTAACTGGACAGGTCTTTCTATCCCCGGAGTTCCAGGACAGCATCAAAGCCTTGACAGGCCAGATTAGTTATTAGTAGTACCACTGGCGCTGCTGTCCCAACTCCTGGGAAAAATGATTGCCATAGTGCCATGGGCACGGTTCCATGTCAGGCCCCTCCAATAGTTTCTGCTTCCCTACCAGAGGGTGGGCTGCAGTACCTCGCCAGCAAGGGTTCGAGTACCACCAGAGGTGCTTTGTTCGTTCCGCTGGTGGAGGTCCCGAGCTATCACATGGGTTGTTTCTACAAGGAACCGGACAGACTGTCTATTATGTCCGATGCCAGCCTCTTCGGCTGGGAGACCCACTTCGGCTCCCAGGTAGCCCAGGGGCGGTGGACACAACAGGAGCTCCGGCACAACATAATTTGGCTGGAGTACAGGGCATTCCAGCAGGGGGTTTCAGGATGGCATGTCCTCCTCCTAATGGACAATGTGGCCACCAAGGCCCATGTCAACCGGCAGGGGGGACTCGGTCGAAGTCCCTCATGAAGGAAGCAGAGACACTGTGCCGGTGGGCAGAGACGCACCTACTATCGATAAGGGCAGAGCACATTGCGGGAGTATCCAAGACTAGCTGAGCAGGGCTACTGTCGACCACTCGGAGTGGCTCCTGTATCCCAGTCTGTTTGCGGAGCTATCAGAACGGTTCAGCCACCCAATTTGGATATCTTCGCCTCTCCGTCGAACTCTCACCTTCCCAGATTCTTTGTGAGGTTTCCAGCACCAGGGGAGGAAGGGGTCGACATGCTACGTTTCCCGTGGTCCAAGGGTCTATTGTATGCCTTCCCCCCTCTTCCCCTGATTCCAGGGGTAATCAGGAAGGTGCTGTCAGAGGGGGCGGAGATCTTGTTGGTAGCTCCCCACTGGCCCAGACGACCGTGGTTCGCCGATCTGGTCAGTCTGTTGATCTCCAGACCTTGGAGGATTCCCCCGGAGACAGTCTCCCTCAGCCAGGGTCCCATCATTCATCTGGAGCCTCAGTGGTTCCAGTTGAGCGGAGACTTCTGAAATGGGAGAAGTTCTCCAGTAGGATCATATGGACGATCCAGGCGGCCTTCTACCACTCGCATTTACAATGCAACTTGGAAGATTTTCTGTGGCTGGTACGTTAAGGGCCATATAGACCCTGTCTCGGTGGCAGATGTACTGAAATTTTTGCAGGAAGATCTGGAGAAGGGGCTATTACTGAACACTTTATGGTGACAGGTTGCGGCCCTGGCTTTGGTTTTGAGGTTTGGGGATCTAAGCTCCCTCGCTCACCACCCCAGAGTGCGAGCCTTCCTCAGGGGCACCTTCAATTTGAAGCCCCTAGTGGTGCACCACTACCCCACCTGGGATTTGCCCAGGGTGTTGCAGGCCCTTACCGCGGCACCATTTGAGCCCTTAAGAGAGGCCAGCCTAGGTCTCCTCATGTGTAAGGTGGCCTTCCTAATGTCTGCCAGATGGATATCAGAGTTGGCGGCTTTATCAGTGAGAAAGGACCTCTGTGTTTTTCATCCGAACAGGGTGGTTCTGCGGTTCGACCCTGCCTTTCTTCCAAAGGTTAACTTCTTGTTTCACCGATCACAGGAGTTGATCTTGCCTGATTTCTGTCCAAGGCCTCAACACGCCTTGGAGAAGAAATGGCATACTTTGGATGTTAGGAGGGCCCTCCGCATTTACATCACAAGGATTGCCTCCATCAGGAAGACAGAGTCCCTGTTTGTTTCCTTTCAGCCGTCAACTCTAGGCCACAAGGTGATGCCTTCCACTGTGGGTCATTGGCTACGGGCATGTATTGCCAGGGCCTATGACCTTCAGGAACTTCCGGTGCCTAAAAGTATTATGGCGCATTCCACCAGGAGTGCGGCCACGACGGCAGCCTGGGCAATGCAGGCTTCTGTGGAAGAAATTTGTCGGGCGGTGACGTGGACATCTCCGTCACCGTTCATCCGACACTATAGATTGGACACTTACGCTTCAGCTGAGGCGGTCTTTGGCAGGTGTGTCCTGCAAAGAGTGCATGAGGAGGCGGGGACTCCAGAACAGAGCTGTTTCCACCTGTAGGAGAAGGGGCGTTGGTCTTACCTGATACACCCTTTCTCATGGAGATTGACGGGAGAATCCAGTCCCACCCAGTGGACTGTCTGGTCTTGAGTCCAGGAGGAGCTACATTTGGACTGGAGAAGGACTACAAGATTCGCTTTGTCTTTGTTTTCAACTGGGGACTGTTACTAGGGAGGCATGTCCTCAGAATTTCAACTCAGTCAATAGAGCAACGAAGCTAGAGTAACGCAACCTGGATTCTCCCATCGACCTCCATGAGAAAGGGTGTATCAGGTAAGACCAATGCCCCTTTCCAGTACAAAGTCATAATCATTCTGCTCAATCCAATGAGTTTAAGAATGGATACCATGAAGAGCATCTGTTGGTGTAGTCAAATAGGAGTGGAAAACGATTTGATAGCACTTAATAATATATAAGGCAGCAATTAACAGGAAAATGGTTCTTCCTTTTCTGGCACTCATTTTAGCAAGTGTCCTGAAATCAGGGTGAGCTGGATCTTTAAGCTTTTATGTGCCTTGAGCAACACAGGGTTTTGTAAGAGAGTTGTTCTTGAACAGCATTGCAGAGAAACATTAGATTAGAAAAGTCATTGCGGTGTGTGTAGACAGCCCCAAGCAGACATTACTATCTCTGTTCAGAAAGTATCCATTTTAAGCCTTTTTCTTCCAAAATACACACATTTTGAAACCTGTAAGTACTTCAGTGTTTTCTACATTGTGCTTTGTGTCACAGATCTTAGGAATACTT
The DNA here is from genome assembly GCA_023053685.1 of Diadophis punctatus similis. Classification (NCBI taxonomy): domain Eukaryota; kingdom Metazoa; phylum Chordata; class Lepidosauria; order Squamata; family Dipsadidae; genus Diadophis; species Diadophis punctatus. Next base: position 4,741,362 of record JALIGW010000003.1, on the reverse strand, counting down.
CTTTTTAATATGACAAGTGCTTTGATAAGGAAAGTGACGGGATAGGAAAGTATTCCTACCAGAGGCAATGTATGGATCTTGTTCCCTTGAAGTCATTCTTACTTAGAAAATAAAACCGAGATTTAATTCTAATTAACACAATATTTATTTCAGTATAAAAGTAACAAAATATAAACCTTAATAAGCTACATTTTCTCAGTTAAGAATTCACGTCTGCCTCGGGCGAGGCTTGCAGAAGAAGAAGGAAGGAGGAGACAAGACTCCTGGAATGCACACATGCGCAGTAATACATGTCACATGTCTGCTTGATTAGAAAATACAGTAGATCTAGAAATATAGTAGAAAAGCTCAACTAGCAATATATTCACATCATGACAGAAAGGCTTCAGATGTTTTACCTAATTCTGTACAAGATCTGTCATTTATCCCCAAGGTAGAATGTGTTGCTTCCCAACTTTGTGGATGTCAAACCCCAGAATTCCATAGCTAACACAGGTGTTGATAAGAATTCTGGGAATTGATGTTCACATACGTAGAAGCTGCCACAATTGAAAACACTGTTCTGGAGTTTATAGGAGTGTTTGACAAGACCAGTGGCCTTGAGGAAAGCTCCCACCAAGTCCCTTCAATTTGTTTTTGATTTGCCAAATCATCAGCACTTTCATCCTGGAGCTGATTATCCTTTTGATTTAATGAAATGTTTGGTTTCCCCCTTATTGATTTTCTCTCCTCTTCTTACAATTTGAATTCAAAACTCCATAGAGCAAGGGTATCAAACTCGATTTCATTGAGGGCCGCATCAGGGTTGGGTTTGACCTCAGGGAGCCGGCATGGATGTGGCCAGGGTGGGCATGGCCAGCTCAGCGTCACTTGTGTCAGGGGCGCCTGTGGTGGCCCAAGCGCTCTGCCAGTGAAAACAGGCTCCTGCAACCCTCTGCCAGCCAGCAAAAACGGAGTGCGGGAGGCTGTATGCGGCCCTCGCGCGCTCTGTTTCCTGCTTTGACTGCCTCCTGCAACCCTTTGCCAGTGAAAACGGAGCGCGGGAGGGTCGTGTGTGGCCCTCGCGAGCTCCATTTTCACTGGCAGAAGCACCATGGGGCGGTCCTTTGCTGTTTCTAAGGCGGGCCTGTGGACCAGATCCAGCCCCCGGGCCTTGAGTTTGACACCCCTGCCTTAGAGGTTTGTCTGTACGGACACCTTGAAGAACAGTCCGGCATCTTGTCTTTGGCATTGTCGCCCCAAAAGGTCCATTTCACAAATGCCATGTTGCAAAAATAAATGTCTTCCCTCAGAGGAGCATAAACCATATTTTTCTTTCCTAGACATTTGTAGGCACTGTCAAGTATAAGCGGCTGTTAATTTTCATACCACCCCACAGTATATTTTTGCAGAGATAAAAGTAGAACTTGTGGCTCCATAGCTGTCATAAATATCTATGAAGTGCTTCTTGAAGAGGTGATACCTCTGGACGAGGCACGTTGCAGAGACTCGCATTCTAGGCCTCTCGGTTGCTATTGCTGCTTTCCTCATATCCCTAAGCAATTTTGCCATTTTTTCAGCATACAGGAGGAACAAGGAAGTTTCTACAACTTCCTCGTTATTTTGCTGAAGAGCCTGTAAGCCTGTAAGAACTGTGAACAACTGGCAGTATCAGAAATGTTGCTTCAGCTTTCCATAAACTATGTTATACACAGATGTTTCTGTTTACCTGTTTCCCAACTGGTCCTCAGTAAAATGAAATCTAGAAATTGCTTTTTTGCTGAATTGTAAACATTAGAGAATCGGTGCTATTGTTCCCTCTTTGTTATCATTCATTGGTGCTTTAAATACAGAGTTTTGAGGGTTTTCCAGTGATTTCCCTTTTCATATCGTTATTTATTCATTTGATTTATATGGCTTCTGAACTCACAGTGAGACCTCTTGGTGGCTAACATCTCATTAAAGAGCAAGAGTCAAAACAATTCCTGACATGTTGAGGCTTAATAGATAATTTAAAATTAAAAAAATGACTATCTATGAACAATAATACAGTATAAAATTATTTTTAAAATGTACCCCATTCCCCAATAGTAGAGTACTTTGTGGAATGCATTTGAATTAAACACTCTCTCCCCATTTATGTGTGCTATTGAAAATTACTTATTGTACAGGTACTCCTTGACTTAACAACTATTCACTTAGTGATGATTCAAAGTTACAATGGAACAGGGAAAAATGACTTATGACCATTTTTCATACTTAATGACTGTTGTAGCCTCCCCATGTGATCAAAATCCAGTCACTTGGCAACTGGCTCATATTTATGATGGTTGCAGTGTCCCGGGGTCATGTGATCACCTTTTGCGACCCTCTGACAAGCAAAATCAATGGGGAAGGCAGATTCATTTAACAACCGTGTTGCTAACTTATACTGTGGCAAGAAAAGTCATAAAATAGAGCAAAACTATTGCTAAACAACTGTCTTGCTTAGTAATGGAAATTTTGGGTGCAATTGTGGTTGTAAGTCAAGGACTACCTGTACTTTGCAATAAACGGGATTAAAAATACATTATTGAAACGTGATGTCTGCCTGACCAAAAATCCCCAAATAGTAGGATTTGTTTTGTTTTGCAAAATAATGTCTACCATTATTTTTGTGGCTGTTTAATTTCATTTGCCACTGAATGTCAAGATGAATGCTAAATAATCTATAATTCCCATTCTCTGGGTATTCCACTATTATCTCTCTTTCAACAAAAAAGAAAGTTTGAAATCTGATACCGATTAGTGATGTATTACTCTTTAACTCTCTTCATCTTGCTGTGCCACTTTCATACAGGTGTACAATATTTTCTGATTGGCTGTGGGGTAGGGAACAAAGTTTTAGTGAGGATCTAAACAAGGGGAAAAGTGTGTATTTGGGTGAGGAGCGTCATGTAATATATCTCATCATAGGGTTAGGGTTTGCAAGCAGAATTTCTAAGCAAGACGGTTGTTAAGTAAGTCACCCCCATTTTTACGATCTTTTCCGCCACGCTCGTTAAGCAAATCACTGCAGTTGTTAGGTGAATTATGTGGTTGTTAAGCAAATTTGGCTTCCCCCGTTGACTTCGCTAGTCAGTTGCAGATGGTGATCATGTGACCTGGGGACGGTGCCAACCTTGTAAATACATGTTGGTTGCCAAGCACCCAAAGTTTGATCATATGACCGTGGGGATGCTGCGATGCCCATAAATGTGAGGTCTGGTTGTAAGTCACTTTTTCAGTGCCACTGTAATAGTCGCTAAATGAATGGTCGAAAGTCGAAGACTAATCTGCATTCCCTTTGCTTGAAAGAAATGGAACCACTTTGAGAGCATCTCCCATTCTCTGAGGTCTGTTCTCTGACCAAAGATGGTCTTTCTTCAAGGCCTGCTCAAAGTGAGAGGGAGGTTTTGTAGTTGTCTATTAGCAGTTAATTGAAAGCAAATTGAGCCAGCACATAGATCATGAGGTTTATTTCTGTTTAATTAAAAGTAGATATTGTTATGTGTTATTCTATATCCCTACATTCACACACCATACATTTTATGCAAATTGATTATTTTTTTCTTCCTTTGGGGTGGATTTCCTCTTTCGTGGCAATATACAAGCAATCATCTCATGCTACTAGGACTACTGTTCCCTCTAAGGTGCGCGGCCGCGCACGTAATGAGAGAATGCCGCACGGATGTTTCTAACTTCCGCGCGGCATTTTCTAATGGCAGAGGCTGCGCGACTGCGCAGATAAAAAAAGAACATCGCGCGACAGTTTCTAACTGCCGCGCACCATGTTCTGATATTACAGGGAACATTGACTAGGACATTTGTTTAAATTGTACTTTCATGGATTAAAAGCTCATTCTTACCAAGAAAATTAGATATACCTTATCTAATTTGTCACTTAAGGTTAAACCACAATATATCTCAGGATAAGTAATGTCCAAACTATGTTTAAATTGATTTGCATTGGATTTTAATTTGGAGTGAAAAGCTGCAGAATGGAGGGCTAACTCATGTGGTTCATTTCTTAGGCACTTGTCTATAATCCAGTAAACGTTAGTATTGATTGTAGGTCCTTGTTTTGAAATCTCAGTCAATAAGTTCAAAGAGTGGACTTAGTTTCTTTTTCCATCCCACGTGGAAAGTTAATAACCACATTAAAAAGATAGCATAACAGTTGCTGGGTTATAGTTCAGATTAACGGCATCAAGCAAAATGGTATTCTCATTGATCAAGTATTTTGGCTATGATTCTGATTTCAAACTTCTGATTTCTGCTTAGTCAGTTAAGTAATTGATTCCCAATAAAATGTGATCAAGGAAACATTCCTCATGTGCAGCGTTCAAACAGTTTCATTTTTGTTTTGTTATTGTTCTTTAATTACTTGGAATAGAGTAACAAAGGGGAAAGCATTGTGTGAAACCACATTGCACATCAATAGCACATCAAGCTCAAATGCATTAAATCCCATTTGAATCTACTGCTACTTCCCCAATCAAGGAAATAGAAGAGATATACTGTATTTTTCCAGAAGCAAATTGCTTCTGGATATTCCAAAGACACACTGCTATCAGGACATTAATTATCCCAATACCTGATAGATAATTTACCACATAAATGGGATTTACCACATAACAGAGCTTTCTTCACAGCATTTCTCACTAAATCCTTCCCTCATGGAAGTTCACACAAAACAGAGAGCTCCACATCTCTCTTAGCCTGGCCTTTTATAATTCCTGGCCCTGTATCTATGATCCGATTGGCTGTCTCTTGTGATGTCATCTATCCCCCCTCCCTTCTGGAGCACTGGGATAAACACCTCCCCCTTTCTACTTACCATACATTTTAAAAGCTGTCTGGCTCTATACTTATAAAAAGCTAAACACAATCCATCCAGAAATTTCCTGAGTTTTGCTTCTGGTAATTGTCTCCTTCAGATGGTAGTAATTAGTAGGGGGACTTGGTTAATAAATGGAAGAAAAAAGAAGGTGACAGTGAAATACTGTAATTCTTGATTTTAAGGGAAACTAAAATCAAGAATAGTTCAATATTGAGAAAGTGGGTTTTAATTAATTCAAAGCAATGCTACATAAAATTCTTTGTCAAGAAACAAACGGGAAAAGGAGCTCAAAATAGGTGGGCATGTCACGATTTGAATATTGCCAGTTGTGCATCTCTATGTTTTTCTACTGTTTCTTGTATCTATGGTCAACAGACGTATGATATATTCTACTACGCATGTCTGCATTCCAGAGGTCTACTCCTCTCCTTTCTCATCGCCATTTCTACCGGAGGTAGAACTGATTTATTTCCTTAGCCGATACAATGTAGCCTAATAAGAATTCTTTATTATTTTTCTACTGAAATAAATATTTTGTTAATTAGATTTGAATCTCGGGTTTTATTTTCTAAGTAACAATGTCTTCAAAAGGGAAGCCCCGATCCATCGACCTCCGGAGTGATTTCTTATCTTAACAGGGCATTTCTAAAAGATACTAAAAATGTATTAGAAACAATTCTATAATTCACAGAAAAAAGAAAAATAAAAGCAGGAGAAGGCAATATGACCGCACCAGAAACTTAGTGAATATCTGAAAACAGAAAGGATAGATATCAGAATTAGAAAGAGAAAAGTTAATCAATTTAGTGATAATCTAGGATCGCACCGAATGAACTACAATTATCAAAGGGTGCAAAAGGTGAGACCATGAAGACAACAATGTCCTAAAGATGCTTTTCCAAAAGGCAACTGGACTTTCTTGACTTTTTCTTTGAAAACACTTCGCTTCTCATCCAAGAAGCTTCTTCAGTTCTAACTGACTGATGGAGAATGTAAGGGTTTATATTCTTTGCAATCATCTGTCATTAGCTCTCTTGAGAGAGCTATTATGAGAGCCAGCTTGGTCTAGTGGTTAAGGCTAAAAAGCAGGAGACCGTGAGTTCAAGTCCCACCTTAGCCATGAAAGCCAGGTGGGTGACTTTGGGCCACTCGCTCTCTTTCAGCCCAATCCACCTCACAAGGTTGTTATTGTTATGGGGAAAATAGGAGGAAGAAGATGTGTTGGATATGTTGGATATATTCACCGCCTTGAGTTGTTGTTTGTTTGCGGGATATAAATGAATAAATATTCTGTGAAACACATGCTTTGCAGCAATATTAAACGCTATACTGATCCTTCAGGGGTCTTAGATGTAACAGCAATCATTTCATGTAATACACTTAGGTTACCCTAACTATATTACATGAAATGATTGCTGTTACGTTGTGGATGTCATCTCGGAGCCCCTTCAGTAATGGTTGAGAAATCCAGAAGGACAAGTGTACTGCCATAGAATTAGAGAAGGGCAAAGATATCTTATCTTCAAAAGGGTCCTGACCAACTTATACACTGATTGGCTTGGTGTCAGTACCAGGCAAAAATAGATTATAAAATAGTCAATTTGTAAGCATTTGGGAAAGAATGCATTGCTTGGCAGAGGCCAGCATGGGTTTATTAGAAAGAAAGCCTGCCAAATCATCCTGATTTGTTTTTCTGATAGAGTGGCCAATTCAGTTAACTATGGAATACAGTGGGCATTGTATACTGCGATTTCAGAAAAGCTTTCAACACCATCTCCCATGAGATCATAGTAGAAAGGATGATAAAAAGTGGGCTGGGACAATGGGCAAGATGAATATTCATTAGAGATTTATTTATTTATTTGTTCACTCTTATAGGCCGTCCAACTCCCGCGGGACTCTGGGCGGCGTACAACATGAGAAATGAACACTCAATCAAAACAATAGTAAAAAATGTTAAAAATACATATAAAAAATTAAAAATATTTACCATCATTCGTACATGGGGAGACCATATCTAATCTCTCTGGTCTCTATTCCCACGCCTGCCGGAGGAGCCATGTTTTCACAGCCTTACGGAAGGCCAGCAAGGTGGGGATAATCCGGATCTCTAGCGGTAGTTGGTTCCACAGAGACGGAGCTCCCACAGAGAAGGCTCTCCCCTGCGGTCCCGCCAACCGGCATTGCTTGGTTGACGGGACCTGGAGGAGACCAACTCTGGGGGATCTAACTGGTCGTAGGGAGGTATGTGGTAGGATACGGTCACAAAGATATCCTGGCCGCGAGCCATTTAGGACTTTAAAGGTTATAACCAACATCTTAAATTGCATCCGGAGACTAATGGGCAGCCAATGCAGCTGGCGGAAAATAGGTGTTACGTGGGTGTATTTTGGTGCACTCACCACAGCTTGCGCAGCTGCATTTTGAACCAGTTGCAGTCTCTGGACACTCTTCAAGGGTAGTCCCATGTAGAGCGCATTACAGTACTTCAGCTGGGAGGTGATGAGGGCGTGAGTGACCGTAAGCAAGGCCTCTCTCTCCAAGAAGGGTTGCAATTGGTGCACTAGGCGAACCTGTGCAAAGGTCCCCCTAGCCACAGCTGCCAGATGTTGATCCAATTTGAGCTGTGGATCTAGGAGAACACCCAAATTGCGGACCCGTTCCGAGGGAGTTAATTTCTCTCCCCCAAGAACCAAGGAGGGACAGTCGACAGTTCTTAGGAGGCAATATCCACATCCACTCGGTCTTGTCAGGGTTGAGCTTGAGCCTGTTCATTCCCTTCCAGACCCTAACATCGTCCAGGCATCGGCACATTACATCCACTGCTTCCCTGAACTGAGACGGGGTGGAGATGTACATCTTTCCATTGAGATAAGTGGAAAGATAAATGCAATTGATTTTTAAAAACCAAAAGGCATAATTATAGGGGGTATATTAGGGAGCAGTACATGCATAAAGAATCTGGGGTGTTTTGGTGGATCAACTGTTGAACATCAACCAATAGTGTTAATGTAGCTTCACCAAAAGGAAATGATCCTAGACTTCATCAGCAGAAATAATAGCTCCAAGATAAAAAAAAACAGTTGTTCTTCCCTGCTCTCCATTGATCAGACCAACCTAGAACATTGCACCTAGTTTTGGCCATTGCATGTTCAAAAATATATTAACAACGTGGAGTAGAATCAGAAGACAAGAACCTGGAAAGAAAACCTTAACGAGGAATAATTGGAGGTATTTAGTGTGTTCAGTGTGCAGAAAGGAAAACAGTAAAGAAACATGATCTCTGTCTTCATGTATCTGAAGAGAAGTCATGTCATAGAAGGAGCAGAATTGTTCAAAATTAGGATAGATCCCCCAAAATGACCCAGATTCAAAGTTCCAATGTCCATCTCCCCCTGTGGTCACATGATCACATTCTGGGCATTCAGCTGTTTGCACATCCCATGTGATTGCAATGTTTTTCAATCTCGTCAACTATAGATGTGTGGACTTCAACTCCTGCTGGCTGGGGAATTCTGGGAGTTGAAGTTCACACATCTTAAAGTTGCCAAATTTAAAAAACACTGCACTAAGGCATCATGAGAATATAGGAAGTGCTGGTAATGGGGAATTGCCTGATTTGGCACAGATAACATTTTCTTTCTTGGATTCTTTGTTGTATGAATATCGGGTTGAAGGTGTTAGAAAGTTCACATTAACTTCACTGTATTTTATTATTGTAGTCTTTGCCAGAGAACTCTGGGCTTTGTTTAGGGGTGTGTGTGTGTGTGTGTGTGTGTGTGTGTGTGTGTGTGTGTGTGTGTGTGTGTTTTGAACCTGAATTTCCAGTACTTCACTACAGTAATTTAAAATAGATTCCAAAACAAGTCAACACAAGTGAACGGTGTTTAAGAAATGCTCTTTGGAACTTTCTTAACTAGTTTGATACTTTGCAACATACTTTTAAAAAGTATTTTTAAAAAAGATCTGTTAAACATACAATAGACTTAATAATTTGAAAAAACTGTATTTGGTTCTGAGTTAGCAGCTTGCTGTGTCCTCATGAGTGGTGTTATTATTTCTTCCGAGTGCGGAAAATAAGTTTATTAATCTATGAGTATAAGGAGAAAGACTAATGTAGCTGCAGTGAACGTTATTTAAGGTTCTAGTATTCATACTTTCAAAAAGGGGAAATGAATATTTCTACATTATTGAAATTTATTTGAAATTTTTTGAAATCCCAACACTTTCATGTCACAAGTCATTGAGTATGGAATGACAAGGAAACAAATAACACTTGTCTTCTATGTCCAATTACTCTAAGTTTTACTTTGCATTCTATCTTGTAGAAAGCTTATTTGAAGGCACAAAGCAATTTGCTAAAGTTGAACAAATACAGCATAATTGCCATACCTGACTTAGTTCTAATGTTGAATTAGAATACAGAAATTTTGCCTAAGTAAAAGGAGCTTTTAAAACATATTTCATAAATATTTATTACTGTTTATCAACTATCAGCTAAATCACTGGGGATACAGGATTTGGTTAATGTAGAAACCCATTTGAAAATGACTTGAAACTTTGCCATTTAGTATTTTATTTTATTGGTTGCTCATTATATTAAAGCGTGTTGCATTTTATGTGTTCCTTTTCTGGTTGTTGATATAGATTTATTCAATTTTTTTTTCTTTTTTTGCTTTCAGGAATTCTATGAACATACAAAAACACTTTGGCAAGACGAAGGTGTGAAAGCGTGCTATGAAAGATCTAATGAATATCAATTGATTGACTGTGCTCAGTAGTAAGTACAGCTTTTCTTACAATTAATTTTACTGATATATTAGAAGAAGAAACAGTGGAAAGATTCTGTGTTACTGGTGTTGATATAATGGCTCAGGAATTCTGGGAGTTGAAGTCCACAGGTCATAAAGGGGCCATAGTTCCCCCATCCCTGATCTAAATAGTTAAACTTGAGCCACATACTCATAAAATAGTAAGTTTGCTGAGTTATTGTTGTAAATTTATCCTGCAGCATTTAATTCATACATTTTTGACATTTTGAGCATAATATGCAGTGGGATCTTCACAGAAAATGAACAATTTCGAATGTATAATTGCAGTGTTAGAGAAAACATTCATTGTGTTGATATATAAGAAACGTCTACTTTATAGCACCGCTAAGGTGTGGACTAGTCTAGGAGAAAATCACAAACTAATGCATCCTTTTAATTAACTTAAATCTGCCATTTAACTCTGCCACCAAAATAAGTTAAATATTATGTGCAAATGTGAATCATGTTATGTATCTTATTACAAATTAGCATAGCCTTGGTTTGTTGGAACAAGCTCAAATGATGTGTGCTAGTATTCCTACCTCTTTTCTTTTGCTTCTTCTTGGATTACCTTTGAGAATTAATCCACAATACCATATCATTTTCAAACAGAGCCATCACATGTCTTGCTATATGTAATTTATTAGCTGTAAAACAATTCCCTGTGTATCAATGTCACAGATACGGATGGAAAACTAGAGAGAGAGAGAGTTGGGAATTGAGAGACCAAGTAGACTTTTTCTTCTATCCTGTCAGAAGATGAGCTTCATTCCTGATCAGACCTTTATAAAGATATCTTGGTAAGATATCTTTTTAAAATGGTCTGATCAGGAATGAATCTCATCTTCTGACAGGATAGAAGAAAAAGTCTACTTGATCCCCCAAAACTGCAGTTTTCCAGCCTTATCTGTGACATTGATATGCAGGGAATTGTTTTACAGCTAATCAGGCGGTATATATTTGGTAAGATACCTTTTTAAAAAGGTATCTTACCAAATAAAACTCTCGTAGATTGGTCTACAAGATTAAAACCCTTATAGCAGTGTTTCCCAACCTTGGCAACTTGAAGATGTCTGGACTTCAACTCCCAGAATTCCCCAGCCAGCATTCGCTGGCTGGGGAATTCTGGGAGTTGAAGTCCAGACATCTTCAAGTTGCCAAGGTTGGGAAACACTGCCTTAGAGGTTGGTAGAGATCAATTTTGATCTAATGGTGAAAGTACCAGGCTAGAAACCAGGAAACTGAGTTACAGTCTGCCCACAAACGCCAGCTGGGTTACTTTGGGCCAGGCATTCTTTCTCAGCCCAAAACACCTCACAGGATTGTTGTGAAGAAAATAGGGAGAGGAAGAAGTTTTGGCATGTCCAGTGCCTTCAGTTATTTATAAAAAAATAATAAAGGTGAGATGTTAAAAAAATCTTTTAAAAAATACATTGGAAGGATACAGCAACTACACAGTTACTGTTGTAGTTTGCTCTCAGTTGCCATCTTCTGGCCAGCCAAGAGGTCAGAATTGGGTTGTGCTGATTTGTCACTCTTGTTGTTTCAAAGGCTTTAGAAAAAGTAAATTACTTTATAGCTTTGGCCTCTTTATAAAATAATAATAATAATAATAATAATAATAATAATAATAATAATAATAATAATAATAATAATAATAATAATAATAATAATAATAATAATAATAATAATAATAATAGTAGTAGTAGTAGTAGTAGTAGTAATAATAATAATAATAATAATAATAATAATAATAATAATAATAATAATAATAATAATAATAATAATAATAATAATAATAATAATAATAATAATAATAATAAGGCAAGATCTCTCCACAATGTCTTAAAACGTGTTGATGAGAATTACTATTTTACAGGGAGCATTATTTCATTGGTCGTTATTTTAGAAATGTCTCACCCAAGCTCTTTATGTGTGTAATTTAAAATAACTATAATATTTTGTATTTGTACCCATGATTGCAGTGTGGATGTATTCTCAGATGGCTTTTTGGAGAATGTGTGACTAGCAATAAATCTATATTTGCTAAATTAAAGTGTTTTTATCGCCTTGGACAGTTAAATTATATGCATTGATTACTAGTTAAACAGCCGTGCTTCTCAGTTTTATGCTGCTGATTTTATTTTCATTGTTGCAATTCTGTTTGTTTGTTATTGCCTGGAGTCCCTTACGAATTAGCAGATAGTTTTAGAAACTTTAAAATAAGTAGATCAAGCTAAGAATGTGCTTGTGTAACCTTTGTACACTCCCATGGTATAATAATGCTTGGTTAAAATTGCTGAGAGCATCCTCTGCTGGCTCCATCTTCTTTGAAGCCTACAGATGACTTTGCTATGGGGTTGGATGGGATGACTAAGTCAAGAATTCCAGGAAAGGATTTCAGAATACATATCCATCCTACTTAATAATAGTAGGATCCATGGTGTGACTTCCATCTTTATTCCAAAGTTCTTTGCTGGAATTCCTGATTGAAGTCAGTTTTGTTGATATTGATCTCACAGCAGATAAAAGATACGGTGATTAAGAGCCGTGGTGGCGCAGTGATTAGAATGCAGTATTTGCAGACTAATTTTGCTGACTGCCAGCAGTTCAATCCTGACCGGCTCAAGGTTGACTCAGCCTTCCATCCTTCCGAGGTCGGTAAATTGGGAACCGAGATTGTTGGGGGCAATATGCTGACGCTGTAAACCGCTTAAAGAGGGATGTAAAGCACTATGAAGCAATATATAAGTCTTATTGCTATGCAGTTTCCTTTTCTCTATGAACAAAATACAGTGGGTTATATCATACAGTGTAGTGTATGATGCAGTCCCTACTTACCAAACCTGTTAAAGAACGAAATAAGAATTTCATTAGCAAGAAATCATTGGGCATAACCCCGTTACTTTAATATCCATACTATCTTCTTTTAGCTCTTTTTATGAATTCTCCATTCGAAATATTGGACTTTTTAAGGCAAAGACTGCAGTCTTCCATCGCACCTTAATTTATACTTGTTTTCATTAGATTCTTTTTCTCAATCTGTCTAGTCTGTTAGAATAGGAAACATGTCACTTTTCAAGTACTGCCGAACCTTTCTGCTTCTGGGAAATTTAGTTCATCACCACCCCCTTTTTAGAAGATTGCTTGATCCTGTACTTCCTGCTTGCTTATGCAGAAGTGAACAGCTTGAGGGGAGGGGGAAAAACCAATTTCCCTTCCTTTAACTAAGGTTACCAAACTGGTTACTTTCACTGGAGCTGGAGGGGAAAAAATACCTGTGATCCTGAGCCACAGATTTCCCAGTGCATTTTACTTTGCCAGATTAATGAAAGCTAGGAGGGAAGTGTCAATGCATTTTGTCTCTCAACAGATTTTTAGGTGATTCTATAAAAAGAAAAGGAAAAAAGTAAATGCGTGGGAAATGTGGCCGCACTATTACCATCTAGAATCAGAATAATTGACTATTCATTTTATACAGAGTAATTTCTCCATATTTAGTATTAAATAGAAAATGATTTTACTGTAATGGGAATACTTGGGAAGTGAGATTCTTATCAATGTGAATAAGATTCTGAAGGGGCATAATGTAAAAAGAAAGTTAAAGGGAAAGAAACACCTTTTCTAATAGCATATTACTGTAAAATATTTGCTTGAAATGTATACCCTCTGATAAATGTTTCCTTGATGTATTGAAAGTCAATTGGAAGAAGTAAGGTGGCTACATCATGCCATTATTGGTAGTTGATTTTCAAATATCCAAATCTCTGCTAAAAGGGTACAGGATAAACATATTCGGTGATTTTGATTTACAACTAATTAGTTAATTATTTTGGCCTAATTACAGTAGTTGGGTCATGCATTTTGTACCGCTCTTAATATCCATATGAAGGCAGAGTAATCTTAAATAAATAATCAAGCATCCAAAATGACAATTTTATTACAGTAATACAAGCTCTTCCATCTTCCTCCACAAAATCAAGATGGAAGAGTTTCTGTGTGTGTGTGTGCGTGCGTGCGCGCGCGAACACACTTGCTCATGCCCTCGTTCTGCTAAAGATTTGCTATATGTATCCTCCAGTTAACATTTCCTGGACTTTTACCAGGGTGGAAAAGGAAATAGGGCAAGGGAAGCCTTTCGCAAGCTGTTTCACACCCCTTCGACTTCAGGAAGGGCTGGAAGTAGCGTGAGAGAGTTTCTGTTCATGGTGTTTCCTGCAAGAATGCCTCTACGTGTTTTCTTGCTGTCTGCCATTTCAAAGGAAGAGCTTAGGAGGAAAGCATAGAGTCAGGTTAGATTGCCTGCACTTCATAGTTACAAAAATCCTTGCTTAGCTTTAGAAGGTGCCGGGCAGCCATTGAGAGTTCTAGAAATCACATATTTGTAAAAAAGTTGGTTTTGTGTTATCATTAGAAGAGAGCTGAAGACAGCAAATAGTAGAGAATCATGGGAGGTGGCAGAGATACACCAACATTATTGTGTCCTTTGCGTTGATGTTCTTTGCATTATTTCTCTGCAGTCCATAAATGTTTGCACCCATTGACACCTAATTGTCCCAAACTGGTTCTTGTGTAATTATCTCCTTTAAATGACCCTTGTAATAAATACACACTCTGGTTTTTTTTTTAGCAAATATTCAATCCTATCCCCTTCAACGGTGGGGCATGTGCTTTCATGATAGATGTTCTGTATGGGTTTTTTTTCCCCGTAACTTTGCATTGATTTTTGTTGTTTTGGTTGTTTCCTGCTATTACTTCTGCCCACAATGAAGACATATGGTGAGTTGCTACTTTCTGATATACTCAGAGATATTAACAAAATACCTGTTCAATGAAAAAGTGGGCCTTTAGGTGATATAGCCGTCTTTAACCACTGAATCACAAGCCAACCTCACCACTTAGCGTTTAGAATCCTATTGTGAAGATCAGAAATGGCACGCAAACTTCCTTGAAAGACAATTTCCTTGCCACTTTCAATATTTCTTTTTATAGAGCACACTAAATTTCCAGAAGTATATTCATTTTATTTATGTCGTCGTTAGGCATGAAATTGAATGCACTCTAGAATAAAAACTAAGAATCTTCCAACTCAGACAGAGGTTTACTGATCATGCAGGGAAATTTAAAAGAAACTGGGATGCAAAAGTAAATTTATTTTTAAAGTAAAGCACAGAAATAGAGGACCAATATTTTTATAGTATTGGAAGTCTGTGAAAACAGGGAAAGCCCTTAGACCTGATAAACGTTTGGTTGAACAGTATGGAATTTTCTTATACATATTGTTAGAGATCTATAATCAACCACTTAATCTCTGTATTTCCTTTGTAATTATTTCAGTACAATGATATCGCAGCAGAGAAAGATTCTACTAAAAGTGCAAGTTATAGACGAACACTTTCACTGATGTGGACAGAAAAATACTAACTGCAATGATAGCCAGGAAGTTACAAAAAGTAATATCATCTATAAATCACCCATCTCAGTATTGATTTATAAAAAAACCAGGAAGCTTTCTGTAATAATTGTCTTGATATTTTGGATGTGGCAACAGATAAATTGGAATTAACTGTTTTAATTTCATTGACATTGAAAAGCTCTTCAAATAGTTCAAATTGAAAGTATATTTTTTTTAAAGGCATTTTTTTTGTTCACTCAATTTCAATTTGCTATTTTCACCCAACAGCTAGAACTATTATAGATGTATTTGTCTCAACCTATCAATTTATCCTTAATGTCCATCAAGGATGTCCCTTGTCTCTTTGGTTCCTGAAAATTTTGGTGGTTCTTTTAGACCAGGGGTGTCAAACATACGGCCCGCGGGCCGGAACCGGCCCCCAAGGAGGTTCGATCAGGCCCGCAGGATAATTTGAAAGTGGAAAAAATGCATAAAAGACATGGAATTAATATTTTTAATTCGCTGCAATTCATGGATTATCCGCTAAGGGGCGCACTCTTTCCATCAGAGTAGAAGACAAGCCGCATCACTGAGACAGACTGAAAACAGCAGACGGTATCAGTGCGCCATCTGCTGCTTGTTACGACGTTGTTTATACCTTGGTCTCTATTTCTCCGCTACACCCTCATTAGCCAAAATGTCGTTATCCAAACGGAGAAAAGTAGATAAGGAGTGTAGAATTTTCAAAGAAAAATGGACCACGTCCTATTTATTTACAGAGATGCACGGAAAACCTTCGTGCTTGGTGTGTTTGCAACAAGTTTCGGTATTGAAGGAATATAATATTCGACGCCACTACGAGACTCATCACAGTGAAAAATATGACGGCTTGCAAGGACAACTGAGAAGAGATAAGATTAACGAATTGCTGGCGGGTCTGAGGAAACAGCAGTCAACTTTCATCCAGAGCCGAGAAGTCAGTGAAGCAGCGGTAAAAGCCAGCTACCTAATTGCTAGCGAAATAGCATTAGCATCGAAGCCGTATTCCGACGGTGACTTTGTTAAACGATGCATGATGAAAGCGGCTGAACTTGTATGTCCCGAGAAGCGACAAGCTTTTGCCAATATTAGCCTGACGAGGAATACTATAGCAGAGAAGATTTCGGAACTATCGGCAGATTTAGACAGTCAATTGAAACAGAGAGTCAAGTCATTTATTGCATTTTCCGTGGCAATTGACGAGAGCACTGACATCACAGACGTGGCCCAACTGGCCATATTTATTCGAGGAGTTGATGAGACATTGACTGTTACTGAAGAGTTTCTTGAGTTGGTGCCAATGATGGACACTACAACAGCCGAGGACATTTTCGGCTCTGTCGTTGCTGCATTGGACAGAGTTGGAGTGGACTGGTCCCGCGCTGTCAGCCTGGCTACAGACGGCGCGCCATCCATGGTCGGAAAGAAAGCAGGTGTCGCGACAAAGTTCAAAGACAAAGTACAAGCCCTTAATGGAGGAGATCGTTTCTGGACATTTCACTGTATTTTGCACCAGGAGGCATTGTGTTGCAAGTCGCTGAAAATGGACCACGTCATGGAGGTGGTTGTTTGCACTGTAAATTTCATCCGGTCCAGAGGTCTGAACCATCGTCAGTTTGACAAACTTCTCAGCGACAGCAACATTACCCACAGCCTGCCATACCACACTGAAGTGAGATGGTTAAGCCGAGGCGCTGTGCTGAGGCATTTCTTTGATCTACGAGAGGAAATCGGACAGTTCATGGAGAAAAAAGGAAAACCGGTGTTGGAATTACAATCTCAAAAATGGCTACGGGACCTTGCATTCTTGGTTGATATTACTGAACACTTGAACAATCTGAACAAAATGTTGCAAGGCCGCAAAAAAGTTGTCACACAGTTTTCTGACAACATACATGCATTTAAGTTGAAGCTGACTTTGTGGGAGATGCAACTGGCAAATGGCAACCCTGCTCATTTCCCCTGTCTGAGAGATGTGTGTGTGACCAGACCTGATGCGGACATGAAACGGTACAAAGACAAAATTGCAGGACTACTGCGGGAGTTTGAGAAACGTTTTCAGGTATTTGGTGAACTTGAGACAGAATTTTCAGTTTTTCGCTCACCTTTCACAGTTAAAGCTTCTGATCTGCCGGTCGAAATTCAGCTAGAGATAATTGATTTGCAGTGTGATGCAGATTTGAAGGGCAAATTTGCCTCTGTAGGTCTGGACAGATTTTATCAGTATCTACTACCAGGGTACCCCAAATTAACAGCCCTGGCTGCTAAAATTTTGTGCATGTTTGGGACAACCTACCTTTGTGAACAAATCTTCTCAGTGATGAATATCAATAAAACAAAAATGCGTTCAAGGCTCACAAACAAGCACTTAAATGACATTCTGAAAGTGACAGCTAGTCAGGACATGACACCTGGTGTTGATGCACTTGTACAGGCCAAAAGATGCCAAGTTTCAGGAACAAATACAAGTCCAGACTAGACTAACACCTTTAAAATGCTGCCTTAGATACTGTTTGCATTGAAAGAATACAGCTCTGTGAAGATGAATCCTTACTGTGGTGATTTAAAAAATGTGCACTTTAATGTTAGTCAGCAGCTTCAAAATAAAAGTTGTGTGATGGAATTCTACTGTTCATACAACTCCATAAATTTTTAGTATGTATTGTATGTGTATGTATGTTTCATGTATGAAGTTTACAGATTTACAGGACAGGCGAACACTTTCTTCATTACACATTTAAAATCACTCTCCTTAGTTTGTAAGGTGTGCAGGGATTACATTTAGATTTTATATGCGTATGTGTAAGTGGTTTAAAAATTCCTTTCTTTAAAAGTCTCATTTAATCTTAAAGTGCATTACTATATTTTTCAGTACCAATTAAAGTTTTGTGCCTTTGTACAATCAGTGGGATCTGTTGCAATGCATATTTGTGAATGATAAAAGTAAATTGCACATTTGTCTAAGGAAATATGAGGTGTTTTATGAAATGTTTTGTAAAAGGATAGTTTATTAAATTTCAATATTTTCCTAATGTTCTTGTGCTTCTTTACACCAAAACAAAGAAAAGACATGATATTTTAATTATTTATAGCAGAGTATGGTATAATTTTAATGGTCCGGCCCACTTGACATCTCCCTAGGCCGTATGTGGCCCACGATGAGAAATGAGTTTGACACCCCTGTTTTAGACAGTTTCATGATTCTCCTATGCAGGAGATGGTTACCAATCCTTGACTTAGTTGCTTCCGAAGCATCTATAATGTTAGAATCCTTAATAGACACAGTGCTTGGAAAGAAGAATTCAGTTTTGTAAGGTTTGGATCAAATTAAAGTTTGTATTCATTATATCCCTGAATGGAATTAAGAAATGAAATATCCCGTTTTGCAGAATCTATGGATACATGTCTAATGAACTGTTAAGCATATTTCTCATGATTTAAGAATGAAATTAATCAGAAAATATTATTCATGTTTCTTGGGCCCCTCAAAATGTTTGGACATTAGATTTTTTTTTCATGTGATATTTTTTTAAATGTGAAGACTCTAACTCAGATGGCTTCAAGATTATTATCTGTATCACAATTTTGGAAGAAAATATTATTGTTACAGATCCTAATGTCTTCCTAAAACAGTGGTTCACAACCTGTGGTCTTGGTGGTCCGTGGCCTTGATCCATGGCCACAAAAGGTATTTAAAGGAGGTCCATGGTGAAGAATAGGTTGAGAACTACTATTTTAAAACATGGGGCATGTCACCTCATGACCTTTGCCTCTAGCACAGGACTGGGCAAACTATGGTTATTTGAGGACCTGTGAACTTCAACTCCCAGAATTCCTGAGCCAGCCATGCATGCACAGGTCCTCAAAGAGCCATAGTTTGCTCACCCCTGCTCTAGCATGTCTGGGCATGATGAGGATAATTTTACATAAATGGAAGGCAAGTTATCTTCCTGATATTGAGGAATGGATTCAAGAAATGAGTCGGTTTATCTGTTCTTAAAAAGTCATGTGTTGTAAACATGAAAATTGTGAAGCATATGTTTTAATTTAATTAAGTTTAGCCATTACCAATCACAGGATATTATATGAATCTTCTCCCACTTTTTGTGGTTGCTAGTTTACTTTTTCTTCTTTTTGTTGCATTTAGTTTGTTTTGATCACAATTTGAAAAATATTTAACGAGGTGATTTGAAAAATACAAATCGTGTAATCAGGGTCAGTTGCCATTTCTGCTTCCTCTTTTGGGGCAGTGAAAAAGATGCAGGCTTACTGTAATGGGATACAGACACTCTTGTACTTTATTGGCTTCCTATTATAGATGGATGGCCTTATAAAATGATATAGAATATCATGTTTGTTTGAGGTCCAGAGTTTTTGGAATAAAAGTTAATGCTAGGAAAGATGAAAAACCTATAGAAAAAATGAGCTGGATTTAATGAAATAATTCTGATCCATTTAAATTGAGCTATAATTTATTGCAATTCAGTATAATCTGAATTAATATAATGATGGTAGTCCTCATTTAGTGACTGCCTCGTTTAGCAATTGTTCACAGTTACATCAGTGGTGAAAAAGTAACTTTTTACAACCAACCCTCATATTTTCGACCTTCGCAAGTCTGTAAAGCAAAGAACAGCTGGGATAAGACCAAAAGTACAGTCATGGTTTCATTCAAAAACAGTTTTGCTCAACAACTGAATTGTTGGTCCCAGTTGTGATTATTAAATGAAGATTATCTGTATGCATTTGTTACCTATTACTTTTGAATAATTTACATTTACATCTAGAATTGTACATGTATTATTTCCTTTTAAGTAGAGTTACACTGTGGAAATTGATATACCACTCCCTATCATAATGTAATTGATGAAATGTATTATGGAGTTTCAATGTATTTTTCTGCTTTCGTTAGCAGAAAGTCTCATAGTACAAGCAGTGGTGGGTTGCTGCTGGTTTGGACCAGTTCTTTAGAACCGGTAGCAGAAATTTGGCACCGCTCACCAAACCGGCAGCAATGACCGGCGGTCCACGCTCCCAAACTGGTCCTCCGGTCACCACAATTGCAAAAGAACCCTCTGCGCATGCGCAAAGGCTTCTGCGCATGCACAGGGGGTCATTTCTGGGAAGTGATGCGAGCGATGCAAGCTCGCGCGCGCGTCGCGATGCAAACCAGTGGGGAAGGTAAGTAGACCCCACCCCTGAGTACAAGTATTCCTCAACCACACTTGAGCCCAAAAAGTGAGACATTTGTTAAGGGGTTTTTGAACCATTTTATGACTTTTCCTGCCATAGTTGTTAAGCGAATCACTACAGTTCTTAAGTTACTAACATGGTTGTTAAGTGAATCTAGCTTCCCATTGACTTTGCTTGTCAGAAAGTCACAAAAGGTGATCACATGACCCCGGGACACTGCAACAGTCACAAATTCATGCCAGTTGCCAAGTGTCTGAATTTTGATCATGTGATCATGCTGCAATGGTCATGTGAAAACTGGTCCTAAGTAACTTTTTTCAGTGCTGTTGTAACTTCGAACAGTTACTAAATGAACTGTTGTAAGTCGAGGATAACCTGTACTGAATAATTCAGTTAACGCATTGACTGGCAATATCAAGGTCATGTTCCAAACATTCTGTCTGCCAACTGCTACCACGATATTAAAATACGCTGAAATAAAAAGTATTTTTTTTAAAATGTGGATTGTTTGAAGTTTGAAAATCCAAGTTTGTGTAAAACAGTTAAATTAATTTCAGCTCTAGTACGAACTACATTGACTTGCTCTTTTCATCTCTATCATGTTGTGCTACTTCTTTTTCAGGTTTATGGTGAAAAAAACCTAGTTGAACAAATTGGTCTCTCCTTTCAGCAAGTGTGGCTTCTTTGTTTTGTTTCCTATTCATGTTTTTATAGATTAAAATTAATGAGAGACAATGTTAGCGTTGTTGATAGTTCCAAATAATCTCGACAAGTTAGATACTACTTGCACTATTTTCTATTTACTGGAAGAATATTGAATGTTGCAATTATAAATACCATAGTAAGTTAAGGGATATTTTCAACATTCTCTGTTTTGACTAAATGAGTGTGTGACATGTTCAGATAGTTGATTAACTTTGCCAAGATACTGAGTGAAAGAATTAATAAAGTGGGGGAAATAACTTTATGGCATTAAGGTATTCATTTTGATTGGTCAGCTTCTACCTTTCTGGTGTGAAATTTAAGTGGCTACATCTTGATCTTTCAGATTTGCTCTTCAAATTATACCCTGTGTAATTCACTTGAAAGTCTGCCTCCCCCCCCCCCCATTGTGTGTCTAGCGACAACATTCAGCTTATACATCTGATAGGATTTATTATTGTATGATTAAGTCCTGTGGCTGAGCATTTGGCTTTTGTAATTTTTTTCATTTCTCAGATATTAGTTTTCTTGTAAAAAGGTACTCCAATAGTATAAGGTAGATTGCTAAAATTTTATGAATATAATTGCCATCACATAAACCCTTGGCCTGTAGGCTAGTCTCGGGAATTGTAAGATACCTTGGGAAAATATTGTATTATATTCTTAGATATGGTTGCAAAAAACCCTGCCCTTTTGTGTTCATGAAGTCATCTGCCCTGAACCTCAACTTGAAGAGGAGATTTAACTTTACAATGATGGCATTTAAATTTAATCAAATGCTAATGGATTTATACAAGTAATGTTCTTCCTTTTTGAATTTCCTTATTCAAACCATCTGAAACCTGAGGCTTACCCCAAGTTGTACATCAGTGGAGGGTTTATTCATTTTTGTTCCTACTCCTTCAGGATAATAGTGTAAAAAAGTGATTCTGTATGCTCAAACTGATTTTAAAATCTGCAAAATTCCAATAACATAAAGATTACAAATCTGAAAATTTATTAATTTCAAACTACAGTCCCTAACATTTTTGAGATATGCCATTTTGTGATAACAGTCAAAAAAATTTTTTTAGCTTACTTTATTGTCACTGCACCTCGTACAACGAAATAAAATGCCATCTTCAGTATACATTGCACATTAAAAAATCACAAACCACACATCCTTCACATTTTATACAATTGAATTGAAAACCCCTGATATTATTGCATTAATATTGCACTATACCCGTGATGGCGAACCTATTGCACGCGTGCCAGAGGTGGCACGCAGAGCTCTCTCTGCTGGCGCGCGTGCCGTCGGCCCAGGTCAGATCTCCGTGGCGTTTTTTTCGTGAGCTTCTGTTTCCCTGCAAACGATGAAACAGAAGCTCACGAAAGAAAACGATCTTACCTCTTGCCGCGCTGCCGGTGTTGGGATGCCCCGCCTCCCACTGGCCAGCTGGTCTTCAGGTCTCTGCTGTGCATGTGTGCATGTCTGCACATTTGCGCATGTCCACGCATGCGCACATTAACACACACCTTTCTGTTTGGGCATGCGCACGTGCACAGTTTGGGCACTCGGTGTCTAAAAAGTTTGCCATCACTGCACTATACAGTAGAATTCAATATAGTTACTGCTCTGGGATAGAAGCTGTTTTTCAGCCTATTTTCCTTGATTTTATTATCCTGTACCGTCTTCCAGATGGTAATAGTTCAAAAAAAGGATGAGATGGATCTTTAAGAATGTTTTGAACTTTCTTAAGGCAGCGGGAGCTATAAAGCTCTTCCAAAGAGGGGAGAGGGCAACCAATGATCCTCTGGGCAATGATGTTAACCCTCTGGAGCGCTGTCCTATCTGCCACTGTGCAATTGGCAAAACATACACAGGTACAGTAAGTTAAAAATGATATAAAATTGAGGAATGCATGTTTGGGTAAAGCAATTATAAATATAAAACTTTATCCAGCAGCTTTATTCTTTATTCTGTTGCTATGTAGGAGATCTGATTGGGTTGATCCTGATGGACATCATAATTCATATTAGGGTTGGCTATCAGTTCTATCAGTTTGGCATAGTGGCTTGAAACTGAGAGAGACTTGAATTCCAGTCCTACCTAAGGCATGAAGGGATCTGGGTGACTTTAGGCCAGTCACTCACTCACAGCCCTAGGAGAGAGACAATGGCCAACCACTTCCAAAACCTTGTCAAGAAAACTGCAAGGAATTGTCCGGGCAGAAGTCAACCCTGACTCCTGAGGACAAGCAGACAGACAGACAAACACCATGTAAATGCCATGCTTCAATTACCAAATCCTTATTAGTGGGAATGCTTACCTGCCTCATCCATTTCCCCTCCGGTTATTTGGCTTATAGTACATGAAATGAGTCATATGATTCAAAGGAGACGTTATCCTTCAAAGTCTGAACCAGAATAACAGAAATAAAAATTTAATTGTGGTTTTTCATTCATCACTAAGAATGAGCAGTCTTCAACTCCAAAGCTGCCTGCAATGTGGATGGCAGATTTAGACCAGATTATATACAGTAAATGGATAACACTTTGAATCCCTTCCCAAGCTGATAACCATGGGAAGCAACTAAACAGTGAGAGAGTTTGCACAATGTTTGGCTATTGTGGGTACAAAATGGGTGATAGACTTATTGGCCACATGACCTTCCAGGAAACTCATATAAAGGTGGCCCTCAACTTACAACTACAATTGGCACTAGAATTTCCATTGCTAAGCCAAGGCTGTTGTTAAGTGAATCACACCCAATTTTACAATCCTTTTTGCTATAATTATTAAGCAAATCGCTGTAGTTGGTAAGTGAATCTCACAGTTGTTAAATGAATGTGGCTTCCTCAATTGACTTTTGCTTGTCAGAAATCAGTTGGGAAGGTTTCAAATGGCGATGACATCACCCTGGGACATTGCAACTGTTGTAAATGCACACTGGTTGCCAAGTGCCCAAATTTTGACCACGTGACCATGGGGATGCAGCTACAATCGTAAGTGTGAGGACTGGTCATAAGTCACTTATTCAGTGTCTTTGTAACTTTGAATGGTCAATAGATAAATGGCTATACATTGAGTTTTACTTGTATACGAGAAATCAATATTTAACTAGGATATGGGGGAAGGAATTTACATGGCTTTACATTTTGCAAAGGATGAAGTTTGCATTGTGATATTGTAATGCGTATTTTGCCACTTGCTACCTTGTCCACCATTCCCTCCCCTCCCGTGGATGACCGTGGTATCATAATCTAAATTAAAATGAGAGTGAAGGTTCATTCTCTGAGCTTGTGGGTTGGTTTCTGAACGTGTCGTTACCAGGCTAGGTAACCTCTTCAGCAGAGTTTTTAGGGGATGACCGTGTCGGTGTTCTGCTTATAAGGGCTTCGTGTGGTCAGTAGGTCTTGTGATGGGAGGTCATGTCTGACGAAGTGAGAATTAATCTTACAGAGGCGATGTTTGATCTTTCTCCCGGAATTCAGACATTAGAAATAAAGCCGAAGTTTAAAAGTCTAATTAAAATATTTATTTCGGTACAAAAACAATAAATTCTGATTGTTTACATTTCTGCTATAAAATGCGACTCTTTCAGTCAAGAGTCAAGTCAAGAAGGGAAGAATGGAGATTCAGGAATACACACATGCGTACAAGAATATTATATCACGTGGTAGGAATATACCATTATAATAGATAGGGATGCAGCTCCCTGCATATACATACAACTGACAATAATCACACCGTGACAATGTCAAGTGAGGGTCTAACTCTAAACTCCGCTGAAGATGTTACCTAGCCTGGTAACGAAATGTTCGGAAAACAACCCAGAAGCTCGGAGAATGAACCTCCACCCTCATCCTATACCCGGGCTACAGATATTCGCCACTATCCCAAATTAAAATACCTATTCAGCTGTTACCTTTGTAAAAGAAAGTCCTTTTTCTCTCTAGCGTATCAGCCCACTGTTGAAATTTCAGTAACAGTAAAATCTACCATTCTGTACCTCATGATTGTTATTCTGTGTTCTACATTTTGAGATGAAAGAGAACAAGTCTCAACCGCTTCAGGCCTTCTGTAACACTCCTTCGGGTTCTTGAAAAGTCCTGTCATATCCTCGGTCAGTCACCTGTTCTCAATGTTCTTCTTTCAGACTCTCCATCAGGTCTCAGTTTACAGTTCCTTCTCCATCATTGCCCTGCACCCATCCCAATTCTTCTGAACCATTCTTGAGTTCAGGCATGGAATGTGTTTTATCAAACTCCATTGCCCTGCAGTCTTTCTGTACAGGTAGTCCTCGACTTACAACCACAACTGAGCCCCAAAATTTTGTTGCTAAGTGGGACATTTGTTAAGTGAATTTTGTCCCATGTTACAACTTTTCTTGCCACAGTTGTTAAGTGAATCATTGCAGTCATTGAGTTAGTAACACGGTTGTTAAGTAAGTCTGATTTCCCCATTGACTTTGCTTGTCAGAAGGTCACAAAAGGTGATCACATAAATGCAGGACACTGCAACCTTCATAAATATGAGTCAGTTGCCAAGCATCTGAATTTTGATCCCACGTCCATGGGGATGCTGCAATGGTCGTAAGTGTAAAAAACGATTATAATTTACTTTTTTCAGTCCCATTGTAATTTCAAATAGTCACTAATGAACTTTTATAAGTCAAGGACCACCTGTATTTACCATGTTTCTCCAAAAAGGAGGCCGGGTCTTATTTTCTTTTGACCCCCGCAAAAACAGCTAGGCCTTCTTTTTGGAGGGTTCTAATTATTGATTCGCCTCGCAGCAGTGGCATCGACAGCCCCGCCCAGCAGGAACCCGCTGCTGGCCCACTTCTCTGCTGCCACTTGCCGCCACTCGCACGCATCGCCCCGGCTACTGTTTCACCTTCAAATGCCTGTCAGAAGCTTTTGTTTTCAGATGCCTGCTGGAAGGCATCTAAAGGCGAAATGGAGACCAGGGCGATGCATAGAAGTGGCGGCAAGCGGCTGGAGAAGAAGCGACTGCAGAAGGCGAGGCAGGTGTCGGGGTGTGTGAAGCCTGGTAAGGGCTGCTCTACCCCCCCATCACCACCTTAGCTTATTTTTTACCTGTGTGCCTCGCCCCACCCCCTGCACCCCAGGGTGGGCGGGGTCTTAATTGGGACTAATTTTGTGGGTGGGGCTTAATTTGATTGCTTGTGCTCAAAAACATGATAGGGCTTCTTTTCAAGGTGGGTCATCTTTTTGGAGAAACATGGTATATAGAGTAATATCCCGCCTTACAAAAAGTCTAACGTTGTGTAATTTCTACTAACAATATATTACTATGATGAGGGTTGGGTTGTAAGAGAATGACTGACCTCAAGTCATCCGGTGAACTCCATGGCCAAGAGAGACCTTGAATCTAGACTTCTCTGATCCCAAGCTAACACTTCTTTCACAAAGAGTTTTAAACCTACTCTGTGCGCAATGTATAATATTTAAAACAATTGTGTAATATGTTTCACTAAAGTTTCAAGACAGCATGTCATGTGACTAGACATATATGGGAGCAAAGTGAGTCCTTCCCACCTAGGATTGTAAAAATGTACCATGTTGTCTAACTTAAACTATATCGTATCCAAGGGTGGGTTCTGACTTACTTCGCTGCCGGTTCACATCCTCACGCACCGTGTGGATGGGCACGCATGCGCAGTGCTAAAAACCCAGCTTCTGCGCATGCACAGAAGC
The DNA here is from genome assembly GCA_023053685.1 of Diadophis punctatus similis. NCBI lineage: Eukaryota > Metazoa > Chordata > Lepidosauria > Squamata > Dipsadidae > Diadophis > Diadophis punctatus. Next base: position 4,714,676 of record JALIGW010000003.1, on the reverse strand, counting down.
AAAGAAAGCTTCTGCGCATGCGCAGAAGCTTAAAAACAAGATGGTGGCGCCTAAGGCGTCCCCAAGAGCTGGTTTGGGGGCTTGTCCAGCCAGCCATCGCTGGCGGTTCGGCGAGCGGAGGAAATTCCCGCTACCGGTTCTATAGAACCGGTTCAAACTGGCAGGAACCCACCTCTGATCATATCATACCATATTTAATATAGGTAGTCCTCAGGTTACGACCACAATTGAACCCCAAACTTCTGTGCTAACCAAGGAGTTGTGAAGTACGTTTTGCCCCATTTTACAACCTTTTTGCCACAGTTGTTAAGCAAATCATTGCACTTGCTAAGTGAATTCTGCGGTTGTTAAGCAAATCTGGCTTCTCTCATGGACTTTGCTTGTTGTAAGCCAGCTGGGACAGTGCAACTGTAATAAATGCATGCCAGTTGCCAAGTGCCCGAATTTTGATCACGTGACCTTGGCGATGTTGCCAAGTGTGAAAACTGGTTATAAGTCACTTTTTTCATTGCTGTTGTGACTTCGAACAATCACTAAATGAACGGATGTAAGTCAAGGACTACTTGTATAATGTCACCATTAATTCCAGAAGTTATTTTGAGGAATTTCAGTTCTCATGAGACTTCCGAGTGAGCTTCTGGCGTTTGCACTGAGTTGCTGTAGAGACTGAGGCAGAGAAGGGCACACTCCATAATTCTCAGTTAACCTCAGATCCCTTGGAAAAAGGCACAACAATCTACTGTGAGGTCTGAATGACTGAGGCCTTTTTTTGACATGTGGATCTGGAAGGTGCTTGTCAATGAATGCATTTTGTTTCTCTTGGCCTCTGAGGGCCTGGTATCCATTGCAAAAGGCCCCCTGCCCTGAAACTACTTATGTAAACGAGCAGCAAGCCAACCAAGGACTATTTTTAGTAAGGCGGCAATAGTTGTGTGGGAAAAAAGTAAAAAGAGGCACCATTTCTGGGTCATGTACGCAGGGGTCTCCAACCTTGGCAACTTTAAGACTTGTGGACTTCAACTCCCAGAATTCCTCAGCCAGCAAAGCAAAGCTGGCTGAGGAATTCTGGGAGTTGAAGTCCACAAGTCTTAAAGTTGCCAAGGTTGGAGACCCCTGATGTAGAGGACTGTTTTAAAGGAAAAAGGGGGATGGGAAGACTTAGGGAGTGTAACTCCTATGCTGCATAATTTTGATAATTCCAAAGCTAGGTTTTTTTGGACCCGCATTAAAATATCTGCTTAAAACAAGTTGTTTTCTGAAATGAAAATAAAATCCCTACGTAAGAACTGAGTCGATTGACCATGCTGCTCTGTACAGGTAGTGCTCGCTTTACCACAGTTCATTGAGTGACCATTCAAAGTTACAATGGCACTGAAAAAAGTGACTTATGGCCGTTTTTTCACACTTATGACCATTGTAGCATCCCCATGGTCACGTGATCAAAATTTGCCAATAAAGGAGAATATTTGTAGCTCAGGGTTGAAATGAGGAGTCCTTGGTGCTGTCTGAGCTTGCTTGTTTTCTTGCAGACGTTTCATTACCCAAACTAGGTAACATCATCAGTGCTAGCTAGCAGTAGTGGGTTTCACTTACCTTTGCTACTGGTTCGGAACTGTGAACGCGTGCGGCGCTTCTGCGCATGCGCAGAACCTTCTGCGTATAAACAGATCGTCTGTGATGACATTCTGGGGTGGGTGGAGCCTCCCGCCGCTACCAGTTCACACGAACCTTGACGAACCGGTAGCAACCCACCATTGCTAGCTAGGTCAGAGGGGATCAAAATTGGAATGCTTGGCAAATGACTCATATTTATGACAGTTGCAGTGTCCTGGAGTCATGTGATCACCTTTTGTGACTTTCTGACAAGCAAAGCCAGATTCCCTTACTAACCCTCTTACTGACTTAACAACTGCAGTTATTCGCTTCACTGTGCAAGAAAGATCGTAAAACGGGGCAAAACTCACTTTAAAAAATGGCGTTGGCAACAGAAACGTTGGGCTCAATTGTGATCGTAAGTCAAAGACTACGTGTATAGTAGAAACACTGAGGATATATGACTGCAAGATGCAAAAGCCGTTTCTTTTTAGCAATTGAGTAGCAGGCATTTTGCAGTAACTTCCTTTGCATAACCCTGTTTGGTTCCAGTCAGTCATCAAATAATATCTATTGAGTTTTTCACTTTTTGTGAAACATTATTGTGATAATAAATAGAAACTCATGGAAGTAGGTTGGCCAGTTGTTATTATTTATTGTGAAACGGTATCGTATTCATTGCAAAACAGAAGTCTTTTTTTAAGATAGAGTTGAATTTATTAAGATTTTTTTTAAAAAAACTGATTAAATTCTCAGAATTCTAAGTGTCTGCCAATTGCACAAAAGAGTCTCAGAAATAGAGCATTCCCCATCCTGTGTAAAGAAGATTTGTGTTACTCTTGCCAGTTTAGCGGTGAATAAGACCTCTATTGTACCCAGTTATTAATGGGAAGCTGTAGTTGGCAATTTTGTTAACATACATCTTTCCATCTATAACAGAAACAAAAGCACACGCTCGTGAATTGTACTTTACTACTGAGGTTGTGTTTTTTTTAATCTGTCCTTCTTCAGTGTAATGTGATCCAAATTACCATATTTTTCGGAGTATAAGACACACCTTTTTCCTCCCTAAAATGGCTGAAAATTTGGGTGCGTCTTATACTTCGAATGTAGCTTTTTTTTTTTTCAGCCCTAACTAGGTGCTAACAGATCTTCCCAGCTCTTACCTTGCAGGCTTTTTCATTGTTACTCTCTCCAAAGAATGTTTTTCCAGCCCTAAGTCTTTGCAGATTTTTTTTTCATTGCTCTACTTGCTCCGAATAAGTTTTTTTCTAGCCCTAACCAGGTGCTAACGATCTTCCCAGCTCTTACTGGCTTGCAGGCTCTTTCATTGTTACTCTCTCAGAAGAAGGTTTTTTTAAGTCCTAACCAGGGGATAAAATAATGTGCTGAAGCTGACCAGACTAAGGATGCTAGCCAGATGAATACCTGGTAGGCAGATTGTTTTCCCCTATTTTCCTCCCAAAAACTAAGGTGCGTCTTATACTCCGGTGCGTCTTATACTCCGAAAAATACGGTATATTTCTTGCATGGGATTACAAAACGCCATCAACTGTTCCATTTCACCTCCTTAATTATCAACAAATAGTTTTCTGCAATATTAACCGAAAATTGGTTTGCGGGAGTCACAACTGACTGGCTCACCCGCTAAAAAATGTTGCCTATGTAATATATCCCAGTACTCTATACACTCATTTAGCACTATGATATCTTAAGGATTAGCAAAGATATTATGAAATCAATGTTGGGAAGTCTAAAGCTAACTTGACATAATCAATTTAAAAAGTGCCGCAATAACTTGGCTAAAGATTTGAAAATATTTTTAGTTTGTTTTGTAGCAGGAAGAAACACAGCTACCCCTCTGGAATTTGGAATGCATATTTTGGAACAGAATGTTCCTGCTGTTTTTTCAGTGTTCCATTGGCCAGCTTCTTCACTGTTGCCTTTTTGGCTAGGAAAAGTCCCTGTACAGGTGGAAGGGGGAAAAATCTAGTGTAGTCTTTGTTACCTGTCTATGCACTCATAAGAACATCTATATGTAAAATAGAGCCAGCTTGCTTGATTGTCTTTATTTATTTTATATCACATTCCTTCATAAATATTTCAAAGCATTAAGACAAAATTACAAGACAAACAAGAAAACAGAATATTAGCGTTGGAAGGGACCTTGGAGGTCTTCTAATCCAAACCCCTGCTCCGGCAGCAAACCCCTATACAATTTGAGACAAATGGTTGTCCAATCTCTTCTTTAAAAACTTCCAGTGTTGGAGCACCCACAACTTCAGGAGGCAAGTTGTTCTATTGATTAATTGTCCTAACTGTCGGGAAATTTCTCCTTAGTTCTAGGTTGCTTTTCTCCTTGATTAGTTTCCATCCATTGCTTCTTGTCCTGCCTTCAGGTGCTTTGGAGAATAGGTTTACTCCTCCCTCTTTGTAACAATCCCTTAGATCAGGGGTGTCAAACTCAAGGCCCAGGGGGAGGATCCGGCCCGCGGGTTGCTTAGAACTGGCCCATGGGGCTGCCCTGGAAACAGCAAAGAACTAGCCTGTGGTACCTCTACCAGCAAAAACAGAGCTCGGGAGGGCCACACACAGCCCCCCCTGCGCTCCGTTTTCGCTGACAGAGGGTTGCAGGTGGCCATTGCAGCCAAAAACGGAGCTCAGGTGTCCGTTTTTGCTGGCAGAGTGCTCTGGCCATCACACGAGTGACACTGGCAAAGTGCCCTGGTGCCCTCGACACGAGTGACATTGAGCTGGCCACACCCACCTTGGCCATGCCCACCTTGGCCCCCCAAGGTCAAATACAACCCTGTTGCAGCCCTCAAATGAAATCAAGTTTGACACCCGTGCCTTTGATATTGGAACACTGTCCCCCCTAGTCCTTCTTTTCATCAAACTAGACATACCCAATTCCTGCAACCATACTTTATATGTTTTAGCCTCCAGTCCCCTAATCATCTTGGTTGCTCTTCTCTGCACTCTTTCTAGAGTCAGAGAATTTAAAATAATATATGAAGAAACAGAAATGTAAACAGAATGACAGGGAAGCTAGAAAAAAGCTGACAGGGCTCCACAACACCTGGGAAGGCACGAAAATAGATTGGAGGAAGGAGGGAGGAACATTGCAGAGAGTGGGTGCCACAAAACAGAGGACTATTGTATTTGCCAATGTCTGCAAAATGACAATATGCAAATTGTGGCATTGGTTTCTGATGATCTCTGCAGTGGGGAAAACACTCAGGCAGGTGTCCTTGTCCGCAGCTGCTGAGGATTTTATCATGGTCTTCATGCAAGTTAAGCAGAATTCCTTCAGTGACTTGCAACCTGCTTTATGATAAGCACCATTGATTGATTACATTCTGAGAAAAGATCCCCTGCAACTAATATGTGCTGTATGCAGTATATTCAGAATTGCATTAACTACACTTCCCATTTTTGAAGATGACTAAACAGTTACTATATTTAGTGATTTAATATGCAGACTATTACATTTGCTGCTAAAATGTATTTTTCGTCAGGCTTCCGTTTTCTTTGTAAAAGAAAAAGACCAAAAATAGACTAAACATCCCTAGTGCTATGTATATTACTCTAGCAACTGGAGGCATCTTTCCATTTCATATTTTAAGCATTTTAATGGTTTGAAGATGTTCTGCTAACTTACATCATTTATGCTGAAGCTAACTAGTTCTTAAATAACTTTCTTGCTTTTCTTAAAGCAGGGAACCATACAGTTCAAGGCAGAGGTGAAATTCAGCAGGTTCTGACAGGTTCTGGAGAACTGGTAGCGGAAATTTTGAGTAGTTCGAAGAACTGGCAAATACCACCTCTGGCTGGCCCCAGAGTGGGGTGGGAATGGAGATTTTGCAATATCCTTCCCCCTGGAGTGGGGAGGGAATGAGATTTTGCAATATCCTTTCCCTGCCACGCCCACCAAGCCACGCCCACAGAACCGGTAGGGAAAATTTTTTAATTTCACCCTTGGTTCAAGGACAATATTTGGGTGATAAAAACATCTGCTGTAGCAGTTGTTGCAATTTATAATGGCAACGAGATCTCTTCCTGGCCTTGTCCTCCTCTCCAAATTTGGATAAACAAACAAGTTACATCTCTAATTTAAAATCCCCAAAGCATGTTTGGTTTACTTAGAAATTTTATGTGCCAATCACTTCTTTAATGGCTTTAGGTGACTTGAAGAATCCCCATAACACTTCCAATATGCTCAAACTGGCCTGTTTTGGAGGTGAAAAAGCTATTTTGAACTCACAAAGGTTTAAATACAAAAGGGTTTTTTAGTAGTAGACATAAATATGAAATTAAAATAGCATTAGCTGTCCTGGGAAGATAAATATGTTCTGAATCCCCTCCTAACATTGGTGGGAGAAATGAGAGGGTGGTTTCAGCTTTAGCCCATCCCAGAATAGTGGTTTTGCCTGGAAAAACACAAATTAACTGTTGATGTCAAATCTCTCCATGGTGAAAACATGTAAAACATCAGTTGATGATCTATAAGTAAGGCACAAATGATAATGGAATGGGCAGGCTTTTAAAAAAACATTGTGAATTTCTTGAATTGAGCCTGAGGGATAATATAGTTGTTTATTATTATTATTATTATTATTATTATTATTATTATTATTATTATTATCATCATCATCATCATCATCATCATCATCATCATCATCATCATCATCATCATCATCATCATCCTAACACAAAGCATTATTAGGGATAATGCTTCGTGTCAGAAGTATTACAATTAAAATTAGGGCATAGTATATGACATAAAATTTAAAATATAAAATGCAAGATTTTAAAAAAGTACAAATTAAACAGATCTTGCCCAGAAACTAGCAATATTGATTGCGTTCTATCGTGCTGCCATGAGGACTTCGAGTGTTCATTGATCAGGACACAAAGGGCAGGCATACATACCAGTGGTGGGTTCCTACCAGTGCGGTCCACTCTATCGCACCGCTAGCAGCGGGCTGGTTACGTCATCAAGAGGCTACCGACCCGGTGCGGTCAATTGTCGGTGCCTAGGAGTTGCCATATTTTTTCGTGAAATTTTCGGCGATGTTTTGCTTCTGCGCATGCGTGGAAGCAAAATTGCACCGAAATCTCATGAAGGGACGCGTGCATGTGTGAAAATTGCACGAGGGGGCGCGCATAGCGAGCGTGTGCATGCATGAAACGTGATGCGCGTGCAGCATACCGGTAGCAAGGTGAGCAACCCGCCCCTGATACATACGTTTTGTTGTCTGCATGTCACCACAATCGCAAAGAACAGAAGCCACCAAATAGCCCCATTTGTTCAGAGGGTCTCTGTATGTTGTTGTACTCCTGCGCAGTCGATACAACGATTTCCATACTTACCAGCTTTCGTCTGACCCAGGTGCCAGCTCCTCCATTGGTTCCATCCAGTGTTGGTTCTGGATAGCTTTCTATTAGCTTTCAAATTCTTCAAAGTTTTTCGTTGACCTAAGGAAGCTTTTCCTGGATTTTAGTCTCTGCTGAGCTGATTGTAGGTCATAGACAGGGTATTGTCCAGATACTAATAATTTGAGTCTCTTTCTGTATGCTGCTGCTTCTGATGGGGCAATGTCAGCTAGATGGTAGATCTTATCTAGAGAAGTAGGCTTACAGAGGTAAGGAGGGAGGGGACCTCAGGGTGACCCTATTCAGCAAAACTGTTGCTGCATCTGGGGTCAGTTTCTATACAGTCTTTGATGTTGATCCCCAAATACTATATCACATTACAGGAGACCAGGCTTATATCAGAGGCTTGGAAATTTATTTGTTTTTAAAAGTTGCTCACTCACTTTATAAGCAAAACTCCCAGTTTCTGCTGGTCATCCATACATAACTTGAAAAATGTAAAAGTATGACGGATGCAAAAAAAGGGCTCTTTTGAATTGATCTCAGCTCCCGGTGATTGCTTGGAAATGTTTTTGGCCTTTAGCAATTTGACAAATTCCTTTGTAGTTGGCTCATTTTACATTGTATAAGCAAGCTTCCAGCTGTTATGATTGCTTGAGAAAAATGTGTGACTAACCTGATTGGCACAGAGGTTTCAGGCTTTTCTGGATGGCATTCTTTCAGGTTGGCATTTCCTGGTGGTCTCTCACCCAGGGCCTAACCTCTTTGTTCCTCAAAAATACAAAGAGATTATCGCTGACAAAACCATGGGGGGAAAAAACTACATACAGTAGTGAAAAGAGAGCCAGTTTGGTGGTGTAATTATGATGCTGGACTAGGAGCAAGATTCCTAATGTCCTGTCTGAGGGACTCGCTCAACCCAGTTAGCTTATTGCTGTGCAATAAGGCTGATCAAGAAAGCAAATAGCTGTGATATAAGACAAAGGTGAGCATTGTGCAGAAATAAGTGGATCCTGTAACCATGTGAGACAAAAACTAGGAACAACAAATTACAGTTAAAAATACCTGATATCAGGTACTGGAGCATGAGTAGGCAAAAGATGAAAGAACATCCCAATGCAATACAGCATATTTCCTTCTATAGAGGCATCATGGTGTGTCACACAGGTAAGAGATGGAGCTGAGGTTGCAACTTCACAGTGATTGTTTTGTGATTTGATGAAACCACTGGATTGCGTGGACGCCTCTGACAACGTTCATGAAGGCAAACATAGTGGATCCCTGTTGCATTTTCTGTACAATGTTAATAGGGTCCAATCTTGAGTCGGTCACCAGGACCAAAGGTTTATTCTTCCAAGTCCAAAAGGTGCTTTTTCAAAAGGCAACTGGACTTTGTTTTTCCTTGAAGGTGTTTCATTTCTCATCCAAGAAAGCTTCTTCAGTTCTGACTGAACTGAAGAAGCTTCTTGGATGAGAAACAAAACGTGTTCAAGTAAAGACAAAGTCCAGTTGCCTTTGAAAAAGCAACTTTGGGAGAAACATGACTGAGAATCTCCATAGACATTCTTCCAAAAGTGCACACATTCTGGAGAGAAAGAAGTTATCTGAAGATGGGCTGCAGCACAAGCCCGAAAGCTTGGAAGAAGTATAAACTTTTGGTCCCAGTTACCAACTCATATTGGATCCTACAACATTATACTGGGACACGTATATTTGCCTTTAATATTGATAGGGATGTATTTATTAAATTCAGTAAAGATTTTCTGCTTAGCTGCAGGCCAGCAAAAAAAAATAGAATTTATTTGTTAAATTTCTACACTGCCCATCTCACCTAAGTGACTCTGAACAGTGATAAATATGAACACTAAGATATCACCCTCCAAGCTGGATTGGTCAAAAACGCAGAAGCAGCTGGTAATATCTAGCTGTTGATCTGATAGCACTGGCATACTATAGATCCGGTATGGCCACTGTTTATTCATTTAAGTTATTTCTAATTTAATTATGAAAAATAAAGTCAAAATAACAGAACGTACATGCTGTTTTTTTCTTGAAGTCCTTATCCGATTGAATTTGCATAAGATTGATTTTACATATTTTTTATTTTGATTTGTCTGGGCAGTCATCTCAGCTGCATGACTCTGGGTGGCTTACAACAATTGTAAAAGTACAAAAAATTTACAATCACACCACATAAAGAATGTACAAAAACCAATACAAAGGAACAAAATCCACAACTGGGGGCATATTCACCATTTGAAGGCTTATGGTAATAGATCTGGAGTACCTAATAAAGGTGCAAAATTATCGAAACAGCCCTTCTCTTGTGTCTGTCCCCCTAATTAGTTTGTTAGAAATGGGGTAGAAATAGAACCTTCATATTTTTCGTATATGTTTTGTTCTTCAACATGAAAGCATAATACGATTAACCCAGGGATATCTGTAAAGGATCTGTTGGCCACTAGAGCCTTTCCTGATTTGCAATATCTTCTGTTCTTGTCCTCCATTTTTATTTCTGTCTAGCTGCCTATATGAGGACTAACTGGAATGTGGGCACATTATAGAAAAGCATAGTCACTTAGGCCATGTTTAAACAAGGAATCAAATTAACTTTTATTAAATAATTTAAAATGGTCTGCAAACAAGTTCTCTTAATGCTATCACATACAGTATATGTGGGTTATCAATCCTTTCTATCTTTTTTTTTAAAAAAAATAATTTTTTCACCAAACTTACATAAACATCCATACATATACCATAGTATCAAAACATCCATAGTTATACATTTCTATCCAAAATTCCATAAATATATATCCTTAATTTGCTCCTTTTATACTTTTATCTCCGGTCTGCTTTCCTTCTATATATCATACTATTCCTCTCCCTCTATCTCCCTCTCTTCCCTCTACCTTCTTTCTCCCTCTCTCTCTCTTTTCTACTTTCCTCCTCTCTCTCCCCCCTTCCTTTCCACTTCCTCTTCCTCCCTCTGATCCTTTCCTGAGTACATCTAATCATAATCCAGTTTATGGTTAGCAGATAAGCAATTCAAAAACCCTGACTTCGTTCCAGCATCGGAGCTATTCTTAAACTTATATCTTTCCCTTTATCTATCTATCTATCTATCTATCTATCTATCTATCTATCTATCTATCTATCTATCTATCTATCTATCTATCTCTATCTATCTATCTATCTATCTATCTATCTATCTATCTATATATATATATATGTGTGTGTGTAACATTTTTTGCTGATAAATGAAAATAAAGGGAGATATATATATATATATGGATAAAGGGATATATATAGGAGAAGGAGGCAGCATTAGAATAATAGAAGATGTACCTAGAAGTGTATATATATATATACACTTCTAGGTACATCTTCTATTATTCTAATGCTGCCTCCTTCTCCTATTCTTGTCGCCTGGGTCCACTAATGTATTATTGCCAATTCAGGGAAGGAAGTCAGTTGAAAGTTTTTGATGGTTAATAGGCAAGTGCTTGTTCTAGAAACAAGCAGCAGAAAAAAATATTTATGATATCCTACTCACCATTGAAGCAATTATACTGTATATACATAGAAGAGGGGAAGCCGAAAAGAATCCCCCCACAATGATGTAAAACAAAATTAATGTAGCAGAGGCAGCAATAGTTCTATTACACAGTTCTCCCACATACTGTTTTCTGCAGGAAATATATCAATTTGGATAGTATAATAGGTTATCAATGGTAATTATGAATCCAGAACAAACTGATGATTGGTAGTGGAGTCCAACCACTTTGCCTTTTGTTTCCAGGGTTGGATGGCATGATAAACTATAACACACTATAACTTCTTGTGCAAACATGAAGTAAAGAGAAGAGAGAATTTACCTTGGGCAAAATCATAATAGTTATAAATATCCAGTAGAAGCCGCATAATTACATCATTATAAAAATTAGGGTTTGCGACTGACAAAGACATAACTTGTATCCTCAGAATGGGCAGTATCACAATGTACATGTTACTACTTGGCCCTGCACTACATACATCTAAAAAATATCAAGAACAGTTGGGCTTTTTTTTTTACAGGTATTACATTATTGTACATCATCCTGCCCCAGGGTTCTCTTCATAGATTGGTGGTAGGCCTCCTGACAAAATTGAATCAATTTGTCTCAGGAACGATTTTGATACGTTCATTCATCCCTTCTGTGGTAAAGAAAAAGGCCCATATAATTGCCAGGCTGCGTCTCCATTTCGTTTCTTCTTATGGAGAATTAGATCTGGAGAGACATAGAATTTTTCCCTGGAACATTACAAAATTTAGGCGAGCATCTCCATTACCTGGCCTTTTTAATTTCACTCCAGGCATCTGCCATCAATGAAATGAGAGGTAGCAGTTGAACTTGTTAACACAATTCCAAAAGCTTAAATGCATTTACCGACAAGAAGTAAGCATTCGGGCTATACATACTTTTCTGTAAGCCTTGCCAATTTTTTCAGCTCGTTGTACAGACTTCAATGCTTGCCTTGATTCTTTCGGTCAGATTGTAATGCATATACAGTGCAATCATGAATACTGAAATGCTGATATTGCAGAGAATGTAGTATCTTGCTACCATTTCTGCATGTTAAACATGATAGCATAGCGATGCTGTACTGGCCTCTTTTATTCTCAACTCAGTTATTTTATTGTTTGCGTACTGGCTGATTCCCTTTCACACCAGACTCTCTGTTGCTCTTTAGACTTTAAGTCCGGAAAATTCGCAACCTCTAATTATCGTAGTGCAAAATAAAGGGAAATCTTGAAATAGTGGTCGCACTGTGACATGCACTGTGCATTAGAAACTAGTTACAGCAATATTTAACAATAAGTAAGCCAGGAAACTTTACCTCTCGTGATTCATCATTGAGGGTTAGTCCATGTTATGTCCTGACATATTTTGACCTTCTTTATCTCTGAACTAATCCTGGCTTGCAGCAGAGTTATTGGGACAATTTTTCTAAAATGGCTGTCTCCATTCTAAACAGTAATTACACGCTGCTGACTTCTCTCCTTGCACACTCCTACCATGGATTTCTAGCCTTATCATATTTTCTGTCACTAGGTACGAAAGCTAGTACCTACCATTGCTACCAAGCGAATTGCTATCTCCAAATTCTTCACAATTAATTTAATTGTGATTAAATCATCTATTAATAGCCCAATGCTATTCAGGAAAGATTGCTGAAGAGCTATTTATAAGCCAAATCTGTATCTTGAAGTAACATCTGTTTTGGATAGTATAGAAAGTTTTCTGGCCATGACTTTCTGTAGATGTTTGAACTTACATACAAGGATTCTCATTGTATGTGAAACAATGTTCCCAAAAAGGATCATAAAAAGTAAACTAAACAATGTACCGCCATTTGATTTTCCAAAATATTTATATATACGGTGTTCCCATTCTAGTTATTCATGAATTTGGTTTCGGGTTTCCATGAAGTTAAATTATTTCACCAACTGACATACTTGCCCAATGAAATCTAACTTGTATGTTTGAGATATAGCATATTACAGTAATTCGTGAACACCCCAGTTGCAGAAACAAGTATTTTCTTCAATTTCTTAAACAAAAGGAAGGAGAGCAGAAATAAATGCATTTTATAGTATTTCAAACTTTCCAACGTTCTGATCCCAGCAACATAAAACAACAGTTACCTCAGACAAGGATTAGAAATCTTGTCATGAAGGATTTGTCTCAGTTAAATTTTGCTTTGACTTGAAATGTAGGTCGACACCTGGAATTTAAGTTGCAATTTGTTTTTTTTGATGTGATCGTTAAATTGAAGAAAAAACTGCATCAAAAGGATCATCAGACCTGAGTAATTCTTTGCAGTTTTTCAATGTCTTAATAAATATACTATCAATAATACATCTGTAAAAAAATCATGATAAATCTTCCAGGAGTCGTTTCAGTTTTCATAAATCAAATATGACATTGTCTGAACTGGCCCTTTCTTACATATTATTAGTACAGTTTAAAAATTAATTGGCAAACGTTATTTTATTTTATTTTATTTTATTTATTTAGACAGCTATGATCTATTTGTAGGATACATCCAGGTTATATAGTAAATAATACTTTAGAGAGCCAGAGTTTTGTATGGTAAAGTCCACAAAGAAACTAAAAGTCTCCAGATTAAGATGGCGAAGTTGAACCTTACAATAGCTCCTATGAGATTAAACTTCAATTTTATATTATTACTATTCTGACTAATTATGAGTAAAAATACATACACATGACATTCCTTATAGATTTAGAATATTGTCAATATATATCTTGGAGTTAGATAGTTTCCTTTTTTTTCCAAGTTGATTTTTTTTGTAAAAAATAATAATAAAATTGTTCTTTATATTCACATAGTGATAAATGCAAGACTGTATGTGAGTATTGAGTTTATCTGTAATTTTCTCTTGCCTCACAATCAGGAGGTTGTGAGTTCGATCCTAGGTAGAGGCGGATGTAGGGTCTCCTGCTTGGGCAGGGGGGTTGGACTGGATGACCTACAAGGTCCCTTCCAACTCTGTTAATCTGTATGTACATTCTCACCTAAATTAAAAACTGGAACCCGTTTGAATCTCTTTATTTGCTGTCAAAATCCAATATACTTGGTTCAGTAGTCATTTTAACTTTTTTTTTACAATTTTTCCCCCCAAGGAGTTCATCTTTGATTTTTCCTTTTCAAAATCCTTTGTTGAGCAAACTCCTTAATTAATGGAATATGGAAACCATTTTAGTTACAGTATTGAAGCAAGGCTACTGAAATCTAAACAGTCTTAAGAAAACAGTGAAACTACTTACTCAATTGCTTCAGAGATAGGTTCTCATTTAGGTGAGCATTGAGCATTGCAGCGTTTACAGTAAGAGATAAATTTTAAGATCAGCATTCAGGTTACATTAGGCAACAGGGAAGCAACTGGCAGACAAGCGCACACACACACACACACACACACACACACACACACACACACACACACACACAGTACCCATAACATAAGGTACATGCATAATGCTTCCTAAGAAGTGCAAAGTACGTTAGAGCTGCTTCTGTTAATTTATTGGCACTTTGCACCTTATATATTCCTTTTGTTGAAGTCAGCTTGGAAGAAGGTTTTCCATTTGGTCTTTCAAGCTGTTTTGCAAAAGAAAATGGAATTGCTTAAAGTTCCCTCACCTCTTGCTGTCTGCAGCCTCAATTCAGAGAAATACACTAAGCTGGGTTTTAATAGGTTTTTTAGTTTTCTTTTCTGCTTTTGGAAACAGGATATGGCAAATTGCTTTTGAAGACTCCAATAGTTTTCAGAAAGTTATGAATGCGGCATTTGGGGGTTTGGGGAGGAGGAGATACTGGTCTCTTCATTAGGAAAGTTTTCTCAGAATTCAACTATTGGTATTAATACAGTATTATCTCATTTTGCTGCTGCAGTTAGTGAAATGTTTTTGGTTTGGTTATTATGTTAATACTTGGTTGCTTAAACAGATTGCAAAAACTTAATGTTGAAGAAGTAAGACTGTTAAAATGCATAATAGTATTATGCTCATCGTATAGGAAAGGTGAGTAAAAAAAGAATAATTTAGACATGAGGAGCAGAAGGTTTTGTTCTGTGCATAAATATAGCTCTCATAGGGTTAAATTTAAGTGTTATCATTTAGATTGTACCAGAATGAGCACTGAACAGGCTGAGGGGGTTCTTTTGCATACTTTTTCCTTTGCATATATTCTACTAAGGATTCGTATTTGCAGGATAGGGATTTTTCTAGAGGTTTTTAACTGAAAAGCTGCTTCACATTGTATACTTCTTTTTCTAAATGGAACTTGGCAGCAATTTTAGGGCCTTAAACCCTTTGAGGTTGGGTATGTTAGGCTCTGTTCAGCACAAACAAATGGAAATTTTAAATGCGTCCCCAGGGAGTAGGGCGGCATATAAGAATCGCTAAATAAAATAAATAAATAAAATAAAATGCATATATAACCAGTATGTTACAGTGTAAATTTTTTAAAATATTATATGCAAGTTGAAATATACATTGTTCCTTTGACAAAATTGTACGTAGTTGGGAGTGAGAACTTATGAAGACTCTCATGTAAGTTTGACTGTGAAGGAAGCTTAAATCTACAATTTTTAGAAATTAAAATATCCATGTAAGGACCTAAAGGATTCCTGTAGGCTGATGGAGAGATTTGTATAGAACACCTGCATTCATTCCTTTCTGGTATTTTCAAGGAGACTTCCTTCCTTCCTTCCTTCCTTCCTTCCTTCCTTCCTTCCTTCCTTCCTTCCTTCCTTCCTTCCTTCCTTCCTTCCTTCCTTCCTTCCTTCCTGTAGTTTCATTTCATCTGCAACCCTAATTATTTTTTAAGTTATTGCTTTCTTTCAAGTTATTATTTCACTGCTGTAGCTGGAAGAACATATATAGGAGTTATGAACCTAATTTTATAGCTATTTCAATTGTAAAGATAACTGAATCTGGACTATTTAATCAATTTGTATAGTGGTTTAATTACAGCCATCTTGACTCGAGATTATTTAGGATGACTAACTTGAAAATTATACCAATTTAGTTGTATTAATGAGTCTAGTGGTTAAATTTTAGATGATAGATAGTAGGTAGGTAGGTAGGTAGGTAGGTGATAGATGATAGATAGATAGATAGATAGATAGATAGATAGATAGATAGATAGATAGATAGATAGATAGATAGATAGATAGATAGATAGATAGATATGCATTTGAAAGTGGTTTTTAATTGTATTTTTTAATTGATTGATCAAAGAAAACTTGGATTAAAAATAGAATGTTTCTCCGATATTATGAATGAATTGAACTTTTAATATAGCATTCAATTATGAAAATGAGTTTCTGTGATGTGTAACACATCAAAGGTTTTAGGAGCGATACTAGCAAATGTTGTTTTCATGCACTTCCTGTTTTTGTGCTCTGATGACCACAAGAGATTTAAAAAATCCTTCTGTTTCTGCTTTTTGAATGATCACAGTACGGAATGATGACTGAACCCTAAATCATCATCACTGTTAACAACGGTTCATTGAAACATGACAGATTTACAACCCATGGTTAGATACTGGTTTGTCGCAGTTAATTGGTGTGCTGGTTTTGATTGAAACAAGGGAAAGGCAGAGATGGGAGACTCACTGACTTAATTTTCATCTTGCTAAGCAAGGATGATGGTGGGGGAGGGGTGGATGTTCAAATATATAAATATATTTGGTTCCACAAGGAGGAGTGTAAATCCTTCCATTCCCCACCGTCCAGCCAGAGCTGAAGAAGCTTCTTGGATGAGAAGCGAAACGTCTTCAAAGAAAAACCAGAAAGTCCAGTTGCCTCTTGAAAAAAACACCTTGGGGTCAAATCAGGTATTAAAGCTATTTGAATTTGCTGGTAGGATATGCAGGGACAATGTAAAATTAATATCCCTTTTTAAGAATTCCACATCATACTTTTATTTTATTTTTTTCTATGCAAAATGACAGCATTTTCTGTAAAATGGGTTCTCCGTGGAAAGGAGTTGTTCGATTGCAGACAAGCAGAAATGCAATCCTGTCACTGAAACCTAGAAGAAGAACTCGGGCTGTGTGTGTGTGTGTGTGTGTGTGTGTGTGTGTGTGTTTCATACACCCTCCCCCATAGGGAAGAAATTGCACTGTTCCGAGTCTCGAATTGACACTGTTTGCCACAGACTGCAAGAGGGGGAAGGGAAGGAAAGGGGGGGAATTTTTAAAGCAAAGAATGTAAACGCCTAACTGCGGCTTTTATGTGAATAATGGAGCCTTCGTGTTTTTATAACCCTACTATAAACCCGATCCTGCATTAAAAAGCAATCAGGGTTCTTTCTCCGTCCAGCTCTGACTATCTTTGTGTACGAGTGGAGAGATGCATTGTACCTTTCCAACTGCCGGAGCCTATTTTTATTTGTCAAGCTGGGACTCGCCTGGCCCCTTTCCAGATGTGCCTCACAAGATTTGGTGCTGATGATCTATTTATAGAACTGTGGTTCCATTGTCATGGCAACCGTGCTAGAGGCCAAGGCGGCTGGGAGCTATTTCTGGACTTGTGCTGTAATGTAAAACTGATTGGGAAAGTTGGTGCATCTTCTAAGCCAGACTAACTTTAGACAGGCTGAAAGAGAAAAAAGAAAGATATCTCTCATGTCTTTAAATAGACTTTCCTTTTCTCTTGTTGCCTCCTTCTTCTGTCTGCTGCTTCGCTGGCTGGCTTGCTCCTTGATTTGCTTTTCTGGTTTGCACCCCAAATGTATTTAAAAGCGCAGGTTGAATTATTTTCCCAGTGCGTCCATTGAATCTTGAATTTTTAAGGAAAGAGTAATTATGCAAAACCTGGTGTTCTTGTTGAAGGATTCCTCCCACACCCCCAGTCTTATTTCTTATTTCTTTCGCCCCCCCACCCCAATCCTGACCTCGGTCCCCAACCCTACATTTTATGATAAGAGGGCCAACATCACATTCCGTAGCTTGGTTTTTTTCTCTCTCTAATGTGTACTTGATGCATTCCCTAAGGAACTGCAAAACAATAAAGAAAAATTGGTTTCCAATAAATAGAAAAATCATACTTTACTGTTGTCTTGCTATTTGCTTGAAATTTTGAGCAGTAGTGCCTCTCTGCCTCCAAGTGGTTGGAATGCTATCCTGTGACCCTGTAATTAAAGCCAATTTATTTGTGAAAGCTGCTTTTAAAAAAAAACATTGCACCCACTTTCCCCCTATTCTTCCATGACCAACACATCTATTTCATCTACATAATGATACAATTTGGATCTACTACATTTTTAGGCAGTGTTCAGAATGCGCTTTAGATTTTACGCCCAAGCTGCAAGTAAATCTGTTTTTAAAATAAAATATAAAACAACTAGATTTTTAATCGAAGAATGTTTTAATACTGCCCTGGTGAGTTTGAGAATTGGTGTGTAACGTTCTCCTTCCATGTGCCAGTTTATTAAGAAGCAGAAGAAAGTGATTCATCTCCAAACTCTAAATATAGAGGATAATTTTAGCTAGTTACAATGATTTACTATAAACTTCATTTGTGGTTTTTTTAAGAGTTGGGCAGCTATTTCAGTTTAACAGTGTATTCCCATCTTTCTAAATATTTTAAACTGTGTGACTATTTTGTGAGAGTGCGGGTGTCACCCAGTGTGTGTCTAGGACACTTGAGTCGGGAAATCTCCTGTTCAAATAATCACCTCCAGCTCAAAATATGTGGCCGATCATTCTGCACTCAGCGTTAGCTTTCCTGCCTGCCGGCACATGGCATTATAAAATAAATGCATACCCTTACCTCACAGGGCTGTGCATGGGTTGTTGAGATAATAGATTATGTGCTTGGAACAGGAGGTCAAAAAGCAAAGCTGCAGCCAGTTGATTCGTAGTCATTTGGTTTCATTTTAAGAATTTGAGATTTGCTACGGGCGAGGCAAATGCTTTTGGATGTATGCACGTTATGTTCGTGCTACATCCAATTTACATTTTAAAATCTTTTAATCTTTTCACAGCTTTTCCTTCTTACTGAGGCGAAACAAGCTTATTTTAAGTACGTTTAGACTAAGGTTTTTAGAGGGGTTGGTTGCTGTGTTGCTTTTTTTAAAGTTAGCTCTTCTGTCTTGTTATTTATTTTTATTTTAGGTTGGTGGGTTTTTTAAAATCCCACCTTAACTGTTTTTTATGAATAACTCAAGGTGGCGAAAGTATTATACTCTTTCCTCCTTTCCTATCTGCCTCACAGGAGCCAACTCTGTGAGGTGAATTGGGCTGAGAGATAGGCTGAGACTGGCCCCAGATTAAACTTTGTTCACGCGCATTCTGCGACAGTTAAAAATCAGTATGTCTAGATATTGGGATTTGAAAAGAAGAAACTTGAGAAGAAATGTTAAATGTTACGTTTTTGTGGACTTGGTGACACCTATACTCCACACGTCTAGCTGAAATGGCAAGTTTTGGTGTGCTGACCCTCATCTTCAAAATTGCCTGTTGGATGGGAAAACAAAGAGTATTTACTACAACAATTAGCCACAGAAAATGGCATGTTGTTAAGGATCTGCAAATCAACTGGAGTAAGTTCAAAAACAGTAACCTAGAAAAAAAAATACACAGTAAGATTAAATAGTGGGCATTAAATATCTTTAAACTTGAGAAAAGAAGATTGAGAGATTTGATGGCATTCTTCAAATTCAGAAAAGGGGCATAATTTGAAGAATTGTTCTTTATAATCCCAGAATGCAGGAATTGTAAAATGACTTTAAATTTTAGGAAAACAGCTTTTTGTTTTAGGGGAGAAAAACTTTCCTAACAGAGCAATTGAACAGGAGAACCAGTGTCCTATAACAGCTGGTTGCACTTCCCTTGGAGGAGCTAAGTAGAAGCTGATTTTCTTGTTTCCAAAGGATTTTAGTTTTACTTTCTGACTAATCAGCAGTTGGACTTCCAGCTTTGGATTCCAGGAATTATAATTTTGTTTGCATTCATATGACAAATATCGGCAGTGATTAAACCAGTTTTTTCTCCCTAATCACCGTTATCTGATAAGATACAATACTTATAGTCTTCTGGAGTTTCATACAAATACTGAGAAATGTTAATGAGTCTGTTATTGTTTTGCTAGGGCACAAATATTAAAAATTGAAATGACTTTGTCAAAAGGATTGGCAAATTATCTGGTTGGTTGGTTCTTTTTTCTGAACATGAAAGTACATTCATGTTAAAATGGGACTTGTGTTTCTTATTGGACGTTGGTGAATCTTCCTCCTAGTAATCCAAATATTAATGTTCTGTTTAAAAAAAAATTCTAGTACAGTATATTATTGTTAGGATTCAAAAGTACAACCTGTAAATAAAAACTCTTACTGCAGAAGAAAACCAGTAGATTTTATTGTTTCAAAGCTGGAATGTTGGTAAAGAAATATACAGTAGTTCTATACTCTAAATTGAATATATTTAAAATATTTCCAGGTCTCTTCTAAACTTTATACTTCTTTGGTTTTTTCCATCCAATAAGAAAAGGTGGTCTTTGAAATTGGGGAAGACAAGCCCCTGAAATATAATAGGCCACAAAATTGACTTTGGATGATAATCTGATTGAAAAGTATGAAATATGAAATTTACAAGCTGATTTAATTCCTGGCTGTTGTAACATGACATGCAAAACTGTACCGACATCAAAGCAGTTTATCTAACAACCAAAAGATGCATTGTGCTAATGTAACTCTCCTTCAGCATTATATTCAAAAAGAAAAGTATATATAAAGGATTTTTTTAACACTGTATAATCAAGGTACACATTAACATTTTTCCTTAAATGTTCCCCAAGATAATTTAATAGTATTCAGAGGTCCTAATCATCTTAGAAACTGATTCCAATCTGTAAAAGGATTTTTTAAAGCGGGACACGTGTGTGTGTGCGCACACACACATACTTTCTGCAATTTGAGAGTTGCACTTCAGCACGCTAAGTTGCACCTGGATAGATGTTCTTGGAAACCTTTAGTTCCCTTTTGCCCTTTTCTGCATGGGGATGGGGTGGGGTTCTTCTTTTATCCCACCATTTTCCCCCTCTGTCTCCCCCCCTCCTCCCCAAATTCAGTCTCTATTGTTTAAGCACGGTTTGATATTTACAGCCTGCACTTCCTTCTCCCCCAGATCTTTCTAAAAAGAAAATACAGTATTGTTTGCCAAATAATGGTCTTCCTTGCTAACTATTCACAAGGACAGGCTTTTCTCTGAAAGTTTTACTTTTAAATGCAGGAAGGTTGAAATGCGGGACTTGTTTTTTTTGGGGGGGGGGAGAAGAAGGCATATTTATGGCATTCTGACCTGTTTTACCTAGCGTGCATGTAGCCATGGAAGACCACATTCAACGGCGTGCTCTGCTGCCTGGCCTGAGTAGCTGGTGTTTTTCAAGGAAATCACGAGCCTAAAAATAGTCTGCATAAACAACTGCAGAACAGTTTTGCCTTTTTTTTTTCCTACTTCGCTATTTGGAAATTTCTTGTACGTTCTCTTAACTGTGCCAGTGTGTCCGAACCCATTGGCATGAGTAGCAAAAAAAACAATATTTCTAGAAATAAATATTGAATATGCAATCTTGTGAAAAAGCAGACGAGTAATGATTGTTATGTTTGAATTAGCGAAGCTGAAATGGCACGAGTGAAGCGTAGCCATTCAAAGCCCATAATAATTGCCATATTTTAGCAGAGTTCATTGCTATTTGCCGGTTTTGCTTCTCTACTTAAAAATTATCTACTCCGCTTCCTCAGAAATATTTGTCAATTGATTTGATTGATTGATTGATTGAATCAGAGGTGAGGAACAATGGCCCCTTTATGACTTGTGGACTTCAACTCCCAGAAGTTGAAGTCTACAAGTCATTGAAGGGCCATAGTTCTCCACCCCTGCTCTAAGACAGCATGGCTGGCTGGGGAATTCTGGGAGTTGAAGTCCACAAGTCATGAAAGGCCATCGTTTCTCACCCCTGGATTAAATGATTGATTGGTTGACTATGCCATCAAGTCATTTTCGGCTTCTAGCAACCACATAGATTGATTTTCTCCTTGACAAACTATCCTAACCTGGTCTTCCAATGGTGCACTCATCAGTACTGTACTGTGTCTACCTACCTTGCTGCTGATAGCAATAGCACTTAGACTTATATACCGCTTCACAGTGCTTTACAGCCTTCTCTAAGCGGTTCACAAAGTCAGCATATTGCCCCCTCTTCTCTTTCCTTCCACCTTTCCCAGCATTAGAGCCTTTTCCAGGAGCCTTCATGTAATGTACGATAATTTGAACCTGATCAAGTGAGAATTCTGGGTTGATTCGTTTGATCCACAGTTGCCCAACCCCAACATTCAGAAAGTGTGAGTGTTCTTCCTATCCTGCTTCTTCAAAGCCCAACTTTAACTTCCATAAAGTGTCATAGAAAATACCCTGGTTTGCACTATTCTGATCTTTGTAGGTATAGTCACATGATGACATTTGAGGAGTAGTTTTAATTTGGACTTCGTTTATTCATGTAGTGCCGCCCAGCAATCAATCACCCATTGAAATCCTGTTTCTATGAATTCTAAAGCAAAGTTGCCCTTTTATCAAGTGTGAGTCTGGTTGATTGTAGGGGCATCTGGAGCAACGTGGAAATGGCTTGCTTTCTTCTATTGCCCTCTTCATGAATTCTATTACATCCAAGCATAGAGTTCACCTCTGGCAATTTTTGATGTCCTCTCATCCATTGCACTCACTATCCAGGTCCAACCCTTCTCTGACTTTTCGACATCAGGAAAAGTTGGCTAGGTGCTGCCACCTGCTGTTACATCTAAGCTTTGCTCTTTCTTTCTTTCTTTCTTTCTTTCTTTCTTTCTTTCTCTCTCTCTCTCTCTCTCTCTCTCTCTCTCTCTCTCTCTCTCTCTCTCTCTCTCTCTCTCTCTCTCTCTCTCTCTCTCTCTCTCTCTCTCTTTCCCTCCCTTCCTCATAGATTCTGTCTCTCTCTCACTGTAAATTAACAAGTGGATTGAAACCTATTGGAGAATCAGAAAAAGATATAGTCTCCCTGCTCCCCCAAATTTGGCATGATTTCTAGGACATTCAAATCAGGAATTTCAGGAATAAAGGCGTTGGTACAAGGTGTTGGTGATTTAAAAATTCTTGCTGGTTAACTGATGGGTTTGTAAATATGAGGGAACAGTCATTTAGAAATTCCAGAAATTAAAAGTATTGTTTTGAAGCTAAGGTAGCAACATTAAGAGCCGAGATGGCACAGTGGTTAAATGCAGCACTGCAGGCTACTGCTAGTTCAGCAGTTCAGCTGTTCAAATCTCACCGGCTGAAGGTTGACTCAGCCTTCCATCCTTCTGAGGTCGGTAAAATGAGGACCCAGATTGTTGGGGGCAATATGCTGAACTCTGTAAACCGCTTAGAGAGGACTGTAAAGCACTATGGAGCAGTATATAAGTTTAAGTACTATTGCTATTATACAGGCTGACATATAAGAGGAGGTTTCGCTGAATTCCCTAGGACAGTGATGGCGAACCTATGGCACGGGTGCCACAGGTGGCACGCGGAGCCATATCTGCTGGCACGCGAGCCATTGCCCTAGCTCAGCTGCAGCGCGCATGTGCGTGCCCACCAGCTGATTTTGGTTTGTGCGGAGGCTCTGGGAGGGCGATTTTGGCCTCCAGAGGGCCTCCAGGGTGGCCGGGGGAGCGTTTTTGCCCTCCCAAGCTCCAAGAAAGCCTCCGGAGCCTGGGGAGGGCAAAAAATGGGCCTACTGGGCCCACTGGAAGTCGGGAAATGGGTGAGTGGGGGGGTTGTGCACGCATGTGCAGGGGGGTGGGGTGAGTGGGGGGCTTTGAATTATGGGTGTGGGCACGCACGCACGTGCAATAGCGCACACGCGCACTATTTCGGCACCCGAGGAAAAAAAGGTTCGCCATCACTGCCCTAGGATTTTGTTCTGAAAAAGCAGGCATAATACCATGCAATTTCAATCTGAAATTTTAGAAATAAGCCTAATATGATTCCTATAGTATTATAGTTTAAGTCCATTATTTGTCATTGCATTTATATTTTTGTTAATACTTAAACAAATATAAATTGTTAAGATTTTATAGATCAACAAATTACCCCTATTTTTCTTCTCTTACTGTTTAAGTCCAGATAGATGGATAGAAAGACAAATATGAGATTTATTAGGTCCATACCTTTATGTATAAATACGATAAAAATTAAAGGAAGAAAACAAAGATACATGATAAATCTAAACCAAGAATCAGCAGGCACCTTCACATATTTTTGCACCATGATCCATGTATCAGCATCTTCCAAGATTAAAAATTTGAGGATCTTGAGAGATGCTGGCCATTTAACTATTTTTTTTTACCAGGAGACACCATCTTTCTATAGGTAGTCCTCGACCTATGACCACAATTGAGCCCAACATTCGCTAAGCAATACAGTTAAGTGAGCTTTGCCCCATTTGACAACTTTTCTTGCCACAATGGTTAAGTGAATTGCTGCACTTGTTAAGTTAGTAACAGGCTTGTTACGGTAAGTGAATCTAGCTTCCCCATTGACTTCGTTGTCAGAAGTTTGCAAAAGGTGATCACATGACCCTGGGACACTGCAACCGTCATAAATACATGCCAGTTGCCAAGTGTCCGAATATTGATCATGTGACCATGGGGATGTTGCAGTGGTGAAAATCTGTCATGTCACTTTTTTTCAGTGCTGTTGTAACTTCATACAGTCTCTAAAAGAATGGCTATAAGTAGAGGACTACCTATATATGAATTATTGCCAACCCCAATGTGCTGTTTCCATATTCAGACAATTGCTGTATCTGTTGTGACACATTCTAGATATTATTCAGGCTGTGTACAGTTCCAAAAAGCTACTTGGGAAACTTCATTTTTCCATAGATTCCTCTTATACGTATGCCAATCTCTCGGTCTCTCTCTCGAGCTACTATGTTAAGCTGTCTTTCATCGGTGCCTGAAAGTTCAGGGAGGATTTGTAGCACCCGAGAACTGCACATAAACTAAAAATTCCCTCATTACTCATGTCTTCTGGCTACACATTGAGTCTGATGTGCTGGAGCCAAACCGAATATGGCATGGATCTTCAAAATACATAAAAGGAATCTAAAAACTGTGTAATTACTCTAGGGTTCAATGGGGAAGGGGTGGCGTTGCTGGACTGACCCCCATTAGCTTCCTTCTAATTTATATTTGTATTAATAAATAGGAAGCAGTTACCTCCAGAGAGCTTGCAAGAAAGCAAATCTGGGCAATAAATTTACGGTATTTTGAGGCAATCTGCAGCTCAAAAAAATTAACATGATTAATGAAGAGCTGACAGGATATTTGTTTATAATTGGATGCCACATGAACAAAATATTACTTTATTCTTTTGCTTCAAATTGCTCGCAGTGTAAGTCCTACATATTGTCCATTAGATTACTTATTCTCTCTGTGTAAAGTTGTAAGCATCTCTTCAGTCATTACAGTAGAAACAAGGTAACAAAGCAGACACATGGATACTTGGATTGTAGACACCTAATGATTGGCATAAATAATGGTGATTTATTTGTTGTTGTTCTGCATTTTT
This sequence comes from Diadophis punctatus similis, assembly GCA_023053685.1. Lineage (NCBI taxonomy): Eukaryota > Metazoa > Chordata > Lepidosauria > Squamata > Dipsadidae > Diadophis > Diadophis punctatus. Next base: position 4,689,551 of record JALIGW010000003.1, on the reverse strand, counting down.
GCTACCCTGTATTCTTATGCAAATCCCACCCCTTTAAGCACCCAAGTTTAAAAATCGTTAAAAAAACATGAAGAGATTTTGGGCAAGCTCTTAATAAAATATCTTCTTCTGGAGTGACTCAATATGTAATCAATTGATAGAATGAACCAGGAACACCATCCTTCTGGTGCTTAACTTGAATGTAATTTTGAATTAGTTTAAACAAGCAATTTTATCAGGCTTCCAGTAATCAGAATGAGAGCCAGATCAACGTAGATGTAGTCCTTGACTTACAACCACTTGTTTACCAACGTTTCAAATTTACAATGGCACCAAATCAAAGTGACTGGTCACATAGTCGACATTTGGGTGCTTGGCAACCAGCATGTATTTATGATGGTTGCAGCATCCCAGGGTCATATGATTGGCATTTGAGATATTCCCAGTCTGTGCTTCTGACAGGCAAAGTCAGTGTTGGGGGAAGCCAGATTCACTTAATGCCTGCATGATTCACTTAACAACTGCAGTAACTCATTTAAGAATCATGGCAAAAAAGTTTTTAAAATCAAGCACAATTCACAGCTTGCTTAGCAGTGGAAATCCTGGTCCCAGTTACGTCAAAAGTTGAGGACTACCTGTAGTGATTAAAGGCACAGGGCTATGTTTTCATTGCATTTTGTGCTATGCTATATTGACGTGGTTACAAAAGTAAACTTAATTACTTATTTACAATAATCTAGAAACTGGGGGATTGTGAGTTGTAGTCCTGCCATAGGCTTTTCAGTATGGACTCTTTTTTAAATTACAAAAAATTGTTATGTTCTTGTGCAAATTTATCAGTGAAAATATTTTCTTCCTCTAGTTTCCTAGACAAGATTGACATAGTCAAGCAAAATGAATATACACCGTCTGACCAGGTAAGTAAAATGTCTTTCGAGAAAATGAAGTTACGTTTCTTCAAAATATTTTTGCCTGTAGATTTCTTCTGTTCAAAACCTGAACGTAGCATTGTGTTAGTAGTGTCTGGAACAAAGTAATCAGACCTACCACAATTAACTTGCTTGATCACAAGTATTCACCAGCCTATTCCAAATCCCAATTCAAGTTGCGAGTTTTAAAATTTAAAACTCTAAACAATAGAACTATGCAGCACTTCAGGTTCTGTTCATACAGGAGCATCAGAACTCATGGGAATGTGGATGTGACTTCCCTCTGCAGCTCTTTCAAAGAGCTAAGTTGTTTGTCATCTGTGGCTGCCATTTGATCATTAAAAGGGTGTGGCTATTTTGAAGAATTGGAGGTTGGTGATTGGGGTTGGTTGGTTGGTTTAAGTGCCATCAAATCAGTGTCAGTTCTTGGCAACCACATAGAGAGGTAGACCTTATCAAAGATGATCTGTCCTCAAAGTGGCCCTTAAAGTTTTCCAACAACACATCTGTTTCTATTGTGATTGAGAGTATCCATCTTCTTCCACTAATCTCTTTTTCTGTCTCCTCCCATGTTTTCTAGCAGGTTCCCTATTCATGTCCCTGTGCGTTCTAGAATACATTTTAGAATAAAATCCATAGCTTCACACAGTCCTGAGATTGTGTCTTCTGCATATTCCCTTCATTTTCTGAGCCTCTACTTTGCATTGGAGTATAGAATGCCCTTTTGTGAGATTTTCCAAACTTATTTAGTTGTTTGCCTGAAGTGAGTGGAGTTCTAATTAAAGATGAGAGTATGTAGGGAAAAAGTAGGTAAAAATGACCCCCAAGTCTCTTTCTCCCTAATCAATTATATATTTCTGAATGTTTTCTTTTAAAAAGTACATATTGTGATTAAGATGTGTATGAAATTGAGCTTAAAAATGAAGCTAATAAAGAAAAGAACTAATATGAAATGTATAAAAACTTATCCCAGTACTGTCCCAAAAGTGCTTTTTCAAATGGCAACTGGACTTTGTTTTTTTCTTTGAAGACGTTTCACTTCTTATCTAAGAAGCTTCTTCAATCCTTCAAAAGAAGCTTTTTGGATGAGAAGCAAAACGTCTTCAAGGAAAAGACACAGTCCAGTTGCTGTTTGAAAAAGAACCTTTGGAACAACCATGACCTTGGATGACTGAGAATCTCCATAGACATTTATCCCAGTGCTGTACTGGAAAAATTTCAGTTTTCAGAAGTCCATGAATATGACTATATGATGAAGAATCAGAAAAAACTGGTGTCATTCCTACCGGTAGAACACCATATATATATATAATAGATATCCCAAGTCATAGTGTTATCGCCTCTTGTTGGTAGACCAAAGGCCGAGTGCAGTTATGTCTTCTGTTTTCAACTTTAACTTTTTATCTGCCAGCTTTTTTCTAAGCAAGCAAAAATGAAGAAATGCTATATATTTTTTTCAAATTAGGCTACATTTGAGCCAATTGGGGGGGAGGAATTAAAATCTAATCCATAAATGAATAATCATTATTCAAATATACTTTTCTATTTTATGGGTGAGTGGGGAAACCCTACTGTTAACTTTTTGTAAACAATGCAGATTTTTATCACAGAGGATATTAAAAATTGCTACTACCTATATTTCATTTTTCCAAAACTTCATTTTCTTTTCTTCCACATTTTTCAGAAGTTTTTATCTTTAATTATAATCCACGTCAAAATGAGAGAAGGTTTTAGAAACGTGTCTGTTTTCCATGGTTTCACATTTTCCTTTGTGTCATGGTTTTCTGGGCTTATGGGTTGCTGTTTTTATAAACTGATTGTTTTGTTTCCAAGATGTTAGTATATTTTAAACAGTTTCTTAAGTTTACAAATTTTATTTATTATGGTAAGTGGCTTTGTGTTGCTAGGTAGGACTGGAGTAAATGGAAGAAAAAAATATGAGATTAAAAACCGGAGGTATAAATTTTATATTACTGTACACTTTTTACAAAGAATCTAAAGTTGTTATTTCATTGACCCATTATTCCCTAAGGCTTGTATATTTAAAAAATAGAATGTTCTTTTAAGGGGGAAAAACTCTTTATTATTATTATTTTTTAAGGACCTTCTTAGATGCAGAGTTCTGACATCAGGAATATTTGAAACCAAGTTTCAAGTCGACAAAGTAAATTTCCAGTAAGTATCACTAATAGCGGGTGCTTAAATTGAGACTGGACATTAAACTAACAGTGAGATAGTAAAAATGTGCAAAATATTCCATAATATAGTGATCCAACTTGAGAAAAAGCCAATTCAAGCAGGGTTTTTCCTGTATTTCTGGAAGTAGGCATGGTTTATGGCCAGACAACATTTGGAATAACATAAAGCACTTCAGCATCCAGACAGTCTAATTTGAGAAATACATTAAGACTCTGTCCTACCCCCATCCTCTATGCTTGTATTGACCTATTTTGGAGGGAAACCGAATGTTCCAATAACATGTCTATGAAAATTTAATATAACTATATCCATGTTGTGGTAATTAAAAGTGTTGTTCAGTTCTGTCCTATTTCATTTTTATAGTCATCTAAGTTAGATTTGAGAGCCAATTTGGTATAGTGGTTAATGTTTCAGGCTAGAAACCAGGAGACTGAGTTCTAGTCCTGTCTTGGGTACAAAGCTACTTGGTGACTTTGGGCCAGTCACTTTCTTTCAGCCCTAGAAATGAGGCAATGGCAAACCACTTCTGAAAAAAATCTTGCCAAAAAAAAACTGCAGAGAATTTTCCAGGCAATCCCCCAAAATTGGACACAATTAAAAAGAAGAAGAAAGTTACCTTAGTTTTAGCTTTTTTTCGTAAGCTATAAAATTTTCAAATAATATAAATTCATAACTACGGCAACTAATAAAAAGTTCACAATCACCCAAACAATGTACTTCAATTTTTAACTTGCAATATTAGTTATTGGAGAAAACACCTTCAGTGAACAAGCTGGAAAGACATTTGAAATATATATTTGAAATATTGTCAGTGCTTGTTTTCCATAATTCTAATAGCATTTTTTTGCAGCCTGCAGCTGTTAGTGGGGTGAGGGTGGGGAGGGGTCTTTAATAATCCTGCTTCCCTGGTTCTGAATCCCTCCCATTTTTTTCTTTTCAGTATGTTTGATGTTGGTGGGCAAAGAGATGAACGTCGAAAATGGATCCAGTGTTTCAATGGTAATATTTGGGAATCTGTTAAACCTGTGATAGACTATGAACATTTTCCACGTGATATAAACTGTATATTATATTAATGTGGAAGTCCAGCTTTCCAATTACCTGAATACCAAATATATATTATTTGGCATTTTGAGGTTGTCTCCATACCAGCTCAGCTCTTTAACTCACTTCATGCTTGTTTTCAGCATGTAGCTTTCTTTATAAGTTTTGTTTAGCTTCCATCACTTGTGATTAAATTACAAAAGAGTGAATATTCCTCCCCCTCCCTCTCACACACATACACACACACACACACACACACACACACACACAGAGAGAGAGAGAGAGAGAGAGAGAGAGAGAGAGAGAGAGAGAGAGAGAGAGAGAGAGAGAGAGAGAGAGAGAAAACTGCATGTTTTATTAATTTCTATAGACCAGAGGTCTTCAAACTTGGCAACTTTAAGACTTGTGGACTTCAACTCCCAGAATTCTCCAGCCAGCATAGTCCACAAGTCTTAAAGTTGCCAAGTTTGAGGACCCCTGCTATAGTCCTACAGTATGTATCCTACAAAATATCTTCTTTTCCTCCAATCACATTAGAGCTGCATCTTAGCTGATTTTTACTTCCTCCCTCCCTCAATATCTTACTTATTTTTCTTCTTTTGAACTTATTCTTCTCTAAGTGATTTGCTCCCATTTGAACTGTTCGTCTTTTCCCTAAGCTTTTCCATTTTTGCTTTTTTTTATCTTTTTTTCTTTATGGAGCCGAATTAAAGAAAAATAAATTCAAAGCCAAAGAGTATTGATTAAGGATGTTTTCCTTTGCTTTTGTTTTTTTTAGATGTAACTGCTATTATATTTGTGGTAGCCAGCAGTAGCTATAACATGGTTATACGAGAAGACAATCAGACCAACCGGCTTCAAGAAGCATTAAACCTCTTCAAAAGTATCTGGAACAACAGGTCTGTCTCTTTAGTTTTGACCAATCATGTCATTCATAATGCTAGCTTATATTTATTTCTGTCTGTATTGTGTAAGACACCGAACCCGCGCTAATATAAATTCTAAGAGAATGTACATTATTTCAGTGAAGTATGTTTTTTAATAAACATTATTTATTTATTAAATTTAGATGCCACCCTTCTCACTATCAAGCAACTCTGAATAATTAATATAATGTCTTAAAGAATTTGCTTTATGTTCCTTTGTACTTTAATTGTTTTATTACCATTTTAACGGTATATGGGTCTGTTTCTCTAGGTGGCTACGGACCATTTCAGTTATTCTTTTCCTGAACAAACAAGATTTGCTAGCAGATAAAGTTTTGGCAGGCAAATCAAAAATTGAAGATTACTTTCCAGAATTTGCTCGTTACACCACCCCAGAAGATGGTAAGAAAGTTGATAGTACACTTTCAAAAATGTTTTTCTCTGTTACTATAAAAGAAAAAAGAGAGAAAGAAAGAAGGGATTGATTTACCCTGTCTAATCTTTATGTGATAACAATTGTGTATAAAAATTGTGATAAACAATGTATAAATGTTATATACAATTGTTATAAACTATGAACAATTGTTTAGGATTTTTTTACTCTTTTTTTTTACTTTTTTTTACTCTTTTTTTACTCTTTTTACTCACTAATTGTTATTATATTATGTTTGATGCAGTTCTCTTTCTCTCAAACTGCTTGCAGTATAAATCAGACAAATGCTTGATCCAGGATGGAGCACTGTCAGTGATAGGCTTCTGTTAAAAATTATTCAGAGTCCATAATTTTCAGGGTAAGCAATGAAGACCCTTCCAAATATCATCAATCAAAGTACTGTAGCCTAAAACCTGGATATTTTTCCTCTCTGAGACAGAGCAGAATATATTAACCAAGAGGATTCCTTCTGTTAACAGAAAACTTCTAAAATTTTTGGAACAGCTTTGTATGAGAAAAAAAAGTCTCCGATCCAGTGAGATCCTTTTCTTTTTGTACTCTTTTTTTCAGTAACATTTTATGGTCCTGTATAGTTTCTAGATTGGTTCACTTTTTGAAGTGATTATTCACTACATCTCTCTTTCTATAATAGAAGACCGGAGATCTCTGCAAGCAGGTCACACACAGTCCCCAACACTTAAAATTGTGGTTCCAGAATATCCCAAATCACAGGTCCAAAATTCAGTGACAAACAGTTACAGCAGAGGTCCCCAACTTTCTGGCTTTGGAGACTGGCAGGAGATGGGGGGCAGAAGGGATGGTTCAGTGCGAGTGGCAGTCAAGCACACGCAGCTCCATTTGCATGAGTACCCGTCATGTGCACACGCCGCTCACGCAAATGGAGCATGCATGCGCCTGCCTGCTACTCCCACGAGTGGGGATGCATCCATCCGCTCACCACTTCTGCAGCCGGGTTCCAAACAACTCAATGCCCAGTGGTGGGCCACAGCCCAGGGAATTGGGGAGCCCTGAGTTAAGGCATCTACTAATTTTCAGGCCTGTCCTGACCGATGGTTCACCTTACATCTCCTTAAGATCAAAAAAATAAATAGTGTAAAATAATATATTTATTGTTGTTTGAATTTCAGTTCTTTATCTGAAACATTTTAATTGATTTTAAGTGAATATGAGTCTGAGATTTATTTATTTATTTATATTTTATTTATTTATTTAAAGAATGTATACGGCTGCCCACTCGCTTTCAGTGACACTAGGTGGCTTTCCAAAAAATAAAATCCCAATATGCAAAGAGTAAAAACAATAACCACCTACCCTTTATGCTTGTTGGTGTTTTGTTAAAGCCATTTGAGTGCAACAATAATAATGAAAATGCAGCTTCCAGCTGATCCACTCCTCTAATGGGCAGCCCTTCGTACAATGTGAGTCTATATTTAAAGAGGTATTTTGCAATGCTTATGCTTTTTGGCACTAAAATATTTTCTTTAATCCCTCCTGTGAATCCAAATAAAAGTAATTCCTATTGCAAGATAACCTTTTTTTGTTGTTCTTTACTTTTTTAAAAAAATGACCAGCAACACCAGAACCTGGCGAGGATCCTAGAGTTACAAGGGCCAAGTATTTTATTAGAGATGAATTTCTTGTAAGTAGGCTCTCTTTACTGTTCCTGTTTTTATCAGACATGACCTTGCTTCTGCTTGCTTTTACAATTAGCTACATTTAGAGCTATTTAACTTTTTTGTTTGAGAAGCGTCTCAGTAACTGCGCAAAGCAGAATTGCCATTTGAGAGATATTGATGGACATTTCTGAGATGTGATTTTGAGTGACCTAGTCTTTTAACTTGGAGCATCAAAGGCAGTCCTCACTTACCAACCATGATTGGGAGCAACAACTCCAGGGCTAAGTATTGTGGTTGATAAACAAAAAATAATAATCATGTGACAGTTCCAAACGTATGACATCACTGTGCTTCCATCATTAAGTGAATCCCTGCATTTATTAAGCGAGGCATCGTGTGACTACAACTTGTGATTTCATTTAGAGAATACAGAATAACTGTGTTGGAAAGGACCTTGGAGGTCTTCTAGTCCAACCCCTTGTTATGGCAGGAAAAACTATATACCATTTCAGACAACTGGTGGTCCAATCTCTTCATAAAAACTTCAGCGTTCTCCCTTGATTCTGCTTGTTGGAGACCAGTTGTGAAACTTGCAAATGGTGATCACATGACCATGGGATGCTGCGATGGCCGTAAATGTGAGGACTGGTCACAAAGCTGTTTGTTTTCCAACCACTGTGGCTTCAAACAGTTGCTAAACAAGGCAATTGGTAAGCGAGGACACCCTGTACAAAGAGTCTGTGACTCACCACAATTGAGCCCAAAATTTCTATTGTTAAGCGAGACAGCTGTTAAGTGAGATTTTACAACTCTTCTTGCCACAATTGTTAAGTTAATCATGGTGGTTATTATGTTAGTAACACGGTTGTTAAGTGAATCGGGCTTCCCCATTTGCTTTGCTTGTCAGAAGGTCTCAAAGGGGGATCACATGACCCTGGGACACTGCAGTGGTCATAAATATGAGTCAGTTGCCAAGCATCTGAATTTTGATCACATGACTACGGGGATGCTCCAACAGTCATAAGTCTGAAAAACGATCATAAGTCACTTTTTTTTCCAGTGCCGTTGTAACTTCAGATGGTCACTAAATGAACTGTTGTAAGTCCAGGACTTCCTATACAGCCCCTTTGACTTTGGTTGTTCCATCACAGTTCATGGAATTTAGTAGTACTTCATTAGCATTGAACCACCACCTTAACAATACTGTTTTTAATCATTTTTTTAATCGTACCATGTTTTCCCGAAAATAAGACCCTGTCTTATATTTCTTTGAACCCTGAAATAAGCGCTTGGCCTTATTGCCATGCACTCAAAAGCCCGATCGGGCTTATTATCAGGGGATGTCTTATTTTGGGGGAAACAGGGTAGATTCAGAAGAGTATGGATTTGAACAAGTGTAATTTGTATCTACCTAGTTAGCAGCATTTAGCCCACAAAACTGCATATTTTTAAACCGAATTCTCCATCCAATTTCCTGGCAGATTTTTCCAGAGGATTTGTATTCAATCTGTATTTGTCCGGGCATATCAGATTCTTAGAACTTAGGGGAAAGGAGTCTAGAGAAGGTGGTGGGAAGAATGGATGATATGCTAGAAAAACTGACGCGCCTTTTCTGTCCGCTGCTCTTCCAGAGAATCAGCACAGCCAGTGGAGATGGACGGCATTACTGCTACCCTCACTTCACCTGCGCCGTAGATACAGAAAACATTCGGAGGGTTTTCAATGACTGTCGGGACATTATTCAAAGGATGCATCTTCGCCAATATGAGTTGTTGTGATGGAGCGCACTTTTTCCTCTGTTTTGGACTCCTTGTTCCTTACTAAAAAGAAAAAAAAAACCTGGCCCACATAAGGTGGAAGAGAACTGTTGCAGACTGTCTCTCTCTCTCTCTGATTTGCATCCCTCAGTCTTTTTTCCTTGCTGGACAAAGATCAGCATTTCTGTCTCGTTTCACTCCCTTGGAACGGTCGGAAATAGTCCCCGGAAATAAAGGCTATTTCTGGGGGTCAGGGTGAGGTTTTCTCTTTAACACAGCCCTTAAACGAAACAAAACCCAAACAATGCAAAACAAAAGAATTAACGGCCGAAGGGTGAAGCGCCTGAGAGGATTTGGGATTTCAATTAAATATTTAAAAGCAGACAAAACAAAACAAAAAAAAGAGGAGGGAGAACTTTAGATAATCATTACTGTTGTGGGCATGATCATTTATCCCATGATTTCAACTCTGTATCCATTCACTGCGTCCAACTAAGGTGCCAAGTTCTAAGGGCAGCCGCTTCGGTTTGGGTTTTTTGCCTCTGAATGTGACTTTGAGTGGAAATACTGACATTTCTACGGCAAACCTAGACAGTAGAAAACCAACTGCTACCTTCAGAAAAGTGTTGCTGAACCGTGATGGTCCTGACTATCAGGGATGGTGCAAAATGAACTGCATTATAGCCTGTGATTGCAGAAAGATTTAACCACACACTGTTTTCAGTTTGTCCACTGTCGATCCTATCTTTTTATTATTTTTTATATATATATATATATATATATATATATATATATATATATATATATATATATATATATATATATATATATATATATATATATATATATATATATATATATATATATATATATATATATATACTTTTCCTGTTCCCCTGTCTTTTCCCTTCTTCCATTTCCTCCATGCCTTCTTTTTTTCCACCCCCCTAGTTTTTATTTTACTGCTGGATTATTATTCTTGTACAGACTGTAAAATGTATTATTTTGTACAACTTTATTGAAAAAAAAAATAACTTGTAGAAGATCTTTGTGCCTTGATTATGGCTGTACCTGTGCAATGAGCTAAGATGTAAGTATGTTTGATTGCGCTGTACAGCTTTGTCAAACCTTTCAGCAGCATTCGCTCAAGGTAGGGAAAAATTTATCTGTAGTTTAGGGATTTTTTTTTTCCTGGTTTATAAAAGGAGGGGGAGGGGAAATACTGTTTAGTATATTAAAAAAAAGTACAAATCATACAAACTTAACCACTTTAAAAGTGAGTTCTACAACAAGCGAGCAGATGCTTTTTAATTTTTAGCTTTAATTCATTTAAATCTCTATCCAAATGCAAAACATGACTTGTTTCTACATAAACCAAATTTTGCTACAAATTATCAATGTTAGTCTTTGTCATTCATAGTATTTTTTTTTTGTGCAAAAAAGATAAAAACAGAACAAAAAAATTATTAATATTATAGGCACTGCACAGGCCTAGAGGCTGTCTTCATGCTGGGTCTAAGACTTTTCCACCCAACGCTAACTCCTCTAACAGGCATAATGATAAAATGTACCTTGCCCCTAGATCTGGTCACTGAATTTCAATTTCAAATGACATTTTACTTCTCTTTTAATAAAGAGATAACTTAAAACATTGTTTTATATATTAACTATATAAGTAGCTTAAAGTGGAGACGTGTGGATTTTTTTTTCTTAAACTTGAATAATTTATGCAAATTATATGCTTAGGACAACATGTGGTACAGTTTTAAAAAAAGCAAAAATCACTGTAGCAATAAGACAGCATGTAATTTTAGTAACTATTACACTGCTTTATATTTTATACCTAGGTGTTTCATGTCTTTGTGAGCATATTACTTTTTCATGTGTCTAAACCTACCTGTACAAATTTGTACAAAGTCTAAAATTACAGCTATAATAACACGTCTAGAACAGTGTTAGCCTACTTTCCTCAAGCCCACTTTTTGGCCCCTGAAGTAGGGGAACATGGGTCTTAATACAGCGATTATTTTTTTTAATTGCCTTTTACACACATGCTTCTATTTTCGCAGGGCATCACTTAAGCTTCCCTATTAGGAAGGCATCCCTTTCAGATACTGTCTTGTGTCCCAAATTTCTGCTGGTGGCAGGAGTCTTTGTGATATCCAAGGACTCTATGTATTCCAGGTTTTTCACACGGGCAATTGGAGAAAATTGAGAAAACGCACTTTCCTATCGATTTTCACTTTCAATAGACATGAAATGGTGATGATCATTCAGTTTTTAGTTGATTGGTGCCATTAGCCAATACGAGGATATATTTCTCCCCGGTAGAATAGGAAAAATTGCAATGTCTTTTACAGAATCCTTCTTGGTATTGGCTCTCCCTGCATAAATTTGGGGTAACGGGCAATCAAGGGGAAGGAGCACATCGTTTCCGATTTTTCCTTTCTGGTTTCTGCTACTGCAGAATCCAAGATCAATAAGCCACATCAGATTTTAAGAGACAGCGTTTGTCTCCTCAGGTATAGGAGCTGAAGCTGTTGAACAGTTGGCAACAGTTGACTGTGTATCTGCCACAGGATCATTGCATCTCAGCCTATGTCTGCTATTAAATGGATTTAAAAGATCAGATTGTAATTGTAAAACATTTTGAAGAGGTACTGCCTTGTGAGCATTTGGAATCAGTGGCAAAGTCAGACCCACAAATTTATTTTTAGTTGGTGCCTGCTGGGGTTTCGGGGGGAAAGACAGAAAACCTATACACCAGTGTTTCTCAACTGTCGAGACAACTTTAAGCTGTGCCGACTTCAACTTCCAGAATTCTGGAAGTTAAAGTCCGCACAGCTTAAAGTTGCCAAAGTTGAGAAACGCTAGTATGTATACACATGTATATGTATGTAAATGCACTCTCAGACACATATACACAGACTATGAAATGTGAGCCTTAATTTTTTTTTTAACAAAAGCCAAAACTTGTTAAGTTTAGTGCCAAAATTATTTTATTAATCTCTAAATCCAAGGGAAGGGAAGAAGAGGAATAATAATTAAATGAAGTGTTTACAAGGAATGTAATGTGTGATCTAGGAAAAACAAAATATTGCCTCATCTTTAAAAGTAAGGACACTTTGGGTGAATAGATAAAAGTTTATGTAATAAAGTATATCTGCGCGTGTGCATATGCACACTTAACACACATCCCATTAAAATATACTTCCTATGGAGCTTTATATGAATGGAAACATTTGACAGATTAAAAAAAGTTGGGTTGGAGGGAGCAGTTTGGTTTGCACATGTCTAGAAAGAAAGCAAGTGTGTGTGTGTGTCTTTCTGCCTCTGTTAGCACGTCTCTGAGTTTGTGCAATTTGCTGGCCTGGTAACCGCAAGTCTTATTTTTAACATTTTTCTTGTTTTGTTTTTCTTTTCAATACAAAAATCCCATAAAGTGCTTGCTATTTAGTTCTGTGTTTTCTTCTGTCTCTAATTTAATTGCCTTAACTTTGGAGTTAGTTGAACTATTTCCATCTAATCTTCATCTTTTCCTTCAATTTCAATTTCCTATTTATTTATTTGAACTTTTGGTTCAGGTAAATTACCATGACCGGGGAGAAAACTTGTTTTCACAGATCCAGGAATTTCTGGTTTTTAATAGCCAAGGTATTTTCTAAGTATTTGTCCCCATCCTAAAATGCACGATGCCCTATACCACTATCTAGTAAAACTGAAGTGGATTTTTAGGGTTAAATGCATCATCATATAACTATCACGGTGTGACTTTATTACCAATAACAGTGCTATTATGAAAATATTTCTTCCCAGCTACATTACTGCAATGATTCCAACATACGTAGGATCCCCTGGTTTTAATTTTTTTCCTCCAGCTCTTTGGATGAATTTAGGCTGCTGCTGTTTCATGTTTTACAAGTGTGTAAATCAAGTGAATTTAAAACATAACATGCCATGCTAGTCCCCTACAACATTGACTGACTATTTGACATATTTTGTACAAAAATAATAATAAATTGTAGAGATATTTTCAAAACGGATCTTTGTAACAAATGGATGTTAAAATACTGCACACTTCCAAGAGTGGAATGTACTATTTCTCGAGTTCTTTTTATACTAAGATAAATATCTTGGGAATGAAAGAAACGTGAATGCAAAACTTTGTAGAAGCCACCCAATTAATAATGAATAAGCAAGAATCATACAGGTAGTCCTCAACTTATAACAGTTTGTTTAGTGACTGCTCAAATTGCAATGGCTCTGAAAAAAGTGACCTTTTTCACACAATTTTATTTTATTTTATTAGTGACATTTATATACCGCCTCACAGTGCAAGCACTCTCTAAGCGGTTTACACCAGTAAGCAATGTATATTTACATTGCCCCCAACAATCTGGGTCCTCATTTTACCTACCTTGGAAGGATGGAAGGCTGAGTCAACCTTGAGCTGGTGAGATTTGAACCGCTGACCTGTGGATCAGTCAGCTAAAGTGGCTTGCAGTACCCCACTCTAACCGCTGCGCCACCTCGGCTCCTTTTAATAACAATAGTTGCAGCATTCCCTGGCCGTGTGATCAAAATTCAGACTCCTGGCAACCAACTCATATTTATGACGGTTGCAGGGTTCCAGGATCATGTGATCATTTTTTGTAACCACCTGACAAGCAAAGTCAATAAGGAAGCCAGATTCACTTTACAACCGTGTTACTTAAACATAACAACTGCAATGAGCCACTTAACTGTGGCACGGAAAGTTGTATAAAGGGGGCAAAACTCAACAAATGTTTCACTTAGCAACAGAAATGTTGGGCTCCACCGTGGTCATAAATCAAGGACTATTTATACCCGGTAATAACCCTTTATGATTCTCATCTCCAACACATTTTGCTATTCTGTCTCACTAGAATAAATTCGCATGTATTTTGGAATGGCTTAAGACCAGATTGTGGAGAAATGGCTCCTACCTCTAAGATTCATTAGAACTCACTGTTCTCTCTGGAGCAGTTCAAAAGATGCTACCCACTCAATTATTCTGCCTATTTCATATTATTGTACCCAATTAGACTATGGAAAACCTATCGCAACATAATCCTCAATGAAGTCTTAAAATTATTTAATACCCATATTGTGCAAAGCTTATTGACGTTTATAATGCAGTCAAATAAATAAAAAATGTGCATTATCCCACCAATTAAACATGCAGTCATGGTATTACAATAAATTCCCCCAACCATTTTCAATCATTTTCTTGAGAGTTCAAGTAAAGATGGGAATAGTTCCTTAGACCAGTGTTTCCCAACCTTGGCAACTTGAAGATGTCTGGACTTCAACTCCCAGAATTCCCCAGCCAGCGAATGCTGGCTGGGGAATTCTGGGAGTTGAAGTCCAGACATCTTCAAGTTGCCAAGGTTGGGAAACACTGCCTTAGACCAGCATGGATTAGATCTTGTTCTGTTTGCTGTAAAAATGCACAGAGTGAATGAAGCAAGAAATAGACTGGATAGAACCTTGATTATTGTTTCAAAGATAATCACCATGGAGTTACATACCATCAAAGCAATTGTGTGTATCTGCGTGAACTCTGTGAACCTGACGTGTATGGCTTCAAAAACATTTTCCTTGCCAATCTCAAGTAGATAATGCACGATAATGTTTATTGCAAGCGGAGTGATCTTGCTGTATAAATATGCAGTTTCTGAAGATTTTAGGGTATCTGGTGTTTCAGATAACTCGTATTGGAATCCAAGAACGAAAATTGGATTCTCACTATTAGTAACATATCTTTCTGTTCCTTGGTAGTTCCAAAGAATTTTAAAAAAAATAATCAAGAAAAAATAAACAAGTGAAGCAACTAATTTGGTTAATAGCCTTCAGAGATCATTAGTCTGATACTCAAAGCATTCCAAAGTTGGTGTCTCACAAATCTCTTTAGACAACCAGTTTGTTAATGGGACATCATCATTGAATAGAACAGTGTTTCTCAAACCTTGGTAGCTTGGAGATGGGTGGACTTCAATTCCCCAAGCTGGCTGGGGAATTCTGGGAGTTGAAGTCCAAAAGTCTTAAAGTGACCGAGTTTGGAGATCCCTGGTTTAGACAAAGAGTTTAAAATCAAGGTGCCCATCTTTTAGCTAATAGTAATATAAGCAGCTCAGCTTTTTATCCAGGTGTTTAAGAAGAGGCAAAAACACAAGGAGGAATGTACAGTAGGCGGAAATGGCATGAAGCATTTAGGTCAGACAGTGAATAGGGCCAGACAAGGAATAATGAATGGAAGCTGACCAAGGAGAGATTCAACCTGGAAATGAGGAACTTTCTGACGGTGAGAGCGATCAACCAGTGGAACAGCTTGCCTACGGAGGTTGTGAGAGCCCCAACACTTGCGACCTTCAAGGAGAGACTGGACTGCCATCTGTCTCAAATGGTGTAGGGACTCCTGCTTGAGCGGAGGGTGGGACTGATGACCTACAAGGTGTCTTCCAACTCTAATAATAATCTAATCTAATCTAATCTTCAAGATGCCAAGGTTGAGAAACACTGGAATGGAACAATGTTCTGTTGACTTTTCTTCCCAAGGTAACTTTTGTTTTTGAAAATCTTTTGAGATTCCCATTCTCTTGATTCTTGCCAAACTCATGCATACATTGACCACACACTTCATTTGTTAGAATCCATGCCAGTTAGTACCTTGAAAAAACAGATATTTTGGTGGTCTTATGAGCTAAATACTAGAACCAGATATTTGGTGCTACATTGCTATCTATTTGAATAATGATGGTCTCTGCAATGCATACCAATAACTCCAGCATAATTCTTACCGTTCTGATATTGAGAATTCAGCAATAGACTTTGTTAGCTAAGTGTACAAGTCACAATTCCACAGTGAAAAGCATACCTAGCCGAGAAATAAGCTCTATTATTAATGTACAGAAATGTAAACTAATATTTTAAGGTGGCTTCCATTAAAAAATCTATGTCCCTATGATTGCATATCTATCTACAACCTTCGGCTTGAATTCTGCTGTTTACTACCCTGTCCCAAAAAAATGAGTATTAACTATGCAACAAACCTTGAACTTGGCCCTACAAAAAATATTTCAAGCAATTAGCAAAGATTTAACTGAAAGAATTGAACAGCTATTGATTGAAGCATTTTATCAAATAATACAACAGATAACGTTCAAACTAAGAGCCAGTTTGGTGTACCGGTTAAGGCACTGAGCTGGGCGACCTTGAGCCAGTCACTTTCTCTCAGCCCCAGGAAGGAGGCAACGGCAAGCCACTTCTGAATAACCCTGCCAAGAAAACTACAGTAGTCGGGAGACAACTGACTCATAGGCACACATATGCAATCACACACACACACATGCAAAATGATGCTTCATAATTTCTAACTATCAGGATTGAAGTTAGAAAGATACAGAGAAAAAATGAAATCCATTATAAACATCTAGAGTAAGCTGTTGCAGATAACCCCAAGAAAAGCACAGCTACCTTTCCTCTGCAGTATTAAGGGAAGGATTTAACCCTGGGTGATGCCAACAAATGTAGGTATAGGTCCGTGATGGCGAACCTATGGCACGGGTGCCACAAGTGGCACGCGGAGCCATATTGGTGGGCATGCGAGCTCAGGTCCGGCATGCATGTGTGCACCAGCTGGCTGATTTTCGGGCCTTCTGGGCCCACTGGGAGTTGGGAAACAGGCTGTTTCCAGCCTCCATAGGGGGTGGGGAAGGCCATTTTCGCCCTCCCCAGGCTCCTAGGAAGGCTCTGGAGCCTGGGGAGAGCGAAAAATGGGCGTGCCATTGCATGCTGGGAGCAGGAGGGTCAGGCGCGCATGTGTGGGGGTGCATGGAATTATGGGTATGGGCACGCACACACATGATCCCCCGCATTCCCCCCCCTTTTGGCACGTGAACCAAAAAAGGTTCGCCATCACTGGTATAGGTGGACCCTAGCGTGGTAGATGTGGCTTATTGTCTCCAGATAGCTGCGTTCTCCATTGGAGGTTGAAGCCAGCATTCAGTGAGGGTTGTCCACAGCCAATCACATCAAGGGCTGAGTCTGTCAATCAAAAACTGAGCCTCTGTCCTCCTCCTCCTTGGATATTGGCCCAGTTTAGACTCAGCCCTTCAAAAAGGCTAGACGTGGATTTACACCTCTCTGACTGCTTGCTTCAACTGTAAGTTTAAAAAGAAAAAGAAAAAAAGAAAAGAAAAATGCATGAGGATTGACTTAGTTAAGAAAGGAAAAATAACAACAGTTAGGAAACTGTTTCCTTCTCCCGTCCCCAGGCATTAACAAATCGCCACTTGTGGCTGTTAAACGCCTCGATTCCAGCTGCCCCCCCTCTTCCCCCTCTGCTCATTGTCTGGGGAAAGGGCTTGCAAGCCCTGAGGGGAGCGTTGTTTGCCATCGGCCGGTGCTTGCACTCCGATGAGGCTGGAGGGACACTCCCTTACCAAAGCTCCTAAGGAGCACAGATACAGGGGAGAATTCAAGACTCACAGATTGTATTTCTGGTAAGGCCGATCTTGCGGCCGGCTTCTTTTAGCCTGGAGACTCGGCGGCGCGGCTTTTAAGTTCAGCGCCGGCCGATCTTTTCAAATTTGGCTGTTTTTCCTGCCCTTTCGCCTCCTGAGCCGGTCGCCATCTTGGGAGCGCAGCGCCATCTAGCGGCGCACGCAACTCGCTATTTTTAGCTGATTCACGATGCCTGAGGCTGGGAAGGCTCCGGCGAAGCCGAAGAGGCCAGCAAGAACGCAGAAAGGGCCCGATTCTGGGGAGGAGATTACTCCTGCCCCGATAGAAGCCAAGCAGCCTAAATCGACCCAAGGGTCTAAGGCTGCAGAACGCGACGAGAGGAGGCGTGATCGGGCGCTACAGCGCATAGTGGACAGGGCGGATCAGCAAGAGGAGGCCATGGCACCTCCAAAACACCAGGTAGTGATCCAGGCCCAGGTCCACAATCTGGATGCCCCAGCTCCTACGCTCTTAGACCCCAATGTCTGGGGGGAAGGAGGCCTGGTCTCCTCTGCCCAGGGAAATCCCCAGGAGATTGCTACTGCATTTGGACCAGATATCCCTGTGGCCTCTGCTCCCACCATAGACTGGACACAGGCGGCTAGGCCCCCTGCTAGTGTGGCCTCCAGCTCCCTGACTTCTCAGGCAGGCCCTTCACATCAGCCTGATCAGCCAAGCTGGCAGATGGTCATGGCAGCAACAGTGCAACAGTGCCTAGCTGGATTCCAGCAAATACAGGCCTCTGCCCAGGCCATTCCATCTAGGCCTTCTAGTCATGCACATTCTCAGTCCCTCAGGGGGGCAGCCATTGCTGAAGACTCATCTGATGATTCCAGTGAGGATATCAGACCTGCCACCCTGGAAGAGGGTGAGTGTGATCCCACAGCACTATCAGAGGATGAAGGCCTCGCTCCAGAACAACCCACTTCAGTGGGCTTATTCCCACCTGCCTTATTCAAGTCGTTACTACATAAGGCCAGGAATGTAGCAGGCCTGGCCTCTGCTCCAGTAACAACAGATGCTGCGACTTCTTCATCCAAAGTTCCGGTTTTTGAAGAACAGGTGACAGAGCTGGATGTTATTCCAGCGCCCAAGATATTCCTGGACAACGTGCAGCGACAGTTCATGGCTCCAACCTCAGGACCAATGCCTTCCGCGCAGGACAAGAGATTCTTTAATACGGCGGCTGAACTGACGGGTCTACTCTCCCCTCCATCGGTGGATGTTCCGGTAGCTGCGCTCCACTCTCCAAATCCCATACCGGGGGAAGCTGAGGAGCTCCTGAAACCGGATGATCGTCGACTAGAACAACTCCTGCTAAAGTCCCACCATGCCTCGGCCTGGGCGGTTCGCGCTTCCTGCTCTACATCCTTCTTTGCCAGATCGTCTCTCTTGTGGCTGCGCCAGCTCCAGGAGTGGATCCCCTCATCAGAACTTCGCATTCATCAAGACCTCAATAAAGTCATAGTTGCAACTCAATTTACTGCTGATGCTACACTCAGGGCAGCACGCTTTTCTTCAAAATCCATTGCGGCTGCCACCGCAGGTCGCAGGGTGAACTGGCTCAAGAACTGGACTGCCGATGCTCGCCAAAAATGGCGCCTGGCATCTAAGCCGATTGCGGGTCAATCCCTTTTTGGGGAGGTTTTAGACCCGTTACTGGTGGAGTCTAAGGATCGTAGGAAGGTCCTTCCAACTTATAACAAAAAAGGTTCTTTCCGTCATAACCCATATCCTAGACGGCCCTTTCGATCGGCTGACCAGGGTTCCAATCTGCCCCGAACCCCAGGTCAGTATGGCCAAAGGTCCTTTTACCAGGATAGAGCGGCCAGGGGCAGATCTTACAAACGTCCCTATAGGGGATGGGGTAACAAGTTTTCCAGATGAGGCAAATAATTTATCTCAGGATTTCCCAATTGGAGGTAGACTAGCCAGGTTTGCGGATACCTGGGAATTGACCACTCAGGACGTCTGGGTTAGACAAACTATCCGTTTTGGGTTATCATTGGAATTTTGGTCACGGCCCACTCCAAGTTTTATACCCTGTCATGTTTCTGGAGTTCCAGTAAAGCGCCGGTTAATGGAACAGGCCATCCACCATCTCCTGGAGATTAGGGCCATTGAACCGGTTCCTAGGGAACAAAGGGGAGCAGGAGTATACTCAATACTTTTTCTGGTCCCTAAACCCTCCAGGGATTGGCGACCTATACTGGATCTCAAAAGGTTAAACCAGTTTGTTAAATATCGCAAATTCAAAATGCAATCCCTACGTTCCATCCTCAGGGGTATCCATAGGGGTGACTATCTGGTCTCCTTGGACCTATCCGAAGCATATCTCCACATCCCCATAGCACCTACAGACAGGAAGTTTCTCCGTTTCTGCCTTGCTGGAAGACACTTCCAGTATCGAGCACTCCCGTTTGGCCTCTCCTCAGCCCCCCGAGTCTTTACAAAGATCTTGGCGGCATTGGAGGCTCACCTTCGTTCCTTAGGAGTTCGGGTCCAGTGCTACCTGGACGATATTCTGCTTCAGGCTTCTTCCAGGTCCTTGGCAGAGCGTCATGTGCAAGTAGTGCTGGACGAGCTCCAACGACATGGCTTCTCGGTAAACCACCGTAAGAGCTGTCTGGTTCCTAGTACCTCAATTCTCCATTTGGGCTCAATTATAGATTCCCAGCAGTGCAAGGTTTTCCTATCCCCCGAGCGACAGGGCAGCATTAGGGTCATCATAGGTAATATCAACCGCTGTCCATCAGTTTCTCTAGTCCTGTTGGCCACACTACTGGGAAAAATGATATCGTGCATCGATATCGTGCCCTGGGCACGGTTGCACTCCCGTAGATTGCAGTGGTTCTTACTTCCCCTTATTCCCCCGGGTCAGTCCCCCCCTGCAGTTTGGGTTCGTTTGCCCTCTCACGTTAGACAATCCCTAGTCTGGTGGACATCCTCAGCCTTGGAAGAAGGCTCTTCCTTCCTCCTACCAGATAGAATTACATTAACCACAGATGCCAGCCTCTCAGGATGGGGGGCACACATTCAGGGCCAACTGGCCCAGGGTACCTGGTCTAGGGAGGAATCCAAATGCCCCATTAACCTACTAGAACTTCGCACTATCCGTTTAGCGTTAAAGAGCTTTAAGACTAGAATAGAAGGTTCTCATGTGTTGGTCCTCACCGACAATGTCACGGCCAAAGCACATGTTAATAGGCAAGGGGGAACACGTTCAGCGGCCCTGCTTGAGGAGGCCTTGTCCCTGGGTCTGTGGGCAGAGAAACACCTTATTTCCCTTTCAGCGGAATATATTTCAGGGGAAGACAACAAGCAGGCTGATTGGCTCAGCCGTCGGGATTTAGATCAGACCGAATGGCAACTACATCCAGGGGTGTTTCAGGATATTGTTCATAGATTTGGTTTACCTTTAATTGATCTGTTTGCTACCCCACAGAATGCACAGCTCAGTCGGTTCTACTCTCGCTTCCCGACGGAAGGCGCAGAAGCAGTCGACGCCCTGCGCTCACCTTGGCCCCAGGGACTCCTGTATGCCTTCCCCCCCCTCCCTCTGCTCTCCAGGGTCATCCAGAAAATATTAAAACATTCTGCGGAGGTGATTCTAATTGCCCCTCACTGGCCACGCAGGGTTTGGTTCGGGGACCTCCTTTTCCTCTCCCGCGGTCACCCGTGGAGACTGCCCCCCCTTCCGGATCTGCTCCAACAGGGGGAAGTGGTTTACCCGGACCCTCAGTGGTTACGCTTGACCGCATGGCGGTTGAGCGGGAGGTCTTAAAACGACAACATTATGATCTGGACACCATCGAAGTCATCTTGGCCTCCAGGCATCCTTCCACTAACAGAGTGTATCAGAATACCTGGAAGGCTTTATGTGAGTGGTGCAGACTGGAGGGTATCTCTCCTCTTTATGTGCCCATTCCTCTCCTACTCCGTTTCCTCAAGAAAGGACTAAATTTGGGGTTGGCCCCTAACACCCTTAGACGCCAACTGGCCGCACTTTCCACCATTCTCTCCTGCCCAAATTGCCCCTCTCTGGCACATGTGCCCACGGTGCATAGGTTCCTTAAAGGAGCCTCCAAAATCTGCCCGCCAGTCGTGCACCGTTTTCCCACCTGGGACCTACCCCTGGTCCTGGAGGCCCTAACCGGTCCCCCCTTTGAACCTTTAAGAGAGGCGCCCCTTAGCCTCCTGTCTTACAAGGTAGCTTTCCTTGTGGCTATAACATCAGCCAGAAGTATCTCCGAGCTCTCAGCTCTCTCTATTCGGCAGGACCTTTGTCTTTTCCATCCAGACAGAGTGGTCCTCCGCCTAGACCCTTCCTTCCTTCCCAAAGTAAATTCCTTATTTCACCATTCCCAGGAAATCATTCTCCCGTCCTTCTGTGCCCACCCACGTCATCCTAGAGAGCGTCAGTGGCATACTCTGGACGTGAGGCGTGCCTTGAAGGCTTATATCAACCGTACTTCGGCCTTTCGTAAATCAGAGGCCTTGTTTGTTGCCTTCCTTCCCCGTTCCATGGGGCTCAAGGTTTCATCCCCTACCATAGGGAGGTGGATCAGAGCCACAATCACTAGAGCTTATACCTCAGCTGGAAAGCCGGTACCAGAGACTATCACGGCCCATTCCACCCGCAGCGCCGCTACGTCGGCTGCATGGAAGACTCGGGCTTCACTTGAGGAAGTGTGTAGGGCTGCTACTTGGGTTTCCCCTACTCAGTTCATACGCCACTATAAAATTGATTCTTATGCTTCTACAGAGGCAGCCTTCGGCAGGCGAGTGCTTCAACAGGTTGCTGTGCCTCTGTCCTAGTAGACACTGGGGAGGAGTGGTTGCTTTAGTTGCCCTCCCTCGGGACTCGTAGCTTGGGTATGTCCCTCACTGAATGCTGGCTTCAACCTCCAATGGAGAATGGGCGTTTACTTACCGTTGATACGCCCGTTCTCGTTGGTTGAAGCCAGCATTCAGACCCTCCCTTATGTTCTTTGGTTCTTATTGAATACGTTCTACACTGTTTTTTGCTCTACTACTTGTTGTATTAATAAATCCAGTTTTTTGTTACTTAATTCCGCAGTCTGAGGTGTGACTTACTCTCCTATTGGTGCAGTGTATTGTTTTTTGTTCGGTTAACACTGTTCCTTTCCACGTCAAGTCTGTCTTTCAGCTTCGTCTAAACTGGGCCAATATCCAAGGAGGAGGAGGACAGAGGCTCAGTTTTTGATTGACAGACTCAGCCCTTGATGTGATTGGCTGTGGACAACCCTCACTGAATGCTGGCTTCAACCAACGAGAACGGGCGTATCAACGGTAAGTAAACGCCCAATTGCATTCAGAGATTATTTTTATACAATCAAGTCCTAGATTTCTTGCAAATGTACCAAGTTCCAAAAAGTTTACTGCAAGTAATTCAGGGCAACATTAACAGGCTCTGGTTGGCCTGCTCTGTTTAAAACTTACAAGATTTTTTTTGAATAGTGATAGCCGCGATTGGTTGAACATACCTTTAGTTGGGGTTCTCCACAAGTTCCGTGGAGTTTATGTGGAATTTATTAGTCTTTATTTCCTAGCATTCTTTTACCAAGGAGAGATTCAACCTGGAAGTGAGGAGAAACTTTCTGACAGTGAGAGTGATCAACCAGTGGAACAGCTTGCCAGCGGAGGTTGTGAGAGTCCTAACACTTGCGACCTTCAAGGGGAGACTGGACTGCCATCTGTCTCAAAGGGTGTAGGAACACCTGCTTGAGCAGGGGGTTGGACTAGATGACCTACAAGGTCCCTTCCGACTCTAATAATAAATCTAAATCTAAATCTACTGTGCTGAATTCCAGCCAGTATCACTTTATAAATATATTCAAGTCTTCAGTAAGAAGTTTCCAAGTCTTTTTTTAATCTCACTTATTAAGATAAACTGAAGGTGGCTGATATCACTGATGCTTATTATGCCTATGAATCCTGCAACCCTTTGAACAGAAAAAGGACTGATAACAATTTGAGTTGTCCCTCTTGAAAGGACTCCATTCTAGCTGGTTCTTGTCACTACTCATCTTAGAATGTTTGACTTACTTGACCAACTAAGACCAACTAAATGGACGCTGGTAGAATCTGCAGCCCCAATTTAACATTAAGTAGTCTAGCCTATTTCAATATATAAAGCTAAATAGATCTAGAATTTTATTCACTTTTTTTCAATTGTACACCTCGCACCCTTTTCTCCTCTTTCAATAAACCTTTATTGATAATTGGGCTGATAGACTAAGGTGACCAGACGTCCCGCTTTTGGCGGGACAGACACGCTTTTCAAGCGTGTGTCCCGCGTCCCGCATTCTTTTCAAAAAGTCCCGCTTTTTTGAAAAGAATGCCGAAACAGCGGGACGTCTGGTCACCTTAAAAGGGGAAGCAAAAGAGAGGTACCGGAAGCAAGTTGGGCGGAGCGAGGCGGCTGCCTGCTGGGGAGAGGGGGAAGGGAGGCTGCTCCTCCTCTCCTTCCCCCGCCCCATCCCTAGCCCCGCCCTCGGAGGCGCCGCTGCTGTTGGGATGCTGGTGGAGGGATGAGGGACGAGGAGCCGTCGCCGGTTTGAGCTCACGAGCGGCCCCTCCGGCAGCGCAAACAGCCCTTCCTCGTCCCCCTCCCCTTCCTTCCCCCGTCGCCTCGCTGCCGCCGTTGCCCTGGGGCTGGGCGGGCGACCGGGAGACCGCGGGGCTTGGATGCCTGGAGCAGGTAAGCTGCCGGCTGCCTCCTTTCCCTGTCTCCCGCCTCCCGTTCATTGCTTGCCAGCCCGGCCCCAGGGCAGCTCCCGAAGGGGAGGCAGGAGGCGAGGAAAGGCCTCCCGAAGGGCTGCCGGCTACCGAAGGGGAGGCGGGAGGCGAGGAAAGGCCTCCCGCCTCCCCCCCCCACCTGGACGCCGACATTTGCTGTGTTTTGCCCTCTGCGCATGCGCAGCGTTCTGCACATGCGCAGAGGGCAAAACAAATGGCGGCACCCAGGCGGGCCCGCCCCCCCGTCCCGCTTTTAAAAAAAATCTGGTCACTTTATGATAGACTGATGTGCATTTTTGCACGTTTATCATATTTCCTATCAACTTGGAAATGTGCATGCTGTTTGATACCTCCCTTTAGGACTAGTCGAGTAGAAGCAAGCAGGATTTTCTCTGGTTTTCAAGCAGGCTAGTTTGGCTTGGAGAATTCCCCATGGCAGGATCAGAGGAAAGCCAATTAATAACAGCCTGTCTTGATGCTGAAATCCTGTCTCTACTGGCCTACCTTACAGAGAGCATCAAGATAGTCTTAAAAAGAGGGAGTCCTTATTACACTGATGGTAAATCATCCTAAAATCAAAGAAAAAACATCAAGTACTTCCAGAGAGCTTCTTTTCAAATAAACCCATCCATTAATATACAAAATATATTGAAATATTTATTCATGTATTTGTTTGATTTTTATGGCCACCCATCTCAGTCAATGACTCTGGGTGGAGATTTTGTATACAAACACACACAATGTAGTGTGTGTGTGTGTGTGTGTGTGTGTGTGTGTGTGTGTGTGTGTGTGTGTGTGTGTACCAAGAGTAAACAGATCTCCCATATGCCCAACTATATCTCGTCTACTGCCAAGAAGATACAAGGAAGGAATAAGCAATGAATGTGTTGTGGAATAAGCAATTATTTAGATGTCAAACAATTGGAACTTTAACAAAAAAATTGTAATTTGGACGTATTACTACACTGGATAATAGTTGGATAATCCAATATTTTAATTTCATAGCCCAAGTATTGGCTTACATATTAGTCCACATAGTTAGTATCTAAGCAACCTCCATTATATTGACTGATGCTTTTTTCAATACTCAAGTTGTCACTTCTACAGAGTGTGTTGTACAGCAGCTCTTGTAACATGTTGCTCTTCAGATTGAATTTTTAAAAATTATGCATTTTTAACTTTAAAAAGGTGTTTAAAGAATTTAAAAAACACATACATCTTAGTAACATCAAATTAAGAGACATAATGAAATAAGCAAAATAAGCATTACAACAAAAAGTATCAATAATTATGTGAAATTGGACATTACCTGAACAGAGTAACTCAACTAAGTTCAAACGTGCATATTAAATAAAATATCATTAAATGAAATAGTATTTTCCCAAAATATGATTAGTTTATAATTGGATTTACTGAAGATAAGCTTCACAATCCCTGCCGTTATTTATTTGCTTTTATAGCCCACCCTAGACAACAGGAATTATAACTTGGGTAATAGAATGATTATGGACATTATTTTGACTTCTTGGGTATTTTGGCTCTTTATGTTAGCACAATAACACAATAAGCGTTTATTTAATGAAAAATATGGCTCAGAAAGTTTCATAGGCTTAATGCTACCTTAAAAATACATTGCATTCTAAATAAAGCTATATCGTACTATTTTTAAACTGGGTGTTGTCATCTCAAAATCACAAATATGTTCTCAAACTTGAAAAGGCTATATATAATCTGTTGTAGTATATAAAATATGGTTGCATTATGCAATTCTCTTTGTGGGCTGCTCTTGAAGACCATTTGTAAGCTACAACTGGTCTGAAATGCAGTGGAGTGCTCAGTATCCCTGGTGTTTTGTGAACAGCACAGAAGGCCAGTTGGCTTCTGAAGGCAATTCAAGATGCTGGTTATCATTTACAAAGCCCTAGAGCAGTGTTTCCTAACCTTGGCAACTTGAAGATATCTGGACTTCAACTCCCAGAATTCCCCAGCCAGCATTCGCTGGCTGGGGAATTCTGGGAGTTGAAGTCCAGATATCTTCAAGTTGCCAAGGTTGGGAAACACTGCCCTAGAGTCTGGCTACTTGAAGGACCATCTGTCTCTGTATGTTTCTGCCCATCCAGTGAGGTCAGTTAGAATATGCCAGGTCCCATCAATTAAATTTTGTGAGATCCAGGAAGTGGACCATGTCAGTGATGGCTTTCCTGCAAATTATTAGCAGCCCCAGTTGCAATGGAGTTGGGTGGCCTCAAAATTGGAATTAATAAATACATAAATACTTGTGGCCAACATATGCGGTGATAGCCAGTAATTTAGATGGTTTTAAAATGGGACTGCACTGAAGAAATGTATGAAGACTAGAAATGCTGAGCTCCAGAATCCCTAGTTCTATCCTTGTGTAGGAAGTTAGCACCTACCCCACTCCTAGAGGAATGAAATATTTTAGGAAATATTAAAAAGGCAGAATATTATATTTCCCTGGATGAGAAAATAGAGAAACATGTTTTTAGGCAAGAAAAAGACTCACTCCTAGTAGCCCCCACCTTTGTCAATGGGCCATTAAGGAATGGGCCCAGATCACTCATTCCCCCCACCTTTGTCAGTGGGCAGTCTATTCTACATAACAAGCATCTACAGGAAGAACCATAATAGGAATCCCAAAGCCATCTCACCTGAGAAGATTACATCAGCCAAGCCTGGTGGGACACAGACAAAGCCTACAGAGTTAGCTAAGACCCCCTCCCCCTGGGAGTCTGACAACCAATGCGATACATTTCTTACACAGGAACAGAAAACTCTTAAGGTGGGGCCAACAGAGGGTATAAAACTCAGGCACTCTCAGCATCTCACCCCTTCTCTTCTTCTTCAACATCTTTGAGGCATGTGACCCAGGGGTGGGTTTCTACTGGTGCGGTCCAGTGCGTAGCTCCGGTAGGGACCCGTCGATAATGCAATTTGCATGCAACTGCTCCAGTACCGTCTCCACTGGGCAGTCGCGTGCGTCACCATCTTTTTTTTACAAATTTTTGGGCGATTTTACTTCTGAGCATGCGCGGAAGCAAAATCTCGCCGAAATCTCGTGAGGGGACGCGAGCGAGCGAGATATTTCGGCGAGATTTTGCTTCTGCGCCTGCACGGAAGCAAAATCGCGCCAAAATCTCTCTCATGCACATCCCCTCGCGAGATTTTGGTGAGATTTTGAAGCATGAAGAAACGCGGAGCAGCGCACTGGTCTCGGTAAGTAAGCAACTCGCCCCTGATGTGACCACCCTTTTCCCCAGGACCTCAAACCATGTGGTCCTGCTGTCCACCATTAAACCATCTTTCCAAACAGCCTCCATGCTTCCAGTGTCTTTTTCCTCACTTGGAACCGAACCCAGAAAGGACATTTCTTACAACAGATGTTAAGCAAGCATGCTGAACCATTTTATCCCATCCTGAAGACACTGGAGCAGCTTCCCCTAACCTAAAACAACCCAGGTGTGTTGCATTTCAGATCTCTCCTTATGCTGGACTATGACCGTAATAAAGATCGGATTGGGTTGGATCAGCACCTCTCTACCATTGTGTATCAGTTAGGAAACATTTCCTAAGCAAATAATCTCTTCCTCTGTTAAATTCCGGCTGTAGAAACCTTTCTATGTAGCTCCCTTTATATTAAATTTATATTAAAACACAGAAAGGCTGCATAGGCTGCAAATATTAGAGCCGAGGTGGCGCAGTGGTTAAAATGCAGCACTGCAGTTCAACAGTTCAGCTGTTCAAATCTCACCAGCTCAAGGTTGACTCAGCCTTTCATCCTTCTGAGGTGGGTAAAATGAGGACCCAGATTGTTGGGGGCAATATGCTGGCTCCGTAAACCGCTTAGAGAGGGCTGTAAAGCAGTATGAAGTGGTATATAAGTCTAAGTGCTATTGCTATTGCTATAGCAGCTCATTTATGTAAGCGCTTCAGGATAATATGGTTTTGATAGTTTTTATCCCAAAATGGTAAATTGTATTTTTTAAAAAATAAATGGTTTTTCTGATCAGGCAGTGTAAACATTAAGGCGTGCTTTGAAAATATTAAGACAGCCTCCTCAAATCCAACATCCAGTTCCAAGTCCCTGGAACTCTGCACATGGTCAGGCATGTCCTTGTACATAGTGAATGGAAGCGTTAAAATGTTAATTCGTCTTCCCCAACGAATGATATGCTGGCTGCAGGTTACCAGCATCAGATCGGACAAAGCAGTGGGAGATCTACACGCAGCTAAGCCCCTTCTGAACGGGCACACTGCTCCTTTAAAAACGCCCTTTCTTTGTCATTCCGTCCCCTGCGGAGGCAGCCCCTCTCTCTCCTGTCCACCAATCACCGCTTGCAGCAC
This sequence comes from Diadophis punctatus similis, assembly GCA_023053685.1. Classification (NCBI taxonomy): domain Eukaryota; kingdom Metazoa; phylum Chordata; class Lepidosauria; order Squamata; family Dipsadidae; genus Diadophis; species Diadophis punctatus. The sequence goes on along the minus strand of JALIGW010000003.1, from coordinate 4,660,997 downwards.
GCAAGTATCGAAGAGACACAGAAAGGCTAAGTTTCATGAACAATTAACTTGAGGTTTCAAATGAGTTGCCTCTGACCATCGTGAGTTTGGCTGTGTCAATGATTGGATAACCACGGCCGAACTCTTAAGAGAATACCCGTATGTATCAACACAGCCAATTAGGAAGTGGGGGGGTCTTTGGTGCCGGAAATATTGTTGGAATAAACGGAAGCGCTCTCTCTCTGCTTTGAGCCGCCTAACAGTCGAGAACCGCTTTTACCCAGAAATCTCCGCGGCGGCCACTAGCTCTCCTAGAGATAGATTCATAGAGATAGATAAGTTAAGAGAAGACTTCCTGTTTTCTCTGAGAATGCTAGGGCTTTTCAGGTTCCTACAGAGAAGCATTTTTAGGAACAACTTCTAGTTGAATAAAGAAATTCAAGTTTTTATAATGCTAAAAGATTATGAAGCCACATATCTAGTAATCTGAAGAGATGCTTTTGCTGTTTCTAATTCTGGTCTTCCTTCCTGTGAAATATCTGGAATAAATGTTTATCCTTATATCCTTATCTGACTTCAGAACTTTCAGAAAGCAGAAATTTGGGGAAGCTGCTCCAGTCTTGAGCCAATTCTCAAATTGCTATATATTATTTTGTGAATCATTTTCTCTCCTAGAACAAAACTGGTGTTCATGACACTTAATGTTTTTATGGCTTCCACATGGATGCGTTGTGCTTTCAGGTACTATACTCTGAAATGCCACCAATAGCACTTCTATACCACTCCATTAGACAAGATGGGTTTTTTGTTTCGATTTGCATTTTACCAATATAGAAAATACAAAACACAAATCAGGGTGTTGATATCCATGCTATTCAAATGTAATCAAAACGTACATTTTAATAATAATAAATGCAATATGTGGACAAGAAGATAAGGTAGCTGGATAGGATGTCAAAGTACTGAAATGGTCTTACTAAGATTATGATCAGGGGGGAAAAGTGATCATTTGGCCATATGATTGAAAGAGGCTAAACCCAACTGGATGGCACTTAATAAAAAGGAACAACACAATATACTTGCCTGCCTGGAAATAATATATATAAATAAAAAAAACACTAATGTGCTACTTTCTGAGAGTGTTTGGTGTTATATTATTTCCAGGCAGGGCAAATATATTGTTTCATTGCTGTTGTTCCTTCTTGTTAAGTGCCATCCCAGTTGGGTTTAGCCTCTTTCAATCATATGGCCAAATGATCACTTTCTCCCCCTGATCATAATCTTAGTAAGACCATTTTAGTACTTTCTCCCTATATATTTAAAGCAGTCTCTCTCAGGCTGGCTGGGGGATTCTGGGAGTTGAAGTCCATAACATCTTTCGGGAATAAGATTGAGAAACACTGCCCTACAAGCAGTTATGAAGGAGTGGGGGTGAAATGCAAAATTGGCACTGAAAAGCTTTCCAGCTCTAGCAAAAGTGTCAGGAATACTTCAGCTCGCAGAATCAAGGAGGAAAGACAGACACTGGAGCGAAGCAACTCGCATTTGAGGCGAGAGCCTTTGCTCCCCTCTCCGGGGGTGGCTTAGTTCGCTCGTGGACCGCCTTTCCCACGCGGAGCGCCAAGGAAAAGCCCGGCTTCTTCCCCTGGCAGCGCCCATTCATCAGCGCCGCGACGGAGGATTCAGGGGGCTCCCGGCGTGCCGTGGGAGGTGCGCCTCTACCCTTTTCGCATCTCTGCGGCTGTGCCGCTGCCTGAGCGGGAGGCGAGCGGAGCCCATGGAGGAGCCGGAGTATTTCGCGGCCGCCACGGCGGAGTGGGGCGACGACACCGACGGAGGAGCGGTGAGTGAAACGTGGCCGAGCGGGAGGAGCGAACGGAAATGCCTCGGGGCTCCGCGTCCCCCCAGGGAAGCCGCCGCGGGGGTCGCTCTTGCCAGAAGAGGCGGCCGGATCGGGTCCTCTCACCCCCCCGCCTCCGGCAGATTTTATCAGCCCCGTCAAGCACGCGCCCCGCTGTGGTATCTAGTAGCCGCCGATGCAATATGCAAAAAAAAACACATTTTGTTGCAAGAAATCTGTAACAAAATGTGCTTTTATGCACGCGCACGTACGGGACACGTTTTTCTTATTTCCTTGCAAGTGCAGCATCGGCTTTTTTGAATATATTTTGTGTGTCTATACCTGCACACACACACACGTATACTATATATTTTGCCTATGTGCGTGTATAGCTTATTGCCCATATGTATAGCGTATTTTGCACATTGTACACACGTTCGCCTGCGCACACACACACGCGTATATCTGTACTTAGACGTGTATGTGTGTGTGTGTTGCAACAAAATACACACGTTGATTTTGATTTTGCAGCAGCGAAACCAACGGGAGAAGCTGGATTTGCTTAACAAGTTAAATATGATTCATTTAACTGCAGAGATTTGCTTCACTGGCGTAGCAATAAAAGTCGTAAAATTGGGCATGGCTCACTTAATGACCACCTTGTTTTAGCAACCTAAACTGTGCTGCTAAGTCAAGGGCAATCAGCAGTGTTTTCCCACACAAAGCCACCCCTTTTTCACTGAAGCCACAAGAAGTCTTCTCGCATGGTCCTTTAGGAATTATAATTATAGCAGAACCCAAACTGACGTGGGTGTCCAAATTCAACTCCCCAAGGAGGTCCTTAAGGTTTGTCTTCTGAGAATGTGTCTCAGAAAGGGGCAGCATGAAGATAAAATTGGTTGATCTTGGAGGGGTGGGGTGGGACAAAGCAGGCCACATCTGGTCGGATGAGAGACAACTAGAAAATTCCAGCAATATTGTTTGGACTGGGAAATTAAAAGAATAGCAAACCCCTTTTGTTGATAAAGAAAATTGCTTCCCAGAGACCACATAATCACCAGAGTTGCCTTTTTTTAAACCCAAGGAAAAACATTTTAAAACACTCCAGACTTTCTGCAACAATTCCTGGTCCTGGGGGGTAGGGTGGGGCAATGAATCATTGTAGGTGGGCTTTATTTTGGCCAGGCTATTGTAATGTGTCCTCTGAAATTGTCTGAAAAGAGCTACATCAAGTGTAGCATTTTGAAAAAGGCATTCCTTTCAGATTTTGGTCCTGTGTTAATTCACTTAAAACCGAATCCCAATCGGAGGTTCAGAAGGGACAGTCCTAAGCAAACAATAAATAGGGTACGAGGTTCGATTTAGAGGGCCGCATGACCACGTTTTATGACATTTTTGCCAAAAGTTTGTGTGGCAAATTTTACTTTGGGTTTTTTGTCAAAGCCATCTCATAGCAAACAATTGGTTCACGTAATGACTATGGCATTCATTTAAGAGCTTCCACAAAAAAAGGTCATAAAATTGGATTAGTCACATGGGTGACCCGTTTTATCATGACTTATGACTGAAACGGGCAGGCTCCACTGTTGTTGTGAGTCAACCTCTACTGTTTTGGCCATTTTGACTTCTAATACCACATTAATGGTAACTAATACCACTTTATAATGCCTCGGTAAGGTCACACTTGGAATACTGCATTCAGTTTTGGTTGTCACGATGCAAAAAGGATGTTGAGACTCTAGAAAGGGTGCAGAGAAGAGCAACAAAGATGATTAGGGGACTGGAGGCTAAAACATATGAAGAACAGTTGCAGGAACTGGGTATGTCTAGTTTAATGAAAAGAAGGACCAGGGGGGATATGATAACAGTGTTCCAATATCTCAGGGGCTGCCACAAAGAAGAGGGAGTCAAACTATTCTCCAAAGCACCTGAGGGTAGAACAACAAGCAATGGGTTGAAACTAATCAAGGAGAGAAGCAACTTAGAACTAAGGAGAAATTTCCTGACAGTTAGAACAATTAATCCGTGGAACAGCTTGCCTCCAGAAGTTGTGAATGCTCCAACACTGGAAGTTTTTTAGAAGATGTTGGATAACCATTTGTCTGAAGCGGTGTAGGGTTTCCTGCCTAAGCAGGGGGTTGGACTAGAAGACCTCCAAGGTCCCTTCCAACTCTGTTACTCCTATTCTATTCTATTCTATTCTATTCTATTCTATTCTATTCTATTCTATTCTATTCTATTCTATTCTATTCTATTCTATTCTATTCTATTCTATTCTTCTTACAATCCCACTATAGCATGGGGATAGGCAGCCTTTGGTAGGTCGTTGATTTAGACTTGTCCACAACTACACATAGACGTTGACGCATATCTGTGCGGCAAAAGAGTTGATGGATTTGTAAGTGTAGGTTGTAGATGGTTGCAGATTGACCGATGCATACACCTCCCAAATCTCAACTAAATGATGTACCCTGCGTGCTGATTGGTTGATCCGCATAGTTGAGAAGGTTGGCCATTTCGATTCCTCCCCAATAATTTCAGCAACCTAGCAAGGACAAAGTGCTGGAAATCCCAAAGCTAAAATTTGAGACTACAAGTTGCCCTCATCTACCATGCCATGAGGCATCCTAAGATACAGAAACCTGGCTGCCATTAGCATCTTTCTTTAAGACTCCGGAACCCCAGTTAGGAAGTAGCTCCATGCTTAAGCTAATGTTGCTGTCTGTTGCCACACCAAAGAAACCCAGAATGGTGGTGAAAATAATGTTGACAATTTTAACTCTTCCAACCAGCAGGATGATGAATATGGAGGGGAAGATGATGCTGAGGTCCAGCAGGAATGCCTTCACAAATTTTCCACCCGAGATTACATAATGGAGCCCTCCATTTTTAATACTTTAAAGCGGTAAGTGCATATTAATTCAGGCATTGTGGTTGGAAAGGGGGATTGTGGGTACAATAACTGGCTGAGGAAGTAACTCTTGTGCCTTGAGATCTGATATCTCTGATTTTCTGGGACAGTGTTTCATCCTTGGAGCTTTAAGATGAGTAGACCAACTCCCAGGTTGCTGGCTGGGGAATTCTGGGAGTTGAAGTCCACACATTTTAAAGCTGTCAGGGTTGAGAAATGCTGCTCTAGGAATTTCTTAAATGAGGATTCTGCATCCTTTCGCAGGTACTTCCAAGCAGGTGGTTCTCCAGAGAATGTGATTCAGCTCTTATCGGAGAATTACACCGCTGTGGCTCAGACAGTGAATCTTTTGGCTGAATGGCTTATTCAAACAGGTAAATGACTTTGGGGCTGCAGCTTTTCCCCCCCACTAAGACCCCACAGTCGAAAAATACAAACCAACCAGTTATAGCATGTCTCAAATGACAAAACATGAGATCAACACATATATTTTCAGTTTTAGCTTCGTATCAGACACACTAGAAATATTTGTCTGTTCTTTGAACCCTGTTTGGTGCAGCAACTACACATCTCTATGATTCAAAATTGTCTGTATATAAATGAGTACAGGTAGTCCTTGACTTACAACCATTCATTTAGTGACTCTTCAAAGTTACAACAGCACTAAAAAAAGGGACTTATAGCCATTTCTCACACTTGCCCATCCCTTTGGTCACGTGATCAAAATTCAGGTGCTTGGCAACAGGCATGTACTTATGACAGTTGCACTGTCCCAGGGTCATGTGATCACCATTTGTGACTTTCCCAGCCAGCTTCTGACAAGCAAAGTGTCACGTAGTGAATATTGTCAGTTGTATGCCTATGCAGGGTGGTGCATCCCTATTCTAATATTATGGTACATTCCAATACAAGCAGAACACGTGATATGATCTTGTACGCATGTCCACATTCCTGATCCACCATTAATCACTTTTGACTTTGACCGGAACGGTCACGTTTTATTAGCAAAGATGTAATTAACCAGGATTTATTGTTTTTGTAACGAAATAAATATTTCTATTAGACTTTTAATCTCGGCTTTATTTCTATCTGTCTGAATTCCAAAGAAAAGATCCAAATCGACTCTATGAGATTTATTCTCATTCTCACATGGTAGCATTCGGACGAATGCCTCTCCTGACACAAAGGCAATGGGGGAAGCCCGATTCACTTAATGACCACATGATTAACCTAACAACTACAGTGATGTGCTTAACAACCGTGGCAAAAAAGTCGTAAAATGAGGTATGACTCACTTAACAACTGCATTGCTTAGCAACATTGACGTTGGGCTCAATTGTGGTCATATGTCAAGGACTACCTGTAGCTAACATTTGAATATGTGCTACAAACATCATGTTAGAATTAGTGCTGCTGAGTCAAATTGTTTTCAGAATCAACATATTCTAAAGCTGACTGCAAGTTGAATTTCATTAAAAGGACTATGCTCTTTTGGACAAAAGAATATTGTGAGGATTTTGAAGGTTTTGCTGTGTGAAATCTGTAGTGAGCATCTGTTATTGCAGGCGCTGAGCCCATTCACGTCCAGGAAACTGTGGAAAACCACTTAAAAAGTTTGATGATTAAACACTTCGATCCACGTAAAGCGGATTCCATTTTCACAGAGGAGGGAGAGGTAACTTGAAAAACTTTATTCTGCCAAGTGGGGTAACAGCAAAGTCTCTCTCTCAAGTTCAGAGAAGAACATAACTGGAAACTCAGAAACTTTTGCTGTGTTTTGAGAGGAGACTTCCAGCACAACTTGTTCTCAAAACACACAGATTTCTCATTTATTTAACTGTCGTTTTATCTTTCAAATCAGGTTTTTTCCAGGACGGCTGACAAAAACTTTTCAAATTTAAATTAAAAATAGCAGCTAAAAATACCAATAAGCAAATGTGATGAGTTTTAAGTAGCAAAATGTTAAGACAGCAGAAATAAGATTAAATATACCGAGTTCTGGTTCCTGGATGTTTTCTGAGCTGTTCAAAATGACTTATTCCTGTCCATGGGGTAAAACTGACAGTGATCCTGTATAGCACCATCTCTTTCAAGACAAGCAGAGCCCCCTCTCCCCCCCCAAAAAAAAAGAATGTGTGAGCAGCTTTCTCAGACGTTGCCATGTGGACATCAGTTGTGCTTTTGCATACAATTGAATACAAATGCATCTGTCTTTTTTTGTGAGCTGGAAAACCTTGGAAGCTGTTGCATTCAGTACCTTACTAGTCTGGTTCTTATAGAAAAGATATGCACATTGCCATTTGCACCTTATCTACTTCTTTTTTCTTACGTGCAAGTTATCTGCAGACCACATAGTTAATCTGCTTTCTGAAATTATCCATTTTTGGGCTTCGCACAGTACTTTGAACCACGTACCCACCAAGTGGGTTGAGTTTTGCTGAGTCACAGGTGTCCTTGGGAGGGTAAGTGACATCCTATGTACCTAAGCCAGGGGTGGACAAACTATGGCTCTTTGAGGACCTGTGGACTTCAACTCCCAGAATTCCTGAGCCAGCCATGCATGCATGGCTGGCTCAGGAATTCTGGGAGTTGAAGTCCACAGGTCCTCAAAGAACCATAGTTTGCCCACCCCTGACCTAAGCCATCAAAAAAGTAACCAGGGTTAAAATTCACCAAGCTTAGTATAATGTATGACTGTATCTGCTTGGTCTTGATCAAGACATGACAGTGTGTCGCCTGACGTGGCCACAGATGGTTTGTAAATACTCTGTAAAGTGAGTAGTAAGGAGTTCTTGAATGAGTAAGCACTTGAGTAAGAGCCACAGTGGCACAGGGGTTAGAGTGCAGTATTGCAGGCTACTTCTGCTGACTGCCGGCTGCCTGCAATTTGGCAGTTCGAATCTCACCAGGCTCCAGGTTGACTCAGCCTTCCATCCTTCCGAGGTGGGTAAAATGAGGACCCAGATTGTTGGGGGCAATATGCTGACTCTGTAAACCGCTTAGAGAGGGCTGTAAAACACTGAAGCGGTATATAAATCTAAGTGCTATTGCTAAGTGCTATTGTGTCAATTTTGTGTTTTTCTTTGGACACTTTTAAAGCTATTCTAAAAGCACGTGTTGGTTTTCTTGACCGCCCAGTCCATCTTGGTCTGTTGCTTTGGTTTTTGACAGACTCCAGCCTGGCTCGAGCAAATGATAGCACACACAACATGGCGAGACCTCTTTTACAAGCTGGCTGAAGCTCATCCAGACTGTCTCATGCTGAACTTCACTGTCAAGGTAAATACGGTTCTTTCATTCAACTAGCAAGCTTGTCAGCTCTCTCCTGCTTTTACATGCAGATTTCTAAGTAGATTGGGGAGGCTAACATGTTAGGAAGACAGTTGCATGGTTGGTCTTTTGGGCATTCTATTGCCATGTTTGTGGTTGAATAAGATGCACACAAGATATCCACGGGGAACGTGAGCTTCTCCGTTGTCATATTGCAATAAGTTCTGCATACACTCATCCATGTATCTAATGATTGGAGAAATTCTTCGGAGCCAAACTATTTCTAGTTTCCAGTATATAATAATTGCTCTGAAATATGACCTCCGTAGAGTTGGTGGCAGGATCTAGCCAACCATGGCTGTAAAACAGAGTTGGATCTGCTTAGTTCCTGGCTGAGAGCTCTTCTGGGATTTCCAGGTTTTACAGAATGGACTGGGATTTTTTTTTAATCCCCAAAGAAAACCAGTGGCAAATCACTTCTGCAATACCGCCAAGAAAATTGTGTAGACTGACTTATATTCAATTTGAGTGTCTTTTTTTCCTCCTCCTCCTCCTCCTCCACCACCACCTCTTCCTCCTCCTCCTCCTCCTCCTCCTCCTCCTCATTCTTCTTATTCTACTAATTTTAATTCTTATAATTCTCCTCCTCCTGCTGAACCAGGGGAAAAAACAAATTTTCAAATGTTTATTTCTTGATTTTCATCCCCTAGGTGCTGAAGGGGTCTCATTTCCCCTTCAGTCCTAGTTTGCATACTTAATTAAATAAAATGGTATTTGCGATAGTGATGAATGAATCCTCTCGGATTGCAAAACGGCTGCTGTCTCAGTTGGAAATCCTCTGGTTGGTTGCAGCTTATCTCCGATGCTGGATACCAAGGGGAGATCACCAGTGTATCAACAGCTTGCCAGCAGTTGGAAGTTTTTTCTCGTGTACTGCGGACATCTCTGGCTACTATCTTAGATGGTGGAGAAGAAAATTTGGAGAAGAATTTACCGGAGTTTGCTGTGAGTTTGCAGCCTTGTTTCCTCTTTTTGGGTGTGTGTGGGTTTTTGTTTTTTTTAAGGAAATGTCCAGTTCTTAAAAATACTTGCTGTGGAAAAAGTGCAAGGGAATGGTAACTTTTTGGGCCTGTGGCTAGGTCAGCGTTCTGTGATGTCATACTTCTCTCTTCTTATGCTTGATATTCTCATCCACAAGCCCTCCACTAAATTTTGTATTGCATGGGATAGGGGTTTTCATAATTTTTCAGGTGAACGTTTTTTTTTTACTTCTAATCTCTCATGGAACTCCATCAGGTTCTCATAGAATCCTAGTATCATTATTTTTAATGGCATGGGGAACAAATCATTCAGAATTCACATAGCTCTTCTATCAGTTAGTGGAAAACATTGCAAGAATGGAACATTTGATCACGTTCCAAAGGAAGTCTAATTTTCTAGCCGGCAGGAATTATCGTTTCTCATGCTGGTGGGTGTCCATGTTCTTCCTGAAGCCTCAGGGTGAGAACCTCCAACTTGTTCCTCCATCCCATAAGGGTCTCCAACCTTGGCAACTTTAAGACTTGTGGACTTCAACTCCCAGAATTCCTCAGCCAGCAAAGCTGGCTGAGGAACTCTGGGAGTTGAAGTCCACAAGTCTTAAAGTTGCCAAGGTTGGAGACCCCTGCCATAAACCAAAGGAGAAATTTCTCAGGTGCTGGGCTTTTTCAGTCTGATTACCTGTCACCTGACCCGTAGCAGTATTTCTTTTTTCAATGTCATCATTCATGTTGGACTTCCTATTTGAAGGCATAAGCTAAGGCAGTGATGGCGAACCTATGGCACGGGTGCCACAGGTGGCATGCGGAGCCATATCTGCCGGCACGCGAGCCGTTGCCCTAGCTCAGCTCCTGCGCGCATGTGCATGCCCACCAGCTAATTTTTGGCTCCTGCGGAGGCTCTGGGAGGGCGATTTCAGCCTCTGGAGGACCTCCGGGGTGGCAGGGAGAACGTTTTTGCCCTCCCCAAGCTCCAAGAAAGCCTCTGGAGCCTGGGGAGGGCAAAAAACAGGCATACCGGGCCCACTGGAAGTCGAAAAATGGGGGAGTGGGGGGGTCGCGCACGCATGCGCAGGGGGGTGGGGCGAGTGGGGAACTTTGAATTATGGGTGTGGGCACGCACGCACGTATGATAGCGTGCATGAGCACTATTTCGGCACCCGAGGGAAAAAAGGTTCGCCATCACTGAGCTAAGGTATTGGTTGTACAGTGACCTGAAGTCCAGCAGAAGGACAGATAAACTGTTAACTTCAAAGCTTTGGACATATCAGGGAAAGAAGAGAACTAGGTAACTCCAAACAATGGTTTTGTCTAAAGGAATTTTTTTGCCTTTTGTTTCATTACTTAAATAAAGGATTTAAGTAATAACTGATGGTCAATAACTGATGGTCAATCTTTGGTGGCAGTTACTATTGGCAGAAGGGTGGATGGAATGTTAAGTAGATCAATTTGTTCATCTTTTGGGCAGACTCTAGATTTTTAAACTTTTTTTTCTTGGGCTGAAGGGAATGATATTTGTTAAGTTCTTTAAAACACACACACACACACACACACACACACACAATGTGGACTATTCAATGGGGGGTTCCCACCTCAAACTGGCTGGAAACCGTGCCAAATTTTCAGCACTCGTAGTTCAAAGACATTCAAATGAAATATGGTTTAAATGAAATTCTGAACTGTTTTGTGGTGTTTGTGTGTTCTTCTATAGACTGAAAAATATAACTATCCCATAATTTTAGACACCTTTATGTTTCTGAATGTTCTGTGACAATGTATTTGCAGAAAATGGTGTGCCATGGTGAGCACACATATCTTTTTGCTCAAGCTATAATGTCCATGTTAGCGCAAGAAGAACAAGGGGGTTCTGCCGTGCGTAGAATCGCTCAAGAGGTCCAGCGATTTGCTCATGAGAAGTAAGAACTTGCCTCATTTCTTTTCCAGTTTAATTTATGGCCCTCCTTGGTTGCATGCCTCAGAATAATTCTAGTCTATAAAAAAGGATGCCTGATTCAATTCTAAGCATGGTCCCAAAATTAAATATTGTTTGAAAATCATATCGTTAATCCAAGATGTTATGCAAGCACACATCATCGGAACACCATCAGGTGCACTATAATATCAATATGGCAAATGTCACAGATCATGTACTTTCAAGGTGACATCGCTTGTGCCCCTATGTACACACCCATGCCTGGCAGATTATTAAATGTACAATTGACATTAGAATTGGTAATTTAGAAATAACAAATTTGCAGAGCTTTTTCTGAGTTCTAGAGTCTTTCACATTTCCACATCTCTTAGGCACAGTAGCATCTAAATTTTTACTACAACACCTGCTTGTTCTAAATTGTCTTTTTAAATTGGGATTTTGCCCATGTTGTCCAGATTGTCTAGAACAGTGTTTCTCAACCCATGGCAACCTTAAGATGTGTATTCAACTCTCAGAACACCCCATCTAGTATATTGGCTGGAGAATTCTGGGAGTTGAAGTCCACACATCTTAAAGTTGCCAAGGCTCAGAAACGCTTATCTAGAGAGAATCTGCTTAAGGTCTGTGGGAGGTAAGATGGTGTGGACCAGAAGGTCAATCTTAATAGTGATTCCCCGTCTCCCCAATTATAAAACCCACAGCCTTGAGAGGTCTAGCTATCTCCTTTTCTTAGGACTTTTCAAAGAACACTGAAAACAAAGCAGTTTTAGCAGACTTTTGGCTTGGAAATTGTAGGCAATCATCTATTTGTTTCCGCAAAATTTAAATGTCATAGTATCCAGTCTCTTAGATTGGGGCAATATACAGTATATATCAGTGATGGCGAACCTTTTTTTCCTCAGGTGCCAAAAGCACGTGCGTGGGCGCTATCGCACATGCGTGAGTGCCCACACCCATAATTCAATGTCTGGGGAGGGCGAAAACCGCTTCCCCCCCCCCGAGGCCCTCTGGAGGCCGGAAATGGGCCGTTTCCTGACTTCCGGTGGGCCCAGTAGGCCCATTTTTCACCCTCCCCAGGTTCCAGAGGCTTCCCTAGAGCCTGAGGAGAGCTAAAATGCCCTCCCCAAGCCTCCATGTGAGTCAAAAATCAGCTGGCCGGTGCACACATGCGTGCTGGAGCTAAGCTAGGGCAACGGCTCACGTGCTGGCAGATATGGCTCTGCGTGCCACCTGTGGCACGCGTGCCATAGGTTCGCCATCACTGGTATATATGGATGGATGGATGGATGGATGGATGGATGGATGGATGGATGGATGGATGGATGGATGAACACAGGTTACATGCTGCATAAATTTGGCCTATTTAATGATAATAGTTGTGAGGTCATGTTAGCAATTGAACCTCCTCTGCATTTTGTCCATGCAGCACAGTTGATTCTATTTGGCTCTTAATAACATTTTTAGGCGGTTGCTCATTAGGTCTCCACTGTTATTGGTGATCTGTTACCTCTTCTTCTGAAGCTTTCCTAAAGCAAGCTTGCTCTGTCTCTCGTTCTTGCTTGATCTCCTGAAGAGGGCATGATGCCAGTCAGATCACGCTAGCGTTGGGCACTGCAGCTTCCTATCCCCGCGCCTGCCAAGCCCTTGGTGCCATGCTGTCGAAAGGAGCTCTGAATCCAGCCGACATCACAGTCCTCTTCAAGATGTTCACAAGCATGGATCCTCCTCCTGTAGAACTGGTTAGTAGCCGCCTCCCTTGGGGAAAAACAAAACAAAACCTAGACTTCTTCAAAGCTCCCCATCCTCACTCTCAGTTAAGAAGCAAAAGTGATTTAGATACGGTTCATTAGCAGTTTCAAAGTATATGGTAGCTCTCTCAGAGTAGAAATGTTTATTTCTGAGGTTAGTTACTTTGTCTGCTGGGTAGGAGTGTTAAAGGTGAGAATAAATCTCATAGAGGCGATGTGGATCTTTTCTTGGAATTCAGACACTTAGAAATAAAGCCGAAATTAAAAGTCTAATAGAAAATATTTATTTCGGTACAAAAACAATAAATCATGAATAGTTACATCTTGCTAATAAATCGTGACCGCTCCGGTCAGAATCAAAGGCAGAATAATAATAATGGAAAATCAGGAATGCACACATGCGCAGAAGATCACATCACATGTCCTGCTTGTATTGGAATGTACCATAATATTAGGATAGGGATGCATCACCCTGCATAGATATACAACTGACAATATTCACTACGTGACAAGGAGGGAGAAATACCTTAAGAGTTTCTCAGTCTTAGCAACTTTTAAGATAGATGGACTTTAACTCCAAGAATTCCCCAGCCAACTCTGATAGTCTATGCAGACTGGGGAATTCTGGGAGTTGAAGTGCTCCCAACCCTTAAAGTTGCCAATGTTGAGAAATGCTGATCTAAGGAATGATCATTGTCATTGTAATTTGAATTAGAGTCAAAGGAGATGTATGGGTCATCCTTATTTCTGATGCCCGAACCATCCAAGATGCACAATGAAATCTGCAGATGTGTTCCACTCTCTGTTTTTCAAGTCAGGAGTGCAATTCTGCCCTGTTGTGCCAGAGCAGACAAGGTGATTTTCTTTCCTTGGTCCAATCCATTGCTTCAATGGGTTCTCTGGCTACGTGAGGGCCTTGGCCACCCAGTTTTCTACGCATCTTTTGGCCTTTTCCTTTCATATATTGACACCCCGTTAGGGCATACATGCCTGTAATCTTTGTGCATACAAAGACAGCCTCCCCCTATTGGATTTTAGCAGGACCTTCCTCCCTGTGTTGTAGGTATCGAAAAATGTGATCCCCTACTTACTGTATCTATTGGCACTTATTTTATGGGACGTCCTCTTCATAAGACATAATTCCTGAAGAGCTTTATGAGCCTTTGTTACCAAAATTCAAATGCTTGGCAATCAGCGTATATTTATAATGGTTGCAGCATCCCAGGATCATGTGATCGCCATAAAGCCGTGGTGGCGCAGTGGTTAGAGTGCAGTACTGCAGGCTACTTCTGCTGATCGCCCGCTGCCAGCAGTTTGGCAGTTTGAGTCTCACCAGGCTCAAGGTTGACTCAGCCTTCCATCTTTCCGAGGTCGGTAAAATGAGGACCCAGATTGTTGGGGGCAATACGCTGACTCTGTAAACCGCTTAGAGAGAGCTGTAAAGCACTGTGAAGCGGTATATAAGTCTATGGGCTATTGCTACTGCTAAGGGGGACCAACATTTATCTTCATCTTGTTTTGTAACAGGATAATGTTACCACATTCTGTAGACAACTCATTCCTCTTGTCTTTTGGATGCTTTGGGTAGCTGTTGCATAATTTCTCACAGTTATGATGGTTTGCAGTTTCCCGGGGGTCATGTGATCACCTTTTGTGACTTTCTGACAAGCAAACTCCGTGAGGGAAGCCAGATTCACTTAACAGCTGTGTCACTAATTTAACAACTGCCGTTCTGTACTTAATAACTGCGGCAAGAAAGGTCGTAAAACGGAGCAAAATTCATTTAAGAAACGTCTCACTTAGCAACATAAACGTTGGGCTCAATTATGGTCAACAATTGAGGATTACCTGTATTAAGTGATAAGGTCATGTGACATCACGCTTTGCAACCAAATCTTTTAGTGACAGGAATTCCAATCCCAGTTGCGATGATAAGTCGAGAACTACCTGTACCTTGGCCTTCACAAACTTTTAAATTTGAGTACTTTTGTGTGTTTTTTTCCTTTTGTAGGCGGGGAGTTGATTTTAAATTGACTTTATATGTTTTTAATAGCAATAGCAATAGCACTTTTCTTATATACCGCTTCATAGTGCTTTACAGCCCTCTCTAAGCGGTTTACAGAGTTCAGCATATTGCCCCCAACAATCTGGGTCCTCATTTTACCGACCTCGGAAGGATGGAAGGCTGAGTCAACCTTGAGCCTAGTGAGATTTGAACAGCTGAACTGTTGAACTAGCAGTCAGCCTGCAATGGCTGCATTTAACCACTGCACCACTTCAGCTCCTAAGGAATAGTCTTTTAAGTATCAAGAGTCATAATTGAAACGTAACACTTAATCTTAGTTCCAAAATTCACCTTCTTGGAAATGAAAGTATTTTGAGATATAATCAGTGCTTATTGTTCAAAATCTGGTTTTCCTTACGTCAGTTATATGTTTTTTTGTTTCATTTCCCTACAGATTAGAGTTCCCGCTTTTTTAGATCTCTTTATGCTGTCACTGTTCAAGCCAGGAGCAAAAATTAATCAGGACCATAAGCACAAATATATCCACATTTTGGCCTATGCGGCTAGCGTGGTGGAAACATGGAAGAAGGTAAACTTGGGATGACTGAATGATGGTTTAGAAATAAATTGGTGCTTTGGAACAGGATAATAATTAGATTACTTTATGTGCTTGCATTGTTTAGAATAAAACTGTATGCTTGGCTTTCAAATTTACAGAAATAGCTTTCATGTTCTTTAACCGAAAGAGGTCTTTGACTCAAGTAGTCTTAATTCTTTTTTTTTTTCCTTGTACTTTTTCCACAAATGCAAACAAGCTGAATGGCAGGTGATAATGATAGATGTTTGGGACTTTAGCAGGAATTAGAAACACTGACTTCCCTCTCCTTGATTTCCTAAACTACAATTCCCATCATTTTCACCACTAGGACTTTTGGAAGGCGTACTTATGCTACAGATTCTGCATTCTTGTTTATAGGTGTATTTGTATGTATACAAGGGGTTTTATAGAATTGGGTCATTGGAAGGGACCTTAAGGGTCATCTAGCCCAACCTTTTGCTATGTCCAGGAAAACCAGTTAAACCATTCATGAGAGCTGGCTATCCACCCTTTTTTCTGGACCTTCTGATGGAGAATCCACAATTTCCATAGTCAGACTGTTCCACAAATCCTACCATCAGAAAGGTTTTCCATAAATTGAAATGAAATCTAGGTTTTTGAGCTAGTTCATAGGTAGTCCAATAAATAGATGAATATGTTTAACAATTTTAAACAAGCAAAGTCATTGGGGGGTAATCAGATTCACTTAATGACCACATGATTCACTTAACAACGCTGGCAGAAAGGTCATAAAATTAATATGGCTCACTTCACGACTGCTTTGTTCAGCAACATAAATTCTGTCCCAATTGTGGTCGTAAGTCGAGACCTGTCTAGTATCCAATGAGTCTTCCATTCACTCAGACTCAGAAATATACATACCTTTAAGGAAGATTCACTAAACAGGGCTCTGTGCCAATTCAGGTTTCAACAAGAATGTCCTTTTGTCTCCTGCACCTTATTTCAACATTTCCTAGAACAAGAGGGTGAGCATCAATAAAGATGAGCTCAAGTCAACTTCAAAAGCGGTTGAAACGGTTCACAATCTTTGCTGCAATGAGAATAAAGGTGCTTCAGAGCTTGTCGCAGAGCTGAGTACCCTTTATCAGTGCATCAGGTAAGCCTCGCCTTAGAACATGATTTCTTTGGTTAAAAATGCAAAATTCTGTTTGCATTACACAGAATATTAAGGAAGTGTACAGTTTTCTGCTTAGAGTTAAACTGATTTTAAATCTGTTTGTGGAGAGCAAGCCTGAGAAATCTGTGGCGTCATTTTTCAGAGTCTCGTTGATCTGAGTTTGCGATAAAGGACAATAATAAAGGGAGCAAGTTTCTTACCTTCAGTTTTGTAGAAGAAAATTGAGTGTGCAACTGGAATAATTCTTGAAAAGGCTGAGGAAGGAAGAGAACTAGGCCTGGCCTTTGACTGATTCTAAATTTCATTCTGGAATATGTTATATGCTTAGCAACTGTAAGATCTATGCTGGGAGTATCTCAGGCAATAACTAATTGATTAATTAGTTGATGACTTAATTTCCCACAATGCCCCACATTGGAGACATTTCCTGCTATCAGGTAAACCATGTCCTGGTCCTACAGTATTTCATCTTTTTCTAGTTGGTCTTTAAAGGCTGTTTTTGCATGGCTTGATAACCCTTGTCCCAAAGGTGCTTTTTTCAAAAAGCAACTGGACTTTGTTTTTCCTTGAAGACATTTCACTTCTCATCCAAAAATCATCTTCAGTTCTCATCGAAGAAGCTTCTTAAGAACCGAAGAAACTTCTTGGATGAGAAGCAAAACATATTCAAGGAAAAACAAAGAAAGTCCAGTTGCCTTTTGAAACAAAGCACCTTTGGGACAACCATGACCTGGATGGCTGAGAATCTACATAGACTCGATCACTCTTGCTTAACTCAGTAAGCCTGTGTTCAGCCCAAAAATGTTACTAGAATATTTTCTGAAGAGAGCCAGTTTGGTCTAGTACAGTGATGGCGAACCTTTTCGGCACCGAGTGCAAAAAAGGTTGCGCAGAAATGTCGCTTGCACGTTCGTCGGGGCTGCGCTCCGGAAAAGCCGAACTTCTGGGTTCTAGCACGCATGTGCATCCAATAATCGGCTGGCATGCATGCACACACTGGTTTTCAGCACTGTCGCATGCGCGAAGGGATCGTGCTCCGGAAAAGCCGAACTTCCGGGTTCTCGCGCGCATGCACACCTAACAATCAGCTGGCCAGAGTGCATGCGCACACCAGTTTTTGGCACTGCCATGCGCATGAAGGACAGCTGATCATCACACGCGCATGCGTGCCAGAAACCCGGAAGACAAAAAGGCAAGGCCACGTGTGCCGGGCAACATGGCTTCGCGTGCCACTTTGGGCACATGTGCCATAGGTTTGCCATCATGGGTCTAGTGATTAAGGTTACAGGCTAGAAACTAGGAGACTCTGAATTCTAATCCAGCCTTAGGCATGAAAACCAGCTGGATAACTGGGTCATTCACCAGCAGACTGAGTTCTAGTCCCATTTTAGGCATAAAAGCTGGCTGGGTGACCTTGGGCCAGTCATTCGCCCTCAGACCACAATATCAGGCTTGGGTGATCAGTCAGTCAGTCAGTTTCTGTCACAACCAACAGATCAACATTCTGTTGATCCAGATAAAAAGCAGAACCTGCACCTGCCCTAGGAAAACACTAGGAAAAAGAACTAGCTTTCTAAACACAGTTTTAAAGTTTAAGGAATGAGGAGAGGCCAGCCTCTTAACCCTATCCTCCTTCCCATCCAGCAGGCTATAGACCTATTGAAACCTGCTGAAATGCAGTTATCTGGGTTCACACAATAACAGCCAGCCACAACCCAACCACATTTTATCCCAGCATATGAATCAAGCAAGTGTCTTATTTTATAGGCCCTTGCTTTCTGTTTTCTCTTCCTCTAATTTCTCTGGGAATTTTTCTCTTTTGGGGGGGAATTATTTAATACCATTTTGCATTTTATGGTTTTCTGAGTTAAATTGCCTGTTTTTAGACTGAACTAAAAAAAACCTTGCACTGATCTGATTGGAAATAACTAATAAGGAACCTTCTGATAATTGTTCTGATAATGTCCAATGAATAGTAGATTAAAGATGATGTCATAGATATTGGGGGTATTTGCCTCAATGTCTTGCTCTGCTTTCTGCTCTCCTTAGATTTCCAGTTGTAGCCATGGGGGTATTGAAATGGGTTGACTGGACGGTGTCAGAACCCCGATATTTCCAGCTTCAGACAGATCACACTCCGGTACATTTGGCGCTGTTGGACGAGGTGAGGTTTTTGAGTTCTGCTGAGTGATGTCAGCCTGGCTTTATCTTTCATATATGTTTGCCATGATAAGATTTCCTTGCTGTCCTTTGGAGCAGCAGGGACCTGTGCTCCCCCCAGAGACCTGGATGTCCCCAATCTTTTGGGCAATTTTGTAAGACTTTGAAGAGATGGTTGTTCCCCCAAACGATGAGGCTGGGAGGTTAATTCACTAACTATTGGTGAATTGGTTTATTTTGCTGTTTATTGACCCTGGTGTATGTCATACTATTATCATTACTAATATTTTGGATCAGTTGAGTAACTCAGCGGTAAAATCTACTTACCTTCCCTACCGGTTCGGAAGCGCACGCTCGGCGCACGCTCGCTCTGCTCACGCACACACCGTCATTGGGTCTGGTTTTTGACTATCTGCGCATGTGCAGAAGGGTTTGCACATGTGCAGAGGGTTAAAAACCAGGAAGTGATGACTTCGGGGCGAGGGGGGCGGAGTGTCGCACTGCCACAGCTACCGGTTCTCAAACCACCCTCCGCCGCCACTACCTACTCACCCGAACCAGGAACATTTCACCACTGGTTGAGTTACAACCATTCATTTTCAAGAGCCACGCTGGCGCAGTGGTTAGAGTGCAGTACTGCATGCTACTTCTGCTGATCACCGGCTACCAGCAGTTTGGCAGATTGAATCTCACCAGGCTCAAGGTTGACTCAGCCTTCCATCCTTCCAAGGTGGGTAAAATGAGGACCCAGATTGTTGGAGGCAATATACTGACTCTGTAAACCACTTAGAGAGCGCTTTAAAGCACTATGAAGCGGTATATAAGTCTAAGTGCTATTGCTATTTAGCAACTGTTCAAAGTTGCAAAGGTGACTGAAAAAAGTGACTTACAACTGGTTATCGCACTTAGGACAGTCACAGCTTCACAACAGTCATGTGATCAAAATTTGGGCATTTGGCAACCGGCATATATTTACAGTGGTTGCAGAGTCCCTGGGTCATGTGATCACTATTTCTTGTTGAAGAGAAGCGAAACCTTTTTCAGGCCACAGTTCTAAAAATAGGTGGGGAAAACCTAAGAAGTGGAAGTAGCAAATATTCCGTTAAATAATAAGTTCCATTTTTATTACATCAAGGGTTTCAGTTTGCAGGCTGTTCTTAGAGGAAAATTATATCCGACTGTAAGAGCTTTATTTGTACCTTTGAAGGTTCTTTAAAAAAAACAACTTAATAGTAATCAGGTTTTACTGTGTGGAAAAAAAAGTGAGATAGAAGTTATTCTCTTTCATTCTGTCTTTTTAATTCACAGATAATTGTTTTCAAACAATCTTTTCAAAAGATTTTTCTGACTTGCAGACTGGAATATGCTAATATATTTCACAGTCTGATCCTATGGCATAAATCTGATTAAGGACCAACTTTTTGTATTTGCCAGAGGGCATAAATCCTTACTGGTCATCCAGCTTGATTGGTAACATTTCTAAATTTGGATTCACTGGCAATCGTATATTTTCTATATTTTAAGAATTCAGGAGTTCTTAAATAAGTTCAGGCAGTCCTCAACTTACAGCAAGAATTGAGCCCAAAATTTATGTAGCTAAGCGGGACAGTTTTTAAGTGAATTTTGCCCTATTTTACAACCTTTCTTGCCACAGTTGTTAAATGAATCACTGCATTTGTTAAATTAGTGACACAGTTGCTAAGTGAATCTGGCTTCCCCATTGACTTTGCTTTGTGAGAAGGTCGCAAAAGTGATCACATGATCCCGGAACATTGCAACCACCATAATTATGAGCCACTTGCCAAGTGTCCAAATTTTGATCACGTGACCTTGTGGATGCTGCGGTCATAAGTGCTATAAGTATGAAAAATGGTCATAAGTCATTTTTCAATGCCATTGTAACTTCAAACAGTCACTAAATGTATGGTTGTAAGTCGAGCTCTACCTGTATTCTTCATTTTAAGGTTTGTGCCTCGTCATAGTTGTCTCATAATCAAGCTTGTGCATCACTAGAAATGCAGATCTTACCTTTTGCTTTTTGCTCTGCAGATCAGCACCTGCCACCAACTGCTTCATCCCCTAGTCTTGCAGCTTCTGGTCAAACTTTTTGAGACTGAGCACTCTCAGCTTGATGTCATGGAACAGGTGATGACAACTCAAAAATATGGGCTTCTTGGCCGTTGAGACTTTTGATGGGGCATCCCAAAGCTGATTAGCTGAAGAGCCAGGGTGGCCCAGTGGTTAGAATGCAGTATTGCAGGCTAATTCTGCTGACTGCCAACAGTTCTGCAGTTCGATTCTCACTGGCTCAAGATTGACTCATCCTTCTGAAGTCTGTAAAATGAGAACCTGGACTGTTGGGGCCAATAGGCATACTCTGTAAACCACTTAGAGAGGGCTGTAAAGCACTGTGAAGTGGTATATAAGTCCAATTGCTATTGCTATTATTTTATTAAATTGCTGAAGTAGCTTGCCTGCTTGTAAAAGTACCATTCCCAAGGAGAGAAAAGTGTTGGGAATCCTTGGGTTCATACTCTTGAAAGATCCGTTTCAGAATGGATCTGTAGAAAGAATTCAGAATTATTTTTATTTAATGGTGAAGTCCAATCTTACTTGAAGTCTATAATTTGTGTAATTGGAAACGAAAATCATCATGCATTAAAAGGCTTCTTTGTTCCTATATATTTATAAAGAAAGATGCATTCCTGAGTATTCTCCGCAATTCAGTTGAATACTGAAGATGCTTCAGAAGAAAACTCCGTAAATTATATTTCAGATGAATTTCCTGGTTATACCCTTCTTTATGTAGTATTTAAAGAGCCCCAGTCCAAAATTGTAGGGAGTCAGAAGGGAGAAACTGCTCTTTGTTCTGTTCTGTTACTTACTTCATTTTTTCATGTTGTGATATTTTTCTAATAGAAAACTAATAGACTTTTTCGAATAACCTTCCTAGCAAAACAAACACTACAGCTATTTTCTTTATCAGTAGAGGGCACTGTGACGCAGGCTTTTCTTGCTCCCTCTACTGATCAAATGAAAAACTCTGAATATTTTTTTAAATATGGGAGGAAAGTCACCAGGATAGGTTGAGCCAAAATATGTGGTGGTGGTGGTGGTGATAATGATTATGATTATTTATTTAGCATATGAGAGAACACGACAAAAGAGAAATAAACATATACACATAGTCATAATAATGATGACGATATGATATGAATTTACTTGGGTGCTTTCATTATCCAAAAGTCATATCTCAATCAACTTTCTGATGGAAAGAATGGGTGTGATAGCTAAAGGGCTTGCAATGGCTCTGCAAGGTTTATGTTCCCTTAAAACTCCAAAATCGCTCTATTAAAATAATCCTCAAAAAACTTTACAAACATTTTGGTCCCTGGGCGCAGTGTATTTGTTTCCACTTAAACAGGGGAGAAAACTATTTTCTCATGGAGCCAAGAAAATAAATTCCATGAGGTAGTTCTCCTGGATAGATTTTAGGTTTTATTTTTTCACCTCTGAAGATGTAAGCAGGCCAGAAATTGCAGGAGACTAATATTTTCTCCAGTAACAATAGAAATTGCTATATAGTTTCTTGGACTTCTCTTTTCTCAGCTGGAGCTGAAGAAGACTCTTCTGGACAGAATGGTTCACTTGTTGAGCCGTGGCTACGTCCTGCCAGTGGTGAGCTACATCCGGAAATGCCTGGAAAAGTTGGACACGGATATATCTCTGATCAGATATTTTGTGACTGAGGTCAGTAAATGTTTGGATAGTTAAGAGTTTTAAAACGCTGTTCAGATGGATTAATTTGCACTGGTGTGGTGAAATGTAATCCAGAGTCCCAGGAGGGAGGGGCTGCATTCCAGAGGACCAAGGGACAGTGAAGTTTAGATAGTTTGGTTGGAAGGTTTTCGGAGTATATCTGTAATGATGCAAGCAGTTGCTTTAGTTTGGCAAGATTTCTGTTTGTAAGTTATCCAGTTCTGGTCACCACACTATAAAAAACACATTGAAGCTCTAGAGAAAGTGCAGAGGAGAGCAACCAGGATGATCAGGGGACTGGAGACTAAAACATACGAAGAGCGGTTGCCGGAACTGGGCATGGCCAGTCTAGTGAAGAGAAGGACCAGGGGAGACATGATAACAGTGTTCCAATACTTGAGGGGCTGCCACAGAGAGGAGGGGATTAGGCTGTTTTTCAAGGCACCAGAAGGCCAGACAAGGAATAATGGATGGAAACTGACCAAAGAGAGATTCAACCTGGAAATAAGGAGAAACTTTCTGACGGTGAGAGCGATCAACCAGTGGAACAGCTTGCCTGCGGAGGTTGTGAGAGCTCCAACACTTGAGACTTTCAAAAGGAGATTGGACTGCCATTTATCCGAAATGGTGTAGGGATTCCTGCTTGAGTGGGGGGTTGGACTAGATGACCTACAAGGTCCCTTCCAACTCCAATAATAATCTAATCTAAAGTGAGGAACAATGAAGGAAACTGCCAAAGAACAGGGGTGTCCAACCTTGGCAACTTTAAGGCTTGTGAACTTCAACTCCCAGAATTCCCCAATCAACCATGCTTGCTGGGGAATTCTGGGAGTAGAAGTCCACAGGTCTTAAAAGTTGCCAAGGTTGGACATCATTGTCTGAAAAGAACTTCAAACTGTCCTCCTTGGTATTGCAATAATAGTACCACAAGCTGCTTGTGATGTAATTGGTGCTCTCTGTGGGTCTGTTGCCATTTTTAAATTTTTCCTTCCCCTTGGGGAAGGGGGGGTTGTTTTTTATTCTTTTTATTGGATTTTTATTTTTTGTAAGCCGCCTAGAGTCACTGAGAGTGAGTGGGCAGCCATGTAAGTTCTATAAATAAATAAATAAATAAAATGAATTTGGGCAAGATTGATGACAGGGTCCAAAAACCAAGAAACACACTGTTATAAAACTAAGAAATGTAATGTTATGACCATTGTAAATTTTATTTGCTATTTTGTTCTCCGTTCACTATTCCTTTTTAAAATTATCTTCTTGTTTTCTTTTGTGTAGCAATTTATTTTCTAAATGTTTTAAAATAAAATGACTCCCCTCCCCCCCGCCCAAAAAAAGCAACAACAACAATCACAATGAAGCTCACAGTCTTTTGCGCTATCTGATTTCATAGGTACTGGATGTGATTGCTCCTCCCTACACCTCTGACTTTGTGCAGCTTTTTCTTCCAATTTTGGAAAATGACAGCATTGCAGGAACCATTAAGACGGAAGGTGAACATGACCCAGTGACAGAATTCATAGGTAAATCTTTCCGGCACTGCATTTTTATTTCAAGTTTGCAAGCTGTTTACATGCATGAACACACACACACATCTCAAAGAATTTACCTCAAGAACCTCTGAGGAGAATCCCTTTTCAGGTGCTTCTTCAGCACTAAAAAGATCAGATGTTTCTATGAGTCTCATATTTTCAGGGTGTTTGGACTGCAGGGAAATCTGCACAAAACACGTTTCCACAGTAAAAAAAAAAAGGTCCAAGATGGGGGGCATGATGCTACAATTAAACTCTGCATGCAAAAAGGGAAGGAGCTTCAATCAAACTTTCGTGGCTTTCATCTTGACTTTTGATTGTGGAGGCCCATGAAGACATGTAAGGATCTTGAATTAAGGCTGAGTTGGTAGGAGTAGAACTGTGTTAGTCTATGGTCTAAGATACAATTTTTTTACAATGTGGTCCTACCATCCCTGGGGATCCGTCAAGACTCTCTCAGGAATCCTGGAAATCAAAATCACTTGCCAACATACAATACTTAAATCTCATCAAACATTTGTGAGATACAATAGCAACCGTGAACGCATCCATTTTAATTTTGCGTTAAAATTTATTATAGCTGCCCACTCTAGCAGACATTGGGATACAATATACTGTATGTGACTGTGGATAACGGGGGAATATTTTACAGGAATGGATTAAAGCAGTGTTTCTGGAATAGTGGGGCGCCCCCCCCCCCCGGAGGGGCTCGGAGCGATGCCAGGGAGGGCGTGTGTGACCCCGGGGAACATGCGTGGTCACTCTCGATCGATTCCCCCGGATGGGGAGTGTTTTCCCAGTTGCACGCTGCTCCGAGCCCGGAAGAGAAGGCGGCCAGGCGGGGCGGGGCGGCTGCATGGGTTCTTGCTGTTCTTGGCGGGCACCGCGGTAGCCATGAGCAGCGTGGCGAACCTGCTGCTGGACAAGGAGGAGCATCCTCTGCAGCTGGGCGAAAGCTTCGAACGGCACCCTAAAGCCTCCTTCCACACCATTCGCTGTGAGTGCCCGGCAGAAGCGGCACTTATGGGCCAGGCCGGCGACCCCAAAACATCGGCTTGATTAAGCTGGCTGGCCCGTGTCAAAAGAGGGCCCTAACCACGGTAGCCTATGCCTGCCTAACCGAAAACAGGCTCCACTGAGTTCAGTGTGACTTACTTCCAGGTAAGTGGGTAGAGCAGCCTTCCCCAGGCAATAGTTTGCTTGCAGCTTATAATAAGTAAAATAATAAATATTAACACTAAAATTCCATTGAGGCCCAGATTGGAGAGTTGGGGGGGCGGAATATATACTTCTTCCCAGGGGGAGCGTAACAGAAAATAATTGAGAAGCACTGGATTAAAGTGTTGAAGAATGCATGCAATCAGACCCTGCTTTCCATTTGAACCAAAAGATTTAGGCACATAAATTCTACTCCAAGTCAACCTGTCTTGTTTGTCTTCCTTAAAGCTCACTGTAAATCGAATTTCATCATGGTCAGCTGAAGAAAGGGAGAAACTCCACATCCAGAAGCCACTGGTGACCAGCCCCATTTCGTGTCGCATAAAGAAAATTCAAATGGCTTGCTGATAGTTGTCAGGTTAAGTAGGAACTCAACGCTGGACAATTTTACTTGTGTAGAAAGCAATTACTGGCACAGATTGCATCAATACTTCAAATACTTGGTCCTCTTGAAGAAGAACTGAAAAGGTGGTGTAGTTTCCCTGCTCCACGTATATGACCCAGTGAAGTATGGCAGCCATGATATTCTTTAAGAAATTCATTATTTAGTATATGACTGGTTACTTCTAGTACAGGGGTCCTCAAACTTGGCAACTTTAAGACTTGTGGACTTCCAGAATTCTCCAGCCAGCTATGCTGGCTGGAGAATTCTGGGAGTTGAAGTCCACAAGTCTTAAAGTTGCCAAGTTTGGGGACCCCTGTTCTAGTAAGTAAAGCTGACATCGTTTTATGAATTTCTCTCTACTCTCTGACTGTGTTCCAGTTAGTTTTGTAGACTGGAAAAGCAGTGTATTAATCTCTCAGACTTGCTCTCATTCTTGACAATCCTATAAACACCTGGTGAAAATATTTATGAGATATGCCCCATCTGAAAACACCCTTTCGCAAACCTCCTCCAACCTGGGCACCCTTACATATGATGGGTCTACAGATCCCATCCTTTGGTGGATCCCCAGGCTGGATAAACCTTACAAAGTCTTTATTACATTGGAGCTTGTAAATCAACCATCATGGATGATTGTTGAGAAACAGACCTATGCTTAGCATCTGTTGCATTCAAGTTCTGAATTTTTTTTAAAAAAAAAATCATTTGTGCATCACAAATGTTTTATGTTTGTAAACCCTAGCAAAGAAATACAGGTATTGTTCTTTTAGGAGAAAATATTAAAATATTAACCATTATCAGTAAGTTTCATTACTTTGACAGAAATACATATATTTGTTGTTTACATTTCTCTAAATGCATAGCATATACAGTAATGTATAACTTTTCAGATCTGTTTTCTTGCTACGTATCAGATGAGTGAAAAGTATGACAGCTTGTAATTTTTAATAAATTTCCTTTTGGGTAAAAATTGTTGTGCCTGTGGAATGTAGTCTTCAATTTGCAAAGCAAACAATGACACAGAAAAATACTGAAACGATTCCGTATAATTTTTAATAAGTGGATGGAGAAATAGACATCAGTTTTCTTCACATGTTGGCTGAAAAAATGTTGAACAATAATGTTACTGATTTACTGGGTCTTATGAACCTAACCAAATGAAAATTCTCAGTCATCCAGGTAATCGTCTCAAAGGTGCTTTTTCCAAAAGGTTGGTGGTAAGCCAAGGATTACTTGTATAATATCTGGCCTTTATCACTTGGCCTCTAGACACTGCTGTATTTGATATATATCCATGGCCATGAGGTATTTTGTTAGAATCTTGAAATATCAGCACTTTTGTGTTATATAGATTTATTAAGACTGCTCAGTAGCTTACAAAAGGATGACTGCAAGTCTATGTTTAGATTAGAACAAAATCAACCAATATGATTAATCATTTTTTTCTTTTATAGAACAACTTTATTGCAAGGATCTCAGGAAGATTTGTCTATCAAGGACAATGTGCAAGCAACCTAGCCTGCATCTCCTTGCCTCAGCCTAGGGATTAGTCCAGCGGAGGGTTCCGGTTATTTTCGCTACTGGTGCGCATCGTGAGCATGCGCAGAAGTGAACTCGCGTTCCATTGGGCGATTTCACTTCCGCGCATGCTTAGGACGACATTACAAGCCGAAACACAGCTGAGCTTCTCAGCTGTGCTTCAGAGGAAGAATAAAGGTCCGTATTGAAACAAGGGCGGGTGGGAGTGCTTTTTCCCGACAGTTCAGGATGCGGAGAAGCGCCAGAAAATGACATCGCCGGGCTCCTATCGGAGCTGCGCTCCACACAGCACCGGTAGGAACCCACCACTGGATTAGTCTATCCATTCACTACACAGAGTAGGAAATTTGACGTTCGTATTAGTTTCAGATAATAAATAATAAAATAATTTAAGGAATCTGCCCCCAAACGATACACATTTCAAAAGAATTAAACATGGTTATTTGTATTTATTTATTTATTTGATTTTATATCTATAGCTGCCCATCTCAACAAGTGAGTCTGGATAGCGTACATCATAAAACATTAAAATAATTTAAAAGTACAAAATATACATTGCACCAAGTAAAACTGCTACTATGGATGTTAACACAGCCAAGAAGTGGGGTCCTTCACACACTTGGTCTCCAAACCTGGACACACAATTTCACAGTTGTGTGAAGGCCTACAGTTTTGAAAGGCCAACAGGGTTGGGGGTCATCCTGATACCTGAAGGGAGAATCTTCCGGAGGGCCGAGAAGGCACTTCTCATGGTTTCTGCCAGGTGACATTCCTAGGCTAACGGGACCTGCAACATGTCCAACCTGCCTGACCGAGTTGGATGGGTAGAAATGATTGGAAGAAGATGGTCCCGAAGGTAACTCAGCCTCAAACCATGTAGGGTTGCAAAGGTGATAACCAGTACCTTGAATTGCACTTGGAAACACACAGGAAACCAATGCTACTCGCAAAGCAGTGGTGATGTATGTGTTGAATATCTGACACCCTTTACTCCCCATGAATTTGCATTCTCTACCAGTTGGAGCTTCAGAATGCTCTTCAAGGGCAGCCCCATGTAGAGCTCATTGCGGTAGTTGAAGTCATGAGGGCATGAGTGACTGTGAGCAAAGCCTCCCAATCCAGACACAGGCACAAGAAGCACAACACCCTAAGTCAGAAGTCTTCAAACTTGGCAACTTTAAGACTTGTGGACTTCAACTCCCAGAATTCTCCAGCCAGCATAGCTGGCTGGAGAATTCTGGGAGTTGAAGTCCACAAGTCTTAAAGTTGCCAAGTTTGGGGTCCCCTGCCCTAAGGTGTGCAGAGGCCCTCCTGGCCATGGCTGCCACCTGCTTTTCTATTTATTTATTTTATTATTTTATTATTTTATTATTTTATTATTTTATTTATTTATTTATTTCTATTTGTATGCCGCCCAACTCCTGGGGGACTAGCAGAAGCAGAAGCCATGAGTCCAAGTGCCACCACATTCAAGACTAGTGGAAAAACCTTGTCACCGGAAGGCCCAAAGCCACTCTTGTCATATTTGGCCCATTGTGCCCCATACAGACTCTTATAGCCTCTAAGCATCGAGACAAGAACTCCATGGCATCGTTCATGGAGAATGGAGATGGAAAGATAGTATTTTGATACCATACCACAAACTCGTGGATTACCTCATCCTGCAGCCTCATGTATGTAACTAGGAGAGGAAAGAGAACTGAGGCCTGGGGCACCCACAAAGTAGGGACCATGGGCTACATCTTCCCCCTCCCCCAAAATCAACTGGAACTGACCCCAGAGAAAGGAGAACCATGCCAAAACAGTGCCACTCACCAGTCCAGAAGAATGCCATAATCGACAGTATTGAAGGGTGCTGAGATACGATTTTGATTCTATGCCTCCGGAATAGGACCACCACCCCATCCCACTCCCAGAAGAGGTCATCTAAGAGCACATACGGTAGATGCAGTCTCACTCCCATATCCCGGCCTGAAACCCTGACTGAAAAAGGTCAAGGTTAAATCACAGCTCATTTCCATTTGAAAAAAAAAACAGTGCAAGGTTTTCTCAGCAGAATCAGTAACTTCATTTTGATAATTTATGCAAAAATTTTAATGAGAAACTCAGTTTAATTACCAGTCCGTATGTTGCCAGCCAATCCTGCAGAAAGCAATTTTCCATTTTAAAAATAAAAGTAAAAAAAAAAACCCTAGCTGAAAAAGTTCACCCAAAAGAATTCAAGGTACAATAGGGTCTCCGTATGTGCAGTGTTCTTCAACAGCCAGATTATAGTCTGCTCCTTTCCCACCTTTATATGTACTCGTCACAATGCGCAGCCATCCTTTTTCACCCTGGAAAGCCAAACACAGGTACATCACAAAAGAATTGTGGCCCGACCCTTGTTCTCATCTTACAGCTTTGCTCAAAAATACCATTTAAAACTGGATTTGCGGGAAAAAAGGTGCCAACAATGCAAGGGGGCAGGATCTGCCCCGCTGTTCCCTTACCGCAGTGTTTCCCAACCTTGGCAACTTGAAGATATCTGGACTTCAACTCCCAGAATTCCCCAGCCAGCGAATGCTGGCTGGGGAATTCTGGGAGTTGAAGTCCAGATATCTTCAAGTTGCCAAGGTTGGGAAACACTGCCTTACCTGAAGCAGCCACTTTTGATGGTGAGCTTCAATACCCAGATGAACTGGGATCAAGACCTCACCTCCTTGGGCCTCCCTTGCTTTTGTGATGGAATGCAGTAAGGAAGGGGATCTCCGGGAGGGAGGGAGGGAGGGGTTGCATTCCAGAGGAGTAAGAGGCAACTCAGTCCAGATCTTACGATGTGAGAGAAAGAGGATGTGGACAGTCCCTCCCTAACAGTCTACAAAAGAATATTATAGATGCAGATGGTAGATTCCTCAGTCTGGCAAGAATTTGCCTATAGGTGTGAAACAATAAAGAACAATAAAGCCTTGGTCAGACCACACCTAGAGTACTGCATCCAGTTTTGGTCACCACACTACAAAAAAGACATTGAAACCCTAGAGAAAGTGCAGAAGAGAGCAACCAGGGTGATAAAGGGTCTGGAAAATAAAACATACAAAGAGCGGTTGCAGGAACTGAGCTTGGCCAGTCTGGCGAAGAGAAGGACCAGGGGTGACATGATAGAAGTGTTTCAATACTTGAGGGGCTGCCACAGAGAGGAGGGGGTCAGGCTGTTCTCTATGGCAGTGCTCCCCAACCGGTGTGCCGCGGCACACTGGTGTGCCGTGAGGCCATGCCAAGTGTGCCGCGGCAAAAGCTCGCGTCATTCAGGGGTGGCCAAACCGTGGCGCATGCGCCAAATGTGGCGCATTGGATGATTGCAAGTGGCACATTGCAATCATCCAATGGCTGACGCCTCTCCCACCCGTGTGACTTGCTGCCTCGGCTTGAGTTTTAAAAGACAGCAAGACGCGGGCGGGAGAGGCAGGTCTGGTCATTAAGCCTGCTGGCCGCTGCAGCGAGGCTTAATGAGCAGACCTGCTGCCCTGGACACAACAGTGAGGAACGCGAGGAGAAGGTACCGGGGCATGTCCCAGGTAGGACACGCGTCTCACACAGGGGGTTGGCAGGACGGGTGGGGCAGGACTGGCGGGCGGGACGGGGCGCGCGTCCTACCTGGGACTTTTCCCGGTAGCTCCAGTCACGTTCCTTGCTAATAGCGTCCAGAGCAGAGCAGCCCCTTCCAAAAGATAACGTCTCGCTGCTCTGCTCTGGACGCTGCTCTGCTCTGGACGCTATTACGGTAGCAAGGAATGCGACTGGAGCTACCGGGAAAAGTCCCAGGTAGGACATGCGTCTCGCGCTGGGGGTTGGCAGAGCGGGTGGGGCAGGACTGGCGGGCGGGACGGGGCCCGTGTCCTACCTGGGACTTTTCCCGGTAGCTCCAGTCGTGGGCTGGCTTGATTTGAGGCTTGGCAGGGGGGCGTGGCGTGGCAGGGCGCGAGTCCTCCTCCCTGTCGCTTCTGTTTGTGGAAGCCGAAGAGCCTTACCGGTAGTTTGGGAGAAAGAAAGAAAGTTTTTTGCTGCTTTCCTTCAGTGCACTCAAAAGCAGAAGCAGCAAAAAACTTTCTTTCTCCCAAACTACCGGTAAGGCTCTTCAGCTTCCACATACAGCCTGGAAAGCAGTCTCATGCGTCTCGCGCTAGGGCTGGCTTGATTTGGGGCTTGGCAGGGCGCGAGTGAGGAAGGCGTCGGCAAGAGGCGGAGCCGAAAGGGAGGGCGACAGGGATGTCTGCTTCTTAAGCCAGCAAACTTCCTTGTCGCCAAGATCCGCCTCTTGCCGACACCTCCTCACTTGCTGGATTGACTCACCTGCTCTGGGCTGCCTTGGGCGGCTTGAGTTATAAAAGACAGCAAAACGCGGGCGGGAGAGGCAGGTCTTGCTCATTAAGCCTCGCTGGCCGCTGCAGTGAGGCTTAATGAGCAAGACCTGCCTCTCCCGCCCACATTTTGCTTTCTTTTAAAACTCAAGCCGAAGAAGCAGGTGGGGGAAGCGGCCCCCGACCGCTTCCCCCGCCCACCTGGATGCCGCCATTTGCGGTCTTTTGCCCTCTGCGCATGCGCACAGCGTTCTGTGCATGCGCAGAGGGCAAAACTCAAATGGCGGCATCCAGGCGGGCCCGCCCACCCAGGACGCCTGGGCCAATTGGCGCATGGTATCATTAAGGTTGGCCACCACTGACCTACCTAATTATCAAATAAAATAATAAATCAAGTAATTCTGTTATGCCCAGTTTGACATTCCTATACTATTATACTCTTCAAAATGATATTTTGAAGATTATATTTGTTTTTTATCCAATTTTTGTATGTGGTGTGCTGTGGAATTTTGGGAGAGGCTATGGTGTGCCGAGGGTGACAAAAGGTTGGGGAGCACTGCTCTATGGCACCAGAAAGCCAAACAAGGAATAACGGATGGAAGCTGACCAAGGAGAGATTCAACCTGGAAGTGAGGAGAAACTTTCTGACGGTGAGAGCGATCAACCAGTGGAACAGCTTGCCAGTGGAGGTTGTGAGAGCCCCAACACTTGCGACCTCCAAGGGGAGACTGGACTGGAACTCCTGCTTGAGCAGGGGGGTTGGACTAGATGACCTACAAGGTTCCTTCCAACTCTAATAATAAATCTAAATCTAAACTCAGCTTGGAAGAATCTCCACGTGCCATTCTTGGTGTTGGGCCTGACAGAATTGCTGAATCTGAATTGCATAGCTCTCCATGGCACCACGACACCACCGGCAGAGGTGAAGAGCCTTGGTGGCACAGTGGTTAGAGTGCAGTACTGCAGGCGACTTCTGCTGCTTGCTGCCTGCCTGCAATTTGGCAGTTCAAATCCCACCAGGGTCAAGGTTGACTCAGCCTTCCGTCCTTCTGAGGTGGGTAAAATGACGACCCAAATTGTTGGGGGCAATATGCTGAATTCTGTAAAACCACTTGGAGAGCGGTATATAAGTCTAAGTGCTATTGCTATTGCTAGCGTGGTTGTGAGGAAGTCTGGTCCCCATGAGGACAAGGACATCATTCTGAAGGTCCTCTCTAAGCAACGCAGGGAATAAAGTAGGTCCTGCCATCTCTCATGGTGGCTTCTTTCAGTTTCAGTGCTAGTAATGAGGAGCCCTGAGACTTGTGCTAGTAAAAGAGCCGAGGTGGCGCAGCGGTTAGAGAGCAGTACTGCAGGCTACTGATCATTTGAGTTCAGCTGTTCAAATCTCACCGGCTCAGGGTTGACTCAGCCTTTCATCCTTCCGAGGTAGGTAAAATGAGGACCCAGATTTGGGGGGGCAGTGTAAATATATACATTGCTTAATGGTGTAAACCGCTTAGACAGTGCTTGCACTATGAGGCGGTATATAAATATCACTAATAAATAAATAAATAATGAAGAGCCGAGGTGGTGCAGTGGTTAAATGCAGCACTGCAGGCTGCTAGTTCAGCAGTTCAGCTGTTCAAATCTCACCAGGCTCAAGGTTGACTCAGCCTTCCATCCTTCTGAGGTCGGTAAAATGAGGACCCAGATTGTTGGGGGCAATATGCTGAACTCTGTAAACTGCTTAGAGAGGGCTGTAAAGCACTATGAAGCGGTATATAAGTCTAAGTGCTATTGCTATTGCTACTTGGTTGCCACTCAAGAGGTAATATCGGCCTAAACAGATCCATCCTCCGGCTCAAAAAAAGTTCCTATATTCCAGCCCAGCCCAGTAACTCCAGTTCCTCACGTTATATTTCCCATGTTCTTTTCATCAAAAGGCATTTGTGAGATTCAGAAGAATGTCTTTGTTACTTCAGGAATCATTGAATGTAACTAACATGGCGAAGAGTCCTGGAGGATTTATCTCTCTGGTTTAATGGGCAGCCCTGGGAATTAATTAAAGCAGCTCTGACATAAGGATTTTGTGGTCACAACCAATGTTCCCTGTAATATCAGAAAACGGTGCACGGCAATTATAAACTGCCGCGCGGCGTTCTCTTTTTATCTGTGCGGCCGCGCAGGCACGCAGCCTCTGCCATTAGAAAATGCCGGGCGGAAGTTAGAAACTTCCGTGCGGCGTTCTCTCATTACGTGTGCGGCCGCGCGGCCACACACCTGAGAGGGAACAGTGGTCACAACTGCCATCTTCAGTTTTTGCATAACCATAACACACACACACACACACACACACACACACACACACACACACACACACACACACACACACACACACACACGCTTGTGGACACCCTGCTCCTCACCTATTTATAGTCCCACTGCTGGTTTCTATGCCATTTCTTAAAAGCTGAAATTTTAGTAATATACTGTGATCACACACCAACATGGCCTGATGGAGACCAGATCAAATACTGATTTAATTTCATTTAAATTTGCTGTATCTTTCTTGGCATGTATTTAAGCATTTCCCTCTTTTGTCACATTCAGAATTACTATTTGCCGAAAACGTTTGCAGGTCTCCATAGGTGGCAACCAAGGGCTTGGTATAGTTTATGAAGATTAAAAACAACCTTTGTCCTGAAGTGAAACATACCACTCTAACAATCCTCAAAGGTTTTTTTTTTCTTTAAAAGAAATATCTTGCTTCTGCTTACCCACGGTTCGCCCCATGAGTTGCGGACAATCCAGTATTCAGTTCCATCTTCCACACCCCAACCAGCAACAGAGATAATGTGGTTGATGAAAGACGGAGAGTGATATTCAGCATAAATTCCTCCGGTATAGTTGTCCAGGCCTGAGGTAGCCATGATCCCACAACTGTTTAAATTACATGAAATTAGAAGGCTAGCAAAATAAACAAGGCTGAAATGTGTGCAGTTATCACAGAAGTGAAGAGTTCCCAACTAGTATCCAAATTAGCTAGGTGGCCTCAAGTAACACATGTGCAGTGACACTTGCTGTGAACCAATCATGGATTTGAATACACCTAGGGGAGAACTTGAACTTGTACATTTCTATTGAGGTATAAGTTCTACCTTAGCCCATCACCAGGAGACTACACTGTCTTTCATACAGATGGTACATGAACTCCCTCAAAGTTGTAACACTGTTTTTTGGGGGGAGGAAAAAATAGGCCAAATTCCACCCCATCTAAGCCCCACTAAACATTAATTCCAGACTGTTGTGGCCCGCCCGCAGCTTGTGCAGCCTGGACCTTTGGAACCTTCAGTACCTCTTGGCAGTGCTGAGAAAGGAGGGGCTACTCCTTTCCTGAATGCAAGAGCACCCAGGGCTGCCAAGAGGCAGGAAGGTTTACTCCGGAGGAGTTAGCAATAGCAATAGCACTTAGACTTATATACCGCTTCATAGTGCTTTACAGCCCTCTCTAAGCGGTTTACAGAGTTCAGCATATTGCCCCCAACAATCTGGGTCCTCATTTTACCGACCTCAGAAGGATGGAAGGCTGAGTCAACCTTGAGCCGGTGAGATTTGAACAGCTGAACTGCTGAACTAGCAGTAGCCTGCAGTGCTGCATTTAACCACTGCACCATCTCGGCTCTTTAAGAATACAATAGTTCTACTCAGGAGTAAGACTTGGGGCTAATTGGCCACTCCCCTAATCTATTTAAGGTAATCAGTTGCAGATAACAAGCTGCAGAGAACAACTTTGGAAAAACCCGCCTGATCAGAGTTTGCTTCATGATACCTGTTTTATGTTTATCCATCGTGGTCTTGTTATCAGAGACTGAATTCTAGGAACTTTGCCAAGCTCCGTAAGATAACTGGACTTAATTTACTTGTCATTGTTTGCAACCTCTTTGAACTAATACCAGCTATTAATGAAGTTAATTAGTAGCTGGTTGTTTGCCAACAAAGACTGTTTGTAACTTGGTGTGTGCATTCTTTACTGATAAAAGGTTTATTAGTAAAAAAAGAGTTGCATTAAACTGCTTGTGTGGTTGTGTGCTTCGTGGGGACAGAACACAGACAGCACTACCAGACTCCACCTTTAGGGAGTTAAATAAATAAAATAATGGGGGAGGATTTTTCCAGCTGGTGGCAGAGGAATTCTGGGAGTTGAAGTCCACACATCTCAAAGTTGCCAAGGGTGGGAAACGTGGCTTTAAACAATTTCTTCTCCTCCAGTGAACCAACATTGCTATCCACACCTACTTAAATCACATCATTTCAACTTGCCACATGAATCGTTCTGAGCCGTTAAAACGTGTCTTCCCTCCCGTACCTGATGGGTCCATTTGCATAGATTTCCGCCATCATTTTCTCTCGACCGCTCACAGATCCATAATCTCCCACTTTCCAGAGGGTGTAATTTTTTATCACGTGGCATTCCCCGAAGGTGGTACACGTTCCACATTGGTTAAATTTCTTGCAACCTTCAAAAATAATTGCCCAAGATAAATGGAAACAGCAGTTAATTTTCTCAGATAGCCTATTACAGGTCCTCGAATTTTGACCACAATAGAGGCCAAAATTTCAGTTGCTAAGGAAGACAGCTGTTAAGTGAATTTTGTCCCATTTTATGACCTTTCTTGCTACGGTTATTAAGTGAATCACTACAGTTGTTAAGTCTGTAACACGATTGTTAAGTGAATATGGCTTCCTCATTGACTTTGCTTGTCAAAGGATCACTTGTCAAATGACTCTGGGACACTGCAATAGCAATAGCACTTAGACCAGTGTTTCCCAACCTTGCCAACTTGAAGATATCTGGACTTCAACTCCCAGAATTCCCCAGCCAGCATTCGCTGGCTGGGGAATTCTGGGAGTTGAAGTCCAGATATCTTCAAGTTGCCAAGGTTGGGAAACACTGACTTAGACTTATAAACCGCTTCACAGTGCTTTTACAGCCCTCTCTAAGCGGTTTACAGAGTCAGTATATTGCCCCCAACAATCTGGGTGCTCATTTTACCCACCTCGGAAGGATGGAAGGCTGAGTCAACCTTGAGCCTGGTGAGATTCGAACTGCCAAATTGCAGGCAGCCGGGAGGCAGCAGAAGTAGCCTGCTATACTGCACTCTAACCGCTGTGACACCGTGGCTCTTAGGACATGCCAGTTGCCAAGCATCTGAATGTTGATCACATGACCATGAGATGCTGCAACAGTCGTAAGTGTAAAAACCAGACATAAGCAACTTCTTTCTGTGCCGTTGTAACTTCGAAAAAAACCACTAAACAAATGGTTGTAAGTCAAGGACTACCTGCATTTATCTGCCATCTCAAGTTACGAAATGAAGGTTCCTTGCAGGGCACCTGGGGGATCACCTCATTAGTTTGTTTGCATTATTCTTATTCCACTTCCCATATATTTCCACTGAATAATGAAATATGGGAATTACAAAACAAAATACAAAACTGGCAAGCGTAAAATGATATTTTAAACAAATCAATTTCCCCCCCAATTTTTTTTTTAAAGCCAGGAGGTTTGTGTCATATAATACTTTTCAAAGTAAATCCATCATCAAATTTCTTTCCAAAAGAGGAGAGATAGAAGCCCGCTTCACACTCTGTGGGAAGAGAACTCCACAACTGGGAAGTTGTGGGAGGGAAGATCCTATGATCCACTGATTGGACTTTAGCAGGGGTGAAATCCAGCAGGTTCTGATAGGTTCTGGAGAACTGGTAGCGGAAATTTTGAGTAGTTCAGAGAGCCGGCAAACACCTCTGGCTGGCCCGGAGTGGGGAGGGAATGGAGATTTTGCAGTATCCTTCCCTTGCCACACCCACCAAGCCACTCCCACCAAGCCATGCCATGCCCACCAAGCCACGCCCACAGAACCGGTAGTAAAAAAATTTGGATTTCACCACTGACTTTAGCCAACGGTGGAAAAGAGAGCTAGACCTTCAATGCGAATCTGAAGGCCTAGGCACATTCTGCAAAACGAGGCTAATGTGGATTAGAGTCCATTTTTTTAGTGCAAACTGTGTGAATTGAAAAATTATGAATGCATCTTGTCTCAGCAATAAAAGAATTCTTGGTTTAAAGCTGGATGCTCTCCTTTTAGCCATAGTCAAATATCTGCAATTTGGAAGTAACACATTTATAAAGGCAATTATAAGGTTTTTAATGAAACAATTATCAAAACTTTTAGATGTAACTAGACAATCCGTGACACATTGGGTTGTCATTTCAAAGATATTTCCTTCCCTAAAGTGAGAAACACAATAACCTGGGACAGTCAAAAGAGGAGTGGGAGTAAAATCAACTGAATTCATTCTAAATTCATTATGAAGCTGCTCAATGTACGTTCAACGTTTTATGTGCTTGAAGGCCAATTTTGTAATCAGCCTGGCTACCTTTGATGGATGCAAACTAGTTCCAAGCAATCTGAAAGGGGTTTATTTAAATAACATGGGTATTTGGGAGCTAACAGCCTGTGGGGCTCCACCTTTGTGGATATATTACCAAAGCTGCTCAATTTAATTTTCCAACATCAATAGTATAGAGTTATTTTTTTTCAATGCCTTTTAACACCGCTGCCTTAATGTGTTGGGTGGGTAGGGAGAATAGAAGTTGCACTCCAAGGTGTTGGCAGAATATCTTGTTGAATAAGACAGTGTGAAATTTACAACTTTTGCCAAATTGGCAAAAATTGGGGTGATGGTTATTACCATTCCTTAGAAGTTACAATCATGTCGGTAAATGAGGTATGAAGGCTAATAAACATTTGCAGCCAATACAAATAGTGGATGGTTGAAATTCCCTTCCCTTTTTTGGAGCCCATCTCATACACACTTTGGTGTTCTGATCATACACACCTTGGTCTTTAGCTTGATAATTGTTGCATGTTTCATCCGGGATGCCGTGTTCATGAGCATATTGCCACACGCCACTGTCGTCCCCACCTTCACAAGATCCAGCATTGGCACAGTCAATCACATTTTGAACAGAGAGATATGCCGAGGGCCAGGCACCTTTCTTCTTGATATTTATGCGATCTAAGAGAGAGAAACAAACTTTGAAAGTAACAAAAACTGCAACGCTTCAGAGCCACAGACTGAGTTCCCACAATGTGCTTAAGATAAAATATTTTTCTTTGAGGTCCTTGGTGGTCTCTGAGCTTGTCTGTTTTCTTGCAAATGTTTTATTACCCAACTAGGTAACATCATCGGTGCATATTTTTCTTTGATTTGACTGTGGCTTGGTGTGTTTTCTGAATTCAGCCACGGTTTGTGGTTTCCTATGTCAGGCTAACCCAGACCACTTTTATTGTGATTTATTTGCAATCTATAATACAGCAAGCCATGACTTAATTCAAACCTAATCATGAAGTACAGATTGTCCTGGTCTGATTTATATGATACAGGAGACAAATGATCATCTGTTCCCTTTCCCCTACCTGCCACTCACTATTTTGTACACGATCTTACATTCCAATAATCTGAGCCGAGGTGGCACAGCAGTTAGAGTGCAGTACTGCAGGCTACTTTAGCTGACTGTGATCAGCAATTCAGCAGTTCAAATCTCACCGGCTCAGGGTTGACTCAGCCTTCCATCTTTCCGAGGTAGGTAAAATGAGGACCCAGATTGTTGGGGGCAATGTAAATATACATTGCTTAATGGTATAAACCGCTTAGAGAGTGCTTGCACTATGAGGCGGTATATAAGTCTCACTAATAAATAATAATAAATAAATAATAATAATAACAACCCGAAAATGGATCTTAGAAACCAGCTTCTTTCTCCATAAAATGACCACATGAATTCCTTCCCTTTTAAATCTCAAATGTTCTTTCATTTTTCTTTTCAATAATACCATTCTGGCCAATTCAGTCCTTTATCGCAACCATTCCCCATTGTCCATTGTCTTTGGACGTCTTTACGGCAAAACTTGGGCTGAGAAACAGCAGTGTTGAACCTGGTTAGGTTCAACTTAGTTAAGATCCAAAAGAAGACTGTAGGCTAAAACAGGGTTGGAAAAAAAATCTCCGGGGATGACAGTGACAAATGGCTTCCATGCCACCACCAAGAAAGCAATAGCAATAGCACTTATTTATTTATTAGTGAGATTTATATACCACCTCACAGTGCAAGCACTCTCTAAGCAGTTTACACCAGTAAGCAATGTATATTTATATTGCCCCCAACAATCTGGGTCCTCATTTTACCTACCTCGGAAGGATGGAAGGCTGAGTCAACCTTGAGCCGGTGAGATTTGAACCGCTGACCTGCGGATCACAGTCAGCTAAAGTGGCCTGCAGTACTGCCTCTAACCGCTGCGCCACCTCGGCTCTTCGATGACTCATAATGGGCAACAAAATACACGGAGAAAACTCACAATTAGCAATAGCACTTAGACTTATATACCGCTTTATAGTGCTTTACAGCCCTCTCTAAGCGGTTTACAGAGTTCAGCATATTGCCCCCAACAATCTGGGTCCTCATTTTACCGACCTTAGAAGGATGGAAGGCTGAGTCAACCTTGAGCCGGTGAGATTTGAACCGCTGACCTGCGGATCACAGTCAGCTAAAGTGGCCTGCAGTACTGCCCTCTAACCGCTGCACCACCTCGGCTCAACATCACTTAGACGTATATACCGCTTTACAGCCCTCTCTAAGCAGTTTACAGAGTGAGCATATAGCCCCCAACAATCTGGGTCCTCATTTTGCTGACCTCGGAAGGAATGAAGGCTGAGTCAACCTTGAACCGGTCAGGATCAAACTGCTGGCAATCAGCAGAATTAGCCTACAATACTGCATTCTAACCACTGCGCCACCACGGCTCTATCTAAGAAAGCGATGTGGATGTGAAATTACTAGGAGTTGAACTCCGCTTCAAGGAGACTTTGCCTTCAATCAAGAGGCAGAAAACTGCACAAATAACTCAAAGATGACACCAATGAGATAAGTCCTCTAGCTCTCTTTCAGTATTGCCCAACCTCAAAAGGCACACCACACTTTCAAATGGAAACACTTAATTTGATCCGAAAGGCAGATTGTGGTGTGAGGTGTAGTGACTAGGATGCATTTCCTCCCTTAAGATTTGTTCAGAGGAAGGCATCACACCAGTAAGTATTCCCTACCTGCAAAAGCACTGGTGCTGCCGTGAGCCCAGCAGGATCCACAGTATTGGGGAATGTGCTGGTTTCGAGTGGTGCTCGCATAATTGACTCCATCTCTGCTTCTCCAATCCCAGCTCTTGGGCAGCTTAGAGATATCCAAATATTCATGCGGACGCGGATAAGTTCTTCGGGGGGAAAATAATAAGGAAAGTTAACTTTCTGTGAGCAAAGGTAAAGCGGGTTATTTCTCAATGCTTGCTCTGATTTATAACCAAGTCTATCCTAGTCTGGACAGCATATATAATTCCCACTTCACTGATTCACTGATTTCACTGTTTGTGAAATAACTTGGGCATGACTTTATCACGAGATGCCTTTCTTCCTCAGAATTCTGATGACCTCAACTACTTTCTAAAGTTCTCAGAGGAACTTTTTTCTCCTGCCTGTTTTGCAAAACTCCAAAAGGGGGGAGGGGAACATCTCGGGACAGCAAAATTTTAACATATCAACGTTTGCAAAGGGATAGAAACGAGAGGGGTCACCTTCCTAACTGGCCCACTCTGTGTTTTGAATTATATGACCCATAATACCCAGCAGCATTATCCGGAGGAAGAGAAAACTGTACAAACAAGCTGCAAATGCATTGTGTGTCATCAACTGTTGTGGCCCGTCCGCAGCTTGTGCAGCCTGGGCGTTTGGAATCTTCAGTGCCTCTTGGCAGTGCTGAGAAAGGAGGGGCTACTACTCCTTTCCTGAATGCAAGAGCATGCAGGGCTGCCAAGAGGCAGGAAGGTCTACTCGGGAGTAAGACTTGGGGCTAATTGGCCACTCCCCTAGCCTATTGAAGAACAGTGGGATGCAGCTGGGAAGTTGCAGAGAACAACTTGGGAAAAACCTGTCTGATCAGGGTTTGCTCCGTGATACCTGTTTTCTGTTTACCCGCCGGCGTCTTGTTATCAGAGACTGAATTCTAGGAACTTTGCCAAGCTCCGTAAGATAACTGGACTTAATTTACTCATCATGGTTTGCGACCTCTTTGAACTAATACCAGCTATTAATGAAGTTAATTAGTAGCTGGTTGTTTGCCAACAAAGACTGTTTGTAACTTGGTGTGTGCATTCTTTACTGATAAAAGGTTTATTAGTAAAAGTGTTGCATTAAACTGCTTGTGTGGTTGTGTGCTTTGTGGGGACAGAACATCAACAGTCTGCAACCCA
Source organism: Diadophis punctatus similis (assembly GCA_023053685.1). NCBI lineage: Eukaryota > Metazoa > Chordata > Lepidosauria > Squamata > Dipsadidae > Diadophis > Diadophis punctatus. The sequence continues at coordinate 4,619,268 of JALIGW010000003.1, read as the reverse complement.
GAAGGATCAACGATGGACAAATATATGTTTTATGGGGAAAAACAGAACCACAAGGAGACCAAGCCTGCTAGGAAGACCCAGCAGGGCACTTGACAGATCTTTGGGGAAGACATCTTCTTTCCAGAAAGCGAATGTAGGAAATCCTAGGGTGTGGCTGGTTTGCTTTCTGATGATTGCCATGAATTAGCAGTTTCTTGGGAATCCCTCTTCTCTGTTTCTGTTCTCATGAATTATTACAGGTAGTCCTTGACATTTAGTGACTGAAGTTACAACTGGCATTTAAAAACATGACTGATGACTGTTTTTCACACTTATGACCACTGCAGCATCCCCATGGTCAAGTGATCAAAATTCAGATGCTTGGCAACTGGTTCATATTTATGACGGTTGCAGGGTCCTGGGATCATGTGATCCCGTTGTCACCTTCCGACAAGCAAAGTCACTGGGGAAGCCAGATTCACTTCACAACCAGGTTACTAACTTAATAACTCGATTTACAACAACGATTTACCTAGCAACTGTGTCAAGAAAGGTCGTAAAACGTGGCAAAACTCACTTAACTCTCGTTTTCCAACAGAAATTTTGGGCTCTATTCTGGTCATAAGCTGAGGACTATCTGTACTGTAAAGAGAGTTAAATGCTGAACACCATCATCAACAAATGCCAAAACGATGTAACCAGGTTACATACTCCATGCCTGAAGATCAGATGCTGGTCTAAAATCTCAGAGCTTTTCTATGTCCTGCTTAGGCTGACTGTCCCCCTGTCCTTACCCAAGAGACAGATGGACCCTGCTAACACCTTTTTTCTGGGGTATCTCCATTAGGTTGACTTCAGCAGTTTCCAGACCACGAATGAGAGTCAGCCTTGGCTGCACAGCCATTGAAGTAATGTTTCCTTCCATATTTAGCCATCAACCTTGCTATTTGTACCCTATGACAATCATTAAGTGTTGTACCTTATGATTCTTGACGAATGTATCTTGTCTTTTTATGTACACTGAGAGCATATGCACCAAAGACAAATCCCTTGTGTGTCCAATCATACTTTATTTATTTATTTATTAGTGAGATTTATATACCACCTCACAGTGCAAGCACTCTCTAAGCGGTTTACACCAGTAAGCAATGTATATTTATATTGCCCCCAACAATCTGGGTCCTCATTTTACCTACCTCGGAAGGATGGAAGGCTGAGTCAACCTTGAGCCGGTGAGATTTGAACCGCTGACCTGCGGATCACAGTCAGCTAAAGTGGCCTGCAGTATTGCACTCTAACCGCTGCGCCACCTCGGCTCGCCACTTGGCCAATAAAGAATTCTATTCTGTTCTGTTCTGTTCTATTCTGTTCTGTTCTATTCTATTCTATTTTCTATTCTATTCTATTTTCTATTCTATTCTATGCAGCAAGGGCTCAGCCTCAAGATATATACAGCTGTTCCCTATTAGCTGGAGGGAAGTAAGGTGATGACACTGACCTGGAACAAGGGGCAAGAGAACCAATTTCAGGCTGGATAGGGTTTTTGTTTTGCTTTTTTGCTTTTTTTTGCTGACAGCAAGGATTGGTTGAGAGAACTTTAAACTGGAGGTGGAGAGACGTCCTTAGTAAACTTCACAACTGTAAAGTTTTTAACTGCTATTTTATACTTCAGCTTATAAGAAGCTGCCTTCTGTTATGGATACATCCAGCTCTGACCCATCTCCACCTTTTTTTTTTCAACCTGGACAACTTCAAAATATGTGGACAACAACTCCCAGGATTCTTCAGATGCCTGGTGAATTTCCCCAATACTGGCTGTGAAATTCTGGGAGTTGAGGTGGGGGGGAAAACGTAGATATGAGTCAGAGCTGGAGGGATGCCCAGGTTGAGAAACTGATCTACACTGATCAACATAAGGAGTCCACGTTTTCAGGCAGAACATTTCCCCAGTTCTGAGATGTCACAGAAATAATTCGAGATTCAATCTCGACAAATTTTCTAATTTTTTTATATGCAGTGTGTTGTACTTTGCTGCAGAGCTCATCTTACTCACAGGCAAAATGCCCATTTCTGCTAATAACCGATGCCTATCTCTTTCCCGCCTATATAAATAGATGTATTTTAAATCACAGTTGTTTGCCAAAGATACTCACAAAGTTGTACACGAGATTACATTTTTTTAGGTAAAGTTGAAGACCCAATGGTTGCACAAGCCCGCTAGACAATTTCAGGGTCAAGCAAGGAGGTGTGAACCCGGGTTAAACCCAGGACACCTTCCTGGTTAAAGCCACCGCTCCGCGAAAAGAAATCTTGTTGAACCGGCGGCGGCGGCTCGTCCGATGCGCCCACCCCGCTCATCCGCGCCCCGGGAACATCCAGAGTCCGAAAAGCGAGGGAGGCTCCCAGGCGACTGGATGGAAAAGCTTACTACAGATTTGCTCCAAGGCCGCTGCGCGGAGATCTCCGGCTCTCTCCTCTCTCCCTCCAGCCGCCGTTGCGGGATCGGCCGCGCCCCCTAAACCGGGGGACCGATGCTGGGGGACCGGCGAGAGGATGGCCGGACGGGTCGGCCTCCTTGCTCAACACACCCTCCAACATTGGAAGTTTTTAAGAAGAGATCGGACAGCCCTTTGTCTGAAATGGTCAAGGGTTGCCTGCCTGAGCCTGGGGTTGGACTAGACGACCTCCAAGGTCCCTTTTCCAACTCTGTTACACCTTGCCTCCCCCTGGCTAACATCTCCAGCCTTGCCAGATCACCGTCCCAATGCCCCGCCGGCTGGGAATTCTGAGTTTTGTAGTTCTAACTAACGCCTTTCGTTTGCTCTGGTTGAGGAAAGGCTACTACTTCCCAGCTCCCGCATCCCTTGAGCTTCTCCCTTTTCTTGGACCTTGGACAATCCAAGATAAAGCCCTTCCGACCGGCTCAGCCGAGCTTTCCCCTCGCTAACCGTCCGATCTCTGCCCGCCTATCCCGCCGACGCCTCCCGAACTGGAGCGATTTGATTGCGCGCCGCCGCTTTTACCGGACGCCGGGGAGGTTGCGCGGGAGCGGCTTGTAGCAGCTCTGCCCTTCTTGGAAGTGGAGGCCGGTGGCGTCCACGGAGGCCACGAGCAGCCCCGGCAGGAGCCAGAGGGCGAGCGAGGAGAGGTCGCGCCCAGCCATGACGATCACCGGCTCAGCTGGCCGCCGCCTCTTGAGACAGTCGCCGGGGGAAAGGGCGCGCAGAGCCGGCCGGGACTTGGGTCCTTTGTCCGGAGAGCCGAATGGCGCAGAGGGGAGCGAGGTAGCCCAAGGCCCGTGGAAGTGGCGACGTCATGGGGGGGGGGGACGAAGAGAGTGGCCGCCCCGCCTCGCCTCGCTGCAGGTAGGCTGACGGGTTTGCCCGGGATTGCGAGAGCGGGAAGCGGTTGCGAAAGAGGAAACAATCAGGCGGCTCCTCGTGACTCGGAGGCCGCTGGGCAGTCGCGGATCGCAGCCAAGCGGGAAGGAGGGAGGGAGCCGTGGAGGAACCGTCCCGTTCGAGGTCGATGGGGCCGGGGGCTATGGGCAGGCTTTCGGGTCTGCTGTACAGGCACTCCTCGACTTACGACGGTTCATTTAGTGACCGTCCGAGCTTACAACGGCACTGAAAAAAGTGACTTGGGACCAGGGTCAGGTTGCTCTTACCTCGCTACCGGTGCGCTGCGCGTGCATCTCCATATTGCACGTGCGCGCTCAAGCAAAATCTCACCAAAATCTTGTGAGGGGATGCGTGCGCGTGCGCGATTTCGGCAATTTTTTGCTTCCGTGCATGCATGGAATCGAAATCTTGCTGAAATCTCACATGCGCATCCCCTCACGAGATTTTGCTTCTGCGCATGTGCAGGAAGCAAAAAAAGCCAAAAAATTGCGGGAAAAAGATGGTGCCGTGCAACAGACCAGCGAAGATGGCACTGGAGCTGTCGCACGCAAATTTCACAATCCGCCGGCCACTACCGGTGCCATAGAGTGGATCGCACTGGTAGGAACCCACCACTGCTTGGGACCATTTCTCACACTTATGACCGTTGCAGCACCCCCACAGTCATGTGATTTACATTCGGATGCTTGATAAACATCTCCATGGTCATGTGATCAAAATTTGGACGCTCGGCAACTGGCTCCTATTTATGACCGTTGCCGTGTCCCCGGGGTGGGGGAGTCATGTGACCATCTTTTGCTACATTCAGACCAGCGAAGTCCATGGGGAAGCCAGATTCACTTAACAACCGGGCATTACTAATTTAACAACTGCAGTGATTCACTTAACAGATGAGGCGAGAAAAGTTGTAAAATGGGGCAAAGCTCACTTCACAGATTTCTCACTTAGCAACATACATTCTGGGCTCAGTTGTGGTCACAAGTTGAGGGCTAGCTATATTTCAGAGCGCTGCTGGCACTTACCTGAACGCCCCACCTGGCTTGGGGAAGGCGACCAGAAGGAAGGGCTGAAGCAGATCAGCATAGCTGATAGACCCAGGCTGGAATTCTTGATTAGCCTCCTTTAAGGCTACAGGATAGGCCGGTGGTTTGCAAACCTGGATAAATTATCCAAAATTGTGTAAAAGTGTTTTTTCTTTAGGGACGGATGCACAAACCTTTCACCCATCATAATAGGGGCATTTAAAAAATATTAAAACTTTTTTAAAAATTGCCATATGCTAAATAACTAACCAACTGACTGACTGACTGAAGATTTTCTTGTGTGGTAAAATACATTAAAAATCTCCCGAAGTATTCTTATTAAAGCAAAAACTGAAGAAATTACAAGTGGAAATTTGTTGACATGACATAAAGATCTTTCAGTGATGTTCTAATACAGGTCGCCCTCAAGTTATGGCCATTTTGTTTAGCAACCGTTAAAAGTTTTGAGGTGCTAAATGAAGGGACTTGACTTCATCTTGAGTCCTCAAATGTTGATAAGGCGTTCTTGGATAATGGAGGAAAAAGTTAAGGAAGCTCTGGTATAGGCAAAATTGAAGGCTGGAAACTCTTTGGCAGAAACTCAATTAATGGGCACATTACAGTATACAGGTAGTCCTTGGATGTGGTTAAGTGAGAAAGTTAAGTGAGTTTTCCCCTGTTTTATGATCTTTCTTGCCACAGTTGTTAAGTGAATCATTGCAGTTGTTAAGTTAGTAACTCAGTTGTTAAGTGAATCTGATTTCTCCATTCACTTTGCTTGTCAGAAGGTCACAAAGGGAAAACACATGACTCCAGGAAACTGCAACCGTCATAAATATGAACTAGTTGCCAAGCATCTGAATTTTGATCATGGGAACATGGGGTGCTGCAATGGTTGTAAATGTGAAAAATAGTCACAAGTCAGTGCTCTTGTACAGTGTCACTACATGAATGGTTGTAAATCAAGGACTACGTATATAGAAATTTCAAACAAATAGTCTGCCCCTCTGTTGGTTCTGAGAGCTACAGCTGAACTGCCACAAAATATTTGACAAAATCTGCTTTTCATAAATGGGTTTAGCCTGTTCATAAAGTAGTCCTTGACTAACGAAAATTGGGAGCAGAATTAACGTTGCTAAGCAAGGTGGTTGGTAAGTGAGTTGCCAAGAATAGAATAGAATAGAATAACAGAGGTCTTCAAACTTGGCAACTTTAAGACTTGTGGAGTCTTAAAGTTGCCATAGCTGGCTGGAGAATTCTGGGAGTCCACAAGTCTTAAAGTTGCCAAGTTTGAAGACCTCTGGAATAGAATAACAGAGTTGGAAGGGACCTTGGAGGTCTTCTAGTCCAACCTCCTGCTTAGGCAGGAAACCCTACACCGCTTCAGACAAATGGTTATCCAACATCTTCTTAAAAACTTCCAGTGTTGGAGCATTCACAACTTCTGGAGGCAAGCTGTTCCACTGATTAATTGTTCTAACTGTCAGGAAATTTCTCCTTAGTTCTAGGTTGCTTCTCTCCTTGATTAGTTTCCTCCCATTGCTTCTTGTCCTGCCCTCAGGTGCTTTGGAGAATAGCTTGACTCCTTCTTTGTGGCGACCCCTGGAACACTGCTATCATGTCTCCCCTAGTCCTTCTTTTCATTTGTTAAGCAAATCACCGCAAGTTGATTTGTGAATCATGCAGTCATTAAATGAATCTGACTTTCCCCGTTGTCTTTGCTTGTTGCAGGCCAGCTGGGAGAGACATAAATGGCAATCCCAACTTAACCTCAGCATACTGCAACCATTATAAATACATGCCAGTTGCCAAATTTTGATCATATGACTATGAGGGTGTTATGATGGTCCTAAGTTTAAAGTCACTTTTTTCATGGTCACTAAACAAATGGTTGCAATTTGGGGACTATCTGTACTGACTTTTAAAAATTGCTTAAATTCCAGAAGTGTTTTGTCCGGAGCTTAAAGTTTGACAGCACGGCGCAACATAACATATTGTGCCCATTATTTTTATAGTGCAATAGTTGGGCACACGTGTTACCTGACAAAGATAGATTTAGGGTTGTTTTCAGACATGATTCATGAGTGCCAAGGCAGCTGTTTTCTTCTATGTCACCTACTTCAGCTCCATCTGGTTGAAACAATGATTTTTAGGAAGTAATTCATGACCAGGGGGGTATAATTTATGATTTGTAGCAGCTGTGTTATTTTCATAAGAATATGTTCCTCATAATATTACAGTTTGGCTTTTACTTTTAAATGGGGAAGCAAAAAAATCACTGGTTTTGGTTGATTTCCTGTTTTTAATCATACTCTTTTCAGATGCCAACTGTGATTTGACGGGGATTTCCAATGCCCACAACAGCTGAGATTCAAAAGGAAAGGGTCTTATGACTACTTTGGAAATTATGTTTCAAGAAATAGACAATTAAAAATGAATTGAAAGTGAATGAAAAATGAATCACCTGGCCCAAAAAATAAATAAATACACAGAAGGCGGCAGAAGTTCAAAGCAGCAGAAACTTTGAAAGAACAACGATCCAGGTGTTGCAGGAAAGGATATTTTAAAAATCTTTATTAGGGATAGTAAGATGTAGGATCCTTCGATCATGCCATCATTTATCACCTACTGTGGTACTTTTGAGCTCGAAAGAAAGCCAAATCGTTCCTTTCTTACTCCTTGGGTAACAGTTGTCTTAACTTGGCGAAATATTTCCATTAAATGGATCTGCATTTTCAGATACTGGCAGAAACAGGAACAAAAAAACAGTCCTGGCTTTTGGAGATTCTGTTTAATAGGCTTCTTGTTTCTGTTGAATAAGCAGTATTCTCGTGACTTTGCTAAAGCAGCCAGTAATATACTAATAGCCCTTAATTTAGAAACACCTACTATGCCAAGTGTTGAACGAAATAGCTTTGTAGGTGCTGAATGAAGTGACTCTACAAGAGCTCTCCTGTCTCCGTGGCACAAAGCCCATCCCTGTCAGGTTCATAAGAGTTGATGAGAGCAGGAATTGATGAGCACCTGAGGCTCTGGTGGTTCTGCACAATAGGCTGCTAATTACCTAAGTATCTGCCTTACTTAATGCCATGACATTTTGCGTAGAACAGGGGTGTCAAACTATGTGCCCCCCAAAAAATCTGTTTTCACTGGCATAAGTACCATGGGCCGGTCCTTTGCTGTTTCCAGGGCAGCCCCATGAGCCAAATCTAAGCACCCTGCTGGCTGGATCCAGCCCCCCCCCCCCCCCGGGCCTTGAGTTTGACACCCCTGGAGTAGAATGTATAATGTAGTGTCTCTAATGTGTATATTTTATTTGTCCACCCATCTTACATATGAACTGTGGATTGCTAACAACAAATAATATTTTAATATTATTTATATTATTTAATACCTGTAAAACCTGGGACAGGTGGTATAACTGGCTTAAGCAAAATAAGAGCCGAGGTGGCGCAGCAGTTATGCTGTGAGCCGCCCAGAGTCCCCAGGGAGTTGGGCGGCATACAAATCCATTAAATTAAATTAAATTAAAATTAAATTAAATTAGAGGCAGATACTGCAGGCCACATTAGCTGACACTGATCTGCAGGTCAGCGGTTCAAATCTCACCGGCTCAAGGTTGACTCAGCCTTCCATCCTTCCGAGGTAGGTAAAATGAGGACCCAGATTGTTGGGGGCAATATAAATATATACATTGCTTACTGGTGTAAACCGCTTAGAGAGTGCTTGCACTGTGAGGCGGTATATAAATGTCACTAATAAAATAAAATAAATAAAAAATATCAAAAATTGTTATAATTTATTTATTTGTGAGATTTATATGCCGCCTCACAGTGCAAGCACACTCTAAGCGGTTTACACCAGTAAGCAATGTATATTTATATTGCCCCCAACAATCTGGGTCCTCATTTTACCTACCTCGGAAGGATGGAAGGCGGAGTCAACCTTGAGCCGGTGAGATTTGAACCGCTGACCTGCGGATCACAGTCAGCTAAAGTGGCCTACAGTACTGCCTCTAACCGCTGCGCCACCTCGGCTTTTAATCACGCCTTCTAAACTAAGACAACACAGAGAATAACAAATATCTACTTTTTTGTACTGATTGGAAGAAACAATGGGAATATTTATAAACTTACTAAATATGGATTAAACTGAACAAAAGAACAGTTGTTGAGAAAGAAAACACTGTTTTAACGTAACAATAATTGAATGTAATAGATTATATTAATAGAACTGAATAAGAATGATACCAATGTAAATAATAATTTCATAGAATATAAATATATTGTACTAATAGGCTGTAAAAAGAAAGTGTCAACAAGATGATTGACGTTTATGTTCAATGTTATTTTTCAAAGACATCCGATATATGTATAAATATATGTTTATTTATGTTTATACAGTATATGTTTATATAAGTTTATGTTTGTTTGTTTGTTTTTTTAATATAACTAATAAAGATTATTTAAAAAAACAAATAATATTTTAAAAACACTATATTAAAAAAAGAATTCGAATAATCAGGCAGGTAATCCTCACCTTACATCTGGTCACTTAGCAATTATTTGAAGTTACAACGGACTTCCCCAGGGATACAGTTTTGATGGCCGCTGCCCCCGCAATCATGTGACTGTATTTTGGGCACCCAGCAGCTAGAATCCCACAAACATGACTACATTTTACGACATTTTTGCCAAAAACTATCATATACTTTTGAGTTTTGGCTAAACTGGCCCACAGTGAACAATGCCAGCTGCAAAAAAAGGTTATCAAATCGGATCAGTCATGTGGGCGACCTGCTTTATCACTGTCATGACTTACAACCTTGGGATATAGGACCCAAACCATACCTAGACAGTACTGGGTTCATCCAACATCCTGGCAAGGGCCTGTGGGGGAAAGCCAAATATTCACAGCTTCCAATCCAAGAGGATTGGAACCCACTGGATTTTAGAGAGGAGACTGTTCCATAGTCTACTTTGATGTTCAACTGTTCTTGGTACTGTACTGGGTTGCATAACATCCTAAGCTTTAACTTGGTATAAAAGGAATAGTAGCTGGAGACCTTCAGTGAGGAAGAACAGAAAAATTCCTGGACTCACCTGTTCCATTGATTGTCAGCTCTCAATGTAAAAAAAGTTCCTTATAAGAACAGAGTTGGAAGGGATCTTGGAGGTCTTCTAGTCCAACCCTTACTCAGGCAGGAGACCCTATACCGGAGTTGTCAAATTTACGTGATCATGGCGGCGTCACGTGATGTATCGGGGCTTTTTCCCTCTTCGCTATACCGGGCATGGGCGTGGCCAGCGCTTGACGCATCCGGCAGACTGGGAGTTTAACAGCCTTGCCCTATACCAGTGATGGCGAACCTATGGCACGCGTGCCACAGGTGGCATGCAGAGCCATATCTACCGGCACGCGAGCTGTTGTCCTAGCTTAGCTTCAACGCACATGTGCACGCCGGCCAGCTGACTTTCGGCTCACATGGAGGCTCTGGGAGGGTGTTTTTGGCTTCCGGAGGGCCTCCAGGAGGCGGGAGAGGGCATTTTCGCCCTCCCCAGGTTCCAGGGAAGCCTACTGGGCCCACCGGAAGTCAGGAAATGGGCCATTTCAGGCCTCCAGAGGGCTTCCGGGGGGGCAGGGGAGGCCATTTTCACCCTCCCCAGGCATTGAATTATGGATGTGGGCACTCGTGTGTGTGCGATACCGTGCACACACTCGCTTTCTGCACCCGAGGAAAAAAAGGTTCGCCATCACTGCCCTATACCATTCTGGACAAATGACTATCCAATTGAACATGAATGGACTCACCTGCATTTTCAACATACCTGTTGTAGTATTCTTGTCCAGGTATCGGAGAACAGGTCCCCTTGTTCTCTTATGTGACAACTCTTCAGATATTTGAAGAGTGCCATCATATTTTTCATTAAGTCAATTCTTCTGCACTAAGCACACCTAATTCACTTAGTGTCCCTCATAAGATAGCAATAGCACTTATATACCACTTCACAGTGCTTTACAGCCCTCTCTAAGCAGTTTACAGAGTCAGCATATGGCCCCTAACAATCTGGGTCCTCATTTTACCCATCTCAGAAGAATGGAAGGCTGAGTCAACCTTGAGCCTGGTGAGATTTGAACTGCAGGCAGCAGAAGTAGCCTGCAGTACTGCACTCTAACCACTGCGCCACCATTGCTCTAAGATTCAATACTCAGTCTTGTCACCAGCTTCATAGTACTTCTCTGAATTTGGTTCCAGTTTGTCATGCCTTCAGTTTGCAGTGCCCAGAATTTGGTTGTACTATTTCAAGTGGGGCCCAGTCAAAGCAGAATGCAGAGAGGGACACCTCCAAACTCATATTACAGTATTGCACAAATCCAACTCCTGAAAAGTTTCCAGAATATAGGATTAAATCTTAGATTGGAAATATACTGATGAAGGAGATATCTCTGTTTTTATATAATCCTTTCTCCTTTCCACTCTATAGCAATGTTTCTCAAACTTGACATGCTGGCTGTGGAATTCTGGGAGTTGAAGTCCACACATCTTAAAGTTGTCAAGGTTAACTTTAATGTTAACTTCCTCCTTTTACAACAGCTCTTCTAAATGCAGTTCAATTTCTCAATTTTGTTAGAAAACTAATATAAAGGTAGGCACTAGAAGGGTGTGGGCACCATAATTATGGGCATGTAATAGGAAAGAGGGGGAAAGTGTTCATTAAGAGAAAGTCAATATAATAAATACCACCCTTTTGGCTCCACTCTTTAATTTGCCAACTCCATCCCCTAGAATTAGAGGCATCAATTTAAAGGTGATTCAGCTGTTTTGAGTTTCTAAAACACTCAACCCAGCATCAAATGTAATCTCATTTTGCCAAAGCATAGATGACAGCTCATGAATACTTTCAAGAAGAAAGCAAACTTTCTGGCATTTATTTTCTGTGTACCCAATGAACAGAGGTCCATTTGGGAGTGGATATTGGTAGCCTAGCAGTTAAGATGCTAGGCTTGTCAATCAGAAGGTTGGCAGTTCAAGACCCAAGCACCGCATGATGGGATGAGCGTCCATTACTTGGCCCAGCTCCTACCCACCTAGCAATCGGAAAGCATGCAAATGCGAGTAGATACCGTATTTTTCGGAGTATAAGACGCACCTTTTTACCCTCAAAAAGAGGGTGAAATTTTGGGTGCGTCTTATACACCGAATGTAGCCTCACCCAGTCACCCCCACCCTTTGGCCTCTGCCTGCCAGCAATTTACCTCTTTGCAGCAAACAGAACAGAAACAGAAGCCTTATTAGCACACTAAGAGATTACTTGCCTCCCGATCTACAGCTGACAGGCTTGCAACCCACGTGGTAAAATGAAACTAATTACGGTGGCTGTAATGAGACAAAATGCTGGGAGATAAACTGGTGGCAATGTTACACTGCTGAAATTGCAAGAAGGTAAGCTACAGCTGCTATAGTGTAGAAGTAGAGCTCTTGCCTCACAGTCAGGAGGTTGTGAGTTCTATCCTAGGTAGAGGCAGTTAATATATTATTTTGTTAAATGTTTGTAGAGTGTTCAAATTATAAGACTTATTTTTTAAAGACTGCTTTATTATTGTTCTAGACAACTTAACAAAATGAAGAAGCTTTTTAAAATACCGTATATACTCGAGTATAGGCCGACCCGAATATAAGCCGAGGCACCTAATTTTACCACAAAAAACTGGAAAAGTTATTGACTCGAGTATAAGCCTAGGGTGGGAAATGCAGCAGCTACCGGTAAATTTCAAAAATAAAAATAGATACCAATAATGTTTTTGAATATTTATTTCAAAGAAAAACAGTAAATATTAATTTTTTAAAAAAATATCCCAGAAGAAGGCAATGACAAGCCACTGCTGTGTTGTTGCCAAGGAAATTATTTAGATATGTCCATGGAGTTTTATTCAATTTGAATTGAAGAGAGGCATTTATTTCATCGTAAATTCAGGTTTAAACTATCTTAAGTAATTGAAATATTCTGAAATGACTTTTATTTTCATTAATCTGTTCTGATTAATCTAATAGTGGTCTATATGTTCTACATTATTTTTAATAGAGATCAATTAAGCTGTCTCTTTTAAGGAATCTGACAGAAGTGTCTCTTTTGGGATCAGTCAGATAGGATTTCTTTTGCAAGTCTATGTTTTGTTTATCTCTGGACTGAATCTTTTCTTTGTGAGTTCTGTTAATTTGCCCTAGCAAAACAATAAATCCAAATGCCTTAATTTTTTGCAATCTTACTTGTAGTGTCTTGATCGATTTTTTTAGGTGTTATTAAATTATTTTTTATATTGATGTTTTAATTCTTAGCCACTCAGATTTGCAGATGAGATGGGCAGTCATATAATTTGAAATAAATAAATAAATAAATAAATAACCTTCACGTTAGGATGATTTAGAAGTGATGGCATTGAACTGTTGTTGGTCTGTATGATTTTAGAATCAAGGTATTTGAAAACAGTACAGTAACACTAATCATATTGTAGAACCTTACAATGCTAAATCATGTTATTGAAGGTAGTCTTCTCCCTTTCTCTAGGAAAAAAACTTGACTTACAGTATATTGTTACCGTACTTTTGTGTAGGAATTCACAAGCAATAAAATTTTGTGTAACAGTAAAGAATATCCCATTTTATACTGGGGATTTAGAAGGTTTAAGTCCTATTTAAGTCAGTGGAAAACACAAGAAGATTTGGGGGAGGCTGTGCTTTAGTTATGTAGACTTCATGAATGAGATTATTATATGTAGATAGTATTTGTCTCAGGCTAATAATGGCTAATGATCCAAGCTGACATAGGGTTGGCAGGAAAACGTGGTTGGGTGTGGGGAAGCTTAAATGAGTTTTGGCAAATGAACAGTGTGTTTATTGTAATAGGCCAGGGGTTCTCAATAAGCAAGTTGAAGTCCTTGCTTTATTCAATCCTTTTCCTCTAAATGATTTGGTTTCCTTTTCAGTTCCTGTTATATATGAATGTATCTAGGACGTTCCATTTTAAAATAGACATGATGTCCTTATACATATCGTTGTTACAAGCAGGAATAGGAAACAATCCAGGCTGCGTTGAACCCTCCTGGGTTTGTCCATGATTGGGTGCTGTCAGTCTCATCATGATCACCCTAGCTTTTTTTTCTTAAGGCGCGTCTCGCAGCTCTCCCCGCCGCGCGCAGAGCCGAAGGGGCGGTGGGAGGCGAGGAAAGGAAGCGGCTGGCAGAGCCGAAGGGGAGGCTCTGCTCGCCGCCTCCTTTCCTTGCCTCCCGCCGCTTTTTGGCTCTGCCGTCGCCACTGCCTCCTCCTTTCCTCACCTTTCAGAAGCCCTGAAGCTCTGCCGGCAGAGCCGAAGGGGCGGTGGGAGGCGAGGAAAGGAAGTGGCTGGCAGAGCCGAAGGGGAGGCTCTGCTCGCCGCCTCCTTTCCTTGCCTCCCGCTGCTTTTTGGCTCTGCCGTCGCCACTGCCTCCTCCTTTCCTCACCGTTCAGGAGCCTTGAAGCTCTGCCGGCAGAGCAGAAGGGGAGGCGGGAGGCGAGAAAAGGAGGCGGCCGGCAGAGCTTCAGGATCGGAGGTCTGGGGCTGTTGCGGCGACGGAGCCTCCCCTTCGGCTCCCACTGCTTTTCGCTGAGGAAAGGAGGAGGCAGCAGCAGCGGCAGCAAAATTTCCAAGTGAAATTTTTAACTGACTCGAGTATAAGCCGAGGCGGCTTTTTTCAGCCCAAAAAGTGGGCTGAAAAACTCCGCTTATACTCGAGTATATACGGTAAATTCTTGCTCTGAAGAGGCCCAGTGCTATTGTATCTTCTTTTAAATAGCAGAAAGCCTTCCAGAAAGCCACATCAATTTTAAAGATCTGTAAAAGTATAATCTGAAATGTCCTGTTTTAGTATTAAGTATTAGTATTAAAATAAGGCAGCTGAATTAAACCCTGACTTAGTCATGTTTGGAATAGATCTATTTAAATAATTGGGAGGAGTTAGTGTGATTACATTTAAGAAAACTTTCTGGGATTAATAAACTGCCATAATGTACATTTCTCCAATTCTTTGCTATTTCTATGGGTCAGGCACACATGCACAGAAATACATAGCAAACAGTGTATATCATCTGTGCTGTTTGCTGTTTGGCAAATTGCTTGGAGGCAGAGGCCTTTTTTCCTTCTTTTCCTCCCCCAAAACTAAGGTGCGTCTTATACTTCGGTGCATCTTATACTCCGAAAAATACGGTAAATAGGTACCACTCAGGGGTGAAATCCAGCAGGTTCTGACAGGCTCTGGAGAACCGGTAGTGGAAATTTTGAGTAGTTCGGAGAACCGGCAAATACCACCTCTGGCTGGCCCCAGAGTAGGGTGGGAATGGAGATTTTGCAATATCCTTCCCCCAGGAATGGGGAGCGAATGGGGATTTTGCAGTATCCTTCCCCTGGAGTGGGGTGGGAATGGAGATTTTGCAGTATCCTTCCCCCAGGAATGGGGAGGGAATGGAGATTTTGCAGTATCCTTCCCCCAGGAATGGGGAGGGAATGGAGATTTTGCAGTATCCTTCCCCTGGAGTGGGGTGGGAATGGAGATTTTGCAATATCCTTCCCCCAGGAATGGGGATTTTGCAGTATCCTTCCCCTGCCACACCCACCAAGCCACACCCACAGAACCGGTAGTAAAAAAAAATGGATTTCACCACTGGTACCACTTCAGTGGAAAAGTAACAGAATTCCGTGCGCATTGATGTATACCCATTCTGGCCACATGACCACAGAAAATGTCTCTGGACAACACTGGTTCCCACAGCTGAAACAGAGACAAGCACCCCTCTCTAGAGTCCAACACAATTGGACAGGAGAAACCTTTATCTTTATTCACCAATAAAAAGAAAAATTGAATTACAGTGATATTCCATCAGCAAATGCTACTGAACAGCACTGCCCCTTTCTTAAGAAGAGTGCATTTTGCAGGATATTTTCTTTTATATGAAAGTCTCCAGAAGCCCCAGTCAAAGAGAGTACAGAGGCAAATTCAAAGGAGTATTGGGTCTCCATAAGCACACTCCTCTTCCAAAGCTAAGTTGTAGTATTTTCCTTTTCCATCTTTATACGCACTCGTCACGATCCGAAGCCAGCCACGTTCTCCCTGAAAGACATTAAGTTGCACCCATTCATGTAG
Organism: Diadophis punctatus similis; assembly: GCA_023053685.1. Taxonomy (NCBI): domain Eukaryota; kingdom Metazoa; phylum Chordata; class Lepidosauria; order Squamata; family Dipsadidae; genus Diadophis; species Diadophis punctatus. The sequence continues at coordinate 4,603,691 of JALIGW010000003.1, read as the reverse complement.
GAGCATTAAGTTCTTGGGTTAAGATAGCACCCCAAAAATATTTCAAATCATGAGCTGCGTGTAAGATAAAATAGAGCAGTTGGGTACAAGATATAAAATTACATCTAATCAAGGAGTAACTTTTCCTAAACCGCAATAATGAAATAGCATATCTTATAACCACTATTGGGACCAGAATTTCTCTTGTTAAGTGAGTCACTCTGGTTTTATAACCTTTTTGCCACAAATCTATTAAGCCAATCACTGCCGTTGTTAAGTGAATCATGCAGTCATTAAGGGAATCCAGTTTCCCCTATCGACCCTGCTTGTCAGAAGCCATCTGAGAAGGTCACATATTATCTGACCCAGAAACGGCAACCATTGTAAATAAATGCTGGTTGCCAAGCAGCCAAATGTTCATCACATGACCATGGGGGATGCTGTGATGGCCATAAGTGTGAAAATTGGTTGTAATTTTAATGCCATTGTAACTTTGAATGGTCACTAAATGTATAGTTGTAAGTCGAGGATTGTCCATAAAGATTTAACTAAACCCTGCCCCTACAGAGGTGGGCGTCACATAATGTAACAACCGGTTCGCCCAGAACCAAAAATGTGAGTGTGCATGACATCAAACACATGCCGATTATATAGGACGGTGTTAGGACTATGTCCAAACGGTTGGGTTGTTAATATATAAACAAGCCACCAATCTATGTTTGTATATATTTAAGTACTACAACTTAAAATGTATTGCTGTATTCTGATTGGCCGTAGTGTTTCAAGATTGCCATAAGAGGGAGCTAGTGCTCAGGTTCCTTCTCTCTGCTGATTCATTCATGATTGACTTTGTGTCTGATAGTAAGCTCTGTGTGAAGCTCTGTTACTCTTTGATAGTATCGAAGTGTTTGTAAGCTGTAATATCTTTGTTTGATGTTTAAGACAAAGACAGGCTGATAAGAAGATTATTGTACTTCTTGATATTGACTGACTGAACATGTGTGACCTGGACTGTTTAACTGGACTGTGCTATTTATCTAAAAGTAAACTATTTTATACACATTAACGAATCTGTTTGTGACTGGATCATTACTCCTATCCACTGGTTACCAAGCTGAAATACCACGTTTCTACGTGCATGTCCCTGATAACTCAGGGGTCGCTCTGCACACTCCTTAACAGACGGGATAGCGCCGGGGTGGGTGAGTGGGGCCAGTCACTGGTCGGAACTACTGGTTCACCCGAACTGGTCCGAACCGGCATCAGCCCACCTCTGTGCCCCTATGTAACTTGTTGGTACATTTCACAGCTGGAACGCCCATAGCCTGCCATACCAAGCAGGGAACTTTACCCACCCAGCTAAATCCTTAAAAAGCGATAATATAGATTGATGTATCATGTCTTCCTTACCCAGGGATCTCCCCAAGAGTTTCGGACAATCCAATACTCTGTTCCATTTTCTATCCCCCAACCAGCAACAGAGACGATATGGTTTATTATAGGCAAGATACTGAATTCTTCATACAGGCCTCCAGTGTATGCATCCAGTTTGGAAGTGGCCATGATCCCACAACTACATAAAAACAAAAAGCAAGAATAAAACCTTCAGGATGAAAACTACTGAAATGAGCAGCTTTAGACAACATCATGAAGACAAGGACCACAAAGCCTGATTTTGGTCAGATTTAGTGAGAGGCGGTGTAGTGCAGCAACTCAAGTCTCAGGCTACTTTAAGGTTTAAGTCCATCCTTAGCCATGGGAACTCAGACGCTGGATCTTTGCAAGAAGGAAAAAAAATAGATTCGAAGAAGTTGGGTTTGTCATTGGAGAACAATATGGACCTGTCCTTACAGTTTTCTTGACAACAACATAGAAAATATTTCTTCTACAATGGTTTTATTCTTTCCAACTTGTTGGGATATTTGAAAGAAAAGACATAAAGAGTTTCCCTCTATTAACAGGATAACCAGGGGTGGGCTGCTGGGGGTTCACAGGGGTTCGGGAGAACCTCTAGCTAAGATTTTGTGCAGTTTGGAGAACCCCCAAATCCCATTCCTGGCTGGCCACGCCCACCCCTCCCCGCGCCTCCCAGGAGTCCGTCCACGGCCCGTTTTGGATGCAGGTAAATGCAGGGCGTGCGCGGAGGCTCGGGGAGGGGCGAAAAACGGGCCTACCAGAAGTTCGGGAAGGCCGGAAATGGGCCAATTTCCGGCCTCCAGAGGGCATCCAGAGCCTGGAGAGGCCGTTTTTGCCCTCTTGGAGGCTTGGGGAAAGCCTCCGGAGCCCAGGAAAGGCAAAAATGCCCCACCACCGTGGTCAGGAGGCCGACTAGGCCACGCCCACCATGGCCACACCCACCCAGCAACTGGGCAGAGAACCCCTTGCTAAAAATTTTGAAGCCCACCCCTGAGGATAACTCTTGAAAAACTGACCAAAACAGGAAAATGTTCAGTGTGACTCACCTTAGGCGGAAAGCCAGCTGGGCGACCTTGGGCCAGCCCCTCTCTCTCAGCCCCAGAGAGCAGGCAATGGCAAACCACTTCTGAAATCTTGCCAAGAAAACTGCAGGGACTAATCCAAGCAGTCTCCAGCAATCAACACTTATCCAAAGGCATCCCACACAAAAAAAATTATAACAATTACGTGCCCGCTTCTGTACCTAGATCAGTGTTTATCAACCTTGAAGTTTAAGATGTGTGGACTTCAACTCCCAGAGTTCCTCAGCCATCCTATCTTAAACTTGTGAAGGTGTGAGAAACACTGACCTTGAGGCTTGGTATAAAGCTTGCATTGCTTTACCTGATGGGTCCATTTGCATAGATTTCCGCCATCATTTTCTCTCGACCGCTGAGAGTTCCATAATCTCCCACTTTCCAGAGGGTGTAATTTTTTATTACGTGGCATTCCCCGAAGGTAGTACACGTTCCACATTGGTTGAATTTCTTGCACTCTATGAAAACCAAAATAAAAATAAAAAATTGGCACCAGAAAATGGCCTTTCTCCCCCCAAAATGTAAGGTGACCAGACGTCCCGCTTTTGGCGGGACAGACACGCTTTTCAAGCGTCTGTCCCGCGTCCCGCATTCTTTTCAAAAAGTCCCGCTTTTTTTTGAAAAGAATGCCGAAACAGCGGGACGTCTGGTCACCTTAGCAGTGCTCCCCAACCGTTGTGCCGCGGCACACTGGTGTGCCATGAGGCCATGCTAAGTGTGCCGTAGCAAAAGGGGCAGGGCAGGGCGGGGCGCGCGTCCTACCGGGGACTTTTCCTGGTAGCTCCAGTCGTGTTCCTTGCTAATAGCGTCCAGAGCAGAGCAGCCCCTCCCAGAAGATCGCGAGACGTTATCTTTTGGAAGAGGCTGCTCTGCTCTGGGCGCTAATTAGCAAGGAACGTGACTGGAGCTACCGGGAAAAGTCCCAGGTAGGACGCGCGCCCCGCCCCGCCCGCCCAACCCCCAGCACGAGACACGCGTCCTACCGGGGACTTTTCCCGGTAGCTCCAGTCGCGTTCCTTGCTAATTAGCGCCCAGAGCAGAGCAGCCTCTTCCAAAAGATAACGTCTCGCGATCTTATGGGAGGGGCTGCTCTGCTCTGGACGCTATTAGCAAGGAACGCGACTGGAACTACCGGGAAAAGTCCCAGGTAGGTAGGACGTACAGTGGCGGCACTGCCATCCCCGCGCCTCTCGCCCCGCTCACCGGGTGTCTCTGCTCCGCGGTCGGAATCACTTTTGTTCGCTCTCCTGCTCCCCCTCCGCCAGCGCTGGGCTGCTGGAGTGACAGGGGGAGAAAGGAGATCTGGAGCCAGCCCAAGCCACTGGCGGCTCCCGAAACGGGGAGGCGGGAGGCAAGGAAAGGCCTCCCGCGTCCCCCACCCACCCACCTGGATGCCGACATTTACATCCTTTTGCCCTCTGCGGATGCGCAGCGTTCTGCGCATGCGCAGAGGGCAAACCTCAAATGACGGCGTCCAGGCGGCCACGCCCCCCGTCAATGTCCCGCTTAAAAAAAAATATCTGGTCACTTTACCAAAATGAGAACAATGAAATGCTGTCCTGCTTGTTGTATCTGAGGTATTTTTCATCCAGGAATCACCTCCTACTTGGCTTCAAAAGGAATCAGCCCACCCCCCACCCCCCATTTAAAGTGGCAAATATAAATATAGCAAATAAATAGTTTCATGTAAAAAGCTAAAAACTGATGAGGGCCAGTTTGGTGCAGTGGTCAAGGCATTAGACTAGAAACTGGGAGATCTTGAGTTCTAATCCTGCTTTAGGCAAAAAGTCAGCTGGGTGTCACTTCTCTCTCAGCCCTAAGAAGAAGGCTAATATGGCAAACCACTTCCAATATTCTAGAAAATTGCAGGGACTTATTCAAGTAGTTCTCAGGACATATATTTAAATCTGTCTGTCTGTCTGTCTGTCTATATCATCTATCTATCATCTCTGAATAAAAGGGATTAAAGGGTTGTAAAAAGATATATTTTACTGATAATGAAAATGAAGGGAGACTAGTATAGATCTATTTCAAGCTATTTAGCTCTCATCAGCTAGCCATACCCTTACTGGGATTTGAACTTGGGGAGCCTGCCTGTAAGGCAGTAGCTTTAACCTCTAAGCCACAGGCTCTCCTCCTGTATCAGCTTGTACCAGGGAAGGATTATATGTTTTTTTCTGTCGAATCACCCTGGTATACCCAAATATGGGAGGGAGCATACTGCTTCCTTTTGCCTTTCGGACCCTCCAGGGGCCATCCAGGCAGTTGCTATAGATGACAAACTATTTTCTCTATGTGTAACACATTTTTACTGATAATGAAAATGAAGGTAGACTAGTATAGATCTATTTCAAGCTATTTAGCTCTCATCAGCTAGCCATACCTTTACTGGGATTTGAACCTGGGCAGCCTGCCTATAAGGCAGTACCTTTAACAAAATAGTTTGTTGTCTATAGCAACTGCCTGGATATATATCCAAGACACTTCCAATTTCACGCGGGAGAAAACCCGAATAACCAAAGACCTACGTTTCCTGGCCAGATGCCCTTCCTGACAGCTATGTGGAGTTCCCAGCAGATATTTTTTCTTTAAATATATATTTAAATATATATAGCTATGAGAATACCTGAATAAAACAAGAAAATATAATCTTCTTAAATACTCTGTGGAAATGATCTCTATATACCTGCACCAGATGTTTTTGACTCCCAAGATGTCCTAGGCTGGAAATTTGTCTAAAACGTCTAAATGTTATCCTGAGTCCTTTTCTTTTTGTTACTGGTAGATGTATATCCTATTTTGTGCATCCCAAGGCACCAAGCATACCCAATACTCCTACCTCCTATATTCCCAACCACCACCACCCCATTAGATGGGTTGGGCTGAAAGTGACTGGCCTAAAGTCACCCAGCTGCTTCCAGGCCTAAGGGAAGACTAGCACTCAGGGTGTCCTGGTTTCTACTCTAGCACCTTAATCTCTACATCAAACTGGTGGGAGAAAGCCATTCCACAGATACTTCCAAGAGTATCATGACTGATCAGAAAGCTTGGTACAGGTAGCTATGATACATCTAAAAAACGTGGAGACCTTTGGCATCATATAAGCCTCCGCTATTCTTTCTAACCACCTTGCAATGGAGCGCTACATCAGAGCTTCTAATGGGTGGGATGGAGATAAGGCCCCTTAGAGCTGATTCCTATCTGCAGAACTTCACATTAACACATGGAGATCCAAGGATGGATATGCAGAGGTGCGCATATTTTCAAGTCGCTGAGGGAAAGGGTTAGGGCAGTGATGGCGAACCTATGGCACGCGTGCCACAGGTGGCACGTGGAGCCATATCTGCCGGCACGCGAGCCGTTGCCCTAGCTCAGCTCCAGCGTGCATGTGCACTCCGGCCATCTGATTTTCGGCTCACACAGAGGCTCTGGGAGAGTGTTTTCGCTTCCAGAGGGCCTCCGGTGGGCGGGGGAGGGCGTTTTCACCCTTCCCAAGCTCCAGGGAAGCCTCTGGAACCTGGGGAGGATGGAAAACGGGCTTACTAGGTCCACCAGAATTTGAAAAACGGGCTGTTTCTGGTCTCCAGAGGGCCTCCAGGGTGGTTGGGGAGGCCATTTTCACCCTCCCCAGGGATTGAATTATGGGTGTGGGCAGTTGCGCATGCGCGATAGCGCACGAGCACGCGCTTTCGGCACCCGAGGGAAAAAAGGTTCGCCATCACTGGGTTAGGGTCAGGGCTGCCCCATTCTCTCACTTTGATCTTTTGCCTGGTAGTTGTTGCAGGTCTCATCAGGGATGCCATGCTGGTGAGCATACGCCCATACGCCTATGTGGTCTCCACCGTGACAGGTCCCTGCCTGGGCGCAGTCAATGACATTCTGAACTGAGAGGTAAGCAGAAGGCCAGGTGCCATTCTTCTTGATGTTGATGCGATCTGAGAGAAAAAGAGCAGATGGTTGGTGAATGACATGAGTTGGGGCCTTCAGCAGTCTGGATTTTGAGGGGTGCTTTCTCCTGGGGAAAAAGGGAGCAGCCAGCCTCTGGGGGATAAGGAACCCATTTTGACTTTGAAACTATGTCCAGGTGGACTTGCAAGATAATGATCCCAGTGACATCCTCCCATGGGGTACTTTTACTTTCTAAGAACAATGCTGGGGCCTTTGTGGGACCATTCCCATCATGGCAGGCCTAGGAAGGGACCAAATCAGAAGTGGGCTGCTGGGGGTTCGCAGGGGTTCAGGAGAACCTCTAGCTAAGATTCTGTGCAGTTCAGAGAAGCCCAGAGAAGGGCTGCAAGGCTATTCAAGAGGAGGTTGCACCCAGGGGCGGGTTCCTAATTTTTTTACTACCACTCTGTGGGCATGGCTTATTTTGTGGGTGTGGCTTGCCATGCATGTGACCGGGTGGGCGTGGGCCTCGGGAGCTTGGCAGTGGCTGGAGAAGCGGGGGGCATTGCCCACCCGCAACGCAGCCCCCCGCAGCGGGAGCAGCAAGACCGCAGCAGCGGTTCTTCTAGGAGGCTCCATCTGGCCTGAATGCTTCTCCCCATTCGATGATCCTAGGCTCCTGCCGCCCGTTCCCCCTCCCCTCAGCAGCTCGAGAAGCCTCGAACGTGCGAAAATGCCTGGGATCATCACCGTGCATTCGTGGCTTCTCGGACTGCTGAAGGGAGGGGAACTGAGATAGGTACTGCAGCCCATTCCCTCTCCCCTCAGCAGCTCAAGAAGCCTCACACATGTGAAAATGCCTAGGATCATCACCGCACGTTCATGGCTTCTCAGACTGCTGAAGGGAGGGGAATGGAGATAGCTCCTGCCGCCCATTCTTTCAGCGTCTCACGCGCTCCCTCAGCCATCCTCCCCTGCTTGGACTCACTGTGGGGTAGGAAGGCAGCGCATGCGCTGTGCCGGAAGCTTGGCTTCTGGATATGCGCAGAAGAATCTTTTTTTAAAAATTACAATTTTTTTTTTAATGGCAGCACCCAGGCACCGGCAACCGACCGCACCGGTAATGTGATGTCACCAGCGGCCCGCTACCAGTGCTATAGAGTGGACCGCACCGGTAGGAACCCACCACTGGTCGCACCACTCCAGGTGTTCCTCTCCTCTCAAGGAACACCTGGAGTGGATTGACTTGAGGAGAAGTGGTGGGAAGTTAGTCTTTGCCAGGAACAATTGTTTGTTTTGGCTTACACTCCCCCAGTTTTGACTCAGCTTTTGTCTTTGCTTTGAGAACTGCTGTTTGTCTTGTGGACTGCTTTTGCCCTTTGCTTTGCTTTACCTTCAGAACTGCCTTTGCCTTGTAACCGGTCTTTGCTTTGATATTGCCATTTGTCTTATGCCTGGACTTTGCCTTGTGGATTTTCCTGATAATATATGGGCTGTTGTTTGGAGGACTGAGGGTGGCTGCCTTCAGGGCAGCATGGGGGTGAAGCCTTAATGGCCGTTGGAGGGCCGTTTGTTGAACACTTCTTGAGGGCAATAAAGGACTCTCTAAAGGCCTGCCTTGACTTGACCACCTGGGTCATAACAAGGTCAGACAAAAGGAATGCGGAGATGGTGAAGGCGCAAACACAGCAGCCATTTCCTAAAGGACCTGAGAACTTCTAATTGGACATTGACTGATAAGAGGGTTTAGCCAGGGCAAAAAAGGGGAACTTAATTGCATCATTTTTGCACCAAGCCAACAGATTCTGCTTTGCAAAAATCTGAAACCACTTTGTTCTCGGTATACTCTTGGGGGAAAAAAATAATGTGCCAGGAGTTTTTCTTTGCTAATTCATTTAAGTGGGATGGATGATACAATGATTTTTTGCTGGAAACCAGCATTTATGTCCAGGTTTTAGACAAAAAAAATGCAAATTGTGGACAATGGGTTCACATAATAACCATCACAAAAAATTCCAAAGGTGCTTTTTCAGGAGGCAACTGGACTTTCTTGTTTTTTCTTTTGAAGACGTTTCGCTTCTCATCCAAGAAGCTTATTTATTTATTTATTTATTTTGTGAGATTTATATACCGCCTCACAGTGCAAGCACTCTCTAAGCGGTTTACACTAACCAGTAAGCAATGTATATTTACATTGCCCCCAACAATCTGGGTCCTCATTTTACCTACCTCGGAAGGATGGAAGGCTGAGTCAACCTTGAGCCGGTGAGATTTGAACTGCTCACCTGCGGATCACAGTCAGCTAAAGTGACCTGCAGTACTGCCTCTAACCGCTGCGCCACCTCGGCTCTTCTTCAGCTCTGACAGGATAGTGGGGAATCGAAGGATTTATACTTCTTGTAGACAGCTGGTCATTTGCATCCTTTTAGAGGTTTGTTGAAGCACTTGGAGGTTTATCTGGGTCCTCAGAGTCACTTGAGTGGTGCTCCTGGTTCCTGTAGTCTGCAATTTTTCTTTCTTTCTCTGGAAATCCATTCCTACTCCCACACCATTCAAAGGGTGTCCATCCCAAATTGTATAGCTAAAAGTCTGTAGAGATTCTCAGTCATGGTTGTCCCAAAAGTGCTTTTTCAGGAGGCAACTGGACTTTCTTGTTTTTTCTTTTGGATTACTGAGAATCTCTACAGACTTTTAGCTATACAATTTGGGATGAACACCCTTTGAATGGTTGTGGGAGTAGGAATGGATTTCCAGAGAAAAATGGCAGACTACAGGAACCAGGAGCACCACTCAGGTGACTCTGAGGACACAGATAAACCTCTAAGTGCTTCAAAGACCCTCTAAAACAGGGGTGTCAAACTCATGGCCTGCAGGCCAGATGCATCACGTGCTGGCCACCCCCACCCCCATTTTAGCGAAGGGGGAAAAGTAATGATATGTCACATGACGACAATATGACACTCCTGCTCTAAAAGGATGCAGATTACCAGCTGTCTGCAAGGAATATAAACCCTTCCATTCCCCACTATCCTGTCAGAGCTGAAGAAGCTTCTTGGATGAGAAGTGAAACATCTTCAAATGAAAAAAAACAAAGAAAGTCCAGTTGCCTCCTGAAAAAGCACCTTTGGGACAACCATGACCTGGATGACTGAGCATGTCATAAAGTTGGGTCAGTCACTGATGACCCGCTTGCCAACTGGCATGAGTTACAACCATAATTCCAGTCTCAATTATGACTTAAGTCTTAAGTCGAGGACTACTTGCATCTTGAGCACCTTGCCCATTCTGTGCTGGGGGACGACAGATGTACAGAGTTCACTTTGCACAATTTCACAGCAACAGACATGTTCCAAATTCTTGAAGCCCACTCATGGGGAAGGCACCCTAGTGGAGGAAAGTTGCTTTGCAATAGGCCAACTTTCCTTTATCATGGAATTAAAAACATCTTGGAAAACAAGTGGAATCCTCTGGGGCAAGGAACTATTTGTGGTTATCATGGGAGCTGGCCACAGACCCAATGCTGCATATCCCTGTTCCTACTCCATAACAGGCACTGATAAACCCCATCATCAGTTACCTCTGAATCAAACAGAATTCACCTCGCTTGGGGAAAGGTTATAGAAGTGGGAGAGCTGGTGGAAATTGGGGGCAGGCTTAAGGGAACAGAAAGATGTAGGAGAAGGAATGGCAGAAAAGGGAGTGGAATCAAAAGAGGAATCGTTTTAGAATCTCTACGTAGTCATAAACAGACTAAGTCCAACCCCTCTTCAACTCCGTTGACCTTTATCTTACACCAACCTAGTGCTATTAGTTGAGTAGATTCTTGTGCATAGGCATGTTGAGTAATAAATTAGTTTAATTGGAACTTCACGTGTGGTTTTGATCTTTCACCCTGACAAAAGTCAACTTGGGAACCAACCCACAGAGAAAAGCACTATTGACTAATGTTAAATTATAATAGACAGGAAGGGAGCCTCCATATTCAGGCACAGTGTATCTTTATAAAGGAGGAGACAAGCACAGCAGAGAACAACCCCCTACCTGCTAGAGCACTGGTGCTGCCGTGAGCCCAGCAAGATCCACAGTATTGGGGAATGTGCTGATTTCGAGTGGCGCTCACATAATTGACTCCATCTCTATTTCTCCAGTCCAAACTCTTGGGCAGATTTGAGATATCCAAATATTCATGAGGACGAGGATAGGTTCTGTTAAGAGGAAAGATGAGAATGTCAGAAGGGAGAACCAACTGATACTTTTTTTTCCATTTTGTGTGGGCAAAGGGGAATAACGCATTCTACCGTTGGTGGAAGATTTTACTCATTTTTCCACTTAGCTGGCAATTGTGTTTAAGCTTCTCGTGATTCTATCGTCTTCCAGACATGCAAACCAATAACAAAAGTTACAAAATGTATGGGGAAGTTACTCAAAAGAGAAAAGTATCAAACACCAAGATGTAACACACACAAAAATGTGTGTTTTGTGAAAAAGCAAAAAGCAAACTATGTGAGTCAAACAGGGCCAGCAGGCACAGACAGGAAACTCTGGTCACCCCATTTACTATCAATAATGAAATTACACTTTATCATCATCATCTTATGATTGCACCTATGTCAGTGGTGATGGTGAGGACACCTCAACCTTCAGGCACAGGATGAACAATTCTTTTTTAGACCTTTCCAAAGACAGAATTTTCTGGCATCAACCAGGATCTTTATAAGGACCAGGCTATCACGATGTGAATATTGCCAGTTGTGCATCTCTATGTTTTTCTACTGTTTCTTGTATTTATGGTCAAGCAGACGTATGATATATTCTACTACGCATGTCTGCATTCCAGAGGTTTCCTCCTTCCCTTTTCTCATCGCCATTTCTACCAAGGTAGAAGTGATTTATATCTTAGCCGATAAAATGTAGTCTTAATAAGGATTCTTTTTTTATTACTTTTCTACTGAAATAAATATTTTGTTAATTAGATTTGAATCTCGGGTTTTATTTTCTAAGTAAGTATGTTTTCAAAAGGGAGCAACGATCCATCGACCTACGGAGTGATTTCTCCGCTAACACAGGCATGATAAGTGACCTAAATGATAATGTTGGTAGCCAGTGTTGGGCCAGCTTCTTCTGAGAACTTCAGCATAAGGTCCAGGATCCCCCCAATGTTTATGCTCTAAGAAAAAATGCTTCTGGTTCTTCCCTGTGACCCACCAGCTGGAAGCAGCCCCATAGATACTGGAACTTGTCTATAGGGCACTTCGGTTTAACAAGATCAGGCAGGCGATTTAATCCTGGTGGGAGAGAAGATACCCTGGTTGTCCAAGAAAGCAAACAAACGGATCACAGAACAAAGTGATTTAGGGTTCTCACTTGAGTAAGAAACGACAGACTCAGGCTATCATATCTTGAACACATTACGGACATCTGGCTCTTTTCAGAAGTCCACAACACTGGGAAAGATAGAGGGGAAGAGATGAAGACGACAGCCAGCGGCAAAATGGATGGTGATGATCGCATAGAAGAGGCATTGTTGGAAGATTTTGAAAGGCCAAGTTGGACACAGGACATCCTGAAGAAGGTTCGTCTACGTGGTCACCAAGAGTTGACCCTGACTTGATAACACATAATCTTATCAAGTAGCAGATTAAGAAGGAAGGAGGAATGCCTGACTTTGTTTACTGTGAGTCACAATCTTATGTCCTGAACAGAAAAAGAACGGAGGTCAGAGAGGTCATTAGATAATGAGAAGGGGAAAATGAATCCTATCTCAGAAGAGGGGGAGAGGGGGGCTATTCCTTATTCAGAGCAGAAAGGCGGATTCCCTTCTCAATGATGAAAGGGGACAAATGTTAAGTACCATATTTGGGAATGTCAGGCAGTGATTTTATATTGCCTGTTACATGTATATGCAGGGAGATGCATCCCTATCAAATATAATGGTTTATTCCTGAGCACGTGATTAATATGTTCCTAGTACGCATGTGTACATTCCTTTCTTTTGATCCTTTCTTTCTCTTCAGCTTCTGTAAGGAGCAAGACCTGTTTTATAGCCAGGATGTGATTTATTATTTTTGTACCGAAATAAATATCTTATACCTTAGCATTTAAACTGCGGTTTATTTTTATAATGTCAGAGTTTCAGGAAAAGATCTATTTCGCCTCTGATGAGAGTAATTCTTATCTAACAGGGAACATCCATTATGTTGGATCCCTTGATATTTGACATATATCATAGAGTAGGACTGCTTCTGATGTGCTGAGACACACAAAATTAATTTAGGAACGCAAGCATAAACACCCACATTGTTCTCCGAATATATTTAATGATGCTGATCATTAGATGTGGACATCATATCTAAGGAACTAAATAACTAGTATATTCATTTGATCCTTCCCATCAGGGAAGCAGAGCAACAGAAGTAGCTGCATGGGAGAATTTCCATGAGGAAATTCCAGGACTCAAGGCTATACTGCTGGGGCCCCTGACAACTAGGTCGTTAAGGGAAGTGGTCACTAAGTGAAACTACAACTGTGCTTATGGTCTGACTTCCGCTTTCCTTTGGTTTACAGACCCTTGAAGGTGGCAAATGTGAGGATTGGTTGTCAAATGACGTTTTCATCACTGCAAATAGTCACTAAATGAGACAATCACTAAATGAGGAATTTCTAAACTAAGGAAGCTTTTTTTTAAAAGGCATCTTGCAAGCACAGAATGGGAAAGTGCTTCTGAGGTGCCACAAAAACCACCCGGGTGTGCCAACGTAGCCCAAGTGTTTTTAATCTTTTTATTTTGCTTTATTTTTAACCAGCATCATTTACAAATCTTCTCTTCCTCCGTGTCTTTTCCCCATCCCTACAAGCCTTTAATGTTCTCCAGGCTCATGTAGCACCAATGCCATTCAAGAAGCTCCTTGACTTCTCTTGAGTAAAAATTCAGCAGCCTTCCAAGGTCGCAGCTGGGGGTTGAAATCCTAAATGCTGCTGGATTGGAGACCGGAGGAGGAGACCGAATTCACAACGTCTCTTGCTTTGCTCTTTATTTGTTTGTTTGTTTGTTTGTTTGTTTGTTTGTTTTTCAAACATGTATAGGATAGTAGTAGTTTGTATAAACATAAGTAAAAAAGTAACGATAAAAGAGGACAATAGGACAGTAGGACAGGGATGGTAGGCACAGTGGTGCGCTTATGCACTCCCCTTACAGACCTCTTAGGAATGGGGAGAGGTCGACTGTAGACAGTCTAAAACTCTAAGGTTAAAGTTTTTGGGGCTTGGGGAAGAAACCACAGAGTCAGATGGTGCATTCCAGGCATTGATCACTCTGTTGCTGAAGTTGTATTTTCTGCAGTTGAGTCTGGAGCGGTTTACATTTAGTTTGAATCTATTACGTGCTCGTGTATTGCTGCGTTTGAAGCTGAAGTAGTCATTAACAGGAAGGACATTTTGGTATATGATTTTATGAACTACATTTAGATCAGATCGGAGGCGACGTACTTGTAAATTGTCTAATCCCAGTATTTCAAGTCTGGTGGAATAAGGTATTTTGTTAAATTATTTTGTTAAATTATTAAATAAAGTTAAATTCCATTTAACCAGCCCAGCCAAACTGCTTTCAAATTCGTTCCACAGCTGTCATCAAACGGTTTCCCCTTCTGCGGGTTTCTTAATGCACCTCTACTTACATATTTTTTCTTTTATGTACACTGAGAGCATATGCGCCAAAGACAAATTCCTTGTGTGTCCAATCACACTTGGCCAATAAAAAAATTCTATTCTATTATATTCTAAAGAAGCACGATTGGACTTGCAAAAGCTGAATTCACACCCAAGATGCTTGATTCTGGTTGCCAAGCTTGCACAAAACGAAGCGCCAGGATGCAACCAATGGCGGAGTTCACCCAGCATGTTAAACTCCTCCCCACCCACCCCATCCCCATCCCCATTCAACCGAGCTTAGTGTGATGTGCTAAACCCGGTTAAGGGGGATTACGAGGGATCTAGTTGGGGGATCTCAATCTCATCTCCATCATTTGCAGCCGAAAGTTGGGGAAACAGCGAGCTGCCCATATGGTCAGCCCGGGAGCGGCGGCAGCTCCGCGCCGTTTCGGGCACGGGTGGTTCCTCCGGTTCCGGATAGACAGAAGCCTGACCCGGGACCAGAGAGGCTACCTCGCAATCCAACCCTTCAGCATCCTCCTTGTAGGAGAGGGTTACTCCTTCTCTCCGCGCCCCCCCCTCCGTCCCCTTTGCGCCCTTTGCGCCCGATTCCAGCTGCGCTGTTGCAATCGGGAGCCGGGCTGGGGCGACGGGATCGCGGCTCGGCTGCCTTACCGGACATCGGGGAGCTTGCGCGGCAAGGGCTTGTGACAGCTCTGCCCTTCCTGGAAGTGGAGAGCTGCGGCGGCGGCGGCAGCGGGGAGAGAGGCGCAGGCGCCCAGCAGCAAGAGCAGCAGCCGCCGCAGGGCGAGGACCGGCGGCAGGCGAGGCGGCGGCATGGTGGCCTTTTGGTGGACGGTTCACCCGGGCCAATTTCCCACAGCCGCCCGCTGCTTATAAGACCGGGTGCCGGGCGTGGATGACAGCAGCGGCACGCGCGCGCGCGCGCACACACACACACACACACGTGGACGCAGGCTGAAGCTCACCCACGCGCGGCTTCTCTCTGGATTTCCCCCACACACAGCCCGCGCGTGGCTCACTTGCACCGCGCAAAAGCAGAGCCTCGGAAAGGGATCACACAACGTCCCCGGCTTGCAGTAGCCGTGACCCGCCTGGGGCCGGGGATCACCCACGGGGGGGGGATCTGTGTCGTTCCAGAAAAGTCCTTGGGGAGGCTCAGCTGGGCGTCTTCCGATCTAGAAGATTTAGATTTAGATTTATTATTAGAGTTGGAAGGGACCTTGTAGGTCATCTAGTCCAACCCCCTGCTCAAGCAGGAGTTCCTACACCATTTGAGACAGATGGCAGTCCAGTCTCCCCTTGAAGGTCGCAACCAAACCCCCAAAACTTTACCCTTAGACTGTCCACTGTCGACCTCACCCGATTCCTAAGAGGTCAGTAAGGGGCGTGCATCAGGGGTGAAATCCTCCCGGTTCGCCCGGGCCAGTCCTTCGGCGTATAGCCGATGGAACTGGCGGCGGTCGCGGCACGGAGCTTCTCCCGCCCGCTTTCCCGGCCCGGCTGAACACAATCACCGCTTTCCTGGCCCGGCTGAACACAATCATTCGGGTTATTTATAACCCGAATGGCGGCGTTCAGCCGGGCCGGGAAAGCGGGCGGGAGAAGCTCCGCGCCGCGACCGCCGCCAGTTCCACCAGCTATACGCCAAAGGACTGGCCCGGGCGAACCGGGAGGATTTCACCCCTGGCGTGCATAAGTGCACCAGCGTGCCTACCGTCCCTGTCCTAATGTTCCCGCTTATCAGTACCCATCTTATGTATATAAACAATGTTTTATCTATGTATATTACCAACATGTACTTGACAAATAAAATAAATAAAATAAAGTGTTGGGGCTCTCACAACCTCCGCTGGCAAGCTGTTCCACTGGTTGATCGCTCTCACCGTCAGAAAGTTTCTCCTCACTTCCAGGTTGAATCTCTCCTTGGTCAGCTTCCATCCGTTATTCCTTTTCTGGCTTTCTGGTGCCATAGAGAACAGCCTGACCCCCTCCTCTCTATGGCATCCTCTCAAATATTGGAATATTGCTATCATGTCACCCCTGGTCCTTCTCTTCGCCAGACTGGCCAAGCTCAGTTCCTGCAACCGCTCTTCGTATGTTTTATTTTCCAGACCCTTTATCATCCTGGTTGCTCTCTTCTGCACTTTCTCTAGGGTTTCAATGGTTGGAGAAAGGGGATCTGCTGGCTCTTTAGGAGAGAACAGAAAATCCCTACATCATATACGCTTGACAAATAAAAATAATAATAAATAATAAATTACAGGATCGGGACAGAGCTCCTCCTATCCAGCATGATTGCTGCGGGTCGAGGTCCCCAACCGTTTTCTTGTAGGTGGTCTCCAAATCCGGACAAGAAGGCGCCTCTTTTCCCTGATTCTGCCCAGCAGTTGATCTTTCAAGAAATATTTTTTGCCTGGATCTTTGAAGGAACGTGAGAACCCTTAAAATCCTTAGCAGGTAGTCTTCGACTTACAACAGTTCATTTAGTGACCGTTCAAAGTTACAACGACTGTGTGAAAGACGTATGACCGTTTTTCACACTTGTGACCCTTGCAGCATCCCCATAGTCTTGTGATGAAAATTCAGACAGCTGGCAACTGACTCACATTTATGACGGTTGCAATATCCCATGTGATCACCTTTTGCGACCTTCTGACCAGCAAGTCAATGGAGAAGCTGGATTCCCTTAACAACCGTGTAACTATCTTAATTTCTGCAGTGATTCACTGTTAACAAATGTAGCAAGGAAAGTCGTAAAATGGAGCAAAACTCACTTAACAATGTCTTGCTTACCAGCAGAAATTTTGGGCTCGATAGTGGTTGTAAGTCAAGGATCCACCTGTACTGATGTCTTCCTTCCCTATAAATCTGACCCGTGTTTTAAACAGGTTCTACTTGGGTGGTCATTGCCATATATTTAAGGGCTAATACATTGATAGCTTCTTTGGATTGTTTGGTGAAACTATGGAACTTCTGTGCAGAGCATGTTCGTCTGGCCATAGTGACCCATGTAGTCCTTGATGCTTCCTGAGCTTGGTTATTTGCTTGCATAGTTTCATTACCCAACTAGATAACATCATCAGTATCTAGTTGGGTAATGAGATGTCTTCAAGTAAACAACGAAGCTCATTTTGCACTCATGACTTCACAGTTCCTCCCTGAGCTACACAGAAGCTCTTCTGTAGGATCTCCTTTGTAAGTTCCTCTGTGGTGCAAAAGAGATTCGCAACATTGGGTTTTGTGACAGAGACAGGTTTGAACTGCAAAGGGAGGGAGGGAGGGGCTGGCTGGTAGGATATGTCTCTCAAGTCCCTAATCAGAATAACAGAGTTGGAAGGGACTTTTGGAGGCTCAGCTGAAAGTGGAAGACTAGACAGATATGGGGCTGGTCCAGGCATTTACCATCTGAAAGAAAGGATAAGAAGAACCTCCTCCCACTTAATGTGCAAAAAGATTGACAGGGGAATCTTCCACATTGATCATAAGACACGTGCACACTCTTTTCCAGCAGATACACTGAGAATTAGAAACCTACGCAGGACAGATTGCAAGCCATAGACTGCTTTGCTCTTTCATATCCTCCTTCTAGCATTCAGGCATCAATCAAGTCCCTCCGGTTTCTGAATAACTTTTTGCACCAGAAATTCTCTTTGTTCTGCTTTTTGTGAAACTCTTTAGCCGCCAGCAGGATGATCAAAGTGGAATGTAATTAATCCTGCCTGGGGGGGGGGGGTAACCACTGGAGAAAACTACAATTTTTTTAAACAATGGACTTCCTGGAGTGAGAATTCTCTTCCAGCGCTAATACTAACCTGTTGCTTAATGTTGCCACATTCTGAGTTCTGTCCAAAGTGGCTCTGGATGAATTTTAGGAACTTCTTATTGAAGGGGCTATCCTGATTGGCCTGAGCAACGCCATTACTTTGTAAGCAGTACTGGCTACCAGTTAGGATCTCCGTCTATTCAGTGGTGGTGGTGGGGAATCGCAGTAGCCAGCTGATTGGGCTAATATTTAAAGTAAAGCAGGGTTGAATGGGTTACTGCCGTGGGGGTGCAGTGGTTAGAGTGCAGTACTGCAGGCTACTTCTGCTGACTGCCAGCTGACTGCAATTTGGCAGTTCGAATCTCACCAGGTTCAAGGTTGTCTCAGCTTTCCATCCTTCCGAGGTGGGTAAAAGGAGGACCCAGATTGTTGTGGGCAAGAGGCTGACTCTGTAAACCACTGCAGGGGTGGCCAAACTATGGTTCTTTGAGGACCTGTGGACTTCAACTCCCAGAATTCCTGAGCTAGCCATGCATGCATGGCTGGCTCAGGAATTCTGGGAGTTGAAGTCCACAAGTCCTCAAAGAACCATAGTTGGCCACCCCTGACTTAGAGGATGCTGTAAAGCACTGTAAAGCGGTATATAAATCTAAGTGCTATTGCTATTTCAATGTTAGAAGCTTGATTGGGAAATTGAAATGTCTTGAAAGAATTTTTGATATCACTGCCAAGAAAACTATGTGAATATGTTCATGTCAGGAGTTGGCTATGATTTAAAGGAGACACTCTTTGTAACCATCATTTTAGCCACTGTCTACTCACTGCAAGATAAAGGCCTCTTCCGCATGTTTCCAACCAATACGGTCCTGAGCTTTCTTTTGCCAATTGGGCCCGCCATACTTGCTGATGTCGTCGATCCATCTTGTTTTAGGTCTCTTTTGTGGATGCTTTTGATCAAGTGCGATCCATTCTATGCCTTGGTCCACCTGCCATCAGTTCTTCTTGCTAGGTGACCAGCCCATTTCCATTTCAATTCTTTTACTCTTTTGATGTATTCAGTAGAAAATAGGGTTCCTTACAGGGGTGGGATTCTACCGGTTCGGACCGGTTCGGGCAAACTGGATGCTCTGAAGATCAGACAATCAGGAGGGCCTGCCCGCCTGCCCTTGCGTTTTACTGACCTATATCTTCTCAGCTGATTCCCGCGGCAGAGCGAATTGCTGGCGCCTCAGCTGTGTTTCTCCCAGCAGTAACGCAGAAGGTATGTTTTCGTAAAACTGTGCATGTACGCGATCACCGAACCGGTTGTTAAGCCGGCAGGATCCCACCAGTGGAGATATATACTGTCACGTAGTGAATATTGTCAGTTGTATGTCTATGCAGGGTGATGCACCCCTATCTAATATTATGGTATATGCCAATACAATACGCATGTCCACATTCCTAATCCACCATTAATTATACTTCTAACTTGGCTCTTGACCTGAACGGTCGTGTTTTTTTTAGCAAAGCTGTAATTATTCAGGATTTATTGTTTTTGTACTGAAATAAATATTTTCTATTAGACTTTTAATCTCGGTTTTATTTCTAAATGTCTGGTTTCCAAGTAAAGATCCAACATCGCCTCTATGAGATTTAATTCTCATCCCAACATATACTGTATGTGAGAACATAGCCTGAACTATCTACTCCGTTATGATCTGGGAAATTTGGGCAGAAAACAGCAGCACCCACTAGGTCACACTGCTTTTATCACAAAGATGAAAGCTCTTTCAAGGCACCATGTTACGTTTTCTGTGCCTTCTGGCTGTGTGTGTGTGGTATTGCAATGCATGGGGAAAAGGAGAGGGGTTTGCAGCAGCATTTCCTCTCTCTGCTTTCATCAGTCCAAGCTGCCCGCTCCTGTGGACATCACCAATAGAAAACGACAATGTTTCCTAATATTTGTAACCCTTTGTTTGTAGGAGATGTTACCAAATAACTCCCTCCCCCCCGACCAGAAAGATTTTGAAAGCAGAATTTAGCTTTGCGTTCTGGAAAGTGCCAGAAATTCTGGAAAAAAAAAACCATTTTAAATCTTAGAACAAAAATGCTAACACTTTTGGAAGATTCCTGTGGCCCCCATATCTCTTCTGTTGAGCTACCGTATTTTTCGGAGTATAAGATGCACCTTTTTCCTCCCTAAAAGTGGCTGAAAATTTGGGTGCGTCTTATACTTCGAATGTAGCTTTTTTTTTTTCCCCGGCCCTAACTAGGTGCTAACAGATCTTCCCAGCTCTTACCTTGCAGGCTTTTTCATTGTTACTCTCTCCAAAGAATGTTTTTCCAGCCCTAAGTCTTTGCAGGTTTTTTTTTTCATTGCTCTACTTGCTCCAAAGAAGGTTTTTTTCCAGCCCTAACCAGGTGCTAACGATCTTCCCAGCTCTTACCGGCTTGCAGGCTCTTTCATTGTTATTCTCTCAGAAGAAGGTTTTTTTAAGTCCTAACCAGGAGATAAAATAATGTGCTGAAGCTGCTCCAAATAAATTTTTTTTTAGCCCTAACCAGGTGCTAACGATCTTCCCAGCTCTTACTGGCTTGCAGGCTCTTTCATTGTTACTCTCAGAAGAAGGTTTTTTTAAGTCCTAAAATAATGTATTTATTTTAAATACCTGGGGATAAAATAATGTGCTGAAGCTGACCAGACTAAGGACGCTAGCCAGATGAATACCTGGTAGGCAGATTTTTTCCTCCTATTTTCCTCCCCAAAAACTAAGGTGTGTCTTATACTCTGAAAAATACGGTAATTTTCGTCTTTTGACTTTGCCCATGTGCTGCCAGTTGATAAGACCAAGGGAAGTTCACTTGAGTTCTAGCTGAACTGAACTAGCTACAACTGAAGAGCTGATTTTACTAAATTAGTCTTTTCTTTAAAAGGGACGTGTTGTGTATGCAGTGACTTCCCTAATAAACATGTTTATAAAAAGTGGGGTGGGGGAGGGAGATGGGGAGAAAGGCTGGGCTGGTTGTAGTAAAAAGCAAAGTAGAGGATAAAGGATTACTAATAAACAGAAGTAAAAACATTATGGAGGAAAAAAAACTTTTGGTTACACATTCTTCCCTTCCCTTCTCTGTATTTCCCAAACTTCTAACCATTACACAAATATTTGTACCGGTAGTAGGGTTTTTTGTTTTGAACATTAAACATTGGAGATTATTTCTAATAGCTAAGCAATTTCATTTATCATTTTTGATAAATGTCTCTTCACTGTTCTCCTAAAGATAGATTTCAAGTGTGTGAATTTGCCTCGATAGTAATATATATCACCAATGAAATACTTTGTACCAGTTTTTCCTCAAATTATATCCTAGAATACATTTTACTGGTTTTTCCATAGCTCGTCCCATTGTCCTACTGTGATAACTTCTTTGAAGTTTTGCATCCACTTTATCATGCAATTTTTAATTTGTTCCATCTCCATAATTTTTTCCAAACTAAAAAAAAAAAAGCAGCCTGCAATGTTTATTTGTTAAATTCCTTGCAGCGCCATCTTGAGTTCTGACATTTGCGTCCCCCACGGAGAGCTGAGCTGATTTTATCCAGTTCCAATAAAATAGCCAATAGGTGAAATCAGGCTGAAAAATAGTAAGGGCAGATAGAGACCTAAACATGTGTCTTCCGTTGGGTTCTTCAAAATGCCTGCTGTGATACCTTAGAGCTGGTTGCAAAAAAAGGTTTTTTTTACATTTTAATAATCTTTCCCCCCCAAAAAAGTGGGATGGCATGCACTTCATTTGCTCTAGACCCGTGATGGCGAACCTATGGCACGCTTGCCAGAGGTGACACGCAGAGCCCTCTCTGTGGGCACGCGCATGCGTGCCGGACAGCTGCTCTCTTCTGGGTTCTGGCACATGCATGCGTTCTGGAGAGCTGGTCTTCACACAAAGACTGCATGCGTGGGACGGCACCCGGAAGAGCAGCTGGCTGCCATGCGCATGTGCAGCAGCCAGCTGCTCTCTTCCGGGTTCTGGCGCTCCGGCGCTCCGGCACACACACGCTCCAGTTTCGGCATTTGGTGCCAAAAAGGTTAGCCGTCACTGCTCTAGACCATGGTCTCTGCTTTTCAAGGCAACAGCTTTTATATTCTATTATCTTTCCGACTTAACCGTCCTATCTGGACCTTAGTCATTGCGAAAGCCTTGGGCTCATAATTTCTATATTTGTCTTATCAGAATTTGTCCGGAGTTCCGGTGCACAATTAAAAATGAATTCTGCAGTCCTTCCTCTAATGAAGCTGTAGTCTAAACAAATAAGGTCCCATTCTTCAGTTGAGGAAGGATAACACACCCGCAGCATCACTGCAGCCTTTGGCCAACATTGCTGGGAAGCCTGGTGCTCTCAGATAAATAGACTCTCCCTATCACAGGGGAACATGCTTTGCTATGGCTTCTCCTGGAACAGAATGCTGTTGTTTTCAGAATCATGTCTCAGCAAAGACACGGAGTGTTATGGAGGCCCTGAAAAAGAAGACAGAGATAAGCTATGGGGGGGGGGGATGCGGGAATACGTGGCAAAGACAAATTTTCTTCCTGGGAAAGGATTGCTTCAGGATTAGCCACAATGAAGGTGGCAGCCCCTTAGGGTATGGACAAGTTGTCCTTTCATGACAGATATTTTATTTATCTATTTATTTATTAGTGACATTTATATACCGCCTCACAGTGGAAAGCACTCTCTAAGCGGTTTACACCAGTAAGCAATGTATATTTATATTGCCCCCAACAATCTGGGTCCTCATTTTACCTACCTCGGAAGGATGGAAGGCTGAGTCAACCTTGAGCCGGTGAGATTTGAACCGCTGACCTGAGGATCACAGTCAGCTAAAGTGGCCTGCAGTATCCCACTCTAACCGCTGCTCCACCTCGGCTCTTCAAAAATATGACAGATATTTTTGGGAGAACATCAAAGACATATATCGAAAATTTCAAAGAAATTCAAAGTTTGCCTCTATTTGATGCATATCCAAGAACAGAAGAAGAGAAAACTACAAGGATTCTCCAAATTTATAAATCCATAGATTTGCCTATAAATCATTGGACAACCAAAATGGGAAGAATTCCAAGGCACCCGAAGGCCAGACAAGGAATAATGGATGGAAGCTGATCAAGGAGAGATTCAACCTAGGTAGAAGTAAGGAGAAATTTTCCTGACAGTGAGAACAATCAACCAATGGAACAGCTTGCCTTTGGAAGTTGTGGGAGCTTCATCACTGGAGGCTTTCAAAAAGAGATTGGACTGCCATTTGTCAGAAATGGTGTAGGGTCTCCTGCTTGGGCTTACAAGATGACTTCCAACTCTGCTAATCTGTATCTGTATACCTTTGCCTTCTCCTGGCCAGTTGACTTGGAAAAGAGAAAGAAGATATAATTATGAGTTAAGGAGTCTCCCAAATAGTCAATCTGTAGAAAACAGTAAATCCAGGCTAGAGATCATCCAGGAGTTAGTCAAGCCATAATGCCAGAATTTCACAAAAAGAGAACTATCAAAATACTATATATGTTTCAGAGGTCAAGAAGACAATGCAAATGTTCAAAGAGGGGTTCAAGACACCTTGACAAAGGAGCATGCAAAGTACAGAGCTGTTTTCCAACACTGGGTCACACCTGGATGGATAGTTTTATAAATCCTGAATTCCCAATACAACCAGCATGAATATGAATAAATTGGATTGAAAGGAAACTTAAAGACTGATCCCTAATACTACTCCAAGGAGGTTCTTCTGCCAGTCTCACTTTCTGCACCCCGTAGTTGTTTGACTTTCTGTCCAGCAATGATTCTCAGTGTTTTGGAGGTTGTTCCAAAGAACCCAGCCAGAACTTCACAATCCAGATTATTGACTCATCCTTGCTTGCTCTGCTGATCCTGATCAATACCTCTGTGGCTTCCAAGACCCCTTTAGCTTCTTCTTATCTTCTGAAAAAGAGCCCTTAATGATGGCTATAACAATCTCAGTGTTATGTCCCTACATTTACATCTTAGCTGAGAAGTTCCCAATCTGGTCCAGCTTATTGTCATCAACAGGATGCTCCTGATTGGCCCTGGTCCAAGCCAGGGCTATCCTATTTAAACCCCAGCTGCACTGGGGTCTTTGCTGTTGTTTCCCACCATGACCTAATAAAGAGCTGAAGCCACTCACTCGCCTCCTGCCTCTTCAGTATGAGAACCTAACACTCTGTGTCTGATATGGCTGGCATCTGCCTGCACTATTTGGACTACAAAATGTTGGACTTGATGGTCTTGTGCTATCAATAAAAGGTGGAGGCCAGATACCATGGAGCATATGTGGTCATGCATTATTATTTCATCTCAGTGAAATAATACTAGCCCCTCAAGTTGCACATTTGGAAATGTGACTAGCTGTTGCAAGTCACAGTAGGATTACACAGCTTGGACTGGATGGGCCGAGTCCTTGTGCATAAGATTCCGTGGA
This sequence comes from Diadophis punctatus similis, assembly GCA_023053685.1. Lineage (NCBI taxonomy): Eukaryota > Metazoa > Chordata > Lepidosauria > Squamata > Dipsadidae > Diadophis > Diadophis punctatus. Next base: position 4,579,428 of record JALIGW010000003.1, on the reverse strand, counting down.
TAGGAGGTGCATTCATTAAAGGGACACTGAATTACTGGAATGTTTTCCTTCTTTGGGATTTTCTTACGAATGTCATATCAGAAGAGCTCTTGTAGTCAGCAGTGGGAGGTGCCAGATGTTCCCGTGTTGATGCTGTTGCTTGCATTTGCTCCAGAAGTTGCATTTGGCAGATGATAAGAGTAGTTATAGCTGACACTAAAGAGGCTGAGTGAGCCTTTTAGAAAGAACATCTGGAAAAGAGGAACCCCCCCTACGTTGCTGGATCTAGGCAAGATGCGTGAAATTGTGCATGTCCAGATTGGCCAGTGCGGGAATCAGATCGGTGCTAAGGTAGGACATTGCTTTCCTTTTGCCGCTAAAAGATAATGAGATATAAGTTCATACCACACAAAGTGTGATGGAAGTTTGAACAACTTTGGGTGAAAATGCTCTTACATTTGGCCAACAGGCAAAATCTATTAAAGTGTAAGTTTTCAACCTGTCAGAAGAGATGGTAATGTGAGGTCAAATAATGATTCATTTAGACCAACATCCTGTTTCATACCAGATGTCTCAAGGAAACCTGCACAACTTAAAAGAGATGTTCACTTCTTCCAGCAACATACTTCCTCTGGAAAAACAGGAGTAGCACATAAATATGACAATAGGTTTATTTTTACCCCATTCGTTTGTTGAATCCTTTTTTAAAGGCATATTGTGGTGTGAGTAGAGAAGAAAATGGATGCTGGTGTGAATGAATCTTAATACAAACACAGTGAGAATGTAGAATATTTAGTAAAAATGGCAAAGGCTAAGTAAGTTTAATGATCATGGTTCCCATCATGCTGGCATATTCCCTCACCTTCTAAAAGGCTCGTTCATTCTTTGGATGAACCATACCCCATACGCTAAATAAAATAAATTCTTTGGACAAAATGCTCTGGTGGTGCTTGAGTTTTTCAAAGGAGTCATTATCAAGCTGTTCTCATAAAGATGTGGCTGGATAAATCCAGATTAGAAAAATAGCATTACAGCATTAATCAGCCACTAAAACGATCATCTGGATTTTAGATCCTGTCAATTCCTGCCAATAAATTATTACAGTTGAACATTTGGAGTCCCCAGGCTGGGAAAATCGCCTGTGAATATTTACTCAGCAGTAAATCTCACTTTTTAAATGGTAATTACTCCTTTCCTAGTAAATTGTATTTTAAAATTAACATTATGGAATTCCTTTCTTATTGTAAAGAAAGAAAGTTTGAAACAAGTTTTATATTTCTTTTACTTGCAAATACGTTTGGTTCAGGGGCGAGTTCCTAATTTTTTTACTACCACTCTGTGGGTGTGGCTTATTTTGTGGGTGTGGCTTGCCAGCCATGTGACCGGGTGGGCGTGGCTTCTCGGACTGCTGAAGGAAGGGGAACTGAGATAGGTCCTGCCGCCCGTTACCCCTCCCCTCAGCAGCTCGAGAAGCCTCGAACGTGCAAAAATGCCTAGGATCATCACTGCGCGTTCGTGGCGTCTCGGACTGCTGAGGGAGGGGAACTGAGATAGGTCCTGCCGCCCATTCTTTCAGCGTCTCACACGCTCCGTCAGCCATCCTCCCCTGCTTGGACTCACTGTGGGGTAGGAAGGCAGCGCATGTGCAGTGCTGGAAGCTCGGCTTCTGGGCATGCGCAGAAGAATTTTTTTAAAAAAATCTAAATTTTTTTTTAAAAAAATGGCGGCGCCCAGGCACCGGCAACCGACCGCACCAGTACTGTGACGTCACCAGCGGGCCGCTACCGGTGCTATAGAGTGGACCGCACCGGTAGGAACCCACCACTGGTTTGGTTGCTGAGGGGCACCCTGGAAACGAGGAAGTTGGCACAATAACTGGCCAAAAACTAGGCCTGATATAGATCATATCCTGAAGAATTTTATAACAACAGCAACAGCAGCAACAACAACAACAACAGAGTTGTAAGGGACCTTGGAGGTCTTCTAGTCCAACCCCCTGCTTAGGCAGGAAACCCTACACTACTTCAGACAAATGGTTATCCAACATCTTCTTAAAAACTTCCAGTGTTGGAGCATTCACAACTTCTGGAGGCAAGTTGTTCCACTGATTAATTGTTTTAACTGTCAGGAAATTTCTCCTTAGTTCTAAGTTGCTTCTCTCCTTGATTAGTTTCCACCCACTGCTTCTTGTTGTACCCTCAGGTGCCTTGGAGAATAGTTTGACTCCCTCTTCTTTGTGGCAACCCCTGAGATATTGGAACACTGTTATCATGTCTCCCCTGGTCCTTCTTTTCATTAAACTAGACATACCCAGTTCCTGCAACCGTTCTTCATATGTTTTAGCCTCCAGTCCCCTATTTTGTTCTAACCATAATTGATAGACAATAGCAACTATTTCTTCATGCAAGTCAGTTATAAATACAACTTACAACTTACAACCACAATCGAGCCCAACTTCCTGTTGTGAAGTGAGACATTTAAGTAAGTTTTGCCCCGTTCTACGATCTTTCTTGCCACAGTTGTTAAGTGAACACTGCGGCTGATAAGTTAGTAATCCGGTTGTTAAGTGAATTGGGCTTCCCCATTGACTTTGCTGGTCAAAAGGTCGCAAAAGGTAATCAAATGACCTCGGGACGTAGCAACGGTCATAGGTATGAACCAATTGCCAAGCATCTGAATTTTGATCACACGATCGTGGGGCTGCTACAAAGGTTGTAAACTGTGAAAAATAGTTCACAAGTCTTTTTCCCCCCAATGTTGTTGTAACTTTGAACTAAATGATCTGCTGTAAGTCAAGGACTACCTGCATTCTTAGTGATGATGGAGACAGCTGCCTATAAGAACTGAGCAAAACTTCTGGAAATAAAATGTCTCTTGAATTGCACATTCCAGGTACTCAGAAGGGGTATGTATTATCTTGCTGCTTTCCTTTGGCTGAGTTTAGAATAGAATAGAATAGAATAGAATAGAATAGAATAGAATAGAATAGAATAGAATAGAATAGAATAGAATAGAATTCTTTATTGGCCAAGTGTGATTGAACACACAAGGAATTTGTCTTTGGTGCATATGCTCTCAGTGTACATAAAAGAAAAGATACATTTGTCAAGAATCATGAGGTACAGCACTTAATGATTGTCATAGGGTACAAATAAGCAATCAGGAAACAATATTAATATAAATCATAAGGATACAAGCAACAAGTTACAGTCATACAGTCATAAGTGGGAGGATTACTAATGACTGTGGAAGAATATAGTTTGATTCAGCATGACACTTCTGTTCACATCCCAGTTTTGAATTGGAGAATATTTGTAATTATCAAAGTATTCTTTTTATTGCAAACTAAAGACAAGAGCTGTTTAGATTTTACAAGGATCTCCAACCCTGGCAGCTTTAAGACTTGTGGACTTCAACTCCCAGAATTCCTCAGCCAGCTTTGCTGGCTGAAGAATTCTGGGAGTTGAAGTCCATAGTCTTAAAGGGCGTTCTTGCATTTACACCCTCCCAGTCCTAGATAAAGGCTCAGCAGGGCTGAATTTCATAGTGGACGCAAAGATAGATGTTGTGGGGTAAGAATCCAATGCCACGCGTTGCCTTCTATTCCAAGTCAATGTTGGATTATTAAAAAGCCTGCCTCGTTATTGTGCTTTTGATTCTTACTACAAGCCTTGTTGAAATGAATGGGTGAAGAATTAGTAATAAATAGTAATTAATGAATAGCATACAGTCACAGTGCAATTCAAAGATCATGAAGGAAGTTCTAAACACTTGAGTTCAGCAATAGGGAGGAAAGTTAAGCAAGTTGATAAAATGTGCATTGCACAGCCTTGGGAATACTTTCCAACCTTTCGTCATGAATGGAGAAAACCTCTCTCTTTTTTGTCTTTGTAATAAAGACAGAAATTTTATAGCTGTGGGTTTAGGTGAATTTCTGCTCTTCCATCATGTTGCAGTTGTGTTTGTTTACATGGGTGCACAGGGTGGGCTGCACATATTCTGTGCTAGGTCACATGACCAAAAAAAAGAGGGGATTTTTCTGGAGTTTGCAGCCTTCGACCAAATCTGGCCCATTTTAAAACTGGACCTTTCTTTTGCCCCATTTGGTCTTATTCAGTCCTGCGCTGGCAGTTCTGGATGCCATGAAATCTACTTTCTCCCCTTTTCTCCCCACCTGGCTTTGCTAACATGTAACCCGACAAAGACTTCTCAAGATTGCAGTGGGAGGAATTGATTGGTTGTCCCAAAGGTGCTTTTTTCAAGAGGCAACTGGACTTCCTTTCTTTTTCCTTGAGGACGTTTCACTTCTCATCGGAGAAACTTCTGCAGTTCTGACTGAACGGTGGAGGATGGATGGATTTATATTCCTTGCAATCATCTGGTCGTTAGCACTCTTTCTGAGAGTCCTTGGGGCCACTTGGAGGTTTATCTGTGCCCTCTTCAGGGTCACCTGAATAGTGCAAATGGGTGTGGAATCCTCTTGAAACTGCTGAATGGACTGTATTGTAAACAGGAGATAGGTAGACTCCAAGGAATATACTGTATTTTTCGGAGTATAAGACGCACCGGAGTATAAGACGCACCTTAGTTTTTTGGGAGGAAAATAGGGGGGGAAATCTGCCTACCAGGTATTCATCTGGCTAGCATCCTTAGTCTGGTCAGCTTCAGCACATTATTTTATCCTCTGGTTAGGAATTTAAAAAACCTTATTCGGAGAGAGTAACAATGAAAGAGCCTGCAAGCCAGTAAGAGCTGGGAAGATCGTTAGCACCTGGTTAGGGCTAGAAAAAAACTTATTCAGAGCAAGTAGAGCAATGAAAAAAACCCTGCAAAGACTTAGGGCTGGAAAAACATTCTTTGGAGAGAGTAACAATGAAAAAGCCTGCAAGGTAAGAGCTGGGAAGATCTGTTAACACCTAGTTAGGGCTGGAAAAAAAGCTACATTCGAAGTATAAGATGCACCCAAATTTTCAGCCACTTTTAGGGAGGAAAAAGGTGCGTCTTATACTCAGAAAAATACGGTAAATCCTTCCATTCTGCGCCGTTCAGTCAGAACTGAAGAAACTTCTTGGATGAGAAGCGAAATGTCTTTAAGGAAAAACAAAGAAAGTCCAGTTGCCTTTTTAAAAAACAATCTTTGGGAAGATTGGGGAGAGAAACCAGGATGAATGAGAACCTAGAAGTACATGGAGATCTGCCAGAAGGCATCTTAAATATTCACAACTACCCAAAGCAATCCAAATCCACCTGACACGGCAAGGGAACTGCTCTACTAACTTATGGCAAATAACCAATTTTCACTTTCAGGGTTACAGACAGAGGGAGCTGTTCTTTCCTGATCTGACTCGCATTACTATTTTTATCTGATTTTTATCAGCTTGATTTCCTACTAAGGGGGCGGGGCTGGAATTAATGTATGTGTGTGTATGAAGTCAAAGGAAAGAAGAAAGCTCATTCAAATTCCGTACATGCTACCCCATGCAAGAATGCCAGTGATCCAAACCTCTCATGACTTCACCAGACCAATAAATACCTAAATAAATAACCAGGTGAAATGCTTGTATTGTTTGAGTCTTGTTTGTCCTCTTTCAGTTCTGGGAAGTCATCAGTGATGAGCATGGGATTGACAGCACGGGAAATTATCACGGTGATTCACCATTGCAGCAGGAAAGAATTAATGTGTATTTCAATGAAGCTTACGGTAAGTAACTGGGCAAACAAAATGTGCTTGCACAGGCAATTACAGGGGTTAAAAATAGAACATGTTTATCATTTACTTATTACTATCATTTTTACACCAGAGAGTCAAGAGTGTCTTAACAGTATGATTCTAACACTATAATAAAATGCTTTGTCATCTTTCACTGCCATGAAATCCACTTCTTTTAAGAACTGTCAAATGAGTCTTTCCCTGTGTAGAAACTGCTTTGTGCGTTAGAACTGCAGTGTCAAAAATTCTTAGTTTGCACTAAACCGGGGTTGGCAAACCACAGGCTACCGTATATGCCGAATTCGGTCCACTGGGCCAGAGAATTCTGGGAGTTGAAGTTCACACATTTTAAAGTTGCCAAGTTTGAAAAACACTGCTGTGGAGATAATGTGCGACTCAAGCAAGAATGACCATCCTATTATCATTTATTAATTGCTTTCAATATTTGAGGCGGAGGAGAAGGGGTCAACCTATTCTCCCAACTACCAGAAGGCAAGACAAGAAGCAATGGGTGGAAGCAGGGGTGGGTTCTACTTACCTTCCCTACAGGTTCGCATCGCGATGGAAGTGCACATTTTGCGTGGGCGTCCCTCCCCGGAAATGACCTTCTGCACATGCGCAGAAGCCTTTGCGCATGCACAGAGGGGTTTTTTTCCAATCCACGGTGACCGGAGGACCGGTTTGGGAGCATGGACCGCCGGTCATCGCTGCCAGTTCGAGCGGCGCCGAATTTCCGCTACCGGTTCTAAAGAACCGGTCCGAACCGGCAGCAACCCACCTCTGGGTGGAAGCTTATTTAAAGAAAGATCCAACCTAGAATTGAGGAGAAATTTCCTATCAGTGAGAACAGTTAATTAATGGAATGGCTTGCCCCCAGAAGTTGTGGGTGCTCCATCATCACTGGAGGTTTTTAAGAAGAGTCTGGATAGCCATTTGTTTGGAATGATATAGGGTCTCCTACTTGAGCAGGGGGTTGTAGAAGATTTCCAAGGTCCCTTCCAACTTTGTTATTCTGTTACCTTTCATGAAGCCATGAAACCCCCAGTGTTCCTCAACCTTGGCAGTTTTAAGAAGTGTGAACTTCAACTCAGTTCAACTTTGCTGGCCGGAGAAATCTGGGAGTTGAAGTCCACACTTCTTAAGATCACCAAGGTTGAGAAACAGTGCTCTAGGATTATAGTGCATTTGATACTTCACAGCTGAATATATTATCTCAAGAGAAAGTAGATGAATAATTTGGGAGTTCAAATTCTTTTCTATACTGTGCAGTGGAGAAGATATGGTTGCAAAGTCTGCAGCCAGGGGTGGGCTGCTGGGGGTTCGCAGGGGTTCGGGACAGGGGTGGGTTCTACTTACCTTCCCCACCGGTTCGCATCGCGATGTTTTGCGCGCATCCCCTCATACAATTTTGCTTCCGTGCATGCTCAGTAGCTGGAATCAGCCCGAAACACAGCTGAGGAGCTGATCAGCTGTGCTTCGGGCAAAGGAATAAAGGTTAGTATAAACCCAGGGGTGGGCGGGAGGGCCCTTTTTCAAGCAGCAGAACAGGAAAAAACCTTCCAAACAGTAAAAAAAATTGCAAAAATTTCAAAAAAAGAGATGGCAGCATGCACGGACCGGCACCGGCTGATCCAGTTCAGTGACATCACCAGCGGGTTGCAACCGTTTCGGGCAATCTTGTCCGAACCGGGAGGAACCCACCTCTCGTTCAGGAGAACCTGTAGCTAAGATTCTGTGCAGTTCGGAGAACCCCCAAATCCCACTCCTGGCTGGCCCCTCCCCTCCCTGCCCACCCCTCCCCGCCCAGAAGTCCCCACGCGGCCTGTTTTGGATGCAGGTAAGTGCAGGGCATGCACGGAGGCTTGGGGAGGGCAAAAAATGGGCCTACTGGAAGTTTGGGAAGGGCCTGTTTCCAGCCTCCAGAGGGCCTCCGGAGCCTGGGGAGGCTGTTTTCGCCCTCCCAGAGGCTCGGGGAAAGCCTCCGGAGCCCAGGGAGGGCAAAAACTCCCCCTCCTGCCATGGTGCAGGAGGCTGACTAGGCCACGCCCACCATGGCCACGCCCACCCAGTAACCAGGCAGAGAACCCCTTGCTAAAATTTTTGAAGCCCACCCGTCTGCAGCATTTTAAAAGCATCAGTCTCATTGAAGATAGTTGATATTGTCCTCCAAAATAGATTTCTATGTCCAAATTGTGTGGGGTGTGTGTGATGATTTCCTTAACATAATGAAAGCCCTATGTGTATTTCACCAACTTAATTTATACATTTTTCAGGTGTTCATAGCTTTCATTACATTGCCATCTAGTGGACATACAGGAAATTGCATAAACATTTGAGACCACGGTACAGGTAGTCTTTGACTTATGATCAAAATTTCTGTTGTTAAGCAAGACATTTGTTAACTGAATTTTGCCCTGTTTTACAACCTTTCTTGCCATACTTGTTAAGCGAATCACTGCAGTTGTTAAGGTAGCAACACAGTTGTTAAGCGAATCTGGCTTCCCCATTGATTTTGCTTGTCAGAAAATTGCAAAAGGTGATCACATGACCCTGGGACACTGCAACCGTCATAAATAGGAATCAGTTGCCAAGCATCTGAATTTTGATCACGTGATCACAGGGATGCTGCAATGGTTGTAAGTGTGAAAAATGGTCATAAGCAGTAGTGGGTTCCTACCGGTGCGCTCTCCGCCTTTCTTCGCCGCCGAGCCGAAGACGCTGGCGGCGTTTGCGGCGGGGGCTTCCCCCGCCTGCTTTTCCGGGACGCCGGGATGCCGCCATTTGCGTTCTTCTGCACTCTGCGGAGTGCAGAAGAACGCAAATGGCGGCATCCCGGTGTCCCGGGAAAGCGGGCGGGGGAAGCCCCCGCCGCAAACGCCGCCAGCGTCTTCGGCTCGGCGGCGAAGAAAGGCGGAGAGTGCACCGGTAGGAACCCACTACTGGTCATAAGCCACTTTTTTCAGTGTCGTCGTAACTTGGGTCACTAAATGAACTGTTGTAAGTTGAGGATTACCTGTGCTCTTGCCCACTGCCAGGCCTTTTCCCACATATTTTAGCTTTCTTTTTATCTTCCCCTTTTTATTTGTTTACTGGTAACAGATATGAAGGTTGTGGGCAGTGTTTCAGCAGTTTTTCTAAGCCTATTTCTAATTAGTAGGGGATTGTCCAACATGACATCCCTGTCCATTCTTGGGCCTCTTTAGAAAGGTCATCAGATCGGTAACTTTCTCTTGGGGGCCAATGGGCTAACTCCATTTTGATCTGATTGTCTCTGGCTGATAATCATTATGGAGTCCCCATAGATTCTGAGAAGCCTCCAAAATGAATCAACCCATTGCTCTAGGCCAGGGGTCGGCAACCTTAAACACTCAAAGAGCCACAAAGGCCCTAACCGGAAGACCCCCGTTCAATTCTGGAGCCAACCGGAAGTCGGGTTTCCCCCACCATAGAGTCTCATCCTAGCATGGCGTCCTTTTTCCTCTACCTATCCCCATGATGGCGAACCTATGGCACGGGTGCCACAAGTGGCACGCGGAGCCATATCGGTGGGCACGCGAGCTTAGGTCCGGCGTGCATGTGTGCACCAGCCGGCTGATTTTCGGGCCTTCTGGGCCCACTGGGAGTCGGGAAACAGGCTGTTTCCAGCCTCCAGAGGGGGTGGGGAAGGCCGTTTTCGCCCTCCCCAGGCTCCTAGAAAGGCTCTGGAGCCTGGGGAGAGCGAAAAATGGCCATGCCATTGCATGCTGGGAGCAGGGGGGTCATGTGTGCATGTGCGGGGGTGCATGGAATTATGAGTGTGGGCACGCACACACGTGATCCCCGCATTCCCCCCCTTTTGGCACGCGAACCAAAAAAGGTTCGCCATCACTGACCTATCCTAACTGAAAGCCCTATCAATTGTGGAGCTGACTGGCGACAGGGAGCTGCAGCAGAGGGATGAAAGAGCCACATGTGGCTCCAGAGCCGCAGGTTGCTGACCCCTGCTCTAGGCAATGTCAATATTGACTTCTAAGCCCAAACTGCTTACATTCCAGTTTAAAGACAATACCAATCCTACTACAGGTAGTCCTCGACTTACAACAGTTTGCTTAGTGACTGTTCAAAGTTACAACAGCACTAAAAAAGTGACTTACAACCATTTTTCACACTTATGAGCGTTGCAGCATCCCCATGGTCGTGTGATTTACATTCGAGTGCTTGGCAACTGACTCATATTTATGACGGTTGCAGTATCCCTGGGTCATGTGATCCCCTTGTGTGACCTTCTGACAAGTAAAGTCAGTAGGGAAACCAGATTCACTTAACCGTATTACTAATTTAACAACTGCAGTGATTCACTTAACGAATGTGGCAAGGAAATTTGTAAAGTGGGTCAAAACTCACTTAACACATTTCTCACTTAAATTTTGGGCTCAATTGTGGTCGTAAGTTCAGGACTACCTGTATGTTTGTCTAGCATGGTTTGGATGACTTTTGGAGTGTTTTAAATGAGTTCTGTATGCTTAGGAAACGTTCAGATGAGGCCTATAGGTGATTATTTATCATATCTTTAATCCATTGTGCTGCAGCTCATAAATACGTTCCTCGTGCTATCCTGATAGACTTGGAGCCTGGAACAATGGACAGTGTGCGGTCAAGCAAAATAGGTCCACTCTTTCGTCCGGATAGCTTCATTCATGGTATGTATATGACGTTACTTATAAAACTAATTTAACAAATTGATATTCGCAGAAGCAACATAGCTGACATTCATCCCTTTGATTCACTAAGACAGTGTTTCTCAACCTTGGCAGTTTGAAGATGAGTGGACTTCAACTCCCAGAATTCCCCAGCCAGCAACGCTGGCTGGGGAATTCTGGGAGTTGAAGTCCACACATCTTCAAACTGCCAAGGTTGAGAAACACTGCACTAAGATATCAGTATCTTTAATCACACCTTCAGAACATCTAACAGTCTAATTTTTATGAGGGAAACTTAATTCCGTTTTTTATGCTTTACAGAGTGAAAGCTTAAACAGATCACAGGAGACTTATCTAAAATGTTCAAAGATGAAACCAGATCATTAATCTTAAGAGGAATGTTTCCTCAAGTCTCTTTCCCTGCCTCTGTAACATTTGTTACAAGACAAGATAACTTTTATTGTCGTTTTTTTCTGTGAACACACTGGCACACATTAAAAAAATGAAATTCTGATGCCCGCTCTCAAAAGAAAATAAGCCAAAATGTTTAAAGTCCATCCAAGCGAACAGAACTATCCGGGACAAAATGCTTTAACCAATTTTCCGTTGCAATGATGACACAGCAGTTTCTCACCTGCCAGTTTGTTATTGAATCTAGCTTCATGTAATCCATTTTAGGCTCTAAGGGGCACATTGGCAAACAAAATAGATGGTAGCGACACTCCATATGGAATGGCCTTTAGCCTAGTTGTTAGCCCTCCACGTTTGCCTTGTTTCCTCTTTCGATCACACCGTCTCCTTCTCCGAAATCACTCAGCGACGGAGTGCTGCTCCCTGCTGTCTCTGCCACCCAAAATGCTGAGCACTTTTAGATATTGCAGCCAATCTCACACCCTCCGCGCAACCCACCGACACTTCTGTTGCTGACACACTTCAACCGAAGCGAAACAACACATACTTTCCAGCTTTATCAGTAGTTCCTCTCTTGCTAAATATCACCAAACCCAATTAGACTGATGTTCATATAAGAGTTTGATCGTACAATTCCACTTTCTTGTCACAATTCCCAAAGAATTATTCAAATCGGATGGCACTTTCAACTCCCAAACCCCAACAATCTTGAGAGCCGAAGCAGCTGTAGCCAAGCAATTTTAGAATCAACTCCTCCTACATGGAGATAGCTGCCTCAGTCATTCTCTAATTAATTACAATTTTATGTTAACTGCATGATCTGGATATGGAGGTTGAAAATTTTGCAGGTTTTTGTAAGCAAATAATTAAAGTTGACAGTTTTTTTAAAATTCCCTAGATATGAAACTGGAAGTTCTACAAAAAAACAAAAACACCACCCTCATACGTGTAACAATTTCATAATTGTTATCAATCTGCTTTAAATGTTTAAGTCGAACCAACGTTGGCTATTTTTCTCAAATATATATATCAGTTTTGATATAAAACTTTTTTCCCTAAATATGAGCTGTGGTGGTGCAGTGGTTAGAATGCAGTACTGCAGGCTACTTCTGCTGACTGCCGATTGCCAGCAGTTCAGCAGTTCGAGTCTCACCAGGCTCAAGGTTGACTCAGCCTTCCATCCTTCCGAGGTCGGTAAAATGAGGACCCAGATTTTTGGGGGCAATATGCTGACTCTATAAACCAGTTAGAGAGGGTTGTAAAGCACAATGAAGCAGTATATAAGTGTTATTGCTATTGCTAAATATCAAGGGGTATTTCATCCACCTGTTAATAATTTATTAGCATTTAGGAAGACTGGCTGAGGTCCTGCCTTGTTTTAGAGATAAGCTTTTTGCATTTGGGTAGAATAATTGACTTTTCAAACAAACTGCTAATTATTCAATTGACATTTAGCCAGCTTTCTTTATAACTATATGTTTACAGGAAATTCAGGTGCTGGTAACAATTGGGCAAAGGGTCATTATACGGAAGGGGCCGAATTGATTGAAAATGTGATGGACATCGTGAGGAATGAATCTGAAGGATGCGACTGCCTCCAGGGCTTTCAGCTCGTCCATTCTCTCGGAGGTGGGACAGGCTCTGGAATGGGCACACTTCTGATTAACAAGATCAAAGAAGAATATCCCGATAGGATCATGAACACTTTCAGCGTAGTGCCTTCACCCAAAGTTTCGGACACTGTTGTTGAACCGTACAATGCCATTTTATCGATCCACCAGCTGATAGAAAACACAGATGAAACCTTCTGCATTGACAATGAAGCTCTGTATGACATCTGCTTTAGAACACTGAAGCTCCCCACACCAACCTATGGAGATCTAAACCACTTGGTGTCCCTCACCATGAGTGGCGTCACAACCTCATTTCGCTTTCCTGGACAACTCAATGCAGATTTGAGAAAGTTGGCAGTCAACATGGTGCCTTTCCCCAGACTTCACTTCTTTATGCCAGGTTTTGCTCCACTAACAGCTCGGGGCAGTCAACAATACCGAGCTTTGTCAGTCCCAGAACTTACACAACAGATGTTCGATGCTCGAAATATGATGACAGCTTGTGACCCACATTTCGGGCGGTATTTGACGGTGGCCTGCATCTTCAGAGGCCACATGTCTATGAAGGAAGTGGATGAGCAGCTATTGGCTGTGCAGACTAAAAATAGCAGTCGCTTTGTGGAATGGATCCCCAACAACGTTAAAGTGGCTGTTTGTGACATTCCTCCTCGTGGGCTAAAAATGTCTGCCACCTTCATAGGCAATAACACGGCCATTCAACAGCTCTTCAGTCGCATAACTGATCAATTCTCAGCAATGTTCAAAAGAAAAGCATTTCTCCACTGGTACACTGGTGAAGGGATGGATGAAATGGAATTTTCTGAGGCAGAAGGCAACACCAATGACTTGGTTTCCGAATACCAGCAGTATCAGGATGCGAAAGCTGATGTAGAAGAATATGAGGAAGTGGAAGAGGAAGTCAGGGAAGAAGAAAAGGAAACAGCTGAAATGGAAAAGCAATAACTGACTGTTGGTCTTTAAAAATAACAAAACTTTATTAATATAATATGCCTATTGTTACCAATTAAGGGAGCCGGACTCACTCCCGAAAGGGACTTTTATTAAATCAAATGCAGGAACAACCATTACTATGCATTAAGCCAAGATCTATCTAACTCTTTTTTTAGTATTTAAATGCATTGCAGAACTAACCCAATGGCTTAGTGTTTGATTTAAGAGCTTCACCTTTTGGACAATAAGTATTTCTTCTGAATCAGTGCCTTCACTGTAGTATTCTCAAACAAAGAAGCAAAGCTAAGCACATGACATGCTAAATGAACAGGGCAGAGAATGTAATTGGTCAACTTATAGATTTTGCTGTATCTCTCTAGAACAGTGTTTCCCAACCTTGGCAACTTGAAGATATCTGGACTTCAACTCCCAGGATTCCCCAGCTTCTGGCAGTTGAAATCCAGACATCTTCAAGTTGCTAAGGTTGGGAAACACTGCTCTAGAATAACATGTCTTAACTTGGGCAACTTTAAGATATGTGGACTTCAAGCTCCCAGAATTCCCCAGCCAGTTGCCACAGTAGAGAGATACACTGACTTAGAACCTTGTACTTGAATGTGCCAGCCAGCTTATTTAGTTTATTATGGGGAAAGATCACTACGATTCCCATTTGTGTTTCACTCTTCTAGTATATTGAAGCTTTTGCAGATTTAAGATGAGCAGCCTAACTTAAGCTGTTAACAAGAGATTAAAAATTATTACCCCTTAAATCATTTAGCTGACCTACATTTTATATGGATTTTTGCACCTATTAATTGGACAGATGTTTCTTTCACTGGATCAGTTCTCCCATATAAGGCAAGAAAATAAGAATGATGGTGCAGGATGAAATTGAATGGTCCGAAGTTCCACCAACTAAACGTTCTGGAAAGGGTTCAACAGCCCTTACCATTATCTCAAACATGTCAAGTGCCTTTGAACACAGAGATTTTATTTAACCATGATAGTTAAAAGCTATTGATAGATCTTGTTCTTATTAATTTACCTAGTCATTCAAGGAGTCTAAAAATGATGGATCATTTTCACTTTGAATCAATTAATGTAACACACTGGGCGGTGCAATGGCTCAGTGGTTAAGACGCTGGTCTTGTCGGTTGGAAAACTGGCAGCCCAGATTCAAGAGCTGAGCTCCACGCTATGGGGTGAGCTCCCATCCTCACTCCAGCTCCTGCCAACTTAGCAATTCGAAAGCATGCAAATGCGAGTAGACAAATAGGTACCACTTTGGTGACATCGTGCTGGCCACGTGACCACAGAAATGTCTTTGGACAGCACTGGCTCAATGGCCTTGAAACGGAGATGAGCATCGCCTCCCTATAGTTGGCAATGCGTAACAGAGTAAAATCCACAGGGACTCCTTTATCTTTTTTAATGTAACACATTACAGGTAGTTCTCAACTTAAAACTATTCATTTAGTGATTAAAGTTATGGCAGCATTGAAAAAAGTGACTTATGACTGGTTTTCGCATTTATGATTGTCATAGTTCCCTGAAGTCATGTGATCAATGGTGGATTCACTTATCAACCATGGTGATTTGCTTAATGGCAGCAAAAAGGTTGTACAACTCACTTACCAACTATCTCATTTATGAAAGTTCCTCTGCCAACTGTGGCTGTAAATGCAGACTATCTGTATGTATTATGTGAATACTTTTTGTGTTTTGAATGTACTGTAAGTTATAGTTCATTGTAACTTAACTCCCAAATATCAAAATGGCATTAAGATGACTATCTAACACTACCAATGCCATTGCTAAGAGGTTCAGTGGGGAGAGCAAGGCCAGAGTTGATACTTTAAATTACCTATTTTATACTAATTCGTTTGCAGAATTCACTAAACCAAATTTGCTTTGAGAATTCAATCGTAGTTAAAAGATTAAATACAGCCATTTAGAAGAATACATACATTTTGGGAGAGAGGAAGTACTACTTATTGTATCAGAACATGTTATATGTAAAGTATGCATGTGTATATATGGAATTATGCTTCATATTAGTATATATGTATATATACACACATATACACGTGTTGGTGTGTACTATGTATGGGTAAAAATTGAGTTTTCAGTGGTTTGAGCAAAAGTCTTGAAATGATAATATGTACATATTTTCCTTATAAAAATGTGGTAGCATTATTTACAAGATTATTAGCTATAGAATGTGTATATAGGAGAACCGGTAAAAGGCTACAAAATGTGAACTCTAGTCTCACTTTAGGCATAAAAGCTGGCTGGGTGACTTTGAGCTAGTCACTCTATCTTCTGTTGGGAAAATAGGAGGAAGGAGTGTCTGGTATTTTCACCGCCTTGAGTTATTTATAAAAATAACAAAATAGGATAAAAGAAATCAAAACAAAATTTCATTTATAGGACAGAACATGTATTATATAATAAAGGCCTATTGGCCTTTAAGTAGCTATAGGACTCTGCTAGTTTTTCAACCAGACTTTTCAAGGGAACTTTCTTGTAATTGCTTGTAGAAATAAGTTTGCATTTATCAATGTTAAGATGTTCTAAATAATATCCTGGCAGCAGATGTTGGAAATTAACAGATCTCAAAAGGTACCAACTATGGTAAGTTAGAGGCTCAAGAAATTACAGAAACAAAAACCTGGAGACCGGATCATAGAGGTCATTGGTTTAGATTTTTCCCGCTGTATAGCATCCAATTACTTTAAAGCAGGGTTGTCAAACTCCAGATGCATCACGCGCTGGCCACACCTACGCCCAGTTTAGCGAAGGGGGAAAAAAAGTCCTGATACATCACATGACAACCCCATGAAGTGAGTTTGACACCCCTGCTTTAAACAGAAGCATTATATAAAACATTGCACTAAATCAGCTCCCTCCCCCAGACAAGTCAGAGGCTGCCAGCTACAGTATTAATATACATTTCTTTTTATCTTGCACTTTTGCTGATAAGTGTGTTGTGCAGATTTCTGTTGAATGTTTATACAAAATATGAGAATCTCCCTAGACGTACAAAATATTTATTTTCCTATAGTATAAAACTGATTTTGCTGGCAGAAAAATGGAGAAATGCTTCTCTTAGCTGCCATTTATTTTACTCGCATCATTTTCATTTTTTAAGCTACTGTTGCAATGCAAGTATTATACAAAGTCCAATAAAATGAGATTAAACAGAATTTGTATCCATTTCTATGAATTAAAACACGTAGTGCAGTTTACAATGTTAGGTTGGACAAATTAAATTTTTCCACCATTCTTCAAAGTTCTCAGAAAAGGTTATCACTATAGAAGTGCAAACATTCCCAATTTCTCTTCTTTTTAAGTCCTCAACCAATTTATAAAAGATAATGACTGGCATAGTGTTACTTTCTTCAAATGCTCCTTATGTGGTTGTGATTGAAATGTTCAATTTTTGTTTCATCAATCCAAACCATTTCTTTCCAAAAGGTTTCAAATTTATCAACATTTTCTTTTGCAAAATTTAGTTGCAGAATTTAGGAAGGAAACCTGATTTCTCTCCCATACAGATCACTGTAGGTGATCCATGGTGCAACTAACCTACTGAATTTATAAACTACATGCAAAAAAGAACCATGCATTCAAATTTAGGGTGGGGGGAGGGGGAAATCATTTTAATTCTGTGCCATGTAGCAGTTGTGGCAACTTCTCTTCTCTTGGAAATTCACTGAAACATACAATTTGACCACAGTGGAACATTTAGAATGGCTAACTTTTACAGGAAATCCTATGCAGCAAACTTCAATGCTGAAAGATTTAAAACTAGCTTTCTACCGTATTTTTCATTTATAATTTTTTTATGCATCATTGATGCAGTGACTCTGAAGGATTAGGAACTCATTGAACACAGCTTTGGAAGTTAACTGTTCTGTTAATACAGAAAAATTACTTGTTGTCATAAATTAAAAATGGTTTTTATCCTAAATGCAGTTTTCTTGGCAATATCCACATTATTGCAAAGCTCAGCAGCAAACAGAATATGGGGAAAAAACAATGTGACAAATACTAATAACACCCAGCTAATGTTAAGCCATTTTAAACCTCATTTCTTACACCACAATCAATTTTAATACTGTCACTTTCCTACTAAAAGAAAATGGAATTTGGAAGCACTTAGTTAGGATTGCAATGTGTTCATAATCACTCATTAAAAAGCATCATTTAGACCTTATTTATTACACTGTAAGTTTTCAGAATGTCAAATTACCAATACATTTTCTTTTATAAAGAGCTCATTGTATTCTTAAATTGTTTTGTTTTAAGTATCACTATTACTTCCAGGCTAAGTACAGCTTTTCAAATTTTAAAGCTTCCTAAATAAATGTGATTGCATACCTTTGTCTACATACCTGGTAATAAATTAATCAATAGAATTTAATTCCAAGCAAGCATGATAATTTATGTGATCATTGAATTTTCCTTTCACCGAATGTTTCCTGTTGATTTTCAATAATATTTTTCTATCACAAAAGGACTCAAACATCTTCTATAACCAGTGACCTTGTTAAGTTATTCAAAACAGGCATTAAACTAAAAAAATGTTTTAATAAGTTACTATCCAATACAACCTAGACTGCTTAATTCCTTGAAGTTATTTTATTATTGCTTGATAAAACATAATCACTAAAATAATTTGCATTAAGTTTCATTTATTGGCATGGTTCATTTATATATATACATGGTGGTTACACAAAATGGGAAGTGGTTGTCCATAAGCATACCAACGAGTTGTCATTTTTTCCTTTTAGAGAATGGGTTCTGTAAAGACAGGTAAAATATACAGTAAGAATTTAAAGCAACACAGAATGTGAATTAAAACTGACAGCTTGAGAACTAATATCAAAGTACCCTGTATTTTTTAAGTATTAGCCAATTAAATTATTCCATTGCATCAATGAGCGTATATGCAAAAGGTTAGAAAACTAAAAACACTGAAATTGTTTCCACATCTTTGAAACATGCACATGAAATCTGCATCTTTCTTTGTTATATTTGCTGTAGCAATTTTCATCACAAAAAGAGTAAGTCACTTTTAAATGCCCAGTGTTTTCAACATTGGGAATCTACTGGCGTCAGGACAGACCTATACTGAAGCCGAATAAGGCAACAGAAGTAGGATGAGGCATTGTGAAAAACTTGGATAAGACAGAACTGCATGCAGCTTCTCTCTATCTTAGCATGCTAGCTATTTCCAGTGCTGGAACCACTTCAGTTGGTTTTTGTATATAAAACAAGAAAATCCTGGCTGTTGTCTGAGAAGGCAAAATCCATTGGAATAGCCTAACAGCAGAATCAATAAAACGATTTCTGCCCATCAATCTATTTAGAAACCACCCATCTCCCTCACGGAGAGACATTGAGTGGCATAAAAACAAAACGTTAAAAACATTAAAACTGAATATAAAATTTAAAAGCGAGGCGAGACTAGTTAAAGTTTACCATTAAAAGCGAGTAAAAGGTGTGTGTGGGGGGGGGGGGGGGAGAATAAGGCTTCAGAACACTAGCCTGCCCCACAGTTATGTGCTTCTCTGCTAGCACCAAACAAGATAGCAGAGCCAGGCCTTTAAATATTTTCAAAAAGCTGGGAAAGTGGGAATCAGTTTCACCTCCGGCGGGAATGGGGGGGAGAATGTTCCAAAGGACAGGACTCTCCAACAGCAGAGAAGGCTCTCTTCCTATACCCCACCAGTCGGAATTCTTTGCCTGTCTGAGTGGAATGGGCTGATGGAATGGGGCAAAGACAGCTCACTAGGTAATTATAGGTAATCCTAATACAATTCTTGCTGGAACTTTGAACAAAATATCTTGATTCTGCAAAAACCAATTAGTAATAACCAATTAAATCACGATTTTTTTTATGGCTGCATAGATAATCTGCATTACATAAGACAAGATACAGTTTAATGCTGTAAAATTGTTAACAGATCTGAGGGAAACAGAAATCTCTAGAACTTCTTTACTTACTTGTGGTCATTCCTTTTTGGGTTTTATAACTTTTACATGGCTTCCAGCTACTTTCTCTGCCTCTGTTTTAAACTGAGGTTTCAGGGCTGCTCTTACTGCTTTTGCACAGATCTGAGAGTAGCGGATGTAGCTGAAAGAAAAATAAATATGGATCAAAAGAATATCAATCTCCTGGAGTTAACAACTGTGGAAAATTAGAAAAGCATCCTGGAAAAGTCATTATAAAGACCAGGACTTCTAAAAAAAAATGGGCCATAGTGGTTCAGACATTTATTCAGAGGCACATTCTGAAGGTGATACTGAAGTCAATTGAAAAGTGGCCATTGACAACTATATACTTTAAATGTTAACCCCGTTAAAGCCTTCTAAATTGACAGCATTCACATCTTCAGGTGTTACTGGTTACCCTCACAACTGTCTATAGGTGATCATGGGTTATTTTCAATCTTTCATACCCTTGATACAATATCACCTATCTTTTTCTCAGCCTGCCTTGAAAAAGTATTTCACAAACTAGATGGGCAAAAGATGGAATAAAAATCAATGGCGCCTATTTAAATCACTTAAGATTTGCAAATGATGTTCTCTTCTCACAAGACCCAGAAGAGCTACAACCTCCCCCCATGCCTGTACCTGCTCTAACCTATGCCAGTGGAACACTAACTTCACAATTGATAGAAAAGCTAGGAGTGGTGCAAAAAGCCATGGAAAAATACATTCTGGGCATCACAAAACAAAATAGAAAGACCCACACATGGATTAAAGAACAAATGAAAGTATATGGTATGATTGAGAGTAAAAGAATTGAAATGGAAATAATGGGTTGGTCATATAGCAAGAAGCACTGATAGTAGGTGGGCCAAGGCAGTCACAGAATGGATCCCACTTGATCAAAAGCATCCATGAAAGATGGATAGATGAGATCAGCAAGTATTGCGGGCCCAATTGGCAAAAGCTCAGGATCATAGGTGGTGCAGCAGTTAGAGTGCAGTATTGTAGGCTACTTTAGCTGACTGTGATCAGCAATTCAGCTGTTCAAATCTCACCGGCTCAGGGTTGACTCAGCCTTCCATCCTTCCGAGGTAGGTAAAATGAGGACCCAGATTGTTGGGGGCAATGTAAATATACATTGTTTACTGGTGTAAACCGCTTAGAGTGCTTGCACTTTGAGGCGGTATATAAGTCTCACAAACAAACAAACAAACAAACAAACAAACAAACAAACAAATATGGGTTGGAAGAGGCCTTCATCCTGCAGAGGACAGATAATGGCTAAAATGATGATAGCACTTAGACTTATATACCGCTTCACAGTACTTTACAGCCCTTCCTAAGCGGTTTACAGAGTCAGCCTATTGCCCCCAACAATCTGGGTTCTCATCCTTGATAAGATGACAGATATCTCCGCTTGGGAATGAGGTTTCATTGTTTCCCCCATTCCTTTTCTGCATTAAAAGGATTTAATTTGCAAGATGAGGAGTAATTAGCTAAGTTTTGTTAGAGTTCCCCATCTAAGGCGTCCGAACACCAGGAGACCGGCGGCTTCACAAGACCAGCCTGGGGAGGGGGGGCATTCTGGGGGCCGGAGGTCGGGGCTGCCCCCTTCAGCCACCCATCTACCTACCTGAGCCCAGCTTGCCTCCAGTAAGCCACCATGACGGCTCCTTGCTCGAGGAAATCGTCCGCCCGACGCCGCAAGGTCGCCCAGTCAAACAGCGGGAGGCTGCTTTGCTAGAGTCTAACCCGGAAGCGCTGAAAGACCCGGAAATGAAAACCAAGTCGACCAATCAAAACTCGCGTCCTACCGATGCCCCGTACGACTGACGAGTTTATTTCCCCATCCATCTCGTTCTATTTAGGGGAGGAGTTAACGGTTTCGAGATAACCAATCAAAGCTCGGTCTTCTAGGGTTCGGTTATTTTAATTGGTTGCGTGGTTCGATGAGCGTGAAACCTATCCTCTGAGTCTCTCTTCGATCCCAAACCCTTGTTGGGGATCGAAGCGCTGCAGAATTTGGAAAATCGGAGTTGTTGGGGGGGGGGGGGAACTTAGTTTCTTTATTGTTGGGGTTGCAATGATTTATTTTTCTTATCGTGTTTTATATCTTTCATTAATCAAAGTTATCAAATTTCTACACCACCCATCTTTATCTGAGCGACGCTGGGCGGTTTAGAAATAAAAAGCATACCGCGCTGTAGAAAACAATTAAAAAGCAATTAAAAGCGAAGTTAAAATTGCAGGTTAAAAATTTGGAGGCGGAGGGAGCGCCCTCAACCCACCAATCACCCCCAGGTTTTGCATATTATTTTAGACCCATATGACAACTTGGCAGAACCTGATCTTGACGCCCTACTAGGAGAGATGGAGCCACTATAGAAGGGAGGGCATCATTGAATTAGCTTTAAATTATCCCATATATTCTTAAAACATGTTTTGAACAATGCGAGGGGTTTTTAAAGTTTTTCTATCCAGACTTCATTGTTGTTAATGAATCAAAACGGCGAAATACCTCAATATTCCTTCGCCCTTCTCTCTCTATATATTTTGCAACACCAGCCCTGTGGTTGAACTGGGATGAGAGATTGTCCTTGGTGCCTATGGCGGCTTGGTTGTTTGCATGCAGATGTTTCCTTACCATACTAGTGTTAGCTGAAGTGACTGGCGTAGGGACAGACCTATACTGAAGCCGAATAAGGCAACAGATGTAGGATGAGGCATTGTGACTACCCAGCCAGCTTTCAAAACCAAGGTTAAGTTCCATGTATTTTCCTCACTGGTGATGTAAAATTGGGACTGCACTATGTACGGTAATTAATTGTGCAGTGCTGATTAGCATCTTTCCCGTTTCTGTATACTAGTCCTCCAGTTACAACAGTTTGCTTAGTGACTGTTGAACGTTACAACAGCACTGAAAAGTGACATGACCATTTTTCACTTATGACCATTGCAGCATCCCCATAGTCATGTGATTTACATTCGGATGCTTGGTAACTGGTTCATATTTATGATGGTTGCAGTGTCCCGGGACATTCACTTAACAACCGTGTTACTAATTTAACAACTGCAGTGATTCACTTAATAACTCTGGCAAGACAAGTCGTAAAATGGAGCAAAACTCAACAAATTTCTCACTTCGCAACATAGATTTTGGGCTCAATTGTGGTTGTAAGTTGAGGACTACCTGTAATCCTCACTGACATAAACTGTGGGTTCTCACCTTGTTTTGGTGGTGACCAGTGAGCTCTGTATATCTTAATTTTTTTTAAAAAAAATCCATTGCTCAGCTTTTCATTTCAGTGGAGCTGCCTTTCCCCCCCATGACAACAGAGTAACTATATGGGATCCTAGTAGATATATCTATGCCTGAACGTTGTTTGACTTATAGCAGTGCTTCCAAAACCTGGGTACATTATCCAAAATTGGGTAAAAGTGTGTTTTTTTCCCTTTGGAAAACAGTACAGGAGCCCATTACCCACTCATAACGGGCAAATTGACTTTTTAAAATTGCCATTTAAAAGTATTTTGCCTACATTGGGTTAAAAAAAAGCTTTCTGATAATTGGTTTTGAATAGTAAAAAAATTGGGAAACACTGATTTAGATTGACAAGGTATTCTGTCAAACCTCCTCTCGGTGTAGCAGAAGATACTTCTCCAAATCTATTCTATCCTCCAGATTTAAGAAAATCATATACAGTAGAACCTCTGGTCACAAACGCTTCTGACCACGACCAAATCTGGTTCCGACCAAAAAATTATTATTTTTTCCGCAGCCGATTTCCTCTTCCACACCATTTTTTTTGTAAGCACCAAATTTCCCAAATTAGGTTTGGGTCACAACCAAATCGGTTTGCGACCAAAGTTATGGAACGAATTATGGTTGTGACCAGAGGCAATTGTTGAATTATAAAGTTGGATGGAACCAGAAAACCTTTGCAGGATTCAGGAAAAGTAAATTAACAAGAAGTGGTGGGACATCCAGTCACTCCAGATGTGGAAAATGCATAATTGTAGGTAAACTGTTCCACTATTGTCCAGATCTTACTATAAGGATATTTTTACCTATTTAAATAAAATGTAGGCACAGTAGAACCTCTGGTAATGACCATAATTCCTTCAATAACTTTGGTCACAAACCGATTTGATCGTGACCCGAACCTAATTTTGGAAATTTGGTGCTTACAAAAAAATGGTGCTGAAGGGGAAATTGGCTGCGAAAAAAATTGTTAATTTTTTGGTCAGAACCTGTTTTTGTCATGGTCAGAAGTGTTCGTGACCAGAGGTTCTACTGTACCTGGAACTTATATCCATTATTTCTGGTGTTAGATTATGTGGTAATATTTTCTCTATATCAAACTGATATACCTCTTCCCTCAGTTTTCTTCACATTGAAATTAAATTCCTTTTCAAATTCCAAATTAACAGCCAGTTTGGTTAAGGTGGTAGACTAGAAACTGGGGGACAGAGAGTTTTACAGATAGTCCTCCTAGACTTATAACCTAAGTTGAGATTGGAATTTCTGTCAGTCTCTTAGATGAAAGTGCCTTACAGGGATACTGTGATGCTGAAAATAGGAGGGAGCATTATGCATACTGCCCTGGGTTGCACAAAATGAAATTGGTCTATAAATCCAATTAATCAACAGGATTACAGTGTGTATCTGAGCCCATACAATGACCATTAATTTGTTAAAGATTAGTGCAGGGGTCAGCAACCTGCGGCTCTGGAGCCGCATGTCGCTCTTTCATCCCTCTGCTACGGCTCCGTTGCTGGTCGGCACCACAATTCTGAGATAGTTTCTGGTTAGGGTGGGAGGAAGCAGGGCGCGCCAGGAGACTCTATGGCAAGGAACGGGTTTTCCGGTAAGCTCCACAATTGATAGGGCTTTCGGTTAGGACAAGTAGAGGAAAAAGGACGCCGCGCTAGGAGACTCTATGGTGGGGGAACCTGACTTCCGGTCGGCTCCAAAAGTTGAACGGGGGGCTTTCGGTTAGGACCTTTGTGGCTCTTTGAGTGTTTAAGGTTGCTGACCCCTGGGTTAGTGTGTTTATGTTGCTTTTAACTATTGTTAACAGCCCAGAGGCATAAACCTGAGATGAATGGCCATATAAAGTAGAACCTCTGGTCACGAACGCTTCTGACTACGACCAAATCGGGTTTGCGACCAAAGTTATGGAATGAATTATGGTCGTGACCAGAGGTTCTACTGTAAACGGAAAGAGCGAATGAGTAAATGAATAAATACAAATGCGGAGCCATTAATATAGTTTCTCAGAATGTGAGTAGCCAGCCAGTTGTGGACCTATCATATGGAGCCAAACAAACTACACTTTAATGTCCCTAATACTGCCAGTGGATTAGGGGGGGGGGGGAATTAGAAAAGGGCTGATTGGGAAAAACAAAGAAAAGCAATAGTCATACATACATAATTCAAAATAAAAAGGAAACTGAATATATGTAGAATTTCGGCAAAGAGTGGCCACAGGCTGCCGCTTTGACTTTCTTAAATGTATTAGGGCTTCTGGCCAAGACAAACCCCCCCCACCCTTTGGAGTCAGCTTGTTTCTATTGTCTCAATAAGACCTCCTCCCACCTCCATCACCGTGGTCAACCTGGGCTGCTGCCATTCATCACTCAAGGAGGAGTATTTGACTTACTGAATTAAAACAGAGATTAGAGTATCAAACATTAACCTTTTTTAATAACAGTCTCTATAAAATGTTTTTGTAGTTTTTAAAAATGAAAAAGACAAAACATAACCCAGTAGAAAAATATTTAACATTTAAATGCATTGGTAAATGTTTGCAATCACACCTCACCTCACAAGAATCAGTACATTCTACTGAAATGTTAACATTTAAAATTAGCTTCAGGTCCATATTATAGTATTTACAGACATTCTTAAGAACAAAATATTCCATGCTAAACACCACAGATGAGAGTATTAAAGGAACCAGAATTCAGAAATTAAGATACGTCGACAACTCACTAGTTCTTGTCATTTATGACAGATACCAGAGTTCTACTAGTGTCCTGCTCATCAAAGATACTTACATTTTACATTGTACCTGTATCACAGACATAAAAGCCTTTTGGGTTTTCCAGTTTTTGAGTATATAAATACTCCCCTGTGAAGAAAGGACTATTTTGATATTGGAAGGGAACTATTCTTTTACTTATGGAATTTAGATATATTTGTTCTGAAGTACCTAGGCTTCTGTAGATAGAAGGTAGAGCACTGTGGATATATAGCAAGGAACAAAACAAAATATGTGTACGTGTGTGTGTGTGTGTGTGTGTGTGTGTGTGTGTATGTAAACAAAGTACAATTTAAGATACTTCGGTTGTCTGGAGTACATAAATCATGATTATGCATTTTAAAAGGGAGGCGTGATTTCTACCTATAAATGTAGTAGTTATAGAATTTCTGATTCTTAGAAAATGTGAGGCCAAAATGATTAAGTTCAACAAGTTGCATTGTTCAACAATTTCACCATCTTACCAAATAGAGACTTTGAAAAACTGAAATTGTAAGCCACTTTTAGTTCATATCTAATTATATAGCATGCAATTTCTGCCACATTCAGAATAGTTTTCAAAATGGTGGAGCTTCTGTAAACATGAATGTTAAATATCAAACTTCTCAGGTTAGCAAATGGCAACTTTCATGAAAACAGCCTATAAAAAAGCACTTTAGATCCTATTTCAAGTAATAGCGTTTGTTCTTCAAAGCCGAACCCTGTAACAAACTGCTCCAAATCTTGTGCCCAGAACATATTCTGCAAACACATGAACTGTCTTGAATGCCTGCATTCCAGTTTAAGGAATGTACAATTCAACAGAAAGCCATGCGTGTTACCTTCATGTACAGATTTAGGCAAGTTTTCTCCAAAATTTTAATTTAAAAATCTAAACTACAGATCTATTTTTTAAATAGGTATAAGAATAAATATTTCCAGCTTTGAGGAAGCTTGAAAGTGTTCCTTTCAAATTGTCAGGCCTAACAACTTGGTATAGTTTCTGTACTATTCTTCCACAAAGGCGGCGGCTGCCATTGGAGATCTCATATTTCCTCTTGCTGAAGAAGTGAATTCTTCTATTTCAGCATTAAGTTTGCTGATTACCCATTCCAATGCTTCACGTCCCTGTGAAGACACACATTCTTTATTGAAACAAGTCCAAGTATCTCAGAGATTCATAGTAATTTACAGAAATGAGACTGATCATAAATATTAATTACATTGGTACTACTTTAACATTTTAGAACCACTAGGTTAAAGGGTGTAAAGCAGGGGTGTCAAACTCAAGGCCCGGGGGTGGGATCCAGCCCGTGGGGTACTTAGATCTGGTCCGTGGGGCTGCCCTGGAAACAGCGAAGAACCGGCCCACGGTGCTTCTGGCAGTGAAAACTGGCTCCCGAGCTCCGTTTTCGGCTGCCACGGCCTTCTGCAACCCTCTGCCAGTGAAAACGAAGCTTGGGAGAGCTGCACGCGGCCCTCCTGAGCTCCATTTTCACTGGCAGAGGGTTGCAGGAGGCTGTGGCAGCTGAAAACAGAGCTTGGGAGCCCGTGTTCGGTGGCAGAGTGCTCGGGCCTCCACAGGCGCCCTGACACGAATGATGTTGAGCTGGCCACGCCTACCCTGGCCACGCCCACCCCACCCCGAGGTCAAACACAACCTTGATGCGGCCCTCAATGAAATTGAGTTTGATACCGCTGGTGTAGTCTCTGTTGAATTCAGAATAAGCTTTTTTTAAAATTGTGATGGCCAATTTTTTTTAAAAAAATGCTGTTTGCTGTCTTTTGGAAGCATTTAATTTATATTATCTATTGGCAGCTGCCTTTTGTTTTTATCATGATACATTTTAATCATGGTGTGAATACCATGACTCAGAAGAAAGAAAGGAAAGAGAAGTCATACAGAGTCATGGAAAAACAGATCAACCCAAAGGAAAAGCTACCCATTGTAAATGTAAAAGTCATTGGGAAAACTGACAAAAAAAATCATATGTGACTATCTTGCTGTTCAAACTAAACAGAGGTAGCTTAAATAGATAATATAATATTAAGGAAGAATCTAAATCAGTGGTTCCCAAACTTTTTCAGTCCACCGCCCCCTTGGTGCTACAAACTTATCCTCACCGCCCCCCACCCCACCCCCTCAGGTGGGCATGGCTTAGTGGTCAGGTGACCGGGTGGGCATGGCCAACTTGTAAAATGTGGTGAAACTCACTTAACAACGCTCTTGCTTAGCAACCAAAATGTTATGCTCAATTGTGGTCATAATTCATTCTTCCTTCCTTCCTTTCTTTTTCTCTTTCTTTCTTTCTTTCTTTCCTTCCCCTTCTTTCTTTCTTTTTCTTTCTTTCTGTCTTCCTTCCTTCCTACCATCTTTCTTTCTTCCTTCCTTCCATCTCTTTCTTTCTTTCCTTTCTTCTTTTTTCCTTTCTTTTTTCTTTGTCTTCCTTCCTTCCTTCCTTCCTCCCTCCTTTCTTTCCTTTTTCTTTCCTTCTTCCCTCCCTTCCCTTCCCTCTTTTCTTTTTGACTGTCTTCCTTCCTACCATCTTTTTCTTTCTTTCTGTCTACATTCCTACCTACCATCTTTCTTTCTTTCATTTTCTTTCTTTCCTTTTTCTTTGCTACATCCCTCCCTTCCCTTCCCTCTCTCCTTTCTTTTTCTGTCTGTCTTCCTTCCTTCCTACCATCTTTTTTCTTTCTTTCTTTCTTTCTTCCTTCCTACCATCTTTCTTTCCTTTTTCTTTCCTTCTTCCCTCCCTTCCCTCCTTTCTTTTTCTGTCTGTCTTCCTTCCTACCATCTTTTTCTTTCTTTCTGTCTTCCTTCCTATCTACCATCTTTCTTTCTTTCTTTCTCTCTCTCTTCCTTCTTCTTTCCTTATTTTCTCTCTCTCTCTCTCTCTCTCTCTCTCTCTCTCTCTCTCTCTCTCTCTCTCTGTGTGTGTGTGTGTGTGTGTGTGTGTGTATCGCACACACCGCAGGACTACATTGCCTCCTCTGGGCTCTGCCTATGGCAATTTAAAATGTGCTTCTGTCTGCAAGGAAGAGGGGCATGTTTGAAAAGAGGGGCTGGAGGTAGGTGGGAAATCTATCCCACATTGAGCCACTGGGTGTGTGTGAGTGTGTGTGTGCGTGCATGGCCGAAAACATCCAGGTTTGGGAAACTGGGAGGTTTTGAAACCAGTTCCCCCAAACATGGTTTGTATTTGGTTGCAAAAACAAACACACAAGCCATTTTGGTTCCTGGCCAAGGCTGGCTCAACTGGATGACCAAACAGAGCCTGGAAAGGAAAGAAAACTGCAGAAGTGGTCAATGGAGGGGGTGGGTGGGACAGATGCACATGGGGGAGGGTCTTCTCTCCCTCCCCCCAACTGGCACATTCAAGGGGCTTCCTGGAAATACACCCTCTCCCATGGGAAGCGCTGGCACCCTCCGAATTGCCTTCCTTGGCACAGAGGCCGGGTGGCGGGGGGGACTCCTGTACCCAGCAGGCACAGCTAGAAAGCCCCCTCCTCACCTGGTGGTGTGTCGTGCCTGCCTAAATTGCTATCCATCCGGGGGCAGGGGAAGATGGCATCGCGGGACAAACAAGAGCAGTGTGTTAGGTGGGCAGAGGAGGCGAGGCCGAAGGCCACATCGTGAGACGGGCATGCGGAGAGTTTGCGGGGGGGGGGGGCGCAGGAGGCTGGGCACCTGGGATCATCAGTGGGATGGAGAAGGGGATGGTATTGGGTGTTTGGGGTGGGGTGGGGAGTTATGATTTTTAGAAGATGAGACACACATGTACGCACAATGGCCAAGGGGAGGATTTAACTTGGGGTTGTTTGGGAGAGAAAAATAGAGGGAGGGCGGGAAGAAAGGAAGGAAAAGAAAGGAAAGGAAAGAGAAAGAAAAGGAGGGAAGGAAATGGAAGGAGGAAGGAAGGGAGGGAGGGAGGAAAGGAGGGAGGGAGGGAGGAAAGTAGGAAGGAAAGACAGGGAAGGTGAAAAGGAGAGGGAGGGAGGAAAAGGAAGGGAAGGAGGAAGGAAAAAGGGGAGGAAGGAAAAAGGGGAGGAAGGAAAGTAGGAAGGAAAAAGAGGGGGAAGGAAAGGGAAGGAGGGAAGGAAAGGAAAGAGAAAGAAGGAAGGAAGGAAAGGGAAGGAACGGAGGAAGGAAAAAGAGGGAAGGAAGAGAAGGGAAGGGAAGTAGGAAGGAAAAAGGGAAGGAAAGAACGGAAGGAAAGGAAAGGAAAGGAAAGGGAGGCAGGCGAAGGTGGCAGAAACTCTGGCGGGCAACTGTTCCCGATCTCCCCCGCTATCGCTGCCCTCTTTCTGGACCGACTTTCCAGCCGCGGTGCCTCTTGGCCGAAGGAGCGGAAAAGAGGCAGCTGCAATTTCCACACAAGGTCTCCCTCCTCCTCCTCCTCCTCCCGCCCCCCCAACCCAACCACCCAACCCAGCCCCTGCCTGCACCCCCCCAATCCCGTGTCTTACAGGTTTAACAGCTCCGTGATTCTGTCGGCTAGTCTCTAGGGAAAAAAGCTTGCAAAATACAGAAACTCTTCTCGCTGCGAGTTGTTAATTGCTCACCCTCGCGAGAAGAGTTTCTGTATTTTGCAAGCTTTCCAGGGGTCTCCAACCTTGGCAACTTTAAGACTTGTGGACTTCAACTCCCAGAATTCCTCAGCCAGCTTTGCTGGGAGTTGAAGTCCACAAGTCTTAAAGTTGCCAAGATTGGAGACCAGTGCAAAGAGACCAGACGACAGATACACAGAGCTGTTAAAAGTCCAGTAAGATGCCCGTCTCGCGGCCCGCCCAGTCCCCACTGGGAAAAGAGTGGCGGGAAAAGCGGCAGCGGGCGATTGGGTGGACATGGGTGGCTGCACGGGGACAGGACCGGCGAACCACCTATCGCCCCCCTGGACCCTCTCACCGCCCCCCTGTCGCCACCCTTACCTCTCACCGCCCCCCTAAGGGTTCCCACCGCCCCCTGGGGGGCGGTACCGCCCCCTTTGGGAACCACTGATCTAAATTGTGAAAAATTCCACTAGGCCACAAAAGCTTCTCAGGTTCTGTTGCCTCTGATACAGAGTGGGCAATGAATTTTCCCAAGGAGCCATATGAGAAACTTGGATTGTTGTGGAGGGCTGCTGCCACTGCCCCATCCATGTTGCAGCCGTCCTGCCTGCACCCACCGCTGTGGGCCAGACAGGGACCACTCATGGGCCGGATGTGGCCCGCGAGCTGTAAAATGCCCAGGACTGCTCCTACAGTGTAAATATTTGGGTTAAAAATTCAGTAACACACATTTCAACATCATTCGACAAATATGTTAATTATGAAATATCCACATTTCATTTACTACAATATTATTTAGAAAGTCTACCTCAACACTTCTCAAGATGATTGGTGTTAAATGTAATTCTTCATAATACTCTTGTTATGCTTATCTTCCATATCAGGGGTGTCAAACTTGATTTTATTGAGGGCTGCATCAGGGTTGTGTTTTGTCAAGGTATTATCAGGGCTGCTGTGGCTATCAGATTAGCTACAAACCACATAGATTCAAACAGGCCAAACTCTGCCTTGCAATTAACTATAAGCCTTCCCCGCCCTAGTTAATTGCCTATTGACTTTACTATATAAGTGGGAGCCTGCTGCCTGCTATCAGGTCTGGTCTGGTCCTGCTGTTGCTGACATTCTTGCTGCTGTTGTTGCTCGTTGCTGCTGCCTTCCTACGACGAGACCATGAGCTGAAACAAGGCCTGAGCTAAGAGCTGAAGCTCAGAGCCAGAGAGAGAAGAGAGAAGAAAGCTTGCCTCTGCTGAATTGAGTATGCAAGCTGGTTTGTCCCTGCAAGCTAGCATCTGCTGTTGCTGCTGCTGCTGGAGCTACGCCAAGAGGGAGAGTTGAAGAACTGCCCCGCCAGGAGCTTCAAGCCACGATGCTAGTTAGGTCATCTCTGCAGGTGACTGACTTAGGACTCTCTTACTCACCATTGCTAAGAAGCCTACGTTGCCGCTTTCTACTGCCTCAATGATGTACCAATTCTGAACCTACTTAGTATTGTATTAGTTTTCCTTTCCCTTTGGAAAGGGTTAAGAGGACTGGTTCAGAATTGCAGGAGAGTTATTTAGGGAGACGGCCTGGCTTCAGCTATTCCAGACAAAGTGTTTGCCAATTGATGTGTTTTTAAAGACATAAGTCTTTTTAAAATGTTTTTAGTAAAATATATTTTTACAAGACTCCTCTGTCGGTTTTATTTCAGCCCTAGCGTGTTTGCATGTGAATAGGTTCACGGTTCGTTGGTACAAACCTCACCCCCTCGTAACATGTTTGACCTTGGGGGAGCCCGGGGGGGCTGTGGCCAGCTCAACGTCACTTGTGTCGGGGGCGCCTGTGGTGGCCAGAGTGCTCTACCAGCAAAAACGGGCTCCCAAGCTCCGTTTCGGCTGTGACGGCCTCCTGCAACCCTCTGCCAGCGAAAATGGAGCTGGGGAGTGCTGCCCGTGGCCCTCGCAAGCTCTGTTTTCGGCTGCGATGGCCTCCTGCAGCTCTCTACCAGCGAAAAGGGAGCTTGGGACGACTGCACGCAGCCTTCCCAAGCTCCGTTTTCGCTCGCAGAGGCACTGCGGGCTGGTCCTTCGTTTCCAGGGCAGCCCTGCGGGCTAGATGTAAGCACCCTGTGGGCCAGATCCAGCCCCTGAGTTTGACACCCCTGATCTACATGATCAATATTGTTATCTTTTCAATTCTTGTGAACATTGATTAAATGGCTAAGTGATATATTATCAATACAGATTCATAGTAAAAAAAATCTGTTGCAGGATCCAATCTGTGTTGGTCATCGGGATCAGAGGTGTAATCTTCCAAGCTTTCGGACTCGTGCTGGAGCCCATCCTCAGGGAACTTCTCTCTCATTAGAACTTCTCTGTCATCACATTCCGGTACAGAGAAGTTCCCTGAGGATAAGCTCCAGCACGAGTCCGAAAGCTTGAAGACTAAACCTCTGGTCCCAATGACTGACCCAGATTGGTCCTGCAAGATTATCTATTTAAACATATGTTTACTTTCATTTGTGAAAAAAAAATCTGTGTTAATCCCACAAGAGAATTACTTTTATTTATTTTCCCTACTAACAAATGGAAGAGGAAAGAAATCATTCAGGGTATCCTTAAGTTAGAAGTAGGTAATATTCATAAAATATAACACAGCCATTAATAATCTCATATTTTCATTCCATCTGCAACTCATCCACTATTCTCTCCTGTCTTCTCAAAATAAGTTGGCAATACATACTTTTTTGGCATTAGAAGAGATTGTGTTTTCCATTAGTCCTTCTAAGTAACTGCTGAGACTAACTCCTTTGACACAGATGGTTGCTTCTTGAGTCAAAATAGTTCTATGGGAAAAAAATAACAATAGTTTATCAATTTATTTCTCAAAAAGTAATCAGGAGCTACTTCTGTTCTTCCTAAGTCTATAAAAAATTCCACATATTACAACCACCAATCAATTTCCACAGGGATAGAGTGTTCACAGATACACTAAGCTAGTAGGGAATGGGCAACCAATAATCTCAGAATTGCTTTAAACCCTAAGGCAGTGTTTCCCAACCTTGGCAACTTGAAGATGTCTGGACTTCAACTCCCAGAATTCCCCAGCCAGCGAATGCTGGCTGGGGAATTCTGGGAGTTGAAGTCCAGACATCTTCAAGTTGCCAAGGTTGGGAAACACTGTCCTAAGGCATGGGTATGCATTTTTGTGTTTGCGTGGATGGCTCTTGGAATTCCTTCTGATAAAGATTACTGAAAAGAGTACTGTTTTCTGCCATAATAATATATAGTACAGGTAGTGTACCATTTGTTTAGTGACTGTTTGAAGTCACAATGACACTGAAAAGTGATTTATGACTGTTTTTCACACTTACAAGAGCCATGGTGGCGCAGTGGTTAGAATGCAATATTGCAGGCTAATTCTGCCAACTGCCAGGAGTTTGATTCTGACCGGCTCAAGGTTGACTCGGCCTTCCATCCTTCTGTGGGTGGTAAAATGAGGACCCAGATTGTTGGAGGCAATGTGCTGACTCTGTAAACCGCTTAGAGAGGGCTGTAAAGCACTATGAAGCGGTATATAAGTCTAAGTGCTATTGCTACAACCATTGCAATATCTACATGGTCACGTAATCAAAATTCAGGCGCTTGGCAACTGGCATGTACTTATGATGGTTGCCGTGTTCTGGGGTCATGTGATCTCCTTTTGCGACCTTTTGAAAAGCAGTCAATAGGGAAGCCAGATTTACTTAATAACCGTGATACTAACTTAACAGGAGCAGTGATTCACTTAACAATTGTGGCAAGAAAGGTTGTAAAATTGGGCTAAATTCACTTAACAACCGAAATTTTGGACTCAACTGTGGTCTTAAGCCAACTATATGTCTGTATATGTCTCAATATATATGCTAGACATGCCATAATTGAAAAAGAAAGGAAACCATCAAGATATCCGCCAAATACATCCTTGCTTATGTTTGAATTCTGGAAATGTGTTTGACCCAATCCTCTGCACAAATGTTAAATTTGGCCTCAGTCACAAAATATCCATCCCAACAGCAGCATACAACCAGGGTCACAGATAAATCCTCAAAGCATTATTTAGGCTCACAGGGCCCTTAAAATGAACTAAATGTATGGTTTTTAATATGACCATAAAAGAAAAAAAAATAAGCATATGGAAATTAATCGTAATTAACCATATTTAAGTAGAATGTTATATATACTGTAGTTGGGCTGGGATGGCTGCAGCTTTGCACCACACGGTAGCACAGCCCCAGCTAATGCATGGCCTGCACCAGGCCTGCCAGGATCTCTCTCACCCTCTGATGCTCCCCCGCACTCTGCTTAGTGAACAAAGCAGTCATGTGAATGCCTTGACTTATAACCAAAATTCTGGTCCCAATTCTAGTTGTAATTCAAGGACTACTTGTATCAGTGAAAATCATATTTGGGGGCAAAATTTCTTTTCAGTATTCAGAAATATCATATAGGTTATTACTGTTGTAAAGTGGCATTTCACATTTGTTGAAGTTTGAATTAAATTATCATAGATTATATCTGTTGCATTTAGTTTCTTATTATTGGTCCAACAATGTTGAGCAGTATTTTGATTATTTTTAAACGATCTACTGTGATTTGCTGAAGTATTTCATACAATAAAGATAAATAGAGTAAAATTCTGAAAATGCATTACTTACTTTTCTGGCTCTTGAGGATGTGGCTTATAAATTAATTTCTCATCTACTGACACCAGATTGGTAAATGAAATCTACAAGAAATTTAATTTAAGCTTCAGCATTAAAAAATAATTCAGTGAACAGTTAACTTGTGAGAGCATAATTTAATAAGCATAGATTACATTGGCTTCCTCAGATACAGATTTCATTGCACTTTCTCATAAGACCACATGATACACAAACGCATTATGATCTATAGCTATAATAATAAAGTAATCCTTTTTACTTGGGAGGATACCATTTTAGAAAAGACGGTCAATTTTACAAAGTACAAAACAGATACTTCCTGAGAAAAATCTGAAATTCTAAGGACTTTAGAAGGAGAAACACACAGTATGTTTCTAGTATTCTGCCACCTCTGAAGAGATACTTGGAAGTATGACTTACAGCAGGGGTCCCCAAACTTAGCAACTTTAAGACTTGTGGACCAACTCCCAGAATTCTCCAGCCGGCATAGCTGGCTGGAGAATTCTGAGAGTTGGTCCACAAGTCTTAAAGTTGCTAAGTTTGAAGACCTCTGACTTACAGGAATTAAGTCTACTAGAAATGTTTAAGTTCATTCGTGTAATACTTACATTAATAGACTTGAGCTCCATTATTTTCTCAACTGGGTCAACTACAGAGTGCTCTTGAACATAGGTTCTCATTCTACAAGCACCAATAAGCTAGAAGATAAATAGAGCATTAGCTGCATTGTGACATAAGCATAGCATCAAAAGCTGAATGACATTATGCTGTTTTGGGGGCATGAAATAAAAGAAGCAACAATCCAGAATTTTTGCACTGAGTTCCCCTTCCATAAAGATTGCTTTATAATATAAATTGGATTTTCCTGCTTCTCTACCCTGATTTAACTAAACCTCTTTCAAGCCAAGTATATGAATCAAATACTTGTACAAAATTCAATCGTACATTTCAGTAATGAAATCCAATTTTTTTTACTACTGGTTCTGTGGGCATGGCTTGGTGGGCATGGCAGGGGAAGGATACTGCAAAATCTCCATTCCCACCCCACTCTGGGGCCAGCCAGAGGTGGTATTTGCCAGGTTCTCCGAACTACTCAAAATTTCCGCTACCGGTTCTCCAGAACCTAATGGATTTCACCCCTGGTCCATTTACAACTTTGACATGCTCTAGATATGTACCCACAATGGAAGAATTTCTGAAATGAAGACTCAATGGGTCATGAGTTGTCTAGTATAGAT
Organism: Diadophis punctatus similis; assembly: GCA_023053685.1. Lineage (NCBI taxonomy): Eukaryota > Metazoa > Chordata > Lepidosauria > Squamata > Dipsadidae > Diadophis > Diadophis punctatus. The sequence goes on along the minus strand of JALIGW010000003.1, from coordinate 4,543,586 downwards.
ATAAATGTATAGAAATACATAAATAAATATCTATAAACTAACATTTCTTCCTCAATTTATAAAACTTTTCTGCATATAAATTGACAATTTGTACAAAAACTGTCCTTATACTTAGTGTGTTGCTAAAATTGAAATTACTTGACCAACTCATTTTCATGCTGTCCGAAACAGCATAAGGGATGTAATCTGAAGAAAAAAGGAACAATAAAGCAATTCAACTTGCTGTAATATGCAGTTGTTTATGATGTAACAGGCACAATGGATTCATTCATCAGCTATAAGGAACTGTTGCACAATCCAATGTACCAGTCACCTTTATTATAAAAAAACCTAAATGAATATGCAATAGTAACTTTCTGTGGGAAATTAGTCTATTCAAATTCTGAACACCACTCAATTATGGAAATATCCACCTTTTGTATCTTAAATAACAGAAACTCTAAAGAAAATGTAATGCAATATGCTCCAATTGTGGACTATATGCTATATTTTGTAAAACCAAAGTCGCATAGCATACATTCAAAGAAAACTGTTGAAAGCTCTAACTCTTGGTATGGCACTTACTGATTTTACAATGGATGGCATTCCCCATTCTGTACTCAGCAGCCGGTGGCTATGTAATTTTCCATTAGTATCTACATGCCGGTCCAAAACATCAACTCCAACTACGCTGGGATTCATGGGATTGGGGTATTTCTGCATAGCAGCTGTAGTGACAGTCTTCCAGGGGTGACTATAAAGCAAAAACAAAAACACAAGGATGGCCACCTTTCATTAGGCTACATGATGCATGGATGGGCAACCAGCAACTAGTATGTTGTTTGTTCCTCATGGGTCAATATTTCTTTAAAAAAATATCAACCCTCCCCAAGATAGTCTGACAACAAGGCATATGTTTTTTGGTGCATGTGTCTATGTTATCAAGCCTCCAGCAAGCTTAAGTACTTTGCTCATAATCATTTCAAAGCAAAATAAAAAAAAATGTTTAAAAGGTTATCCCAAAGGTGCTTTTTCAAAAGGCAACTGGACATGCTTTGTTTTTTGTTTAAAGATGTTTCACTTCCCCAAGAAGCTTCTTCAACTCTGAATGAATGGTGACGCTTAAAAGGTTAAAAATAATTAATTTAATAATTAAAAAATAATATTCACCCAATAACATCATCTCACCTATACAACTATAGGCTATTGCAGGGTTCGGCAACCTTAAACACTCAAAGAGCCGTTTGGACCAGTTTCCCACAGGGAAAGGAGCCACAAAACCCTTCTGACATCTAAAATGAAGATAACACTGCATATATCATTTTTTACCTTTATGCTATGTATAAAAAAGCTATAGTGTGTTGCATTTATAAAATCAATGAACTGCTACAGAGAAAACAATTTTTTATTTCTGCATGCAACAAAAACATTTTGAACTCCGAAAAAAAAAAGATGGGTCAAAAAGCTCAATAAATCATGTGACAGCGAGTGTGGCACATTGGCAGTTGTGACGCATATTTTGAGCGACAGGGAGCCGCAGCAGAGGGATGAAAGAGCCACATGCGCCTCCAGAGCCATGGGTTGCAGACCCCTGGGCTATTGTATAGAGAGATAGACAGAAATATAGTGAAAAAGATAACATTCTTCCCCCAGCAAAATATATAACTTTCAGATTCAACAAATACTTTCACCAAAACAGTTACATCCAGCCTTTCCTTCATTTATACAAGTAAACAGAACTAGCCATTGAAAGCTTTTCTGTGCGTAAGAGTTCCTCACTTAACTTGGAATTTATCCCTTTCCTGACTTGACAGAATATATGTAACTAATTGTATATATTTGAGCTGCTTAAAGTAGCTTTTTTGTTTCTGTAACTCAATTAAGTTTTGCATCTTGTTTTGTCAGATACTTCAGCTTTAGGGGATTGGGTGTGGGAGGGGGGTATTTTTACATATGATGCTTCTTAATCCAGCCTACTGCAGAAGGGTTTTAGAAATGCTATGTAGGCTGATAGGCATGCGTCGGCATCTTGTTTTTGGGTTTTTTTTGCAATTTTTTAAAAAATCGGCACTGTGCATGCATGCGCACGCAAAGCGCACATGCTCCCACGCATTGCAGGAGGAAGCGAACCGGCAGCGAAGTAAGTTAGAACCCACCCCTGAGGTTCCTAATAATTTTATTATTTTATGGTTGGGGTCACCACAACATGAGGAACTGTATTAAAGGGTTGCGGCATTAGGAAGGTTGAGAACCACTGCTGTAGATCGTCGTGGGCCGCATCAGGAGTTCGTTTGCTGTTTGGGGGACAGGGTGGATGTGGCCTGGTCGTCATGGCCAACCGGATGGGTGTGGCCAGGCCCAGGACAGCAAGGTCCGGTCCCTCACTGTCTCCGGGACAGCCCTGCGGGCCAATTCTGCGGCCTAGCACGGGCCGTGTGTTTGACATGTCTGCTGTACACTATGGACTAAGAGAGTGACAGATAATATATGATCTAAAGCACCGTGTCCAATTCATGGGCCATATGCAACCCTGGAGAGCTAATAATGCAGCCCCACAAGATAATGAAAAATATTAAAAATAAAGCAAGTTTCTTATTTATATACATTAACTATATATTTTATAAGCAGCCCAAGACAATTCCTTTTTATTCAATGTGGCCCAGGAACGCCAAAAAGTTGGAGAACCATGATCTCAAGGTACATTTTTCCAGATATACGCGAGGTTCCCCAAAATTTGAACAATTCCCAACCTACTGGTATTTTGAAGGGCCTTAAAAGACCTAGCTTTTCCCCCAGGCCTTTGGAGAGGTCGACCGATGGCCCTTTCTTCTTGTTTCCCTCTGGGTTTATTTTCTTTGCCATTATTGTTCTTTTGCCTTATGCCATTTTTATGAGGGGTTTTGTATTTTTTGTTTTAAAATGTTTTTAACAATTGTAAACTCCCAAGAGTTGCTGGGAATTGGGTGGCATATAAATTTAACAATATAATTTCTGGAAAAGGTAAGCATTAATGTTTAATCTTAACAAAAGAGAGCTGAAGACAGTTATCTTCAAATATCTGAAGGGTTCCACAGTTAAGGACTGTCCTTTATTACTCCAGACAGCTGGCCAGGGAATAAAGATCTTAACAGTGGAAGAAAGTTTTTGGTTGAAAGTTTAGAAAAAGCTTCGTAAGAACAATTTGACACCTGCTGAGGATGGCAGGTTATGCTCAGAGCCATTTGCCAGGATGCTTTAATCTGGATTCTAGCACTGGTAAGGGGTTAGTTTTAATGGCCTAAAGGAATCCTTTCAAACCTACACACACACACAAACACACACAAGGTAATACTGTAATTCCCCAGGACAACTGCTTTGTCACAATCATGCTGTAAACAAAAACACAATTGAAAGCTAAATCCTGGCATTGTACTATATAATTCGTGCTTCTGAAAAACAGCCAAGCTCATCTCTTCTGCTTTTGCTCCCCCCACTTTTACCAATCACAGAGTTTATAATCAAGCATACTGTACCTTTCACCATTTGTCCTTAAGGCCAGGACAGGTGGAAAGAAAGAGAGAGAGAGAAAAAAAAAAACTACAGGTAGTCCTCGGACTTACCACAGTTCATTTAGTGACCGTTCAAAGTTACAACGGCACTGAAAAAGTGCCTTACGGCCATTTTTCACACTTTCAACCACTGCAGCAACCGCGCGGTCACGTGATCCAAATTCAGACGCTTGGCACTTGGCTCATATTTATGACTGTTGCCGTGTCCCAAAGATCATGTGATCCCCTTTGGCGGACCTTCTGACAAAGCAATGGGGGGGGGGGGGAAGCCAGATTCACTTAACCAGTGTTACTCACTTAGCAACTACTGAGATTCATTTAAACCACTGTGGCAAGGGAGGTCATAAAGCAGGGCAAAATTCGCTTAACAAACAGCAACAGAAGTGCTTATATAGCTTAAGTCAACATGTTGGGCTCCACTGCAGTCATAAGTCGAGGAGTAGCTTGCACTGCTCTCTCCAAAAGCAGCAACCTTTGGGAAAGAGACGCAGCTAAGGTTTTGATGGCGGGGGGAGCGACCTTCCCGGCCTCCCCAAAGACAGGTGCGGTGTTTCCTCCCCACCTTTCTTCGAAATCCCCATGGGGAGACCTCGAGGAAGAAAAGGAGCCGAGAGCTGCACGATTTCAAGCAAATCCGGGTGGCTTTGACACCCGCGAACCCCCGTCACCCGGCCTGGGAGGATGATGGGCCCTGTAGTCCCTCGCCCTGGGGGACGCCCGCACCTTCTCCGCCAAGGTCAGCCCTGGAGCAGGGGTCTCCAACCTTGGCAACTTTAACCCTGGAGGACTTCAACTCCCAGAATTCCCCAGCCAGCTTTGCTGGCTGGGGAATTCTGGGAGTTGAAGTTCTCCAGGGTTAAAGTTGCCAAGGTTGGAGACCCCTGCCCTGGAGGATTTCCCCGCGCCGAGAGATATATGGACGAATGAATGAGCTGCCGAGGCTGACGGCCGAAGGAGAAGGCTCTACCCGGGGGTCGAAGGACCGTCCAAGCCTTCATTATTCCCCCGCCGGGAGGGAATGGGAGCCTCCGTTACCCTGGTGACGCCCCCTCCCCCCGAGGAACCGTCGCTCCTCAGACGCCTCGGCCACTCACTCGAAGGTGTGCTCCGAGGTCCAGATCTTCATCGTGAAGGGCGGCGGTGCTTCCTCGCAACCCTCTGGGGAGACGCTGCCTTCGCCAGCCCGCCGACACCGAAAAGGAACTCGCGGCGAGGTAACGTCGCCGAAGAAGCCGGGCGAGGCGGAGACCCAAAGGCGCCTGCGCGGTTGGCGCGAGGAGCGGCCGCAGAAGAGTGGGTGGGGCCAAGCCTCAGGGAGGCCTCGGATAGGGCGGCTGACTATTGAGGGCCGCTGACGTCAGAACTGAAATCAACGTTCCTTTTTTTTTCCAACCGGCCCGCTGGGAGGGCCGCCCGGCTGCCCCTGCGCGAAAAGGTAACGGTCTGGCTTACGCTTGTGGGGAGCCCCCTGGGGTCGTGGGGAGAGAAGATGCGCGACGTCCCTTCCTCCCCATCTATGGCGATTCTCAGTCATCTAGATCAGGGATCACCAAGCTCTGCCACTTTAAGACTTGTGGACTTCAACTCCCAGAATTCCCCAGCCAGCAAAGCTGGCTGGAGAATTCTGGAAGTTGAAGTCCACAAGTCTTAAAGTGACCTAGTTTGGAGACTCCTGATCTAGGTCATGGTTGTCCCAAAGGTGCTTTTTTTAAGAGGCTGGTTTTTGGTTTTTCTTTGAAGACATTTCCCACCATCCAGTCAGAGCTGAAGAAGCTTCTTGGATGAGAAGCGAAACATCTTTAAAGAAAAACCAGAAAGTCCAACTGCGTCTTGAAAAAGCATCTTTGGGACTTCCCCCCCATCATTTCCATTAATACATCCCCAGCATTTGTGGCCTTGAGAGCCTCAGTGAGGTGAACAAGAAACATACATACTTTATATTGCATCTCAAGTACAGCTTAAACAGGGGCGGGTTCCTAATTTTTTTTACTACCACTCTGTGGGCGTGGCTTATTTTGTGGGTGTGGCTTGCCAGCCATGTGACCGGGTGGGCATGGCTTGCTGGCCATGTGACCAGGTGGCCGTGGCTTCTCGGACTGCTGAAGGGAGGGGAACTGAGATAGGTCCTGCCACCCATTCCCCCTCCCCTCAGCAGCTCGAGAAGCCTCAAACGTGCGAAAATGCCTAGGATCATCACCGTGCATTTGTGGCTTCTCGGACTGCTGAAGGGAGGGGAATGGAGATAGCTCCTGCCGCCCATTCTTTCAGCGTCTCACGCGCTACATCAGCCATCCTCCCCTGCTTGGACTCGCTGGGGTAGGAAGGCAGCGCATGCGCAGTGCCGGAAGGTCGGCTTCTGGGCATGCACAGAAGAAAATTTTTTAAAAAAATTAAAAAATGTTTTTTTAAAAAATGGTGCGCAGGCACCAGCAACCGACCGCACCGGTACTGTGACATCACCAGTGGGCCGCTACCGGTGCTATAGAGTGGATCGCACTTGTAGGAACCCACCACTGAGCTTAAATAATTCTAGAAGAAGACTCTTTCAGCAGCTAGAAATGAAAATGCCATACAGGTAGTCCTTGACTTACAACCATTCATTTAGTGACTGTTTGGAGTTACGATGGAACTGAAAAAAAATGACTTATGATTGTTTTTCACATTTGGGACTGTTGCTGCATCTCCATGGTCATCAAAATTTGGACACATTTGGTAATGGTTCATATTTATTACGGTTGCTGGGTCCTGGAATCATCTGATCACTTTTGCAACTTTCTGACGTCAATGGGAAAACCAGGTTCACTTAATCTTGTTACTAACTTAACAACTGCAGTGATTCACATAACAGTAGCAAGAAAGGTCCTAAAATGGGGCAAAATTCACTTAACTGTCTCATTTAGAAACAGAAATTTTGAGTTCACTTGTAGTCATAAGTTGACAACTACCTGTATTGATAGAAGAGAATATTTGTAGCTTAGGGTTGATGATGTTGCCTAGTTTGGTAATGAAACGTCTGCAAGAAGACCAAGCTCAGAGAGCACCAAGGACCCCACAAATGCTATATACTCAAATCAATCAGACACAATACTACTGTGATATACATGAATTAAAGGCAAATAAATAGGAGGTTAGTGGTACTTGAACACATTTGTAAGTGGATCACAAGCTTCCTAACAGACAGGAAGCAGGTGAAGCTAGGCAAAATCACATCAGATATCTGTACAATTAGTACAGGAGCCCCCCAGAGCTGTGTGCTCTCACCACTTCTCTATATATACCAATGACTGCATCTCAAATGATCCATCTGTTAAACTACTGAAGTTTGCAGATGATACAACAGTGATTGGTCTCATTTGAGACAACGATGAAACTGCATACAGATGGGAAGTTGAACAACTAGCCTCGTGGTGCGACTGGAACAATCTGGAACTGAACACACTCAAAACCGTAGAAATGGTGGTAGGAGAAAACTTTAGGAGAAACCTTCCAATACTACCACCTCTTACAATACTAGACAACACAGTATCAACAGTAGAGATTTCAAATTTCTAGGTTCTATCATATCTCAAGACCTAAAATGGACACCTAACAGCAAAAACGTCATCAATAAAGCGCAACAAAGAATGTTCTTTCTGCGCCAAATCAGGAAGCTCAAACTGCCCAAGGAGCTCCTGATACAGTTCTACAGAGGAATTATTGAGTCTGTCATCTGCACCTCTATAACTATCTGGTTTGGTTCTGCAACCCAACAAGACAGACACAGACTTCAGAGGATAATCAGAACTACAGAAAAAACAATGACTGCCAACCTGCCTTCCATTGAGGACCTGTATACTGCACAAGTCAAAAAGAGGGCCATGAAAATATTTACTGACCCCTCGCATCCTGGACATAAATTGTTTCAACTCCTACCCTCAAAACGTCGCTATAGAGCATTGCACATCAAGACAACTAGACACAAGAACTGTTTTCCCCCGAACGCCATCACTCTGCTAAACCAATAATAGCCTCACCACTGTCAAGCTATTCACTAAGGCTGCATTACTATCTTCTCATTGTTCCTATCACCCATCTCCTTCCACTTATGACTGCAGGACTGTAACTTGTTGCTTGTATCATTACGATTTATATTGATACTGATTGTTTCCTGATTGCTTATCTGTACCCTATGACCATCATTAGGTGGTGTACCTTATGATTCTTGATGAATGTATCTTGTCTTTTTATGTACACTGAGAGCATATGCACCAAAGACAAATTCCTTGTGTGTCCAATCACACCTGGCCAATAAAGAATTCCTATTCTATTCTATTCTATTCTATTCTATTCTATTCTATTCTATTCTATTCTATTCTATTCTATTCTATTCTATTCTATTCTCCTGCAGATTGGATGGAATTTGGCTTTGTTTTTAAAAATTTATCCTGAACATTCAACCTAGAGCAAATCTGTAAACTTTCAGTTTTCCAAACTTGGGTGCATCTATTGCCTCGAAACCCACAAACTTTGAGTTTGGCTTGTATGAATCTGGTCCCTGAATTTGAGAGAGACACTTTTACTTTTGCAAAGGGGCTTCTTTGCTCACCTGAAAATATGAATTGCCAATTAATTTGGTCAAAGCAAAATGCATTTATTAGGGTGGGGGAGCAGTCAAGACTTCTCATAGGATACAGAAACAAATGATACATACATTTGGTATATGTGATGGTCAGAAAGCAAGCGTTCAGATAATAAAAATACACTGATTATATTTGGAGCTTGAACAATAGAAAACATTGGTTCTAGATAACATTCCACAAGTGGCAAATTCACGAGTTACATTACTCTTTTCCAGCTGGGTTTGCATGGTTCTTAAAACTTGTAAATATATTCAAGGACTTTCAGAATACAGTCTCTGTTGTTTAGTGCTGGAAAAAAAACAAGTTCTTGCATATTAAAAAGAAATGGCTAAGGGAAAAAAATATGTTTCCCTGAAGTTAGAAAAGAGGTCTAGACTGCCATGTTAAAAATGCTAATAATAAAGGCTAAAATTCAAGGAAAGTTCTTCAGGTTTTCCAAAGTAGGTGCATCCCAACTGGGTTGGCTGTAACTCCTTTAATGGAATAGAATAGAATTCTTTATTGGCCAAGTGTGATTGGACACACCAGGAATTTGTCTACAGTGCATAAGCTCTCAGTGTACATAAAAAATACATTCATCAAGAATCACAAGATACAACACAGTGATAGTCATAGGATACTAAATAAGCAATCAGAATTATACTAGGAAACTAAATAAAACAATATAAATCGTAAAGATGCAAGCAAGAAGGTTATAGTCCTAAGTAGAAAGCAGAGGTGGGTTCCTTCCGGTTTGGACCGGTTCGACTGAACCGGTAGCAAACCGCTGGTGATTTCACGATGAACTGGTTCGGTTGGTGCTGGTCCGTGGGTGCCGCCATCTCTTTTTTTGAATTTTTTTGAATTTTTTTCCAGAATTTTTTTCCTGGTTTTTTTCGTCTTCTGTGCATGCACAGAAGCTGAGTTTCTGGCACTGCACATGCATCGCCATCTTGTTTTTGGCTCTTTTTTTGTTTTTTTGTGCACTGCGCATGCGCGCGTGTGTGAAATGCGCCCATGCGCCCACGAGGCACGGCCACGCGGCGCGGGAGGAAGCGAACCGGCAGCTAGGTAAGTTAGAACCCACCCCTGATAGAAAGGATCTCAGTCAGAATTGTGACATTGGAAAGGACACAAGGATTTAGTTCAACCTTCTGCAATTTGAGCTACATTGCTTGCTGCTTTGCTTCCTGGTCCAACTGAAGGTGCTGGCCAGGAATTTCAGGCTTCATTACTCTATTAGCATTTTAAAAAGTGATATTATCTATTACATCTGCTAGATGTATTTTGGCGAGTCCCAGTGTTGCCTCGAAACTCGGGCAGCCGCCTTGTGGAACATTCTTCCCGTCCCCAAAGTTATGTGAGCTCCATCTTTGTTAATGTTGTGGAAATCCTCAAGACCTGCTTATATCATCAGGCCTGAACTGGACATACGTTCAGATGACTGCCTTACTGAGAGGTGGATATACTCTCTCTCTCTCCATGCCTGAGGTTGATATATTTTCATTTTAATAATATTTAATTTTTAGCACTGATTTTTAATATATTTGTGATCATTTTTATACATGCATTGATACACACATTTTATACACGCATCTAACAAATAAATGTTCAAGAAAATCAAATCTGCCATGAGAGGAGTCTGTTCAGCCTCTTAAACGCGCTCTACATGGGGCTACCCTTGAAGAGTATCCGGAGACTGCAACTGGTGCAAAATGCAGCTGCGCATGCTGTGGTGGGTGTTTCACAATACACCCACGTAACACCTATACTCCGCCAGCTGCATTGGCTGCCCATTGGTCTCCGGGTGCAATTTAATGTGTTGATCATCATCTTTAAAGCCCTACATGGCTTGGGACCAGGTTACCTCCGGGACCGCATTCTCCCTCACACTTCCCTTCGACCGGTGAGGTCCCACAGAGTGGGCCTCCTCCAGGTCCCGTCAGCCAAACAATGCTGACTGGCGGGGTCTAGGGGGAGGTCCTTCTCTGTAGGGGCCCCTGTTCTCTGGAACCAACTCCCCCCAGAGATCCGGATTATCCCCACCTTGCTGGCCTTCCGAAAAGCCATTAAGACATGGCTCTTCCTGCAGGCGGGGTAATTCTGAGACAACATTACATCGGATGTCTCCCCCATGTATGTTTGTGTGTTATAGGTGTTTTAAATTGTTTTTTAAATTGGTTTTTTTTAATGATTTGGTTGGTTGTTTTCTTAAAATGTTGTACGCCGCTCTGAGTCCTCAGGGAGTAGGGCGGCATAGAAGAACCTCCAAATAAAATAAAATAATAAATAAATAAACAAATCCAAAGCTCCATAGCTTCAATAAGTAACCTGTTCTGCTCACCTAGTGATCTTACCTTCAAGATTTTTTCTCCTGAAACTTAAATGATCAACCCGCGATGGTCATGGAAGGGCATTTATTTATTACCGTTCTAACATTTCCATGCTGCCCTACTACCAAAGGCTGACATTATCAATATGCTTTCTCCTGGAACCATGTTTTTATTATTAATTTTAATGGAAACTCACTAGGGAAGAAGTAGTTCTTATACATGAGGGTAAACTTTCATGAAAATAATTTCTTATGAAAGTTTTTCATAATCGTAGTGTTGCCTATCTGAAAATGCTAAACTGGGGAAATCTATTCTTAATGAACCAAAACCAAGCTTGCAATATACAATTCACTGATGTAATTCACCACCCATGGTGCAACAGGCAAAATATTTGTAATTCTCTACCATTGTGATATTGCAAATAGCTCCTCAAATCAGCTTCTATGAGTTCTTTAGTCAGCTTAATGAGCCTAAAGTTAGTGTTTCAGAATGAAAGTTCTTGCCGCTGAAGTTGAATTTCCTGTAAGAAGTTGAAAACTTTCACCACTTAACTGCTTTTTAAATTATATCTCAAAGCAAAGCAAGGTATGGCATTAATCCACCGAGACCTCAAGCGTAAAGTGACCAGATTTTTTTTTTTAAGAGGGACGGGGGGGGGGCGGGCCCGCCTGGGCACCGCCATTTGTTTTGCCCTCTGCGCATGCGCAGAACGCTGCGCATGCGCAGAGTGCAAAACACAGCAAATGTCGGCGTCCAGGTGGGGGGGAGGCGGGAGGGCGCTTGGATGCCTGGAGCTCGCAACAGGTAAGCTGCCGGCTGCCTCCTTTCCCCGTCTCCGCCTCCCGTTCGTTGCTTGCCAGCCCGGCCAAAGGGGAGGCGGGAGGCAAGGAAAGGCCTCCCAAAGGGGAGGCGGGCTCCCGAAGGGCTGCCGGCTCCCGAAGGGGAGGCGAGGAAAGGATGCCTGCAGCTCGCGACAGGTAAGCTGCCTCCTTTCCCCGTCTCCCGCCTCCCGTTCGTTGCTTGCCAGCCCGGCCGAAGGGAAGGCGGGAGGCGAGGAAAGGCCTCCCGAAAGGAGGGGAGGCTTCGGGAGCCCGCCTCCCTTTCGGCCCGAAAGGGAGGCGGGCTCCCGAAGCCTCCCCTCCTTTCGGGAGGCCTTTCCTCGCCTCCCGCCTTCCCTTCGGCTGGGCTGGCAAGCAACGAACGGGAGGCGGGAGACGGGGAAAGGAGCAGCTGGCAGCTTACCTGCTCCAAGCATTCAAGCGCCGCGGTCTCCCGGTCGCCCGCCCGGCCCCAGGGCAACGGCGGCAGCGAGGCGACGGGGGGAAGAAAGGGGAGGGGGACGAGGAAAGGCTGTTTGCGCCGCTCGTGACGTAAATTCAAAGCGGCGACGGCTCCTCGTCCCTCACCCCTCCCAACAGCAGTGGCGCCTCCGAGGGCGGGGCTAGGGATGGGGCGGGGGAAGGAGAGGAGTAGCAGCCTCCCTTCCCCCTCCCCCCAGCTTCCAGCCGCCGCCAGAGGAGTCAACAATGCGGGACGCCCGCCCGCCGCCAACGCTGCCCACAGCCGGCCCGAGCTGAGAGGCCTGCTGCCTTTCAGGGCGATTTTTTGAAAGAATGCCCTAGTCGGGCATTCTTTCAAGAAATCGGGACTTTTTAAGAGGGCGGGCGGGACGCGGGACAAATGGTGAAAAAGCGGGTGTGTCCCGCCAAAATCGGGACGTCTGGTCACCTTAGCTTTGCTGGCTGTGGAATTCTGGGAGTTGAAGTCCACAAGTCTTAAAGTTGCCAAGGTTGGAGATCCCTGTAAATCTAGACAACTTAACAAAATAAAGAAGCTTTTTAAGATAAATGCTTGCTTTGAAGAGGCCCAGTGCTATTGTATCTTCTTTTAAATAATTGAGAATAATGTATACTTCCAGAAATTTTAATTAATTTTAACAGCTCTGTACAAGTATAGTCTGAAATGTAACAGTGTCCTGTTTAGTATTAGAGTTAAATCCTGACTTACCTTGGAGTAGATCTATTTAAATAATTGGGAGGAGTTAGTGTGACTACATTTAAGAAAACTTTCTGGCATAATGTCCATTTCTCCAATTCTTTGCTATTTCTATGAGTCAGGCACACATGCACAGAAATACACAGTAAACAGTGTACATCATCTGTGCTATTTGCTGTTTGGCAAATTGCTTGGAGCAGAGGCCTTTTTCCCTTGTTTTCCTCCCCCAAAACTAAGATGCGTCTTATACTTCGGTGCATCTTATACTCCGAAAAATATGATAATTCTCTCCAAGTGAGTAAGCTATTTGATATCAGTGTTATTTACAGAATAGGTAACTCACACATTCTTCAACATCAGTTTAGTGCAGGGCTCTCCAACCTTGGCAACCTTAAGACTTGTGGACTTCAGCTCCCAGAATTCTGGGAGTTGAAGTCCACAAGTCTTAAAGTTGCCAAGGTTGGAGACCCCTGGTTTAGTGGACAAGAGAACATACTTTAATAGGATCACCTGGCTTTTTCCTCCCACAAAGGAATTTTATGTTTATACTCGATAAAGACTGATTTGATAAAGGAACTATTATGTCTCTGGGAGAGGCTCTCTGTGAAAGGAAACCAATGAGGAACTTAAATTAATTATTTTTCTATAAGACCTAAATTATACAGCTCCACAAAATTTTGATCCGATTATTCAAGGAAGGTACATTTTGAAGAACTGAAAGTAATGGCAGATTAATTCAAGACAACTGTTTTAGAGGAAACGGGTGAGAAGGGACAAGCTGGATTCACCTATGACAAGCCATGGTTGCCAACCTTTTGCTTTGTGAGATATGGAGTCCACATCACAAAGAGATGGTTTAGTCGCCCCAAATGCCCCAAGCCTTATCCATCCTAGTCTGTAGCTGAGCAATTGTATACCTTGCCAAAATATTTGCTTGTCAGATAAGGTTCTTCTGTTGAAGGGTTTTGGTCCCGTGAACATCAGTTTTTTTTCCAAGCAAATGGAATGTTGGAAATAGATTACCTCAAGGGACCTGGGACTTTATCTGTCCAAAATCAGAATAAGTCTCTGGAAAAACAGCAAAATTGGACCAAATCTGGTGTGAAAAGAAAGGCAACCAAAAGAGAGCTGAAATTTTTTAAAAAATGGCCTTGATCAAGCCAGGGGAGGTGTTAGATATCCAGACTGTCTGGTTACAACCAGGTCCTCTATTCAGGCGAGAAAATGGAGACCGCTGATTGGCCGAGCCATCTGACAGCTCCCTATAAAAGGGCTAGCTGTCAGACAGACTGCTGGATCTTGTACATAGTTAAATAAAGAGCTGTTTGTCTTGAAACCTGTCTCAAGCCTCTTCAATCACCAGACTCAACAACTGGTGATGAAGGTGGGATATTGAAGAAGGCTGAACAAAAGAGCTGACAGAAGACAACGAAGATCCAGCCCGGCGGCAGAAAGAATGGTGGCCATTTTGTGTATCAAATTCGAACCATATCGGCCCAACATGGCAGCGTTCCATCCACCGACTCCTTTTGACCCAACAAAGGAGAACTGGGGGTCTTACATGACCCGATTTAATTGCTTCTTGGAGGGCAACAACCTCCTCGGTCTGTTGGACAACAGAAAAAGGGCGCTCTTCCTCAGCCACTGCAGTTATGAGGTTTTTGACATGGTCGAGTCCCTATTAGAGCCAACACCAGTGCAGACGGTGCCATGGCAGGTGCTGCAGAACATGCTACAGACCCACTACGCTCCAGTACCCTCCAAGGTGGTGAGACTGTATGAATTCCGCCAGCGATTACAGAAGGACAGAGAGTCAATCAACCAGTACCTAGCGGCACTTCAAAAGGCTGCCACACACTGTGAATTCAGGGATCTAGATGACACATTACTAGATCAGCTAATCAGTGACATTGAGTTGGCTACACCTACCCGGTCACATGACCGACAAGCCACTCCCACCCGGTCACATGGCTGGCAAGCCACTCCCACCCGGTCACATGACCGACAAGCCACTTTCACCCGGCCACATGATCATTAAGCCACACCCACAAAATAAGCCACACCCACAGAGTGGTAGCAAAAAAAATTGGAACCCACCCCTGTTACTGCTACCTATATTTTCAAAGAGATAACAGTCAATTGGTTCTCTTATTCAAAGATGTTATGAATCGAGCAATATAACCTCTATCTATGCCATCTTTCTCAATTGCTATTGCCTTGTGAGTCGTGTTGCCTTGTGAGTCGTGTTTTATTTTTAAAAGAATACATTTGTTTTCCTTATTACATTAACGACTAATGCCCTCACTTTACAAATCCAGTTAACATGCAATATTATTGCCATTAGTAGCAAGAAGTCATTTAAATAAGAATGTGAGAAAGATATTTACAATAGTGATTCAACAGCTGTCTATTACGACAAACAGCAAGTCATCTAAACAGATACAAGAGAGATTTGCAAAGAAAACGAGCTAAGAGCCTTTAGGAGATACCATAAATATTTGCTTTTCTACTTCATTGTAGACAGGTGGCAAAATTCTTCTTGACTTTGTCTTAACCCACGGATGCTCCATTATTCCTTTCAGAGGAAGTCTCAGAGAAGGTGTACGGTTAAGGACTTTAGCAATTAGATCCTTGGCTCCCTCTGATATCCAAGGAGGAAATTTGAAATTCACCTTAAAATAATTTTTTAAAGTGTTAGATTTTGTTATGAAAGCAATTATATTGTGCAAAGTTGTGGACCACAATCTCAATTTACCTGCTTCTCCAACTGATCTATTTCCCCACCCCCTGTTTCACTGACACAAACTGTTGCTGGTACAAGCCTTTTCTGCTTATTGTATGGCAAAGGTGTGTAATAACCATCAGTTCAAGGACTATATGAGACTTTATGTGGCATGTTGATAGCCACTCTTTGTGGATGCAACCAGGGCCCATTTGCAAGTTTCATAGGGTAAGATAATCATCACATTTCTTGTTAAATCCACCTGGCTTGATCAGGGGTGGGTTCCGGTTTTCTTTGCTGCTGGTTCGCTCAGGGATGCGCCGCAGGGGCATGCGCGCGCATGCGCAGTACTTTAAAAAAGCTTCTGTGCATGCGCAGAAGCTAAAAACAAGATGGAGGCACCTATGGTGCTGCCGGGAGAACCGGCTCGGGGGCGTGGCAGGCCTCGGTCGCTGCCGGTTCTAGCGACCCAGGCCACCAAGTTACTACCGGTTCTATAGAACCAGTCCGAACTGGGAGGAACCCATCTCTGGCCTTGATCAATACAAACGGGGCTCCATATTTTTGATCCAATCTTGTCTGAAGACCACAAAAGGGATATTACACCAAGCCACGCATAACTTTTTTAGATAATAATTTTAGATAATAAAATTTTGCTTCTATTGGTTTTATTGTAAACCAATAGAAGAGAATATTTTTAGCTCAGGGTTGAACAGTGGGGCCCTTAGTGTTCTTTGAGTTTGGTAATTTCTTGCAGGCGTTTCTTGCAGGCGTTTCAGGACCAAACCAGGTAACATTTTCAGTGCTAGCACTGATGATGTTACTTAATTTGGTTGTGAAATCATCTTATTGTAAAGTTTCTTAAATTCTTCCTGGGATTTTTGTCATATGAATAGAACAAGGTATGTGTGAGTTCCTCCTGGTCTCTCCATTGTAATCCTCTGAATTTTGGCATACATTCATGATAGACATAACATCTGGCCATGAGTTTCCAGTTATTGTTGTAAGCACTGTCTCACTTACAGGCCTTTGGTTTGGAAGAACGTACCTCCTTTATTCGTCTGAATGTCTCCATGCGAGTGGGTGCTTCAAAAGGTGCATGTCCTGTAAGACACTCATAGCAAAGAATGCCAACACACCACACATCAACATTTTCATCATGGGGACTCCCCTCTATCATTTCTGGAGCAAGATAATCTGTGGTGCCGCATAGTGTTGTCCTCCTATTTAAAAAAGAGAAACAAGGGAAAAAAGTACAGTGTTCAAATGACCGCATTTGTCATTTCTTTTCAGTCACTATTCAGTAAGATCCAAGTGAAATCAGAGATTCGGTGAAGCCTGGGGGGAAAAAAAATCCAGATAACTGGTCATTTCTTTACCCACAGAAAAGGCCAAAGGTTAGCAATACCGTAGCACAGGTATTTTGCACATATAAATGCCATCTGATCTTTGGAAACTCTGCTCTAGAAGCCTTATCGTGACCGGGAAACTATTGTGACAAGAACATTTTAATTAATAAAATCATTTTATCCTACAGGCCAGTTAGCAGCATTTTAATACAGCATGCTACAGAAACAGCAAGGCACCCCGAACCAGAGCCAAGCAGCTTGAACAAATCAAGTAAATATTTTCCACACAGACAGCCTGTTCACTTAAAGGCAGAATTATTAAGGCCAGATAGAGTGGAGATCAAAAACATTCCTGGAGAAAACAGTAGCTACTTCCAAACTATTACAATGAAAACAACACGGATGTGTCCATGTAGCCGCCAAAAATACAACTTGAACTGTGGGAGACCAGGTGGAAAACTGTCCACAGGACATATGTTGGCACTAAGGATCTGTTGGCTCTATCTCTTGTTGGCTCATCATATTGGGATGGAGGAAAGGAAGGCAAAACACAGCCTTGGACTTTGATCCAAATGCATGGGTAAAGTAAAGAAGGAAACAGGTTTGAACATTCTTAATTGGATAAAGATTTGTCTGATTTGTCATACCCAACACGCTCATATTTTAAATAAAATTGGGTTTATTTAGCCTTGCGCAGAGCTGATAGCTTAGCACCTGAAGGCCAGACAAGGAATAATGGATGGAAACTGATCAAGGAGAGATTCAACCTAGAAATAAGGAGGAACTTTCTGACAGGGAGAACAGTCAACCAATGGAACAGAAGTTGCATTCGGAAGTTGTGGGAGCTTCATCACTTGAGACTTTCAAGAAGAGATTGGACTGCCATTTGTCAGAAATGGTGTAGGGTCTCCTGCTTGAGTGGGAGTTTGGACTAGATGACCTACAAGGTCCCTTCCAACTCTGTTAATCTATTAAAATCTATGCTCCAGAATTTGAAAAGCTCTCCTGGTCCTAAATTCACCATGCAAAGACTTTCACTTATAGGCCATTTCTCCTATTTGTTTTTTCTTTATAAAGAAATGCAAGCAACCTACCTTAGTGAAAGAGTATGCACTGACCATCCAAAATCTGCCAACTTCAGCTCCCCTCTTAATCCTAAAAGGAGATTTTCAGGCTTGATATCTCTGTGGATCACTTTCCGAGCATGGCAGTACATCAGAGCATCAGATATTTCTTCAATGTACTGTTTTGGTACATCATGTGTTAAAATATAGCAGGTAGTTAATCTCGGATCTGGATTTCCAGCACATTAGCTATAATATAGATACTATATAGACATATCTTTCACACTAAGGAGTTTTCTTCTCATGAGTGCATGCTACCTAGCCCCAGCCCCAGCCCCCATAGCTGATTCAAAAGCATACAATGGTCAATGGTATGGAAGGGTAGTGAGAGGTCAAGGAGAGCAAGGATGGTTGCACTACCCCCCCATCCCACTCTTGATTACTCAATTATGGGATAATTGGTTTCTCAGACAAATACGATTGCTTGTAATTAATCCAATTATGTATAGATTTTAACACGTTCAGTGCTTTTCTTACATCTTGGTTCCGACAAAATATATTCATCTAATCTTTTTTCAAGAAAAGACTGCTTTAAGATTTGTTTGTGTGTGAACACTACTAAGCCAGTTTATTAGTAGTGGTTAATCAATTAAGTATAGGTTTGAACAAACTGCGTGCGTGCTACGTTTTTTCTGGTCCGTAGCTGGGGCAGAACACAGGGTATTACTTACAGTGGCTGTTCGATTATCATCAAATCGATGGTTTTTTTGTAACTCCTTGTACAGCTCTCCCCCTGGAGCATATTCCAGCATCAGAAAAATCCGTGTCCGATCATGAAAGTAGTTATACATTCTTAAAATGTTTGGATGTCTAGAGAGAGCATGGGAGGTGGGGGGAGAGGGAAGAAAGGCACAAACTGTGATTGGTAGTCCAAAAGGGCTTATTAAGAAAACTGACTTTGGAAAGGAATGTTGATAAGATACTTGTGTCCCAAGGATAGCCGACAAAGGTAAGGGTGTTAAAGTGAGAATAAATCTCATAGAGGCAATGTGGATCTTTTCTTGGAATTCAGACATTTAGAAATAAAGCCGAGATTTAAAGTCTAATAGAAAATATTTATTTCGGTACAAAAACAATAAATCATAAACAGTTACATCTTGCTAATAAATCGTGACCGCTCCGGTCAGAGTCAAAGGCAGAAGAGAATAATGGAGAATCAGGAATGCACACATGCGCAGAAGATCACATCACGTGTCCTGCTTGTATTGGAATGTACCATAATATTAGGATAGGGATGCATCACCCTGCATAGACATACAACTGGCAATATTCACTATGTGACAAAGGGGATGATCTGTCCACTCTCAATCAGAGGAAAGGGACAAACTACTTTTCATTTTAAAAGACTAGATATTCTAACGGGGATGTGTGATAGTACAGAAGGCTCTTCTCCTGGACCCCCACTTGCCAGAATATCCTGGCCAATGGGGCCTGCATGAATTTGGAATCTGCATTAGGGTCATGCAGTACAATTTTTAAAGGAAGTTTTGCTTCAAAGCTTGAGTTGAAGCAGCTAAGTGGCATTTCACTTCAGAGCAGCGGCACTGCTTTGTTCTGAATATTCATGGAAGCTTTCGTGTTGAAACAGAGTAGTGGTAGAATAAAGAAACCATCCAGATCTTGAGGCAATGTCAAAACTATTCTGCACAGATCTTAATGTGTATCTTTTCAGCCTTTGGAAATACTGACTATCTTGCTCCAAAAGGGATGGTGAGCAGTGGATTTTGGCTGTATGCTAAAACATTATGCTGTGCCTCAAGCTATGCTCTATGTTTATATTTCAAGTAACTGTTTCTAAACCCATATTTCCCAATCATCTAGTTCCAAAGGATAGACATTAACACAATTGAGAATGTCCAGAGATACTTCACAAGAAGAGTATTACATTCCTCTGTTCCCAACAGAATACCTTACGAAACCAGACTTGAAATTTTGGGACTTGAAAATTTAGAACTACGCCGCCTTCGATCTGACCTAAGTGTAGCTCACAAAATTATCTGCCACAATGTCCTACCTGTTAACAACTACTTCAGCTTCAACCGCAATAATACATGAGCTCACAATAGATACAAACTTAATGTAAACCGCTCCAAACTTGATTGCAAAAAATTCGACTTCAACAACAGAGTGGTTAATGCCTGGAACACTTTACCTGACTCAGTAGTTTCTTCCCCTAACCCCAAAAACTTCAACCTCGGATTATCTACCATTGACCTCACCCCATTCCTAAGAGGTCGGTAAGGGGCGTGCATAAGCGCACAATCGTGCCTACCGTTCCTGTCCTAATGTACCCATATATTCATACCTCTTTTACTCTTATTCATGCTTGTACTATTACATATATATTCAATCATGTTTTACTGTTTAAACTTTGCTTATAATCATATATGCTTGACAAATAAACAAATACAAAGGGGCAACAGGCAAGGATAACTCCATCCAACTAAGAGCTCAACATTCATCCCACACCATTCCAGCTGCATTACCTGAGGTGACTTAGGATTTCTATCTCTCTTCGAAGCTGATGCTCCAGCTGAGCTTTCTCCAAGACAGACTTGAATATGACTTTTAAAGCCAAGATGAAGTGGGTCTTTTTCTCTCTGGCCAAGTAGACTGCGCCAAATCTCCCTTTCCCGAGAGGTTTGCCGAATTCAAAGTCTCCTGTGCCCCATATTGTCCTGTAAATATGAAAACTAATAATGCTTTCTTTACCAACCAGACCAACATGATCAACCCTGGCAAGGGCTGGTCCTCACATTTCTATTTCTATTAACTTTGAGTTAGTTTTCATATTTATAAAATCAAAGTGTTAGAAGGAAACGCAGCGGTCATGAAGTCCAACTCCCTGAACACTACGCTATGCCTGTCAGATGATTATTCAGCCTCTGGTTGAAAACCTCCAGTGAAGATGAAAGAACTATTCTGTTCCATGAGTGACAGTTCTTACTATGAAGAAGGTTTTCCAAATGTCTTATCTGTTTCTACATGCTTAAAGGGTTCCCCCCTCCATTGATTTGAATCTCAGCTTCTGGAACAAATGAGAATAAATCTGGACCCTCTACCATGTGTTAGCTTTGACATACCTGAAGAGATTATTATGTCCCCTCTCAACCTTCTTCAAGCTAAACCTATCTACCGTATTTTTTGGAGTATAAGACACACCTTTTTACCCCCCAAAAGAGGGTGAAAACTTGGGTGCGTCTTATACACTGAATGTAGCCCCATGCAGCCACCCCCACCCTTTGGCCTCTGCCTCCCAGCAATTTACCTCCTTGCAGCAAACAGAACAGAGCCTGTTAAGCCAAGCAACTGATTATCAGCTTCCTGACTCTCAGCTGAGTGAGGCAGCAGGCCCAGCCATGTGCTAAACTGAAAGTGAAACTAGCTGCAAGGAGGCAAATTGCTGGGAGGGAGAGGCAGAGGCAGAATTTTATTTTCTTTCAGACTGCTGAAACTGGATGCAAGGAGGTAAGTCAATAACTATAAATGTCTGTAGAATATTCAAATTATTAGACTTATTTTTTAAAGACTGCTTTATTATTGTTCTAGACAACTTAACAAAATGAAGAAGCTTTTTAAAATAAATGCTTGCTCTGAAGAGGCCCAGTACTCTTCAGAGCAAGAGTACCTTGCTCTGTCGTATCTTCTTTTAAATAGCAGAGAATAATGTATACTTCCAGAAAGCCACATCAATTTTAACAGAATCTGTACAAGTATAGTCTGAAATGTAACAGTGTCCTGTTTTAGTATTAAGATAAGACAGCTGAGTTAAACCCTGACTTAGTCATGTTTGGAGTAGATCTATTTAAATAATTGGGAGGAGTTAGTGTGACTACATTTAAGAAAACTTTCTGGCATTAATATACTGCCATAATGTACATTTCTCAAATTCCTTGCTATTTCTATGGGTCAGGCACACATGCACCGAAATGCACAGCAAACAGTGTATATCATCTGTACTGTTTGCTGGGAGGCAAATTGCTAGGAGGCAGAGGCAGATTTTTTTCCCCCTTGTTTTCCTCCCCCAAAACTAAGGTGCGTCTTATACTCCGGTGTGTCTTATACTCCGAAAAATACGGTAGGTCTTTCAACCATTCCTTGTAGAACTTAGTTTCCAGTCTTTTTATCATCTTGGCAGTCTTTCTCTGGACTTTGATTGCAGGATGGTAGTGGGCAAACTGACTAAGATGGAACTATGAAATCATTATACGGAGGAGATCAGACATAATTATTAACTACATTTGTTAGTTGCCTTATGGGTATAAAATGATGAGATATAAATTGAAATAGTATTTCATTTTACATATTTCACCCGAACGGTTTCAAGATAAGATACATTTGTCCAATTTTCCTAGAGATTAAAAAAAAAAAAAGAAACGAGATATTTTAGGGAGGTTGTACTTGTACTGGGGATACTGGCTGGGGAATCCCGGGAGTTGAATTCTATAAATCGTGGCATTGCCAAAGGTTGAGAAACACTGATATACAGTAGATGAACAGTAGCTTACAATATGGTATTATCAAAAACACATTGTGCTAGTCAGGGGCGGGTCCCTAATTTTTTTACTACCACTCTGTGGGCATGGCTTATTTTGTGGGTGTGGCTTGCCAGCCATGTGACTGGGTGGGAGTGGGTTGCCGGTCATATATTAGTTATTTCAAAGAGATGTTACTACTATTTTTGCTATTTTATACCTTACATGAAAAGCTTTGCATACAAAGTGTGTGTTACACCATGGCATCACAAAGTGTGTGTTACACCATGGCATCTGGCAGGCAGAAAATGCTATAGTTAAAAGACAAGCAAGTCTCATACAGCATTTTTGGTTTCAGTCATGGATTCCTTAGACGAAAATATTGAGGACTGTTAAAAGAACAGTATCTTTTAACAGTCCTCAATGTTTTTGTCTAAAGAATAACAGTATAAAACTGTATAAAATTAACAGTATAAAAGGTTAAGCTTTTGGAAAACGCCCACTCTGGGAAGCTTTAGGCATTTAAAAAAATGGCGGCGCCCAGGCACCGGCAACTGACCGCACCGGTACTGTGACGTCACCAGCGGGCCACTACCGGTGCTATAGAGTGGACCGCACCGGTAGGAACCCACCACTGGTGCTAGTAAGGCACAAGTGAGGAAATGCCCTAAGTAAACCTTATTATGGTGGTGGACCAATAATAAAAAGGCATGGGCACTCCAAATTATATGATGCGGATTAATTGTGGGCCAAATGGAATACTGAATATGAAGCAGTCTGAAAAAGAACATTATTGAAAGGAACCAATTGATGTGCAAAGAAACAATTGGTACCTCAAGAACGAAGAGCAAGCATAAAACGTCTGTGCTACACAGAGATACATTTTCCAGTCAGAAAGTAAACCTCTTCTAAAATATGGAGGCTCATTCATGCAACATTTGTTTTCCTATCTGCAGAGTTCCTTAATAGTTACCTGGGAAGTTGAGAATCAGGGGCATAGCTGGTAGTTGCTTTTAATTCACTTTTCTCCCCTGCCAAACAAATTTGCATGGATTTAGGGACACTGCAATCTTTATTATCTAAAAAGCTTTTACTTCTAATAGTCAGTATATGATAGTATATTGTATTAGAGGTCTACTTTGGTTCCAGTCAAAACCCTTTCTGCATTCCCTAACCTCAATAACCACAGATTGGCAGGATAATTCCTCAAATATATGGCAATATCACATGCTTATGATGTCCAAAAGCAGTGCTGATATAATAGTCCTCATGATAATTGATAGCTGCATATTCTCCATAGCTTTACTAGTCCTCCTTTAAAGCTCATAGCTAGGTAGCTATTAGTACCTCTATTCTGAATTATCGTTCATTCATATTCACTGGATACTTGTGTATTCTAGTATTAAGAGAAAGTGTGTATCTATGTGTATTGCTGCACATTTTCTATGCTTTAGGATGAAGAGAACTGCAAGAGTATAAGAATATACTCTTATATAAGTATAAAACCAATCCTCGAATACAGTTCATCTGTCTGGAACCCACACCGCATATCGCACATAAATACATTAGAAAGTGTCCAGAGATACTTTACAAGAAGAGTCCTCCACTCATCTACTCGCAACAGAATACCTTACGCAACCAGACTTGAAATCCTAGACTTAGAAAGCTTAGAACTACGTCACCTTCGGCACGACCTAAGCATAACTCATAAAATTATGCGCTACAACGTCCTTCCTGTCAAGGACTACTTCAGCTTCAACCACAACAATACATGAGCACATAACAGATACAAACTCAAAGTGAACCGCTCCAAACTTAACCGTAGAAAATATGACTTTAGCAACAGAGTGGTAAATGCCTGGAACTCACTACCTGACTCTGTGGTTTCGTCACCAAACCCCCAAACTTTACCCTTAGACTGTCCACTGTCGACCTCACCCGATTCCTAAGAGGGGCGTGCATAAGTGCACCAGCGTGCCTACCGTCCCTGTCCTAATGTTCCCTCTTACCAGTACCCATCTTATGTATATAAACAATGTTACATCTATGTATATTACCAACATGTACTTGACTAAATAAATAAATAAATAAATAAATAAAATAAATATGATTGAGAGATCAAATACCAAAATAAAAGATCAATACACTGAAATGGAGGGCAGATGAGAAGAAGACAGTGTGAAAAAATATAAAAGAAGGAAACAAAAAGGACAGAGACTAATTTTAACATTTGTATAACCATTGCTCAAGAGATAACCCATATATTTTCTTTCTGTTAAGTACAAAAAAATCAAATTATTGGAGGCAGTTATTACTTCATAAGATGGACTACTTATTAGTATACTTAAATACAATAAATTACCCAGATCTGATTAAATTGTAACATGACACCTATAGTAACATACCCATTGATTCTTCTTTGTCTTTTAGGAGATTCTTGAATTTTGGAGACAATCCTCCTTGAAACCTACAAATAGAGAAAGAAGAACTACTGAGCTGCTTGTGTCTATGGAGATTCTCAGTCATCCAGATCATGGTTGTCCCAAAGGTGCTTTTTCAAGAGGCAACTGGACTTTCTGGTTTTTCTTTGAAAACGTTTCTGCTCTGACTGGATGGTGGGGAATGGAAGGATTTATGATAGTGGTGAAATCCAAATTTGTTTACTACCGGTTCTGTGGCGTGGCTTGGTGGACATGGTGTAGCCTGGTGGGAGTGGTTTGGTGAGCGTGGCAGGGGAAGGATATTGCAAAATCTCCATTCCCACCTCACTCTGGGGCCAGCCAGAGGTGGTATTTGCCAGTTCTCCGAACTACTCAAAATTTCCGCTACTGGTTCTCTGAACTAATCAAAATTTCTGCTACCAGTTCTCCAGAACCTGTCAGAACCTGCTGGATTTCACCCCTGATTTATGAAGAATTTCATAAATCCTTCCATTCCCTACCATCCACTCAGAGCTGAAGAAGCTTCTTGGATGAGAAGTGAAATATTTTCAAAGAAAAACCAGAAAGTCCAGTTGCCTCTTGAAAAAGCACTTTGGGACTACTGAGCTGCTTCTTCAAAGTTCTTCGTTGTACAGCAGAACGAGTGGTTTAGTAGCACATGGCTAGGCAAGCAGTCCAAAAGACATTTATATAACCATAACTACCTAATAGTTGACAACTAGAACTTTAGCAGTTCATCACCAGGGAAAGAAGAAAATGAAACCTGAAGAATCAAATATATAGATTTTATTTAAGTTTAGTTGCAGAAAGTAAAAAAGAAGATGTAAGGAGTCTAAAATGCACCCCTGTTCAAAACACTACAATTTGGGGTCTAAAGTTTGCAAATGGGCGAGGAAAATTTCATTTGCAACTCCCAATCTCCCCCCCTCCTTTTCCCATTTTCTTATGAATACTTGCTTCAGGTATTATTTTGGAGTTTATATTAAAACTAATTTGACAGATTGGTAATTGGAGATTGCGGTGAGCTGCTTTGATGCAGAGTTCCTTTTGCATCTATTACTAGAAAATAATGAAAAAATTGTTTAGCTTTTTTGTATGTTCTATTTATTTTTAACATCCATACTGCCAAATCCACAGAATCCTAACACTATTCAAATAAATATTATAAATTATTGATACCAGTAGTGAAATCCTGCCGGTTCTGTCCAGATCGCGCATGCCAGTAGCGGTGGTGGCGCGTGGTTCGGCAAACTGGTAGCGGCGGCAGCGCAAGGCTCTGCCCACCTGCTTGGACGTCGTTACTTCCTGGTTTTAACTCTCTGTAGCGGCGGCAGCGCAAGGCTCCGCCCACCCACCCAGACATCGTTACTTCCTGGTTAACCTGCTGCACATGCGCAAAGCCTTCTGCGCATGTGTAGAGGGTCAAAAATAGGATGTGATGATGGCATTTGCACGTGCAGCATGCACACTTCCAAACTGGTAGGGAAGGTAAGTAGATTTCACCCTTATTGACACTGTGAAAGCTTTATAGCTTATTAGAAATACATGAATTACCCTGGATTTGTGTCAGTACCTTGCATGGATATTAGGTAGAGGGGTTGCATGCACAGGGTTATGTTGGCTTGCAAGCTAGTTTCTCCATTGTAAAGGCCTTTATTTGCATTGAACAGAGGGCCATGCTTGAACCAAAACTGCCTTTTGATTGTGCAGGAAGTTCTATATGAAAAAGTAGAAGTTATTAATCTCTCCACTGAATGGAAAATAGATATAAGAAAACAGGGTGGGGAAACTGCTTGGAAGATTGAGAAGAATTTATGTTATGCTGCACTAACATTAGTTTAGCTAAGGATGACATACGCCTATCTAACTCAGATGGATATGAAATCATGGAGATCACAGCAGAAAAATGTTTCTAGGACAACACAATGGTTTTGAAATTAAGCACAAACAGGAAAAGACTATCAGAGCAACTTTGGTAGCTGCAACTAAATTGCTGTGTTGAAAATTATGACATAATTTTAGTCTTTTTGATTAGTAGAACCCATGGATTTTAAATATCCTGGGGCAGAACTCAAATGGTCGGGGTCTAAGCACACATCAGAGAATCCCAGCTTTTATGCTACATGAAAATGATGGTGCTGATTTGAAATGTACAATGCTGGAATCAGATATTGCCCTGAGCCATAATTTACTGAGTATGTTGACCAATGATCTGGGCTTAATATAACACACCTAATATATCACACTTAGCACCATAACTGCTAGCTGCAGTTTGGCAGTTCAAATCTCACCCGCTCAAGGTTGACTCAGCCTTCCATCCTTCTGAGGTGGGTAAAAGGAGGACCAGATTGTTGGGGGCAATATGCTGACTCTGTAAACTGCTTAGAGAGGGCTGTAAAAGCACTGTGAAGCGCTGTGGTGGGTTGCTACTGGTTCGATCCGGTTCGCGCGAGCTGGTGGGGGAAATTTGGCCGGCTTGCCATGCCCCCGAACCGTTTCCCCAGTTGCCGCTGCTTGAAAGCGGCTTGTAACGAACTCTCTGTGCATGCGCAAAGGCTTCTGCGCATGCGCAAAGGGTCAGTACCCATATGTAACGCGCGCACGCACTTCCGAACTGGTAGGGAAGGTAAGAAAAAACCCACCACTGATGAAGCGGTATATAAGTCTAAGTTCTATTGCTATAACTGGCTAGTGTGAGGTTTTATATCCAAATGCGTTTTATTCTTTATACTGTTTCCATCTTCCCTTAAAATGTTAACAGAATCCACAATGGTGTAAGAATCAGTATCTCCACTAGATAAACAACAGTCAAGCTGAAACTAAGTTAATCAACTAAAATTAGCAAACCCCCAAATAAGTTACCTAATCCACATATCAAAGGATAAGGTCTGCAAACACAGAGTTATTTAAATCAGGTCTCCCAGAATAACTGCATGTTCACAAGAATAAACATACTTACACACACACACACACACACACACACACACACCAAGTGTCACCCTAGAATCAGCACGTAGACACTTCACCCTGGACAAGCTCCACCCTATAAAAATCTGCTGCTGTACGCCATTTCTCTGCAGCCTGCCCCTAAAGGCAAATTGTTTTGCTTTTAGGAATAAACATTCTTTTCTCACAGATGTCTGGATCTCATTTATATTTATTCTGGCGCAGCTCCGGCTGAAACCTCAGATTATTCTTCTGACACTAGTTTACCCATTATGTTAACTCACACCGAACAAAGCAGTTTATCACTTAGCACGTGTGATGCCAGCTGTAAAACAATTAGGGTACAAACACATTCATTACTCTGCTATTCTATCTCTGAACACACAGGGTGACATTCCCAAAATAACCGGGGCTTCTCTGACCTACTATAAAAAGGTACAATCCATTAGAATTATTCAAACAAAAACAACACAGCAAATACTATCCAATATATGAATGTTAAGTGTCATAAGAGAGCATGCCTTGAGAGCCAGTTCGGTCCAGTTGTTAAGGCACCAGGCTAGAAAGCAGGAGGTGGTGAGTTCAAGTCCCACCTTGGCTATGAAAGCCAGCTGGGAAACTTTGGGCCAGTCAAGCTCCCTCAGCCCAATTCACCTCACAGGGTTGTTGTGGGGAAAATAGGAGGGGAAAGATGTGTTGATTATATTTTGCTGCCTTGAGTTATTTGTAAAGACCATAAAGGCGGGATACAAATACATACGTCACTATAAGAGCCAAGGTGGTGCAGTGGTTAAAGTGCAGCACTGCAGTTCAGCAGTTCAGCTGTTCAAATCTCACCGGCTCAAGGTTGACTCAGCCTTCCATCCTTCCGAGGTGGGTAAAATGAGGACCCAGAGTGTTTGGGGCAATATGCTGAACCGCTTAGAGAGGGTTGTAAAGCACTATGAAGCAGTATATAAGTCTAAGTGCTATTGCTCTTGCTCTTGCTATAAGCTTGAATAAAATATTAACACCTATAGATCTGAATAGTATTCCATTCGCTTAATAATTCTTGTGCACTACTTTAATCTTATTACCCTAGCCTACCGGTAATTTACACACTACACTGAGCCAGAATAATAGTTAACCATAATTGGTAGATTCACATAACATACTACGTTATATCCCAATGGCTGAGTTCACACAATGCTAATGCAAAATTAAACAAACCATATTATGGCTTAATTTCAATGCACAAAGCACTTAGCCCATATGTATCTTGTCACAACATATTACCCAACAGAATAACTCACCTTACAAAACCACTTGAAACTCCCAAGACACCAAACGATGACTGACAAATTTTTACCATAAATGGTATCTTTCCTACTAGGGCTGGAAAAAGAATTGCCTGGAAGCCTTAATCTCTCAGATCAAGAACAATACGCAAAGGCAACTTTTGATTGGCCAGAGTAACTGTCTGTTCTATTTTAGATACCTGCCCACATTTCTTCCCTTAAAGATAGATGGATTTGGTCCTCCTTTGCATTACATCACTTTTGCTGGCCTCACTGAGTACTAGCCACTGGAGGGCAGAGCAGCACTGTCTATTCCAATAAGCAACTTCCTCTTAGCTGTGGTGAAAAGCTGTTGCAGTGATAATTTGTAGCTTTGCCCTTATGTTTTAGGGTTCATCAAAACTATGTCGAGGTGATAGCCAATTCGTTTTGTAACTTTGCTGGCCAGGATGGTTATAAAAGCTAGTTATAAAACAGAAGTTATAAAAGTTAGTTATAAAACAGAGGTTATAAAATTAGTTACAAAACAGTGTTTCTGGTTATGCTCTAAGGCACCGTTTTAGAGCATCTGGACACCAAATCAATGCTCAAAATTCAGCATGGTTTTTGCTGCCTGGCTGGGTCTTCAGTTGTCTTGCACACCTTTAAAAATAACAACAGTAGCAGCAGAACGGATAGCTATGCAAAACAGCTGCAGCCGCAGCCACAACTTAAAAAATTATATATAGAAAGCATTTTTTTTTCTATTCTAAAGCAAATCATATGTCAGTCTGACACTGGAAAGGAAAGAGATGCATGTTTTACTTTTTCTAAAAAAACAACAACAAACCCTTTTGGGAGAACAGGTGGCACGCAGAGCCCTCTCTGTGGGCATGCGAAGCGTTGCCCAGCTCACCTCCACTGGCCACTGCACATGTGTGCATGCCTACCGCCGGCCAGCTGATTTTTGGCCCATTTCCAGACTTCCGGAACTTCCAGGAGGCGCGTTTTTCACCCTTCCCAGGCACTGGAGGCTTTTCTCAAGCCTCCGGGAGGGCGAAAATGGCCTCCCCCGGGCTCCGGAGGCTCTCTGGAGGCCGGAAAACAGCCCGTTTCCAGACTTCTGGAACTTCTGGGAGGCCCATTTTTTGCCCTCCCCAGCAGTGGTGGGATTCAAATTTTTCTACTACCTGTTCTGTGGGCGTGGCTTGGTGGGGTGGCACATTGCTGTGAGTGACAGCGTGTTGGCCATGCCCACTCAGTCACATGACCCCCCCACCAAGCCACGCCCACCAAGCCACGCCCACAGAACTGGCAGAAAAGGCAGCTCCTGCGGCCTGTCCCTTTATGGTCCTCCCCCCCGCATTGAAGTACCTTAAAGGGACACCACAGTCCGGCTGCCTTTCGAGCAGCTCCAGTGCGATGCTATCCCTCTGGCGCAGTAGGCCATTCTCCTGGCCGGGTCTGGCAATGGGGTGTGGCCGTGCATGAGCACCGGCAGGCAATGGGGTACGTGTATGCGGTTGGCGAGAAGAACAGGGTGGTGATGGGGGCGACGGGACTTCAGGTCTCTTTTTTGGCCTGTAGTTTTTGGTAGTTTTCGGAGCAAGAAGCCTGCAGCCACTGCCTCTTTTTTGGCATGAGAAGCCTCTTTGCCAGCGGAACCGAGCCGGCAGCGGTGGCTGGAAGCTTCTTGCACCTAAAAAGAGGAGCTGCAGGCAGGCTTCTTGCTCCAAAAACTACCAAAAACTACAGGCCTGAAGAAGTCCTGTCACTGCCGTCGCCACCCTGTTCTTTGCGCTGTCCGCACCTCATTGCCTGCCAATGCCGTTCACAACCAGACCTGCCCAGGTGAACGGCATGCTGCACCAGAGGGACAGCGTCGCAGCAGAGCTGCTCGGAAGGCAGCTGAAAACTCCATTTCAAAAACCATTTCCAGTCTCCAGAGGGCCTCCGGGGTGGGGTGGGGAAGGCCGTTTTTGCCCTCCCAAGGCTCCTAGAAAGGGTCTGAAGCCTGGGGAGAGCAAAAAACCAGGAATTCTGGTCCAACCGGAAGTCTGCAAACGGGCCATTTCCAGCCTCCGGAGGACCTCCAGTGGGGGGGGGGAGGCTGTTTTCACCCTCCCCAGGCTCCTAGAAAGGCTCTGGAGCTTGGGGAGAGCAAAAAATGGGCGTTCCATTTCCCGACTCCCAATGGGCCCAGAAGGCCCGAAAATCAGCTGGCCGGCGCACGTATGTGCACCGGACCTGAGCTCGCATGCCCACCGATATGGCTCTGCGTGCCACTTGTGGCACACGTGCCATAGGTTCAGCATCACTGGTCTAAGGTGACCAAGTAGCCAGAGAACCCTATCCTTTTTGTCAGGAGTTCCAGAATCAAACTATAATTAAATTGCTCAGGTTGTGAGAACCCTATCACTCTCTCTCTTATTCTCAAACTGTCCCCCTATGACGGAATAAGAATTATTCCTATCAAGGCGATATAGAATCTTGCTTCCTTGAAGTCATCCTTACTTAGAAAATAAAACCGAGATTCAATTCTAATTAACAAAATATTTATTTTAGTACAAAAGTAACAAAAGAATATAAACGTTATTAAGCTACATTGTCTCAGCTAAGAAATCACGTCTGCCTCGGGCGAGGCTCACAGGAGAAGAAGGAAGGAGGAGACTCCTGGAATGCACACATGCGCAGTAATACATGTCACATGTCTGCTGATTAGAAAATACAGTAAACCTAGAAATATGGCAGTGGTGCTCAACTGGCAATATTCACATCGTGACACCCTAAATAGACCAGATCAGGAAATCAACTATCCTGGAAGGCTTTCCTCAAACCAGGCAATGCAGGACATGCAGATAAGCCAAATTAATGTATTGATTCATGATGAACTCAAAGGTCTTTTTTTAAAAAATTGATCTAACTATACACAGGTAGTCCTCAACTTACAACCATTTGTTTAGTCACCATTCCAAATTAGAACAGCACTGCAAAAAGTGACTTGTGATTGCTTTTATACTTACAACCATTGCATCATCCCCATGGTCAAATGATCCAACTTTGATTGCTTGGCATCTGGCATGTATTGATGACAGTTGCTGTGTCCTGGGGTCATGTGATCATTTTTGTGAGCTGACAAGCAAAGTCAATGAGAAAGCCTGATTTACTTAACCATGTTATTAACTTAACAACTGCAGTGATGTAGTACTACACTAGTTAGACTACACTTGGAATACTACATCCAGTTTTGGTCACAATACAAAAAAGATGTTGAGACTCTAAAAAGAGTGCAGAGAAGAGCAAGAAAGATGATTAGGGGACTGGAGGCTAAAGCATATGAAGAATGGTTGCAGGATCTGGGTATGTCTAGTCCAGGGGTGTCAAACTTACATCATCACGGCAGCGTCACGTGATGAATTGGGACTTTCCCCCCCTTTGCTAAACTGGGAGTGGGCATGGCCAGCACGTGATGCATCTGGCCCACGGACCACGAGTTTGACAGCCCTGGTCTAGTCTAACAAAGGGAAGAACCAGGAGTGACATGATAGCAGTCTTCCAATATTTGAGGGGCGGTCACAGAGAAGAGGGGTTGACCTAATCTCCAAAACAAGATAAGAAGTAATGGATGGAAACTTATCAAAGAGAGAGCCAACCTACAATTAAGGAGAAATTTCCTGTCAGTGAGAATAATTAATCAGTGGAACGGCTTGTCTTCAGAGGTTGTGGGTGCTCCATCACTGGAGGTTTTTAAAGAAGAGATTGGGCAGCCATTTGTCTCAAATGGTATAATGTTTCCTGCTTGAGCAGAGGTTTGGACTACACGATCTCCAAGGTCTCTTCCAATTCTGTCATTCTGTTAGATGTGTCTCCTTACAACAATCCCCAAGAAACAACTGGACTTTTTGGTTTTTCTTTGAAGACGTTTCACTTCTCATCCAAGAAGTTTCTTCAGCTCTGAAGAAGCTTCTTGGATGAGAAGCGAAATGTCTTCAAGGAAAAACCAAAAAGTCCAGTTGCCTCTTTAAAAAAAAAAAACCTTTGGGACAACCATGACCTGGATGACTGAGAATCTCCATAGACATTGTTGAGTCCCCATAAAAGAGGCGAGAGGCGAGGCTGTGACTTCAGCTCTTTATTCTGTTCAATACATACTTCAGCAAAGCAAGGTCTTTGGCAAGGATTTAAATAGGAGCCGGCAAAACCGGCAGCCAATCGGAGCCTGGCAAGCAGGCAGCCAATCAGGCTACGCCTATGCAAATCCTTGGTCGGACTGGAATGAGAACTTCTCCAGTCTTTCA
The DNA here is from genome assembly GCA_023053685.1 of Diadophis punctatus similis. Lineage (NCBI taxonomy): Eukaryota > Metazoa > Chordata > Lepidosauria > Squamata > Dipsadidae > Diadophis > Diadophis punctatus. The sequence goes on along the minus strand of JALIGW010000003.1, from coordinate 4,510,522 downwards.
ATACATTACATCCCTCTCCCTACAAGAAAGCTCCATCTAGAAATTGCTGGGGCTTTCAGTAGCAGATAACTGAACTGAAACAAGAGATTTGTCCGAACAGAAGTGTTAGATTCCTATTAGAAGTGGGTGCCAGAATGTATATGCATTGTCAGATTGCATATTCTGAAGAAAACATAAAGAGAGAAAAGATGTTCCTTTTCTTCTTATTTTACCTCTCCACCAAAGTAACATGCTAAAGAAGAAGCATGCTTGCATTTTGATTCTTGGTTCTGAATTCAGATGAAGCATGATTTCAAATTGGAATAGAATAGATGCTGGATGGAATAGAAATGACTTCAGATTTGGAAAACGTGCCTCATTTTCTAGGGACTTTAGGCACAAATTAAATGGTTACATAGAAAACGTGGCATTAGATCGTGCTGTGATTTTCATCGTTAACTATCCAAAATATCTTAGTGGGTTGTATGGACATGTTTTAAATATTTCTTAACAATTTTTTTGGCATAGCATGACGCTATGTAGAAGTAGAATCATAATGTTAATCTGCAATTTATGACAGAGTGTCTGTATAGAAGGAATATTGGACAGATGATCACTGCAAATCATCGAATCTTATGATGATTCAGAAGTACATGTAGTTCTAAAATATTGAGCTGAATTTGCTTTGAAAAAACCCCCCTCTTCTTTGGAAAAATACAGCTTTGTGCCTGGTCTGTTTTCTTCTTTCTTCTTTCTTTAGAATGTTTTTAAATAATGCCAACTACAACTGTTGGTTTTTAAGTCTGCATTCTTGAACAAGTGGGTTTTTTCCCCTGTTGCAAGGAATTCAAATAAAAGTAATAAATTACCCTTGTTTGACCAAGACAATCCTTTCAAGATGCAGCATTTTCTTCAGCAGATGTAGTTGCCAGATGTCTGAAGAAACATCTGTGGTGAAAATAGTTTTGATGTCCAAATTATGCACACAGATGACGCCCAGATGGAGGCTGGTCTCTTCTTTTGAAGACAAAGTTTGGCCCTCTCCGGAAGGAATCCCTCTTACTTTTTTAAAAGCCTCCATTATAGGTCCTGCTTTAAAGGGATGCTTTTCAAATTGTAGATAAGAAGAAATATCTTTCACACTTTCGCCGAACACTGGGCTAAATACTTTTCCTCACTGTCCCTATTTATATCTGTTCTTCCTTTAAGCTAAATCAGAAGTAGCCATGGACAATCCAGGAGCTGCAAGTTGGTGAGGGTTTTTTCCAGTTAGCCCTGTGCCTTCTACTTTGTGTGGTAGTGGTGGTTTTGGTGTCTACTGGAAAGCCATCTCTAACGGGTTCACTTCTGATTTTCATGTAGCTTTTTAGCTTTTGCTCAGTGTGTTGTGGCAACAGCCGCTGTGCATGGTGAAACATTTGTATTTGTTTATTTGTCAAGCATATATGATTATAAGCAAAGTATAAACAGTAAAACATGATTGAATATATATGTAATAGTACAAGCATGAATAAGAGTAAAAGAGGTATGAATATATGTGTACATTAGGACAGGAACATGGCTTAAGGCAGGATCATACAACTTTTGAGGGCATCAAAAGACCTGAATGGCCAGTTATGCCAAAAGTGGTCAAGACTTCTTGAAAAGTTTCAAAAAGGGATGATGGTGGGGATCCTACATTAAATATTATTTTAATTAAATGATTGCATTGTGAAATGTTAATGCATGTACACAACGATTCCTGTTCCATTTTATATATAGTATATACTTTCTCTGAAATTGCCAGACCTTCGGCATAGTCCAGACAGGAAGTCAAACCATCATATTATTACTACTCTTATTGTAAAGATATAGTAACATAATTTTGCAAGTCTGAAAACACTTTCCCCCTCTTTTGGCTTTACTTCTCAGAGAACTAGGGAGGGTTTCTCTTGAGGCACATTCTTCATCCCCATCCTTCCTTTAGATTCAAATTTCTCTTATCAGACCGTTGTTTAGGCTGTAGCTCTTCCTTTTTTTCAAAGTTATTCTCATAGCTCATTAGAAAAATATATTGATATATGAGTTTCACAGCAGGAAAAGACAGGGACAAATGATGCCTAGAGCATCTTTGGTGGAGCGAAGGATGTCAAAGAAATGAAGATGGTGGCCATAATTATATAACAGAAACCCCACATCTTTTAGTTGAATCACAACATATATAAAAAGAATGGAGCTTCAGTCATGCTGTGCCCCTCTTGCTTGATTGGCTTTCTATGGATGCCTGTGTCTGGTGGCATGGGATATGTGGGGCACAGATTCTTAAGGGGCCTCTAAGCCACATGTCTTTGGGGTTGTGTTTTTATCTACTTGGGATTATTCAACTAACCATGGTTAAAACATCTCTTAATGAGATAGGCAAATCTAGGTACTTAGTGACAGAACAAACTAATTCGTGCTGTGATTTGTTGTTTGTGTAAAGTCAGGTAGAGTATTTTGTAAACTTATTGCTTAGAGAAATGTGTAGACTTAAGTAATAATTGATTACTATTATTGGTTCATCCCACAGTCAGTTAGATGTTCAGACTGAATGTGGCATTTTTATCTACCTATCGAGTCCTTTCCAAGGATCTGGCATAGGTAGATGTGAATGTTTGAAGGTGTTAAAGGTATCTTTGCAGAATGTAAGCTGTTCCAAGAAAAACTGCCTTTTGCAATCGACTGATGGTGATTTTGTCAATGCCAATGGTGTTCAAGTGGTGCTCCAGTTGTTTTTTTTATTATTATTGTAAGCCGCCTAGAATCAGAAGATCATAATCATATCTTGCGGTCATAAATTTCACAGTTTAATTATGTATTGTATGAAGAAGTACTTTCAGCTTCATTGGACAATCTCTGGTCATAGATTTTGTCACGCAGTGAATATTGTCAGTTGTATGTCTATGCAGGGTGATGCATCCCTATCCTAATATTATGGTACATTCCAATACAAGCAGGACACGTGATGTGATCTTCTGCGCATGTGTGCATTCCTGATTCTCCATTATACACTTCTGCCTTTGATTCTGACCGGAGCGGTCACAATTTATTAGCAAGGATGTAACTATTCATGATTTATTGTTTTTGTACCGAAATAAATATTTTCTATTAGACTTTTAATCTCGGCTTTATTTCTAAATGTCTGAATTCCAAGAAAAGATCCACATCGCCTCTATGAGATTTATTCTCACCTTAACAGATTTTGAGTGATGTCCACGTTCTTCACATTAATATTGAGCTTGTTTACACTTCAGTCATGTTGACCCTTAGTCACCCCTTTCCTTAGCTAAAGAATCTCAAATATTTTAGGCATTTTTCATAAAGAAGATTTCAAGGCTCCCAGATGATAATTTAGATTACTGACTTCTGCCTTTTGTGCAGCTTCTTGAAGTATTTTTTCAAACACGGCAATTAGAACTACACATATTATTCCAGGTGTGGAGAAGGGGAAGTAATTTACCCAAATCTACTTCACATGATCTCCAGATTATTTAATGGGACACACTGTAATGTTATAATTGTCATTATTGGGAAATTGTCTTGAGTATAATGTATCTTGGATTAAAGGGAAGCCAGTGGATTATTTCTGCTTCTTATTCATAGTGCCTACAAACTTTTAAGAAGACCATAACATTTGTCTCTTGGGGGGGGGGAAGGCATTCCTTTTAGATCTGAAGTCAAATCCAAATTGACCTTCCCCCCCACCCTAAGTGGAATATTCCTTCAGTCAGCCTCCTTGTGATAGTTTTTGCTCTAGAATTGTTCCATTGTGAAAAGAGAAAACAGGTTGCATTCACATGTGTTTATATTATGCACAAAAGACCAGAAGGTCCTACGTAGGTGGCAAATAACTTTTTCTAACTGGTGGATTTTTATCTCGGTTTGGGGATGACACATCATTTCAATTAAAAAGTGACTCATTGTGCCTGAAATGAAATATACACACTGCATGATTCACCTACCAAAAGCACCCTTTTGATAAAGCTGTTCCTCAATTATAGAAATGAGCTGTATTACATTAGTGCATATGCAAATCTTTTGCTGGCCCCCACTTCAGTTGGAATGATGATATTCTTAAAAACAAAACTAAAATACCCTAAGACAATTAAGCATGCAATAATCTGACCAATTTTTCATAGAAATAATTATATTATACTCTCTGCAACAACACAAACGTTCATTGCACGTATCTGGCCCAGGGGCCATAGTTTGAGGACCCCTGATTTAGTACAATATAAAAAATGCAAATAATTTTTCTGCGGACCACCAAAATTTTCTCGTGGACCACCTCTTGGTGACCGCTGGTTAGACCATTCCAATATACAATGGCTCTGAAAAAAGTGACTTATGACCCATTTTCACACTTACAACCATTACAGCATGCCCACATGACTAAAACTCAGGGGTTTGACAACTGCATGTATTTATGACGGTTGCAGTATCCCGAGGTCATGGGGTCACCATTTGTAACCTTTCCAGATAGCTCCTGATAAGCAAAGTCAATGGGGGAAGCTGGATTTGCTTAACAATCACAAGATTCACTTAATTGCAGTGATTTGCTTAACAATGGTGGCAAAAAGGTCATAAAACAGGGCACAACTCAGTTAACAACTGTCTTGTTTAGTAATGGAAATATTGGATTCAATTTTGATCGTAGGCCAAGGAATGTCTTTAAGGAAAAGAATGCTGTAAGCCAGTGTTTCTCAACCTTGGCAGCTTGAAAATATGTGGACTTCAACTCCCAGAATTCCCCAGCCAGCAGTTGGGAGTTGAAGTCCACAGATCTTCAAGTTGCCAATGGTGAGAAACTCTTCAGTAGGCTTTTGGGGCAGCCTTCTGAAGCTCCTATGCATTCTTATACTGAACACTCCATTTATAAGAAATATGCTAGACGAGACCAGGCCAAGTAGCCCATCAAATTGACATTCTGTTTTTTTTACAATGGTCACCAAATATATTCAGGAAGCTTACAGAACACAAGAGCTACCCATTGGCTGGTATTTTAGATGTCAAACAATGTTGGCTGGCGGGGCCTAGGGGGAGGGCCTTCTCTGTGGGGGCCCCTGCTCTCTGGAACCAACTCCCCCCCAGAGATACGAATTATCCCCACCTTGCTGGCCTTCCGAAAAGCCGTGAAGACATGGCTCTTCCTGCAGGCAGGGTTTTGAGACAACTTCATCTCGGTCTCCCCCATGTATGTAAGATTTTGTATGCTTTTTTAAAAAATGCATTTTAAATTGTTTTAAATTATATTGTTTAGTGGTTCTTCAAATGTTGTACGCCGCCCTGAGTCCCCAGGGAGTAGGGCGGCATATAAGAATCCTAAATAAATAAATAAATAGATAGATGATAGATATGCTCCTTGTGATTCAAGAGGTGACATAGAGACATCAAGACTCGTAACCTTTCATAGTTCATTTTTGGTCCAGAACACTGCAAATGATTAAGAAGAGATTGGATAACCATTTGTCTGAAATGGTATAGGGTTTCCTGCCTAAGCAGGGGGTTGGATTAGAAGACCTCCAAGGTCTCTTCCAACTCTGTTATTCTATTCTATTCTATTCTATTCTATTCTATTCTATTCTATTCTATTCTATTCTATTCTATTCTATTCTATTCTATTCTATTCTTAACCATCTTAAACCGTCTATCACAGTGATGGCGAACCTATGGCACGCGTGCCACAGGTGGCACGCGGAGCCATATCTGCTGGCACACGAGCCGTTGCCTAGCTTAGCTCCAGCGTGCATGTGCGCACCGGCCAGCTGGTTTTTGGCTTGCACAGAGGCTCTGGGAGGGCGTTTTTGGCTTCCGGAGGACCTCTGGGGGGATGGGGGAGGGCGTTTTTGCCCTCCCCAGGCTCCAGGGAAACCTCTGGAGCCTGGGGAGGGCGAAAAATGGGCCTACCGGGCCCACCAGAAGTTGAGAAATGGGCCATTTCTGGCCTCCAGAGGGCCTCCGGGGAGGCTGGGGAGGCCGTTTTCGCCCTCCCCAGGCATTGAATTATGGGTGTGAGCACTCGCGCATGTACAATAGCACGCACACATGCACTTTTGGCACCCGAGGAAAAAAAGGTTCGCCATCACTTGTCTATCACATGGCATTGGATTGCAGTTTGAATACGTTGTACAAAGTGCTTTTTTTAATATGTAAAAAAAATCTAACTTGAATCTCCTCACTTTTAATGGAAGTCCCTGATTTTATTGTAAAATGGCAAAAAAAATCTTCTAAGATATTTTCCATAGCGTTTTATTTATATATCTCATTACAATCGTTAAGTTGTGATGATTGTAAAGCACGTCACCTGTGCGACTGATTTGATTTCATGACCTTTTCTGTGGTGGTCCTTAAGTGAACTTCACGGTCAGAAAGAGACCACCGCAATCATTAAGCAAGCCCATTGTTTGCTATGGGGCATAAAATGCAGTCATGGGTCGGACACGACTTCGTAACTAACAACAACAAAAACAGTCATGACCATGGGATGCTGCAAACGGCTATATGTGAACATTGGAGTTGGGGTGGTAGATGGGGAAACAACAGCCATCAGAACTTTGGAACTGGGTTATAAGTTCTTTCAGGAGTCATAATTTCAATCAGTTGTTAAGCAACTAGTCAGAAGTCCAGGACTCCCTGTAATTGGCTGAATGGCTCAAATGCTCTGTTCCTATAGGTTTGTGTGATTTCTGACAATTACTCTATTCCTCTGCAGCCCATTCCCATATTTCCAAGTACAGTATCTCCCTACATCTATAGACAGATTTTTAGGAGGCTGTAAAGACAAAGAAAATCCATGTTCTCTTAATGTTTGTTCCACTCACAGAAGGCAAATTAAAATCCAAGCTGTTATGTGCTATTCAACCAAGAAAGCCTTTGCCACAGATAGGCAATTTAGTGCTCCTCGAGTATTTTATAAAAACATCCTTGACAGTTCATAGCACCAGACCATTCATTTCAACGCACAAGGCAGCTTCTCAATGTTCATTCCCACCTCCCCAAAATACTGCACCCTGAAGTGTATGACTGAAGTCTCTTCATGGTTCATATCAGGGGCGGGTTCCTAATTTTTTTACTACCACTCTGTGGGCGTGGCTTGTTTTGTGGGTGTGGCTTGCTGGCCATGTGACTGGGTGGGCGTGGCTTCTCAGACTGCTGAAGGGAGGGGAACTGAGATAGGTCCTGCCACCCATTCCCCTTCCCCTCAGCAGCTCGAGAAGTCTCAAACGTGAGAAAATGCCTAGGATCATCACCGTGCGTTCGTGGCTTCTCGGACTGCTGAAGGGAGGGGAATGGAGATAGCTCCTGCCGCCCGTTCTTTCAGCGTCTCACGCGCTCCCTCAGCCATCCTCCCCTGCTTGGACTCACTGTGGGGTAGGAAGGCAGCGCATGCGCAGTGCCGGAAGCTTGGCTTCTGTGCATGCGCAGAAGAAAATTTTTTAAAAAATTCTTTTTTAAAAAAATGGCGGCACCCAGGCACCGGCAACCGACCGCACCGGTACTGTGATGTCACCAGCGGGCCGCTACCGGTGCTATAGAGTGGACCGCACTGCTAGGAACCCACCACTGATTCATATTTATTTGACTGGAGTCAGTATAGAAAAGCTTCCTGATGGGTTGTGGGTTTTTGCAATAATTCAATGAAACAGCCCAGTCTTTTTCAACTTTGCATTTTCTAGACACGCTAGAATTTCATTTGTGGTCCCAAGGCATCTGGCGAAATCTGAAGTGAAAAAGAACAATGCAATCCACCGGCACAAGTATAATGAAGGAAAAATATTGTAAATATTGAAACACTAGCTGATACCCGTGCTTCGCTATGAAACTATGTGATGGGGCTTGATAAATTGACACTTAAAGCTTGAAAATTAATGAGTAGTTAAAAAAGGGACTGTATTATTTCGTTAGCGAGGCCCGGTGTTGGTTGCGGCCTAGTTGGGCCAGTGTCTCGGGGCGGAGAGCAGGTTGCGTGTCTCCCCAAGTGACCGAGGCACACCCAGCACTAACAAGGGTCAGAAGAAGCGCAAGCAAGAGATGAGGCGCCGGAGAATCAGCCCTGGCCGCTTCTCCATCCCCGCCGTTGCCCTTACCTTCTCAGGCCAGGCGTGACTGGGAGGGGAGGGCAAGGGATGGGGCCAGCCAGTGATGGGATCACCCGACAGGGAGCCACAGCAGAGGGCCCAAAGAGCCGCATGCAGCTCCAGAGCCATGGGTTGCTGACACCTGGATTAGACCTTCCTTTCTAGCTTAAAGATCTGTCAATATTCTCTGATAATAAGTCTTTGACTAAGAGTTTGTATTAGTCCTTAGTGTTTTCAATATATTCCAAATTAAAACAAAGACCTGTGAATATCCAGCATTTAACCATATAATTTTTTCAGTTGGGGCCCACAACCTTTTGGGCACCAGGGACTGGTTCTGTGCAGAGAGATTTTTTCTGCTGCCTGGAGAGGACATGGTTTTGCATGCTGGCTGCATATCTTGGATGGAGCTTCGCTTGTTTGTGTGGACCGGTTGCTGGCATGCCGCAGACCGGTGCCGGTACATGGACTGGGGGTTGGGGACCCCTGAATAATGTGCTCATTAAATTAGTATCTTCAGGTTGGGTGGGTGAACTAGAAAGTGAGCGAGAGTCCAAAGATTGTGGTAGTCTAAAGTTCAAAAAATAATTCTCAGGTATTGCAAATAATTCATTTTGTCACTTTATTCTAGAAATATTATTTATTACTTTACCAGGCTTATAAGCTATTCTTTGATGCTAATTCTGAATGGTACACACACCAAGCTCTATAAAATTAAGCTAAAAGATACAGACATATTACAATGAAATGGCAGAGACACCATTCCTAAAAATAACAATTTATAACGTCATAAGCACCAGGAATGTAGTCCATTCAAAGGCTGCCAAAGAAACTATAGGTAGCCTTTGCTTAACAAGGGTAATTGGAACTGGAATTTCCATCGCTTAGCAATGTGATCATAAAGTGTGATGTCAAGTGACTGCAGTGCTTATTGTTGGCAATCCAAGCAGTCTCTGTTGCCATTGTTAAGTGAGCATTACAGGCTATTAAATGAGGCCCTCATGTGACTGTGAATTGCGACTTCCTGCCAGCTTCCAACATAGCAAAGTCAATGGGAAAGCCAGCAGGAAGTTGCTAGTCCCACTCACGGCAAGTGGCTTGCAAGCAGGGCAGTGGGAAGGTGAGTATTCCAGAGTTTGAAGAGTAATTATTATGGCTGGGTGCAAGTGCAGGTAGATGGATAGGTCTGCTGAGATGTAGGATGAGTGTAGCCAGGTGTGCAGGTGAGTGTTACAACCCAGTGCAAGTGTGCGTAGGTGGGCAAGGGGGTTGGCTGTTGTGTGCAGCACAGATATGGGTGCCATAGCTTGGCACGAGTATGGACAGGGAGATGGGAACCTGGGACCAACACTTGTCCTGCCACCTGTGGGCTCCTCAGGAGAAAAAGCAGCGAGAGCAGGAATGACTTACCAGAGCAACTTGTAACCTCCTGCTGACTTCCCCAATGACTTCGCTTGTTGGAAGCCGGCAGATGGCAATCATGTGTCTGTAGGACACTGAAACTGTTCTAAGTGCAAGCCAGTTGCCAAGTTCTTGAACTGTGATCACATGACCATGGGCACCCCACAACAACTGTTAACTTTGAGGACTGGTTATAGATTATACTTGTTTAGGGCTATTATAACTTTGAACAGTCAATGACCCGAGGACCACTTGTAATAAGCTGGGGAGAACCCAATTATTCAGAAATCTAATGTTTTTACTTGATTGCTATTGTTCACTGTTTCGTTCCGACGATAACAAAAGCAGCACAAGAAAAACTTGAGTAATAAAAAACAAATTAATTTTATTCCAACCAAAGTCATAGTATCTACACTTGGTTTTACTGTACTGCATGCAGGTTCCAAAATACCGCCCTTACATTTCTTCCCCAAAGGAGACACAATCATTGTGGTTTTAGGCTTTGCTTCTACATTCTAAGGCCCAGTGAGTTTTATAACTTTAAAAGCTATTTCAGAGCTGATTTAAGCACAGGGTATCACTCATTGTGCTTGGGAATTAAAAGACAGGAACCAATTTCAATAGCAGACGGTTTTATGAGTAAGATACGTAAGTGCTCAGCTGGGAACCTATTTAGCATTATTTATGAACACTGCAAGTAATAAAACGGTCTTGTAATACTGAAGCCTGAAATACATGACTGCTATATGTTTGAAACCATGCACAATGAATTTGCACGAGTTAACTACAGTCCAGAGAAAGGGATTTATATAACCACCCAACACAGATAATTCCAATGTTATGCTGCGAGATTTCTGTGCTAGTTCTGAAACAGATGTATTGAGAAAACTTCCAACAATTCTGGCAAAACTGATCAAACATTCCAGATGGATTCATAAGTCACATCAAGGCATGGTGTGATAGTTTGCAAAATATTTCCTTCACATGTTGTGTGAACCCAGCCTTTATAGTGGATCCAGATTGGCCATTACATGAATGGAAGGACGCTAGTATTCACCAGATGGTTGCCTAACAGAGACATGGAATGAGGGAAGATTTATTCTTTCTTTGATAATTTTTGCCTCTTTTGCTAATCCGGAGAGATCCTCAGTTTTCCAGATTAGGGCCTCAAAGGCTCATGGCATTATAAGAAGAGGAGGAAGTGTGTGGGCTGCTTCTCTGCCCCCTTCCACCATTAAGCACAGTTCTGGATTCCTCCCATTGTTCCTAAGGTAATTTAGCAATGTAATGCAGCTACAACAAATCCTTAAGAATTCAAAAACATTTGCAGTTTTTGAACGGCATAACCCATGATGCATAACCCATCATGTTTATTTAGGCAGTAGTTATCATGCAGGATTCCACTTAGAGGAGGGGAAAAAAAATCTGATAGAATAGTATGTAGCAGTAATGAAGAACACTGGTAGACAGTTCAAGGACAACTTGTTCACTGTGGAACTTGTGCTGAGTGACTCAGGAATGAGTCATAATATTCTTTTCAGAATTCATGCGATTTATGAAAACGTTTGTTTCCTAACGAGAGATGCTCGTATTCCTGCGAAATAACTTTTTTTTAATGAACTAATCTTAAACCTTCATGGAAACATAAATATAATTAGAAAAACTATAAACATCATAACATGCTGACTTTTTAAAGTCAGCATCTCAGATCTAGAATTTTGGGAAACATACAGAGAAGCAGGGGAACGAAGGAAGGACTGGAACCTGCTACTTGTGTGCTGACCACCCTGCCAATAATCTTCCTTAAAAAGGGTAGTAAGGAGACTGGACAAAAGTTGTCTATAACAGTGTTTCCCAACCTTGGCAACTTGAAGATGCCTGGACTTCAACTCCCAGAATTCCCCAGCCAGCATTCGCTGGGGAATTCTGGGAGTTGAAGTCCAGACATCTTCAAGTTGCCAAGGTTGGGAAACACTGGTCTATAATACTGTTGGTTCCAAGAATGGCTTCTTGAGAATGGGGGACACCATCTCCTTCAATCTGATATCCAACCGAAAGTGTCCATTTCATTAACATCTCTTCAAATGACACGACCCATATGAATGCAAAATTCCTACACTGATTTCAACCCTGGGGGCTATAGGGAAATCTGAAGTTCCAAAAAGTATGTTTGGTGCAAAAATGCAACAATGTGCATCACCAACAATTACACCATACCCACAGTGAAGCATCGTAGTGGCAACATTATGCTTTGGGGCTGCTTTTCTTCAGCGGGAACTGAGGATTTACTCAAGGTGGGGGAAATTATAAACAGTTCCAAATACCAGTCCATTTTGGCAAAAACTCTTCAGGCCTCTGTTAAAATGCTGAAGATGAAGAGGAATTTTCACCTTTCAACACAAGAACAACTCAAAGCAACAAACTCCAAATCAGTAAAAGAACAGCATCACCAGAAGACGCTCTAAGTTCTGGAATGACCCAGCCAGAGCCCAGATCTGAATCCAATTGAAAACCTGAAGATGTCTGTCCACAAGAGATGGCTTTGAAGTCTGACAGTTTTGGAGCACTCTTGCAAGAATGGGCAAAGATACCAAGCCAAGATATGCCATGATCCTACACCAAAAGACTGAATTCTGTCATAAAAATCCAAAGGTGCTTCAACAAATCAAAGAGACAACTAAGGAGAACTTTCTTTACAGTTAGAACAATTAATCAGTGGAACAACTTGCCTCCAGAAGTTGTGAATGCTCCAACACTGAAAGTTTTTAAAGAAGAGATTGGACAACCATTTGTCTGAAATGATATAGGGCTTCCTGCCTGAGCAGGGGGTTGGACTAGAAGACCTCCAAGGTCCCTTCCAACTCTGTTATTCCATTCCATTCCGTTCCATTCTCTTCATTAGTTTTAGGGTGTGCACTTATACAACCACATTATTGTAACATTTTTATTGTTACTTTTACCCTACTAAAAGATTTCAGTTTGTTGCCTAGAGTAGCTCCACAGTGAGATACATGGCAAATAAATGTAACAATAAATAAATTGTACAGCCTTTATGTTATATATTAAAGATGGACAGAATTCTGAAATGATTTATCTTGGTATGATTTTTTTAGATCTCAAAAACCTGGCATTTTAACAGCGGTGTGTAGACTTTCTATATCTACAATATCTGTGGGCTCCTTAATCAAAATTACTTGACAACTTTAAGATGTGTGGACTTCAACTCCCAGAAATCCCCAGCAGAGGTGTGTTGCTGCCGGTTCGGACCAGTTCTATAGAACCAGTAGCAGGAATTTCCCCCCGCTTGCCGAACCGGGAGCGATCGCCGTCCGGACACGCCCCCGAACTTGCTCTCTCGGTGGTACCATAGGCATCGCCATTTTGTTTTTTGCTTCTGCGCATGGACAGAAGCTGTTTTTGGCTTCTGCGCATGGACAGAAGCTGTTTTTTGCTTCTGCGCATGCATAGAAGCCAAGTTTTTGGCACTGCGCATGGGTGCCCACGTGGCGCACAAGGTGCGCATGCCCACGTGGTGCGGGAGCAAACAAACAGGCGGCAAGGTAAGTTAGAACCCACCCCTGGTCCCCAGCCAGCATCTTAAAGTTGCCAAGTTTGAAAATGATTAAACATGACACTTGCATTAATGAAAAAGGTGCCAGGTTTCTAAGTGTTCAGAACAACAATATCCAATATTTTATGTCCTTTTTTGTTATTAAAGAGTATATTTAACCAACATTTTTTTTTAAAGAAATGGACTTTTAATTAGCTTTCATCTGCTTTGTACATGAAGGAGATCATGTCTGAAAATGGCTAAAAACAATAATGGGCAGCATGACAATAAATAGCATGCTGGGGAAGGAAAATATTTCAGTATTCAAGAAGGATTAACTAACATCATGGAACAAAATAGAGGAAGTAAACATGACATTAAATATGTGGTTTTGCAGTACATAAAACACAGCACTTCCCTCTTCCCCTATTGAAAATAAACCAATAGAAAGCTCTCTCTATATATTGCACCAAAGGAATTTTCATAAGCATTTTATTTTCAAGATGTAAATTAAAAATAATATGACTGTTTGCTAAGCCTGACATTTGAAAATTGCACTCTAGAAATTCTGACAGTAAGTTTGCATAATTTTAATTAAAAATAAATGGATTCCTCTGTAGAACTTTTCCAAACCCCTGTCAATCTTTGAGAAAAAAATAGTCCGGTCCAGACGTCTTCAAACTTGGCAACTTTAAGACTTGTGGACTTCAACTCCCAGAATTCTCCAGCCAGCATAGCTGCCAAGTTGCCAAGTTTGGGGGGCCCTGGCCCAGTCTAACAAAAACAGTACCGCAAAAGATTCGGAATACAAGTCAAAATAGGCAAATATGGACTTGTATAGGCAAATAAGAATCTAGATGTCCTGGTGGACACCTACTTAAGTATGAGCCAGCAGTGGGCTGCAGGTGTCAAAAAATCCAATGCAGTCCTAGGCTGTATCAACAGAGGGATGGTATCAAGATCATGTGAAGTGTTAGAATCACTTTATACTGCACTGGTAAGGCCATCCTTGAAATACTGTGTCCAGTTTTGGTCACCATTGTCCAAAAAAGATGTCAACATAATGGAAAGAGTGCAGAGAAGAGCAACAAAGATGATTAAAGGTAAGGTTCCCCCGTACATGCGTGCTAGTTGTTTCCGGCTCTAGGGGGCGGTGCTCATCTCTGTTTCTAAGCCGAAGAGCAAGCGCTGTCCGAAGACATTCTCCGTGGTCATGTGGCCGGCATGACTCAACACCGAAGGCCCACGGAGCGCTGTTACCTTCCCACCAAAGTGGTCCCTATTTTTCTACTTGCATTTTTACTTGCTTTCGAACTGCTAGGTTGGCAGAAGCTGGGACAAGTAACGGGAGCTCACCCCGTTAGGCGGCGCTAGGGATTCGAACCGCTGAACTGCCGACCTTCTGATCAACAAGCTCAGCGTCTTAGCCCCTGAGCCATCGCGTCCCACAAACATGGAAAATAAAGTGTATGAACAGTTGCAGGAATTAAGTATCTCTAGTCTAAGAGCCGAGGTGGCGCAGCTATTAGAGTGCAGTACTGCAGGCTACTTTAGCTGACTGTGATCCGCAGGTCAGCGGTTCAAATCTCACCGGCTCAGGGTTGACTCAACCTTCCATCCTTCCGAGGTAGGTAAAATGAGGACCCAGATTGTTGGGGGCAATATAAATATACATTGCTTAATGGTTTGAACCGCTTAGAGCAGTGGTTCTCAACCTGGGGGTCGCGACCCCTTTGGGGGTCGAACGACCCTTTCACAGGGGTCGGGAGACTTCACCCGGACGCCGCTATTTGGGTTCTTTTACCCTCTGCGCATGCACAGAACGCTTTGTGCATGCGCAGAGGGTAAAAGAACCCAAATGGCAGCGGCGGGGCGGGGGTTGCGGCGGTGGGGTGGGTCGCGGCGGGGGCGCATGGGTGGGTCACGACATTAGGGAGGTTGAGAACCACTGGCTTAGAGAGTGCTTGCACTATGAGGCGGTATATATCGTATTTTTCAGAGTATAAGACGCACCTTAGTTTTTGGGGAGGAAAATAGGGGAAAACAATCTGCCTACCAGATATTCATCTGGCTAGCATCCTTAGTCTGGTCAGCTTCAGCACATTATTTTATCCCCTGGTTAGGACTTAAAAAAACCTTCTTCTGAGAGAGTAACAATGAAAGAGCCTGCAAGCCAGTAAGAGCTGGGAAGATAGTTAGCACCTGGTTAGGGCTAGAAAAAAAACTTATTCGGAGCAAGTAGAGCAATGAAAAAAAATTCTGCAAAGACTTAGGGCTGGAAAAACATTCTTTGGAGAGAGTAACAATGAAAAAGCCTGCAAGGTAAGAGCTGGGAAGATTGTTAGCACCTAGTTAGGGCTGGGAAAAAAGCTTTGAAAAAGCTACATTCAGAGTATAAGATGCACCCAAATTTTCAGCCACTTTTAGGGAGGAAAAAGGTGCGTCTTATACTCCGAAAAATACGGTAAATCTCACAAATAAATAAATGATTGAATGAATGAATGAATGAATGAATGAATGAATAAATAAATAATGCAGCTAGTCACGGCAATCCTAATGATAACCCTAACCCCAGCCTTAACCCTCTGCCCTCCAACCTTCATCCTTTTTTAAAAAAAACCTCTCTATCCTTTTTAAAAACTTAATTTGCTGTATTACTGAGTGCCTGGAAAGAGTGTGACAACACCTGTAAGTTATTTATCTTGAGCCCAGGTTGAATAGTAGAGGAAAGGAAACAAGCAAGCAAGCAAAGAAAATATTTCTCCAGCATTCAGGACCTAAAGAAAAAGCCCCAAAGGAAAAGCAGAAACATACAGCCAAATGGCCATAGAACAGTGTTTCTCAACCTTGGCAGTTTGAAGATGTGTGGACTTCAACTCCCAGAATTCCACAGCCAGCAACGCTGGCTGGGGAATTCTGGGAGTTGAAGTCCACACATCTTCAAACTGCCAAGGTTGAGAAACACTGCCATAGAAGAAGCTGGGTCCTAAAGGGTGTCAGATAGGCAGCAGAGAGCTTTCCAAAGTTTTCTAAGCTCTTTACAGGTAGTTCTCGACTTACGACCACAATCAAGCCCAACATTTCTGTTGTTAAGTGAGACATTTGTTAAGTGAGTTCTGCCCCATTTTATGACTTTTCTTGCCCCGGCAGTTAAGTGAATCTCTGCAGTTGATAAGTTAGTAACCCGGTTATTAAGTGAATCTGGCTTCCCCATTGTTGTTGCTTTGTCAAAAGGTTGCCAAAGGGATCACATGAGCCTGGAACACTGCAGCGGTCGTAAGTGTGAACCACTTGCCGAGCATCTGAATTTTGATCACGTGATCCTGCGGGTGCTACAAAGGTCATCAGTGTGAAAAATGGTCATGTCATTTTTTCCCCCAGTGCCGTTGTAAATTTGAATGGTCACTAAGTGAACAGTTGTAAATAGACAACTACCTGTACTTTGCCTGTTCTGGCTCTCTTTAGGACTCGGCTTTAGCCATGACTGTTTGCTGCACCTTTCTGCTTTGGCCGCTTTTGCTCTGGTTCAGCTCCTCAAGGCAAAAAGTTGCAGAAATATTTTCTTTGCTTGCTTCCTTCCTCCCCTTCCCTCTTCAAGCCAAGGTTTTTGAAAGTGATAGAGGTTGCAGGGCAAAGGGGAAGAATTGGGGTGGGGGGGAGAAAGATCAACAAGTCTGTCCCTCCCAGCTTTGATTTATTGAAGAAATATGGCTTTCTGGGGAAGGAGGGGTTAAGCAGTGCTTCTCAAATAGTAGGGCGGGCCCCCCTGGGGGCGCGGAACGATGCCAGGGGGGGCGCATGACCCCATGCCGCTGGGAATAGGGGTTTTTTGCACCGAACAACAGCACACAGTACAGCGCAGGAGATATGAAGTGCAGATAACAAACCCTTAAGAGACACCAGGGGAAAATATTTAACAGGGATGAAAAGAAAGGAGGAGAGAGACGGAGATAATGAGACAAACGCAAGTCTCCTGAAAGCTAAGACGAGGAAATATGACGAAGCGTATGTAGCGCTTGGCTTCACTGTGACTACAGTGGGAGATGAGGAAAGACCGGTATGTTTACTGTGTCTAAAAATGTTGGCAGTGGACAGCATGAAGCCAAATAAATTAAGGCGTCACTTAAACACATTACACCCCAATCACGCTGATAAGCCGCTTGAGTTTTTTCAGCGAAAATGTGCCGAATATTGCAAACAATCGTCCCGGCGGAGAGTTGGGGGCGCGTGAAATGTTTACTTCTTCCTAGGGGGGGACGTAACAGAACATAATTGAGAAGCACTGGGTTAAAGCAAGGGTAAGGCTTTGGAAAGCTTACCCTGAAGCTGCTGCCTTTGCATGCAGGGTCTGACTTAGCAAGAGCCAAGAGAAGGTTTGTAATCTCCGGATGGCCAGCTGATCGGAGCCAGAAAGCTCTGAAAGGCGCTATCATTTCCCACTGAAAATGACCGCTGCTTCCAAGAGGTATGGGGAGCAGGCCCAAGTAGTGCTGGGCCCGGGCGGGATGGCATGGGGGCCGTAAGGGCAAATGACCATGGGGATGCTGCAGCAGTTGTATCTTTGAAAGAGAGTTGTACAGGTAGTCCTCGACTTCCGACATTTGAGCCCAAAATTTATGTTGCTAAGTGAGAAATGTGTTAAGTGCGTTTTGCCCCATTTAAGTGAATCATTGCAGTTGTTCAGTGACACAGTTGTTAAGTGAATCTGGCTTCCCCGTTGACTTTGTCAGAAAGTTTAGATTTAGATTTATTATTAGAGTTGGAAGGGACCTTGTGGGTCATCTAGTCCAACCCCCTGCTCAAGCAGGAGTTCCTACACCATTTGAGACAGATGGCAGTCCAGTCTCTCCTTGAAGGTCACAAGTGTTGGGGCTTATAAAAAGTTGCAAAAGGGAATCACATGACCCTGGGACACTGCGACCGTCATAAATATGAACCACCTGTTAAGCATCCGTACGTAAATCATGTGACCACGGGGCTGCTGCAATGGTCGTGTGAAAAATGGTCATAAGTCCGCTTTTTCCAGTGCCGTTGTAACTTTGAACAGTCACTAAATGAACTGTTGTAAGTCGAGGACTACCTGTATGCAATGTGGGGGCATCTGTCATAACTTTGAACTGTTATTAAGTGACCTGTCATATCTCAAGGACTACCTGTATTTTTTTTAAAAAAAGTCAGAAGGTATCCTGCTGTTTCAAAATACGGCATTTTTGAACTTCCAGGCAGTTCAAACTTCCTTCAAGGAAGGAAGGAAGAAGCAGCTTGATTTTATTTTATTTCTTGAACCTGATGATTACGATGTCAAGAGCATGACCTCTTTCTGGGCAGAAGTTTATAGAGAAATTGGGTAAAAGTTTAAATAGATTCTACTTACTAGTGTGTGACCCTATTGGCTGCTGGGGAAGACAACTGTTTTCCCCAAAGGCATGGTTTATGCTATTTTTAATTTTTAGCCTGTTAAAAAATAAAATAGAAAGTTGAGATGTAAAGGGCTTCATTTGCTGACATTATTAATGAAATTAATCTTATTTGCAGAATCATTTCTCTGATTACTTACCTAGGCACACAGCCCATTATCTGCATTCAGGGGGAGTCTTGCTACCATATCAGTAGCAGCATTTTTCTTTTCTGCTATTTTTCTCTTTCTACTTGGATGGCTTTTTACTGTATGAATAGGGAGCTTGTGGTCTTCCGAACTGCTGTTGATTAAAAACATTCCCATTTCTTGAAACCATGACACGGTAACTGGCATTGCTGGAAACTGTGTGTCAACAACATCTGGAAGACCCAAGATTCTTCACTTCTGCTCCAAACGATGAGATTGAGAAAATGTTATTTTTTTCCCTGTAAACATTAAGAACCGGTTACAATCAATAATATTTTCTAGGTTCAAGTTGCACTGTATTCCATTGGGTGAGCTTGCCCTTTTAATGAATGGATGTCTTTCTCAGGGTCTTCTCTACATGCACTTCTTTCTACGCCTTGCTGTAGGGAATGAAAGATAAACAGAACGTTAAACTATTTGGCTATTCTGCAAACTTTTAAAATTGACAAATAAATAAATAAAATAAACTTAGCATAATAATTTACTGTATTTTTTGGAGTATAAGACGCACCTTTTTACCCTCAAAAAGAGGGTGAAAACCTGGGTGCGTCTTATACACCGAATGCAGCCCCACCCAGCCACCCCCACCCTTTGGCCTCTGCCTGCCAGCAATTTACCTCTTTGCAGCAAACAGGGCAAAGCACAAGAAGAGCACAAGAAGAGATAAACTGCCTCCCGACCTACAGCTGACGGAGGCTTGCAAGCCACGTGGTAAAATGAAACTAACTACGTTGGCTGTAATGTGACAAATTGCTGGGAGATAAACTGCTGGCAATATTAGGCTGCTGAAATCAAATGGAGGCAAGCTACAGCTGCTATGGCTCAGAGCTAGAGCTCTTGCCTCACAATCAGGAGGTTGTGAGTTCTATCCTAGGTAGAGGCAGATTCTGTTAATATGTTATTTTGTTAAATGTAGAGTGTTCAAATTATTAGACTTATTTTTTAAAGACTGCTTTATTATTGTTCTAGACAACTTAACAAAATGAAGAAGCTTTTTAAAATAAATGCTTGCTCTGAAGAGGCCCAGTGCTATTGTATCTTCTTTTAAATAGCAGAGAATACTTCCAGAAAGCCACATCAATTTTAAAGATCTGTAAAAGTATAATCTGAAATGTCCTGTTTTAGTATTAAGTATTAGTATTAAGTATTAGTATTAAAAGAAGGCAGCTGAGAAACCCTGATTAGTCATGTTTGGAGTAGATCTATTTAAATAATTGGGAGGAGTTAGTGTGATTACATTTAAGAAAACTTTCTGGGATTAATATACTGCCATAAATGTACATTTCTCCAATTCTTTGCCATTTCTATGGGTCAGGCACACATGCACAGAAATACACAGCAAACAGTGTATATCATCTGTACTGTTTGCTGTTTGGCAAATTGCTGGGAGGCAGAGGCCTTTTTTCCTTGTTTTCCTCCCCCAAAACTAAGGTGCGTCTTATACTCCGGTGCGTCTTATACTCCGAAAAATACGGTATGTCACTGTGGCATAGATATAAAGCCCTCCCAACACATTTCCCTTGATATATGGAAGAGATTCCTGCAAATTTATGGCTAAACTTTTCCTTCTTCCAATTGCTGAAATACACAAGGACTACTGCACTTGGCTCAGCGGCTCATGATAAACGGGGTCCTTTTATACTTCACAAACATTGACATAAACTAGTGAAAATATTAAAAATTAAATGCCTACCAGAAAAGGAAGCCTGGCCTCTAAGTACATTCACTGAGGATGCTAAGGGGTCTCTCCAAAGAAAGCCCCTCAGAGAAGGGGTCTCTTTCCGTGATAGCCACCCGTTGCACCATTAACAGTTAGGTAAGGATGTGGTCTTCTCCAAGGTCCTAGTAGTGCACACTGAATTTAGGGTGATTTTGAGAGAGCCAGGAGAGTGAAATCTGTGTAATTGAAGATGGGGTGTTAGCCAAACCACTTCATATTCAGGTAGCTAAAAGTCCTAACCCGTCATTTTTTTTATTTTTAAAAACGTTATTAAATTAATAATGTCACCCAGATCAATTATGAACTTCTGGCGGTGTACAATATACAAAGTGTAAACAAATTTAAATTAAATGCAATAGTATAAAAAGAGTGTCTGGAGAAACGACCACATAATCACAAGGGGTCTACAACCCACTCTAGTCCGAGGTTTAGGATAGTGATGGCAAACCTATGGCACACCTGTCAAAGGTGACATGCCAGCATGCACTAATGTTTTGGTGACATGCCAGCATGCACTAATGCCAGACAACTATTCTTGAAAGCACGTAACGTTCTCGATTTTCAGAGGCTGCGGAGGTCACATGAGAACGGTGTGCACCCTCATGTAGCCTCCAGACCCCTTGGAAGTTACTTCAGGCCAGCCTTGGCACTGCCACTGAGTGGTGTTGTTCAGAGTGTGTCCGTTTTGGACGCCATCTTTTCTTTTTCAGCTTCCTAACTTCCACATATTTTAGCCTGGAAAATTGGGAGGGTTTTTTTTTTATCAGTTTGTTGCATAAAAATCAATTCCACAAGCACACACAGATAACTGATTCAGCTGGATTCGTTAACTTCTTTATAAACATAGTAATATATATATTTACAATACCACAAGTAGAGTTCTTCTTCAACATAGTAGCAGTTACAAGAAGAATACAAGCAGCTTCTAGTTCAGAGTTGAGAGAGAGACAAGAGTACAGAGTGGACTGAGCCACACCCAGCCTTCTAGTTTCAGTTTCGATTCTCTGCACAGACTCAGATGTGTTTAGCTCTCATTGGCTGACTTAGTTGCTATGCCTATTCATTGGCTGACCTTGTTATCATTGGCTGTCCCATGAATATTTCATGAATATTTTAACGTTTTGGTTGGAGCGGTGGAGGATTAGCCATAACAACATTCTTTATTCTGGGAGTCAAGGACACTTGCCTGCACCTGGATGGGACTGACTGGGGATTGTCTCCAGTTGAATGTGAAGATTAGATTGGACCATGTGATGAACTTGTGGGTGAGGGACAGGGTTGTGAACTTTCAACTGGGTGGGGAAACCCTGGAAGCTTCAGATTCAGGTTTTCCCAGATGTGCCTACATGACATCTCTAATAAATTGGAACTTTGAGGAACTTCTAGCCTTGGAGTTTTATTTCGTTGGGGGTGTTTTTTGGAACCCTGACAGAATGATCTAGAATTCTAGATGATAGAGGGGTGATAGAGAATTGTTTTTCTTTTGTTCGTGTATGTGTGTGAGAGAGAGACATACCAGCAGAGTCAAGACAGGCATTTTTCTGCATCTTTGACACGCTGAGTCCAAAAGGTTTGCCATCACTGGTCTAGGAAAAGAGCAACTCTTAAGAGCTTGTCTAATAAGATTAAGGCAGAGACTCTTAACACAGAGGTCTTCAAACTTGGCAACTTTAAGACTTGTGGACTTCAACTCCCAGAATTCTCTGGGAGTTGAAGTCCACAAGTCTTAAAGTTGCCAAGTTTGAAGACATCTGCTTTAACAGGATGTTATTTCAGAGGGCAACTGCTAGGACAGAGAAAGCTTATTTCCTGAGTTCCGTCAGATGTCCTCACTTAATCAAAGGTGACCAAAGCATGCTGATTGCCAGATGGCACAGGTAGCAACGATAAAAGACAGGCAGCCCCTCGAGTAATCAGATCTTATGTCTTGAAGGGCTACCGAGATGATAACCAGCACCTTGGATTGCACTGGTAATCATTATGACTGTTACAAGGTTCTTTCTTAATGAAAAACAAACTGATTAATGCTTTTCTCATGAACACATTAAATCCTGGTAAAGTGTAAGTAGACAGGGCACTGAAAATGTAGAAAAAGAGGGGAAAAAGCATAATTTACCCCACAACCATTTTGTTAGGTGCTCCCCAAGGAAATAGAAGATGAACATTATGCCCACAGCGACAGAGAGAAACACCGCCTTTCCAAGTAGGCCAAGCACTCCTAAAACTGGATAAGCCCAAATCCCTGCCACATGATGTATCCAAATTATCCTAAAACAAAGCAAGACAAGCATCATAATGAAACACAAGAAGCCAAAACAAGTTAAATATTGCACCTATTTCGGGGTTGCCTGAAAATATTTCAGTTGGCTAATTCTTAGAGATACAAAAGTTAATTACATGAACTTGAAGATAATTAAAAATCTACAGTGTGCTCTCCAAAGGCTAGGGTTAGGCCTTTGAAAAGCTCAGTTTATATGAGGAAAAATGAAATGCTCTTAACTTTCCTATTTAAATCAGTGGGACACAAAATGTTTGACAATAACTACTTCATAATAGCGAATCTGTTATCTTCCAGATCAGGGACGGGTTCCTAATTTTTTTACTACCACTCTGTGGGCGTGGCTTATTTTGTGGGTGTGGCTTGCCAGCCATGTGACCGGGTGGGCATGGCTTGCCGGCCATGTGACTGGGTGGGCGTGGCTTCTCGACTGCTGAAGGAAGGGGAACTGAGATAGGTCCTGCCACCCATTCCCCCTCCCCTCAGCAGAAGCCCTGAACGTGTGAAAATGCCTGGGATCATCACGCGCATTCCTGGCTTCTCAGCCTGCTGAAGGGAGGGGAATGGAGAGAGCTCCTGCCGCCCGTTCTTTCAGCTTCTCACGCGCTCCCTCAGCCATCCTCCCCTGCTTGGACTCACTGTGGGGTAGGAAGGCAGCGCATGCGCAGTGCCGGAAGCTCAACTTCTGGGCATGCGCAGAAGAAATTAAAAAAAAAATTAAAATTTTTTTTTAAAAAAATGGCGGCACCCAGGCACTGGCAACCAATTGCACCGGTACTGTGGCGTCACCAGCGGGCCACTACCGGTGCTATAGAGTGGACCGCACCTGTAGGAACCCACCACTGTTCCAGATACTACTACTGAACTACATTTTCCAACTTCCATTACTGTAGTGAAAGATGGATTTGGGCTACTTGGAGTTGAAGTCA
Organism: Diadophis punctatus similis; assembly: GCA_023053685.1. NCBI lineage: Eukaryota > Metazoa > Chordata > Lepidosauria > Squamata > Dipsadidae > Diadophis > Diadophis punctatus. The sequence goes on along the minus strand of JALIGW010000003.1, from coordinate 4,486,964 downwards.
GCAATATCTAAATGCTACAGTTTCCATAGTTCATGAGAGATTGAGATACCGGGTTTATGATAGATACATAAGTGGCATTGAATCCATATATATTACTGTTGTAATTTTGCTTGCAAATTTGTATAGTGAGTTTTAAATATTCTACAAGGATTATTAAATTGTTCAAAGAAGCAATTGCTCCTCTCTCCTCTCCTTCCTTCCTTCCAGTTAATACAAAAGAAACATTTGAACAAAATGAATAAAAAAGTTTTAAATTCAAATAAATTTCTCAAACAAGATTGAATACCTACCATGAGATGTATACAACTGCAAAGATGGCAAGTCCCAATAATCCTTTCCATCTGGGAGGATACTTATGTGAACATATAACCAGCTCTATGAAAAGCAGTGGCAGGATAGTAGTGTGCTAAAAAGCAAAAGCAGAACATAAAAGTGTATGTATGGAAACAAAATCAGTTGTATTGCTTCATATTCTGGTTTCAGACCACTAGGCGTCATGGTGGCACAGTGGTTAGAATGCAATATTGCAGACAAACTCTGCTCACAGCCTGGAGTTCGATTCTGACCAGCTCAAGATTGACTCAGCCTTCCATCTTTCCAAGGTCAATAAAATGAGGATCCAGATTGTTTGGGGCAATATGCAGACTCTGTAAACTGCTTAGAGAGGGCTGCAAAGCACTACGGTATCAAGTGGTATATAGTTCTTAGTTGTATTGCTATTGCTCTTCTGTTCCAACATTATTGTAAGAAAAATACTTTCAAGATATTTTTTTCTGAAAGCAGAAAATCCTGTCAAGTTATAGTGTTCCTTTTGAAAAGCCTATGCCAGTGATGGCGAACCTATGGCACGGGTGCCACAGGTGGCACGTGGAGCCATATCTGCCGGCACGCAAGCCATTGCCCTAGCTCAGCTCCAGCGCGCATGTGCATGCATGCCAGCTGATTTTTGGCTCGCGCGGAGGCTCTGGGAGGGCGATTTTGGCCTCCGGAAGGCCTCCGGGGTGGCAGGGGAGAGCATTTTTGCCCTCCCCAAGCTCCAAGAAAACCTCTGGAGTCTGGGGAGGGCAAAAAAACGGGCCTACTGGGCCCACTAGAAGTCAGGAAATGGGGGAGTAGGGGGTCACACACTCATGCGCAGGGCGGGTGGGGCAAGTGGGGGGCTTTAAATTATGGGTGTGGGCACGCACGCGCGTGCAATAGCTCGTGCGCGCACTATTTCGGCACCCGAGGAAAAAAAGGTTAGCCATCACTGGCCTATACGAATACAGATAGTCCTTGAGATATGACCGGCTATTTAAAATACCGATCGTCTAATTCATAACAAATTGCATGTGCCAAAGGAAGCCCCTAAAGCTTCAAATACTTACCATGCTGTGATTAAGCCAATTCGGATTAATGTCATCCAGCTCTTTAGGGTACACTAGTTCTCTGTCAATTGCATAAAGGCCCCAGAAAGCAACAGCTACAAACTAAGAGAAAACATCTGAACATTAATGAGAACCTCAAATGTTGGAATTTGTTTTAAGAAATCTGGTAGTCACCATCTTACAAATTGCCTTTGTACATGTATGAACATAAGATGGTTATCATTTTAATTTCTCCAGAGAAACATATGATTAAAAACTTAATCTTCAAACATATTCTGGATCATGCAGTGCAACATACAATTGTACCTGCACCTGTAAAGTTGCAGGGAGTCAGGTAGCATATCAATTTGCTAAATTATTCGTTGTTTAATTTATAAGCCCTTTTCTTCTCAATTTCAGAGCAACCCCCTTTGCTTTAAAGAATCAAAACTAGATATTATGTAATTTTTAACATATTTTTTATGTAAAGATAATTAGATAATAAAATAAAGAAAGCAAGTAGGATGGATGAGAAAATTAAACTTTTCTTCCTACTCTGTTAATAAAAATTGCTGTCAAATTTTATTTGCATTCTAAATCTGCTATTGCTGTCAGTGAAATTCTCATCTGAAATACAAATAGCTGATCTATAGAGGCAATTTTCCCAGAACCATGCCAGGAAGGAGAGAGAGAAAAAAAGGACATTTCTAGCAATCTTTTAAAGAAAAGAAATAGGCACAGAACACTGATTTACTTGGCTGAATCATTAACCTCCCAAGTTCAGTAATTATAAAATTCAAATTATAATTTTTGTACACTGGAAATCAGGTTACTTTTTAATTTTTTTTTTAAAGTGGAGGCAATAATTGGAGCTTTCAATTTTGTGACATGCAAATAAGTTTAACCAGGGGCGGGTTCCTATTTTTTTTACCACTCTGTGGGCGTGGCTTATTTTGTGGGTGTTGCTTGCCAGCCATATGACCGGGTGGCGTGGCTTGCTGGCCATGTGACCGGATAGGTGTGGCTTGCCGGTCATATATTAGTTATTAAAGAGAGATGTTACTACTATTTTTGCTATTTTATATCTTAAATGAAAAGCTTTGCATACAAAATGCGTGTTACACCATGGCAACCCAGCAACCTTTATATGCAGAAAATGCTATAGTTAAAAGATAAGCAAGTCTCATACAGCATTTTTGGTTTCAGTCATGGATTCCTTAGACGAAAATATTGAGGACTGTTAAAAGAACAGTATCTTTTAACAGTCCTCAATGTTTTCGTCTAAAGAATAACAGTATAAAACTGTATAAAATTAACAGTATAAAAGGTTAAGCTTTCGGAAACGCCCACTTTGGGAAGCTTTAGGCAAAAGCGAAGGAAAAGTGTCAAATGCGAGCTTCTTATTATTTTCAAGCGAAGGGATGGGGAAAGACTTAATTGTCAGGTTTCTGGGCATCCACAGAAGAATTTTTAAAAAAAAAAATTTAAAAAACATTTTTTTAAATGGCAATGCCCAGGCACTGTCAACTGACCACACCGGTACTGTGACGTCACCAGTGGGCCGCTACCGGTGCTATAGAGTGGACCACACCGGTAGGAACCCACCACTGAGTTTAACAACATAAAGTTTCATAAATAAATGATAAGGTGTACAAGTTACACTTCATTGCCCAGTTTTATCAGTTGAGCCCTGTCTTTTGATCAGGAATTTATTTTTTAATTAATTCCGTAAAAACATTTGAAAACCCCAATTTAGGACTCGCCACAAATGAACATCGCTCAATGTGTATTTCGGTCCCTACCTACTTCAACAGAAATATCACTTTATTTGTTGTTGTTTTTACTTAAAACTATGCATGATTATATCTTTACTGCTAGATGCTAGAGGTATTTTATAAAGACTATTCATTTTTAATGCCTTTTAGTCAGTGCTGATTCCTGGCAACTGCTTGGGCATTGGGCAAGTCCCTCAAATTTTGGCAATATTTTGAGACGTGGTTTGCAATTGCTTCCTTCCTAGGGCTAGGAGAGAGTCAAGGGCCCAAAGGCACCTACCTGGTTTTGTGCCTAAGGAGGGACTAGAATTCCCAGTCTCTGGTTTTCTAGCATAGTACCTTAACCACTACATCAAACTGGTTCTTCAATGATATTTCTAAGTAAAATGGAATAGTAAAAGCTAGCTTACTCATCCTTCTTGAGCTCCTTTTTATATACCTCAAATGGCAATATTTTTATTAGAACAGTTTTGGAACGAAGCAAGATGGTTTAATACAGGTAGTCCTTAACTTACAACCACAATTGAGCCCGGCATTTATGTTGTGAAGTGAGAAATTTCTTAAGTAGGTTTTGCCCCATTTTACGACTTTTCTTAGAGCCAAGGTGGCGCAGTGGTTAGAGTGCAGCACTGCAGGCTACTTCAGCTGACTGCTAGCTGCAGTTCAGCTGTTCAAATTTCACCGGCTCAAGGTTGACTCAGCCTTCCATCCTTCTGAGGTCAGTAAAATGAGGACCTAGATTGTTGGGGGCAATATGCTGACTCTGTAAACCGCTTAGAGAGGGCTGTAAAGCACTATGAAGCGGTATATAAATCTAAGTGCTATTGCTATTTCTTGCCACATTTGTTAAGTGAATCACTGCAGTTGTTAAATTAGTAACATGGATGTTAAGGGAATATGCTTTCCTTATTGACTTTGCTTTTCATAAGGTCAGAAAAGGGGATCACATGACTCCGGGATACAGCAACTGTCATAAATGTGAGTCAGTTGTCCAGCATTCAAATGTAAGTCACGTTACCATGGAGATGCTACAACGGTTGTGTGAAAAATGATCATGTCACTTTTTTCAATGATGTAACTTTGAGCGGTCACTAAATGAGCTGTTGTAAGTCAAGGACTACCTGTATATAATAAAAGCCTGCAGAGAAAATTCTTTCTAACCCCTTTAGCAGTAATGGCCATTGAAGGTTTATTTTCTTTTGTGTAAGTAGCATGTTGTGTGTGTGTGTGTTTGTGTGTGTGTTTATGATTTTCCTGTGTGCTGTGGTAGTATATTCATGAATGCTGGGCAGCAGAGGGGCAACTCCACATTCAGTGCTGTGGGACCAGGGGTGGGTTCCTACCGGTGCGGTCCATTGCGCAGCTCCGGTAGGGACCCGCCGATTATGCAATTTGCGCGCGACTGCTCCGGTACCATCTTCGCCGGACAGTCGCACACGTCGCCATCTTTTTTAAAGAATTTTTCTGCTTTTTTGCTTCTGCGCATGCGCGGAAGCAAAATCTCGCCAAAATCTTGCGAGGGGATGCGCACACGTGTGAGTTTTCGGCAAGATTTTGCTTCCGCGCATGCGCAGAAACAAAATCTCGCCGAAATCACGTGAGGGGGGCGTGTGCGTAGCGCGTGCGCACACAAAACGTGGAGATGCGCGCACAGCGCACCGGTAACGGTAAGTAAGCAACCCGCCCCTGTGTGGGACATATAACTATGAAGAAAAACAGAGTCATAGAATGGAGCAGTCACCAACTTCTGAGCCAACTCTTATAGAGCTGCACTTGGGAATTTTATTTCTGAAGTTCCTCCCAAGCCAAATCTAGACGTTTTTCAAATTTAATGTTTCTTTTGCTAGCACTGAGCTCTGCACACATCTCTTTGTTTATGCCCCTTCATTATGAGAATTGACCATTTACTGATTGCTATCTGTTTTTTTGTTCTTCAACAGGCCAAGATCTCAAATGACTGCTTTAAAGAACAAAGCCACCAATTTTCTTAGGCGAATGCTACAGTGGAATTTTTTTTTTTTGCTGCTATATAGGAGGACAAAATAAATAATAACCAGCCTACAATGATGAGGTTACCATTGAGAAATCAATGTTGGTTTTGTTGATTTTATCAGTAAGCAAGTCAATATGCTTGTTTACTGTGATTATGGAAAGGATCATGTGGTTCTTAAGAAAACCATCTAAAATCTCATGCACCTTTAAGCCAGGGGTGGGGGAACGATGGTCTTTTTATGACTTGTGGCCTTCAACTCCCAAAAATTCTGTGCTCAGGGCCATCATTCCCCACCTCTTGCTTTAAGCAAATCTGACTCAATTTAATGGACTTGTAGTACAGTATAGAATTATTTACATAATAGCAGATATTGTAATTACTTACTAAGCCAACAGGAAATACATATGCAGAGAAGATGAAATCTCTAATAGGCAGCACTATAGACGACACTTTCTTTTCTTGAGAAGGGACAAACAGAGCTACAGCATCAATTGTGACACACAATAAGTACAGCACTGTCTGTAGAAGCTATGAATTCAAAGAAGTTATATTCAAGGTGGAGCATACATTTTCTTTCCATTATTTATAACCCAAGAATAATATTTAAAGTTAAAAGCTATGACTTGGGATATTTTCTATCTCTTATATCTAAGTCCCTTAATCAAGATTTCTTCAGTACCAGGTACTTGAAAAGACCCCAAAAGTGAGAATTGTGAATCTACATCTAAATCAATTACTCCTCACCTAGCGCTTTGCTGACATTTTGGATTGCAGTTTGTAGAATTTCCAATGTGGTGGCAAAAGTAACTCAGCAACAACTGAAGGGGATCAACAATTTATTGTTGCAAGCTAGCAATGAGTCTCTGGTCTCTTGAACCCAGAATCACCAAGGAAAAAGCCATAGGTTTACCAAGTTTTTATGTTGATCAAGGGCGGTCTGAGCATTTAGCAGAGGATCCATATTAGAGAAATAATTGGTTTACAACTGATCTAGCCACAAAGGAAGACCTGGGTACCCATCATGGTTTGAAAATCCTGCAGACACTTTTGTGGAAATGCAATGCAGCAGTTTTTACATATAAGCAAGTTGAGCCAAGATCCCAATGGTTATTCTGGCAGGCTGGTTTTAGCAGCAGAAAGAGATAAGGAGCCATGGTAACAATAATTTCTTCTAACGCACATACCATCAATTAGTCACTAACAGCACAATAGCACAATATGGAAAAAAACCCATTAAGGATGTTAAGTGATAGGTACCGGATAAAAGGACATCAATGAATTAAAGAATCAATGCAACATTACACGTACAAGTAAACTCAAATGCTTACTTATAAGTGCAATACAATGAATCCAACTGGAATATTTATTCCACACCACATCATTCAATATAGCTAAAAATCACCTTTCGCAAAACCTCAATGAATTAAAGAATCATACAATATTACACATAAAAGTAAACTCAAATGCTTACTTATAAGTGCAATACAATGGATCTAACCGGAATATTTATTCCACACCACATCATTCAATATCGCTAAAAATCACCTCTCGCAAAACCTCAATGAATTAAAGAATCATACAATATTACACATAAAAGTAAACTCAAATGCTTACTTATAAGTGCAATAGAAATGAATCCAACCTGAGTTTTTATTCCACTCATCACTCAGTATTGCTAAAAACCAGCTCTCGCAAAATTCCCAGTCATTATTGGCTGCCAAAATTCAGACTTGTGCTGGGACTGATTTTCCTTTCGTTATTTCTGAGGACACCAGGTCGGGGAAGACCGATTGAAGATACTCTTCGCTCTGCCTCTTAACTTCCACATGTTCTGGACTGCACTTTCCAGAATTCCCAGCCAGAACGGCCGTCGGCTGGGAATTTTGTAGCCTAACTCGTCAGATTGATCGAGGGGTCATCTCCATTACGATCTAAAAGTAGGTCTAAGAAAGGATCCCCCCAGGATTTGGCTTCACCTGTACTAAACTGACCCTTTAAGGCAGAGGTCCCCAAACTTGGCAACTTTAAGACTTGTGGACTTCAACTCCCAGAATTCTCCAGGCAGCATAGCTGGTTGGAGAATTCTGGGAGTTGAAGTCCACAAGTCTTAAAGTTGTCAAGTTTGAAGACCTCTGCTTTAAGGTAAGCTCCCTCTCCCATCTCGCCCCGCCTAGCCTCGCTCTCATTGGTTCACCCTCCCCAAAGCCCCTCCTCCGCCACGTGCGAAGGGGCTAAGCCTGAGTTGGGCAAGCGCAGCGCGCTTTCCGTTTCGCGCGCCCACCTGGTTGAGGAAGGTCAGGTATTTCCACTGGCCGCCATAACTGTCGTCGTGCACTTTCCGGACCGGCTTGGGCACCCCCAAATTTTGAGTCACGGCGAAGGTCGCCCAGATGAAGCAGAGGAAGTGCAGCAGTGCCACAGCTCTCTGACCTCGCACGGCCAACGGCATGGTCGTTCATTCCACGCCGCGGTGGGTAGAAAGTGGTAATAGGGGGGATAGTGTTTTACAGGCGCGGCGGCGCCATGCGCCGGCGGATCTTCCGCGCAGGCGCTGATTGGTAATTTGGCGCTCAATCGCCCGCCGCCATCTTGGCTGCCTTTGAAGCTTAAAAGGCGAATTTTGGACCGTGATGCTTTCTCACCTCACAGTGGGCCGTGATGGACAGTTCTATGTCTCTACCTTTGGGGGGGGAGGGAAAGGAAGAATAGTGACTCCCGGTGTAAATTTCATTATCCGATAAGTATTCGGTGCAGGTAGAATTGAGAATATTTGATATTTCTGAAGCTGTAGGTTGATAGGAACTGCCTTTGTTCCTTATTCGTTCCCTTGTTAGGGGATGTTTTGTTCATTCCCTCCTTGGGGGAATCCCCCCCCCCCGTGAGATAACCTTGGAATGGTACTGACCTGACAGATGGGAGGGGCCTAAACATATGGGTGGGAATCAAAAAGGTAAGCCTGCTTTATGAATGTAGACCTTAATTTTGTTTCGAATAAATGACGAGAAGTTGAAAATGTTGAGATTTTCCTTCCAAATGTTATTTTATAATTTACCCTTTTTACTATTGTTTTGGTTAGGAATGTTAATAGTACAGATTCAGGTTGTGGAAAAGGATGCACTTTTAGAAACAGTATAATTTTTAAGGGGGTGGGCACTGATGATATGAGACCTGATTAATGTTGAATGAGAGACCACTGGGAAATAAATCATAGGCTCTAAACTTTTAGGATGTGGAAAAATATTGCAAAAGAAGGCAATAGCAAACAATTTTTGTATTGCAGCCAAGAAAACCAGAATGACATGCCTTTAAAAACAGAAGGAACCAAACTTTACATTTACTTCAAAATGGTTTTTTTAAATCTACCACAGAACATTTAACATTTTAACATTTTTATTTTTTGTCTTTTTATTTAAAAATTGTGGTAGCTTATGTTTGTGTGTTATTTATCTGCAAGCCATTTCAAATTTGTTTTGTGTGCAAGGGTATGTAACTTTAAATGGGAATACTGTATATTTGTATAAGATAAATTAAAAAATGAAATATAGTAGATTATTATAAAGCTTATTTCTGTATATGTTTACTCAAAAGTGAATTCCATTGATTTCTGTGATATCTGTTTCCAGGGAAATACTGTAGAACTCAGTCAAGGGACATTGAGAAATAAAATATTTAAAATATGTTAAATCACTATTTGAAGATCAAAGGAATTGTGATTGATTTCCAGTGCAAAGAATTATTTTCCTTGGTAAGTTGTTGATTTAGACTAAATGCTTCATATTTCCTTTATGTAGTTGTCTCATGGACTATTTTGGAACATCTGTTAACAAGAAATTAAACATAGTCTACTGCTACGTTTGTGTGATGCTTCTGTAAAGTATGTAAATTAGCATGGTAATCATAACCACAACTTCTTGTGGCAGTGGATTTTACTTTGAGTAAAACAAAAATATCTGAATACATTCATAATAGTTTAACTGACATGAATAACCCATTGGCAGGTGAATTGTAAGTTCTTCCAAGTAGCTGCATTGAAAGAGTTATACCCTCAGAAGCTTATATCCTGATTGCTCTTTAAGTATATTTGGCATGTAAAGTATAGAACAGCCTTGTTGTACTTTAACAAAATGCAGCTGGCTGACATATGGAGAGCTACTAGAAAAGCATCAGTTCTTGCTTCATTATACAGCTGAGTGCACAAGGAAACACAACACTTTATGCTGTGCAAGAAAGTGCATTCAGTCATAGTTCCTCAGTTTTGCAGTAAATAATAAACTGAGTTGGAAACTACCTTGGAGGTCTTCTAGTCCAACCTTCTGCTCAAGCAGGAGACCCGATACCAGGGCTGTCAAACTTGTGGCCCGCAGGCCGGATGCATGACGTGCTGACCCGGCCATGCCTGATTTAGCGAAGGAGAAAAAAAAGTCACGATAAAGTCATGTGACGACGCAAGTTTGACACCTCTGCTCCAGGGGTGGGTTCCTCCTGGTTCGGACTGGTTTGCCCGAACTGGTAGCGACCCGTTGGTGATGTCATGATGACATCACGGACCTGGTTCGGTTGGTGCCGGTCCGTGGGCGCTGCCATCTTTTTTTTGAATTTTTTTTGAATTTTTTCTTCTGAGCATGCACAGAAGCTGAGTTTCTGGCATTGTGCATGCGGTCGCCATCTTGTTTTTGGCTTTTTAAAATTATTTTCGGCACTGCGCATGCGCGCATGCATGAAGCGCACGCGTGCCCACGCGGCGCAGGAGGAAGCGAACTAGTAGTGAGGTAAGTTAGAATCCACCCCTGCTCTGCTCTATACTGTTTCATACAAATGGTTGTCGCATCTCTCCTTAAAAACCTTCACTGTTGGAGCATCCCCAACTTCTGGAGGCAAACTATTCTCCTGATACAATTAATCAGTGTAATCTTAACTGTCAGGAAATTTCTCCTTAGTTCTAGGTTAGTTCTCAAGACATTTGTTAAGAGTTCAGACTGCTAGATCTTCAATATCTTCTGTACATAGCACAATTGGCTAAAATTACTGCCAAATCTATTGAGTCTACTGCCTCAATATATTACTTATAAAAGTAATATGCAACATAAAAATACATAGTCTCCAAGTTTAGGTAGAGTATACTTCGGGTACTTAATGAGATTTTCTTGTCCTGTTTCTCGACTTTTTAGAGATTTTAGAAATAGAATCCAGGATTATATATTTTGTTTGTTTAATCTGTGAAGTAACAAAGAAACAAGGTGGCTTCTTTCCACTGTTCCTCCTGCAATTAGCTTTTTTTAAAAAGCTTATTGCTTGTCTATATTTTCTACCAATAGAAGGTTCGGCACAATAGGCCATTGTTTACTCATGGTTATTTGCTTGGTTTAAGGGTCATTGAATTTTTTATCCATAATTTTTGCAATAACGCTACAATTAGGGGGTTATTTTTCTCTCTCTGTTTCTCTTCGGTTACCATGTGAGCCGATGTTGACAGGCAAATGACAAATCTTTAAAAAGTAAATACCATTGGGTGGTAGTGGTGGGTAGGATTGGACAGCTTGGTTTTTCAAGTGAAGCCCAAACTTAGAAGTCTTTGGGGCTGGTAAAAATATTTCGAATATCAACAAAACATCCTGGTAATTTTCACAAAATGGCTGTCATGGAGGATATGAGCAGTTACAAGTTATCCATTTCTTGGCAGTAATAACACTTATGTATAAATACAATATACAGATTAAAATTACCTTTTCTGTAAATTTAGATGTCTAATAACAAAAATATTTTAAAAAGCTGGATGCTTCAATGTTAGCAACAAATTGTGATATCAAGGCTATTGGGCAAATTAGATGAGTTACCTCTACGTTTCAAGATGATATTGTCTTTACCATAACTGATCTAAACACAGAGCTGCAGCAGTAGAAATCTGGTGTTTCCTTGACAACTGATAAAAACACAAGTGCATAAAAACCAAGATAGAAGGATGCGGCACTCATAAATAGCGTGGGTTGGGACAGCAGTAGCTTAATCTGTTGAGGTTACATGTAAAGTAAGGAGAGAAAAGACTTGTGAGAAGTACAGTTATAAACTTCGTAGCATTTGGATTGGATCTACAAAAAAATCAAGAAGACAAGAGTCTGACCAAATCTGAGTATGATTTGGTGTGCTTAAGGTATGCTTGATTTTTTTTTCATGTTAACATATAGAAAGATTCATGAGCCAGTGTATCTTGACGTAGTCATGTTCCTTGTTTATGCTTTTTTTTCTTTTTGGTGTCCATACGGAAGCATACAGTAGTAGTTCATATTAAATCACTTTTCTGCATTTATAAATCTGTATTTGTATTGGCTATTCTTACATCCTTACTGTGTGTTGAGATTTCAACATTTCTTAATCCTTGTCCTTACAAGGATGCAGAATTTTTACTAAGAGTTTATGTTCAAGAGGCATTAATAAAATGAAGGCATGCATGAGCCCAAAACTGCATTTTTTGAAATCTAAATTCCTTGAACAGAAAAGGAATTTGGTATTTTTTCCAATATTCTGCAAACAATTGGCACTCAATTTGTATTTATAAAGTTTGTCCTAGTTTTAATTTTTAAAGTAATAACAAGGAATGTTGCCATTTAGAATCGAATGTAAATGATTTCAGGTTTAAAAATCTAAACTGGAACCAAATACTCCACTTGAGCATAATGAATTATATAAAGTTGGAAAACAATGCTTATTTCTGTTAAATTTTAATGCTCTGCAACAGTTTTGGTATTTTGTGAAAAACCTATGCTATAAATGGTAACTGATAGAATAAATTTATCGAGATAAATTAAAAAAAATGCGAATTATAATTACAAAAAATTGTAATGAGTTCATTCAAAACGAGTTAATAACTGCAGCAGGTATATCCATAGCAAGACGGTGATGATTTTTATATCTCCACAACTGTGTTTCATTCAATTATCTGTTAATTTTCTCCATAACAAGATCGCTGACAGAAGGGTACACACCTGTTGTACTAATGACTAAGTACAGTTTCCAGTGTGAAATGAAATGTAACTATAACTGATAGCTTAAAAGTTCTGTCTTTACCGTAGTAGCAGTGGAGCTATTTGAGAGCTTAGTTTCTCAGTTTTTCTAATCTTATATTAAGCAGGGATAACTCTTGAAAAATGAAAATTCTATTTTTAATGGAAAGTCATCTTTGATTTTATATAATATGTTCACTGTTTGAAAATTCCTAGACATGAACAAGGTGAATCAATAAGAAAATTAGACAAATGTTATAAAACCTGTGGTCAGGAGTAATTTTCAATTTTCCAGATGTAAAGGGAGAGAAATTCTGTATTGATGTAGTGTTTCCTTAAAATTGTAGAAGTGGTCCATGAAGATAGCAATTTAAAAAACAATGGACTTGTCTTGAACTTTGGAAGCTTTTTACAAGTACGTTTGCACAGCTATATGCATTTATGCATTCACTTTTTAAAAAACAAACAAGATGTGTATACATACATATACATACACATGTGTACACACACACATTTCTAAAAGAACAGAGCATGAATATGTTGTGTCATAAAAATGCTTATCAGGTACAGTAGAAGACGTGGCTGTGATTCTGTACGGGTTGTATACTATGATTAAAAACCTACAGTAATATTACACAATCTGTTAAAAAACTGTTTTAACAGATTAATAATCTGTTAAAAAACAGACGAAAAGGGAGAGCTGTTCAAGCTTCTCGGGAATCCAAGGTTTTCAAGGTACAAATTAAAATGAAAAACTCAAGTTTTGACCATTATGCAAATAATATGACCACCTTAAATTAAACTGGTTGCCTAGAACAGTGCTCCCCAACCAGTGTGCCGTGGCACACTGGTGTGCCGTGAGGCCATGGCAAGTGTGCCGCGGCAAAAGCTCGTGTCATATCCAGAACGGCCTGCCGCCCACCGAATGCTAGATTTTGCCCAGCAACATTTTGTTGCATTCGATGTGCAGCCGCGGCCCTACAGCTCTGAGTCCGAGAAGTTCTATCCTCCCACTTCCCCCGCTCACGATTGTCCTGATCACAAGTATACAGGGCCTGGACAGAGCAGTGTTCATTATTAGGTATTACCTATCTGTCGTTTTCTGCACTGTGTTCTAATTTTTAAGTTCGCGTAGTTCAGGGGTGGCCAAACCGTGCTGGGGGTTGGCAGGATGGGTGGGGCAGAACTGGCGGGCGGGACGGGGCGCGCGTCCTACCTGGGACTTTTCCCGGTAGCTCTAGTCGCGTTCCTTGCTAATAGCGTCCAGAGCAGAGCAGCCCCTTCCAAAAGATAACGTCTCGCGAGATCTTATCTTTTGGAAGGGGCTGCTCTGCTCTGGACGCTATTACGGTAGCAAGGAACGTGACTGGATCTACCGGGAAAAGTCCCAGGTAGGACACGTGTCTCGCGCTGGGGGTTGGCAGGGCGGGCGGGGCAGGACCGAAGAGCCTTACTGGTAGTTTGGGAGAAAGAAAGAAAGTTTTTTGCTGCTTTCCTTCAGTGCACTCAAAAGCAGAAGCAGCAAAAAACTTTCTTTCTCCCAAACTATCGGTAAGGCTCTTCAGCTTCCACATACAGCCTGGAAAGCAGTCTCACGCGTCTCGCGCTAGGGCTGGCTTGATTTGGGGCTTGGCAGGGCGCGAGTGAGGAAGGCGTCGGCAAGAGGTGGAGCCGAAAGGGAGGGCGACAGGGATGTCTGCTTCTTAAGCCAGCAAACTTCCTTGTCGCCAAGCTCCGCCTCTTGCTGACGCCTCCTCACTTGCTGGATGGACTCGCCTGCTCTGGGCTGCCTTGGGTGGCTTGAGTTATAAAAGACAGCAAAATGCGGGCGGGAGAGGCAGGTCTTGCTCATTAAACCTCGCTGGCCAAAGCAGCAGGTGGGGGAAGCGGCCCGCGGCCGCTTCCCCGCCCACCTGGATGCCGCCATTTGCGGTCTTTTGCCCTCTGCGCATGCGCACAGAGTTCTGCGCATGCGCAGAGGGCAAAACTCAAATGGCGGCATCCAGGCGGGCCCACCCACCCGGGACGCCTGGGTCAATTGGTGCATGGTATCATTAAGGTTGGCCACCACTGACCTACCTAATTATCAAATAAAATAATAAATCAAGTAATTCTGTTATGCCCAGTTTGACATTCCTATACTATTACACTCTTCAAAACGATATTTTGAAGATTATATTTGTTTTTTATCCAATTTTTGTATGTGGTGTGCCGTGGAATTTTGGGAGAGGCTATGGTGTGCCAAGGGTGACAAAAGGTTGGGGAGCACTGGCCTAGAAGATTTCTCCTTAAAAAAAAAAAAAAAACATCTCTGAGGTTTAGCCTGCAATGTAAGGAAATTAACCTCATGCCATTATAGTTAAATTGGAATTGACATGCCAGATCATAAAACTATAGCCAAAATGGATCAGTATAGTATTTTATATTGTAGCTGACCATTTCAACTCTGTTAGGAAAATATCATATAGAATGTTCTATACAGGTTGCTCTTAGATTCCTTAAAAAAAAGGAATGATGTAAACCACATTTCACTAATTTTAAATAAAGGCCTGTTACTCCTTTGAATTTTTTACTCAGATATTTTAAAAAGGGTCAGCTTCTTTGATACTGTTTTCCAAGTTTCCATGGTGCTTTATTTTTCAACAAAAATTCTGCGTAGTTTTCAGCAGTCCAGTAAACCATCAGTTATTACTTTAATTTTAAAAAAAATTTTAGAGCTCCTAAATTTGAAAGTAATTATTTTCATTTCTAGTTCTAGTTTTAGTTTAAGATTTATTTATTTACTACATTTTCCTTTTGCCTGCCCTAACAACTTTGGGCAGATCACAAATAAAAAACATACAGGTAGTGCTGGAATTATGACCATGATTGAGCCCAGTATTTCTGTTGCTAAGCAAGACAGTTAAGTGAATTTTGCCCCATTCTATGACTTGACTTGCCACAGTTGTTAAATGAATCGCTGCAGTTATTAAGGGAGTAACATGGTTGTTAAATGAATCTAGCTTCCTCACTTATTTTACTTATCAGGAGGTCATGATCCCGGGACCCTGCAACCATCATATATATGAACCACTTGCCAAGCATCTGAATTTTGATGATGTGACCATGGGGGTGCTGGAACGTCATAAATGTGAAAAATGGTCATAAGTCACTTTTCAGTGCTGTTGTAACTTTGAATGATCAGTAAATGAACTGTTGTAAGTCAAAGACTACCTGTATATCTACAAAGACACATTGCAGTCAGTGAGACCATACTAAAGTATCAGTCGTAAGAGCAATTTGTTACATTAATTGAATTTTATGTTTCAGTTCTGTGATTAGCTACACTTCACTATCCCTGTTCAATAGTTAAAGGATGTGCATGTGTATATGATTCTTGCTTTATTTTATGAAATTATAAGGAAATTTCTGAAAGAAACATAGAAGCAAAAATATTTCTTATCCAAAGTCTTTTATCTTTCGTATTACAAAGCAACTCCAATAAAATAAGCATGTCTCATATCTTCCTACCACTGCTTGCACCATGATGGAATTTTTTGCACAAAAATGGGCATTCCAAAATACCGCAGAACAAGAACAGATGGGCCTTTTTTGTAGTATTAATTATGCTGTTAGTATCCTTGTTATTAAACCAAGACCCAGAAAAAGGATCCCGTTCAATAGGGAGGCCTACTTTAATATGCTCACTGTTGAATTCAATTTCAAGATTCTGTAGCCTAACCATTTTCCCCCCCATGCGATAAGCCTGCCTACTCAGAATCTTTGTGAGAACGTTGGTTTCTTGGTTATGAGTTGCTGTAAGGTTTGCTCCACATTTGAAATGCATGCAGGGTAAACACAGTTACTCAGGCTTACTATTTATTCCTCTCCCCTCCTCCTCCTCTTCCTCCTCCTCCCCGCTCCCTCTCCCTCCTCCTCCCCACTCCCTCTCCCTCTCCTCTCATATACTGTAACAGTAGAAAGAAATTTGCCCACCCAGTCAAGACCTCATATATAAGTCAAGCCATAAACAGTCCTTGAGAAAGAATAAAATGTAACTGTTAAATGGAAAACCAAACCCAAGGGTGCCAGATCTATCTCTGGAGGCAAGCTGCTGTATTGGAGCTGTTACAGAGAACAATTGCCTCTAGGTCCTTGTCCTTTTATTAGTACAGCTGTGTTCAATAGAATTTACATTTGCCTTTGAAGGATATTGTAGAATTCATTGTCTATTTTTATGTGACATATCCCGAGAACGAGTAAAAGCAATGAATCCAATGTTAAATTAATCCCTTAATAATTAAGAAATGAATTCCTTAGTGTGTAGACTTTTAATACAGCAATCTTAATTCCAATCGTATCTTCAGATGAATATGCAGAATAGCAAGACCTTGTCAACAGTTCATCTGTAGTTTTATTACTTTGATACAAGTTCCATATGTTATCTGCACATAAAGAGAAATTGCTTCCTTGTACTGTAAAGTTGATGAATTCAATATGTTTGCCTAAGTGATGCCAAGGATATGCCAAGGATATTCCTTGTTCCTTGACATATATACTGGCCTATAACCATTGGCTTGTTTTAAAGAAGCTACTCTCAATTTTTCACCTGCAGCATAGTGAAGTAAATCATTTCAGTATGTAAGAAGCACCTCACAATAGTAATGGGGGATTTTAACTACCCTGACATCAATTGGGAGACAAACTCTGCACCAAGTGGAAGATCCAACAGGTTCCTAATAATCTAGCAGACAACGTTTTCCCCCAAAAAGTAGAGAAGGGAACAAGGGGATCAGCCATATTGGACTTAATTCTCACTATACAGAGATGAAATGATAGAAGGTGTTGAAGCTACAGGAACCTTGGGGGCAAGTGATCATGCAATATTGGAATTCAACATTATGCAAACACAAGCAGTAGAACAAAGTCAAACTAGAGACTTGGACTTTAAGAGAGCTAATTTCAATAAACTTAGCTTGGGAAGGATTCCATGGAGGAGAGTCCTCAAGTGGAAAACCACTCAAGAAGCTTGGGAAATTTTGAAAAGTGAGATTATAAAAGCCCAGTCTAGCACAATACCAATGAAGAAGAAAATAATAGCTCTCAAAAGAAACCAGCATGGCTGCATAAAGAACACACTGACAAATTGAAAGACAAAAAGGTCGCCACGATGTAAAAAGGATGTTGAGACTCTAGAAAGAGTGCAGAGAAGAGCAACAAAAATGATTAGGGGACTGGAGGCTAAAACATGAAGAACGGTTGCAGGAACTGGGTATGTCTAGTTTAATGAAAAGAAGGACTAGGGAAGACATGATAGCAGTGTTCCAATATCTCAAGGGTTGCCACGAAGAGGGAGTCAAGCTATTCTCCAAGGCACGTGGGGGTAGAACAAGAAGCAATGGGTGGAAACTAAACAAGGAGAGAAGTAACTTAGAATTAAGAAGAAATTTCCTGACAGAACAATTAATCAGTGGAACAGCTTGCCTCCAGAAGTTGTGAATGCTCCAACACTGGAAGTTTTTAAGAAGATGTTGGATAACCATTTGTCTGAAGTAGTGTAGGGTTTCCTGCCTAAGCAGGGGGTTGGACTAGAAGACCTCCAAGGTCTCTTCCAACTCTTATTATTATTATTAACCAGAATATTTTGAGCATTGTAAAAGTTCTGACTAGTTATACTAGAGGTAGTTATAGTAGAGGTAGTCCTTGCTTAATGACCAGTCACTTAATGACCGTTCAAACTCATGATGGACTCAAGAAAAGTTACTTATGACCCATCCTCAAAGTTACAACTTCTGCCCATCGACCCCCCCACACAACATGTTTGCATTTTGGGCACTTGGCAACTGGCTTACATTTATGACTGATTGCCGTGTCCCACAATCACTTGAATACAATTTGCAACATTTTTCCATTTTCCAGCAGAAAATGGTAAAAAAAACACCAATTGGATATGCTGAATTCACTAAATGACTACATGATTCACTTAATAATAGCGGTGATTTGTTTAACAACTGTTGTAAAAATGGTTATGGAATGACTTGCAACCAAAATTTGAGGCTCCATTGTGGGCATAAATTGAGGACCATCTTTAAAATAAATTTGAATGCTTCCAAAAAGAGCAGTTTTAGCATTCCTAATCAAGATAAGAAAGACAGAAGCAGCAGTAGGAAAACATAGGAGTTCACCAATGAAAGTCAGTGTCCTGTGGATCCTTACTAATATTTTTTGTTTGAGATGGATTCTGACAACCGCAGTGGAAGGCTTCTGCACCTCCAAACCTGTATAGTAAGTTGGGACAAGATGACAGACCCTGTTTGCCACATATGCAGTAGATAAATATGCAGATAAACTTGTCTGATTTAGATAAACTTGTCTGATTTATAAGAATATTTATTTATTTATTTTGGAATTCTTATATGCCGCCCAACTCCCTAAGGACTCAGGGCGGCGTACAACAGTGAGAAAATACAAGAATAACCAAAATCTAAAAAGTTAATTAAAAGCAAATATAAAAATTAAAACACACTATAAAAAGAATCATCACCAACCATTCAACATCATACATACTTGGGGGATGGGCTCGAATGAATTAAGCTCTACCCCCCCGCCTGCAGGAAAAGCCATGTCTTAACAGCTTTCCGGAAGGCCAGCAGAGTGGGGATAGTTCGGGTCTCTGGTGGAAGTTGGTTCCAGAGCACAGGGCCAGCCACAGAGAAGGCTCTCCCCCTTGGGCCCGCCAGCCGGCATTGTTTGGCCGACGGGACCTGGAGGAGGCCCACTCTGTGGGCCCTAACCGGTCGAAGGGAAGTATGAGGCAGAATGCGGTCCCGTAGATAACCTGGTCCCAAGCCATGAAGGGCTTTAAAGATGGTGATCAACACCTTGAATTGGACCCGGAGACCGATGGGCAACCAATGCAGCTGGCGGAGTATCGATGTCACGTGGGTGTACCTTGGCACACCCACCACAGCACGCGCAGCCGCATTTTGCACCAACTGAAGTCTCCGGATACTCTTCAAGGGTAGCCCCATGTAGAGCGCATTGCAGTAGTCCAAGCGAGAGGTGACAAGGGCATGAGTGACCGTGAGTAGAGCCTCCTTCTCCAAATATGGCCGCAACTGGTGCACCAGGCGAACCTGTGCAAAGGCCCCTCTAGCCACAGCTGAAAGATGATGGTCCAATTTTAGCTGTGGATCTAGAAGGACCCCCAAGTTGCGGACCTGGTCCGAGGGAGTCAGTTTCGCTCCCTCAAGGACCACGGAGGGACAGTTGTCGTAGTCCTTAGGAGGCAATATCCACAGCCACTCAGTCTTGTCGGGATTAAGTCTGAGTCTGTTCCTCCCCATCCAGATCCTGACGTCGTCCAGGCACCGGCACATTACATCAACTGCCTCACTGAAGTCAGACGGGGTGGTGATGTACAGCTGGGTGTCATCAGCGTACTGATGGAAACACACCCCATGTCTGCGAATGATCTCCCCCAGCGGTTTCATGTAGATGTTGAACAGGATGGGCGAGAGAACCGACCCCTGAGGCACCCCACATAATAGGGGCCTAGGGGACGATCTCTGCCCCCCTGCCAGCACCGACTGCATCCTATCAGCGAGATAAGAGGAGAACCACCGCAGAACGGTGCCTCCCACTCCCAACTCGCTGAGACGATGCAGAAGGATACCATGGTCGATGGTATCGAAAGCCGCTGAGAGGTCAAGTAGCACCAGGATGGAGGAATTTCCCCCATCCCGGGCCCGCCAGAGATCATCCATCAGAGCGACCAAGGCAGTTTCTGTACTGTAGCCGCGCCTGAAACCCGACTGGTAAGGGTCTAGATGATCTGTTTCATCCAGGAGCTGCAGAAGTTGAGTAACCACCACCTTCTCCACAACTTTCCCTAAAAAAGGTAAGTTGGAGACCGGACGATAGTTCTTCAAGTCAGCTGGATCCAGGGAAGGCTTCTTCAGGAGGGGTCGCACCACCGCAGCTTTTAACGACTGCGGTACGGATCCCTCTCTCAAAGAAGCGGTGACCACCGCCTGGATCCAGCCGCGTGCTACCTCTCTGCTAGCCGAAACCAGCCAGGAGGGGCACGGGTCCAATAAACAGGTGGAGGTACCCATCGCTCCCACAGCCCTGTCCACATCCTCGGGAGAAACAGGCCCAAACTCTTCCCATAATGATGGACTAAGACTAGCCCCTGTCAACTCAATGGACTCTGCCCAGCCGGAGTCCAGATTTGACCGAATCTGAGCGACTTTATCCGACAGAAACTCAGCGAATTCCTCAGCTCTGCCTTGTAAGTGTTCCTCGCTCCCCCCTTTTGCAAGGAGGGAGCGAGTCACCCTAAACAAGGCGGCTGGGCGAGAATCTGCGGACGCAATAAGAGCGGAAAAATAGGATCGTTTTGCCGCCCTTATCGCCACTAAATAAGATCTGATGTAAATTCTTAATAGTGTTCGATCAGACTCGGTTTTTCTGGCCCTCCAGTGGCGCTCCAGACGTCTCTTCTGGCGTTTCATCTCCCGGAGCTCCTCGGTAAACCAGGGAGCTTTCCGGAATCCACTGCCATAGAGAGGTCGCTTAGGCGCAATTCGGTCTAGAGCCCCTGATGCTGCGGTGTTCCAAGCAGCCACCAGGGAGTCAGCCGAATTGTGTACCAGGGTTTCAGGTATTTCCCCAAGTTCCCTCTGGAATCCTTCTGGTTCCATTAGGCGCCTGGGGCGGAACCACTTAGTCGGTCCCGCCTCCCTGCGGGGGAGGAATGGGGCTGCGAAATCCAGCCTCAGTAGGAAATGATCTGACCATGACAGTGGGGTGATGACTAAGTCCCTTATCTTCAGATCATCTCTCCACTGCCCCGAAAGAAACACTAGGTCGAGCATGTGACCACCCATAATTAAACTCTAGCCTGTTTGCTTCTCTGGAAAAGAACTGAGCTCATTTCCACAGCTTTTTTCTGTTTAAGAAAAAAGGTAATTGTTTAAATCCAGCAGTTTAGCACGCCAATAAGACCACTGTGCACGATGGACATACTGAATGGGCTCCTTTTAAGAATCAGAATTGGAAATCTTTATTTGGTCATAAACTAGGAAATAAAACAAGAAAATCAAAATTAGGATAAGAAAGAAAAAAAAGTATTCTAAAATAAGGTTTAGATGAGATACCTTGGCCTACTGCAGAGACTATAGAATGGTACTTAGCTGTGAACAAAAGTAAAATCAGATTGTTCTGATAATAAGACAAAACAAGTTTAGATGGCCAGGATGCAAAGCAAAGATTGGAAATAATTCCTGGCGAGTGTCAGTGTAGAGGAGAACAATACAAAATAACATGTTCCTAAGACAGATGAATTCTGCGAAATCTTTGCAATTCTTGTCGTTGGAAGGTGCCACCCATAAAAAATCTTGCACTGGTTCTCCTTGAAAGCCACTGACATTGTCATCCGCCAATTTGTCATCCAGATTTCTTCCCATTTATCTAAATCTATTGAATATCCAAAGTTTTTGGCCCATCTCAGCATTGGTTCTTTTACTATCTCCTCTTCTAATTTATATTTTATTAAAAAAATAATATCTTCCGGTCCCAGAAATGTCCTGTCTAAGTTGCTGTATTCCTTCTGAAAACCATATTGTCTTTGTAGAACTTTGCTTGGACTTGGGTATAAGTCCACCAGTTTAAATTTATACCTCCCATCTGTCTTACGTTGGAAATGTAAAAAAGAAATAGGCACATACTATCGTACCTGGTGGACCTGTAAGAAAGCTAAGAGTTATTGGGCCATTAAAGGGAAGTGGATTAAAGAAATAACCCAGGAAGAATTTTCTAATAAACCCGAGTTTTTCTTGTTAGGCATCATTGAACCAAGAGTTAATAAAGATACCCAATACATCACAATTCACATTCTAACGGCAGCTAGGATTATATACGCGCAGTTCTGGAAAAACAGTGAAACACCTACAGAGGAGGACATAATTAGAAAGATAATTGAGATGGACAAGTTAACAAAGGAATTAAAGGATAAACAAGAATCAGATTTTTATATAATATGGAACAAATTTTATGATTGGTTAAGAAAAAGAAGGAATGCATAAAATATCTTTATCTGCCAACTTTGAATAATATAAGATTTTCGTGTGTGAAAATTCATATTGATACATATGGAATAAATGTAACACAGTATATTTATATATATTAATATAAGTAAAAGCTATAGATTTAAAAGGCTATATAGATAATATGGATATAGTTGTTTATTATGGTAAAAAATGTAACTAAAATTATGTAAAGCTCTGAGGATAGCTTCTTGGAGTTAGGGGCTAAACAGAAAAGCCCAAAATGTCTATTTGATGTTGTGTATGTCAATGTTGTATTGCTGTATAGTTTTGTGTATTTAATAAAAAATTTAAAAAAAAATAACATGTTCCATTGTTTCAGTTATTCCTTCATAGCATGCACACAGTCTCTATTCAAAAGGGATTTTTTGGTATCTCCCTTCAGTTACAGCTGCTGGAAAGACATTGCATGGAGTCAGCGATAAGGTCTTTCACATAACAGAATTGTTATGTGGCTACAGTATCTGGCTGGTTGGAGAAGGTGTGCGGAGTTTCCCCTGAAGATATTCCTTGGTAGAATGGGTAAGTCTGTTTGCAGCTGTAAATCAATGGCCCATTGTTTAAGATCAGCTACTGTGATCATAGCCCATCAAGGTGAGGGCTGGCCATGAAAAGCCATAAAATTGCAGTTTAGCACATATCGTATGGCATCCAGAAGACTGAAGGCTATTGGTCATAAACGGGTCAAGCTGGCTGAAAAAAAGGGGACCTTTAACCTAATAGAAAAAAATCCAGGCAGAAGTTTCTATTTTGAGTAGGCTAGCTTCACGGTAAAGCACATTCTTCGTAATGTAATGAGGTACTTAAAATATAGATCTCAAAAACTTGGATTGAACTCTTAAGAGAAAGGAATGACTTTTAGGGGTCCAACTGAAGTCCAAAAAGAGTTGGGCGTGGATCTTAGCCAAGAAGACATAATTGCAGCAGGCATATGCTGAGTTTCTTTGCAGAAATAAAAATCATAGAGCCAATGCTGTTTTTTGTGCATTTAGGGTAATGTAATAAGTGTGAAATTTATGATTGCCTGTGGCATGGAAGACAATCCCTTAAAAGGTCTTGACTTGCTCTGTTATATGATTATTTAGCTGCCAGTCATGCAAAATCAATCTTTGCTCATGAAAATAGGAGAAATTGAGTGGATGTAGCTCTTGAAAAAGAAATAATCACAGGGGAAAATAGTCCTCGACTATTCAGTTCATTTAGTGACTGTTCAAAGTTACAACAGCACTGGAAAAAGTGACATGATTGTTTTTCACACTTAGGACTGTTGCAGCATCCTTGTGGTCACATGATCAAAATTCAGATACTTGGCAAATGGTTCATATTTATGATGATTGCAGTGTCCCGGGATCATGTGATCAGCTTTTGCGACCTGACAAGCAAAGTCAATGGGGAATTCAGATTCACTTAACAACTATATTACTACCTTAACAAATGCAATGATTCACTTAACAATTGTGGCAAGAAAAGTTGTAAAGTGGGGCAAGCTCACTTAACAAATGTTTCACTTAGCAACATAAAGTTTGGGCCCAATGGTCATAACTCGAGGACTACCTGTATTCAGGGTGATTGTAGTGAAATGAAAACGATTTGCCTGTCAAGTTTGATATTATTTTACAAAATGTTGCAATTTATATGTAGGGAGAATGACTCTGGGTGAATTAAGTAACCCACCTTTTCTCTAGCAGCCCAAGACAGCGTAGTATTGCCTCATCCATTATTTTCTCCACAAAAATTCTGTGAGGTGGGTTTATCTGAGAAAAAGTGACCTGCCTCAAGGCACTCAAGTCAGTTTACATGACTGTAGTTAGATTTTAACCTAGTCGATATAAGAGCTGTGGTGGCACAGTGGTTAGAATGCAATATTACAGGCTGACTCACTGCTCACTGCCAGGAGTTCGATCCTGACCAGCTCAAGGTTGACTCAGCCTTCCATCTTTCCAAGGTGGGTAAAAGGAGGACCAGATTGGTGGGGGCAATATGCTGACTCTGTAAACTGCTTAGCGAGGGCTGTAAAAGCACTGTGAAGTGATAAGTCTTAAGTGCTATTGTTATTGCTATCTTACCATTACATCACACTGAGCAAAGAAAAATGTTATTCATTGAATTACTATGATTTTTGGAAAGCTACCGTATTTTTCAGAGTATAAGACACACCTCCCCCCCAAAAAGAGGGTGAAAATCTGGGTGCGTCATATTTTGCTGTTCTTATATGACGCCCTACTCCCTGGGGACTCAGGGCAGTGTACAACAGAATATAAGAACAATATAAAAATAGTAGCAAAAATAATAAATGATTTAAAACATTTGATTAATTAAAAGATTAAAACCCCGCCTGCAGGAAGAGCCATGTCTTAATAGCTTTCCGGAAGGCCAGCAAGGTGGGGATAGATCAGATCTCTGGGGGTAGTTGTTTCCAGAGAACAGGAGCCCCCACAGAGAAGACTCTTCCCCCTTGGTCCCGCCAACCGACATTGTTTGGCTGAAGGGACCTGGAGGAGACCGACTCTGTGGGACCTAATTGGTCGTAGGGATGTATGAGGTAGGATGCGGTCCCGGAGATAATGTGGTCCTAAGCCATGTAGGGCTTTAAAAATGATAATCAACACCTTGAATTGCACCCGGAGACCAATGGGCAACCAATGCAGCTGGCGGAGAATGGGTGTTACCTGGGTGTATCTGGGGACACCCATCACAGCTTGCGCAGCCGCATTTTGCACCAGTTGCAGTCTCCGAATACTTTTCAAGGGTAGCCCCATGTAGAGCGCATTACAGTAGTCCAAACGTTTGATACGGTTTTCCTTTTTACCCTCTTGAATGTTAGCCATCCTCTCATATGTTGTTTTGACAGGGCTTCGGTTGCATGTTATCTGGCACCCAAATAGTCTCCAACACTATTAGTCAAAAGGCATTGTCTGTCTGCTCCATCCTTCCTTCAAATGAGAAAACTGATGGCAATTCAGTAGGAAAACAAGAATGCCAACAAAAGTTTGAGTTCCCTAGATTCCATGAAATGTTTGAATGATGCATAGCATAGTAAGTGCACAATGCCAGCTTTGTATGGAAGCCTATTTTAGATCTTGAGGAACCCAAGAGCTTGAGAAAAGGGCCTTGTAAATTACTTTAAAGGCTTTGCTGATACAGGTAGTCCTCCCTTAATAACTACTAGTTCAGCAACCATTTGAAGTGATTATCCCCCACAGTCATGTGATAACGATTTGGGTGATTGGCAACCAGCTTGCACTTATGATAGCTGCTGCGCCCCTTGGTCATGTGATCACCATTTGTGACTTTCTCTGCTGGTTTCCCACAAGGAAAGTCAATGGGGGAGGGAAGATTACATGTCTCTCTCCCCTGCCCCCACAGCCTTCCTGTGCACTGCAAAGTGCCCTCTTTCTTTTGGCCTCCTTTTGCTCAAATGCACCTGCACTTCACTTCACTTGTACTGTGCTACACTCTCTGTCCTGCAACTTGCCTGCACTCACATGCACCTCTCTGTCTGCCCTCAGTGCCGCACCAAAGCAGTCTCTTCCCCCACCTCGTGCTTGTTCCATGTTGGGCCTCCCAAGATCATCCCCAACAACCTCATGTTCCTTATCTAGGGCTCCCACTGCTTTCTGCTTAATGATCATCTTGGATCTTGGCATTACAATAGCAACCTGCCTGGATTGCCATCACTAAGGAATGTAATTACCTGCTTTATGACTAGTGGTTAAGTGATGACAGTCGTGGTTCCAATTGCCATCGTAATCTGAGGACTATCTGTATTGCTTGTATAGCTGCAGAATAACTGCACAAACAAATCTCTCACTTCTGTTAGTAAAGAGTCCTGGTGATTTCATTCCATTCCTTCTGAGACAGTGGTTGAAACACCATGGGGGCTCATACTACAGAAAAGCCATCCCTTATTTCTCCAGGAAGCTGCAGATGTGATTAATCCACTTTCCATGAGCGAGGGAGCCAAAGAGAAGTATTGGAAAGAGAATTTTGAGTTATTTAAGGTTAAGGCAAACATGCAAGTCAAGCAGACGGACCGAGTTTAGTACATACGGCTTTGTGCTTTGTGTCAGCAGCACTGTGATACAACTTTGTCCACAAAATAGAAGCAATTTTAGATAGGCTTAAATCAGTGTTTCCCAACCTTGGCAAGTTGAAGATGTCTGGACTTCAACTTCCAGAATTCCCCAGCCAGCATTCGCTGGCTGGGGAATTCTGGGAATTGAAGTCCAGATGTCTTCAAGTTGCCAAGGTTGGGAAACACTGGCTTAATTTACTAACTCTAAATTTAAGATTCATTGTGTCCCAAAGGCATAAGTTACTGAAACAGAAGGTAATTAGGAGCTTTGCATGATTCTACCATTTATTTGCTTTGTTTAGAGAAAAACAAGATTGCTGAACTGATATTCTTGAGATGGAAATTTCTGTTTTCAAAAGAATTTAAAATTCTACCATGTAAATGCTGTTCAGGTCTAAGAAGAACTATATTTGTGAAAAGAATGGTAATTTTAATTTGTGATATTTTCCTATATTCATCTTAATTTAAAGAATAGTCTGAGATAACAGGGAACAATTTTGACAGTTGTAGTGCTATTGGATTGGGCTAATTTGATGTTCTCAGAGACTATATTTTGCAGAATATCTGTATGGGGCAATATGCTGACTCTGTAAACAGCTTAGAGAGGGCTGTAAAGCACTGTGAAGTGGTATATAAGTGCTATTGCTATTATAAAGCCTCTTGGGCCTGTTGGTTTGTAATATTCAGTTGGGTGAAATGTTGCATCATAGGTCAACAGTTTTTGAACAAACATATTTCAGATCAGCTAACTTGCAGAATGTGACTAAAATCTGGGATATAAATATAAATTTTCCAATCCCTTTAATGCCAAGTATGGCATATTAGGAAGCTTAGGAGTAAAGCAGATACATCAGAGGCCATTAGGAAATGTAGTAATTGTGTAATGCAAACTCCTCTGACTGGTGAGATATTCAAGGGACAGTGCTGAATTAAGGATACTTGTGCGGAATCATTAATGCTCTTGATATCTTTCAGAGTCAAGAACTTTCTGTTAATGGTTTTTGAAAAACACAAACTTTTATTGTCTTTAATTGGGAGAAACTGTTATTTCTAAATTTGCTTTAGTTGTGTCCTACATATTCTAAAGCCTATATTTTTATACCAATACAGCTAGTCCTCGATTTAATGACCACAATTGACCCAGAAATTTCTGTTGCTATGTGAGACAGTTGTTAAGTGAGTTTTGCTCCATTTTACGATTTTTCTTGCCAAAGTTGATCAGTGAATCACTGCAGAAGTTAAGTTAGTAACACAGTTGTTAAATGAATCTGGCTTCCCCACTGACTTTGCTTGTCAAAAGATTGCAAAAGGTGATCACATGACCCCGGGACACTGCAACCATCATAAATATGAATCAATTGCCACGTGTAAGAATTTTGACCATGGGGATGCTACAATGGTCATAAGTGTGAAAAATGGCCGTAAGTCACTTTTTTCAGTGCTGTTGTAACTTTGAATAGTTACTAAATGAACTGTTGTAAGTCGAGAACTACCTGTAGTTGTTGTGGCAGGCTTAAATGTTAAACATTAAAGTGGCTTGGGCATAATATCTGTCAGATTGTTCAAATCAGAGGTCTTCAAACTTGGCAACTTTAAGACTTGTGGACTTCAACTCTCAGAATTCTCCAGCCAGCTATGCTGGCTGGAGAATTCTGAGAGTTGAAGTCCACAAGTCTTAAAGTTGCCAAGTTTGGGGATCCCTGGTCCAAAGGTAGACCATTTACTTAAAATGTCTTCTGGGTGGCAGGATAGTACTCATGGTGGCTGTTACTGACTTCTGGTTTGATGGTTGCTTTTTTTCATTTCACTTGGACATTGATGAATGTTGCCCAATTAATCCCAAAACTTTCACAATTTGCATTAACAATCTTTATATTACATTATTTCAAAGACATGACGTATAAAGTCAGGAAAATGGTTACCCCTCAGTCACTCACGCTGAGCAAAGAGCTCCACTCCAAATACTGGAGAAGGAGGAAAGCTGAACGAGGTTATGCACTGTCTCTCAAGACTTTGCCAGGTGAGATACAGCAGTATTAGCCCCAGATGTAGGGCTGTCTTGAAGAGAAGAACAACCCTTAAATTAATGGTGAAACTTCAGTCAGTATCTAAACAGATGGACTGCAGATTTTGTAGTTTGAAAAGGAGCATATATGAGATATGAAGAACTTAACATTGTGAATTAATTAAATCTGATAAAGATTTGGAAGCATTGAACGTAATTATTGCCATTTCCTATGAAACCAAAATTAAAACTAGAAGAAAAGGAACACTTTTGTATTAACTTTGATGGATTGTAATAAGTTGAACTATGTAAAGGTCAAGGACAACTCACCAGAGACAACTGAAAAATAATAAATCTATCTTTGGATGTAGTTCTCTTGAATACTCAAAATGGAATAGTGTTAGTATTACAAAATACTGTTAGTATTTTGTCTCTATTGAATACTGGATTTACTGGTTCTTTTTCTTTTGAAAGTTAGAAAAAAATCCTTCTTGTTCTCAGCATCCTTCAATAACTTCAATTTATTCGAGCTTTTACTTTCTTAACACTGACTATATAGTTTTGGATTACCTGTCTGTACTTCTCCTCTTCCCATTTCTTTGTAGTTTTCACATGTTCATTAGGCTCTTTGGAGTAGCCACGCTGGCTTCTTTTACTAGTTCTCATTTTTTGCAATTGTGCTTTTAATGTTTCCTTTTTCCATGAATTTTATGAACCAATTTTATTTTTAAACCCCCCCCCCCTTTTTTTTCTTTAACGGATTAAGAGGTCTCATTGTAGTACAGTGGTACCTCGAGATACGAGTGCCCTAACATACGAGATATTTGAGATACGAGCTGTCGAGTGAGCAAAGTTTTGCTTTGAAATACGAGCAACATTTGAGATACGAGGAACGGCCGGCTGCACATGACCCACTCATTTCCGCAACATTCTGAAAGGGAGGAAGCCAGATTTGAATATCAAAGAGAATTTTCCCCCTTTAGCTTAGCCATTTAGCTTAGCCTAGGGCTCTTGGGGGGGGGAGGCAGAGAGAAAGGAAAGGAAGGAAGGAAAGGGAAAAAGAATGGACCTGAAAGGAAGAGAAAGGGGAGAAGAGAGGGGGGGGGGAACTCTCTCTCTCTCTCTCTCTCTCTCTCTCTCTCTCTCTCACACACACACACACACACACACACACACACACACACACACACACACACACACACACACCCCTAGCAGCCAGCCAGCCCAGCCAGCCAGCCTGGGGGCTGGAACGGATTAATGGCATTTCAATGAATTTCAATGGGGAAAAGAGGGGGGGGGAACTCTCTCTCTCTCTCTCTCTCTCTCTCTCTCTCTCTCTCTCACACACACACACACACACACACACACACACACACACACACACACACACACACACACACACACACAGACCCCTAGCAGCCAGCCTAGCCAGCCAGCCTGGGGGCTGGAACGGATTAATGGCATTTCAATGAATTTCAATGGGGAAAATTGCTTTGAGATACGAGCAAATTGACATACGAGCAAGGTTACAGAACGGATTAAACTTGTATCTCGAGGTACCACTGTACTACTTATATTTTCTGCAATGCACAAGTGTTTATTTAAAATCTTTACCTGTGGCTTTTTTTGCTTCCATTCTCCAAAAGATTCATTTTAAAGCCCTCCTAATAAGGATATGCACTGGCCAAACACATTTACACCAGTCCATATATGGTATAGCCCATCCTGTCTCAGTAGTCTGTTATATAGGTCAAAAAGACTATTGTCCCAGAACCCAAATGTCTGTTTACAGCATCTGTGTAGCCAATTTAGTATTCTTTCCCTTTTCACTTATCTTCCATAGTTGGATGAGAATGCCCTGGGGTCTTGAGCTTTCTTCCAAGGTTATTAAATGTGATAGTCGCAGCTGTTCTTTGCAAGTCATTTGTCCCCACCTGTATCAACAGGAAGAGATAATTGTCAGTGAACTTGTTAAATCTTGAAAATTGTTTGGTCATGTCCACGAACATGGCACACATCTCCCTTCGTGAGCTGATGAGTCCAGTCATCCTCCATCTGTTTCCGTTGCTTTTAATAATGAAATACCAATAACCAGAGATATTCTTGTCTGCTTGTGGGGGGCTGTGTTGCAGCTCCTGTCCTTAGGGGTCCATTGTTTTGTCTTCTGTACTGCAATATTTCTTCTTCTTCGCCTCAACCCTCAGAGTCTACTACAAATCATAAGTGCAGTTTCCATTTTATGCAAAAAGACTATAAGGGGTTTCCAGTCAGTCATAAATGTAGACATTGTTTTTTCTCTAACCGAAGAGGTTAATTTAAGCATCTCCACAAATTTCATCTTCACCATCCATTTCTCCATGGTAGGTAGTGCTGAGGTTTTCAACTTTTGAACATATAATACCGGTAGTCTTCCTATAGATGTCATATATAAAAGCAAAGTCCCATTACATTTTTTTCTTGTTGCTTTTCCATTAGTCCCCAAAGAAAAGTCTCTGATTTCAGTTGTACTTTAACTTGTATTTCAGCAATGAATTTTGGTAAGGTTTTTTTGGGGGGGAAATCTTTGGAACCCTTAAGGATGGGAGTAGAAGTTGCTTGCTTTCAAGTCTCCTTTCCCATTGCCAGCCCTACAAGGTAGACCAGCCCAACAAACAGACACCACATGTGCCTAAAACTACTTTACTTGTTAAGGAGTTATTGTGCTGTTGAGCACATACACAGCGAAATGTGTTGTGGTTGTGGTGTTGCAGTTTGATATGAATGCTATTCAGTCAATAAACAGAATATGTTTAGTATTTACAAATAGTTTACTTAAAGTAGTAGCAAAGTTCAATAGGAAGTCCAAGTCATACACAGTTAGTCAGTCAATGCGAAGATTCTTCTTCTTGCCTATCTTTGTTTTAACTAACAAAGATTACAGCTATCAATCAATTCTACACTATCACAGATAGTTACTCTTTCCACAGCTGCTCGTCACAGTAATTTCACACAGTCTCAAAGACAATTATTTATTTATTTATTTTGTGAGATTTATATACCGCCTCACAGTGCAAGCACACTCTAAGCGGTTTACACCAGTAACCAATGTATATTTATATTGCCCCCAACAATCTGGGTCCTCATTTTACCTACCTCGGAAGGATGGAAGGCTGAGTCAACCTTGAGCCGGTGAGATTTGAACCGCTGACCTGCGGATCAGTGTCAGCTAAAGTGGCCTGCAGTACCTGCCTCTAACCGCTGCGCTACCTCGGCTCTTACTCAACAGTGAAGCAGCAGAGATAATCAGCAGAGAGTCAACACTCCGGAACACACCGTCAATTATACACAGACATTAATCACCATCAGAGACACATTCTGAGCATGCTCTCTTGCTGCCTTATACTGTATAGTAATCAGCCTACAAGCATTTAAAGGAATATACACATAACATTGATTTGTGGCTTGTTCATATATTAGCAAACCAATCATTTGAACAGGGTTCTAACAATAGTAACAGAATCTTCGAAAGTCGGAACGTGCTTTACTTCCTCCCTCCTTTATATACATGTGAATTAGAAGTGAGTCTCAGATATTTTGGTAACCTTCCCTGCAATCTTGGCATTTCAAGCACTTTATTCATTGTCAATTTGAAATCATACAAAGCAGTTTCAGAAGTAATTAATAAAACGTTGTTTGCAAGAGTATTATCAAACCTGCTCCTTTATATTTTAAATAGTGCTTGAGTTATACATGGCTATAAGGCTTTTAGTAGATTGAAGTATAATTAATTTTACTATATCTTAAAAATGAGATATTTTTTTCATTTTTACCTACTGAGTTTTATATATATATATATTTATGTTTTTCAAATGTTTCTCTGATGGTTTGAAACCCAGTCGTTTCATTTCTTTACGCCCACACAGAGCTGCAGTAGTGAGACACAGTACAATACTTGGAAAACTGAATTACAAGCGAGAGCCATTAAAAACTCTTCCCACGTCAAATGTGGGTAGAAACAGCCTCTTCTTTCTTCCCTACCAAGAGCGCACCTAATGCCTCCTAACCTTTTGTGGATTGATGTTTTTACAGATTAAGAAAAAGAAAGCTGGAGAAAAAGATGATGATTCCGGATTACTCTTTTTTGTTGTTCATCCTGGGCTGTCTCAAAGAAACCTAAATCTCCTCCTTGGCCTATGGACTTGGTCATTTAAAGGTTAGCAAAAGCTTCATTGATTTTAAAATTTAGAAATTTTAGTGTGAATCTGCAAGGAACAGGCTTTTTAACTTCAGTAATTTCTGGCTACAATAATTGCTTGTACATAATTTAATTCCCTAAAAACCTGCAAAAGGGTTTTGTCATCAGGATCTTTAGTTTCTTTGGTTCAGCCACACACATGTTGAAATCTAGATTAAAATACTAGATATGGTAATAGAAAAGGCATGTCTGTTGATGATGATGGTATATAAACCATGGTCAGCCTGCACATTTCTGGCACGAAGCACATTAGAAATATTTCTACCAATTTTATAGCAAATCCCTTTAAAATACATTTTTCTGCAGCTTGTTATGGAAAAGCAGAATAGTATCTTTCCCACTGACAGTACTGATAAAAATTTAATTTTCTGCAAAATAATTCATATTGTACTTCTGTTATATGATTCACCTTAGGTGAAAAAGGAAAGTATATTCATATTAAAATGATAGTGTCTTAAGGGAATTTTTTATTTATTACGTATAATGCAAAGGGTTGTTTTTCTTATAACAACTTTTGTAATATTTTAGCTTTGCAAAAATATGACCGGAAATGTAAATTGCCTTGTATTTGTAAATGAGTAAGAAATGCTTGTTTTTTTTTTTTGCTTTGGAATCTAAATAAGGAGCTTTAAAGTCTGTTCTAGATCTCTCAGTACTAATCATAATAATTTGGTCTCTCATGTTATAATGCACTATAAAATGGCTTTTATTATTTAGCAGGATATAATGTGCAAAGATGCATCAAGTAAAGTACTCATGTTCAATATAGGTAATGACCTGTGACAATAAAAACACCATAAAATGTTTATTCTTCAGCACCCAAAAAAACGCTTTCCACATGTTTTATAAGCTTTCTTAAGCCTTGCTATTTTATTATAGGGGTAATTAACTTTTGGCCTTCCACATGTTGTTGAATTAAAACCAGGTGTTCTTGGCCATGTTAGTTTTGGCTGCATATTTGGAGGGCCACAGGTACTATAACACTGTTTTCTAGTTACATAATTCTATGTAAGTAACTATCCTGAGGGAATTTTTTGCAAGATAGATTCTTCAAGTATTTCCAAAAATATATGTACCTTATGTCCAAATGACTTCGAGAGAAAGTCATTTTTTAGTTCTTTGTAACCTCTTTGTTTCTCCTCTCCCATTGTGTTGCATTTGTATGTGTACTGGGAAACACAGGCTAAGTTGCATGTACTTCACTCTAGGTCACCAGGAGAGAGAAAGAGAGAGAGAGAGAGAGAGAGAGAGAGAGAGAGAGAGGAAGGGAGGGGGGGGAGAGAAAGAGGCTTGGAATGGAGCAATTGGTAGCATTCCCAGCTGCTGCCTATCTGCCTCTCCCATAGAGATGCACTTGAGAGTTTTTCTATTTTCCTCTGATCTGGCCCAGTTTTAAATTCAGTCTTTTTTTTTTTTGCTGGCCCTTCCTGTATTATTACCCAATTAGGTCCCATTCTGTTCTGTTTTATCCAATGGACAGTTAGAGTCCTAAGCCCCTTGACATACTTTCTTTCCAACATACTGTTGGGTTGAAAAGAATAAGAATTGTCCAAACTGAAACTTAAATAGCAGGAACTGGAGGGTGCTTTTAATTACAGCAACCAAAAATGTGAGATATTATTTGCAGTTTATAATTATTTGCAATTTCTGCTGAAACTAAGAAATCTGCAGTCTTTTAGGTAGCTTTCTATCAGGAAATCTTATTGATACCTTATTGTCAAAGTCATAGAGATCTATTTTATAATACAGTTGTAATTTATTTAATACAATGATCTATAGAGATACAGGTCATGTAGAGGTTGTGTGCAGCAAACTGCCTACCTCAAGCAGGCCTCACATACCTACATGATCTCACCCAGTTCATATCGCCAGCATGATGTAGGACAATATCCCTGGCTGGTACGTGATCTCATCTAGGTTGTATCAACAGGATGTTCTTAAGGATTGGCGAGGACAATTCACCAATAAAATGCTGTTGCTCTTCGTTACCATTTGCTGCTTGGAAAATGATATAAAAGCAGTAAACACTGTGAAGGTAGTCAGACATCTTAGCATCCTGCAGTGACTGCTCTAACTCCATCAATGATCTAGTTACAATGTAATGGACAAACTCTGATTTAGCCATCAAACTCCCAACTCTGAGTATCTTGGAGTTTTGCTAAATAGGAGTAGTTCATTCCTCTTCCTCCTCATTAGCAATTGCTGTTATTTGCTGTTGCATTGTGGTTTGTTGCTGTTACCACAATCCATTGTTTGCTTGTAAATTAAAGTTGTAAATTCAATATATAAGAGCATTTTTTAAAAGACTTCTGAAGAATCTAGGCTATAAATAAGTAGTTTAATCTGGATAATTTAGTTTTTTTCAGTAAGTGTGTTATTTCTAGGCTAATTATCTGGTTATTGCTTTGTATATAGGCTTGTACATATAAAACCAATGATTAATTGCTATGTTGCTTTCAGGAAGTACTCTCCTGAAGTTGTTAAGTTTATCTCTGTCAAGTAGATGATTCGAAATCTTAATGATACTGTTGGTATTAAAGGCAGAAGGATGTTCATTTTGGGTTTTTAAGCACTTGTGTTATTTCTCTCCCTGTAAGCATGGAGATAGATAAATAAATTTTCATGTATACTATTTGGAATGGTGTTCATTAATGCTTTCATTCTGTTCTTGCTTCCTGCTGAATTTTGAGACCAATTTGTAGTTACTGAAAATCCCTACCAATTAATGTCCTCCATTCCCATAATCAACAATCAAATTTCTATTTAGTCCCAAGTTGTTTCATGGAACTGATATAAAAAGTATTTATGTCTTTTTTGCCTTGGGTCACTACACTGTATTGAAGGTCACTCGAGTATACTGAGACTGTTCAGTCAAATAGTGCTTCTAGGTGGGTGTTGTGGAAAATACATATGCTTTACTCAACTTCAGGCAAGAAGTGAAAGTAGATCAGCTTCTCCTTGTAGCAGGATAATATGGGCAAATTGTTTGCATTTGGTTAATAAGTGTTAGCAGTCAACAGAACAAAAGGCTTCCTGCATCAAAGGAAACATTTAAATTCTTAGTACAGTCAGACCTGTTAGTGGATTTTTAATTTATATTTTGGTACATTTCTAGTGAAGTTTTTTTTTTATGTTCACATTTTCTTACCAATGCTGTGATATCTTGTTATTACCACCTCCTCCCTGCAATACGGATTTCAGCATTGTATTAAATCTGATAAATTCCTTCTCTTCAGAAAATTGAAATTAAAGCAGAAAATCTGCTCTTTGTAGAACAAGTTAGATTGGCAGTATCTTTATTAATTTAATTTGCATGTAAATAAATTTGAATACCTATTTGCTGATCCTTCATTACACAGCCATGGAGCTTGGAGAAGAAACTTATATGTAAGATATAATTTATATATTTAAAAGTGGTGATATCGATTTGAAATAAAATGTTTAAATGTTATAGTTTATACAATTCATGGTCATAGACATAGAGAAAAAATATAGAAAAATACGTTCTTTTTTATTATTGTTTAAAAACCATCTGACATCCAGTTTGTCTAGTGTAGAGGTCTTCAAACTTGGCAACTTTAAGACTTGTGGACTTCAACTCCCAGAATTCTCCAGGCAGCTATGGTTAAGGCATCAGGCTGGAAACCAGAAGACCACGAACTTCCTGGGTACAAAGCCAGCTGAGTGACCTTGGGCTAGTCTTTCTTTCAGCAGGCAATGGCCAACCACTTCTGAAAGACTTTGCCAATAAAATGGCAGGGACTTGCCCAGGCAGTTTTCCAGAATCAGACATGATTGAATGGGAGAAAAAAAACAAGTAATGTAAAAGAAAATTAAATGCCCAACTAGCAGGAAAAAGAAGAGATCCCTTTGGTTTCTAACCATCAGGTTTATGTTAAATTGAACAATTGAGGTGAAAATGCAGCATTGTCAACACTTTTAGAAACAGGTATAGGTTTGGTTAGGGGACTGTTGATCTTATTTGGGTGCAGTTCTGTTCATGCAGTTTAACATAGTTTATATTGTACCATAAAAGGCCTAGGTCCGTGGTGGCGAACCTATGGCACGCGTGCCAGAGGTGGCACGCGGAGCCATAGAAGCCGGCACGCGAGGGTTCCCACTGGCAAACCGGAAGTGCGAAAAAACGCACTTCCGGTTTGCCGGTGTGCTGTTTTTTGCACTCCGGAGGGTTCAGGGAAGCT
This sequence comes from Diadophis punctatus similis, assembly GCA_023053685.1. Lineage (NCBI taxonomy): Eukaryota > Metazoa > Chordata > Lepidosauria > Squamata > Dipsadidae > Diadophis > Diadophis punctatus. Next base: position 4,450,248 of record JALIGW010000003.1, on the reverse strand, counting down.
CCCTAAAGCTCCGGAATGCAAAAAACTACAAAACGGACAAACCGGAAGTGCACTTTTCCGCACAAGTCTCCGGAATGCAAGGAACCCTCAACAGAGCAGAAAATATCAGCACTACCAGCCACTCTTCCATATAAGCCACTGAATTCTAGCCTTTTACTCCGTAAATATTACATAAATTATATTGCTTTTACTATTTAATTCAAGCCAGTTGCTACAGTCATTCACTTGTCAGCTCTGATCATTAAAAGATTTTATCCAGACTTATTAAAATATTTAATTTGTCCAGATAAATTAAAAGATTTTGTACAGAAATTATGGGAACATAATTTCTGCATGTAAAAATAAATTGTTCTTCCTATGAGACAGAACGAATGGGAATTTTATTTCTCAACATTAATCTATTTCCTAGATATTTTTTTTCATGTTCAGATTTACCAGAATCTATGAAAGATCCACATTATTCTCTTAAATACTTTCAGATTATGAAAGGGTGTCATATATGGTGGCTTGTACAAGTAGTACAAGCTTGTTAAGCCTAGAACAGCTTAACCGCAATTGGGACCAGACTTTCTGTTGCTGTTGTGTCCCAGCACAGGAACCCGCAGAAAAGACATGCCAAAAGAAATCAAGAAGTTTTACTAATAAATATTCTTAGTAAAAAGTCAGTGTTTTTTCAAAGTCTAGAAACAAACGGCACGGGAGTCTTGGTGAATATTATCTCCGTGAGCTTTTCAGCCAGAGTTCAAATGTTCAAAGCAAAGCTGGCAAATTACTTAGTTCTTATCTGGGTACTCACTGGAGTTGGCAGGAGTCCCAGAATCCAAAGCAATGAGTTGTTATTTCAAAAATACAGAAATCAGAGCTGGAACAAAGATGTCTTCAATGCTCGCAGAACACAGGTGTTGCTTCCAGCAACAATTCAGGCGTGCTCCAGGACTTAAATAGCCTGAGGGCGTGGCTCATTAGCCCTCAGCTTTACCTGTGAGGAGACCTACGGCTGTAAAGCTGGTCCCTTCTGCTGGCTGCTCTGCGAGCCCTAGCATCCAGCAGAGGCTCCTCTTCTTCTGAGGACTTACTCTGCATTGGCTGAGAAGGTGCAGAAGGCCCTGGCACCTTCCTTCTCATCGCTGTCAGACTCAGGTGCCAGGTGCACAGGGTGATAGTGCCGCGCCACGGGCGGCTCTAGGGCCTCCGGATCCTTGACCAGCTGCACGGGACGCGGGCAAGTCACAACAGTTGCTAAGCGAGATTGAGTCCTACGGGACTCAATCCTTTGGGAATTGGGCGCCATATAAAAACAACCAAATTAATTAATTAATAAGTTAAGTGAATCACATCTGATTTTACAATCTTTTTGTTAAACAAATTACTGCAATCATTAAACTTCCCCATTAACTGCTTGCAGGAAACCAGCTAGGAAGGTTGCAAATTGTGAACATAAGGTTTTGGGATGTTGAACTGTCGTAAATCCACAACAGTTGCCAAGCACACAAATTTTGATCACTTGACTGTGGGGTGATGGTGCTGCTGCGACAGTCATTAGTGAGAGAATCAGATGTCAGTCACTTTTTTTTTTACTGCTGTTATAATTTCAAATGGTTGCTGAATGACTGGTTGTAAGTCGAGGACTACCTGTACCTCGCTACACATTGCCTGGCTGTATTGAATATTGAACTGTTTGTGATCTGTTTTTCTGGCGGCTGTGAGTTTTATAATTTTGTATCTGTTTTTATTATTTTTAATATTGCAAGTTGCTCAGGGTCACATGTGTAAGAGGGCAGTCATTTCGATAAATAAATAAACAGGAAGAAAGGCACAGAAATATCAAAGAGCAAGCTAACTAAAGCCACCTGGTGAGCCTGGAGAACGAGGAGGCAGATAACAAAAAACAGATTTTTATTTTTAGATAAGTGTCAAGGGAGATGTAATGTGGGCACAATAAATGTCATAAACAATGAATGCAAGCAAATCTCGGAGATATTTAAGGCTTGGTTCCAGACCAGTGCAATAAAGCAAATATTGCAATAAAGTGAGTCATACAAAATTTTGGTTTTCAAGTGCATATAAAAATTGCCTTATTTTGCGGAGTATAAGACGCACCTTAGTTTTGAGGGAGGAAAACAAGGGGGAAAAAATCTGCCTCTGCTTCCCAGCAATTTGCCTCCCAGCAAACAGTACAGATGATATACACTGTTTGCTGTCTATTTCTGTACATGTGTGTCTGACCCATAGAAATAGCAAAGAATTGGAGAAATGTACATTATGGCAGTATATTAATGCCAGAAAATTTTCTTAAATGTAGTCACACTAACTCCTTTTAATTATTTAAATAGATCTACTCCAAACATTACTAAGTCAGGTTTAACTCAGCTGCCTTATCTTAATACTAAACAGGACACTGTTACATTTCAGCTTATACTTGTACAGATGCTGTTAAAATTGGTGTGGCTTTCTTGAAGTATACATTATTCTCTGCTTTTTAAAAGAAGATACAATAGCACTAGGCCTCTTCAGATCAAGCATTTATTTTAAAAAGCTTCTTCATTTTGTTAAGTTGTCTAGAACAATAATAAAGCAGTCTTTAAAAAATAAGTCTAATAATTTGAACATTCTATAGACATTTATAGTTATTGACTTACCTCCTTGCATCAAGAAAATTAGCACAAGAAAATAAAATTCTGCCTCTGCTTCTCCCTCCCAGCAATTTGCCTCCTTGCAGTTTAGTTTCACTTTCATTTTAGCACGTGGGCTGGTCTGCAAGCCTCAGTCAGCTGCTGGTCGGGAGGCTGATAATCAGTTGCTTGTGCTAATCAGGCTCTGCACTGTTTGCTGCAAGGAGATAAATTGCTGGGAGGCAGAGGTGAAAGGGTGGGGGTGGCTGGGTGGGGCTACATTCGGTGTATATGACACACCCAAGTTTTCACCTTTTGGGGGGTAAAAAGGTGTTCTTATACTCTGAAAAATACGGTATGTTTACATTTCCTATAGTTATTGAGTGTGCAGTAGCATTATGTCTAAAAATGTACATACCTTAATTAAAATAATACTTTATTGCAAAAAATGGTAATCATCATCTCATCTTTCAGCAAGTTGAAATGTTTTTGCTGGTGGAGAATCTTGTAAGAAAATGTCATATCTGTGAAGCACGGTAAAGCAAAGTGTGATAAAATGAAATATGTCTATACCTGTAATTAGGGTGGGTTAGAGTCCTGTTAGTATCTAATAATCAAGAGGTACTTGGATAGCTATAGTAAAGCCATACTTAGACTGAGACTTATTTTCAGACAACTTTATTGTCATTTGAATGTACACTAATTGGCATACATTAAAATGAAATTTCATTGCATACAGCTCTCAAAGGGTCACCCCAATATATACTACATAAACATGACAAAAATATAAGTAAACAATTAGATACAAAATTATGCATATACCCACATATATGACACAGAGAAACAACACAGTCTAGTTTGGATGTATAGTTTGGATGTATACAGTCTAGTTTGGATGTACATGGCGAGGAAAAATGAATCTTGCGAGTTTACCAGACGGATGACATAGGGAACAAAGCTGTTACAGAATCTTATAGCCCTGCTAGAAATACTTCGAACTCTCCTCCCAGACGGAGCAACAGAAACAGACCGTAAAATGAGTGTGTGGGGTCTTTGACACTGCTTTGAACTTTAAGCACATAGCGCTTATAAGCAATATCCTGAATAACAGGAAGCGAGCTTCCTATAATCTTCTCAACTGTCCTTACCACTCTCTGTATGGACTTTCTATCTGAGGCGCTGCTGCCACCAAATCAAACGGTGATGCAGTTTGTTAAAATGCTCTCAATTGTGCCTCTGTAAAAAGTGGCTAGGACAGAAAGAGAAATCCTCTAGCATTACCAAATGCTACCTACCTGTTATAAAGTTCACAGTAGAATTTATATTACTTTCTTTATCATTCAACTATGAAACATTCCTGGGGGTATATAATATTTAACCTTGCTTAAGACTGGGACTCTCTTGCATTGTTTTGGCCAGAAGCCCAATGATCCCTGTTGTTGTACATGACAATAAGCAATATCTTGTGGCATCTATCTCCACATGCTTTGGTTCCTTTTTAAAACGGGCATTTTCTGCACAACACAAAATAAAGATCAGTTTTTTGTCAGTCTACCAACTGAGGTTGTTTTTAGTTTTTGGCATCTCTCTCTTTTGTCCACAATATCCTTTTTTACTTCATCTTTCTACATGTCTATTTAATTGTGATTGTGCTTCTGCTGGATTCCATTTTAGATTGACCTGCAGTCTACTGTTGGGTTCATTTAATTAATTCAAGATGAATAGATTATGAACTGAACCTTTCTTTGTTAATTGCCAGTAATAATGCAGACTCTTTCCAGTAATTTTTTTAATCCCAGGATTATATGTACTTTCTAAAAATATTTTTTTTATTTTTCTCCACATATACATCCATACATATACCGTAAATAATAACAAAATATACATGGTTATAAATTTCTATTCAATAAACCATAAACAAACATCCTTTTATACTTTTATTGCCCGTCTGTTTCCCCCCCATATTTCATATCACTCCCCTCCCTCTAACTCCCCCTCTTCCCTCTACCTGCTTTCTCCTTCTCTCCCACTTTCCTACTTCCCTCCTCTCCCCTTCTCCCCTTCCTTCTCTATAGCAATAGCACTTAGACTTATATACTGCTTCATAGTGCTTTACAGCCCTCTCTAAGCGGTTTACTGAGTCAGCATATTGCCCCCAACAATCTGGGTCCTCATTTTACCGACCTCAGAAGGATGGAAGGCTGAGTCAACCTTGAGCTGGTGAGATTTGAACCGCTGACCTGCTGAACTAGCAGCCAGCTGAAGTAGGTTGCAGTGCTGCTTTTAACCACTGCGCCACCTCGGCTCCTACTTCCTCTTGTCCTTTCCCTGAGTGAATCTAATCAAATTTCATCTTATGGTTAACAGACAGATAGCTCATATCCCTAACTGCATTTAATTATTGGTGCAACTCTTAGACTTATATTTTTTCAGTATCCATATTTATACATATATCATATATTTTCCTAGGTATATTTACTGCTATCCTAATGCTGCCTCCTTGACTACCTAATTTTGTCATCTGGGTCTACCACCTTTAATTGTCTATTTTCTTCTGTTTTAATCGGTGTTACTTATCTTCTATGCATATTCATTTTCTAGCCAATCATAAAATCTCCCCCATACATTATAATATTCTTCCTTATCTTTAATTTTCATTGGCAATCTATTCATTTCTGTACAATCCAATATTTTTTTGATTACCTCCCCTTCAGAAGGGTTATGTACTTATGGTAAAATGAAATACTATCTATAACTGCTCTTATCTTTTTGTAAAGAAGGTGTTTTCTCCATGCAGTCCATGATTATTGTCATCCAAACTCTAACCATTAGAGCAGGGGTGTCAAAGGCCCGGGGGGCGGATCAGGCCCTCAGGGTGCTTAGATCTGGCCCGTGGGGTCACCCTGGAAACAGCGAAGGACCGGCCCACAGTGCATCTGCCAGCGAAAACGGAGCTCAAGAGGGCTGTGGGCAGCCCTCCTGAGCTCTGTTTTCGTTGGCAGAGGGATGCAGGAGGCCGTCGCAGCTGAAAATGGAGCTCGGGAGTCTGTTTTCGCTGGCAGAGTGCTTGGACCACCACAGGCACCCCCCCCACGAGTGATATCGAGCTAGCCATACCCACACTGGCCCCCTGAGGTCAAACATAACCCTGATGTGCCCTCAATGAAATCAAGTTTGACACCCCTGCATTGGAGAGTCTTGAATCTTGTGACTAACAAATATATGGGCAATATTCTGGGTTCGTTTAGACCAGTGGTTCCCAAACTTTTTCAGTCCACCGCCCCCTTGGTGCTACAAACTCATCCTCACCGCCCCCCACCCCACCCCCTCAGGTGGGCATGGCTTAGTGGTCAGGTGACCGGGTGGGCATGGCCAACTTGTAAAATGTGGTGAAACTCACTTAACAACGCTCTTGCTTAGCAACCAAAATGTTAGGCTCAATTGTGGTCATAAGTCTTTCTTTCTTTCTTTCTTTCTTTCTTTCTTTCTTTCTTTCTTTCTTTCTTTCTTTCTTTCTTTCTCTTTCTTTCTTTCTTTCTTTCTTTCTTTCTTTCTTTCTTTCCTCCCTTCCCCTTCTTTCTTTCTTTTTCTTTCTTTCTGTCTTCCTTCCTTCCTACCATCTTCCTTCCTTCCTTCCTTCCTTCCTTCCTTCCTTCCTTCCATCTTTCTTTCTTTCTTTCTTTCTTTCTTTCTTTCTTTCTTTCTTTCTTTCTTTCTTTCTTTCTTTCTTCTTCTTTCTTTCTTTCTGTCTTCCTTCCTTTCTTCCTCCCTCCCTCTTTCTTTCCTTTTTCTTTCCTTCTTCCCTCCCTTCCCTTCCCTCCTTTCTTTTTGACTGTCTTCCTTCCTTCCTACCATCTTTTTCTTTCTTTCTTTCTGTCTAAATTCCTACCTACCATCTTTCTTTTTCTTTCTTTCTTTCCTTTTTCTTTGCTACATTCCTCCCTTCCCTTCCCTCCCTCCTTTCTTTTTCTGTCTGTCTTCCTTCCTTCCTACCATTTTTCTTTCCTTCTTCCCTCCTTTCCCTCCTTTTTCTGTCTGTCTCCCTTCCTTCCTACCATCTTTTTCTTTCTTTCTGTCTTCCTTCCTACCTACCTACCTACCATCTTTCTTTCTTTCTTTCTTTCTTTCTTTCTTTCTTTCTTTCTTTCTTTCTTTCTTTCTTTCTTTCTTTCTTTCTTTCTTTCTTTCTTTCTTTCTTTCTTTCTTTCTCCCTCTTTCTTTTCTTTCTTTTCTTCCTTCCTTCCTTTTTCTTTCCTTATTCTCTCTCTCTCTCTCATATATATATATATATATATATATATATATATATATATATATATATATATATATATATATATATATATATATATATATATATATATATATATATATATATATATATATATATATATATATATATATATATATATATATATATCGCACACACCGTGAGACTACATTGGCTCCTCTGGGCTCTGCCTATGGCAATTTAAAATGTGCTTCTGTCTGCGAGGAAGAGGGGCGTGTTTGAAAAGAGGGGCTGGAGGTGGGTGGGAAATCTATCCCACATTGAGCCACTGGGTGGGTGTGAGTGTGGGAAGGAAGGAAGCAAAAGAAAGGAAAGGAAAGAGAAAGAAAAGGAAGGGAGGAGAGGGAAGGAAATGGAAGGAGGAAGGGAGGGAGAAAAGGAGGGAGGGAGGAAAGAAAGTAGGAAGGAAAGAGTGGGAGGGAAATTAAAGGTGAAAAGGAGAGGGAGGTAGGAAAAGGAAGGGAAGTAGGAAGGAAGGGAAGGGAAGTAGGAAGGAAAAAGGGGGGAAGGAAAGGGAAGGAAAGTAGGAAGGAAAAGGAGGGGGAAGGAAAGGGAAGGAGGGAAGGAAGGAAAAGAGACAGAAGGAAGGAAGGAAAGGAAAGGAATGGAGGAAGGAAAAAGGGAAGGAAGGGAAGGGAAGTAGGAAGGAAAAAGGGAATGAAAGGGAGGAAGGAAGGAAGGAAGGAAAGGAAAGGAAAGGAAAGGGAAGCAGGTGAAGGCGGCAGAAACTCTGGCAGGCAACTGTTCCCGATCTGCCCCCCCCCCCCCCGATCGCTGCCCTCTTTCCGGACCGACTTTCCGGCCACGGCGCCTCTTGGCCAAAGGAGCAGAAAAGAGGCAGCTGCGATTTCCCCATAAGGTCTCCCTCCTCCTCCTCCCGCCCCCCCAACCCAGCCCCTGCCCGCCCCCCACCCAGCCCCTGTCCGCCCCCTCAATCCCGTGTCTTACTGGTTTAACAGCTCCATGTTTCTGTTGGCTGGTCTCTAGGGAAAAAAGCTTGCAAAATACAGAAACTCTTCTCGCTGCGAGTTGTTAATTGCTCACCCTCGCGAGAAGAGTTTCTGTATTTTGCAAGCTTTCCAGGGATCTCCAACCTTGGCAACTTTAAGACTTGTGGACTTCAACTCCCATAATTCCTCAGCCAGCTTTTCTGGGAGTTGAAGTCCACAAGTCTTAAAGTTGCCAAGGTTGGAGACCAGTGCAAAGAGACCAGACGACAGATACACGGAACTGTTAAAAGTCCAGTAAGACGCCCATCTCGCGGCCCGCCCAGTCCCCGCCAGGAAAAGAGTGGCGGGAAAAGCGGCGAGCGGGCGATTGGGTGGACATGGGTGGCGGCACAGGGACAGGACTGGTGAACCACCTAACGCCCCCCTGGACCCTCTCACCGCCCCCCTGTCTCCACCCTTACCTCTCACCGCCCCCCTAAGGGTTCCCACCGCCCCCTAGGGGGCGGTACCGCCCCCTTTGGGAACCACTGTTTTAGACAGAGAATTACTTGTATGAATTGTTTCCTAATGTTCTGTATAGTAGTGCATCTGTTTATCTAATCTTCTTGACTTTTCTTGAGAAATATAGTGTAGAGAGAAAATATAACTGACATATTTGGCACAAAGCTTGACTTCTATCCCTGATAATTCCCTCACCACTGTCTAACTATTCACTATGGCTGCATTACTATTACTATTAGTCTTCTCATTGTTCCTATCACCCATCTCCTCCCACTTATAACTTGTTACTTGTATCCTTATGATTTATATCAATATTGATTGTTTCCTGGTTGCTTATTTATACCCTATGACAATCATTAAGTGTTGTACCTCATGATTCTTGACAAATGTATCTTTTCTTTTATGTACACTGAGAGCATATCACCAAAGACAAATTCCTTGTGTGTCCAATCACACTTGGCCAATAAAGAATTCTATATTCTATTCTATTCTATAATTTAAATTATGTTCTTGCATTCTTGTCAGTCATTTAATAGTGTTTTTGAGATGTGCTGCCTTGATCTGTATGTAGTATTAGAAATGTAGTTATGTTATGTAATTGCACAAAGATATTAAAATAACAGCTAGGTGTGAAGAATGAACTAAGTCAGTAGGTTGATGTATTTATTGATGTATCCTTTTCAGCAAAATCTGACCTTTTATGCTGCTTGTCAGTCTTAAGAGCTGACATTCCGATCTGATGCTTAAAATGATTCTAAAGTTTCTGGACCAGAGGATTCTATAATTCAGCAGGTAGCTTTTATAATAGCATTCTGGCTTATATAAAACTCTGCTTCTGCAAAAGGATAGATTGCTTCATGCCTTCAAATATCCAAATCATAACCATATGTCTTTTCATACACAAGAATCTTTTTAGTGCATTTAAGAAGATGAAGTACCGTATTTTTCGGAGTATAAGACGCACCTTTAACCCCCCAAAATAGGGTGAAAACTTGGGTGCGTCTTATACACTGAATGCAGCCCCACCCAGCCACCCCCACCCTTTGGCCTCTGTCTTCCAACAATTTACCTGCTTGCAGGAAAGAGGGAAGAGCCTGTAAAGCCAAGCAAGTCAGTAGCAGTTTCCCCGATCTACAGCTGATTAGGTTTGCCAGTGGGAAAATGAAAGTGAAACTAACTACAAAGAGGCAAATAGCTGGGAGAGACACGCAGATTTTTATTTTCTGCTGGATGCAAGGGGGTAAGTGAATAACTATAAATGTCTGTATAATGTTCAAATTATTAGACTTATTTTTTAAAGACTGTTTATTATTGTTCTAGCCAGGTGTCTCCAACCTTGGCAATTTTAAGACTTGTGGACTTCAACTCTCAGAATTCCACAGCCAGCTTTGTTAGCTTTGCTGGCTGTGGAATTCTGGGAGTTGAAGTCCACAAGTCTTAAAGTTGCCAAGGTTGGAGACCTCTAGACAACTTAACAAAATAAAGAAGCTTTTTAAAATAAATGCTTGCTCTGAAGAGGTCCAGTGCTATTGTATCTTCTTTTAAATAATAGAGAATAATGTATACTTCCAGAAATTTTAATTAATTTTAACAGCTCTGTACAAGTATAGTCTGAAATGTAACAGTGTCCTGTTTAGTATTAGAGTTAAATCCTGACTTACCATGGAGTAGATCTATTTAAATAATTGGGAGGAGTTAGTGTGACTACATTTAAGAAAACTTTCTGGCATAATGTACATTTCTCCAATTCTTTGCTATTTCTATGGGTCAGGCACACATGCACAGAAATACACAGCAAACAGTGTATATCATCTGTGCTGTTTGCTGTTTGGCAAATTGCTTGGAGGCAGAGGCCTTTTTTCCTTGTTTTCCTCCCCCAAAACTAAGATGAGTCTTATACTCCGGTGCGTCTTATACTCCGAAAAATACGGTAATTATCTTTTTGTAACACAAGTTTGGAAAACAGTAAGTTTTCATTGTGGTGTTGCTGAAAGTATTATGATAAATCTAACCACAGGGCTGCCTTCTGGTAGAATCTCAAAGGGTATTTGTAGCAAGCTGAATTGATTTAGATTTTCAAGAAGGAAAGCAAACCCAAGTTTCCTAATATTGTCTCATATATTTAAGCTGCTATGGAAACTCAGTTCCTAAGATTTTTGAATCGTTGTGTTCCATATCATCTATGGTCAAACTTATCTTCTTCTGAACATGAGATTTGGAAGAAGGTTCAAGTAGAAAAATTGTCTGGGTATAGGTATTGTATTCATTTTATAAAAATATGAATGGTAGTAGTTTCATTTGGGCTCCTTCTCAGAATCAAAACAAAAACTATAGAATTTTGGTTATTAGGCACATGAAAAGCATTTTTACTTTTGAGTCTGTCACCATTCATCTGCATGGGATGAGTCTTGCTTCTAGTGTTACACTTATAGAAGAGAATAACACCTTACTACTTTCCTCACAATATACATTGTTCATTTCCCTTAACTTTCTTCAAAGCTGAATACTCTTAGATACCCTAATTTTATATGAGTTGCTCCAGCACCCCGGATTCTTTTGTTTTACCTTTGGTCCATCTGTATAATAATACAAAAATAGGTAAAAGCATATTGTATAATGGTATTCCTTACTTATTTTTAATAATTTAAAATTTATAATGCATAAAGTCTGGGATTTTAAATTTCTGATCTTTTTATGATACAGAGAGAGTTTGTTTAAAATCTGCAGGCAATAGCAATTTCACACACACAAATTTTCTTGGTATCTCAGGTGGTGAGATAACCAACAACCCCAAACGCATACTGGGAACTTTATGGCTGAGGGCAGACTTGAAGCACAATTCCTCAGTTCTAGGCCTATTGACAGAAGCCTAATGCAATGCATATTTGAAGAAAATATTCATTATAGAGCCGAGGTGGCGTAGTGGTTAAAGTACAGCACTGCAGGCTACTTCAGCTGACTGCTAGTTCAGCAGTTCAGCTGTTCAAATCTCACCGGCTCAAGGTTGACTCGGCCTTCCATCCTTCTGAGGTCAGTAAAATAAGGACCCAGATTGTTGGGGGCAATATGCTGAACTCTGTAAACCGCTTAGAGAGGGCTGTAAAGCACTGTGAAGCAGTATATAAGTCTAAGTACTATTGCTATTGCTATTCATGTTTTTTTCAAATTTGAAAATGTTATTTTCAAATGAAAGAGTATTCTTTTATTTTTACAATATTATGAAGTGCAAATAATTGGATGTTTTGAAAAAAAAAATCATCTGGGATTTTTCATACTGTTGCCCTGAAATGATATTTGATGTATTATAGCATATGTTACTAAATAAATTAGGTCCAATGTAGATGCTGTCAATTTGGCATGGCAGAAGAAACAATTCCATGGCTTACAAGATCAGATGCAAATTCATCTTGGGGGGGGGTGTTCTTTTTTTGTTGTTGTTTCATGATGATGCCATTTGCTTGGAAAAGAAGCATCATGGTGGTGGGAGGAGAAGAGGAAGAAGAAAACCACAAGGAAGACTAGCCAAATAAATGATGCTCAGAGCTCAGCAGGGAGCCTTTTGCTTAGCTGTACCATTTTTTCCAATTTATTAATGAAAACTGCATGCAAATATGAACAGTTTTCCAAAAGGTTGCTTACAGAAATATGGTTGGATGTACGAGAGTGACATACTACTTTGTAGTAAAACAAAGGCAGGATAGGAATTTAAAAATGTCGTGTTATATCAAGCAGACAGCAGACCGTGTTCCTGAAGACATCCAATGTATCTATTGGAGCTGAGGTGGCGCAGTGGTTAAAAGCAGCACTGCAAGTTCAGCTGACTGCTAGTTCAGCAGGTCAGCGGTTCAAATCTCACCGGCTCAAGGTTGACTCAGCCTTCCATCCTTCCAAGGTCGGTAAAATGAGGACCCAGATTGTTGGGGACAATATGCTGAACTCTGTAAACCGCTTAGAGAGGGCTGTAAAGCACTGTGAAGCGGTATATAAGTCTAAGTGCTATTGCTATTGCTATCAGGACATAAGATGGAATGGGGACGTATAAATGAATGGGAATTTTGCTTCTTGCAAATTGCAACAAAATGAAAAGGCTGAATGGATGAAGTCAGATTGTATTAATTTAAAAGCAAAGTATACTTCATCTCTTAACAATGGCTTACATTTTAATATGATCTTTTATGTAACCCATACTGCACTGGCAAGCAACCAGTCCAGGGGTGAAATCCAGCAGGTTCTGACCAGTTCTGGAGAACCGATAGCGGAAATTTTGAGTAGTTCGGAGAACCGGTAAATACCACCTCTGACTGGCCCCGTCCCCATCTATTCTCTGCCTCCTGAGTCCCAGCTGATCGGGAGGAAATGGGGATTTTGCAGCATCCTTCCCCTGGAGTGGGGTGGGAATGGAGATTTTGCAGTATCCTTCCCTTGCCATGCCCACCAAGCCATGCCCACAGAAGCGGTAGTAAAAAAAATTGGATTTCACCACTGAACCAGTCACAGTTCTCAAAAGAACTCAGTGAGATTGCACCTTGTTAGTTGGATAGGAAACTCCAGGAACTTCAGACTATAGACTAGCGTGGGAAGTTGAAGAAAGCAGAGAAAAATCATATGGACATACCCATCTGGTCATCAAGAGTTAAGTTTGATGTGAGGTATCCTTTACCTATGCAATCTTTGATATGTTTCCATGGCATATCTATTACATCATTCATGAAAACAAACTTGAGTGGTGCGGTGACTTAGAGGTCACTTAGAGCAGTGGTCCTCAACCCCTGGTCCATGGACCGGCACCGGGCCGCGGCATGCCAGAAACCGGTCCGTGCAAACAGGTGAAGCCCTATCCAAGGAATGCAGGCAGCAGGCAAAACCACGCCCCCTCCGGTCCATTGAAAAGCCTCCCTCCAGAGAACCCGGTCCCTGGTGCCAAAAAGGTTGGGGGCTGCTGACTTAGAGGCTCTCGCCTCACAATCAGTGAGGCTGTGAGTTCGATCCTAGGTCGCACCATTAGTGGTGCAGTGACTTAGAGGCTCTCGCCTCACAATCAGGAGCCTCTGAGTTCGATCCTAGGTCAAGGCAGATATTTCTTTCTCTGGGCACAATGAGAATGTATCTGCTGAATATAACTCTGCATTGGCGACAGGAAGGGGATCCGGCCAGTAAACACTCAGCTCCATTCAGTTGCCCAGACTCCACCCCACAAGGGATTATGGGGTCATTAAAAGAAGATAATTCATGAAAACAAACTTACCCTTCTAGTGGAAAATCTAATGTTTAACCTTAAGTGAGGAGATAACGTTGGTATATAGAAGCACCATGAGAATCTTAGCGAAGTATTTTCTAGGGAAAAAGGTGCTGAATAGGAATGAAAGCTCTGGCCCTGATGAACTCAAATATGCAAATGTGAAACAATATAAATTGATGCATATGTAATAATGTGAACAAATGGAAACAATGTACAAATAGATCATGCCCCACTTAACGGTACCCTGTGGTATCCTTGCCATACCTTGCCCAGTAGTCTACCTATGAGGAAATGCTTTTGGGGGGGGGGAGGATAATATTTCTGTCATCCCCAGATTAGATTGTTTTGACTTAAAATGGGAAGCATTTTAATGGGTACTGTTTAGTTTGTGAATCTAGAAGTTAAGAATAATTTTGCACACCAGTCCTACTCAAGATTTGTAGATAATCATATTTGGTATCATCGAGTTGAGGATGGGAAATCAAAGATCCTAAGCTCTTTGAAATAATTACATATATTCAGTGGAAATGTGTAAATAAGTAACAGAATAAATCATTTGAAATGAAGAAGCTGGTTAAATTTACAAAGATAAGTTTTATTTTCATCTCTAAAATATCTACTCTGCTTCTGCATTATCTAAAACAATCAGAAAATAGGACACATGGATATTGTTATACTGAAGAACAATGATAAATAAGATTGTAAACCAGTGTCTAACCCTCTTGATTTATAATGCCTTTGAGAGCACCCAATTATTGGAAATGATTAAAGTCAACCACATCTGGAAGTAAGTAAAAAACTGTATTAATCAGTTCCCTTCCTTTTTAGAGCCTTTCAAATTGCTTGCATGGTTTCTTATAGATTTATCTTTTCATATCTGAAAATCACAATTCCAGAAAAGATTGTCTGGACCTAATTTTAAATGTAACCTTGAAAAATGAAGAAGCAGATGTATTTTATGGAATTGACTTTTTGTGAGGTTGGATAATACGTATAATAGAATAGAATTTTTTATTGGCCAAGTGTGATTGGACACACAAAGAATTTGTCTTGGTGCATATGCTCTCAGTGTACATAAAAGGAAAGATACCTTCGTCAAGAATCATAAGGTACAATACTTAATGATAGCTTGGGTAGAAATAAGCAATCAATTATAATGGAACTGCATCTACATGGAAGTATGCAGTGGAGTACCCCAAGGCTCTGTTTTAGGCCCAGTACTCTTCAAAATCTTCATCAATGACTTGGACGAGGGGATAGACGGGGAACTCATCAAATTTGCAGATGACACCAAACAGGCAGGAATAGCCAACTCTCCAGAAGACAGGCTCAAGATACAGAAGGATCTTGACAGACTTGAACATTGGGCGCTATGAAACAAAATGAAATTCAATGGTGAAAAAAGTAAGGTTCTACATTTAGGCAAGAAAAACAAAATGCACAGGTACAGTATATGTAGTACCTTGCTCAACAGTAGTAACTGTGAGAGGGATCTTGGAGTCCTAGTGCGCAACCATTTAAATATGAGCCAGCAGTGTGCAGCAGCAGCTGCCAAAAAAGCCAACACAGTTCTAGGCTGCATTAACAGAGGGATAGAATCAAGATCACGTGAAGTGTTAATACCACTTTATAATGCCTTGGTAAGGCCACACTTGGAATACTGCATTCAGTTTTGGTCGCCACAATGTAAAAAGGATGATGAGACTTTAGAAAGAGTTTAGAACAGTTTTAGACAGAACAATTAATCAGTGGAACAGCTTGCCTCCAGAAGTTGTGAATGCTCCAACACTGAAGTTTTGAAGAAGATGTTGGATAGCCATTTGTCTGAAGTAGTGTAACCTCCTGCCTAAGCAGGGTTTGGACTAGAAGACCTCCAAGGTCCCTTCCAACTCTGTTATTCTATTCTATTCTATTCCATTCCATTCCATTGTATATTAGGAACCAGTCAATATAAATTGTAAGGATACAAGCAACAAAGTTACAGTCATACAGTCAGTGGGAGGAGATGGGTGATGGGAACGATGAGAAGATTAATAGTAGTGTAGACTTAGTAAATAGTTTGACAGTGTTGAGGGAATTATTTGTTTAGCAGAGTTATGGCGTTCGGGAAAAAACTGTTCTTGTGTCTAGTTGTTCTGGTGTGCACTGCTCTATAGTAGTGATGGTGAACCTATTGCCCTATGTCAGCTCCAGCGCGCATGCACGTGCTGGCCAGCTGATTTTCGGCCTTCTTTTTAGCCATTTTCGCGCTCTCCAGGTTTTAGGAAAGCCTCCTGAAGCCTGGGGACAGCGAAAATGGCCCAATGGGCCAACTGGAAGTTCACTTGTGTGCTCACCCCCAGCCTCCTTTTCGCTGTCAGAGGTCTTCAAGAACTTCTTCAGCTTTGAAACATTGCAGCCAGGCCTCCCACACCTCGGCCCATTTCTTCTGCAATGGCAAGGCTTTTCTGAAGGCCTCTGCAGCCGATAACAGAGCTCCAGATCAGTCCAGAGCTCTGTTATCAGCTGCAGAGGCCTTCAGGAAAGCTTTGCTGGCTGTAGAAGAAATGGGCCCAGGTGTGTGAGGCCTGGTTGCAACTATCTGAAGGTAAGTAGTAGGGCGGCTACACTTCCGTTTCGTTTCCGAACTTCCGGTTGGCCTGTTGGGCCATTTTTCAGCATCCCCAGGCTTCAGGAGACTTTCCTGAACCCTGGGTAGGGCGAAAAACAGCCCAATCGGCCTACCAGAAGTCCGGAGGCATCTGTGACACCTGTGTTCATGTGCAGGGGGGCATCGAGGGGGTTGTGCGCAGGGTATTGCAGTATGGGTGTGGGCACGTGTTGGCACACTATCAAGTGTGCGCACACCCTTTGGGCACCCGAGCTGAAAAACATCACTGCTCTATAGCGTCGTTTTGAGAGTAGGAGTGGAAACAGTTTGTGTCCAGGATGTGAGGAGTCTGTAAATATTTTCACAGCCCTCTTTTCGACTCACGCAGTATACAGGTCCTCAATGGAAGGCAGGTTGGTAGCAATTGTTTGAATAAAATAAGCAATAGTTGAATAGTTGAATTGAATAAGCAATAATTGAATAAAAGAAGCACTTGTATCCTGCAAACTTCTTACTTCAGACTGGAATTACAGTACTTCTCCCTCAAATCTGTGCCATTCAAATGCAAGAAATAAGAGACTAGCATTCAACTGCAAGAGTGTTGGATTGAGGCTAAAATTATGTGGATTTTAGGAATACTTTTTCCCATTTTGATTTCTAGGAATCTGGATTGCAGGTGGTCCATTACACAATTTTATTTTCCAGTTACCATAACATTTATTCTGTAAATCGAGGAAGTTGATTTCTGCCATGGTTTGGTCCTAGATGATTCTTTCTTACTTTTATCTATTCTCTAGCTCAGGGGTGTCAAACTCAATTTCATTGAGGGCCGCATCAGGGTTGTGTTTGACCTTGGGGGGGGATGGGCGTGGCTGGGGTGGGTTCAATGTCACTTGTGTCAGGAGCGCCTGTGGTGGCCCGAGCGCTCTGCCAGCGAAAACGGGCTCCGAAGCTCCGTTTTCGACTGCGACAGTCTCCTGCAAGCCTCTGCCAGCGAAAATGGCGTGGCCCTCCCGAGCTCCGTTTTCACTAGCAGAGGCACTGCGGGTCAGTTCTTCGCGGTTTCCAGGGTAGCCCCGTGGGCCAGATCTAAGTACCCTGCGGGCTGAATCCGGCCCCCGGGCCTTGAGTTTGACATCCCTGCTCTAGCTTTTCTCTCACCAGGTGGTCATAATTTCAAAAAAAAATGAGGGCCATAATTTTTTCCCCTAACAATTCCTATGGGGCTGCACTCAGTATAAAAATCTCTTTTTGGATTAGCTGTATTGACACATTAAGCTAATTGTTTGCTTTTAAAATGAGTGTAAAATAACTGTCAGTTGTTTATTTATTTATTTATTTATTTATTTATTTATTTATTTATTTATTTATTTATTTATTTATTTATTTATTTATTTATTTATTTATTTATTTATTTATTTATTTATTTATTTATTTATTTATTTATTTATTAGTTGCATTTGTATGCTGCCCACTCCACAGAGACTCTGGGCGGCTCACAACAGTAAAAATTCACATGCAACAACAAAGATAAAAAACATTAAAAACAATATATTAAAACATTAAAAAACATTAAAAACCACAATTTAGAAACCCATACAATAAATCATTCATGGGGCCAAGAATAATCGGTGTTGTATTAAAATCATTGGCCCCAGGCCTGTCGACAAAGCCATGTTTTTACTGCTTTTCTGAAGGCTGGCAGGGTGGGAATAATGCGGATCTCCGGAGGTAGTGTATTCCAGAGAGCCGGTGCTGCCACAGAGAAGGCCCCTCGTTCGTGGGCCCGCCAGCCAACATTGTTTGGCTGACGGGATCATCAGCAGACCAACTCTGTGGGCTCTAATCGGTCTTAGGGAGGTATGTTGGAGAAGGTGGTCTCGGAGATAAACTGGTCCTAAGCCATGTAGGGCTTTAAAGGTAATCACCAACACCTTGAATTGCGCTCGGAGACCTATAGGCAGCCAGTGCAGTTTGCGAAGGATGGGTGTCACATGGGTGTATCTAGGGACACCCATCACCACACGCACCGCTGCATTCTGCACTAGCTGCAGTCTCCGAACGTTCTTCAAGGGTAGCCCCATGTAGAGTGCGTTGCAATAGTCAAGACGTCAAGTTGTTGGGATTAGAGATTGCAGTAAGCTGTAAAAATAATGATTCCCAGATCACAATGGCAGGACTCGTGATCGCATTAATCCAAACAGACTGCATTATGATTTACTGCAACCTATGAATCTAATCTATGAATGCTGCTTTCTTTTAAAATTCAGCTAGGATATCTTCACACACGAAACCTCCATAATGTGAAAATAATTTGGGAGGATTAATACCGTTATGGAAGCAACCAAACGTGCATGTGAATCATTGCTTACTGTCATTTTTCTCTTCCAATGTTTTTATTTTTAAACTCTGCCATTCAATCCATTGATCACACTGAACACATTGCTTTGTGGCAAATCATTGTGAAAAACTTTGCTCTTGCTTCTATGCACATATTGTTCTAATGTTATTTTTAAGTTTAGTCATTTTTCTCATGCTCCCTGTTGTTCATTTCAGTCTTCACAATGGCCTACAATACATTTTGCAAGCAGCAACACTTCAGTATGGGCTCACAGTCTGAATAAATGATTTGTCATAGGGAAAAACAAGAAGATACCTGACATTATATATATTAAATTATAAAGCCATTTAGACCATGTAGCAAAGGCTTTTGTAGTAATTTATTTGTCTTTGCTTTGGTAAAATAAAATTGCAAACTATCTAGCCATGACAATACAGAGAAACCCTACAGATATGATATGTCACACTTACAGGAACATGAAGATAAAATTCCAAAAGCCAGACTCAATTCACAAGGCAGGGTCTTAGTTAACAAAGGCTTTGGCAAACTTTTTTTCTGCGGGATTTACTTCTTGATACTTAATGACTTTATCATTTGGAAAAAAGATGCTGATAGTATATTGCTCAGAAATAGCTATCATTCACACAATTCCTATATTAAAGTACTTAGGATAGGATAGGAAGCAGGGGGAGTATTGATGCTTTTGAACTGTCCTGTTGGAAAAGACTTCTGAGAATATTGTGGACAGCCAAGAAAACAGACTGCTGGACCATTGAACAAATTAACTCAGAGTTCTTATTAGAAACACAAATAGGCTCAAATTATCTTACTTTAGAAACATTATGTGAAGTCCCAGCTTCCTGGAAAAGACTAAAGACTAAAGGTTGAAGGAAAGAGAAGAGGATGACAAGCAGCAAAATGAATGAATTCAGTTACAATGGTGATGAATAATGCAACATTGGGAGACTTGACAGAACAGGTTAGTAATACATCATCTTGGAGAAAATCTATCTGTGTGAGTGCTAGGAGTTGGAAACAACTTGATGACACATAATCAAGACTATAAGCAATTGAAATGGAGATTCTTTGACCCTAGGGCAGTGATGGCGAACCTTTTTCGGTTCGCGTGCCAAAAAGGGGGGGGATGCGTGGGATCACGTGTGTGCGTGCCCACACCCATAATTCCATGCACCCCCATGCATGCGCGTATGACCCCCCCACTCCCAGCATGCAATGGCACGCCCATTTTTTGCTCTCTCCAGGCTTCTAGGAGCCTGGGGAGGGCGAAAACGGCCTTCCCCACCCCCTCTGGAGGCTGGAAACAGCCTGTTTCCTGACTCCCAGTGGGCCCAGAAGGGCCGAAAATCAGCCTGCCGGTGCGCACATGCGCGCCGGACCTGAGCTCGCGTGCCCACCGATATGGCTCTGCGTGCCACTTGTGGCACCCGTGCCATAGGTTCGCCATCACGGCCCTAGGGGAATTTCTTATAACATCTTGCGATATCTTGATGAAGCGTTACACCAGCGTTTTTCAGTGACTGAGGCAGAGTTGTATATAGATTATGATTTTGGGTCATGGTGTATAACATACAGTATGTCACTAGAAAAAGAAACCTGGGCATTTTTCTTCATGAATGATAATTCCCCATGATTTGTCAGGAAAAGAGTCATGCCTTCTAGTACAGGAAAATTAGAACTTTATGCTGTATCGGACCCTAGATTATATATGTCAGCGTTCTCTCCATGAATTGGCAACAGCTCTCCAGAACCACACACTATAATCTTTCTCAGTCCTATCTGGAAAGCCAAGGTGTAAGTGTATCCCCCTTCTCTGTGAAAAACAGAAGGCCTACCAATATCCATATGGGAAACATTAGTGAGCATTTTGTAAACAGCCGCTTATGTGGAATGTCTTTTGCAGTGGGAAACGGGAAACATTGATACAGTTGTGGTTGCACATTTGATTTAAAGAAATGTAAACAGTAGAGTATGCACAAAAAGATGATTCTTTTTTCAATTAGTAAATGGAGACCCAGACATAATATCTTTCCACCAATGTCTTCCATTCTTAGGGGCTGAAATTGAAGAAAAATACTTAAGTCCTTAACTGGTTGTGAATCATCTGACAGAAAAAAAAGATGCTTAATCCAGAATGACTTTAGTCCTAGTCATTCAAAAGAGAATTCAAGAGATTGCTAGCTATTTTAAGCGATATTTTCAAGAGAATGGTATTACCTAATAAATTTTCTTTTATTAATTAAATTTATATATCACCCATCTCCCCAATAAGGTGACTCTAGATGACTTGCAAATCGTAAAAAAAATAATGGAAAAACAATTAAAATTTTAAAACCATGCAAATTAAAAATTTTAAATTAAACAAAAAACAGGGACTAAGGGATGGATGGTACAAAGATGAGGTCTTCTTACCTCATCAACCACCTCCTGTGGTGAGTGCACTCCTCGGGGCTCCAAGCCAACTGGCAAAACTAAGTTTTAATACTTATTGGGGGGGGGGGGAAGGATGGGAGCTGTGGTAGAGAGTTCCATAGGGTCATGCTGTGCATATTAACACAATAGTCTCTCTTTCTCCCTTTTACCATGCAGTGTTATTTCATCTAGTTTGCATCCTGTCTATGAGTATATGATTTCTCTTTCGAATACGTGACAGACCAGTAATTTTTGAGCCTCAGCACCAATCTTGCACTAAAAGGAAGTGCCCACCCACGATTAAAAAGTTAGGAAAACCTGCATTCTTCCTGAAACTTGTGGTACATGCCATTCATCAGAAATCCTGCTACTTCACAATCAAGTGCTTTTAATAGTATAAGTACAACACACCAGGAGATTAGATAACAACACACGAGTATTTTACAAGGTTTTATGTTCCATTCTTTCTACCCGCCTCAGCATAATTATGCTTGATTATCTGGCGAGGTTCATATAAATCAGTCTCTTAGGCACAGTTCTGGTTTTTTGCATCATTTATATAATTGCATTGCATTTGTGTCAGAATCACTTCCGGGTTAAAAGGACTAGCTGGTGACATCACCGTTGCCTGGGAGGCGCCCAATTGGGGGCTCCTTCCATGACCCAGCAGAAGCTGGAGTGAAGGAAGGGAGCTCAACCCAGCCTCATGCAGCACTTGGGTCTCAAACGTGGGCTTGCTAACCTCCATCGCAGCATCCTAACCATGCAAACCACCGTGCTCCTTATTTATATAATAATGGTGACATTTATGCTGACTCTGGGCGACTCACAATTAAAATGTATAAAATGAAATATAGGCATCTGTATTAACTGAGACATTAAGTTTTGAGATACTTTCTAAAAATCAATATTAAAAAGAAGCATCTAAGTTAGAAACTTTAGTTCTACTGTAATATTTCTGCTGTTGTAGAACACATTACTGTCCATTCACAGGTACATCAAAAGTTGTAGGTTGTTTTGCATGGCAGCAATAATTTTGCTGCCAGGGAAATACCATTGTACTATATAAAGCCAATTATTGCTAAGCCTGCTCATTCTCTTGCTAAAAATAAAAAGCAGATGTACTTCAAAAATGGGCATTCATTCCTTTTTACTTCTAGATGTTACATGGAACAGCATTTTCTCTTCACAACCTCTCCTGGCTACATTTTTTTCACAAATTTATTTTATTTATTATATTTATATGCTGCCTATCTCATTATCAAGTGACTGAGCACTTTACAATTCTTGTATATTGGATTTTGCGATAAAAGAATAGATATTCCTAGAGTTCTCATTAATGCAGAAGAAGAATGGGGGGGGGGGAATCAGAGTGGGCGTATCTAGCAGTTTTTGCAAAAACAAAATACTTTATTAGAAACAATTTTTTAAATATTTACAACATTAGTAGTGCCATTTAACTAATTCCTCATAGGGATTCTTCATTGCTTTTGAAGACAATTAGCCTGATTTAATGCTGCATAAAAATGAGTCCTGATAAGTAATTTTGACTTCATTTAATAACATAGAAAAACGTCTTTCATATCCAGTGTCCCAAAGGTGCTTTTTCAAGAGGCAACTGGACTTCCTGGTTTTTCTTTGAAGACGTTTTGCTTCTCATCCAAGAAGCTTCTTCAACTCTGACTGGATGGTGGGGAATGGAAGAATGGAAGTCGGAGCTGAAGAAGTTTCTTGGATGAGAAGTGAAACGTCTTCAAAGAAAAACCAGAAAGTCCAGTTGCCTCTTGAAAAAACACCTTTGGGACAACCATGACCTGGATGACTGAGAATCTCCATAGAGTAGACTTTTATATCCAGTTGTGGTTAATTTCTGGCTCTTCAGGTTTGTTGCATTGCAGTGCACAACACCTTGATTTTACTGGCTGAGACTAGTAAATTGCAATAGTTTCTCTCTTTAGTTCTCACTGGCAGGACATCACTGTACATCATGAGGTTCCATTCAATTTTCATAGTTAAGCCTAATAGAATAGAATAGAATAGAATAGAATAGAATAGAATAACAGAGTTGGAAGGGACCTTGGAGGTCTTCTAGTCCAAACCCTGCTTAGGCAGGAGGTTACACTACTTCAGACAAATGGTTATCCAACATCTTCTTAAAAACTTCCAGTGTTGGAGCATTCACAACTTCTGGAGGCAAGCCATTCCACTGATTAATTGTTTTAACTGTCAGAAAATTTCTCCTTAGTTCTAAGTTGCTTCTCTCCTTGATTAGTTTCCACCCATTGCTTCTTGTTCTACCCTCAGGTGCTTTGGAGAACAGTTTGACTCCCTCTTGTTTGTGTCAACCCCTGAGATATTGGAACACTGCTATCATGTCTCCCCTAGTCCTTCTTTTCATTAAACTAGACATATTTATTTATTTATTAAAAGTTCTTATAGGCCGCCCAATCCCGTAGGACTCAGGGCGGCGTACAATGGGAATAAGAACAATACAGTAAAAAATACATGACAATATAAAACACAACAACATTCATTCACCAGAGCTCACCAGAGGGAAGGAGAAAAGAGAATGACAGAGCAAGACAACAGGAAGTCCAGCAAATAGAGGCCCCATCTGGTCAAGGTGATACTGTTACAACTCGGGACCAAAGTTTGGATCTATTTGGAGAACAACAGATAAAAGAACAGAGACAGACCAGAGCGGCAACTAAAAGTATGCAGGAAATGGCACAACAACAATCTCAGCTTGCGGTCAAAGAAACTACTAAATCTGAAGCAGTGGGAGGAGCAAGACGAAAGGAACGGCAGTTCTTAGATCATCAGTCAATGTTCCAGAAGCTTCAGAAGCCCGCAGATGGGAAGTAGATTTTTAACGTGGAACGTTAATGGATTAAACTCACCACAGAAAAGAAGGAAAATATTTCATTACCTTAAACAATTTAATAATGATGTGGTCTGCCTTCAAGAAACACACATTAGAAAACAAGACCAAAAATATTTGTTAAATTCAAAACTAGGACTACAATTCGTATCATCAGCATCAGAAAAAAGAAATGGTATTGTAATATACGTTAAAAAAAAACTGATTGCCAAATTGATTGAAGCAGACGATCAAGGAAGATTTTTAGCTATAGAACTTTTAATTAAAGGAGAAAGAACACTGGTGATTGGTGTATATGCCCCGAACCAACAACAAGAGAAATTTTATGATTTTTTACATACAAAGTTAATACAATGGGATTATAATACCTGTATCCTTCTGGGAGATTGGAATGGTGTACCAGACGTTAAAAAGGACAAGAAGGGTCCAAGCCAAAATACTTTTTCAAGAGCCAAATTGCCAAAGTCTTTTTTTGAAATGATGGAAGATTGGGAGTTGAGGGACGTCTGGCGTGAAAGAAATATGGAAGAAAAGGACTTTACCTTCTTCTCTGATAGACATCAATCTTTTTCAAGGATTGATTTTATTTTAATTACTAATAATCTTTTTTCTAGGGTAAAGAAGACGAAGATATGTTCAAGAGTATTAACGGATCATAGCCCTGTCTGGCTGGAACTGCAAGATAACAATGGACCCAGAAGGTCATGGAGGTTAAATGATAATTTATTTAGATATGAGGATAATGTGAGGGAATGTAAAAAACTAATGAAAGAATTTTTTGTTAATAATATGCAGAAGGGCACATCTTTGGAAATGGTTTGGGATGCCAGTAAAGCTTATATGAGAGGTATTTTGATTTATTTGAATAATAAATTTAGAAGAAAAAAAGAGGAAAAGAGGAAAGAACTGGAAGAAGAGATTAAAAGACAGGAAAGGGCTTTAATTTCTAATCCAATGGATAGGAAAATTAAAGAGGTAATTAATCTATTAAGGGGTCAGTTCAATATGTTAATGGCAGACCAAGTGGCAACCAATTTACAGTATGCAAAATTTAATATCTTTAGTAACGCAAACAAACCGGGGAGGTGGCTGGCATATATGTTAAGAAAGAAGCAAAAATCAAGAACTATTGAAAAAATTAGATATAAGGGTAAAGAAACTTATGAACAAGAATTCATTAAAAAATCATTTTTAGATTTTTATTCAGGATTATATAGTGGGGATAAAGTTAGGGAAGAAGAGATAGATAGGTATTTACAGCAACAAAATATTCATATAGTTACTGAAATTCAGAGGGATACCTTAAATCAATTGATAACTTCAGAAGAGATCGCATTGGCAATAAAACAACTAAAAGTGGGCAAGGCCCCGGGGACAGATGGATTAACCGCTGTTTATTATAAAAAATTACAGGAGGAAATGGTGGATCCACTTAAAGATCTGTTTAATAATATCCAAAAGAGAGGCACTGTACCTCCATCTTGGAAAACTGCTTTTATCTCTCTGATCCCAAAAGAGGGTCAAGATCTTACAGACCCAAAAAATTACAGGCCAATTTCACTTTTAAATTTAGATTATAAAATTTTTGCAAAATTTTTAGCAAATAGACTAATGATAGTCTTACAACAGACAATACATCATGATCAAACTGGGTTTTTAACAGGTAGACAAATGAAAACTAATGTTAGACAAGTTGTTAATTTATTAGAGTATTTGGGAAAGAACAACCAGGTCCCTGCAACATTGATATTTTTGGATGCTGAGAAAGCCTTTGATAGATTGAATTGGCGATTTTTATTAAAGTTAATAGAAAAATTACAACTTGGAGATTATTTTGTACAATCTATTCAGGCAATATACCAAAAACAAACAGCGCAAATAATAGTTAATGGTGGGTTAACAGATAATTTCAATATAGAAAAAGGAACAAGGCAAGGATGTCCTTTGTCCCCCTTGTTGTTTATCCTGAGTTTGGAAATATTATTTAGCAAAATAAGAGAACTTGATACAATAAAGGGGATTAAGATTAGACAGGAAGAATATAAATTACGAGCTTTTGCGGATGACCTGGTTGTTACTCTGACTCAACCACTACAATCTATCAGAATTTTGATGGATACAATCAATTTATATGGACAAGTATCTGGTTTTAAGATAAATATAGCCAAAACAAAAATAATAGTTAAAAATGTGACAAGAAGCCAAAAAGAAGAAATAGAAAAGGCAACAGGTTTTGAAGTAGTTCAAAAGATCAAATATTTAGGGGTTTATATTATGTCCACAAATACAAAACTATACCAACATAATTATGAACCATTATGGTTAAAAATGCAGAAAGATATGGAAAATTGGGAAAAACTGCAATTGTCACTGTTGGGAAGGATAGCTGCTGTTAAAATGAATGTTCTACCAAGGTTTCTATTCCTTTTTCAAATGATACCAATACTTAAAAAAGACGGAACTTTAAAGGAGTGGCAAAAGGGTATAAATAAATTTATTTGGGCAGGGAAGAAGCCGCGGGTAAATCAGAAGATAATGCAGGATACACGTGAAAGAGGGGGCTTGAGAATGCCAAACTTAAAACTGTATTACGAAGCAGCAGCTCTCTCAGCAATTACAGATTGGATTAATTTAACGGAAGAAAGTGTATTAAATATTGAGGGATATGGTTTGCTCTATGGGTGGCATGCCTATTTAATATATGATAAAAAGATAGATAAAGCTTTTAAGAGTCATATATTGAGAAATGCTTTATTGCGTGTCTGGAAAAAGTACCGATGTAAGTTAAATGACAAAATACATTGGTGGATGGTACCCAGACACGCGATAGAAAATATAAACTTGGAACAAAACATAGATAAGATTACATATAAAGAACTTCTTCTTGAAGACGGAACACTATCTCAACTAAAATCATTTGAGAAATTAAAAGAGGAAGGAATAGTTAGGACCTGGTTTCAATATAGACAAATACAGGCCAGTTGGAGAGATGATAGAAAAATTGGTATTGTGCAAAATGAAGACAATCTGATTGTACAAATTAAAGATAATGGTCCAATGCATATAAAAAGATTGTATAATATTTTATTGGAATTGGATTCAGAATCAGAATTGGTTAAAGATTGTATGATAAAATGGGCTCAAAACTTTGGAGAACCTATAATGATGGACACATGGGAAAAGATATGGGTTACAAATGTTAAATTTACGCAGGCTCAAAATTTGAGGGAAAATTTCTATAAAATGTTTTACAGATGGCACTTAGACCCCAAAAAATTGGCGTGTATGTATCCCAACTTACAGCCTAAATGTTGGAGATGTGAATGTGATGACGCTACATATTTTCATGTATGGTGGACTTGTAAAAAAATTAAGGCTTTCTAGATAAAAATCTGGTGGATTATACAAAATATTTTAAAGAAAAAAATTAAATTTACACCACAGTTTTTTCTACTGGGAATAACAACGGATTGTACACCTATAGAGACTAAGCTGATTCTGAATTTTATAACGGCTGCCAGATTGCTGGTGGCACAATATTGGAAGAAGGAAGATATACCTACAATTGAAGAATGGACATTGAAAGTGACACATCTGGCCGAAATGGCTAAGGTTTCATCTTACCTTAAGGATTATTCAAATGAAAAATATGTGTTGGAATGGAGTAAGTGGACGGAATATATTCAGAAAAAGTTTCAGATTAATATAATTTAAATGGTATATTTTGTTTGTTGTTTGAAGAAATAATAGATTATACTTTCAAGCTTATGGATAACAAAGAGTTAAGAAAGGATAAGATATTTTTTGAACTAACATTCTGTTTTAGTATTAGGTAATTTTATATTTTTTGTCTTGAACTTATACCTTGTGTTTTTCTCTGGGAAGTCCGGGAGGGGGGAGGGGGGGGAGGGTGAGGGGGGGAGAAGGGTGGAGGGGGGATGGGGGGGTAGAAAAGAAAAACTGTATGTACTTTCTACTTGTAAAACTTTTCAATAAAAAAAAAATACATGACAATATAAAACACAACAACATTCATTCAGGGGGAATCCGATCTTCTACTTCTTCACCCTGCCTGCCGGAAGAGCCATGTCTTCACGGCATACCCAGTTCCTGCAACCGTTCTTCATATGTTTTAGCCTCCAGTCCCCTAATCATCGTTGTTGTTCCTCTCTGCACTCTTTCTAGAGTCTCAACATCCTTTTTACATCGTGGCGACCAAAACGGAATGCAGTATTCCAAGTGTGGCCTTACCGAGGCATTGTAAAGTGGTATTAACACTTCAGGTGATCTTGATTCTATCCCTCTGTTAATGCAGCCTAGAACTGTGTTGGCTTTTTTGGCAGCTGCTGCACACTGCTGGCTCATATTTAAATGGTTGTCCACTAGGACTCCAAGATCCCTCTCACAGTTACTACTGTTGAGCAAGGTACTGCATATACCTGTGCATTTTTTTTCTTGCCTAAATGTAGAACCTTACTTTTTTTTACCATTGAATTTCGTTTGATGGATCAAATGTAGTGATAGGACAGAATTTGCTGCTTCAACTATACTTTTTAACACATCCCTTTATGTCAAAAAACAACACCAAACTGTAAGCGAAAAATGAATGCACCGGAAAAGAGCCTTTCTATTTGACTAGTAAATAAGGTGTGTTACCTTCAGTGGAAAGCTTTCAATACCAGCATGCCTTATATCTGCAAAGACTACCCTGTTTCCTGAACTGGCACATTCTGATTTAAGAATTGAGTGGGCGTGCAAAGTGCATCTGCCTGCAAAGAAAGAGAATGGCTGTCCCGTAGAAGAATTTTCAGAAGTTACAGAGTCAGAGGATCAGACTGAAATATGCAAAACACCGGATACCACAAAGAAAGATAAAATCAGCTTGTTTTGGAAAACACTAGAGTACTGTCATCAGTTAAGAGTATGGGGCTGCTTCACACCATCTGTATTGTTACTGAGTTCAATGTTTTCTTTTTAGAAGCACATTACCCTAGCTTGAGTCTGTTAATACAAATGTAATACACTATTTTTTATTCTCAAGTACTGTATGCTTTTCACTTTTCAGTTACACGAAAGCTTGTACATGCCGGAGTAACCACGAAGGTCATTCATTAATATTGTCATTGTCCTAAAACTGCTACCCATGAACAGTATTGCTCATCAGAAAACGATTTTAGGATACCATATTTATAATGCTAGCATCCACATATTTTGTATATTTATTAGAAGATCTTTTATATTCAGCTTAATGCGACTGCTGGCAGTTTAGCGTAAATATAAAAACCAACATCAAGTGAACAGAAACAATATGTCTAGAATGCAGATGGCCACCTGCTCTGCCAAACCCCAACACATCTAACCTCTGAATGCTGTGTTCAAACAACACAGATTTGACTGCATTGCGGAAGGCTAATGGTATGTGGGGATCAGGGGTAAAATTCAAAAAATTTCCCTACTGGCTCTGTGGGCGTGGCTTGGTGAGCGTGGCATGGGAAGGATACTGCAAAATCTCCATTCCCTCCCCACTCTGGGGCCAGCCAAAGGCGGTATTTGCCGGTTCTCCGAATTACTCAAATTTTCTGCTTCTGGTTCTCCAGAACCTGCTGAATTGCACCCCTGGTGGGGATGTTAGATATACATAACATACCTGGGAGGGGATGGAAAACTTCAGTCCATGTCCCCTTGAATTTTCATAGAGAGAGTTTCCATAGAATAGAATAGAATAGAATAGAATAGAATAGAATAGAATAGAATAGAATAGAATAGAATAGAATTTTATTGGCCAAGTGTGATTGGACACACAAGGAATTTGTCTTTGGTACATATGCTCTCAGTGTACATAAAAGAAAAGATACGTTCGTCAAGAATCATAAGGTACAACACTTAATGATAGTCCGGGTACAAATAAGCAATCAAATCATATTAGGAACCAATCAATATAAATTATAAGGATACAAGCAACAAAGCTACACTCATACAGTCATTTGTGGGAGGAGATGGGTGATGGGAACGATGAGAAGATTTAATAGTAGTGTAGACTTAGTAAATAGTTTGACAGTGTTAAGGGAATTATTTGTTTAGCAGAGTGATGGCGTTCGGGAAAAAACTGTTCTTGTGTCTAGTTGTTCTGGTGTGCAGTGCTCTATAGCGTCATTTTGAGGGTAAGAGTTGAAACAGTTTGTGTCCAGGATTTGAGGTGTCTGTAAATATTTTCACAGCCCTCTTTTTGACTTGTGCAGTATACAGGTCCTCAATGGAAGGCAGGTTGGTAGCAGTTGTTTTTTCTGCAGTTCTAATTATCCTCTGAAGTTTATGTCTGTCTTGTTGGGTTGCAGAACCAAACCAGTTATAGAGGTGCAGATGACAGACTCAATAATTCCTCTGTAGAACTGTATCAGCTGTTCCTTGGGCAGTTTGAGCTTTCTGAGTTGGCGCAGAAAGAACATCTTTGTCGTGCTTTTTTGATGACGTTTTGGTGTCCATTTTAGATCTTGCGATATGGTCGAGCCTAGAAATTTGAAGGTCTCTACTGTTGATACTGTGTTGTCTAGTATTGTAAGAGGGGAAGTATGGGCGGGTTTCTCCTAAAGTCTACCACAATTTCTACGGTTTTGAGTGTATTCAGTTCCAGATTGTTCCGGTTGCACCACAAGGTTAGTTGTTCAACCTCCCGTCTGTATGCGGATTCATCATTGAATTAAAATTAACATTAAATTCATCATTAGCATCCTCTCCCTGACTTGAAGCCAGATAAATTCTATTTAAAGTAGTGATCCCTAAATTATTGTTTAATGGGCATAATTTGCTTTTATGTGTGTGGATAAGATATGTGACCTGTAGTGATACAGATTTGATGCATGTTCTATATTTCGCAAAGTACTTAAAATGAGGCACTAATCTTGCTGAGCTATGTTCACGGTTTTGTACATTGGCCTATGGCATTGACTCGATGTGTGATAATAACTATTGTATTTTACCTTACTCACAGAGTGGGTCTCCTCCAGGTCCCGTCAACCAAACATTGTCGGCTGGCGGGGCCTAGGGGGAGGGCCTTCTCTGTGGGGGCCCCTGCTCTCTGGAACCAACTCCCCCCCAGAGATACGAATTGTCCCCACCTTGCTGGCCTTCCGAAAAGCCGTGAAGACATGGCTTTTCTGGCAGGTGGGGTTTTGAGACAAATTCATCTTGGTCTCCCCTATGTATGTAAGATTTTTTATGCCTTTTAAATGTATTTTAAATTGTTTTAAATTCTATTGTTTAGCGGTTCTTCAAATGTTGTACGCCGCCCTGAGTCCCCGGGGAGTAGGGCGGCATATAAGAATCCTAAATAAAAATAAAAATAAATATTAAATTGTTTGTTTAGAATTTTATTGGTAATATGTGTTTGAACCTGTACTTTGATATGGCCTATAGCAGTGATGGGGAATCTTTTTTGGTTCATGTGCCAAAGTGGGGAGGGCGAGGGGTCGCGCGCCGGAGGCCCTCTGGAGGCCGAAAACGCCCTCCCAGAGCCTCCACGCGAGCTGAAAATCAGCTGGCTGGCACGCACATGCGCGCTGGAGCTGATCTAGGGCAATGGCTCGTGTGCCGGCAGATTTGGCTCCATGTGCCACTTGTGGCATGTGTGCCATAGGTTCACCATCACGGCTCTATACCATTTCATACAAATGGTTCTCCAATCAATTCTCAAAAACCTCCAGTGCTGGAGCATCTA
The DNA here is from genome assembly GCA_023053685.1 of Diadophis punctatus similis. Classification (NCBI taxonomy): domain Eukaryota; kingdom Metazoa; phylum Chordata; class Lepidosauria; order Squamata; family Dipsadidae; genus Diadophis; species Diadophis punctatus. Next base: position 4,418,702 of record JALIGW010000003.1, on the reverse strand, counting down.
CAACTACTGGAGGCAAGTTGTTCAACTGATTAATTGTTCTGCCAGGAAATTTCTCTTTAGTCCTAGATTGCATCTCTTCTTGATTAACTTCAATCCATTGCTTCTTGTCCTGCCTTCAGGTGCTTTGGAGAACAGGTTGACCCCCCCCTCTTTGTGGCAGCCCTTTAGTTATTGGAACACTGTCACCCACTGTCACCTCCAGTCTCCTAATCATCTGTTGTTCTTCTCTGCACTCTTTCTGGAGTTTCAATGTCATATATATATAGTCCTTATCCTAATTGTCAAAACAAAGTTGCTGTATACCGCATAGCCAACAAATAAGCTGTAATAGCTTATTGTTCATTGTGATGATGGCTGGTCATGTTAAGATAATGTGTTTCTACAACCTGCTGAACTATAAAGAATCCAACCCCATTGTTTTCATTTCTCTTGTGTTGTGCACAACGAATGCACCAGTGAGAGACCTAAAAGGTCAAGTTGAAGACAGTTCATTCTGGAAAAGACAGTTCATTCTGCTTCTTTGCATTATTTTAAGCTCTTGCTTGTTTTTTTTCAGTGTTTGTATCTAGACACCTTGACATCTATCATTATTGCCTTCATTTTTCCAAATATTCTTTTTCCAGGAACTTTTGGCTTTTGTTTTGCATTATGTGTCCAAAATACTGAAGCTATAACTTCATTACTTGTACTTCAGTGAAGTCTGGTTTTATTGGTATTTATGTGGTATTAAATTATTTCTTCTACTTGTAGTCCAAGATAGTTTCTTCAGCACCATAATTCAAAGGATCAATGTTTTTGTCACTCCAACTTGTTCCAACTTTCATAGCCATATGTTGAAATAATAACATAATGCCCTTGACAATACTTTTGTTGTCTATATGATGTATTTGCATTTTAATACTTTGTCTAGATTTGTCATAATCTTTCTCTCAAGTAACAGATGTCTCTTTATTTCATGGCTTTACTTACCTTCCTTGCGAATGTTTGAGGCTAGAAAGATAAAATTTTATTTTTACGTCAAATTCTTAAGCTGTTTGTATTAGGTTGGCATTACTTGATGATCTAATTTTTTTTAAGAATGAGCAGCAGACTGCCTTTTTCTTTTAGTTAGAAATTTTTATTTTCAACCATCAGAATATTTTCAGCATATTTGAAGTTGCCGATGCTTCTCCTGGCAATGTTATTTTAAGGTTTTATTTATTTATTTATTTATTTATTTATTTATTTATTTATTTATTCATTCATTCATTCATTCATTCATTCATTCATTCATTCATTCATTCATTCATTCATTCATTTATTTATTTATTTATTTAGAGATTTATATACCGCCTCACAGTGCAAGCACACTCTAAGCGGTTTACACCAGTAAGCAATGTATATTTACAGTATATTGCCCCCAAACAATCTGGGTCCTCATTTTACCTACCTCGGAAGGATGGAAGGCTGAGTCAACCTTGAGCCGGTGAGATTTGAACTGCTGACCTGCGGATCATAGTCAGCTAAAGTGGCCTGCAGTACCTGCCTCTAACCGCTGCACCACCTTGGCTAATTCATTTTCTACATCTTATTTATTTATTTAACATATGATGAAAACCTGACAGAGGAGAAGTAAACATACAATCCATGTAATTACAGTATATACAAAACTTCTATGGGTGTATGGCAGTGGCCTCAAAACCCGATGTCCAATTCAACTATCCAGGCAATTGCTCTGGCATTGCTTTGTGCAAGTCTTCTAGGGAACCAGGGAACGTGTGTCATGGGCAGTCTTGCACAATATATTTAATAGTTTGCATATCAGCATCACAATTGCAATAACGGGAAATCTTTCCATCCTCAATGATACAGGATAGAGGCACTTCTTCCAGTATCACAGCTACTTCTGTTCAATTTTGTCCAGACAGAGCGAGGTAGGGCAAACCAAGTGGTTTGGTAAAGGGATCACCAATGGTCAGGCCACAAAAAGGCATCTTGGACCATTCCTCTCTCCATGCATTCTGAAGGTTAAATTGGGTAGATGAATAGCTGTTTTCCATGCTGCCCTACGGGATTTCAATCTTGTGATGCACCATGCATTGTCCTGGTGAACAGGGTGAGTCTTATTCAGCATCCTTGGCCGTAGTTTAATGAAAGCTTGTTGTCTTCTAATGTGGGGCGGTATGATATTGCTAAATACTGGTAACCAGTGGACCTGAGTGTCAGAGATAATATGTATTGTTTGGCATAGTTGGACATTGACCATTTGAGTGTGGGTGCAGTTAAACAACACACTGGCACAATATTCAGCTGGGGAATAAACCAAAGCCAAGGCTGTTGTTCTTAGAGTGTTGGCATCATCACCCCAGGATGTTACACCCAGTCTGTTCAGTAAATTCAATAAATACGCTCATGTCTGTAGCATTTCTTAAGCTACATATGCTCCCTGGACAGTGCTAAATGGGTGACCATGACCAGATGCAGCTGTACTGCGCTCTTGGGCCTCACAGGCATGACAAACAAAAGTGCATAAAATCAAATTTTCTACTTAAAGTCCAAGACATTCATATTTTTTCCACATATCATAGTAATAGTAACAGAGTTGGAAGGGACCTTGGAGGTCTTCTAGTCCAACCCCCTGCTTAGGTTACACTACTTCAGACAAATGGTTATCCAACATCTTCTTAAAAACTTCTAGTGTTGGAGCATTCACAACTTCTGAAGGCAAGCCATTCCACTGATTAATTGTTCTAACTGTCAGAAAATTTATCCTTAGTTCTAAGTTGCTTCTCTCTTTGTTTAGTTTCCAACCATTGCTTCTTGTTCTACCCTCAGGTGCTTTGGAGAATAGTTTGACTCCCTCTTGTTTGTGGCACCACCTGAGATATTGGAACACTGCTATCATGTCTCCCCTAGTCCTTTTTATTAAACTAGACATACCCAGTTCCTGCAACTGTTCTTCATATGTTTTAGCCTCCAGTCCCCTAACCCTCTTTGTTGCTCTTCTCTGCACTCTTTCTAGAGTCTCAACATCCTTTTTATATCGTGGCGACCAAAACTGAATGCAGTATTCCAACTGTGGCCATACCAAGGCATTATAAAGTGGTATTAACACTTCACGTGATCTTGATTCATGACTTTTAAATATCTATTATACCGGTAATTATGTTGTGCTTTTATTGTTCATTTTATTTCAAAAGGTGCTTTGACCTTTGTTTCATTAAACCTGATCCTCTCTTGAGGATCTTTTGTTTGTGTCATGCATAACTGATTACTCCTAAAAGCAGCTCTTCAAGTATACTGATAATTGAATCCTGCCAATGTCTATTAGTAGTCCAGAAGAGGATGTATTGATTCAATTTTAATTGCTCCCATCCTTCAGTTTCATTTCCCTCCAATAGTGCCTGAACATTTGGCATTCTTTCTCAGTGTGCCTCAAATACAGTACACAGTTGCTTGTCATAAGTATGTCGCAAATAGATGGCCATTTTTTTTCTGGATTCAAGCCCAGTTTCGCAATGGCTCAGACACAAAAATAAAGAACAAATAAGTTGCTAGAATGCTGCAAGACACTGCATAAGACCTGTAAAACCATTCCTTTAAGTATTCATGCATTTGACTGCCAAAATCTCACAAGATTTTTCATTTTACTTCATTTATTTTTGTTAGAAATCAATGATTGTAGGATATTATCTTCATTTTTGTTATAAGCAACTAAATAGTATATCACAATATAATTTTTATTTGAATAAAAAGAATAAAATCTTAGAGAGTTAGTCTTCAACTTACGACCACAGTGGAACCCAAAATATCTGTTGCTAAGTAGGTAGAAATGTGTATTAGATAATTTGTATGCCTGTGATGACTTTTAAAAGAATATACCGCATTTTTTGGAGTATGAGAAGCACCTTTTTGCCCCCTAAAAGAGGCTGAAAAATTGGGTGCGTCTTATACTCCGAATTTAGCTTTTTGGGAAGCTTTTTTTTCCAGCCCTAACAAGGTGCTAATGATCTTCCCGCCTTGCAGGATTTTTTCATTGCTACTCCCTCCAAAGAAGTTTTTTTCCAGCCCTAAGTCTTTGCAGGCTTGTTTTCATTGCTACGCCCTCCGAAGATTTTTTTCAGCCCTAACCAGGGGATAAAATAATGTCCTGAAGCTGACCAGACTAAGGACGCTAACCAGATGAATACCTGGTAGGTAGATTTCCCCCCCTATTTTCCTCCCCCAAAACTAAGGTGTGTCTTATACTCCGAAAAATACGGTACTTTTAAAAAATCTCATCATGGATAAATGTATATATTGGTTAACATGTGCCCATATAGTGACTTGTAGTCCTGACCTATTTCTGAAAGTGAGGAAAAATGTGTTCAGGTTTCAAATGTAGGTGTTCTTTGTTTCCCACAGGTAGGCCCAAATACAGTGTTGGACCATCTAAAGGAAATGGAGGGCCAGAGACTTCCTTGTCCACCTGTTTCCTTAGAAGACCCACCAGTTCAGCTCTCCTGTCTTCAAGCCATTCCAGCAGCATCAGATCTCTTGCTGAGTCCCATGATTCTCCAGCCAGAACAAGCACTTGCTCAAACTGTATATTTAAAAGCGCTAACTATTCCTTTTTACCAGCCTGTTCAATCAAACCATAAACTTTCCAGAGTCCAGACAAATATCAACATAGACAATAGTAATTTACCTTTAATCCTCAATCCACTTTTGCATTCGAAAGGGACAGATCAACTTCAGGCAATCATTCAGAAGCAACCCAGTACAATAAACATAGTTAGTCATTTTTCACTTTTGCCACAAAGTTCTTCTCCAGGTGCACCAGCTGGAAGCCCAGGGAAGGCCAAAAGTTCTGGGAAGTACCTGTGTAAACATTGTGGGCGTGACTGTCTGAAGCCAAGTGTCCTTGAGAAACACATGCGATCGCATACAGGTGAGAGGCCTTTTCCATGTACAACGTGTGGCATTGCGTTTAAAACTCAAAGCAATCTGTATAAACACAGGAGAACTCAGACTCATGTCAATAATGCCAAGGTGCCTTCAGAATCTGATAGCAGTAGCCTATTAGAAGAGAATGAGAAGCTGACTGAGATAGTTGCATCCTCCCAGACCACAGAATCTCATGATAAAAATGATGTCCAGCCAAATGCAAGAATTAGATCTGCTGCTTCAGAGACCAGTGACAAACATATTCTTGCTACTTCGTTATCGGAAGCTCTCCTTGTTTCGGAAAGTCCGAGGATGAAAACGGGTAACTCCTGTCATGGAGAAATAAATCAGAATGTCTTTGAAAAAGAGACCGCCACAGATCTACCTCAGAGAAAGAAGATCCAGGATCAAAGGTTTCCAAGAGGAAACAAACATAGTCAGCTACAGAGACAGCAAGCTCTGTATTCAGAGAAGCTATGGAACAGCAGATCTGTGGACACCAAGCTGAAAAAGTGTGAGAGCACCGACTCCGGTTATCTGTCACGCTCTGATAGTGTGGAACATCAGACACCCTCACCTGGCTTCCTGCACAGTCTTTGTGAACATAGCACAGAGTCAGAAGATGATGCAGCTGTCAACAATAAATGCATGACTTACAGTTTCTCAAAAGTAGATTCAACTGAGAAAGCAACAGGAGCCGTAACCCTGGAGAAAAAAAGGTTGGAAGAGCATATCTCAAGGCTAATATCTCATAATAAAGCAGTTGTGGATGACACCCAGTTGGACAGTGTTAGGCCCAGGAAAACGGTTCTATCCAAACAAGGAAGCATTGACTTACCAATGCCTTACATGTACAAAGACTCATTCCATTTTGATATAAGGCCTCTGGACATCAGCAAGAAAAAGAATATTTCTCTGCGCTCAGCCAAGTCTATCTTCACTCCTGCGGAAAAGACTAAGCAATTGTTTTTTCACTCAGTTCCCACTCAATTTTCAACAACAATTGACTCTGTGCCTGTTACAAGAAGTAACTCTCTGCCTTTTATTGAGAGTACAAAGAAGATGCAGGACCAGGCAGATAGTTCAAAATTGTCTTCTTTCACTAGAGTGTCCCCAGATGTGGGTTTTTCTGGCTTGTTGCATAGCAGCAATTTAGACACAAATATGACAAATGTTCTTAACAGCCACCCCCGGACACTTGTTAGACAGGTGGCAGTAGATGATGTGCCATTAAATTATATGACTGAATCTTCGTCCTCTTTAGAGGAGAAAAAAGGTAAACAGAAATCTGAAGCTGGGGTGGAAGGAGTGAACAAGACTAAGAAACCCAGTCAGAGAAAAGTAAAAATGTTTTCTCAGGAAAAATGGCAAGTTTATGGGGATGAGACGTTTAAGAAAATTTATCAGAAGGTGAAAAACAGTCAGCCAACCAAGAAACAAAAAGGTAATTTAACAAATGTTTCAAACATGTATTCAGATACCAAGGAAACTGCCCGTGAGAAGGAAATTACATTGTCGAGAGAAGGCCGAAGCTCTGAAACTGGAAACGTAATTTCATCACCAGTAGATGTTACTGCAAAAGCAAATCCTGACATATTGGAAAGCCATTCCAAAGCTAGCCCTGTTGGTCACCCTACTTTTTCTCAGGAGAATGCAGGACGATTGGCAGGATTAAGAGAAACATTGTGTTCAATTGGTGATTGTGAACAACACAGCATGGCAAGTGAAACGTCATCTGTTGAACATCGATGCAAAGACTTGCCTGTTTCAAAACACAACCAGAGTGGCAATAGTAAAGCTTTGCCTTTAAGTAAAGGCTGTGAATTGAAAGTCCAACTAAAGCAAACTCAGCTGAACCTTGCTACTCGGCATGGTCATGACTTAGAAGATGCACATGGACACATTACTGAATGTGTACAAAAATATGAGGATACTGCAGCTAATAGAAAAGGATGCAGGGGAAAAGAAATTTCCTACCTTGGACACACAGCTTTATCGGCACCACAGTGCCACACTAGTGAGCTGGTGTATGAATCTCAGAAGTTACCCTCAGAAAGAAAAAAGCCTAAGGTGGATAAACTGAAAAACATGGAAAACGTAACATTTAAAAATAGTAGTTCAACCGAGTTGGTTGTGAAACTGATAGACTGTTATAATCTTAACATAGTTGCTGCAGAATCAGAAAAGGACTCAGATAAGGGGGAAAAATGGACAGTAATGGTAGGAACAACTGCTTCAGATAGCAGTATGGAATGTGAGGAAGGAATCCAACATTCTATAACAGTATCTAGTGATAGGGATTGTATTGTAAGTCTAGCAGATACAGCAAGTATATCTGCGACATCATTTCCTGAACAATTCAAGACTGATGTAACAGAGGAACACACCAATAATTTGTTTGCAGTAAAAAATCTCACATCTCCCATAACAACAGCAACAGAAGAATTATCAAACTGTAGAGACTCAGCACCAACCCACACTCAGCATGTGGTAAGAAATCAAGTGATTTCTCATCTAAAGAAAAACGATTTTCGTCCAAAGTACATCTTAAAATATTCACAAGAAGGAAACAATATAGGTGTGCCATTGCTTCTTACAAGAGAGCCAGAAAATATACCATATGTTTCATTGCCAAGCAGCTCAACCATTTCCCCATATCCTGCCTGTAACAATAAACTACTTGATAGTAATTCCATTGATGTAACTTTGTGCCCTTTGCAATTGGATCTGAGTCATCCAGCCAGAAGAAAAGAGCTAAAATGGGACATGCACACAACATGGACACCTTTGGTAGCTCCTGTACCAACTCTCCTTGAAGCAAAAACAATTACAACCATGGTAGATCAAAAGTGTCATCTTCAAAGTGCAAGCAGGAAAGTTAAAGATACATGTAAAGGAGACAGTAGAGACATCTTAGATGATCAGAGATCGATAACAAAAGAGGATGAATGTATAGTTGCTTGCACATCACACATTCCTGGGAGGAAAGTATGCTTTACCACAATTTATACAGGAGGGCTTTTCTTATCATCAGACATGACTGGGCAAAATTCAGCCTTAAAGTTAATACAATCAGCGAAGAGTTCAGTAATTTCACTCTCTTCATTGGTGGAAAGGGCAGTTTTCTGTGAAAGTAGCGAGAAGGAAGTCAAGGAATGGCATTTGGAGACTAACCCTTTGCCAGAATTTGAAAACTTGCCCACCTGTTCAGTTAGCAGTCCAAAATGTCTTTGCCATTCTTCCAATATGCTTTATTGTCATGTGCTTTGTACTCAACCAAAGGAGATTTGCTCTCAGCCCCAATTAAGCATAGAATCTCATGCAGGAAACTTACAAATGCCAAGTCTGAATCTATCCTTCCCAACTCTAAATGCGGAACCTCAGCTGACTTGGTGTTGCTTGTCAAGAAGCCTCCCACTTCCTATTGAGCAAAAGGAAACGAAAGATTCTGCATATTCTTCTTTGTATATGAATGAAAACTTCATTTCAAAATGTGGATGGTCCATCTGCAAAATGAAAAGCCATGGGAAGGCTGCTAGGGAAGGCTGGAGAATTGGAAAACCCCAAACACTGGTCCCTTCTCCACAAAGACAGGAAACACAGAAGGTAATGGATTTATGCTTTTCCTATTCCTAGATGGAGGAATGCTGTTGATTTAGCTTTAGAATAAAATGGGAATGGTGGTTAAGAGGTGTTATACCACCTTGTTAGTAATAGATTTGAAGATTGTGGATTCAGGGTGATGATTATGGGTTGAACCATTGTTAGAACAATGCAGGTAATCTTTCTTGGAATGTTGAGAATATGTTGCCACAAAGGTTATGTATTTATCATCACGATCCTGATCATCTTAAATGTATTAGCCACCCAACTCTAATTTGCCAAAAGGGAGATTAGTGAAGCTGTCTCTGAATTTATCTATCTCAGAAATACTCTGAATTGTCCGTGATTAGAGATATTATCAGTGGTGGGTTCCTACCAGTGCGGTCTTGCCTGTTCGTCGCCGCAGAGCCGAAGAAGCTGTTGGGGTTCGCGGCGCGGGGCTTCCCCCGCCCGCCGGGACGCCGCCGTTTGCGTTCTTTTGCCCTCTGCGCATGCACAAAGCGTTCTGCTTGCGCAGAGGGCAAAAGAACGCAAATGGCGGCGGCCGGGGAAAGCGGGCGGGGGAAGCCCCGCGCCGCGAATGCCAACAGCTTCTTTGGCTCTGCGGCGACGAACAGGCAAGACCGCACCAGTAGGAACCCACCACTGGATATTACATCTCCTGCCACATTAGAAATGCCTTTGAATACCCCATTTCTTCCATAATCAGTTTGCAGCCGCTTCAGAAGAAGGTGTGTAGCACTGGGAAGACAGATTCCCATCGTTCTGATCCTCTGGGTGCTCTTCTGGAAAGCAGAGAACATTCTCATTCCTTTGCAAAATGAGATATTTATAAATAATATGTGCTGTAATTAGAATTTATTTATTTATTTATTTATTTATTTTGGAATTCTTATATGCCGCCCAACTCCCTAAGGACTCAGGGCGGCGTACATCAGTGAAAAATACAAGAACAACCAAAATCTAAAATAGTAATTAAAACAATATAAAAATTAAAACACAATATAAGAAATCAACAACCATTCAACATCATACATACTTGGGGGGTGAGCTCGAGTGAATTAAGCTCTACCCCCCGCCTGCAGGAAGAGCCATGTCTTAACGGCTTTTCGGAAGGCCAGCAGAGTGGGGATAGTTCGGGTCTCTGGTGGAAGTTGGTTCCAGAGAGCGGGGCCAGCCACAGAGAAGGCTCTCCCCCTTGGGCCCGCCAGCCGGCATTGCTTGGCCGACGGGACCTGGAGGAGGCCAACTCTGTGGGCCCTAACCGGTCGGAGGGAAGTATGAGGCAGAATGCGGTCCCGTAGATAACCTGGTCCTAAGCCATGAAGGGCTTTAAAGATGGTGATCAACACCTTGAATTGGACCCGGAGACCGATGGGCAACCAATGCAGCTGGCGGAGTATCGATGTCACGTGGGTGTACCTTGGCACACCCACCACAGCACGCGCAGCCGCATTTTGCACCAGCTGAAGTCTCCGGATACTCTTCAAGGGTAGCCCCATGTAGAGCGCATTGCAGTAGTCCAAACGAGAGGTGACAAGGGCATGAGTGACCGTGAGTAGAGCCTCCTTCTCCAAGTATGGTCGCAATTGGTGCATCAGGCGAACCTGTGCAAAGGCCCCCCTAGCCACAGCAGAAAGATGATGGTCCAATTTTAGCTGTGGATCTAGGAGGACCCCCAAGTTGCGGACCCGGTCCGAGGGAGTCAGTTTCGCTCCCTCAAGGAACAAGGAGGGGCAGTTGTCAAGATCCTTAGGAGGCAATATCCACAGCCACTCAGTCTTGTCGGGATTAAGTCTGAGTCTGTTCCTCCCCATCCAGATCCTAACGTCGTCCAGGCACCGGCACATTACATCAACTGCCTCACTGAAGTCAGACGGGGTGGTGATGTACAGCTGGGTGTCATCAGCGTACTGATGGAAACACACCCCATGTCTGCGAATGATCTCACCCAGCGGTTTCATGTAGATGTTGAACAGGATGGGCGAGAGAACCGACCCCTGAGGCACCCCACATGATAGGGGCCTAGGGGACGACCTCTGCCCCCCTGCCAGCACCGACTGCATCCTATCAGCGAGATAAGAGGAGAACCACCGCAAAACGGTGCCTCCCACTCCCAACTCGCTGAGACGATGCAGAAGGATACCATGGTCGATGGTATCGAAAGCCGCTGAGAGGTCAAGTAGCACCAGGATGGAGGAGTTCCCCCCATCCCGGGCCCGCCAGAGATCATCCATCAGAGCGACCAAGGCAGTTTCTGCACTGTAGCCGCGCCTGAAGCCCGACTGGTAAGGATCTAGATGATCTGTTTCATCCAGGAGCTGCAGAAGCTGAGTAACCACCACCTTCTCCACAACGTTCCCTAAAAAAGGTAAGTTGGAGACCGGACGATAGTTCTTCAAGTCAGCTGGATCCAGGGAAGGCTTCTTCAGGAGGGGTCGCACCACCGCAGCTTTTAATGACTGCGGTACGGATCCCTCTCTCAAAGAAGCGGTGACCACCGCCTGGATCCAGCCGCGTGCCACCTCCCTGCTGGTCGAGACCAGCCAGGAGGGGCACGGGTCCAATAAACAGGTGGAGGTACCCATCGCTCCCACAGCCCTGTCCACATCCTCAGGAGAAACAGGCCCAAACTCTTCCCATAATGATGGACTAGGACTAGCCCCTGTCAACTCAATGGACTCTGCCCAGCCAGAGTCCAGGTTTGACCGAATCTGAGCGACTTTATCCGACAGAAACTCAGCGAATTCCTCAGCTCTGCCTTGTAAGTGTTCCTCGCTCCCCCCTTTTGCAAGGAGGGAGCGCGTCACCCTAAACAAGGCGGCCGGGCGAGAATCTGCGGACGCAATAAGAGCGGAAAAATAGGATCGTTTTGCCGCCCTTATCGCCACTAAATAAGATCTGATGTAAATTCTTAATAGTGTTCGATCAGACTTGGTTTTTCTGGCCCTCCAGCGGCGTTCTAGACGTCTCTTCTGGCGTTTCATCTCCCGGAGCTCCTCGGTAAACCAGGGAGCTTTCCGGGATCCACTGCCATAGAGAGGTCGCTTAGGCGCAATTCGGTCTAAGGCCCCTGATGCTGCGGTGTTCCAAGCAGCCACCAGGGAGTCAGCCGAATTGTGTACCAGGGTTTCAGGTATTTCCCCAAGTTCCCTCTGGAATCCTTCCGGTTCCATTAGGCGCCTGGGGCGGAACCACCTAGTCGGTCCCGCCTCCCTGCGGGGGAGGAATGGGGCTGCGAAATCCAACCTCAGTAGGAAATGATCTGACCATGACAGAGGGGTGATGACTATATCCCTTATCTTCAGATCATCTCTCCACTGCCCCGAAAGAAACACTAGGTCGAGCGTGTGACCACCCTCATGAGTCGGACCCTGGATTACTTGGGTCAGGTCCATGGTTGTCATGGAATCCATGAACTCCTGAGCCGCCCCAGAGGTTTCGCCAGCAGATGGCAAGTTGAAGTCCCCCAGCACCATAAGCCTGGGGAACTCAACTGCCAAGCCGGCTACTGCCTCGAGCAGCTCAGGCAGGGCCTTGCTTACGCAGCTGGGAGGCAGGTACGTCAAGAAAAGGCCCACCTGTACCCCTAAGTCCAACTTCAAAAGGAGCGTCTCACACCCAACAATCTCCGGGGCAGGGATCCTGCGAGGATGCAGATTTTCGCGCGTTATTATTGCCACTCCTCCCCCCCTTCCCTGGGGTCGAGAATGGTGCTGCACCGAGAAACCGGCTGGGCATATCTCGGAGAGAGCTACTCCCCCCTCCTGCCCCAGCCAGGTCTCGGTAACACACACCAGGTCTGCCCCCTCCTCTGTGATTAAATCACGTATCAAGGGGGCTTTGTTGACAATTGACCTGGCATTAAGCAGCAGCATCCTGAGCCCAGGGCCCTGAGAACCCTGGTTGCCAGGTATCCGGGTTGAGCAAGATGGAACCGGGTCGGAGGGGCCGGAACAAGGGATCGCTTGTAAACAATAAAAATAAAAAAAAAAAAATAAAAAAAAAATAAAAGAAAACACATTTAAAAATTGGAAGAATAAATGTGTCCTTTCTGGCATTATAAGGACAGCATTGTAGTGCCACGGTGGCTCTCATGGAGATATTTTTTTTATTTATAAGATTTATAAGGCTGCCCAAGTCAACCACTATGACTCTGGGTGGTATACAGCATAAGAACAAAGAAGAAATCAAAGAAGGGGGAAAAAGTATTTACAATAAATAATACAATACCAAATTCAAAATGGTAACCAAGCACATAACAAAACAATCACAACTATATCCAACATTCTTTTGAGAGGAGACAAACTGTTCCACTATTTTCATGTTCTATGCTGTTTACATTTTGATTTTTGTCATGCAAAGTTACTCATTTTTTGCATTCACAGAAGTACTTTTTAAACACTGGTGCCCAGGAGGTCTCTAAAAGCATCCCAGAACTAGAAAAGAAAAAAGAAAAACTTTACAAAAGGAGAGAAAAGAGAAACTTAAAAAGGATAAAAGTTAAGATCAATCCCAAACGGTAAGAAATGGGGGTTTAGTCTTAGAAAAACAATTTTGACTATGAATAACATTCATAACTGAACAATATGGTGGAAAGACTTTGTGAGAAGAATTTCTCAAATTTTTATTTTAGAAAGAAGTAGGACACTTACATGGATCGTGCTACAGTAGTACTAACACTAACAAAAGTAATCTACTAATGTTTAAAAGACTTAAATTAAGTTCCTGGATTAACGATTATGTTGTGACTTCAGATGTTATGTATCTCAGTCTTCATAACCTATTGATGTCAAGGGGCAATGAGACAGACATCTTTAATATAATAACCTGCACACCGTAACATCATAACAGAAATCCTATCCTACTTGTGCTATAAGTAATTAAGTTTTAGCTTTTGCATCATGGCATACATTTTATCACGTGCAACCCATGATTAAAGAATTAGGAAATTCCTCTGCCTTCACATTTGTTGCTTTGCCTCCTCTTTGTTTATAAGGTAGCTAATGTCAAGAGTTTCTTTCCTGCCTTTGTTCCCTAAACATACTTTTCTTGAACCTCTCTTGGTAGAATATAGCCAGCTACAGTTATGTATTGCATTTTCTGTAAACTTACTTTCTGTTAAAAATTACAAAAAACTGTTTAGTGGTTTTTGCAGATTGGACCTCTCTCTCCAGGAAAATAAAATGTTCCCTCCAACATATTACAGGTAGTCTTCAACTTACAACCACAGTTGAGCTCAAAATTTGTTGGTGAGACATTTAAGTGAGTTTTGCCCCATTTTACGACCATTGTTGCCACAGTTGTTAAGTGAATCACTGCAGTTGATAAGTTAGTAACATGGTTATTAAGTTAATCTGGTTTCCCCATTGATTTTGCTTATCAGATGGTCACAAAAGGGGATCACATGACCTTGGGAACAGCAATGGTCATAAGTATGAACCCGTTGCCAAGCATCTGAATTTTGATCACATGATCATGGGGATGCTACAAAGGTTATAAGTATGAAAAACGATCATAAGTCACTTTTTTCACTGCTGTTATAACCTTGAACGGTCACTAAATGAACTGTTGAGGACTATCTGTATTCTTATTTGATCTTTCTACATCTTTTTTCTTTCTTTGCTTGCAAAAAATCATAATGGACACAGTAGGAAAAAGGGAACGTAGACGGAAGAAAGAGCAGATTTAATACTGAAAGCATCAAATAGGACATTTTTTTTTTACATTTCATCAATGTGGGATTGAAATGCTGGTATTTGAAAAAAATGATTTTATTTCTCCCAAGGTTTAAAGTTAATGCAAAAACCATTACAAAAAAGGCTCAGGTTGGATAAAATCATGAGGCTTGTGTACTGGTAGCTGAAAATTTTTCTGTAGCAGGGGGGGAAAAAGTCCTATTAGACGTGGTTAAAATTATCCTATTTGGTTTTGGATGAGAACTTGCTTTTCAGCACAACCAATTTAAACCAGACAAAACACATTATATCATCAAGGAGATTTGAAAGTAGTAATAAAAATGGAAGCACATTTTAATGAGATATAATTTAATTTGTTTCAAGTAGGATATTTTCTGGCATTTTTAAAATTCACAAGAGTTACATTTAATAAGCTGATTGTTGATCATTATGGTCGGTTACGTAATTTTTTTCCCATTGAGACAAACTACAGAAAGGAATGTTCTTTATTTTTTCTGGATTACTGAAGTTTGGCAAGTGAAGCAGTCCTAAATATTTGTAATGAAATGTGAGCTTGAAGGATGTTCTAAAGACATATTAATTTCTCGATTTCATTATATAGACATGAAGATCATCACGCACAAAGACACCGTCTTCTCAGAAGCCACCAGTCAAGTAAGCAATGCTGGGCCTTGAGGACTTCCAGAAAGCATTCCCGCATCAACGCTTCTGGCATTTGGGAGCATTGTAGAAAATGCCATTGTTTTCCAACGACTTCACTAGGTAAGCCAGATAAGAAGGGAAATGAAAATGACAAAAATTTCTGAAGTCAAGGGCAGCTGCCCCTTAACATTTGTGGGGTCTTCCTGCTCAACATGGATACTTGCCCTTATTTCTGGTATTCATATTTCAGTTTGCCATAACAGAATAACATAGAAAATAAAAACTACCGTACATGATGTTGGCCATCTTCACATTTTTCTTCAATCTAATAGTCAATCTAATAATCTTTTTTGATTGACTTTTAACCTGGGAACAAAGCTTATCAATGTTCCTGAAAAAAATAATTGCAAGCATAGAAGGCTCAACGGCTGCATTTCAACAGTCATTCTCCATCGGTCCAGCATACCACACAGGCAGAATTGTATGGTTGAAAAAGTCAAGTTGATTGGCATAATGGTATGATCAAAGTTCTGTCTGTTTTTAATTGCAGCACAGATAAAAAAAATGGGCAGTTTCAATTTTATCCTTGTGGCCTCTTGACTTTTTGGAGTGTATCTTGCAAACATCTTTGCTCATAAGGTTACTGTTGATGGGAAAAATATGGGAGTCTTCTGTATGTTGCCATAATTTATTAAATGAAAGGCAGGATATGAATAAAAGAAAATGAAGGATAAGGGAAGCTATTCGGAGTTTAAGGATTTCCTGCAACATCTGTCCTGAAAAATCCCTCATTTGGAGATCCCAACAGATTGTAGGATATCCTTAGGCCATTGCCCAGACTTCTTGGACTTAACAGTCATCCTGCAGAACCTGATAGTTCATCCTAAACATATTTTACTAGGTTCTTTATTGTTAAAGATATTTGTAACTAGAAAATTTGGTATTGTAATTAAAGCAACAAACTAGAAACCAGGAGACCCTAAGTCAGTGATGGCGAACCTATGGCACGCGTGCCACAGGTGGCACGCGGAGCCATATCTGCTGGCACGCGAGCCGTTGCCCTAGCTCAGCTCCAGCGTGCATGTGCGCGCCAGCCAGCTAATTTTTGGCTCACGCGGAGGCTCTGGGAGGGCATTTTAGGCTTCCAGAGGGCCTCCAGGGGGGCAGGGAAGTCTCTGGAGCCTGCGGAGGGCAAGAAATGGGCCTACCGGGCCCACTGGAAGTTGGAAAACAGGACATTTCCAGCCTCCAGAGGACCTCTGCGGGGGTGGGGGAGGCCGTTTCCACCCTCCCCAGGCATTGAATTTTGGATGTGGGCACTCGCACGTACATGATAGAGCACGCGCACGCGCTTTCGGCACCCGAGGGAAAAAAGGTTCGCCATCACTGCCCTAAGTTCTAGTTTTACTTTAGGTATAAAACCAGCACACTGATTTTGGGCCGGTCATTCTCTCTCAACTCTAAGGAGGTAATGGCAAACCAATTCTAAAATCTTGGCAAGACTGCAGGGACTAGCCCAGGCAGTTGCCAGGAGTAAAAACTGACTTGAAGGAAGGTTAAAGCAAATTGAAATGTTGAAGTGTTATATTGCCTGATAGTAATCGATATATGACTGCTATTATATTAATTTTGGATGTTCAATTTCTATGATGTTTACATGTGCTCCAGGATTCCTGTGGAGTTTTTCTTTGAATTATACTTGAGGCTTTGGTCTGTTTCTTGCTTGGCTCACTTTTTTCCAGCTTCAAATTCTTTTTAGTCATCTTGAATTAACTCCTTAATGTCAGTTTCCTTGGAGACTTTGAATTTATAATAGGTTATGGTAAAGAATATAACTTGAATATAACTTGAAGCATACAATTTTACCAGGCCCAGCTTTTCTACTGCAGTAAGATAAAAATAAAAATAAATCATGGCTTTGTACTGGATTTCTCAATTTTATCCTGTGTTCTTCAGATCTTAGAATTCAAGAAATATGACAAATTATGAACATGAACTAATCTATTTTTATCTTCCATAGTTATAAAAATAATTATAATTCTGAGATATGTAAGAATTGGACTTTGTTGCCACTTTACATTTTTCATAAGAATATATAGATACCCATTGAGTTATTTTCTTTTGGTGAAAGCAGTTGTGGAAAAACAGAAAAAAGTAAGAAATAATCAGCAAAAGATATATATGATAGGCATGAGATAGCAAAGGGTTACATCTAATTTACATCATTTACCATTTCTTGATTTTTTTTATTTTTTTATTTGTGAGATTTATATACCGCCTCACAGTGCAAGCACTCTCTAAGCGGTTTATACCAGTAAGCAATGTATATTTATATTGCCCCCAACAATCTGGGTCCTCATTTTACCTACTCGGAAGGATGGCAGGCTGAGTCAACCTTGAGCCGGTGAGATTTGAACCGCTGACCTGCAGATTAGTCAGCTCAAGTGGCCTGCAGTACTGCCGCTAACCACTGCGCCACCTCCGCTCTTATGTGGCATCAAGTTGTTGTCAACTTTTAGTAACCACACGGATAGTCTATTCACCTTGCTCCTGGTTGTCCCTTTTTCTGCTTTTTCGTTTTCCTTCCACCTTTCCCAGCCTTAGAGGCAATGTGGAATAATTTGAGCCTCACCATTCACTATGCCTTTCCACAAGCCACACTTGCTTCCATCACATCTCTGTACAACTTCACACTCTTTTTATTCTTCATACATCTGTCTCTTCTTAAGGATTCTGTGAACTCCTTCCATTAGTTTTTGCCCCCTTTCTCTCAATCCATTTTTTCCTTGTATATTCATTCTACAATTTGATTCTCATTCATTCTCTAGGACCAAATCTCTTTAATATACTTATATTTTAAAATATAATTTTAATGAAGAAAATTGTAACAAAGCAATATTAGAAACAAAGAAAATAGAGGAGAACAGTGAATAAGAGAAAATAAGAAAGAAAATAGAAATAAAAGATTATAAAGAAGGAACTTCAGATTTTTTTGACAGTGGTTATAAATGCATTTATATTTTACATTCTCTCTTTAAAGTTACCTCATCATTTTCTTCTTTCAATAAGCTACTGTTTATACTCTTCAACCCATAAATCACTTTTTTACCTGACAAAAAGTCCATAAAAACAGTTTCTAATCACTGATAAAGATATATTGATTTTTTACTAAACTAACAAGTTAGTTTTGCCATCTCTGCTAGTTCTGTCATCTTCACCAACCATTCCTCTGTTGTGGTTTATTTCAGAATCTTCCAATTTTTGTACATAATTTTCCATGGCTTTTTTTCTAATTGATGGTCCATTCATTCCGGGAAGAAAAGTTCTGGTTTCAGTTAAATGTTGATCTTTAAAACTTTTTGTATGATTTGTACATTCAGGTAGTCCTTGACTTAAGACCATAATTTAAGTCACAATTAGAATTACATCTTAACCCATTTTTATCCCTTGGGAATAAATTGGTAAAGTTATCTAACTAATAAAAATTAAAGAGATGCCTATAAATTATTCAATTTTTCAAATGTATTAAGAGTGAAATCAGATTTAAACAAAATCCACATTTACCCTTCTCTGAGAAACAGCTAAGTGTATTAGCATCAGTAATCTTTTTAATAAAAGTATTTTCCTCCAAATAGGAAATAACAAAAATCTGCAACAGCCACATTACAGCACAACGGATAAAGAAGCTTTCCATTTGGAAGAGGATAAGATGAAACAAGTAAGGAGTGACTTATGCATGGCATTTTTTCCCATGCTAAATCAGGTAACTTAATGTTAATCTGACATGTGGGTTATTAACTTGTTCACCAAACAAATAGTAACATCTGCTTAAAATCCATCAAATAAAATGTTTGCATTAATAGGCCATATTAAGAAAATAAAAGAGGATCTTTAGAATGCAGAGGTTTATTAGGAAGAACTTGGAAAAACAAGATTAAAGAGCCTATTAAAAATAAAAAAATAGAGTTGTAAAGTATTGGATAATGAGTGGAATACATTTTGCTTGGTACTAATTATTTAGTACCAAGAAAGAATAGTTTGATATTGTACTGTTGTAGCATTCATGATGGTCAGTGGCTAAATATATTCAGTTAATATTAAGTAAATTAATTCTTAAAAAGATTGTATTGTGGCCATTCTTATGGAATCCAATTTTATGTAAAAATGTATATTTCACAATTAGTTACAAGCAAGTTGCATGAGATAATTAACACAAAGCATGCCATGGGAAGACATTCTTCCCGGATGAAGCTATTAGTATTCCAGAGGACAGCCGTATTGGCTTAATCACTGATCTTGTCCAACATTCTCTTCCCAAAATGGCCAGTCAGCTGCTGTGAAGAAATACTCAAGCAGGTCAAGGATGTATTAATGACTCTCATTGTTCTTCCCCCAGAAAGTGGAATTCAGTGACATATACCGTATTTTTTGAAGTATAAGACGCACCTTAGTTTTTGGGGAGGAAAATAGGGGAAAACAATCTGCCTACCAGGTATTCATCTGGCTAGCATCCTTAATCTGGTCAGCTTCAGCACATTATCCCCTGGTTAGGACTTAAAAAAACCTTCTTCTGAGAGAGTAACAATGAAAGAGCCTGCAAGCCAGTAAGAGCTGGGAAGATCGTTAGCACCTGGTTAGGGCTAGAAAAAAACTTATTCGGAGCAAGTAGAGCAATGAAAAAAACCCTGCAAAGACTTAGGGCTGGAAAAACCTTCTTCTGAGAGAGTAATAATGAAAGAGCCTGTAGTGCAATGAAAAAAACCCTGCAAAGACTTAGGGCTGGAAAAACCTCCTTTATTTCCTGGTTAGGACTTAAAAAAAACCTTCTTCTGAGAGAATAACAATGAAAGAACCTGCAAGCCAGTAAGAGCTGGGAAGATCGTTAGCACCTGATTAGGGCTAAAAAAAACGTATTCGGAGCAGCTTCAGCACATTATTTTATCCCCTGAATAGGACTTAAAAAAACCTTCTTCTGAGAGAATAACAATGAAAGAGCCTGCAAGCCAGTAAGAGCTGGGAAGATAGTTAGCACCTGGTTAGGGCTAGAAAAAAACATTGCTCTACTTACTCAGAGCAAGTAGAGCAATGAAAAAAAATTCTGCAAAGACTTAGGGCTGGAAAAACATTCTTTGGAGAGAGTAACAATGAAAAAGCCTGCAAGGTAAGAGCTGGGAAGATCTGTTAGCACCTAGTTAGGGCTGGGGAAAAAAAAAAAGCTACATTCGAAGTATAAGACGCACCCAAATTTTCAGCCACTTTTAGGGAGGAAAAAGGTGCGTCTTGTACTCAAAAATACGGTATATTGCTAGTAGTTTATAGAAACTGATGAATTGATAATTTCTTCTTTATGTCTGGTAGGACACACCTGGACTTAACAAATGCTCAAGTGACAGCTTATTTCTTCAAAGAATTTCTACAATCCAACAAGTACCTACGTACTCCTGTCCACCATCTAATAATATATCAGCAGAAAAACCCAGCAGTCTAGATAGTTGCTCCTTGGGAATCTTTCCAAAAGACCACCACCCAGATGTAGATTCTCAGTACAACGGACCTTCCACTGGACCTTATCATTTGGAATTCAAAGATACAAAGAACCAGCTGTGTAACTTTGTTGGATCTCAGATTAGTAGACCTATTTTTGTTTGTTCAAAGAGAGGCTGTAATAACTTCGAATCAAAGGATAAAAATATCATTGTAGAGCCCCCCATTCCTATTGCAGAAAGAACAGAACAATTCATGGAGAAAGATTTGTATCCTTCTTTAAGAGAGCAACATGCTCCCACATGCCAAAGTCTCACATCAAGACTACTTACCGAGATGTCAGTTTCAACTAAATCCTTACCTGGAATTCCATCTAATCAAAAGCAAAGCTTGGAAGCAATGAATAAGCCAATTCATTTGGAATACGATGACATAAGCAGCAGTGATGATGAAGATAGGTTGGTTATAGAAATCTAAGGAATAAGTTGCCTATTATTTAAAGCAGAGCTCAATATGAAGGGGTAGCCATCATCAATCTGCCTTTCTCTTGTATCTTAGAAGTCAAAAGCTACCTGTGCAAATATTTGTCAAGGATCTGGGTTTTACATGTGCAATTAGTTGCACATTTAAATTCCAACGAGTTCACTACATAATCTCTCATCTCTATACAATCTCATTTTATCACTTTTTCTATTGATACCTCAGAAAATAGACTAAGAATCACTTTGCCTCCTTTGAGAAGTGGAAAGTTGGCTCCGAAGATAGGAAAGCAACTTATTTTCTCAGCTGCTCTGTGCTGCTTATTTAATCTAACTTTTCCCTTCTACAATTTTGCATGAAATCAGTGTCCTTAAATCACTTTACAGCATTTTTTGTATTGCACAAATATCCCAACATCTCTTGGCAAACAACTCAAGCATGCATTGATTTGTTTTGTGCCTTTTCTGTAGAGATCTGTACATACTTTCTTATCTCTTTGATATAATGTTACCTTTTCTACAATAGGAAGATATTCTTTGGTCTTGTTTCTCAGGTCAGTTGGGGAAAATATTTATTATGCCAAATGAAAATGCGTAGAAGCTTTGTCAAAAAGAATTGAAAGCATAAATAAGCAAGGTACTCTTTCCTTTCCTTTCCATACATGTCAAATCTGTGCACTAGCGTGGCAGTTAAAACATTTGTCCAATTGAATATCATGCACTTTCCTAAACGCACTTCCATTGCATTAGAACACTGTTGTGAAGCAGTGGTCATTTGAAGCTTAACTGTACTGTTGTATTATACTTGTTTTATATTTTATATTTCATATATCTTAACAAGCTATTAAAACTCATGTAAAATTCATAGGTGCCTTTCTTTGAGCAGGAGACAGATTGAGCATCATTTGTAGGTTGTTCCTAATATGCTGGCCCAGTTAGGCAAGAGAAAAAACACATTTCTGCAAAATTAAAGCAAAGGATGAGCCTTCTGTTGAATATATTAATACTGAAAATGTTTAATCATCCAAATTACTGAAATGCCACCATATATTTTATTTTATAACTGGAGATATGATCCATTATACAATATCTATAGACTGATCTTTATACTCATCTATACTGTATCTAACTTTTCTATACTGTATCTAAATGCTTTTCCAGTCTAATTTAAAAAAATGCAACATGGGGTCAAAAGTCCATGGCAAAGAACAGTCACAGACTATTATGAACTTCGAAAAGCAGGTAGATGGCTTCTGAAAGCTTTCCAGTTAGTATTTTGACTGCTTTTACGTAACTCCTGAAATTAGCTTTTATCTTTATGCACTTCATAAAACTTTACAGTGTACTATACCGGCAGAACACAATAATGGCTTAAAAACTGTATATAGTCTTGAAATACAGATGGAAAGGGATGAAATATATTCTTTACAGTGACTGGCTCTCTTTAACCTTCAGTTACTATATGCTTATGACTCAGTGTGAAATTCACTCCTTCCTTTTGCAATATTTATTTTGCCACATCTATAGATGGAGAAACTGGACAGAGTAAAACCACTGCCTAATAGTCTTAGGCCCATGTGAAAGTCAGTCTATCAACATAAAAACTGCTGATCATCTCTACCCTCATTTCTAAAATTTCACAGGCAGAGCTGTTTTCTAACGGACTCAATTTTTAATCTGAACCTGCATTGTTAGCCTCAACCCAGCCCTTGAGTGCCCAAATGGGCTGCTGATCCATTCTTGTTGCATAGCAATGGGAAGGCTGGCAGAAGAGTGTACAGAAGAGGGGATTGTGAGTTGGAGTTCAGTTGCCATGGCAATAGGGATGAGCAAATCCTGGTTGTTTCCCTGGAGATGGCATACAGATGGGTAGCCCACCGAGCCTCCATGTGGTTATTCGGAGTCAAATAAATTGATAGCGGAATCTAGAGAAACATTTTGTGTTGCATCAGCTTTGTGCTTTTTGCATAAAATCACTGTACAAAGTCACTCTGGGATTTTTTAGGCAGAATGTACAACAATGCAAAATGTTTGTTTTGTTGCTGCTGAATCATTGCCGATTTGAAATTATTCATCAGAATAACCAGAGCATAAGGATTCTGAGTTTAAAAGATTTTTTTTGTTCATGCACATCCTTCGCAGGCAAATATTTCAGTCTTTATTTCCCTCTGAATATTTTTTTCAGTTAAGATACCAAATTAATATACAACTACTGTACTCTGGCAAATGTTTTGTCTGACTAAAATGCTTCTTGTGAATTTCTGTGTTTCTACATCCTTACAGACGTAATTATTAACAATTAAAATGGTTACAAAAATTAAAAATGTTCCAGAAAGCAGTAGCCTGTTTTGGAAAAAGAATCATTTATACAATATTCAGAGATTATAATGTGAATTGATGTGATCCACCCATACTTTGTTTCAGAAAATAGCCTTATTAGCTAATACTATAATACCATTTGACTGTGGTACAAGACTTGCGATCAGAGTCAAATGTAACTGAACTTTCTTTTCGAGAAACAAAGCATATCAAAACAATGAAATGTATTGATACTGCGCTATTCTCGTTCAACACAATTTTTACATCACCCCACCCTTCAGAAGATGGCAACACAGTAGAACTGAAATGGTATGGTGGCCAAATGTAGAATGTTTGGAATGAATTACAGCACAAGCATAAAAACACAAAAACATCATAAATTAAAAAATTGCGGCGGGGAAGGGAAGAATCAAATGACACTTAGCGGGTGAAACATTTTGCTTTCTGGCATATTTCAGTTTTGCCTGCTCACTAACAAACATTAGGAGCTTATCTATGTGGTCTGTGGAGCACAAACATAGTTACTCTTCAAATGGTAATACAGCAACCTGTCCAAAATAACCAGGATGGTTAGAAAAGCAGCAAAGATTTATTTCCTGCATCTGTATTAACCACTTCCGTAATACTTAAGACAGAACTTAAAGCTGTAACATACAATAAAAAACAAAATACTTAAAAAAAATAGACAATATAAAAATGCATTGAAAATGTATTCCTTTTTTAAAATAAAAAAAGTCATCTTGGTATATATGACACGTTAAATTTCATTTCCAGGTTGAAACTGATTATTTGGATGTGCTCTAATTTGATTTGTAGATGAGTTTCAAAACTGTCCTGTTCACCCTAGTCTAGTGGATCTGAGCCAAGAAGGTAGGTGAACAATATTATCCTGAAATTTCTGATGGCTTTCAGCACTATGAACCATAGTATTGCATTAGTATTAGTGGTAAGGGTGAGCATGCATCATAACATTAATACATCATCTTGCAACGAAGTACCAACACTTTGCACATGCAGCTGTTCCTCTTATTTCTGTTTATTTTAGAGAAACAGTGGAAGTAATACATCAATGTCGGGAGTAAATACAAGAATGGATATGGCCAGGAAGTTCAATTTGAAATAAGATAATATAAATACTATTGGTCTAGGTAACAGGTTACATTCCCCGAGGGAAAAAAAGGTTAGTATGTTTTCTACAAGGTTGTGGAAGCACTTTTTCTCTTGATGACACATGATAGGCCACTTTATTACTGTGTAAGATTTACATGCCCCATCCTCCTGGAATTAAGATCTTGCTTCAGTTTCCCATAATGCTTTTGATTATCTAGCTCAGTGGTTCCCAAACTTTTTCAGTCCACCGCCCCCTTGGTGCTACAAACTCATCCTCACCGCCCCCACCCCACCCCCTCAGATGGGCGTGGCTTAGTGGACAGGTGACCGGGTTCTTTCTGTCTGCCTGCCTTCCTTCCTACCATCTTTTCTTTCTTTCTGTCTTCCTTCCTTCCATCTTTCTTCCTCCCTCCCTCCCTTTCTTTCCTTTTTCTTTCCTTCTTCCCTCCCTCCTTTCTTTTTCTGTCTGTCTTCCTTCCTTCCTACCATCTTTCTGTCTGTCTGTCTTCCTCCCTTTCTTTTTCTTTCCTTTTTCTTTCCTTCTTCCTCCCTTTCTTTTTCTGTCTACCTTCCTTCCTACCATCTTTTTCTTTCTGTCTTCCTCCCTCCCTCGCTTTTTTTCTTTCCTTTTTCTTTCCTTCTTCCCTCCCTTCCTTTCCCTCCCTCCATTCTTTTTCTGTCTGTCTTCCTTCCTACCATCTTTCTTTCTTTCGGTCTTCCTCCCTCCCCCTTTCTTTCCTTCTTCCCTCCCTGCCCTTCCCTCCCTCCTTTCTTTTTCTGTCTGTCTTCCTTCCTTCCTTCCATCTTTCTTTCATTTTCTTTCTTTCCTTCCTTCCCTTCTTCCTTTTTCTGTCTATCTTCCTTCCTTCCTACCTACCATTGTTCTTTCTCTTTCTTTCTGTCTTCCTTCCTTCCTCCCTCTTTCTTTCTTTCCTTTCCTTCTTCCCTCCCTTCCCTTCCCTCCCGCCAGCTGTGGCCAGGCCGTCGCCGCCGCTCACCCAGGCCGATGGCTTGGTAAGCATTCTCTGGGTCGTGCACCAGGTCACAGAGCACCATCAAGGCCGGCTGCCACGTCAGCAGCTCGGGGTGCTGCAGCTCTTCACTGAGCTTGGGGAGGTCTCGGCAGCTGAAGGCCACAGGCACCTTGGTGGGGTCGATGTCGGGGGGCAGCTGGGCTGAGATCCGCGGGTGTGCCATGCCGGAGGGGAGCCTGGGTGGGGTTGCTAGGCGATGGGGACACTGAGCGGGAAAGTCCGCACATGCGCAGGTTCCGCAGCAGGGCCTTCCCGTGGGTCTACGAGCGCTCGCCCGAGCAGCTTCGGGAGTGGTCGGCTTCCCTCGTCGCTGTGCCGCGCTCAGTACCTAGCACTTGTAACTCCGTCGCATTCCACGCTCTTGGGTGCAGGGCAGCCCATTTGGAAAGAAAACATCTCGCATTTTCTTTCAGAATGGGCTGCCCTGCACCCAAGAGCGAGGAATGCGAGAGAGCTTCAAGTGCTAGGTAGGATGCTCGTCGCGCGGTGGGACGCAGTTTGGGGTGACCAGTCATGTGGGGCGGAGCGGAGCGGAGCCTGGGTGGGGGCTGGGCGTGCCGCGAGATGGGCATCATACCTAGCACTTGTAACTCCGTCGCATTCCACGCTCTTGGGTGCAGGGCAGCCCATTCTGAAAGAAAACATCTCGCGTTTTCTTTCAGAATGGGCTGCCCTGCACACAAGAGTGAGGAACGCGAGGGAGCTTCAAGTGCAAAAGCATGGCAAACCACCTACCGCCCCCCTGGCCCCTCTCACCGCCCCCGTTGCCACCCTTGCCTCTCACCGCCCCCAAGGATTCCCACCGCCCCCTGGGGGGCAGTACCGCCCACTTTGGGAACCACTGATCTAGCTTAACCTGATCCAAATGGCAGCACACACATTTTTGCCAAACTTCTGTAGTCCAGAATAGAATTCTTGGTTCTTTCAGTTTCATTGTTCACAAATTCCAAGTATTGGGCCTGATGCCCGATTCTTAGAAAAGTAATGAGAGAAACAAAATCAGTTACTATTCTCCAAGCATGATAGTACAACATGGCAACTATCTACTTGTGCATCTAGCCTTATTTTAATTACAACTGAGAAACTGAGAATTAAATAACTGGATCATATACAGTACTATGGAAGATATAACATTTTAGTTATCTGTAATTTTACAAGAGAATTGCTTTAATAATGCACAGCCTAACCATGCTTTACAATGCTGTATTGTATAATGCACCCACACCCATCCTGTGGAATCTGTGGTCTTTTTTTCATACATGTGATGGAATGGACTGACTTAAATGTTTCAAAACCTCAGAAATAAATGATTTAAGCAAAGTGATTAGGCCCACTACTGTGTGTGTTTTATCCAGTCAAACTCAAGGACTGTTACTTTGAAGTTTCTTTCCAGTTAGAAAGAAATTCTAAGCCCAAAGCAACCCTACTTGAGGCATGTATAGATGAGAGTGGTGATTTTTACCACCTTGATTATTTTTTCATTGGGTATAAAGCATAAGTGAAGCTATTTCAGAACCATACATTCACCGGATGCAATTTTGAATTCTGTGAACATTGTCTGTTTATATCCCAATTTATCCCTGCTTTCTCTGCATAATAATGAGCTTGAATATCGTACGTTTTGTGATGTTACAAGCTCTAAAATGGTGTTTATACAAGCAACAATATTTCTCTTTGGCTAAGGAAAATAGCAGATCTTACACAAGACTTGAAGCTGAGCTGTCCAAACTTGCCTTCACATGCTTAATAATTTCAGTGATGGAAAAATAACACCTACTACCAAATGGAAGAACAATACAGGTGTACTCTGAATGCTTTAGATCTATGAAATATTCTCCGCAATAATATATATCTTATTATGCAACTGAGAATTGCGTCTACTTACAGCTCCCAACTAAAAAACAAACGAACACCTTTCCCCTGGTATTTCACTTTCCACTGATCAAAGAAGGCATATCTGCTCATCCCACCTGGCCCTCACTATAAGGGTACTTAAAATGTATTTGGACTAGTGTGTTTAATTCAACCCCTTTTACTTTGAAGAAAACGGGGGACTGAATTTGGAAACAAATACTGGAAACAGCAGTCTTTTTCTTCATTGAATAAAAGAAGACGACGACAGAAAGGGCTCCTCAGTTGGTTCACAAGATTATTATTGTAAATTGCCTTGTATTTTTGTATAACGAAGATGCAGAGATGATAAGCTAATAATACAAATCACCTCCAAATACGCAGGGAAGCATAGTGCGAGTTCGGTAAACCAGGAATGTTGGGTTGCTGCTGCTGCTCAGATCGGTGGATTGCAGAACATAAATGCAATTACTGTATCAAACAAATAAGACAGCCTACCAAGTTTTCTATGGTGTTGGGCTGGCACTGGAGACTCCCAACGCCATACCTTTTCTGCCCAACCCAGCTCACCACCAGGTATGTCGAATCGACTTGTACAAAATAAAGGGGCGATGATAAATCAACGCAAAGCAACAAACATATGCACGTCCTTCAGCGAAGGAGACGAGAGCAAAGTAATCCAAGGGTGGGACAGAGAGAGGAGAGACCCGTGTCCCCGTCCACTGGGATACCAGGACTCCCCAGCCCCTGGGCAGCAAAATCTCTCTTCCCTCCCCTTCTGGCACGCTGCAGCACCACGGAAACACCCGGTCGCTGCCCCCCCACCCGGTCAAACGGTGAGACGAGCCGCCCCTTGGAAGCTGGACGAAACAGCCTTCTAAAGCCGGCCAGCCTTCACCTCCCCTCCAGACGGCTCCAACGAGAAAACGAAGTGACGCTTCTCGCGAGATTTGCAACGAATGAGGCTCCTCCTGCGAAGATCTCGCCCCGCTCAGCCCCGAGCACGTGCGACGGAGGGAGTGAGCGCGAGCGGCGGATGTCCGTTAGGGGCGTGGCGTCTTTACCCGCAGGCGTTAAACACGTGACCCTCGCGCGCTTTCTCCCCCCCCCCGCCTCTGAGGGAAGGTTTTTTTTTTGACTCCTTCTCAAACTCAGCAACTTTTAAGATATGTGGGCAACAATTCCCAGAATTTCCCAAAAGAAACGAAATTTCCCATGCGAGGGGTGGTAGAGGAGTGCAGGGTTGGCCGACAAATTTAAATCTGGTACTCTTAAGTAAACTCCCTCTCCTCCCGCCTTCTGACACACTGCACCATCCCCGTTGCTGTCTCCTCCGACCCCCCCCCCCCCCGTTTACAAACAATGCAGGAAACGGTTTGGAAAGTAAAGGTTTCTTTCTTAGTCAGCCTTCCTCTGTCAGAAATAACCTCTAGAACAGAGGTCTTCAAACTTGGCAACTTTTAAGACTTGTGGACTTCAACTCCCAGAATTCTCCAGCCAGCGTTGCTGGCTGGAGAATTCTGGGAGTTGAAGTCCACAAGTCTTAAAGTTGCCAAGTTTGGGGACCCCTGCCTAAGAACCACGTTTCTCAATCTCAGGAATTTAAGGTTTAATTTAATTTATATCCCACTTTGTTTTAATAAATAACTCAAGGTGGGGAATGCACATAACACTCCTTTCTCTTTTTCTCCACAACAATCTTGTGAGGTAGGCTGGGTTGAGAGAGAGGGACTGGCCCAAGGTTACACTGCTGGCTTTCATGGCACTAGCTGGCTTTCGTGGAACTAGAACTCACAGTCTTAATGGCTTCTAGCTTGGTACCTTAACCACTTGACCAGACTGGTTCTCAAACTGGTTTGTGGACTTTTATTTCCTAAATACCTATGTTTGCTGGGAAATTCTGAAAGTTGAAGTCCATCATGTATCTTAAAGTTGCTGAAGTTTTGAGAAACGCCGCTCTAGGGTAGGGCTTGCATTGCTGCCCTGCAAAAATCCAAAAGGCCAATAGACAGCAGTAAAGATGCAGAAAATTGAGTTTCATTAAGAAGAGCATGTGTCATCAACAGATACATAGAAACAAACTACATTTGCACACCACTGAAAGCAGACAACTTAAAAAAAAAAGCTAAGAAAAAGACAAATTTCTGCCCTTCCCTGGTATCTTCCCATCTTTTTCACATTTTAACTTGGTGGATGTCCAAATGGGATGTAGAGGAGAGAAGCAGACAAAAAGGCCTAAAAAACTTTCATTATTTCTGCTGTAATGCCTTGCTTCCCTCTGCGAGCTGGTGACTTACTGTTGGGAAACAGTGGTAAGTAAACCAGAAAGGAGAACCAATAACAAAGCACACGCGACAATCAAGGCAACATTATCTGACAATTATTACTTGGGACAGACATGAGAAGGGGCATAAGATTTTCCAAGTCCAGTAGCCTCAGAATATGTCAAATCAGTGAAGCTTTTGTCACCTTGACTGACATCCTGAAGGAAGCAACGAGACTGCTGGGACTTGAAACAGAGACAATCCAGACAGCAGCATAGGGATTAGCAATGAGGATGCAAGATTCATGCCACTTCAGCTTTCTGCTGATTTAAGAAGGAGAGGTTGTGGATTACTTCAGCTCAAAAGCTCCATTAACATTTAATTCCTAATGATATTTCTATTTTCACATTGCCTCCTGTCCTTGGAGGAGGAGGAGGCAGAGACAAGAAAAAGGGGAGAAGGCTTATAGTGAAATGCAATTCCAGACCACTCAGAGCCTTAAAAAACCCTGAAATGATCAAATGGATCCATATTTTTCATCCAAGACAATAAACTGAATCTCTGCTTTGTGTTTTCCACAGATCTCCTGGGCTGCTGATTTCATCAGACATAAAAGAATGAATGAAAAAGAGGACGCTGACCTAGGACATTGCAAGAAGAAAGACAGAGGTGTGTATATTCTGTGAATATTCTGTTCTGGGGTCTTTTGAAAAATCTGGGCTGTCCTATCTCGAGCTTGGAAAAATACCAGTCTTTGAAGTCCACACAAAGTCCCTTTTGGTTAGATATTCTGTGTCCAAGAGGGTTAGCATCTTATCACTGAAGTAAATAATAATTTATAGAATGTGCCAAGCTTTCTCCTGTGATTTTGACTGCCAACACATTTAAGATTAAACTGGCAGAGAGATTGCATAAACATAGTTGCACTGAGGTTGAATGTGGGATTAGCAAGATGGAAGTTTCAGATGAAGTAAATTCAAAGGAGAAATAATTGTGGGGAGGAAGGGAAGAGAGGATATTTGATCCAGGATCGAAGTATGATTGTTAAATGAATGTGTGCAATCTAAAAGAAACTCCAAAAGTTTGGATTTCTGAGGTTTGGGTAGACTTTTTTTAAAAAAATAAATTTTTTATTTTATTTTATTTTATAGTACAAAAATTCCATTTTCAATTTAAACAATGTGTTGTCAGAGTGCTTATACATACATACATCAATATTATACTTTTATTAATTAAATTAAAATTAAAAACCACAGAAGAAATAATTTGTTTCATTCACTTGCCTTCATCTGGTATGGCTCAAATGGAACATTGGCTTACCTGAACGTCCTTTTATGTGCGCTGCAGGAGAGTCAAAACATGGGTCAACTTCTGTCGGATTGCCCAGGGACTGAGTTACCCTGGGCCCTCTCTGCTCCATCGAGTTCAGTTTTTCAACGAAGGCGTAGACCTTCAGTAGATCAAGGGTGGTGGTAAGTCCATTATTTCGTCGTCCCTGGACCTTGACCGTAGCCAGGGTGGGTTTGGACTCTCCTGCAGCACACATAGAAGGATGTTCAGGTAAGCCAACATTCCTTCTCCTGAGCACTGCTTGGAGAGTCCAAGCATGGGATATATCCAAGCTTAAGTGTCAAGGGCGGGAGCAGTCTGGTGCAGGGTCTGTGAGGTGGAGCAAACCCTCTGTAGCACTCGTCTGCTGAAGGATGCCTCTGCAGAAGCAAACATGTCCAGCTTGTAGTGCTTTATGAATGGAGAAGGTGAAGACCACATCGCCACCCTGCAAATCTCTTCAATCGATGCCTGTGTGGCCCAAGCTGCTGATGTGGCCGCGCTTCTGGTGGAGTGTGCCGTGATCCGGCTGGGTAACGGCCTGGCCTGACAGTCATAAGCTTTGGTGATGCACGCCTTGAGCCAGCAGCCTACCGTCGAAGGGGTGACCTTTCAACCCATGGAGGCCGGTTGAAGTGAAACAAATAACGCCTCAGTCTTCCTAAATGAGACAAGAATTGTAAATTGTAAATTTTCAATTCAATTCAATTCAATTCAATTCAATTCAATTCAATTCAATTCAATTCTATTCTATTCTATTCTATTAGTTATGGTAAGAGTACAGAGAATCCATTTATGTTGGATTGTTAAATTCAATGTACTAGGCATGTAATTCAAGAGAATGCTATCCTTTGAAAGCTTTTGTCACATAGTCAGCTTTACATAATCTACTACTTTCTCCCAAAATGTAGTATTTTCCAGCGGCTAACATGGACAGCCGCTGGCCAATAGCTTTAAAGTATTTTCCCGTGGTTAGCGCGGACCGATGAAACTCAGATACTTTGGCCACCTAATGAGAAAGAAGGACTCACTGGAGAAGAGCCTAATGCTGGGAAAGATTGAGAGCAAAAGAAGAAGGGGATGACAGAGAATGAGGTGGCTGGATGGAGTCACTGAAGCAGTAGGCGTGAGCTTAAATGGACTCCAGAGTATGGTAGAGAATAAGAAGGCCTGGAGGAACATTGTCCATGGGGTTGCGATGGGTCGGACATGACTTCGCAACTAACAACAACAAAAGCGCGGACCGGAGTGAAGCCCTCCGGCTGCGCCTGCGCGTACACAACAAACAGCACTGACATTTCTTAGAAGGTGATGGCACAACAACAATACTAAGTATGGAGAGCTAAGTCAGAGGCAAGTGCTTGCCAGGATTTTCTGTTATTTATTGGACTTACGTAAAAGGTGGGAGTTTTTTTCTCCAGAGACAAAGGGAAGCCAAAATGGCATCCACAACCATGAGATCAAACACTTTTCCCTTTTTACTTTTGTCATGGGTAGTTTGGTCATATGGTTGTGGCTGCGTCTTAACTTTTTTGACCCCCCATCCCCCACTGACACCCATGGTTTTTTCCTTTCCCTTTTTAAACCTCTTTGGAGATTTAGGCTATGCTTTGTATGTGTTTCCTGACTTCATACTGTGGGAAATCATTCCACTATTTTTGTTTTGTAATCTGCAAAAACTGGGGACCACTGAAGACCACATGCAATGTTGGAACTTTGTCTATTCACCCTAAGGTTAAGGAAGTTTAGCTTAGCTTTTGCTAACTACCCACCTTTGTACTATGTTTGCAACTATAGGAAAAGAAATCCTTTTGCCTCCCTTGTACTTTTCTCGGAACAAAAACAAAACCCCTTTGGCAATAGAACCAAAGAAGGAAATTAATTTTCTTGATTGGGAAGATCAACTGTTGTAGTTTTGAAAAGAGCACAGAGTTATGCTTATGAAAACTTTCCATGGTGTGGGACTTATCATGCCAGTGAAAAGGGGTATTAAGTGAGCCAATCTGGACTGCAATAAAAAGGCAGCACAGATAGTATAATAATTAAAAGGAACAGGATAAAAGAAAAACTTGAACTACATGTCTGAAAAAACCTGATGTCCCCAATGTTGTAAATAATCTTCAGAGGACTGCAACACCACATTATTGAATGATCTCAATTTCTCAAATGAGAATTACTCATATTTATTTTTTCTTCCATGACTTACATTGCATTCATCTATGTACAGCTGGTAATAGGGACAATTACAGAATAACTAAAATAAAGGCATTCTGAGTTGGAAATTCCTGTCTAATTTAAGGTGACCAGACGTCCCGATTTTGGCGGGACACACCCGCTTTTTCGCCATTTGTCCCGCGTCCCGCCCGCCCTCTTAAAAAGTCCCGATTTTTTAAAACAATGCCCGACTAGGGCATTCTTTCAAAAAATCGGGCCTGCAGGCACTCGAGGACGGCCAGGTTGGGCAGCAGCAGCAGGCCCTCTCAAAACGGGACGTCTGGTCACCTACGAGCTTAAATTGAGATGCTGCTGAAGGCGAGGGCGGGAAAAAGTCCCTCGCGCGACGTCATCACCCCGCGCCGGATGTGAAGCGCAGGCCCGACGGCCAGCTTCCGGGCGCTCCGTCCTCCGGCGAGTGGGTCGCGTTAAAGCAGCGGCCGCGGTGCCAGGGCCGTGAGGGAAGGTGAGGCCGATGTCCGGCTGGGCCGTGCTCCGCTTCTCGCAGCCTTCAAGGACGTTTGTGAGGTCGGCGGGCGGCGCGGGACCCCCGGGCGGGCGGGGGGGGGGGAGGGAGGAGGAGAGCTCCCCTTCGCAAGCCAGCCCAAGCCACTGCCGGCTTCCGAAGGGGAGGCGGGAGGCGAGGAAAGGCCTCCCGCCTCCCCCCCCCACCTGGATGCCGTCATTAGCCGTCTTTTGCCCTCTGCGCATGCGTAGCGTTCTGCGCATGCGCAGAGGGCAAAACTCAAATTGCGCCCCCCCGCCCCCCCATGTCCCGCTTAAAAAAAAAAAATCTGGTCACTTTAGTCTAATTACCCTGCTAGGGTTGAATAGAAAGTCAAGAAACAAACCAAAGATGGAAACAGGAAGCTTTTTATTAAAGGTACATAAGCTGTTAGAAGTCTCAAAAAGGACTTTGAGGCAAAATGTGAGGTTCAGTGCAATGATGCATTGCTTATTTGATGGGCATACCGGTATTTGTTTTACAGATCACAACATCAAAGCTCTCAAGTGGAGCTGAGGGATGATTTTGCTATACTTGACATAGGTTTTGTAGGAAGCCATGATGATATCAAAATATCTTCACATAAATTCTGCAATTATGTTATTTGCATTGTGTTATGATGTCTGACATAAATATATAAGATGAATAATTGCATCAGGACACATAAGCAATTTATTTCTCTGACCATGGGGCATCTGTGTTTGCTTTTTCTCTCCAACTTGCATTTTTAAATTTGCTTAAATTTGCTTAAAATTTGTCTTATATAGAGTTAACTTAACCAACATACATACATTCAGTTTTCTAGGTTTACATGACAAGATAGGCTAAAATAAACTGGCTTAGTGTTTTAGTGTGTTGTACAAATGTAATGTTTGCTGTTGCACTAGTGTTTTGGTGATAGGTGAATTTTTGGACTATCTCACTCTCTTGCTTGAGTTGATCTTTTCACATGGGCAGATATGCATGTGGATACAACTCCATTGTGTCTTTTTTTTCTTGTTCTTCTAAAACAGTGACTTTGAACAATGTGAAAACTGCAGTCCTGAATTAATTGGTAAATGTTCTACCACCATTGCTGGTGTTCACATGGGAAGCACGGTATACAAATTCCAAAGCTGCGTTAATTGACCCCAAAGATAATAGTTTACTTTAAACAGATAGGGATTTTGGGGTGTGTTTGCGTAAAAACACTTCCCATAGTCAAGTAACTTGGTCTTGGGTGATCTATTTACCAATGTTTTTTTGGTTCTTTCTGAAATCTTTAATCAAGGTAGATTCTTGGAGTTGCCCTTAAATGCGATCTGTTTAGACATTGTGTTACCCCTGATCATTTTTATGGCCACACTCACTAAAACGGGGCAGAAATTAATGAGGAGGAGTGGATAGTACATTCATCTCAATTCCTGTTTAGTCCTGGTAGCATTTTTATAAAATCTATATGTCAATAATTCTCTTAAGGCTAAAATGTTGACAATTGTTTCCATTATATAGGGCTTTAAAGTAGAAACATGGTCTTTCTGAGTGGATGCTGAAATAGATGAAATAATTAGTATTACCTTTTGAAATGGGATATTGAAAGCCATGAAGTCTGAAGAACTCTAGAGTATTCTAGAGCAGGGGTCCCCAACCTTTTGGACCTCACGGACCACCAAATTCATAATTTTAAATCCCACGGACCCTAATTCATAATTTTAAGTCCTGCAGACCACTAATATGAATTTTTTAAAAAAGATAAATACATTTGTAAAATAATGATCAGAGAACTTCCATTTTATTAATGTGAAATGCACCTATTTAATATAACAAAATTATAAATGCTTATTTAATTATAACAAAATCGTAAATGCTTATTCGTAACAAAATATTTAAAGGTTGTTTTAATTGTAACAAAATTATTAAAGTTAGTGTAATTACTACAAAATAATTGAAGCTTATTTGACGGTGGCTTGCTAATGTTGTTGGGAAAATCAGTCCCATATTCCAGAGTTGTAGCTGTAGTAGTCCCTTCCCTCTCCTCTCCTCTCCTCTCCTCTCCTCTCCTCTCCTCTCCTCCCCTCCCCTCCCCCCTCCTTTCCTTTCCTTCTTTCCTTTCCTTCTTTCCTTTCCTTTCCTTCTTTCCTCTCCTCTTCCTCCTCCTCTCCTCTCCTCTCCTTTCTTCCTTTCCTTTCCTTTCTTCTTCTTTCCTTTCCTTTCCTTCTTTTCTTTCCTTCTTTCCTTTCCTCTTCTTTCTTTCCTTTCCTTTCCTCTTCTTTCCTTCCCTTCTCTTTCCTTCTCTTTCCTTTCCTCTTCTTTCCTTCTTCCTCTCCTTTCCTTCTCTTTCTTTCTTTCCTTCTCTTTCCTTTGCTTCTCTTTCCTTTTCTCTCCTCTCCTCTCCTCTCCTCTCCTTTCCTTTCCTTTCCTTCTTTCCTTTCCTCCTTTCCTTTCTTTTCCTTTTCTTTTTCCTGCACCTGGGTGGAGGAGCTGCTCCAGGATGACCAAAGAGCCAGTCCTGTGACTACCACAGCTCTGGAATATAGGACTGGCCCGTGGTGGGGCTGGCAATCTCTGCCATAGGGGGTGGCA
Source organism: Diadophis punctatus similis (assembly GCA_023053685.1). Classification (NCBI taxonomy): domain Eukaryota; kingdom Metazoa; phylum Chordata; class Lepidosauria; order Squamata; family Dipsadidae; genus Diadophis; species Diadophis punctatus. Next base: position 4,382,702 of record JALIGW010000003.1, on the reverse strand, counting down.
CGTGCAATGTGCAACTTTGCAGGTGGTGAAACATGCAAAAAGGACTGTAGCCCTCGCCGGGCAGAATGAAATAATGGTGCTGTTGGGGTGGGGTGGGCGTAAGCGGGCCGAAGCAGGGGTTGCGATGGCTGGAAGCTGTGGGAGTGAAGCGCTACTTGCATTTGTGCAGCATTAGCATTCTGCCTTGGTATCTCTGTGCCAGCCGGTGGTGCAAGGCAACCCGCGTCTCCTGTCACTTGGGACTCAGAGAGGTAAACGCTGGGGTGCAGCCGGAGTTTGCTGTCCATTGTGGACACTAGCTCGGCCCCCTGCAAAATCTCGTCTCTCGAGCGCTTGCTGAAGCGGCACAGGAAACTTTGGCTGGGCTCCTCGAGAGACAAGAGTTTGCAGGGGGTCGAGCTAGCATCAGCAATGGACATCAAACTCCGGCTGCTCCAAAGAGAAAGGAGCTCCTTCTGGAAGGGGAGGGTAGGACCTTCCTCTTATCCCTGGACTCAACCAGGATTGGGTCCAAGGCTTCCCCGAACAGCTGGCGGCCGTTGAATGGGGCCGTGGCGAGGTGCCATTTGTGGCAAGCGTAAGCCTGCCAAGAGCACAACCAGTGTAATCTGCGTGCCACGACCAATGTCCCCATGGCTCTGGAGGCAAACCTGGCCGATTGAAATGTGGCATCCGCGGAGAACCGGGTGGCAGCCAGAAGTTTATTAATGTCCTGATGGGCCCTGATGTCGGAGGCAGGCAGTCTTTCTTGAAGATCCCGGAGCCAAATGAGGGACATTTGAGTGAAGAAAGTGGCGGAGGTTGAAGCCCTGACCGCCCAGGCTGCTGCCTGGTGACTTTTTTGGAGCACTTGCTCCATCCGTCTGTCTTCTGGTCATAACAGTTCCGCAGGATCACCCGGTAAGTTCCGCAGGATCACGTGGATGAGAGGAGCGCCATCACCGGAGCATCCACCTATGGAGGTTGGAGGGAAGGTGCCAATTCCGACCCGATATTGAAATAACGACGATCATTGGATGATGGGATGGGTCCAGAAACTGGAGTACTCCACTGATTGTGGACAGCGTCCACGAATAATTGCGGACAGGGCACGACCTGGGCCTCCGGAGTATGCTCCGTGATCAGAGGATTGAGATTTTGATTTGAAGCAGAAGTACATGGGCCCAAGGGTCCCAGGTTTGCAGCATTTTTCGCCTTAAAAAAGGAGTGACTTGAAAAGGCTCGGATGGAACAGCCCCGATGAGACTGGAGGATCAGGAGAGATGCCCTCATCCTCAGATATGTCTAGATCAAGATCACCCTCCTCATCAGAGAGGAGGGAGCAAGAGTCCCTGGCTCGCTCAGGAGGGAGATGATGATGCCACTCCTGGGATTGGAACACCCACTGCATTGACTCCTGGTCCAGATCAACTGAAGACCCTCTGGGTAGGGCAGAGGTGGCAGATATAGTCAGCTGTTGCAGGCATTCTGCCACGCCCTGCTTTATGGCTGCTGAAATCATGGCCTGGACAAAGGTTGGATCCTAGAGGTCCTCTGTTGCCGAAGGCCGTCGGCCGTCGGAGTAAAGGTGGTGGGAGGCCCGATTGGGGCCTTGGCTGCCAGGCACTCCCTGCTGGTGGATGGCTGTGGCTCCCCCCAGATATCTGCATCCACCAATGGTAGGTCTGGGGCATCCAGGGAGATGTTATCCCTGTGGTCCTCAGCACGAGAGGGCCCTTGAATGAAATCCAAGGTCCCTGGGGCACCCTGGGCAGGCAGATGGGGAGAGGCCCCAGGATTAGGGAAGGCTCTGGCAGATTTATTGCAGATTCATCCCACTGTGCAGCCTTGGAGGGCCTAGGCTTCTCAGTGCGCCCTTTGTTGGAATGCCTATTATCCTTCTTCAAATGACGCCCCGATGTGCTGGGGCATGGAACAGGCAGGGACTGAGGGGCCTCCAATGGTTGCTCATTCCGTTGCCTCGATTTGGAGGCTTTTGGCAGCGAAGGCTGTGGCGCCATTTTGGCCTCCCCCGGGAAGGCGGGGAAACCCTGACTCGAAGTTTTTTTGGCGGAGAAAATGGCGTCATGTCAGGCCACAACCGGGAGAATTGCTAGATGTTTCAGGCAACAGATCGCAAGCCGAAGGACTTTGCTCCCCTGGCCGATGGCGGCAATTAAGAGCTCCTGCTCCATGGCCATGGGTCACTCAATTGTGTCAAGATCTGCGACAGGTGGTGAAGTGCGGGGAAGCGCTGCCAAACTATAATGTCAAACCACCACTCCAGTGAGTCCTCTCGCTGTAATAATGTCAGGAGCGGATAACTCCCTCAGCCACTGCCGCTGAAACACCAAGCCAAGCTGCTATGATAGCAGAGGAGCACCTGCTCCTGGGTCGGATTAAGGCTATCTCCCGTTCAGGTGGAGATCCGGACCTGCGGCTGGAGGCCTCAGCCTTGGCGGCTGGAGCCTAGGCTCCTTTCGCTGCATTGCCTCTACCCCATGTCTCGTTTCGGTGAATCGAAGAGCATGCTGGGGAGGAAAACTCACGGTAGAATATCGGCTGAAGAACCTTGGACAGTCTCACTGGAAAGTGGAGCTATGATCCAAGAAGGGAACAACTTGACCACACGTCCCGTCAGGGTGAGGACTGAGTCCAAAGCGGGGTCTTAGAGGTGGAGACTTTTTCTAATTAACAGACTCAATCCTCATTGGCTGACGGACGAAGTCAACCCTTCATGGATGATAGCTCCACCCACTATGGAGAATGCCTTCCTTACAGGATTAACCCTGTAAAGTGGAAAAAAAATAAAAGGAGATTTCTTCCAACAATTGGTTCTCCGAACTGCTTAGAAAGTTAACTACCGGTTCTAGCGAATAGGAGAGAACTGGTTGAATCCCACCTCTGCTAATACCACTACTACTATTATTACGAGAGGTGGGCTGCTGCCGGTTTAGACCAGTTTGGGCGCACCGATCATTCCGACCACTGGCTGGGCCCACCCATCCTGGCGCTATCCTGTCCTATATATCTCACTCTCTGGCTCACTCCCCCCGCCCACGCAGCCCAGCTGATTTCTGTGCCTCGCCCACTCTATTCACCATGGCAGCTCGAGAAGGTGTGCTGGAAGCTGCGCGCATGAAATTGCCATGTGTTTGAAGCCACGTGCTCACATTTTCGGTTCTGCACTAGGCAAACTGGTTGTTAAATTATGTGAAGCCCACCTCTGATTATTACTACAGGTAACCCTCGATTTATAAACATAGTTGGGACCAGAATTTTCTTTGCTAAGCAAAGCAGTTGTTAAGTGAGTCACACTCTATTTTGCCATGGTTATTAAGCAAATCACTACAGTTAAGGGAATCACATGATCATTAACGGATCTGGCTTTCCCCATTTGTCTTTGCTTGTAGGAAGCTAGCCAAGAAGATTGCATTATTGATTGATTGATTGATTGATTGATTGATTGATTGATTGTTTGCTTGTTTGCTTTTATATGCTGCTCAATTCCCGTGGGACTCAGGGCGGCGTACAACATAATTCAAAACAATCTATAAAAATGATACCAATAATTAAAAACATTACAAAATTTTAAAAATTTAAAAATTTAAAAACAGGCCAACATTCAAACAAGGGGGATAGATCTTAATTCACCCCACCTGCAGGAAGAGCCATGTTTTCACGGCTTTACGGAAGGCCGGATTATCAGGGGATAATCCTGATCTCTGGAGGGAGTTGGTTCCAGAGAGACGGGGCTCCCACAGAGAAGGCCCTCCCCCGCGGTCCTACCAACCGGCATTGTTTGGTTGAAGGGACCTGGAGGAGACCCACTCTGTGGGACCTAACTAGTCATAGGGATGTATGAGGTAGGATGCATGGTGTAACCATCGTAAATACATGCCAGTTGCCAAGTACCCAAATTTTTATCATGTAATAATCGGGATGCTGCAGTGGTCATAAGCGTGAGGACTTGTCATAAATCAGTTTTTGAGTGCTGTTGTAACTTCAAATGGTGATGAAATGAATGTCGGTAAGTCGAGCACTACCTGTACTTATACTGTATATTTAATTTGTATGCTGCCCAATTCTCAATAATTCTAAAATAAATAATCAGTTGTTTAATTCTGTTCTAAAATGAATTGGGAGTCAATTCCATCAAACCCAGTTGGACTTAGCTATCTTGAAAGGGGGAACACACTCAGTTTAATCCCCTTGCTCATGGTAGGAATCTGAAAGCTTGTCTGGCCTGTACTGGAGCACCTTCAGTGAATATTATTGGCTCAATTTTGAACTGCTCTTCCTCTTGTTAGGAAAGTTCTCCCTTCCCCCACACCCCATAACTTTCAGCTTATACTAAAGTAGAACTAAAGTAGAACTGATACACTTCCAAGAGATTGTAGTAGGAGACAGTCTAGACCATGTCCTGAGATTTTCTTATCCTTCTGGATAGACCACCTCAGTGAGTTTAAATGGCTTTAGAGATTGTTATGCTTTGAATGCTTTGACAGATTACTTTTATTGCTTTTGTACAGTCCTATATATGTTTCTTGGAGCAAACTTACGAAGATTATTTATTCAGCGTGATGCTGGTTTAATAGATTTCTCTAATGTGTTTGCTTCTTGGCTCACTAAAAATACCACTCACCTCAAATAAACTGCAACGGCTTTGCTGAATTAGTCAACGTGTTACATACCAAAGCTGGCTGTCCGTAGGGGTGGGCTGAGACTGGCTGTTGAGACTCTAGTCTTTGATCACCTGCTGTAACACCCGTCTACTGAAGGATGCCTCTGCCGAGGAGTAAACATCAACTTTGTAGTGCTTCACAAATGGAGAAGGGGACGACCAGGTGGCCACATGGCAAACCTCCTCAAGGGAAGCCTGAGTTGCCCACACCACTGAGGTTGCGGCGCTGCTCATCAAGTGGGCAGTAATTCATTCTGGAACTGGCCTGGACTGAAGTTCGTAGGCTTTCGCAATTGTCAAATAAATCCAGCATCCTATCGTAGATGACGAAACCATACAGCCCAAGGAGGAAGGCTGGAAGGAAAGAAAAAGCGATCCCGACTTTCAGAACGTTGCCGTTCTGTCAACGTAAATCCGGAGTGCTCTACGAACATCCAGAGTGTGCCACCTTTTCTCGGAGGGATGAACTGGCTTGGGACAGAAATTAGGGAGGATAACCTCCTAGGCCCTATGGAACCATGTATTAATCTTTGGAATAAATGCCAGGTGTAGGTGAAGGATGACCCTGTCACTGTGGAATACAAATAGATCAGCCCTGACTGACAGAGCGGCCAGTTCAGAAACCCTTCTGGCTGATGTAATGGCCACCAGAAATGCCACCTTACAGGTGAGGTGGTGTAAGCTTGCCATAAGGAGTGGCTAGTAAGGGGCCCCTGTGAGTGAGTTAAGGACCTTTGGCAAGTCCCAGGTAGGGTATTATATTATGTGTATTACAGGCAGACAGATGTTAGAAGCCCCCGGAAGAAGCAACGGATTGTGGGATGGAGTGTCAAGGGATCTGGCTGACCACATGACAGAACCGAAGACAAGGCCACCACTTGTCTTCTGATGGTGTTGGGCTTTAGTCCCCTATCCAGACAGTCCTGGAGGAAGTCGAGGACTTGGCCTTGAGTGGCTGCCGTAGGAACGATGTTTGCTTTATCACACCACCCGCAGAATGTTCTCCAGGTGGCATCGTAGATGCGGGTAGTGGAGAGTCTCCTGGAGGCATGGATGGTTCTGATGACCCTGGAGGATAGATTGTCCTCCTCAGAGCAACCCGCTCAAGTGCCAGGTGGTCAGTTTGAACCACTGAGGGTCCGGGTGGACAGCACCCCCTGGCTGAGGGAGACCCTGCTCTGAGGGAACTGCCAGGGTGGAGACACCAAAAGGCTCACCAGATCTGCGAACCATGGCCTTCGTGGCCAATAGGGAGCTACAAGAAGGACCTCTGCTTTCTCCGTGAGGACCTGCCATATTACACGAGGAATGAGTGGGAGAGGGGGAAAGGCATACAGGATGCCCTGGGGCCATGGGGAACAGAGATCATTGGTCCCTTCTGTTCCCGGCATTGCAAATCTGGTGAAATATCTCTGGAGTTGGACATTGCTCGGGGTGGCAAATAGGTCCACTTCCGGGAGGCCAAAGCTGTCCATCATCTCCCGGAATAAGTCCTGGTACAGGCACCACTCGGCATGGTCCATGGAGGCACGACTGAGCCAGTCCGCCTGCACGGTGACAACCCCCGAGATATGCTCCACCCAAATGGAGATCAAATACCTTTCCCCCCAGAGAATCAACTGGCGTGCCTCTTCCATAAGAGCCTTGGACCGGGTGCAGCCCTGGCGATTTATGTGTGCCTTGGCGGCCACGTTGTCCATCATAATCAACAAGTGTTGGCCGGAGACCGTTTGATGAAAGTGTCGGAGGGCCAGATGAATGGCCCGGAGCTCCAGCCAATTGATGCTGCGTGTGCAATCCTGCTCATTCCACCGCCCTTGGACCATCTGGGATGATAGATGTGCTCCCCAGTCGGTCAAGCTGGCATCTGTCGTGAGAACAATGCGGTCTGGTTCCTGGAACAGGCTGCCTTTGGTGATGGCTGGAGACCTCCACCAAGCAAGGGACTGGACGACATCCTTCGGGAGTCGGACTCTGATCGGCAAAGTGCCCCTGCCGGACCTCTGAAATGGCAAAAGAAACCATTGGAGGTCTCGGAAGGTGGGCCCAAGGAACAATGGAAAAAGTGGAGACCATTTTGCCCAGCAGCTTGGCGAGCATGGCCAAAGACGCGGATCTGTTGCTCTGAATTTGGATACCCAGTTCCTGGAGACTGGCTTGCCATTCTGGGGATAGGTAAACCATGCCCTGTTCCGAATCTATGATTGCCCCCAAGTGGAGTAATTGAGTCGATGGTATTAGGTGGCTCTTCTCCAGGTTTATGGAGAACCCGCGGTGCCACAGGACCTGGATGGTGACCCTCAAATCCTCCCGAGCTTGGAGGGCGGATGAGGACTGAATTAGAATATCATCCAGGTAGCACTGGACATGCACGGATAGAGCCCTCAGATGGGCTGTGAGAGCAGCCAATATTTTAGTGAACGCCCGAGATGTTGAAGAAAGCCCAAATGGCATGGCCTTGTACTGATAATGGGCACCAGAGAACTGGAACCTGAGGTATTGTCTATGCAGTGGAAGTATGGGCACATGTAAATATGCCTCGGTAAGGTCAATAGAAGTGAGGAAGTCACTCTCCCTAACACCCTCTAGGATTGTGAGAAGTGAATGCATTTTAAACAGCCTATAAGATGTAGCGGTTGAGTTGTTTGAGATCAAGAATTGCTCTCCAACCCCCCGAGGTTTTAGGGACCACAAACAGAATCGAGTAGACGCTCTGTCCGCGTTGATCCTCAGGGACCGCCTCGATGGCATGGATATCCAGCAAGTGCTGAATAGCTGTCTCCATGAGGATTCGCTTGGCTGGGACCCTGGACACAGGGCAACACAGGAAATACCTCGGGGGAGTGGAGTGGAACTCAAGAGAGAGACCCGATCTTACTGTCTCTCGGACCCAAGCATCCGAAGTGGACTCCTCCCATCGGGCTGCAAAGTAGGCCAAGCGGCCTCTGATGGGATACTCAGGAATGCATTCACTGAGGGCATCTGAATGAATGACTTCCTCCCCCTTGAAAGGGCCATTTAGATCTAAATGGGCGGCCGCACTCTGAGCGATCTTGGCAATGTTTCTGCCGCTGTGCATAGAAACCCTGGGGTCTTTGGGGCATAGCACCTGAATCAGCAGGGTGGCCGGCAGAAATAGGGCAATGGTCTATAGTCGGCATGTCTATTGATGGAAGGAAGGACTTTCCTACGGTCCTTAGACTCGACAAGCAATGGCTCTAAATTGTCATCAAATAAATAATCCCCTGCAAAGGGGGTCATAGTAAGGGACCATTTATGGCGAGCGTCCGCTCGCCAGTTCTTGAGCCAGAGCATTTGTCTAGCTGCCACGGTGGAGCCAATCGACTTTGACACAAAGCAGGCCGCATTGAGGGTCACACCCACAGAAAATTGCACAGTGGCTATGAATTTATTTACATCTTGACGTAAGCGGATGTCTGCCGTCGGAATCCTCTCCTGTAGTTGGCGAAGCCAGATGAGAGAGGTCCGAGAAAAGAACGACGCCAATGTCGAGGTGCTAATGGCCTACGCCGCAGCCTGATGCGCCTGTTGAAGCGATTGAAAACAGATGAATGGTCCTAGATGATTGGAGGAGAGTAAATATTGTCCCCACCTTTCAAAATAGAAATACAGAGGACCAGGTAACTACAGTCATGTCAGTCTAACATCAATACTTGATAATATTCTAGAACAAACAAAATTATTGATTTGTAAGTATCAATGGAACAATCTAGTGATTACAAGATTTCAGCACTAATTTATCAAGAACAACTCTTGTCATACTCATCACGTATTTCATTTTTTGATACTTTATTAAATTATTTCATTTTATTTTCCTAGTAGATAGAATATATACTCCATTTATATTTTGACTTTAGGAAAATATTTAATAAAATACCTACTGAACACTATTTAGGAAGCTATTAAATCAGTTGTATAGCATGTCACAGACATGTTTGGTGGAACCAACATTAATTTGCAAACTATCCTCAAATAAGAGTTCCTTGTTAAACAGGAATGGGTATGAATCGAATTTGATCATGAATCTAGTAATTACCATGCTTGTATGATTTGCAGATGGTACAAATCCAGGTAGGATAGTAGAAGAAAAAGCTCTCAGTAAGATAAGAAATGGACTGAAATAAAAGAATTAACTTTAAGAGAGGAAATGGTAAAATTACCCCCTACAGGGGAAAAACATCAAATCCATGAGGATAGGATGGAGGCTACTTGGATTGGTAATAGTACATATAAAAAGAATCTTGAAACTGGAACTATTCATAAGCTGAGTTTGAATCAGCCATTTTACCAACACAATTGTCAAAAATACAAAGGGAGTTTGTGTTGTGCTATTTAAAAAAAACCAAAACCCCAAACCAATGTGGGGCAAGAAGCAAGAATGGTCATCTCAAAAACGAAACCCATGTTTCAGGAATTATGCTAGCAAATAATCTTTTTCATTAATAAGGTTTTGTTATATTTCTAATGAAAATGTTTCATTTTATAAAGCTGGAAGATTCTGTCATTACCGTATTTAATTCTATAGATTAAAAGTTATTTATTAAAAGTGAAAAAAAATACAAAGGGAGTTTTTGGTTGCATCAACAGGCATATTGTTTCCATATCTCTAGAATTAATTGTTCTACCTTATTCTGCATTGGTCAGTCCCCAATCTCAAGTATTGTATCTAATACTGTGTCGTGCATTTTAAGAGTCAGTGAAACCAAAGAGAAGCATAATTAGAATAATCAGGAGACTGAAAATAGATGCTATCAAGAAAGCCTGAAAGAATTGTATATGTCTGGCTTGAAACAAATGACTGTGGAGATAAACTAGGTGACCTATTTATTCTCCATCATCCCAGGATGTAGGAATGGAGTGATGATCTTATGTTACAGAAAGGTAGATTTGGAATGATGGGAAAACATTTCTAACCATAAGAACAGTTCAACAGTATACCCAGGGAATTGATTCTTCTTCCCTGCAAGTTTCAGGTTATGTCTGAATGGCTTGCTGGAAATGATTTAGTTTGGATTCTGAATTGAAGTACGATTTAAGTAAATGACAACAACTTTCTCATTAAAAAAATAGACTTGTGTAATGATGCCTTATCCAACAGCATCAAATCATTTTGACTGAATTTAAAATGTCATAGTCTTAGGTAAAAATGTATATATTTAGGAAGAGATACACACTTGCGTGTCTAATCCAGATTTCTTTACAGATGTCTGTTCTGTTTGCTGATACTGTTTGTATAACTAGCAAAATCTGGAAGTCTTTGCAATCATAGCACAGTGCTTGAAAAATGGGAGATGTTGCTGTCAACCGATGTATGATCCTGCAGTTTTCTCACTCAAGGGTTAAGTGATACTGTTTAAAACACTGTATTTTTATTCTACTCTTTGATCCAAATGGATCAACAAAAGGGTTTATAAAAATGGAAAACTTACACTGAGAATATGGAAAAAGCAGAGTATGCTGTTGTCATAACAGAAAAAAGGCCCTGTTCTGTTGTTATCTTCCCTGGTATAAATAAAGAAACATCTAATCCATGAACACATGGGGTTTGAGGCTGATCATTCCTCGAGGATTATTATTGTACCACTTCAGTTACTGACAACAACTGTAACAATAAAATTAAACAAATCTTCTACTTGCATATGAGGAAACACCTACATCCTATTTAACACTAGATAGAAAACTGGCTGGTTTTATGAAATATATTTTCTTTAGAAATGGCTGCTATGTCAGAGTTACGCAATAAATCAGAAGCTTCAAAAGATAACTGCATTTTGCTGATTCAAATAACTTCTTTATAAGTAGAATAAAACATTTACAATACCACACTTTGTTTCACCACATGTTGAGATGTTTTCATAGCAAGCTTTAATGGTGGACAGACTAAACCACACCCTTCTTCTTGCTAAGTTTCTGGACATGCTCAATTAACACTTCAGCCGGATTGGCTGACTCAATCACATGGCTCTCCCAGTCATGAATATTCCAACATGCTAGGACACAAAACTAATTGAATCCAGGTGCAGCAATCCACTGACTTTATGTGTGTGAGCCTTTAAAAAAAAACCAGAGAAAGTACCAGACGTATGCATTAATGAGGATGGACGAGGATGAGGATTTAATAATAAAATGCCATTTTTTTCAAGCTGTTACTCTTCAGAGATTTTTTGTTATCAACTTTCATAATCCTTATGAATTCTTATATATCATAATCCTTATAATTCTGAGAGGTATAGTCCAATTTTTTTTGAAAGAATGAAACCAAAGAAGACTGATATTTACTCGCTGATTTCTCCCAGTTAAATTAATGAAAAAACTGTTTGCGAGCATCAAAATTCCCAGACAACTGTATTTTGTTCAGTAGTTGTACACACAAACAGTTTTTCAGAGCAGGATTCTACATTGCCTATATGGATATCCATGTTTCAGTTGTGTTATCAGAGTGACATTCTGAAGGTACAGGGCTTGTCCACTAGTGCTTGCAGTTTTTCTACTTTTGGGAATACCTCAATTCGGCTAGCGTAACATTGCTTTTATGAGATACGTGAATTGAATTCCTAAGTAAACAATAGTGACCCCAGGGTTTCACTGCTTTCATCAGAATAATGAAAGCAGTATCCCCTTCTCCATGGGGGAGACTACTAAGGCAATGCCTTTTAATTCTTAAATAAGGACCATTAGTAATTCTTGACTTCATTGCAGCTTCAAAATGCTTATCTGGGCCAATTTATGCCTATTTATTTATATTAAATTTATATACCATTCATTTTACTATCAAATGACACTAGGCAGCTTAAAAAGGTAAAGGTTCCCCTCGCACATATGTGCTACTCGTTCCTGACTCTAGGGGGTAGTGCTCCTCTCCGTTTCAAAGCCAAAGAGCCAGCGCTGTCCGAAGACGTCTCCGTGGTCATGTGGCCGGCATGACTAAACGCTGAAGGCTCACGGAATGCTGTTACCTTCCCACCAAAGGTGGTACCTATTTTTCTACTTGTATTTTTACATGCTTTTGAAGTGCTAGGTTGGCAGAAGCTGGGACAAGTAATGGGAGCTCACTCCGTTATGTGGCACTAGGGATTCGAACTGCCAAACTGCCGACCTTTCTGATGGACAAGCTCAGCGTCTTAGCCACTGAGCCACCGCATCCCCTACTAGGCAGCTTACAACATCATAAAATAAGAAAACAATTAGTACATAAAACAATTAGAGTCCTTTAATTTTCCTCAGGTTTTTTATTTACCCAATTTAAAGAAGAGCACCATGTCATCTTTCATGTAATTTTTACCTGGTACCAAGGTAACCCAGAGATTGACATCTTTTGGGGCTTGTGTCCCCTTTGCCAGCCTCATTTGTCTTTGTGACTCACAATCTTTTTGGATATATACAGAATAGGAAAGTAGAAAATTCAACACTTGATATGCTAGTATTCCATGCTAGCAATAATTTTAGTTGCAAAGTTCTGCCACTACCCTGCATTTCATCATTACCTGATCATTTTTGGCTTATGTCCCCTTTGTCAGCCTCATTTGTCTCTGTGGCTCACTTCCATAGCCACTCTTAAAATATACATCATAAACTGTAGCAGTTTTCAATATTTATGCTGCTGAAATTAGCAGAGAGAATGAGATGTAAGGATAATGACAAAATGATTATATGCTTGGGTGGCCCCTCAGAAACTTACTATAACCCACCCCCCAAATATGACATGTTCCCTAGTGGGGGCTCATGGCCCATGTTTGGGATTCAGTTATATAATTCCATCAAATTTGCTGATTTTCAGGGCTTGGTCATACATAAGATTAAAGCCATTCTTGCTTTAGGAAGCAAATGTAAACACAGGCATTTTGTTCTTCTCAGGTTGCAGGTGATATCTTTCCCTTCCATCAAAATAATCACACTGAAAGAAACATTTGATCAGAAGCATTTTAGACTTTGAGAATTTAAAAAGATTTTATTTACTTATTTTGACAATAAGCCCAGTTATTTTTCTTCAGTGAAGGTTCAGTCAAATCCTTTGCATTATATCCCAAAGAACGTAATTGGATCCAAGCCCAGTATTGGGGTGTTTTATTTCTGAACTTTGATTGCACTTAAAGTGTTTGGTTACTTCTAAAGCTGACTTTGCTCTTGGGGCAAAGACCAAAGCACTCCTTTTCTAAGGGTCTGATGAAATGCAAAGGGAACATACTGTACCGAATTCATGTTTTCTTCTTTAAGAAAATCCTTCCTTGCCTGTAGAATCCAGACCATTGTACAAAATTGCTCTTGTTACATTTCTTTAATAAATAAAAATTAGATAAAAAAATTCTGTAAAGGTTCACACCATGATTAAAACAATGATAAGCAGACAATCGTTTTGGATATATACAGAATAGTAGTTGCAAAGTTTTGCCACTACCCAGCATTTCATCATTACCTGATCATTTCAAGAAGTGCTGTTTTTAAAGCTGTCAGAAAAAAACTTCATATTACTATTGAGTGCTTTCAGTAAATTTGGAGTACCACTTGAATACTATATGCATTGACAAAATCACCATCAGTCAATTGCAAAAGACACCTTTATTTAGAACAGCTTATATCCTGCAATGATACTTTTAACACCACCAAACCATGTTTGCCAGGTCCTTGGGAAGGATTTGATAGATGGATAAGAAACCAAATCCACTCTAAACATCTGACTGACTTTGCAACCAAATATTAACTCTATTTCTCAAACGGTGCTTTTTATATGTGCTGCGCTTACATGTTCCTGACCTTCAGTTTTATTATACTTTTGAACATAATGGTTCCTTAACAAAGATTGACAAGTTGGGCTCTTTTTCCTTCAGCACAAAATCTAGGCAGTGTAAATTATTTACCAGTGACGGAGAGTTGTGTGGTGTATTATGGCAGTGGCTCTTCTGTAAACGAGACATAGTTGCTTGTGGCAGGGGCATTTAGCCACACTTAGGAAGTGCAGATTTTTAGAAGGAACTTTTCAAGAGCTTTGTGAATGTATTGCATTATTCCTGCTAAATGTGATCTGGCATTAGCTTAGATTTATTTCCTTCGTACTTACATGTTGTGTAAATTTTTGATATATATAAAAAAGGCCATGACATTAATAAATTAATGGACTCTTCCCTGTGAGTACCTGGCTAGCCAGTTTTGAAAGCAAATCCTATTGGAAGTTCAATAAATGTCACTGGGTACCCCTTTTTCAGCCTTACTGATAAGGAAGAGGAAGACTAAATTCAGACATGGTTGGTTGTTTTGGCTTGGCATTTTGTGTGAATTGAGATAATTGCGTTGATTTAGCAGACTAAGTTTATGCAAATCCTTGTTTAGCATGTGTGTGAACCAAACCATGGAGAAAGTGTCCATTAGTGAGTTTTTTCAACAGGGTGGGGAAACACTGAGATATCCTGGATGCATATCCTTAATTAAACCTACCTATATCAGAGATGCTACATTGAAACAAAGCTTTATCTGGCTTGTTTTAACTATAGCTTGACTGAGCCATAATAACTAAATTCATGCAATGCACATCTGGTTTAATTTTGGTTTAGCACCCGGTATGAATCTAGTTGTGGTTTGTGAGCTATTGTTTAAGGAAGGGGTGGGCAATCTTTTGCATGGGTTAGGTGGCGGAGGGCTACATATTTCTATGTAGTTTACAATTTTGCTAGTTTTATGAACTCAGCCAATCGTTGTTGAATTCACAAAACCATGGCTTGGCTTGGCTTAGTCAAATCAAACGATGGCCCTGTTCGATGTTGTAAACGCAACTTATATTTGCCTATAGCTGAGCCGGGCCGCTCCGATGTTTTCCATTGAAATCTTTCGACAAATCCTTTTACAGAAACTCATTCTAGTCTTTCGCATGGGTACCCCTTGAGTCCTCGCCAAGGGACTCTCTCAGCCTCGACGGACCTCAGCACGTAAAACCGGCCTGAGGCATAACCAACCAGCACCAGGACTTCTGGGGGAGCCGTGCCCCATCTTCTCCCGGGATTCCCCGCCCCGCCCACAGCAGAGGGAAGCGCTCCCTTGAAGTGCGGCGTTGCGCTCGCCGCTCAGACTCTCGCTTTCGGCTGCAGTTGGCTGGTCCCGCAGTCTCGGCGTGGGAGCAGCGCGTGCCGGCTGGTCTTGCCTCGGCGTCTCGCGTGGGTCAAGTGCCGGAGGAAGCACAATGCGACAGCCCGGACAGACGAAGCGATAACAGCCAGGCGATCTCGCTTGGAAACGGCTCTTTGCTCGACGGCGTCTAATGCGCTCTTTATTTTATTTGCCTGGAAAAACCAGAGTCCAGTTTAGGGTCGGATTGAAGGCTGCCGAGGAAGAGGGAAAGGAGCGAGAAAAGAGCAGGCGAGCTATGGAGCGAGAGGTGGCTTTGTCCCGTTTGCCTCTTTGGGACTAGCTTGCAAAAAAAAGGGGAAGGCGGAAGGAAGGCTCCCCCGGCGTTTCGAGACTCCAGGCGCTGAGAAGACCTGGGCGCGCGTGGCAACGGCGAGTCAGCCAGGAGAAATTTGACGCGTTGCAAATATTAACCGGATTTGGATTTGTGATCTATGTATTATTTATTTATTTATTTTTGACCGCGTTTTTCTTGCTCCCGGAATTTGCTGCAAGTTGAGAAGCTTGCAATCTGGATTTCATGGAGCGGGGATTCTTGATACTGGTTGGACTTACATTTCTCTCGAGCGCAGGTAAAATGCAAGGAAAAATAACTAACCAAATAATAAATAAATAAATAAATAAATAAATAAATAAATAAATAAATAAATAAATAAATAAATAAATAAATTTTTTGAAAAGTTGCGTGTGAGGAAGAAGTGATGCCTATTTCGCCTGATGATTTCTGATCCATTTCTTGACAGCGGCTTTCCGTTAGGCGAGCGAAAGAAAGCTTGTTTTTTCACCGCGGGCCTAGGCAAGTTGGCTTGGAATTCGGTTGCCCCGAATACGGGCTCGCTGTTACTGCCTGGAAAATGGGCATCAGAGTGCAATCGTGCAGGGCAATTCCAGATGTGAATTGTTTCGTAAATAAAGTTGTTTCGGGCCTCGGGGAAATCGAGGCATCCCGAATAAATCAAGAAAGCAATACACTTCTTTAAAAAATAATTACCTAATTATAACAATTTTAATGTTTTTGAAGCATACAAAATGGCAAGATGCTGCAGCGGACAGAGAGCTTGTAACTTCCGAAATCAGACTTCTAAAGCCATGGGTTACATTTTCGAAAGCTTTTTAGTAGCCAACTTTGTTAAGGTTACCTTTTCTCCCCAAAGGAAATATGCAGAAACATTTTTCCCCCGTTCTGCACGTCAAGGGAAAATATATTTCAAGGGAACGAAACAAAACGTTTTCTGCCTTGAGCAAGGGAGTTGGAGGTCCCTTCCAGTCCTATGATTCTATAATACTTCTTTCTATCAAGGGAAAGAGAGATCCTTTCTTTGTAAGGTGTTATGTTGCTGATATTATATGTGGTGGCCAAATTGTTTGTGTTCAGTTCTGAAGAAAAGAGAATCCAATTTCTTTTGCTAGGAGTTGTGATGGTGGAGAGGCAGAATGTGAAACTGGCACCTGAAAATCCTAAAGTAAGAACTAGCCAGCAGCCCAGAGATGATAAAAACAGTCTTGGGTGGAATTTGGAGGTGAGAGCCCTGGCAGGCCTTGCAGGCTTGTTGTGACAGTATCTATCTAGAGTGCTTTGAAGATGGAAAAACATAATACTAACATTTCTAGCTGAGTTTGTTTGAATGAAACAATTGCTTCCAGGTTTCTGGAGGTTCTGAAGAGCCTGTTGGATTATGTCCGGCAGCCTCTTAGCTGCTTTTGGAAACATAGGATTATGCTTTTGTGAAACCAGGCTGGATTTGATCTCATTTGAAATCCACCCTTTTAGAGGATGCTTAAAATGCTGGGGTTTCAAGATGTTTTCTCATCAGCTACCTCTTTGAATTCCATTACTATAGTTGAAGCAGTCTTTACATAAATCTTTGCAAATTGCAAATGCCTTTTCAAATTACAGACCACCTGTCTGACAGTAACAAACACATTTGATGCCGTTCTTTCCTAGTGTGTAAATTGTTACAAACTAGGGTTTCTCTCCACTTACTCATCTGCATTTTGTTATATATGCTAACAGTTTTGGGAAAAATAGGTTTTATTAAGTTTGTCTCAATAGTACTGTTTTATTAGCTATGCTGATATTTTTTTATTGCTGCATTATAATTAACTTTCTGTTTTGCATTTCTCTTTCTTGATGTCTTCCCCAGCTTTCATTCATTACCGTAAACTTGAGGTGGAGGGCATCTGAGTGGTTTCTATTTAAATGTTCCCTGGTGATTTGTCACAGTTGTAATTCTAGAAGTTGAGAAAAAGAAATCCAAACCTGACACCACTTACTTTCAAGATGTGGCACTAGGAGTTTTGTTGCAGGACTCGACTGCTTTGCTAGGAACAGCTTCTATCTAATTTGGCCTCTTTTTCGTCACCCTCCCTTACCCCCTTCCACAATTTGCAGGTTTCTCGCTACCCACCTCTCATCCCCTGGTGCTTCCCAGTGTGAGCAGGAGTAACAGCACAGGGCTGAGATTTCTGGGGCTCTCAGAGCGAGTCAACAAGGAAACCCACACAGAACCCAGAAGGCTGAATTCAGCTACCAGCTCCAAACTGGACAACGTGGCTGACCTGGGGGAGGTCCACCACAGAGCCAAACGCTGTACTTGCTACACCTACAAAGATAAAGAGTGTGTTTACTACTGCCACCTGGATATCATCTGGATCAACACCCCAGAGTAAGTAGCAATAGCACTTAGACTTATATACCGCTTCATAGTGCTTTACAGCCCTCTCTAAGCGGTTTACAGAGTTCAGCATATTGCCCCCAACAATCTGGGTCCTCATTTTACCCACCTCGGAAGGATGGAAGGCTGAGTCAACCTTGAGCCTGGTGAGATTTGAACAGCTGAACTGCTGAACTAGCAGTAGCCTGCAGTGCTGCATTTAACCACTGCGCCACCTCGGCTCTGGGGGCATAGTGCCTCTATAGGGAGCTGGGGTAAAGGGATAGGTTGGCATTTCAAGTGGCACTTTCTTTTTCTCAGATAGAAGTTAATTCGGTCTCATTTCAGCATGTGAAGTGTTGTGTCTTAAGAGGATAAAGCCACTTATGTAAGTTTCTGTTTCCAGAGGAAGTATACTCCTAAATTCCAGATGCTGGAAGAGAAATACTTTCTGGAGAAGTGCAATTGGTTAATATTGTATGAAAAAGACTGGGCTTAATAGAAGCTTATTGTTATTTATTGGGTTTATGCTCCACTTTTTCTATAGAAGGTCAAGGAGGCATTTATACTATATATATATGACCCAAATATATTGATGAAATTTGGTAATTAAATGAGTCCAGTGATCCTAGTCCAGTGATGGCAAACCTTTGGGGCTTGTTGTGTCTAACTTGGCTTTGCTGACCTGTTCAGCGACTGTTCAAAGTTAAGATGGTGCTGAAAAAATTATCTCCTGGGTCACATGATCAAAATTTGGGTGTTTAGCAATCAGTGGATATTTATGACAAAGTATCTTAGTGATCTCTCTCATCTCTGCCCTTTTGGCCATCTTGCACAGAAGGTGGTGGTGAAGAGGCCTCTGACCTTAATAGGTCTTCCTTGTACTTCTTTCTCCTTATCATCCTGGGGGGAATGGTGGCACCAGCAGCTCTGTTGTTGTTGGACTTGTCCCAGGCTCTCACCCAGGGGCGGGTTCCTCTTATCTTCTCCTACTGGTGTGCATTGCGACATGCACGCGTGCATCCTCTCGCGTGATTTTGGCTATCTGCGCATGCACAGAAGGACAATTTCACTTCCGCGCATGCGTAGAGAGTAAAAAAAAATGTGAAAAATTCCAAAACAAAGATGGCATTATGCACGGACCAGCAAAGGAAGCACCAGAGCCATTGCGCAATCGGCGGGCCCCTATCGGAACGGCGGAGTGGACTGCACCGGTAGGAACCCACCACTGCTCTCACCTCAACTATGAAAGGATAAATAAAGTAGGAGGAAGGTCTGCTGTATTGTTTACTAGATTATTTAGGATGGTCTGTGTACTTGATGTAATGTTTTTAGCTGTTTTGTGTTCTTTCCAGTTCTCTGTGCCCAGATTCCACTGGAATTGGGTAGCCAATAAATTTAAGTAAGTAAGTAATAAATAAAATATATTAATACAGCCTGCTCTTATCTTTAAATGACTAGTCTACTTGTAAGACCTTTTCACAAACTGCATTTTAGCATCTGCTTTTAAAATTGTATCAGTGGCAGCAATTTGCAAATATGAGTCTTGTGTAAGACTTGTGTAAGCCAGGACTGGTTGCAGCATCACCCACGGCTGCCTTATGTAACATGTGGTACTGAATTTCCAATGGCAATACATTCTTTATTCATTGGTTAGGAATATACAACATGGTTAATGAAATCAGTTAGCCAAATAGCAGTAATATTTGCCTGAAGTGCTAAATTCATTAGTGTTATTTCTTATTAGGTGTGGGGTTTTTTGTAAAAAAAATATAGCTTAGGGTGTTCTGCAAATTCAGCCATGTGCTTAGTTTGCTTCAAAGGTGTAGGCAAACTGAGATAATGGGTTTACTTTATTAACCAGGTTAACCACATGTGAATGCAGCTGTTGAAGATGCATTCTAAGATACATTAGAGCAGTGATGGCGAACCTTTTTTTCCTCAGGTGCCGAAAGCGCATGCGCGGGCGCTATCGCGCACATGCAAGTGCCCACACCCATAATTCAATGTCTGGGGAGGGTGAAAACGGCTTCCCCTGCCCCCCCCTGGAGGCCCTCTGGAGGCTGGAAATGGCCCATTTCCTGACTTTTGGTGGGCCCAGTAGGCCCATTTTTCGACCTCCCCAGGCTCCAGAGGCTTCCCTAGAGCTTAGGGAGAGCAAAAATGCCCTCTCCCACCCCCCGGAGGCCTCCGGAAGCCAAAAATGCCCCCCCAGCCTCCGTGTGAGCCGAAATCAGCTGGCCGGCACGCACATGCATGCTGGAGCTAAGCTAGAGCAACAGCTTGCGTGCCGGCAGATATGGCTCCACGTGCCACCTGTGGCACGCGTGCCATAGGTTCACCATCACTGCATTAGGGGATAAGAGCGAGGGTGTGGTTTCTGCACTACAGTTATGCTATGCACATATTCTTCAGTGTTTGGTGGAATTTGATGACATTATACCTCAAAATCCTGAGAAGCTGAGAAGTTTAACCCATAACTTAGGGGAGCTGTTTGGCCCCAGCCTAAATTTACTTTACTTACTTATATCCTGCCTTTATTACGAGGGTGAGTCAAAATGTAATGCCATTTTCTTTAGGACAGGTATAATTACCAACACAGGAACATGTAGCATACATCAAAATGAAGCTGGTCCTCTGTGGATCACATCCCTACTTCTCAACATAGTCACCGTTTCTCTCAATAGCAATGTTCCACCTTCAAATGAGAGCATGCATCTCTGTCTCATAAAATTTTGTTGACTGTTCTTTGAGCCACTTCTTCACTGCAGTTTTCACTTCCTCGTCATTGGAATAATGTTTGCCTCTCAAACCCTCTTTCATGGGGCCGAAGAGATGATAGTTTGAAGGCGCTAAATCTGGTGAATATGGAGGATTATTATTCCAGTGACGAGGAAGTGAAAACTGCAGTGAAGAAGTGGCTCAAAGAACAGTCAACAAATTTTTACGAGGCAGGGATACATGCTCTCATTTGAAGGTGGAACATTGCTATTGAGAGAAACGATGACTATGTTGAGAAGTAGGGATGTGATCCACAGAGGACCAGCTTCATTTTGATGTATGCTACATGTTCCTGTGTTGGTAATTATACATGTCCTAAAGAAAATGGCATTACGTTTTGACTCACCCTCGTATTTTTATAAATAGCTCAAGGCAGTGAATATATCTAATACTCCTTCCTCCTCCTATTTTCCCCACAACAACCTTGTAAAATGAGAGAGTGTGATTGGCCCAAGGATACCCAGGTGATTTTATACCTAAGGCTCATGGTCTTTTGGTTTCTAGCCTGGTGCCTTAACCAAAGGCAGACCAAACTGGCATCCCATCAACACAGATTAGATAAGTTGAACCATACCAGTGAGGATTGAGATATTGAGAAATCAGGCCGAAATCAATCAGAAGCTGTTCCGATGTGTCCTTTGAGGCTTAGAGTTACCTGCTATAGTAGCCACCCTACAATTCTGCATGTTTATATATGGGGCAACTGGGAAAATGAGGTAATTCCCCAGTTCAGATTTTTCCTCTGCTAGAATCTTAGTACACCCTGCCATTTACTTGGCAGAGGGGTAAGGGCAGGGGTGGAGAATGTGCACAAAGCATTTTAAAGTGTTGAAAATGCAGAATAACAAGGAAATTGACATATGCTGTCTTTGAGATGAGTTGAACTTCAGCTCCCATAATTTTGAGGCACTGCATCCTGCTTGTGTGTACTTTATAATCCAAGGACTGCTAGGGACAAGAGATTGGGGGTGGCTCTGCAAAGTGATGCTGCTGATATTATTCCTGGTAGGACCAGATGCAGCTGATAGCTTCAAGGCAGTTATTATTCACTGCAGACAGTGAGGCTGCAGGTAATTGTATTACTGCTGAAAGCCACATGAAAATAATAATAAAGGATGCCTATAAAACTAACAATTTAATATTCCCATTGTAGGCTAGATTCTTCAAAGGGTTTTTCTTTAAGACCTCAAAAGTATTCCTTCTGCCTTCTTTTAAAAATCTTTCCAGAAGTTTTTTGAGATCTCATAGCTTTTGTTGATTTATGAGACATAATCTGTCTTTTGTTCCGAAACACAAGGAAACATACAAAAGCCTTCTGCAACAAACCTGTGAAGTAGATTGACTTAGAGAAAGTACCGTATTTTTCAGAGTATAAGACGCACCCCCCCTAAAAGAGGGTGAAAATTTGGGTGCGTCTTATACACCGAATGTATCCAAAATGCGAGGCACAGAGGCAGCAGTGGTCTGTGGCAATCCCTGCAGCCTGGAACAGCTCATTGGGGGTAGTCCGGGAGGCCGATCCACCCACCAATCAGCTGCTCATGCTGAATCAGGCTGCAATAATGTGCTAAAGCTGACCTGGCTGTTTGCTATTTGCTGCAAGGACTCAGAGTTTGCAGCAGCAATCACATCCAGAAAGCATATACAAATAACTGATTCAGCAGGATTCAATAACTTCTCTTTATATATAATATAACACATGAAGTAAATATACAATACCAAAAGCAGGTTTTCCAATGTGCAAAACACAAGCAGAGGAGAAGAGTTTCAATTTCAGTTTTGAGCAGCAGACTAGTTTAGAGCTCACCACAGACTCAGAGCTGCCGAGCTAAGCCACGCCCAGGCTCCTTGCTGTCTCCTTCCTTGTTGCTCACACAGAAAATACTGTTTCAGTTTCCAAACAGCCCTCAACTCTCTCACACACTGACAGGACGCTAGCCAGATGAATACCGATGGATGCTGGTAGGCAGAGGCAGATTTTTTTTCCTCCCCAAAAACTAAGGTGCGTCTTATACTCCGGTGCGTCTTATACTCCGGAGCGTCTTATACTCCAAAAAGTATGGGTAACTTTTCCAGAGTCACCTAAGAATCTTATAGGATTGAGAAGAGACTAGAAGTTGGGTTCCCCTACATCTTCACCCCCTATAACATTGTTGGCTTTCAAAAAAGTTTTATATCCTGCTTTCCGTCTGGGAGGTCCCAGTTTGGTGTAGTGGTTCGGACATGGGGCTAGAAACTGGGAGAATAGGAGTTTTAGTCCTGCCTGAGACACAAAGCTTGCTGGCTGACCTTGGGTCAGTTATTCTCTCTTAGCCCTACAAAGGAGGTAGTGGCAAACTTCTGAAAAACCTTGCTAAGAAAACTGCAGGGCTTTGCCAGGAGTCAACACTGACCTGATGGCAAACATGAGAAAGATAGATAGAAAAAAAGAAAAAGTGAAAAACAAAGGAAGAGAGAGGGGGGGGGGAGGGAGGGAGAGAGAGGGAGGGAGGGACTCCTTCTAGGAGCTCATGGTGGCTATTGAGCATTCCTTTCTTGCATTCCGCCCCACCCGAAAAACAGCCCTATGAGCCAAGTTGGGCAGAGAAAGAGTGACTGACTTAAAAGTTTTCATCCATGGCTGAGGGGGGGTTTGAACCTGTGTTTCATCACTCTTAATTCAGTACCTTACCCAGATATTATATAACGTCGGCCATTTGACTTTACCTGGAGCTATGCAACAACTTGCCAGGGATTGGGGCTGAGGTGCACCACAGGTTAGGACTCAAAGCCTGCTACAGGATTTGCACCCTCTTATCTTATATTCATGTTCACTTC
The DNA here is from genome assembly GCA_023053685.1 of Diadophis punctatus similis. Classification (NCBI taxonomy): domain Eukaryota; kingdom Metazoa; phylum Chordata; class Lepidosauria; order Squamata; family Dipsadidae; genus Diadophis; species Diadophis punctatus. The sequence goes on along the minus strand of JALIGW010000003.1, from coordinate 4,359,653 downwards.
CCTCTTTTCTTTTTGCCATGGTTCAGTGTTTCCCTGAATATCTCCTATTATTCCTAGCTAAATATCATCTATCCCTCATTTTCCCTGAAAATACTGAAGATATGTGGTCAAAAATACTGTATATAGGGTGTACCAGGCTCATAAATAGGAATGTTTCACAGCATTTAATACAATGTGTTCTTTGCTATGCTAGGCCTTGCTAGATCTCATTTGTTGTTCCCAGGGCTAGATGCTAACCGCTTTGGGGAGGGTAGAGTGCAAATCTTTCAGTTGCAAAGTTTGAAGACCCTTACAAACTATAAGGGTAAAGTCTTGTTTAGCAGTTGTCACTCAGGTCAACATGTTTGATTAGCATTGTATACAATGGCTCTTTGCAATAATTTGGCATAGGTCTGCACTTCTCTTGTTAGGTCCTAATAGATACTGGAAGCAATTGCTTAATTTTCTCATGTCTTTATTTGCCTAAGAGATCTGTTAATATTTGAGTGACTTAATGAATTCTCTTGTTTAAAATATGTAACCTCCTCTGAAAAATGCAGCAAACAGCTGAAACCTGATCAATTTATATCACTAAATTCAAATTGAAAATTGGGATTTTATTTTCCAGTATCAGGTGACAATTATAGGATTTGTTAGGATTTGAATACTTAGAAAGCCTGCAGTGATCCATTCTATCAGGCCCCTTTCTGTATACAATATCATATGGATTCTGCACTGCAATACCAATATCCATTGGTATTCTACAAATATGGTTGGAACTGATGTCTAATCTATTAAGGCTGTGCAGTGCTTCACAAGAACCTCAAAGCTTGCAGAAGTGTGAAGTTATAACTCTACAATTGTGCTGCAGTAGTTGTTTTATCCATTTAAAAAAAGGTGGAGCTGTTCTTAAGAGTCACAGACAGATGATACATTTATATCATTGCATGTGCTGAAACAGTTTTTCGGGATCATATTTGAAATGCTTCACAACTCACAATTTCTGGAGGCAAGTTGTTCCACTGATTAATTGTTCTAACTGTCAGGAAATTTCTCCTTAGTTCTCAGTTGCTTCTCTCCTTGATTAGTTTTCATCCATTGCTTCTTGTCCTGCCTTCAGGTGCTTTGGTTAATCTTTATGGCAGATTAACCAAGATATTGGAACACTGCCACCATGTCACCCCTAGTCCTTCTTTTCATTAAACTAGACATACACAATTCCTATAGCCATTCTTCATGTTTTAGTGTCCACTCTTTTTTTCTGCACTCTTTCTAAAGTCTCAAAATCTTTTTAAAGTTGTGTTGATCAAAACTGGATGCAATATTCCAAGCATGGTCTTACTAAGGCATTATAAAGTGGTAGTAACACTTCACATGATCTTGATTCTATCCCTCTGTTAATGCAGCCTAGAACTGTGTTGGCTTTTTTGGCAGCTGCAGCACACTGCTGGCTTATATTTAAGTGATTGTTCACTAGGACGCCAAGATTCCTCTCATAGTTACTACTATTGAGCCAGGAACCATCTATTCTGTATCTGTGCATTTGGTTTTTCTTGCCTAAATGTAGACCCTTATTTTTTTCACCATTGAATTTCATTTTGTTAGATGGGGCCCAGTGTTTTGGTCTGTTGAGATCCTTCTGTATTTTGAGCCTATTTCTGGAGGGTTGGCTATTCCTGTCAGCTTGGTCTCGTTTGCAAATTTGATGAGTTCCCCTTCTATCCTCTCATCTAAATAATTGATAATGACATTGAAGAGTACTGGGCCTAAGACAAAGTCTTGGGGTACCCCATTGCATACTCCCCTCCATGTACTGTAGATGCAGTTCCATTAAGGATTACACGTTGAGTCAGCCAGTTACGAATCCATCTGATGGAGATGCTGTCTATCCCACATTTTTCTATCTTATCAAATAGTAGGTTGTGGTCTACTTTATCAAATGCCTTACTGAAGTCCTAGTAAATTTTATCCACAGCATTTTCTAGTCTAGTAATTTTGTCACAATGTCAAAGAATGCTGTAAGATTCATCTGGCATGATCTGTTTTTGACAAACAGATATTGGCTTCTGGTTGTAACTTTGTTTGCCTCCATGTATTGATGTCAGGCTGATAGGTCTGTAGTTTCCCCCCCCCTTTTGAAGATGGGAACCATATCAGTCTTTTTCCAGTCCTCTGGTAGTTCCCCAGTACTCCAGGATTTTTGAAAGATATAGTGTATTTTTTGGACTATAAGACGCACCGGAGTATAAGACGCACCTTAGTTTTTGGGGAGGAAAATAAGAAAAAAAAATCTGCCTACCATTGGCTTCTCTGCATAGGGTCCACCGTGGGTCCTACCTAGTAGCACATAACTTCATAAGATAAATCCAGATATTTGTCTTTTTTTAGAAGCAATGTTATTCTTTGCACCTAATATGCAAGCCATATTTCTCTAGGAATAACCTCTTAGGAGTAACCTCAAGCCTCAACAGTTGTGGCTTGAATTCTACTTCTGCCAGAAAGTGAAATATTTTTCTGGGTCAGAGACTAGGAATCTTTTCAGGTCTCAGTTTTAGCCCTGTCCCCCAACTCACCAAAGTTTTGTGAAATTTGTGAGACAACCAAGCCCTTGCGAGATTTTGATTATGGAGATAAATCACATTGACACACTATAAAAAGAGACAATAGAAAAACAAAGTAGGAAAAAAAATACACTAGAACACCTCTTCTCCTAATAAGTAGAAATTAACATCAGACAATCAATCAAGCAGAAAACAATATCCTAATCAAGGAACTACCAAGGAGAAAGCTACACCCCACCAAAATTATCAGGACAAGCTACTACATATAAACAGGCCGCAAACACTGAACTCACTAGCACTGATGATGTTACCTACCGTAGTTGAGTAATGAAAGGTCTGCAAGCAACCAACCAAGCTCAAATGACACTAATGACTCCCTCTATATATAATTCACAGTTTTTCTCTTCAAAGTGTTTCTTAACCAGATCGTGATAATTTACTGTGGTTTGAGTTTTTTTAAAAAAGTAAAAAAATAATGATTTTGGCACTGCATGGCTTTCATGCCATATAAGATAAGTATATATTTTATTTTTGGGAAATTATTTCTGAATATAAAATTTATAAACTATATATGTGCTTGGGCTTTTCCTCATGAAGAAGATATTCACCAGTCCTTGAGCTGATAAAAACTATACAAGCATAAAATTTGTTCCCAACTAGTGATCTCCATCAGGCTGTAGGTATGTTGCTATCAAACTATGTTATTTATGGTGTATGTGACCAGTATCATGAATTCTTTCCTTCCAGCTAAAAGTGGTCAGCCAGCAAGAAAAACTGCACCTTGCATTCTCTTCATGTGGGCTGGTGCCAGGGAAGAGGTGATGGGTTTCTCTATCGGTCAAAATTTGCTCTAGTTTAACACAAGTGTGTTTGCTCAGTTGTATTTGAAGGGAGCCTGAGTATCAATTGATACCTTTAATAGCCCTAAATCTATCATCCAAAAAAGCACTGTTATTCCAAAATGATATTAAGCCCACATGACAAAGCAGCCTGAACAATAGCTGAGATCTGAGCTGACGTTCAGGGAGAATTGGACTATAAGGCAGCAGTAATTCAACATGCAAATCCACCCCCCACATTGCTTCCCCTGGATAGTTGTGGTCAGGTTTATCCAGATCTTCAAACTGGAGAATGGCTCAGAGTCCTGGTGATACAGGTAGAGATGCTTGTTTGAAAGAATGGACTTAGAAAGTAATATCTCATAGCTGGAGAAAAGAGGACATGGTATTGCTAACATAATCTGACACAGAGTTTAGGCTGATCACATCTCTTAGAGTCACCTGACACCTGGATTGTTTGGTGAAATATGTATATTGTACTCATAGTGAAACTGCTATAACACTGGAACACCTAAGAAGGATTTTGTTTCCTGTCCTTAGTGGAACTATGGTATATTATATTTTCATCCTGCTGAACACTAAGCCCACCCCCAACAGATGCTATTTAATGGAAGGCTATTTTAAAATTAGTCTCTAGGATCTCTTGGTTAAGCTGTGTTTATTCTTAAGGAAGCAAAAGAGCTCTGTACTGTCTCACATTCCTCAATATTTATATTTACTGTCCCCACAACTTCTCTTTGTTATTTGTAGAGGCTCTCTAAATTATGAAATCCATTGAGGCAGAAATTAATTTCTTATGCCTTGCATTTGATCCAGGTATTTCGGGTCCAAGATTGTAGGAGAGGAGAGAACAGAACATTTTATTACTTCTTCCTCCTGTATATTTTAAGGGGAAAGAAGAAAAAACAATGGCTTGGAATGGAGATGTTTTGTACTACTTCAGTAGGAGTTCAGCTGTCTTGGAAAGTGTTCAGTTATTCCAGTTTACACATAGTCAAATATCAATGGAAACATTACATTACAACCTTTCTAACATAAATTGCACTGGCAGTTTCTTCGCGAACTTGTACTATTCTTTTTTTCCATATATTTAAAAAAGCAATAAAGTGAAAGTCAATATATTAGAAACAAGAGAACTCCCATCTAATGTTTTAAGCATTAGCTTTTGCAAATTATAATACATTGAAGCAAAGGTTTTACCATTTTCCCCTCATAGAATAAAAATAGAATAGAATTAATGTCAGTTTTGTCCATATTTTTTCTTCCTATCCTACTTAGTTATTTCAGTAGTTTTGTTATGTGTAACTCACAGATAAAGCATATTGCTTTCAGGCTATAACTAATCTTTATGTGTTTGACAGTTAGAAATCCTTGGAGAAGAAACTAGATTTTTTTCATAACATGACAATTTCAAAAATTATCCCTGAAGAAAGATTCAGGGATATTTTTTATTTTTCAAGTGAATTTCTAATTAAACTACCACATACCATCTTATCATATATATGCACATAAAAACCCATCTGCAAATAAGCTGAGATTCAAATTTTTAATTAAAAAATCTTTAAAAATGCACCACTCGTAGATAACTGACCCTCAAAATTTATGTATATTTTAATTTTCATAATTGACTTATCCATGGGTGGCACTTTATTCATGGTATTTGGCAGGGGTGGGTTCTAATTTACCTCGCTACCGGTTTGCTTTCTCCCGTGCCATGCACAGTGCCAAACAATAAAAATAAAAAATTCCCCCCAAAAAAGCCGAAAACAAGATGGCGACCTCATGCACAGTGCCAGAAACTTGGCTTCTGTGCATGCTCAGAAGAACAAAATAAATTTTTAAAAAGCCAAAAAAAGCCAAAAACAAGATGGCGACCGCATGCTCAGTGGCAGAAACTTGGCCTCTGTGCATGCTCAGAAAAAAGAAAAAAATCAATTTAAAAAAAATTTTTTTAAAAAAAGATGGCGGACCAGCACCAACCAAACCGGGTCGGTGATGTCATCGTGATGTCACCAGTGGGTCACTACCGGTTCATGTGAAGCGGTAGGTACCCACCCCTGGTATTTGAGCTAAAAATCTGAAGGTCTCCTTATTCATATATGGGCTTATGTTCAAGTTTATATGGGGCATCCAGGTAGTTTTTAAAAAGAGAATACTTTTAAAAGTATAAGCCCATCCACAGATACACTGAACCCAATTTTTAGAGTCTATTTTGGCATCTAATATTCAACAAGAATATATGGTATATTTCTTTATTTCTTTGTTATATTTATATCCTGCTTTTAATTCAGAAGCTCAAAATGGCCTATATAGAATTCCTTTCTCCCTTTTGTTTCCCACGCCAATCATTTGGTAAGAAAGAGAAAATAAGCTTTTGTATGTTAGAGTAATCTTGAACCTTAGTCTCTCCAACTTTCCAGTGCCAGTTCAACCAAATTGAACCACTAGACCAGTGATGGCTAATCTTTTTGTCGTCGCATGCCAAAAGCGTGCACATATGCCAGCACCCATAATGCAATGTGCACATGCCCCCCATGCTCCCCTCGCCCCCCCACATATGCGCGCACGACCTCCCCACCCCATTTTGGGTCTAGTAGGCCTCCCTGCAGCCTCCTGGGACCAAAAATGGGCTGCGGGAGGTCTGATCCCCCCGCGCCCCATTTTGGGCCTAGTAGGCCTCCCTGCAGCCTCCTGCGACCAAAAAGGGTCATGGGGGGCACCGTTGCCCCCCCCACTCCCCCATCCCCATGCATGTGTGCGTGACCCCACCCGCCCCCCACACAAGCATACACGACCCCTGCCCCCCTGCGCATGTGCATGACCCCCCCCCCACACTCATGCATGCACGTCTTCCGCATGCACCCCCCACATGCGCAGCAGAGACCGAAAAATCAGCTGCCGGTGGGAGGCGCACGCACCCATGCACAGTGGAGCTGAGCTGGGCGACGGCTCGCATGCCCACAGAGAGGGCTCTGTGTGCCAGCTGTGGCACGTATGCCATAGGTTCGCCATCACGGCACTAGACAATGCTGTCTGAGAAAGCTGGCTGCCCCAGGGTCACTCAAGGAGTTTCTGTGCCTGCGAGTCAACTTGAATCTCAGTCAGATGCCATTTTAACGCCTTAATCACTACACCCACTTTGTCTGGAGCTCTACAGCAATTTGCCTGGAGTCTCTTGGGTTTTGTAGAGCTGAGGTACAATCATCAACCAGGAATTAAGAGCTAGCTACAGAATTTGCCCTTCCCTTCTTTAACCCCTCTCCAAATTTGCGTTCTCTTCTGTTCTTTTTGCCATAATTCTGTACTACCACAGGCTTCACAATTCCTACCAAATTCAGTCTATTCTATATTTACTTGCCAATGTGAGCAGAGGCCATGCAGCCTGAATATACTGGACCTATAGTCCAACACTTACTGAGGGCAACAGGCTTATAATGGAATGCCCCATCACTTATATTGAACAAAGTGTTATCTGGATCCTGTCTTGTAAAGGGTAGATTTAATCCTGGGTTTTCCCAGTATACCATTTCAACCACTGTAACAACCACTACATTGTATTTACTCTGTATGATTTTCATGCTTGCAAGTGTTGCTATATTCAAGTCAGTCCAAAAGAGGTAACTTCCTTCCTCTTCAACATAGAAACTACTAATCTGTTGAGAATGTGAACTGTTTCTGATTGGAAAGACAGAATATGGAAGAGTCCCTGCGGAATTGAGCGGCATATAAATACAAATAATAAAGTAACTCTTGGAGATTCTATTGGATCATAGATGACAATAATATATAGAAATTTGCTAGGATCTATCTTTTGAGCTCAAAATATTTATACTATGGGTATATATACTACCAGACAGTGATTTAAAAAGTCAATAACCTAGTAAGAAACCCCTCCCCCCATAATTATTTGAATAGATGCGAGTTGTACATTTCACTGAGAAAAATAAAATATGCTATTTTGAAAAAGTAAATTACTAGAGTTGCAGATATATGTAGATACTATTGCTAAATAGCATAGATACCTTGAAGATTAGTCATTGTTTGGAGTGGACTGCTTCCCTGGTGTATTTTACATTTTGTAACACGTATTCAGCATCTCTCTCTCTCTTTCTCTCTCTCTTCCCCTCTCCCTCCCTCCCTCCCCATGTTTCCATCCAGATTTGTTCTCTTTTATGTACATTGAGAGCATATGCACCAAAGACAAATTCCTTGTGTGTCTAATCACACTTGGCCAATAAAGAATTCTATTTATTCTATTCTTCTTATGTAGCTACCCTTTTACTTATCTTTCTTACTTATCACCAGCCACTTTTAAACTTCTCTTTTGCCATTTGGCAAGAAGAAGACAATGTGTGTACCTGCTTGATTTATTCTTATTTATTTATTTATTATTTATTAGTGATATTTATAGTGCAAGCACTCTCTAAGCGGTTTACACCATTAAGCAATGTATATATTTACATTGCCCCCAACAATCTGGGTCCTCATTTTACCTACCTCGGAAGGATGGAAGGCTGAGTCAACCCTGAGCAGGTGAGATTTGAACAGCTGAACTCAAATAATCAGTAGCCTGCAGTACTGCTCTCTAACCGCTGCGCCACCTCGGCTCTCTCTTACGAATGAAGCGAATATACACGTCCCAGGATAATGTTACAGGATCCAATCTGGGTTGGTCACCAGGGCCAGAGGTTTTATCTTCCGAGCTTTCAGACTCGTGCTGGAGCCCATCTTCAGGGAACTTCTCTCTAGGAGTCTTCTCTTTGGCTAGAAAGAAGTTCCCTGAAGATAGGCTCCAGCACAAGTCCGAAAGCTCGGAAGAAAAAACCTCTGGTCCTGGTGACTGATCTAGATTGGATCCTGGTTTATTCTGACTTGAGAGAATGTTAGTACATGCATGTAGGGGATCAGTTGGCTTTATAAACAGGGCACCTTCTTTTTCATGAAATTTTAATTAATTACTTTAGCTGATATTAATTCATATTTTTGTCTTGGTGTTGTCTGTAGCTTCTGGCAGATATAAATATACACACACACACACACACACAAATATACAAACATACATGCGCGCGCACGCACACACACACACACACACACACACACACACACACACACACTCTTTCATACTGTAAAGACACTTAGCAGCAAGGATTAGGCAAAGTGTATCCTTGGAAAAATACCAGATGAGTCTTCACAATAGAATATGATGCCTACATAATTGCAAGTCAATTTTGTGGTGAATTAGGGGTGAGATTAAAAAAAAGTGTTAACTTTATATTGTGCATTTAGCTCAGGAATTTATTGCAACAAGATTATTAATAGTTGTTAGTTTCTTTTTTTTTTTAAAAAAGTCAAGAAGTCAAAATGGGAATTGAAAATATTGCTGGCCAAAACAAAAGGAACATTTGTTGTGAAAGAAAAGGAATTGTTGTTGTCTAATTGGGAAATTAAACTTTCCTAATTATATCAGGGAAGTTCTTGACTTCTGTAGGATATTATTATAAGCAAATTATTCTAAGATCCTCTTGTGTTGCTGTTGAGGTTTTTTCTTCTTCAGGCAAGCCAGATCATGCCAAGGTGTCCATTAGAAGCCATGCTATACTTATGATGCTATTAGACAGATAACATAATTCATATCAGCATTTAATGACATTACCAAGGTCATGACATTATAACCCACCTCATTTCTATTGTTGCCTGTGTAGTAAGGGTAACTGTAAGTGTAGTACAGTGTTTCCCAACCTTGGCAACTTGAAGACGTCTGGACTTCAACTGCCAGAATTCCCCAGCCAGCGAATGCTGGCTGGGGAATTCTGGGAGTTGAAGTCCAGACGTCTTCAAGTTGCCAAGGTTGGGAAACACTGGTGTAGTACATCGGCAACCAAATATCAGAAAGGGAATCTAAATAACAGCTGCCCAGGTGGCTTCTGGCCAGATTCACAGAAGCTGTAATACTCATTTTAAGTCAATGGGAAGAAATATGGCTCACCTGCTTTCCTCTGAGAGTCTTTAACCAGTTGAATCATAGACTATAAATATTTTTAATGCCAAGATCCCACTGACTTAGTTGAAAAGTGAAAAATCCCGGGTCTATTTCCTTAGCCTAGTGCCTAAAAAGTCTTTGGCAGAAGAATTTGTGAGTTGAAAGAGTTTCTGGTGTGATAAATTTCTATGTGGTGTTTTAAATTATATTATAATTTGCTGTTTTATAATATATAATTTGCTATTACGGTATATAACTGCTTTGGCTGTGACCAGAAAAAGCATGACTACTAATTGTAAAATGGGTAAGAAAACCTTAAATACCATTTTCAAAAGCATTATTCTATCTATCCATAAACCTGATTTTTTTTGTTCATCCATACACCTCCTATAATCACTCTGGAATAATTAGTAGCTTGATGGACTTATTGTTAGTGATATGTTTCAGAGTTGGCCAATTCCTGGATTCTAAGGCGGAGGGGATTAATTCAGAACCAAGATTCGTGTACCTAAAATGAAAGAAGTGGGGGTTAAATCTATTGTATTCCAGTTCTGGTTTTCCATAAAGCTCTAGCTTCAGCATTGTTCCATTTGTCTGGCATCCTAGCAATGTTTGTCAACTGTGGCAAGTTTAAGATGTATGGAATTCAACTCCCCAAATTCCCTAGTCATGTCTTGGTATACCAAAGACTAAATCTCTTTCTGAAAATGAGCTCTAGGGGTTAATAATTTTACAAGAATTTTAAATATTTATTAGGGTAAAAGTTAAAGGTTTCCCCTGTCCAGTAGTGTCTGAATTTAGGGGGCAGTGCTCATCTCTGTTTCTTAGCCAAGGGAGTCAGGATTGTCCGTGTTAAGGTTATAACTAACCAGATTGGGTTTCCTAATATAAAAAAGTAAAACTGAAATCCAAGTTTGTAGAATATGTCATTGTTGCTTTAAATGAATCTAGGTTTGTTTGCTAATGACTATAAAGAGAGAGCAAGAAAGCGCATATGCAGAAGAGTGCGCGCAGCTTGGCTTGACTTGACAGAGAGAAAGAGAGAAGTTTGCTTGATTAATTGTTGATTGCTCACTGTGTGTGAAGAACTAAAGAATCTATAACGTACAAAGAAGTTCAAGGTCTTCTATTAGAGATAAGTAAAGAACGGACTGTTTATGTTATAGTGCTGTTTATTTTAAGTAAAGCTTATTTTCTACAACACGTTATCAATTATTGACTATATCAAACCACAACCACCCATTCCGCTACGTAAACCCTGGACTCTGCAATTAATTCCTTAACAGTCCGAAGATATTTCTGTGGACATGTGGCCAATATGACTATCCGCCTAGGCTCACAGAATGCTGTTACCTTCCCACTGAAGTGGTACCTATTTATCTACTCCCATTTGCATGATTTCGAACTGTTAGGTGGGCAGGAACTGGGGCAGATAATGGGAGCTTACCCTGTTGGGCGGTGCTTAGGTCTGGAACACAGGCTGTCAGCTTTCCAGCTGACAAGCTCAGCATTTTTAATCACTGAGTCATTGCGCCCCCGAATATTTATTACCTATAGCAATAAGAGAAAGTTAGAAGAAAAAAGTGGTGGGGGATGGAACTTAACGTCTGAAAAGTTGTGATATCAGCTGCTACTTCCAGCCCAAAATCTCATACCAGAATTTATTCTCACAGCCCAGATCCTATTCCATAAAGTAAAACTGCAGTACATGGGGGCACCGGCCTTACTGACCCTAGCTTGCTGTTCAAATTACCAGCTCCAGTTCTTTTATTGAAGGTTGTGATTCTGTGAGCCTAGGCAGATAGTCATATTGGCCACATGTCCACAGAAATATCTTTGGAAGGTTTTGTTCTTACTTGGTTTCCAATCAACTCTGCAGAAGAAGACTGCCCACCCATCTCCTGACTAGCTTCTCAGATTCTGATTTTCCCTGCCTGTTACCTGGACAGATAGGTCAGCTGATTTTATTTTAATCCTTGTAATATTTGGGTTTCTTAATCTGGAATTTCCATAAATTCTGTACAGCAGTACTTTTCAACTTGGTGCCCTCCAGATATCTTGAGTCAGCTTCTATATAATTTCCAGCCATTATAGGTCCATATATTTAGAAATAAATTCAGAAATAACACTTGGATGGGAACACAAGGAAGTCTGCAGGCTAACCGGGAATGTTTCCTCCCCCCCAATCCCCCCTCACCCACCCACCCCCAAAATCAGAAGAAGGCATTGGCAAATCATACCCATATTCTTGCCAAGAAAGTAATCAACATGAGTCAAGCTTAAGGTGACCAGATTTTTTCTTTTTTAAGCGGGACACCATTGACGGGGGGCGGGCCCGCCTGGATGCCGCCATTTGAGTTTTGCCCTCTGCGCATGCGCAGAACGCTGCGCATGCACAGAGGGCAAAAGAACGCAAATGTCGGCGTCCAGGTGGGTGGGTGGGAGGCGGGAGGCCTTTCCTCGCCTCCCGCCTCCCCTTCGGGAGCCGGCAGTGGCTTGGGCTGGCTGGCTGGCAAGCGACGAACGGGAGGCAGGAGGTGGGGAAAGGAGGAAGCCGGCAGCGGCGGCAGAGCCGAAAAGCGAATGTGGGTAGCTGGCGCGAGGGAGGCAAGGGAAATCCAGGCAAACTTTTTCTTTTGCACGCTTCCAGGCTGAGGTGCGCGCAGGACTTCCAAGTCCTCCCACGCGGCGGGGCGGGGAGGAGGAGGAGGAGAAGTTGGGGGCGGCGGGTGGAAGTCAGGACCTGGGCAAGTTGCAGTCTCCGGCGCTCTCCAGCCTGTTGGACTGGTTCTGGGAAGGGCAAGAGGGAGAAAGAAAGAAAGAGCCGAAAAGCGAACGTGGGTAGCCGGCGTGAGGGAGGGAAATTTCTTACGGATCCTTCAACGGAAACAGCCCGGCTAGGATTTCCAAACCCTCCGGCACCCCCTTTTTCCTCGCTCTTCCCCGAGGTGTTTGTTTGGCTTGCTTGATGCTACAGTTAAAAGGCGTGCAGAGGTGGGGAGGGCGCCCCGGTGCCCTTCGGATGCCAAGATCGTCCACTTCCTGCCCTTCCCAAGACTGCTCTTTCTTTCTTTCTTTCTTTCTTTCTTTCTTTCTTTCTTTCTTTCTTTCTTTCTTTCTTTCTTTCTTTCTTTCTTTCTTTCTTTCTTTCTTTCTTTCTTTCTTTCTCCCTCCCTCTTGCCCTTCCCAGAACCAGTCCAACAGGCTGGAGAGCGCCGGAGACTCCAATTCGCCCAGGTCCTGGCTTCCACCCGCCGCCCCCAACTTCTCCTCCTCCTCCTCCCCGCCCCGCCGCGTGGGAGGACTTGGAAGTCCTGCGCGCACCTCAGCCTGGAAGCGTGCAAAAGAGAAAGTTTGCCTGGATTTCCCTTGCCTCCCTCGCGCCGGCTACCCACGTTCGCTTTTCGGCTCTGCCGCCGCTGCCGGCTGCCTCCTTTCCCCGCCTCCCGCCTCCCGTTCGGGAGCCGAAGGGCACGTGGGGGCTGCGCCCGTGCGCAGCGCTTTCCCTGCGGCGTCTTGCCTCCGGTTCCCCCCCCCACGCAGTGTTTGTGTGTGTGTTCGTGAGCGCGCGCGACAGAGTGACTTGCTCGCTCGCTTCTCTCTCTCTCTCTCTCTGCCTGGAGCTGCCGCTGGGGTTGTTGTGATCCGCCGCCGCCTCCTGATCTCCTTTCTCCCCCTGTCACTCCAGCAGCCCAGCGCTGGCGGAGGGGGAGCAGGAGAGCCAAGAGTAAGGTGACCAGACGTCCCGCTGTTTCTTTTCAAAATTTGTTTGTTGTCGGGCATTCTTTCCAAAAAAGCGTGACTTTTTGGAAACAATGCAGGACGCGGGACACATGCTTGAAAAGCGTGTCTGTCCCGCCAAAAGCGGGACGTCTGGTCACCTTAGTCAAGCTCAACTTCAGGGAGATTTTTAAAAATAAGAAAACTCTTCCATGTATAGACAGTTATAAATTTTATGGACAGATTTTGCCTTTATTGATAATTTGGGTATAGATTAGTTTATAGAAACTGATAGTTAAAGTAAAACTTTTCTTTGGATTATGGTATACCTGAAGGCAAATGTCTGGAGATTCTCAGTCATTCAGATCATAGTTATCTCAAAGGTGCTTTTTCAAAAGGTAACTGAACTGCTTTTTTCTTTCTTCTTCAAGGAAAAAAACAGTCCAGTTGCTTTTTGAAAAAAGCACCTTTGAGATATACCTGAAGGCATTTTTATGCTGAACACTGCATATTATCTCCCCATAGTGTTCTGTATTTCTAAATTTCTCATTGTTTTAGATGAGTCCCATACAATTTGTGGCCCCAGATCATATGTAGCCTACCAAGCAGCCTTGGATGGCCCACCAGCTATTTTTTTCCATAACCAATCTACTGCTGCCAAAAGATGACACTGCTAAGAAGGATCTGCCTTTCACAGACTCTTCTGTCTTGAAGGATCCTGTCAAGTGTCTTCAATGTTTCCAGGTCTCACTGGCAGCACCATCTCTGATACCGCACCACTAACTGCCAAATAGCCAATAGGCACACAAGCTGTTCCTTTGTGACCACCAATTATTTTCAAGGTGTTAATTAGTCCCTTTCCCATCTGTGAATTGTGCAGGCCTGTTCTAGATTTCCCTTCTGATGGAAAGAAAGCAAGACCAGGGCTGACACTTCAACTCCATCCATAAAAGAGCTTATAAGAACATTTAGTCTTTTCTCACAACGCACTTCACAATTCTTTTCTGGTACATTAATGGTCTTCCCTTCTGCACAATTTGTGGATGAAATCATGAGTTTACGTTTTCCAATTCACTTGAAATGTTTTCAGTTTTGCCAAAGGTAAAGTGACCAGATATTTTTTTTTTAAGCGGGATGGGGGGGGCGCCTGGGTGCCGCCATTTGTTTTGCCCTCTGCGCATGCGCAGAACGCTGCGCATGCGCAGAGGGCAAAACAGCAAATGTCGGCGTCCAGGTGAGGTGGGGGGGAGGGGGGGAAGCGGGAGGGCGCTTGGATGCCTGCAGCTCGCGACAGGTAAGCTGCCGGCTGCCTCCTTTCCCCGTCTCCCGCCTCCCGTTCGTTGCTTGCCAGCCCGGCCGAAGGGAAGGCGGGAGGCGAGGAAAGGCCTCCCGAAAGGGAGGCGGGCTCCCGAAGCCTCCCCTCCTTTCGGGAGGCCTTTCCTCGCCTCCTGCCTTCCCTTCGGCCGGGCTGGCAAGCAACGAATGGGAGGTGGGAGACGGGGAAAGGAGGCCGCCGGCAGCTTACCTGCTCCAAGCATCCAAGCGCCGCGGTCTCCCGGTCGCCCGCCCGGCCCCAGGGCAACGGCGGCAGCGAGGTGTGCCGCTGCCTTTTGCTCCCAGGGGTGTGAGAGGTGAGCGCACTCAGGGCCGGCGTGCCACCCCGCTGGAAGCTCGCCCGGGGAAGCTGCTCCGCCAGGCTTTCTAGAAAGGCCGAGAGCAGCCGCGACCTGTTGGCTTTTGCTTTCTCCGAGCGTCGGTCCAGCTAAAGCCACGCCCTCTTAAGGCTCGCCTTTCCCGAGCAGCTGTGCCCCCTTCCCCCAAAAGGCAGCGTGGTGCTCCCCCTTCCTCCACGCCTGGGGTCTCGCCAACCGCCCTTCCCCCTTGCGGAGACTGCTGGGGCCCATTACTTGAGCAGAAAGGAATTTGGTGCCGTTTTCTGCACGCCGGCACCCTGGGGCTCGTGGTGCATTAGAAACACATGTGCCTGAACCCCCGGCTCCATAAGGCGGCGGCCCAGGGGTGGGGGCGGCGGCTCCTCCTCGCCTTTCCGAGCAGGCCAGAGTCCGCGCGGGGGTGGGAGTGGAGGCTGTGCCTCTCCTGCAACCAGAAACCCGGACCTTCTTCCCTGGGCTGGGAAAGCCCGATTTTAAGGCGAGCCTCTCTTCTGAGCCTAGCAACCAGCTGCTGATATATGCCGGGTCTGTGTCCCGGCTTTTTTTTTTCTTAAGGCAAGGAGCACGGTGGGAAAACATGCAGGGTTAAACGTTTTCTTTAATTACAGGGTTTAATTCGGGAGCCCGCCTCCCTTTTGGGAGGCCTTTCCTCGCCTCCCGCCTTCCCTTCAGCCGGGCTGGCAAGCAATGAACGGGAGGCGGGAGACGGGGAAAGGAGGCCGCCGGCAGCTTACCTGCTCCAAGCATCCAAGCGCCGCGGTCTCCCGGTCGCCCGCCTGGCCCCAGGGCAATGGCGGCAGCAAGGCGACGGGGGGAAGAAAGGGGAGGGGGACAAGGAAGGGCTGTTTGCGCCGCTCGTAAACTCAAAGCGGCGACGGCTCCTTGTCCCTCACCTCTCCCAACCGCAGCGGCGCCTCCGAGGGCGGGGCTAGGGATGGGGCGGGGAAGGAGAGGAGGAGCAGCCTCCCTTCCCCCTCCCCCCAGCTTCCAGCGCCCGCCCGCCGCCAACGCCGGCCCGAGCTGAGAGGCCTGCTGCCTTTCAGGCCGATTTTTTGAAAGAATGCCCTAGTCGGGCATTGTTTTAAAAAATCGGGACTTTTTAAGAGGGCGGGCGGGACGCGGGACAAATGGTGAAAAAGCGGGTGTGTCCCGCCAAAATCGGGATGTCTGGTCACCTTAGCCAAAGGCTGAAATTGCACTTATACCATATTTGGAACATTTCAAGAAAATTAAATAAAGGAATGTTTCCATCTTCGGGTAGCAATATTTACTTGCAGGGCTTGTGCTGATACTGCATGATGATATGGAAGTGCTGTGCAATCTGAATTTTTGTGGCTCTCATCAGTCAAAGAAAGAAAAGCTTATGCAACTGAGATGTATAAAGAAATCGCTGTTTCTTTTTAAGCATTTCAGATGTCAAAAGGTTTTCATAATGTTTCTTCACAATCTTCGTCATTTTGACTGCCAATCGTGTGAATGCAACAGCACAGGTCCAAGCTTTTTTAAGGTTTCTTGATATTTGACATTTATTCTTTTCAGTCCATAACACATTTTATGTAAATTATCTTAATAATTCTGACAGCATTCCTGAACCGACTACAGCACTGTCCAACATCGAAGTATCTTGGCATGACACTCGACAGGATGCTCTCTTTTAAACAGCATTGCCTGAACACTAAGACTAAAGTCAGCTTGGACCATATCATCAGGAGATCGATAAACTGCACATCGGGAGCTCAACCATCTATATTATGCACATCAGCTTTGGTCTTGAGCATCTCTGCAGCAGGGTATGCTGCTCCATTGTGGGACACATCTGTACACGCAAAAAAAAGTTGATATCGCCGTCACTGAAGCAGTATGCTTAATGACAGGTTTTCTCAAACCTACACCAATTGAGAAATATATTCTCTACCTGGCATTGCCCCACCTAAGATCAGGAGATAAGTAGCAGCAGATGCCAAGAGAACTAAGCAAGAGAATGATCCTCAACAACCTCTGAATGGTCATGTACCCCAAGCCTGCCTGCCAGATCTAGGAACAGCTTTATGGCAAGAATAAATATTCTTGAGCATACACAAGAACAAAATCAAATTAAAAGATGGAGGAAGGAGACCATTATGCAAGGAATAACATATGCTGATTCTGTACCGCTTAGAGAGGGCTGTAAAGTGGTATATAAGTCTAAGTGCTATTGCTATTAAAGGAAGATATGGATAACCCTTATCATTATGGGGGATTGGAATGCTAAAGTAGGAAGTCAAAAGATAACCGGAATAACAGGCAAGTTTGGCCTTGGAGTACAAAATGAAGCAGGGCACAGGCTGATAGAATTTTGTCAAGAGAATACGATGGTCATAGCAAACACTCTTTTCCAACAACCCTAGAGACGACTCTACACATGGACATCACCAGACGGTCAACACAGAAATCAGATTGACTATGTGCTCTGCAGTCAAAGATGGAGAAGCTCTATACAATCAGGAAAAACAAGATCAGGAGTCGACTGTGGCTCAGATCATGAGCTTCTCGTTGCAAAATTTAGGCTTAAATTGAAGAAAGTAGGGAAAAGCACTAGGTCACTCAGGTATGAACTAAATCATATCCCTGATGAATATACAATAGAGGTGACAAATAGATTTAAGGAATTAGATCTGATAGACAGAGTGCCTGAAGAACTATGGACGGAGGTTCGCAACATTGTACAAGAGATAGCAACTAAAATCACCCCAAAGAAAAAGAAACGCAAGAAAGCAAAATGGCTGTCTGAGGAAGCTTGCAA
The DNA here is from genome assembly GCA_023053685.1 of Diadophis punctatus similis. Classification (NCBI taxonomy): domain Eukaryota; kingdom Metazoa; phylum Chordata; class Lepidosauria; order Squamata; family Dipsadidae; genus Diadophis; species Diadophis punctatus. The sequence goes on along the minus strand of JALIGW010000003.1, from coordinate 4,342,119 downwards.
ATAGCTGAGGAAAGAAGGGAAGCGAAAGGCAAGGGAAAAAGAGAAAGAGACACCCAATTGAATGCAGAATTCCAGAGAATAGCTAGAAGAGATAAGAATGCCTTCTTAAAAGAACAGTGCAAAGAAATAGAAGAAAACAATAGAATAGGGAAGACCAGAGATCTCTTCAAGAAAATTGGAGATATGAAGGGAATGTTTCATGCAAAGATGGGCATGATAAAGGACCAAAATGTCAGGGACCTAACAGAGGCAGAAGAGATTAAGAAGAGGTGGCAAAATTACACAGAAGAACTATAAAAGAACAAGCTTAACGTCCCTGATAACCACGATGGGGTGGTCACTGACCTCGAGCCAGACATCCTAGAACCATGATGGTGAACCTATGGCATGCGTGCTGGAAGTGGGACGCAGAGCCCTCTCTCAGGGCATGCGAGCTGTCGCCCGTTGCTCTTCTGGGTTGCTCTTCCAGTTTCTGGAGCACGCATGCGCACTGGCCAGCTAGTCTTCGCGCATGCATGTGCCAGAAACTGGAAGACCAGGTGGCTGGCACACATGTGCATGCCGGAAACCGAAAGATTATTTTCCTGGTACGTGCATGTGTACCAGGCAGATGCTGTTCCAGTTTCCGGCACACACACGTGCCTGAGCGTCCCCCCCTTTTGGCACTCGGTGCCAAAAAGGTTCCCCAACACTGTCCTAGAATAAAGTGACCAGATTTTTTTTTCTTCAAGCGGGACACCATTGACGCGGGTGGGTTTCTCCATTTGAGTTTTGTCCTCTGCGCATGCGCAGAACGCTGCGCATGCGCAGAGGGCAAAACAGCAAATGTCGGCGTCCAGGTGAGGTGGGGGGGAGGGGGGGAGGCGGGAGGGCACTTGGATGCCTGCAGCTCGCGACAGGTAAGCTGCCGGCTGCCTCCTTTCCCCGTCTCCCGCCTCCCGTTCGTTGCTTGCCAGCCCGGCCGAAGGGAAGGCGGGAGGCGAGGAAAGGCCTCCCGAAAGGAGGGGAGGCTTCGAGAGCCCGCCTCCCTTTCGGCCCGAAAGGGAGGCGGGCTCCCGAAGCCTCCCCTCCTTTCGGGAGGCCTTTCCTCGCCTCCCGCCTTCCCTTCGGCCGGGCTGGCTCGCCTCCCCTCCTTTCGGGAGGCCTTTCCTCGCCTCCCGCCTTCCCTTCGGCCGGGCTGGCAAGCAACGAATGGGAGGCGGGAGACGGGGAAAGGAGGCAGCCGGCATCTTACCTGCTCCAAGCATCCAAGCGCCGCGGTCTCCCGGTCGCCCGCCCGGCCCCAGGGCAACGGCAGCAGCGAGGCGACGGGGGGAAGAAAGGGGAGGGGGACGAGGAAGGGCTGTTTGCGCCACGACGTAAACTCAAAGCGGCGACAGCTCCTCGTCCCTCACCCCTCCCAACCGCAGCGGCGCCTCTGAGGGCGGGGCTAGGGATGGGGCGGGGGAAGGAGAGGAGGAGCAGCCTCCCTTCCCCCTCCCCCCAGCTTCCAGCCGCCGCCGGAGGAGTCAACGACGCGGGACGCCTGCCCGCCGCCAACGCCGGCCCGAGCTGAGAGGCCTGCTGCCTTTCAGGCCGATTTTTTGAAAGAATGCCCTAGTCGGGCATTGTTTTAAAAAATCGGGACTTTTTAAGAGGGCGGGCGGGACGCGGGACAAATGGTGAAAAAGCGGGTCTGTCCCGCCAAAATCGGGACGTCTGGTCACCTTATCCTAGAATGTGAAGTCAAATGGGTCTTAGGAAATCTGAGCAACAGCAAAGCTAGTGGAGGTGACAGTATCCCTGCTATTCAAAATCTTAAAAGACAATGCAATAAAAGTGCTACACTCAATTTGCCAGCAAATCTGGAAAACTCAACAGTGGTAACAGGATTGGAAAAGTTCACTTTACATTCCAATTCCAAAGAAAGGCAGAAAGAAAATTTTTAATTCTATATGAGCTGACAGAGATTGGCTTAGGATTTTACATTTCTTTTCACCCATGGCCATGCCTCAAAATAACATTGAATCAGAGACATTTCTGCTTTTTGAAAACAAAGAAAAGAAAGAGGTTTATCATCTTTTTCAAAATTAAACTCCACTACATTTTCAGATGGTTGGTTTGGATCACATAAATTAGAAGTGACTTGTTGCAGCTAAGTGAATGTAATGGGAGAAGGCATCTTCC